>CM036927.1:1351250-2702500 GCA_020800305.1 Porphyrio hochstetteri
CCCCAGTGTATGCACACTGCTCCCTCCAGCCACGCTGCCAACATCTCTCTCCACAGGGTCCCGTAAGCTGGAGTACAACGGGCAAACCTGGCACGAGCACTGCTTCATATGCAGCAGCTGCCAGCAGCCCATCGGGTCACGGTCCTTCATCCCAGACAAGACGGATTATTACTGTGTCCCCTGTTACGAGAGCAAGTTCGCTCCTCGCTGCACCCGCTGCAAAAAGGTGCGTCCAGCCTGACAGCCCCACGTGCTGGGCACGTTCCCTGCTCCTGCCCGAGCCCCAGCAGAGAAGGGTGCTGGTGCCAGCGCCCCGGCAAGCTGTGGGTCCTGCCCTGTGGCTGTTTGTCCCTGTGTCACCAGTGTGTGCTCTCTGCCCACAGACCCTGACCAAGGGAGGGGTGACTTACCGGGACGAGCCGTGGCACAAGGAGTGTTTCGTCTGCACGGGCTGCAAGACCCCCCTGGCTGGGCAGCAGTTCACCTCCCAGGATGACAACCCCTACTGCATCAAGTGCTTTGGGAACCTCTATGCCAAGAAGTGCAGCGCCTGCACGAAGCCCATCACAGGTGAGCGGTGCCCTGGGGACGGTTCTCCCCGGTTCCAGGCGTTCGGTGCTGTCTCTGGGTGAAGCCGCCCTCTCGAGTGTGCAGTTGGCCCAGGCCCCTTGATGCTCATGCACATCTGCACCATGCAGACTTGCTTGGGTGTCTCTAGGCACCTCAGGGGTAAGTGTGAGGTTCCCCCGGGCACATCCCCCACGGAAGCAGCAGCAGCCGCTCTCCAAGGAACCCTGTGGGAGAGTGTCCCTTGCAGTGGTCCTAGGGCTGCTCCTGCCCCTCTGTCTGCAGCCTTCAGAGTGCTGAGCTGAGCCCCTGGGGAGGAATTCCCTCTGCCCAGGGGGAAAGGCTCCCAAAGTGACCCCTCACAGCCTGACCCAGCGTCTCTGGCTTGCCCTGTTTGGGGCTGGTTGCCCAACCCTGTGGGGTGATTGCTCACGGGCAGGGAAAGCCAGAGCCTTCCACCCAGAGCAGCAACTGCTGCTGGGGAGCCTGGACCTGTTCTGCTGACCTGAGATAGGGAAGCGGGAGCTCCTGGCCCTCAGAAACCCCCCTGTCCTCCCCCACTTGGCCTTTCCCTTCGCTGCTGTTGCTTTAGGGAAGGCAGAGCTGTGAATCAGCTGGTGACTCAGAGGATGACTCTGGCTGAGCTCCCAAGCACCCCATTTCCCAGCGGCTCCCTCTTGGCTTGTGGCTGTCCTGGGAGAAGGGGGTCACAGCCCACACATCCAGCCCCCATGGGCAGAGGAAGGAAGCTGCCCACAGCCTCTGCAGCAGCAAGGGGCTGGGCTGGGCTGGTGGCAGGGCAGCTCTTCCCAGGGTTTCACCAGCACCATCCCAGGAAGGAGCCGTGCCAGACACGGCTCCCAACAGCCCCCTTGCTCACTGTGATGGAGCAGCTCTGCTCCTCACTCCTCTCTGGGGAGAAAACCCGCGATTCTGGCCCCGGGGATCTCAATCCCTCAAAATCTGGAGTGGAGATTGGTGCTTCAGATGGTTTGGATCCTGTGGGGTGTTTGGGTGCCACGGTGCAGCGCTGCGTGTGGGGACCTGACTCGGAGACGAACAGGTCAAGACTCGGCCCCGTTTCCCTGGGGCCTGTGACGCTGAGCTCTGTCCCCCCCCTGCAGGCTTCGGTGGAGGTAAATACGTCTCCTTTGAGGACCGTCACTGGCACCACAACTGCTTTAACTGCGCCCGCTGCAGCACCTCGCTGGTGGGGAAAGGCTTCATCCCCGACAACGACGAGATCCTGTGCCGCGACTGCAGCAGCGACCTATGAGCCCCCAGGACGCCGTGGGGAAGGGGCTTTCTCTATTCTTCAGGGTCTTTGTGCCAGATACCCCAACAGCATCTGGGGGGCAGGGCACAAGGCGCAGGAGATGGGGGGCTGACCCCGAACCACGGTGTGTTCAGGAGGTTCCCGTGCCCCTCCCTGACAGCTAGAGTACGCTATGCTGTGGCTCTGTGCAGAGTCAAAGCTAAATAAAGTTGAAAAAGGAGCTTCAAGACACCCCCCCCCAATTATTTACTCTTTTCCCCTAGTTTCCAGTCCGATGAGGCACGAGCAGAGCCCAGGGCCCCAGCTGAGCAAGGGGCAGCAGCAGCTTCAGCGTTGGGCTGCTGGATCTGCACGCTGGCAGCATGTGTTTGCTCCCCCCACCCCGGCACAGTGCTGACTTTCCTCTTTTCCCCATGTGCTTCCCTTGCTCTGTGTGATACAAGGTGGCAGCTCCTGGTCCGTGGGGCTTGGCCATGCTGGCCTGGCCTAGCTGGTGGCTTTGCAGCGCAGCCTTTTCCCTACGTGCAGCTTGGCCTGTGGAGATCTTGGCTCTGCCCTGCTCAGAAAGGTTTGGGGACACCGGGCTGGAGTGTGGCCAGGAGAAGAAGAGCCGCTGTCCTGCCAGGTGGGAGACAGCTCCAGATGTCTGTAGCCACCTCCCAGGCCAGGCCCTTTGCTCTGTGTGTCTCTGTGGAGGTGCTCTCACTCTGGTGAGGATGAGGAGCTAAAATCACTCACAGGTACAGGGCGTTCTGCCCCCCACCCCACCTCCCTGCCCCGTTCCACAGCTGCCTGTGCTGTGTGTGAGCTGGACCTGGGGGGTACTGGCCTTGCTGGTTATCCCCCCACTGAGAAGCGCCTGGCTGAGCCCTGGAGAAGGGTGTGCTGAAGGCTGAGAGCACCAAGGGCTTTATTCCTGCTCCATCCTTCTCATGGGGAGCCATGGGACAGGGACTGCCTCGCCAAGGCCAGCGGCACAGGTAACAACAAAGACCTTTCACTAATTTGGGGAGGGTTTGTGGCTGCTGGGAGCACTGGAGGGGAGGGCTCCAGCACTGAGGTGAGCTGAGGGGGCAGTCAGGGCATCCACACCCCGCTCCTGCCAGAGCTGAGCATCCCCCCAGAGCAGGCAGAGCACGAGGCTTCCCCCAGCCACACTCACCCCTCCGTGTCCCAAACGAGAGGCAAAGCAAAGGTGGTGCCTGGGCTGCCCCTCTGCAGTGGGATGCTCACAGCTGCCGTGTCTCTACATCCTTCTTGCTTCTGTCTCGCCGGGGTGCTTAGCTGACCCTGCTTCCCTGCTTCCACAGCCACGTGCTGTCCCCAAACCATCTCCCCATGTTCTTTTGTACTCCCTTTTGTCGTGAAGGCCCCGTGGGTTTGTAACCAACCATGGGGTGATGGGGATAAATCCCCCCCAGCTCCACCTAGGAACAGAAGGTGTTAGCCTGTCTCAGTGTTACCCTGTATCCTCGCTGAACCCCCTTGAAAGCTTTGATGCAGGCAGATCAGAGTTTGTGTGGTTGCTGTTCCCAGGAGCTCAGTGGTCTCTAGAAGGAATTGTCCCAAACCTCAGCCTCCTGTGTATCTCCTACAGCTTTATACAATAAACTCTTTCAGTGACACTCGCTCTCTCATGTGTTTCTGGAACAAGAGGCCCAGCGCTGCCTGGGCCGGCGCCGTGGCTCAGCCTTGTCCTCAGCCCTACCCCCACGCTGGGGACAGCTGATCCTTGTGGTGCTCGTGCCTCCCCCTCCCCAAACCACACTCGTGGTGTTGGCTGTACCAGTCCCGTGGGTTGTGGCAGAGGAGCAGCAGCTCCTTCGTGCTGCAGAGCTGTGAAGGGCTCTGGTGCTGGGGGTCTGTCTGTGCCTGCTGTCTGTCCAGGCAGGCTGTTCTCTGGGATGGAGCTGAGTGGGACTCACAGGGGCAGCGATGCCCCTGGGCCAGGTTTGGGCCGGCCCAGCAGCAGCTGGGATGCTGCACTGCCCCAGGAGCTGGTGTGGATGGTTGTGACGCCAACCCACATCCCGCTGCACATCAAGCATCCTTCCCCCTGCGATACATCTCCCAAAACCCTACACCTGGGGCCTAAGGTGCAAGCTCCATGGGGAAGGTGCTGTGGTCTGCACTGGGGGTAACTGGTCTGTCCCTCAGCCTCCCCCAGCCCGGCGCAGGCTCCCTGCTCGGTTTAGCGGCCGGGGAGCCGCTCATTCCCCTGAACATCTGCAACTGTTTTCCACAGATTCCTTTACATTTACTAACAGCTGCCACGAGTCCCTCCAGGCTCGCCGGCCCCGCATCCCGCTCCGTTCCCCCCGCACGCTGGCTTGGCTGCTCGGGCGCTACGACAGGCCCAGCCCCTGGCCTGGGTGGGACCCTGGCGCTGCCTCTGTGTGTGCACATTCCTGGCTCCTCCGAAGGCTCCTGCTCTGGCACCGAACGGGGCTTTGAAGGGAAGATGTTGTTGTTGTTGCTGCCCTGTGACCCGCTCCGGGCTCACTGCTCCTTCACCCCCTGAGGCCCAGCAGCTCCAGCCCGGGAGTTTCCAGGCCAGCCCATCCTCGGGCAGGAGCACCACAAACCCTTGTTTCTGCAGCGCCGTTTCCAGGGATTAACCACAAAAGGTTCCTGTCCAAAGGGCCTCCGGGCTCCTCTTTCAGCCAGCCTCCAGAGCCTCACGTTTTTAGCCAAAAAAGGAAATGACCCAGCTGCACGTAGGGCTGGAACATCTGGATTTCATCCCTGTCATGAATGGGTCATGGCTGTGCGCGGCCCAGGGCCTGATTTACGGGAGGGAGAGGGTGATGTCATGTGCAAACATCCCCCGAGACTCCCAGAGTGGCTAAAACAGCCCTGAAAATACTCTGAAGCACAAGCGAGCGGTGCAGCAGGGAAGGCAGGGCTGGGGAGCCCGGGGAGGCACTGGGGGGGGTAGGGAAGAGCCCCCAGCATTAGCCAGACGTGCCCGTGCCGCAGCCAGGCAGGAGCTCAGCACCGTGCTGGGCTCTGCCTGTGCAGCCTCGATGGGCAGAGACTGGTCTGAGCTGCTGCCCACCCCAGCGAGGTGACCCCAAAGGGCTGCTTGTGCTGGGCAAGGGCCAGAGTGAGAGCAGGGCCCTGCCACGGGGATGGGGATGGGGATGGGGATGGGGACGTGGTGCTCCTGGGTGCCTGGAAGCAGCTCAGCTCAGCGGTGTGGTGGCTGCTGGCCGGGCAGCAGTGCTGGTGCTGGGGCATGTGCCGGCCCTGTGCTTCCTCCCCCAGAGACAGACATGGCTGCTCCCAGCTCAGGCTCGTTCCAGGCAGTGGTTTCACTTCCCAGGGGTTCGTTCTCTTTCCAGCCAGTTTTCCCCAGAGGAACAGTCTGTGGTGACGTGTCCTGGAGCTGCTGGGAGCTGCACAGCTGGGGCCTGAGCTCTGCCCGCTCCTGCCTGCGGTTGGGCAGGAGGGAAGGGCTAATTCCAGCTCCCAGCTGCCTGCCGGCGTTTGCCCCTTCTCCAGCTGGAGCTGTGTGCAGGTTCAGGCAGTGCAGCAGGTTACTGTGCCCGTAACACCGTGTCTGAGCTCCCCAAACCCCACATGGACCTGCCTCAGCTGCTCCTGTGTCCCTCCAGGTAACCGCTCAGGAGGCTCCGATGGTGCCCGGGGAGGATGGAGGCTCAGGCTTGGCCCCACGCTGGTCCCAGGGCTGGTGGGGGAGTGGGTGTTACAGGGTGAACAGCTCCCCTTTGTCTTGCCAGTTAGGAGGGGGGATGTGGGTACAGCCAGGCTGGACTTTGCAAGCAGCTTCTTATGGCCCCTCTGCCCCCACCCTGCCAGGGCAGTGCCCAGCCAAGGGCTGGGGACGTGGGGAGGGAGCTGGAGCTCAGCTCAAGGAGGTTCCCTCCTGCCATCCCACCTTTTCTTCCTGGAAAACCACACAATGTCCCTCACAGGTCTGTCCCGTGGTGTCAGCACCACGGGGCTGCTGGGGGGGCTGCGCTGCTGCCCCGGCACAGCACGGCTCCTCTGGAGCAGCCATCTCCCACCACAGAAACCTTCTCCCAGCTGCACTGCCATCCGTGGGGCAGGGAGCAGGGAGACCACCCAGGGGCTGGTCTAGTCCCACCTCAACCCTCCCGATGCCAGAGGCCACGTGCCTGGATAGGACGTTGCTGGATCTCGGCTCTGTCCCTTCCCAGGGATGGAGTTTTGCACAAAGGGAAACGGGACAGCACCGAGCTCAGAGTCTTATCTCTCTCTTTATTTTTAGGGCAGGCGTTCATGAGGAAGAAGTGACGTGCTGTGGGAGCACCCTGTAGTGCAGGGGAGTCATTACAGACAATACTCCTACCTTTGGTATCGCCCTCTCCTCAGTGAATTGGCTGCTCCCCGGGCAGGAGCCTGTTTGCCTGCCCTAATTAAGCCCTTTTTTTTATTGTTGCTTTTGGCTTGCAGTAATTTATCAGGCAGGGCGTGGAAAACTCTGAATAATCTGTTAGTGAGTTAAAGCTTAATGACAGCTTTGTGTTTGGGGAAGCGGGGGCACAGCGTGGTTCCCCTCCTGGCGTTCAGGGTGGAGCTGAAGATGGCAATTAAAACCCAAGTGGAAGTGGGAGGCTGTGGCCACGGTCTCTGCAGGAGGATTGTCTCCTGTGAGGGGGACTCGTGCTGGTCACACTGCTGGAACCCCATCAGTCTGTGTGCCCCATGTCCCAAGGGCAGCAGCCTCGTCTCCTCAGACAGAGCTCCTGTGCACAGCACCCCCCGTCTCCTCCTTTGGGGCCTGATCCCTTTCAGACTCTGATTCAGGACCACGTAACGCTGCTGGAGCCTCTCAGCTCAGCCAGCCACTGGCATCCCCCCTGTGTGGGTGGGAAGGGTTTCTTCCCCGGGCACAGGGGCTTGTACCAGCTTTAGGTGCCGGGGTCAGGAGCTCTGCTGGGGCGGCTGTGATGAGCCAGAGTCCGTCTGTCCCGCTTCCCTCACAGGGAGCCAAGGTGGATGCTGGCTGTAGGTAGCTCAGGGTCAGGGCACACCTCTGCCCACACCCAGTGACCCACATCAGCGCCCAGCGGGCCCCGAGGCTGCGTGCTGGCTGCCTGCTGTTTCCAGGTGGGTCCGGGACGTGCAGCGGGCATGTTTACCTAAGCTAGTTCCCTGTGATTTTATAAGGGTAATTAAAGCCACGACCTTTCCTAAGTGCTTCTTCCTGCTCTCCCCGTCCCTGTTGCTGGGGCTCTGCAGCCTCCAGAGAGGAAGAGCTTGTGGAGGAGGGGGGGGGGCAGCATGTGGGTGCTGTGGGGGGGGTGGAAGTGGGCACCCCGCTCCCAAATGACACGGACAAGCTCTCAGGGAGACCCCTTCCCCCTCCCTCCCTCCAGGCACTGTCCCAGGGAGCTGTGCTGTGAGGTGGAGCGGGGGCATCCCGCAGCGAGGGGCGGGCAGCGTGCTGCCAGGCCTGAGCCAGAGCAGGACCTTGAGCCTGTTAGGAACAGCACCGCTGGAAGCGGAGGGGAGAGGGGTGTTGTGGGGCTTTGCAACCCCCTCCATGGGCTGCGGTGCCCAGATTCTGTCCAGGTCACGCTGTCGGCACCTCCGGGTCTGTCGTTCCTTCTCCAGCCCTTGTGCAATGACCTGCCTCTCCCTGGTAACAGGGCGACACAACAAGCTCCACACAGCTGAGGTGCCGGCGTGCTGAGACCACGGAAATGCCAGGGACCTGCTCCAGGGGGATCCTGCTCCAGGGGGATCCAGCTCCAGGGGGATCCAGCTCCTCCAGCCGCCTGCTGCGGGGGCTTCAGCCCAGGTCCTGTCCCTGGGAAGCCCAGGCTGCACAGACCCTGCGAGAGAGGAGCCCACGCTGGGGCAGGTTTGCTGGGGGTCTTGTGACGCCGTGGGGGACCAGGCTGGAGCAGTCTGGGGCTCAGCACCCCACGGCAGGGACCCACGCAGGGGCAGCTGGGGAAGAGCTGGAGCCCTGCGGTAAAGGCTCGTGTCGGAGAAGTTCGTGGAGGAACGTGTCCTGTGAGAGGGACCCCAGCCAGAGCCGAGGAAGAGTGTGAGGAGGAAGGAGCCACAGAGACACGTGTGCTGGACAGACAGCAACCCCACTCCCTGCGCTGCTTGACAGGGGTCAGAGAAACCAGAACCTCACGGGTTGGGACAAGGAGCGGTTACCGGGGTAGCAGAGGGATAGATACAGTAACAGGGCTTTATAGCAGGGTATACGAGACGGGTGACACACGATGTGGCTTCTCTGCACAGCTCAGAGCCGTCCCGACACCGGACCATCCCCAAACCCGGCACCCTGGAGCTCCTGCTCCCCCCGCCCCAGCCCCCTGTATGCCGAACACGGTGTGACTGGCGCGGGGTACCCTCCGTTCGGGTGACCGGTCCCGCTGTGTCCCCCCAGCCCCCCGGGCACCCCCTTCTCCTGAGCGGGGCAGGATGCGCTGGGAAGGGCCCGCCTGCCGGGAGCAGCTAAACCAGCGCTGCGCCACCAGCCGGCCCCGGCCCGGCTCCCGACCGCCGCCTGAAGGGACCCGGCCCGGCCCGGCCCCGGCCCCGGCCCGAGCGGCTCCGTGACGGATCCCGCGCCGCCCGCAAAGCGCGGCGGGTACCGGGCAGGGAGGGCACCGGGCCGGGCCGACACCGGGCTGGCAGGGCACCGGGCTGGCAGGGCACCGGGCTGGCAGGGCACCGGGCCTGGCGGGCACCGGGCTGGCAGGGCACCGGGCCGGGCCGGTCCCAGCGCCGGGGCCGCTCCATCGCCTGCGGCCCGGCCCGAGGAACCGGCAGCGTTACTCGTCAGCCCAGGCGGCTGAAACGCGGCGGCAGCGGCGGGTACACCCCGAAGAGCCGAGTTACCGGCCTTGCGGGGCCTGAGCGGCCGCCGGCAGCGGCACCGGGACAGGCCCAGGCGGGGCCGAGACTCTATGGCCCCCAGTCCTCCAAGGACACAGTTTGTAAAACTCTATGGTCACGGGACCGGAAGTCCTCCAGGGAAAGTCCTCCGAGCTACCACAAAGGTTTCACCTCCGTGGCCAGGCGCCTTCCGGCGGCCATGTTTCCTCCAGGGAACCATAGAGCCTGACGCCCTCCGCGGCTATTTCTCCCCCCGCTACCCAAGGAACCTCCCGCCTCGACGGCCGCGCCCCCCGTTGTGCGCGGAGCCGTTGCGGGCGGTGAGCGGTCCGAAGCCGGGCGCTGCAGGGCCCGCCCCGCCGCCTCGCCTGGGCAGCCCGGAGCGGCCGCCTTGGCGGGGCTGGTGGTGGGGGACGCGCTGATGACGCCATCAGGCGGCGCCGGGGCGGAGGCGGCGGCAATGGCGGTGGAGGAGGAGGAATGGCGGCGGCTGCTCCGCGGCGTCACCCGGCTGCAGGTGGGGCCCGGCCGGGGGGGGCCCCGCGGGGAGGCGCGGTAGGGGGACGGGACGGGCAGGGACCCCGCGGGGAGGCGTGGCGGGCGCTGCCCCGGCGGAACCGGCGGGACTCCCGCTGCGCCCCGTGTCTCAGGCCTGCGTCCGGGGCCGCCTGCTGCGGAAGCGCTTCCAGAGCCTGCGGGCCCAGTACGAGGAGGTGGTGCGGGACATCGAGGGAGACCTGAGCCGGCTGGAGTGGAGGGGACGGTTCCTGCCCCGGCCCGTGTTTCTGCCCCAGGTCTGTGCGGCGGGGCGGGGGCGCCGGGGCACGGGGAGGCCGGGCAGCCGGTACTTGTGCAGCGGAGTCCCAGGAGCCTGAGCCCCCACCCAGGACAGTCACTTTTTTCCCCCCTCTGCTCTGCCCTGGTCAGGCCCCAGCTGGAGTGTTGTGTCCAGTGCTGGGCTCCCTGGGATCAAACAACCAGGGATCTCCTGGAGAGAGTCCAGAGGAGCTACGAAGGGGATGAAGGGCCTGGAGCATCTCCCCTGTGAGGAAAGGCTGAGTGAGCTGGGGCTGTTCAGCCTGGAGAGAAGAGCCTGAGAGGGGATCTGATCAATGGGGATCAATAGCTGAAGTGTGGGACACAGGGGGACATGGGCAGCCTCTGCTCAGTGTCTGTGGGGACAGGACAAGGGGCGATGGGCTCAAGTTGGAGCACAGGGAGTTCCTCCCCAATGTGGGGAAGAACTTCTTCCCAGTGAGGGTGAGGGAGCCCTGGGACAGGCTGCCCAGGGGGTGTGGAGTCTCCTTCCCTTTTTTTCCCTTATATTTTAACCTCTCACACGCTGCCCCTTCAGGAACCAACAGGGGCAAAGTGTTCCTGCCCACAGGAGGCTGTGCAGAGTGATGAGACCAGCGCAGACAAAACACAGGGGGGGCTGGATGCCTCCAAACCAGAACAGGACGGGGGCAGCAGCAACCCAAACCCCCCAGCCCAGCTGCAAAGTGAGAACAAAGTGAGCTCTGCAGGTGAAGGCGATGAAGGGAGCCACCCAAACCTCAGGGCTGATGCCAGTGAATGCCCTGGGAAGGAGCCCAGTGCCCCAGCAGGGAGCCAGGAGCAGCAGAACGACAGTGATGTGTCCTCAGTGTGGGACAGCGCTATCCTGGAGTCCCTGGAAGCTAAACTGGGTAAGAGACAGGAGCTGGTGCACAGCCTGCGCTCTCCTGCGTGGTCTGAGGGAGCTGGTGGTGAGGGCAGGGGCACAGCAGGCCTTTGGGGAGCCAGAACCTTGAGAACAGAATATCCTGGGGAGAGGCTGGGAGCTCTCCAGGAGCAGTCTGAGTCTTTTAGTAACAGGTTTCTCCTGCATTTCCCTGCAGAGATTCCCCCAGAGGACAGAGAGGATCTGCCTCGGACTCGGGCTGGTCTCCAGGCCCTCAGAAGCCACTTGCTGATGGAGTTGCTGTGGCTGCAACAAGCCATCGACAGCCGTAAGAACGTGAGTGAGGGCCCAGATCAGGGCCACAGCCCTCCCAGAGCAGCGGGGAGACCGGTGCCTGCCACGGCCTGTGGTGGGGCTGGGCTGGGGGCACTTACCCAGGGGCTGCACTGGGTGCTGTCAGTGCCCTTTGTCCTTCTCTGTGGGGTGGGGGGAGGAGGAAGGGTGAGGGCAAACAGGAGCTGTTCAGATCTGTTGCCCCAGCCTGCTGCAGAGGGCTGTGTGCTGGGACACCCATCCTGTCCCGAGGTGGGACGAGCTGCTCCTCGTGGGGCTCAGAAGGCACAAGACTCACATGTCCTCTGCCCAAGTGCAGAGACTTTGCTGCCTCATCTGCAGGGCCAGGCTCTTTCCTACATCCAGCCTCTGGGATTTCATCATTAACCCTTGATTCTCTCTCTCTCCTGCAGTACCTGATGCTGAAGCAGAGGCTGGGCACTCCCAGCCCGCAGGACGAGCACGTGGGGCGCTTGTGATGGTGCTGAGCTGCAGCACCAGAGTCGTGCTGGAACCTCAGGGACAGCAGCAGCTCGGGGGGATTCCAGCTCTGGGAGCTGCTGTTTTCTGCTTCAGATGAATATGGCAAGAAAACCTTCTGTTTTACAGGGGACTTTTGGTCAAAGCAGGGATTAAATGTCACTGTGAAGCTGGGGAGGTGGCTGTGTGCCTTGGAGGGAGTCCCAAGGAGATGTCCTTCCAAAACAGCCCTGATTTGCTAAGTTGGATGATCCTACAGGGATGATTTCACTTACAGAAGGTGCTTTCTGCCCAGCTGGTGGCTCGTGGAGGGACTGAAGTGCCTGGAGGCAGCAGGGGGTCCTTGAACCCCCAGGAAGGAGCTGATCCACAGGAGACCCGTGTCGCTGTCCGAGCTGGGCAGTCAGGGTGGCTCTGCACGTCCCAGCTCTGCAGTAGCAGGGCTCTCCCAGGTGCCAGGGGAAGATCTCCTGGCCTGGAGCTCGAGGGAGCACGTCAGGACTTGGAGGGTTTGGTGCTCTGGTTCAGGGTCGCTCCAGGTCGGAGTTCTGGCTGCCTCACCGGTCCCTCTGGCCGTGTGGCAGATGCATCCTCCTGTTCCTGAGTGATGCTGACTTGTTAATGAATAAAACCCTTTCCTGATGCTCCTCTCTGAATCTCCTTCCTCCTGGCAGAGCCAGGTGAGTCCATGGTCTGTTTCGACCTGTCTGGTGCAAAGGGTGGTGTGTCCCCTGGGCTGTGGGTGTTCCTGATGCACACAGGACACAAACCTCTTGTCTCTCGTGCAGATGGCAAGTGATGGCAAAGGGGTGACAGCTTCTGGGACATGAGCTGCTGCCATAAAGATAAGGACACTTCTTGCACCCCTTGGCTGGTTAATCTGAGCCTGGTGGCCACAGTGGCTGCTGAGGGAGCTCACAGTGTGAGGTGTTTGAGGGTTAAAGAGCTGTGTGGTGCCTGGGGCTCAGATAAAGGTGCTCTGGAGGATGTTTGATGTGGCCTCCAGATCAGCCCACAACTTCCTCCTGCTGGGCCAGCAACCCTGGAGACAGCTGGTCACCCCAGCCCACGCTGGGAAGGGTCAGGAGGATGTGAGGGTGGCTGTTTGGAGGGGTCTGGGCTCTGGGGGAGGCTGCCAGGGCTCTGCTCTGCACCCCACATTGGCCTCTCTGCTCAGGGGGGTTTGCTGGACCCCCAGGGATGAGCTCCCGGGGCTCAGCTCTGCCCCCGCCAGCCCAAACGGTGCTGGTGTATCGCGACAGCGACCCCCTCCTTCCCGGGGAGGTTTGTGGTGAAGCAGCGGCTGCTCCTGGCTTCGGAGGCCGTTCTGAGCCAGGTGACCGGCAGGTCGGCGAGGAGCCGCGACACGGCCACCTCACCGGGCTGGGGGACCCGCGGGACGGGGGCCGGGCCCTGGCCACGGGCTCCGAGGAGCTCAAGAGGCTCCAGTGAGTAGATGGCCTCTGGGTCTGGTCAGCAGCTTTAGATCACCCCTGGGGTGAGGAATTGGGATGTGAATGGGAGAAAAAAGGGTAAGAAGGGCACAAACCCAACACAAACCAGACACTGGTTCATGTATCTTCTTACTGGGAGCTACTGGAGCTGTTGTAGATCGCATGGAAAATGCAGATATTCCTGAGAGGGTCACTTGTCTCAGAGGAAAACGCTGGGGGAGGTGTGAGTTGAGCAGCAGGATGTTGTGCTGGGTGCTGGGTGATGCTCTGTGCACCTTGTTTTGCAGCGTGTGGGAGGCTCCTGCCCGCTTCCTCGGCAGGGCTGGTGCTTGTGCCATCTCCACCAACAAACACTTCTCCTTGGGCCTGATGTGTTTTGCTTTCTGACCCTGCACAGAGAGGAGCTGGCTGGGTTCATCCTGAAATGCTGAAGGGTTAAAGAGGTTTTTGTGGCTTGACTCTTCAGAGGGGGGTGTGTGTGTCTGTCTGAGGTGGGTTTTACTCCCAGGTGTGTGTTGTATCTTCCTGAGGGTGTGCTCCAGGCTGTGTGAACACCCATCAGCCCTCAGAGCCCCCCATCAGCCACACAAAGGGATAAAATGTCCTGGGTGTCTTTACCACAGGGACCTGGAACAGTCTGTGCTCTCCTGGGAATGAATTTAGGCTGAAGTTCTGGGGGAGCAGGAGGTGAGACACCCAGGGAATCGTTTCAGGGGTGACCCCAATTACTGACCCACACGTTGGGATGCAGGAACGTTGTTGTCTTGTTCTCACAGCTATTTAAACCCCAGAAGGAAGGAGCCCCATCCCACAGGGAATGCCCAGGGCTGGCAGGTGAGTCCCTGAGCTGAGGGAGCACAGAATGATCAGACCCAGGTTGGGATTTAGGGCTGCGAGTGCAGGGTGGAGATGGGGAAAGGTACCATGGGAATCAGCAGGACACTGAGAGCACAGGGGCTGCTGCTGCTGCTGTGTACCTTCCCCTTCCACCCCACAGAACCCTGCTCTGGGGGTTGCTGGAGGTTCTGGAACGGGAGGGCCATGGGAAGAGCCTCCCCAGCGCTGGGGACAACAAACCCCAGCCAGCAGCAGCAAGCTGGAGGCAGAGCTCCCAGGGCTGGCGGTGTCCCAGGGCTGGCAGCTCCTGGTGGAGAAGGGGGAGCAGCCCCGGAGGCCCCGTGCCAGGGCTGCCACTGCTGTGCTGCTCTGAGCTGGGTCTCCAGCTCCACACTGTAGCTCCCTGGACCTCGAACGCCTCAGCGCAGCGGCAGCAGCACGGCCGGTCCCACACCACGCAGTAAGTGCCTCTTGGGGGCTCTCTGGGAAAGCTTTGGGAGGCTGGAGGAGGGGATTTCTCTGGGAGATCCCGGGAATGCTGCCCCACAGGGACAATTCCCAGCCTCTACCTGAAGCACTTGCTGTAAATCTTGCCCAGGCCCCGGTGGCTGCCTTTCCCCCTCCCCATCTGCCGCGGCTGCGGGGTGCTGGCTCCTGACCTGCTCTGGGTTGTTTCTCCTGCAGTGTTTTCCGGAATGGGGATTTGCTGAGCCCTTCCCCTTCCCCCTGCTGCTCTCCAGGAGCACAGCACTGCAGGGGGACACGCTGCTGCCCGTGCTCACAGAGAAGCTGACCTGCAGAGCGGAGCTGTTAGCAAGTGTGTATCCAGATAGGGCACCACTGGGTCCCCCTTCCTGGGGTCGGGAACATCAAGCAGCTCTGGCAGGGACTGGCAGGGAGCTCAGCCAGCCAGTTCCAGGCTGCTTTTGCAAACTCATTTGCTTTTTAGGTTTTCCCATCCTTAAACCAGGGATAACCCCATGTCCTGGGTGCTCTGTGAGGAAGGCTGCATGGTGCAAAGGCAGGAAGCAAGCAGCAGTAAAGCGTGGCTTGGGACAGGGTTTACCTCTAGGGAGGGGGGTTTACACAACTACAGGCTGCCTTCTCCTTGTACAGCTATTTACTGACACCCAAGGAGAAAGCCAAGATCTACTGCATCTCCCTGATCACTGGGTGGCTGCCAGGCAGGACACTGCGCTGCCATCCAGGGAGACCTGGACAGGCTGGAGAGCTGGGCAGGGAGAAACCAGAGGAGGTTCAACAAAAGCAAGTGTAAAGTCTGGCACCTGGGGAGGAATAACCCTCTGTATCAGTACAGGCTGGGGATAACCTGCTGGAGAGGGGCTCTGTGGAGAAGGACCTGGGGGTCCTGGTGGGTAACATGTTGGCCATGAGCCAGCAGTGTGCCCTGGGGGCTGAGAGAGACAATGGGATCCTGGGGGCATCAAGAGGAGTGTGGCCAGCAGGTCACAGGAGGGGATCCTCCCCCTCTGCTCTGCCCTGGTCAGGCCCCAGCTGGAGTGTTGTGTCCAGTTCTGGGCTCCCTGGGATCAAACAGCCAGGGATCTCCTGGAGAGAGTCCAGAGGAGGCTCTGGAGATGCTGAAGGGCCTGGAGCATCTCCCCTGTGAGGAAAGGCTGAGTGAGCTGGGGCTGTTCAGCCTGGAGAGAAGAGACTAAGGGGGGACCTGATTAATGTTTATAAATATCTGAAGGATGGGATGCAGGGGGAAATGGCCAGCCCCTTTTCAGTGTCTGTGGGGACAGGACAAGGGGCAATGGCTGCAACTTGGAGCACAGGGAGTTCCACACCAACATAGGGAAGAACTTTTCCCCAGTGAGGGTGAGGGAGCACTGGGACAGGCTGCCCAGGGGGTGTGGAGTCTCCTTCTCTGGGGAGATTCCAGCCCCGTCTGGACACCGACCTGTGCAATATGAGCTGGGGAGCTGCTCTGGCAGGGGGTTGGACCCCATGAGCTCTCAAGGTCCCTTCCAACCCCTGTGACTCTGTGATTCTGTGAACTGTGTGCTTCCTTAGGCAGGAATCATCCCTCTGACTTGCCCTGCTCCTGTTCATCACTTCACACGTGTTCTGCCACACTGAGGGGCTGCCCACAGCCCTGTGACAGCTCGAAACCCTTTGCTCTCTTCCTCCAGGCTCTGCAGGCTGGATGGAACCCAGGTTTCCAGTGGGGAAGAGCTGGGGAATGGCAGCTGCTTCGTGGCAGTGGGACATGAGGAGTACAGAAACCTGCCTTACGCTGAGCTGCTGCTGCCCCAGGGTGCTGCCTGCAGGACACTGTGGTGTGTGGACTGCAGCTGGGTGGGCTTCAGCTACAGCCACCTCTTTCTGCAGCCCCTCCTGTTCAGTGCTGCTTCAAGGCTTGAGTTTTGCTTTGTGTGCTGGAATTTTAGGAAGAAAGGATGTGTTTTGAGAGCTTCTGGTGTAAGGGTCAGTCCCTGAAAGGCAGAGCTCAGTGGTTTGGTTGCTTCTCAGTTTAGTGTTCATCAAGCAGGGAGGATATGGGAATGTGTGGAGTGGGGATCAGCTCTTTGAAAGGGGAATCAGCTTGTTCAAGGGCAGAGACTGGCAGGACAAGGGGGATGGAGTGAAGCTGTAGGAGGGAAGGGGGAGAGGAGAGATTGGGGGGAAGTTCTGTGCAGAGAGAGTGGTGAGGGGCTGGAACAGGCTGCCCAGAGAGGGGGTGGATGCCCCATCCCTGGGGGTGTTCAAGGCCAGGTTGGATGGGGCCCTGGGCAACCTTGTGTAGCTCCAGGCCTGGAGGTTGGTGGCCCTGCCTGTGGCAGGGCGTTGGAGCTCTGTGATCCTTGGGGTCCCTCCCAACCCAGTCCAGGCTGGGATTCTGTGATTCCATGAGTGTGTGCTGCCTGCCCCAGGGAAAAAATCCCTCCAGGGATTTCCCTCTTAAGGGGAAGGGGAGATGGAGCCCTCCCACAGCCAGCTCCTGCCTGATGCTGAGAATCTGCTGCTTCTTTGTTGCAGGAAACACCCAAACAACAGGCACAAGCACCACATTGGGGTAGGTGGCTCAGCTGGCAGTGGGGCTGTGCTACAGTGGTTGTTGCTTTTGCACAGGCAAGTGTGAGCAGTGGGTGTGAGCAGCCACCTCCAGTCCCAGCTGCTGTGGCTGTGACATCCTTGCCTGACCCCGTTCCCAAAGAAGAGGAGCAAGAGACAGCTGCCTGGCCAGCCCACCCTTGAGTTAAATCCCAGGGCCTGAAGAAGAACCCCTTAAGGAGTGTCCTCTCTCACCTCTCCTGTGTTTTGGCCAATGGGGAGGGTTCATTGTGGAGCCAGGGTGCCTTTCCTGCTCACCATGTGTGTAAAATGCCCAAGAGAGCCCACAGATGGAGCAGCTGGGCTCTTGGATCATCCACTGAACTGTGTGCCTGGGCCATTTGCTTCTCACCTTTTCCTTTCCTTGGTTTGCTTTGTGTTTGGTGAACAATGTGTCACCTCCCTGAGCAGAGCTGCTGTCTCTGCTCTCACTGAACCACCTCCACAGGTAGCAGAGACTGCAGGAAGTGTTTTATAGGCTCCTTCACTTGCAGTATCAACCTACAACCAGTCAGAGAAGGTGGTGTTACAGCTCTGTACCCGTCAGGATTGGGGTCCCTTGCAGTGTTTAGGGCATTGCCCTGCAAATCTTCTCATGATTTATCAACTGCTTTATTAAGAAGTGTGTGATGAATGTTTTCAGCTGGACAGGGGCAGGGTGCAGACCACAGGAGCTGTGGAGGAAGACAAAGTGCCAGCTGCTCTTCCTCTAGTGCAAAGGCAAGCTGGGAGACCCCCACCTTGAGGAGTCCCCTTCCCATGCTCAGCCTGTCCATGCAGGACAGAAGAGAAGGAGCAACAGGAATGCACAGCACTGGCCTGACCAAGGGAACAGACTCTGCTGGGAGTGCAGAGGGAAATGGGGGGTAATTTGATGCTAGAAAACACCTGCAGATGCACTGGAAGCAGCAGCAAAGTGGCACCTGTTATATTTCTGCTCCTTTCCTCTCCTGACCTGGGTGCATGTGAGGATCCTCAGCAGGACCTGGCTGTGGCTGTGATACCCATCAAACGGCTTTTGTTCCCTCTCCTCACAGAAGAAAGGGTTGATAAAGCCACAGACCCCAGGAAGGAGACACAGGGTGCTCTGGAAGTAAAAGAGGATGGATGCTCAAGGGTGGATGGACCCACTGATCAGGTAAAAGGAAGGATTTTCTGCCCCGTTAGGAGTGTCACAGCTGCAGGGAGGTTCATGGTCCCACCAGAATCTATGGGTGCTGCAGGTTTTGCACAGCAGAGAGGCCAGCTCCAGAGCCAGCCCGTGAGAGTGCATCCATCGGTAGTTTACTTGCTTGCAGTCCCCTGGTTCGGTTTGCCCAGGCGCTGCTGCGCCTCTCTGCAAGGTGTAGAGGTGACAGTAACCACCAGAGGGAACTGGGGAACCAGAGCACACGAGCTGAGGGCTTGGCTTTCTCCTGGAGCTGAGTGTGTCAGCTGGGTGATGAACTCTTCCCTCTGGAATGCGAGTGAGTGCTGAGGTACAGGCTTTCTGTGAGGGTACTGCTTCCATTACTGAGAACTTCAACCGAAACCAAAAGGACACCCACCAGGAAGGTATTTCTTCCACTTAAAGGGTCTGTGCAGCCTGTCAGATCCTTCCCATGTTCAGCTCTCTTACAGTCTGTCCCCCCAATAACTTGCCTGTAGCCAGGTGAAGCTCAGAAGCTGGAGTGGAACAAACCTGTAACTCCTAAAATGACTGAACACACTTACTAGACAGTAACAAGTTTAAACACTTTTTAAAAGGAAGAATAAAGCAGGTTTTTAGCAGTGGTTCTGTGGGAAGAATGGCTGCAGGATGCTGCTGGTTTGTGGCACAGTGCTGCTTTCAACTCTCCATAAGGACGCTGGGAATGGATGTAATGGGGTGACGCTCGTTACGTGGTGGGAGGTTCAGCTCTGCCTAGGTAGTGCCTTTGGATTAATTAAAACTTCAAAGGAAAACAGATCCTTTGAACTTAAATTAGAGAAAGCCCTCATGAGGAATTGGGTCCTGGCTCTTTGGCTCAGTGTGGCCTGGTGTGCTGACTTTGCTTTAGAGGCTGGGACAGGGTTTCTCCACAGGGTGGGCACGCTGTGCTGCTGCTTTCCATCAGCCTTCCCCCCTCCCTCTGATCACACTGCAGGACACTTGTTGTTAATTTGAGTGTCGTGGCTCTCCTCTGCAGCAGGACAGCATCCTTAGGCACTAAACTACTTCTGAATTTAATGTAGGGACCCAAGTTTGCACACCAAAGCCACAGTGAGGCTAGAAACAGGCTCCAGGAACTTAGTTCGAGTCTTTCTGTGATAACAGAGTGGTAACTGTATTTATTTCTCACAAAACTTATAAAAAAGGGACAGACTACAGGCAAATCACAGAAGAGTGTGGCATGGAAAAGGGATGCTGGAGACCCACAGGATGAAAAGCACCAAACAATGTTCCCCTTGGCAGTGAAGAGCTTGGAAGAGTCCCAAAGGGACCACGATGGGTGAGGGACAGTTAGGTGCAGGGCTAGATCCCTGCAGCACCACAGCCTGGCCCAGCTTTCAGATTCATTAACAAATTCTAAGAAAATTCAAGCACCTTCATCATCTGCTTCTCAAGCCCAGAGTACCAGTGAACAGTGGATGCATGATTTCATCAAACAATGATTGTTCCACTTCCCTCATCCCTGTGGTGTGGTGATGGTGTGATGATGGTGGCTGCTTTTCTAACTTAGTTGAACCTGGTTGTACCCAAATTTGGGAAGAATTACCCAATGGAACATATGCCTTTATAACAAAAGGTCTTCCAGGAAATGTATTCTCTCTCAGATCCATCTTATGAGGAGATTTCACTGCATCCTTGTCCCTCTGATTCAGAATGCTCAGGTAACATCAGCAGCAACCAACCCTGGTCCCAAGCTACATGCATTTTGCTTCCATTAACTTGTTTTAGGAGCCTCTGCCTGGTTTTGGACAAGTCACAGTAATAAACAGTTCTTGTAGTAAGCCTCTTTGTGCAAGACTGTCTGTATTTCCCTCCCTCTGGTTTCTGATTAATTACAAGGGTAATGAAGACCTTTCCTTCTGTGAGCTCCCTGGTATTTTGGGCTGAGGATTCCACTGCCTTCCCCAGGGACATGCTGCACTCTCGTTACTTTGCTGATGAGAGGCAGTCTGTGCAGTTGAGAGCAGGCAAGGAACCCCCTTTCACCTGCTTAGCCACCAAAGGGAGAGTTCCTAAAGGGATTCCTTCCACAGAAAAACCAGTTGGTCCCAGAAGCCTTCATTGAATAATTTATTAACCATTTATTATCCCTCCAGTGCTGAACAAAATTCAATCATCCTTGCCTTGAAACTCCCACGGACCAAAATATCTCTTAACTCAAGACATGTCCTTGCAGCAAACCTTGTTCCAGCCCAGTGCTCAGGGAATACAGCCCCTGTTTTCCCATCTTTTGATATCCATGTGTCAAAATACAGCTTCCTGAGCAGTCTGTGCTGGGCCACAAGTCCCCTCTTCAGCCACAGGCATTACCTGTGAACAGGTGAGTTCTGCTTCTCCCTGCATCTCCTTCACGAGCCAGCTATGCAGAGAGTGACTCCTAGGATGGTGAGCAGCATTCCTGCCACAGCCCCTGCAGAGTGAGCAAGGATGTCTCAGGAGCTCGTGTAATTCAGCACCAGTGTCAGATCACCTCACTGCTAAACACACTCGGTGTCACGGGGAGCATCCAGGTCTGGACAGGTACAACCTGGAGCAGGGGAGCTCCAGGGGGTCTGGCTGGCTGGGTTGCCCTCATTCCCTGAGCAAAGCAGGTTCCTAAGGAAGTGCTGTATGTCTGGCTAGTGAGAACCCAGCTCAACCAACACCCCAACCCCCTGAGTGTACCCTGCAGCTGCTGCACCAGGTCCTGGGGGTTTGAAGCTGTCAGCTTCCTGCCGTTCTGCTGAGCAGGGAAGCGTCACTGATCAGGGAAGGGAAGAAGAGGGGGTGGTGACTCCTGGGGACTTAAGGGGCATTCCTTCTCCACAGCAGGCATGTTATTTAGTGCTTCTCTCATGGTTACATACCTAGCTAGGCTCAGAGTTCGTTTGGGCAGCCAGTTCTATCTTAAAATTGACTAGCCCTGCCCCCTTACACACCCATTTCCCTTCCTTTTCAGCTTCCGTGGCAAGAGCTACGACTTAATGTGGGGATCTGCTGCTTTTCAGGAGACCAGAGTGCAGCCCAAGCTGCTGAGTCAGCAAACAGATGCAGGAGACAAGGTGAGGAAGTGTTTTAAGTGGAACTTACTTTTACCACCAATGTCCTCTCCCAGAATCTTCCCTGTCACCAGCGTGACTATCAAAGCCAGGGAGTTACAGAGTGGCACTGCCAGGGACAGGTCTGGAAGGGAAGAGTTTTAACACCAACAGTTTAAAATGGATAGTCTTGGAGAAATTCTCTGCCACTTGTTTTACTGACCTGACAAGACAGCTGCTTGGTATCTAGCTGGGTCCCCAGGCTAATCCATGACACTTTCCCTCCCAAAATTCTGATTAACCCCCTCCACAAAAGCAACAAGAACTGACCTACAGAAGCCAAGGTGAGATAGAAGAGGAGGGATCCACCTTGATTGAGCAGGAACGGCACCACGTACTGCAGGAAGAACACAGACCTCAGCTGCTGCTTGCAAAACCACTGTGCACCCCCAGCGAGCAGGCAGAGGAGGAGCCCAGACCTGCTCACCCTGGGCTGTGTCTGGCAGTGGAAACGTGATCCTGCTGCCACTCACAAGCTGCTCAACATCTCAGTTCCCCGGTCTGCAGAAGGCAGATTATTTCATGCAACATATGAGAGGTAATGACCTGCTGTGTACAAAAGCAGTCCTGATTCTATATAGACAGCACAGTGCTCTGGGCTATTGAATGAAGTTTTACTGAGGATAAAAAATTCTGATGATAGATGGAGTATTTAACGGTTAATTAGAGTATCAAGTCCAGAAGTAAATAGGTAGGATCGACCCCAAAGGCAGTTTGACCCCCAGCTACCTCCCTGGCCCAGGAGCCCCGGCAGGGTCGCACCTTGTAGTTGAGGCCCAGGAAGCAGATCTCAGCCAGCAGCTGCTGCAGGCGGCCCCGGCGCTGCACCTCCTCCAGCCCCGCCGCACCTCTCCGCAGGAAGGGGCCGGTGCTGCCCCACAGCACGGCCACCAGCACCAGCGCCGCAGCCTCTCCTGCGGCACAGCCTCGGCTCAGCGGCCCGGCAGCCCCAGGAACACACCGCCTCGGGGCCACCACCGCCCTCAGAGGGGCTGCGCTGGGTCACCCTGACCCACCCCTACCCCCCATCATGTGGGCAGCCTCCTCCAGCCCAGCTCACCGCCGTGAGGGGCCCTGCTTGGCGGCTGCTGCCACATCTCCCAGGGAAGCCCCTCAGCGGGCCCGGCCTGCAGCCATGCTCCCTGGAGGAAAGCGCCTTGCCCGGCCCAGCTCAGGGCCGCGCTACCCAGCAGGGAAGGCTCAGCCTGTGGCCGTGCTTCCCCTGCAGGGAAAGCCTTCTCTTTCCCCTTCGGAGAAGGCCGCACCGGGGGGGGGGGAAATAGGCCGCACCGGGGGGGCACGACCAGGCCGCATCGGGGAGGGGGGAAATAGGCCGCACGGGGGCCCAGGCCCGACCCTGTTCCACCCTCAGGGAAGACCCCCCGCCCCGGGGCCCTGCCTGCCGCCACATCCCCGTCCCCCCGCCGCCTCAGGGAAGGCCGCGGAGGCCCCCGGCCGGCTCCTGCCCCCCATCCCCAGCACAGCCGCCCCGGAAGCTCACCCGCGGCCGCCATAGCGCCGGGGCCGCGTTTCCAGCCCCGCCCGCGCTGCGACCCGGAAGCGATCGCGTCGCTGCTCCGGCTCCGCGCTGCCGCCATGGTGAGAGCCGGGAGCGGGTGGGTAGCGAGGGGTGGGAGGTGAAGGGCTCCCCCCGCCGGGGGAAGGGGCTGCCGGGCTGCGGGGCAGCGTGGGAGGCGGCACAGCCCGGCAGCCCCGTCCCCGGCGGGGCTGAGGCCTCGCTGGAGGCATTAAATGGGATTAAATGGCGTCTCCCCCCTCGCAGAAACCCATCCTGCTCCAGGGCCATGAGCGCTCCATCACGCAGATCAAGTACAACCGCGAGGGAGACCTGCTTTTCACCGTGGCCAAGGATCCGGTGAGTGTGGTGTTACCCCTTCCCCCAAAACCTACTCTCCACCCGCCCCCCCCCTTCCCAAACCACCCCCCTTCCCAAACCAACCCCTCTTCCCAAACCAACCCCCCCCCGTTGTTAATCAGCATCAGCCCCGCTAATTAACCCACCGTAGTAAGAGTGGAAGCGGTTGTTTTCTTCTCCCAGATCGTCAACGTTTGGTACTCGGTGAATGGAGAGAGGCTGGGCACCTACAACGGCCACACAGGAGCCGTGTGGTGTGTGGATGCAGACTGTATCCTTTGGTGGTGGAAACCAGGCTGCCCTGGTTTGCCCAGGTTGCTCAGGACGTGCAGCTTCTTGGCACTGATTCACTCGAGCTGTTTCCTACCAGCTGCTCTGGTGGTGCCTTTTGAAGAGGAGCGTTGAGGGGCGGGTGATACAGGGTGCTTGACTCTCCTGCTCTTTCCTTTATCCCACCCTCTGGGTCTTTTTCATCCTTGTGGATGTTTGGAGCGACTCCTGCCCTTGTTTGTGCATCGTTGTTTTGGTTGTGGTGGCCCTGGGAGCTCAGGAAAGGGTCTGAGTGGTGCAAAGCCAGACAATCACAGGAGTGTAGGGGTTGGAAGGGACCTCAAGAGATCATCAGGTCCAACCCCCTGCCAAAGCAGGGTCCCTAGGACAGGGCAGGGCTGGAATCTCTCCAGAGATGGAGACTCCACACCCCCTGGGCAGCCTGTCCCAGGGCTCCCTCACTGGGAAGAAGTTCTTCCCCACATTGGGGGGGAACTCCCTGTGCTCCAACTTGAGCCCATCGCCCCTTGTCCTGTCCCCACAGACACTGAGCAGAGGCTGCCCATGTCCCCTGGGTCCCACCCTTCAGCTATTGATCCCCATTGATCAGATCCCCTCTCAGTCTCTTCTCTCCAAGCTGAACAGCCCCAGCTCCCTCAGCCTTTCCTCACAGGGGAGATGCTCCAGGCAAAGTCTTCTGTCTCCAGTGTGGGTGGTAAGGTAGTGGAGGCAGAAGTGTGCAGAGGTTGTTGTGTTAATGCAAGAACTGGAACCTTTGTCTTTAATATTTCCAGAGGAAAGTTGTGGGGTTTGTAACAGGATCCTTGGGCTGTAAGTGGAGTATTGCCAGTCACTTGTCTGATCCCTGTGTCACTTTTAATCCTGTGTATAAACATTCCCTGGGGATTTAGATGGTAGAGTTTTGGGGCTGAGAACACACTGGGATTCCCTAACTGGTGACCTAGGGGACACGAGACACGTGCTCACCGGCTCTGCAGACAACAGCTGTCGGCTCTGGGACTGTGAAACAGGTAAGGTGAGCCTCTGCTCTTGGTGTGTGAGTCACAGCTCCAGCCTGTAGTGAAGGCTGCTGAGCTTGGAGAGTGTGTATGTGTGTGTTTGTCCCTCTGAAGGAGCTGAGGGGGGGCTGTGTGCCTCATTTCTGGCAATTTTTTAAGTGAATTTCCTCACCTGACTGCCTAAGGAGTCAGAACGTGGGCTTAGTGATTGCAGGTCACCAAACCTGCTTGTTGGCTGCACCCAATGCTGTCAGGCTTCCCCCTGCCCTGCTGCTGTCAGGCCTCCCTCTGCCCTGCTGCTGTCAGGCTTCCCCCTGCCCTGCTGCTGTCAGGCCTCCCCCTGCCCTGCTGCTGTCAGGCTTCCCCCTGCCCTGCTGCTGTCAGGCTTCCCCCTGCCCTGCTGCTCTCAGGGCTCCCCCTGCCCTGCCCTGCTGCTCTCAGGGCTCCCCCTGCCCTGCCCTGCTGCTCTCATTAACCTCCCAGTGCCTGATGCTGAAGTGACAGTTTCTGCTCTGGTTCAGGAAAGCAGCTCGCCCTGGTGAAGACCAGCTCAGCAGTGAGGACGTGTGGCTTTGACTTTGGAGGAAACATCATCATGTTTTCCACTGACAAGCAGATGGGTTATCAGTGCTTTGTGAGCTTCTTTGACCTGCGGGACCCCAGCCAGATCGGTGAGGATCCCGGGCTGGGGAATAAGGGGAAGCGTTGATGGCTGGAGCTGGTGCCACTGTGTCTGTCTCCTTCCTTCCTTCCTGCAGAGAACAACGAGCCTTACATGAAAATCCCCTGCAGTGATTCTAAAATCACAAGTGCTGTGTGGGGCCCCCTGGGGGAGTTCATCATCGCGGGGCACGAGAGCGGCGAGCTGAACCAGTTCAGTGCCAAGGTCAGTCTGATGGGGAACCCCATCTCCCTGGGGCTGCAGCGCCTCTGGGAGGGTATCACAGCGTTCCTGCTGTGGCTGTGGGACACAATAAGGGCTGTTGGGCTCCAACCAGCAGCCTCATGGAAGGACAGTTCCAATAGAGCAAGGCTGATGTCCCAACATCTGCCCCGTTGCTGACAGCAGAGATGCTGAAGGGCCTGGAGCATCTCCCCTGTGAGGAAAGGCTGAGTGAGCTGGGGCTGTTCAGCCTGGAGAGAAGAAGACTAAGGGGGGACCTGATTAATGTTTATAAATATCTGAAGGATGGGATGCAGGGGGACATGGCCAGCCCCTTTTCAGTGTCTGTGGGGACAGGACAAGGGGCGATGGCTGCAAGTTAGAGCACAGGAAGAACTTTTCCCCAGTGAGGGTGCCAGAGCCCTGGGACAGGCTGCCCAGGGGGTGTGGAGTCTCCATCTCTGGAGATCTTCCAACCCTGTCTGGATCTATCTGTGCAGTATGAGCTGGGGAGCTCCTTTGGCAGGGGGGTTGGACCTGATGATCTCTCAAGGTCCCTTCCAACCCCTGTGATCCTGTGATCTATAATTACTGCTAACAAAGGGGTTGTGTGGACGCTCGCTTCACTCACCAGCCCCCTGAAACCACCTTCTTTACCCTTCAGTCAGGGGAGCAGGTTTCAACCATCAAGGAGCACACCAAGCAAATCAACGATATCCAGACCTCCAGGGACATGACCATGTTCATCACAGCCTCCAAGGACAACACTGCCAAGGTGAGGCTCCCCTCAGAGTCCTGGGGGGCTCTGGGGGTTACCTCGGAGCCGGGGCTGCCACGGAGCTTTGCTCCTTGGGAAGTGCAGAGTGGGGAAGCTCAGTGAGAAAGGGGAGGTGCCACCACATTAAATTAAGAGCCAGGCAAAATGAAGGCTGCAGTTTGCTGCCTCCTGAAGATGGCAGAGTTTGGGGAGTCTGGGGAAATGCTTTTTGGGATTTGGGTGCCTGAGAGTGACTGTAGAGCTAACATCTGCCCAGGTGAGGCCCAGCAGCCAGGTCTGAGTGAGTTAATTGGGCTGCCAGCCCTTTTCAGGCTGACTCTCTCCCTTTTGCCTCCTCTAGCTCTTCGACTGCACCTCGCTCGAGCATTTGAAGACGTTCCGGACGGAGCGACCAGTGAACTCTGCCGCCCTCTCCCCCATTTTTGACCACGTAAGAACGAGCTGGCTCATTGTCCCAGGGAGCTGGAGGGCAGAGTGGCCCCAGCCCAGCTAAAAAACCCCACAGAGGGATGGGGCTGGGGAGCATCACCATGGTTTGGCACAGGGAACAAGGCTTTGTGTCCTCCCATCTTGTGTTGGGGAGGCAGAAGCTTCCCTGGGGATGGAGTTGGGCTCATTCCTGAGTTTGGGGGGATCCACTGGGTTAGTGGGAGGCATCCCCAAGGTTCAGCTCCCTCCTCTCCTGGCTGCCACTGAGCAGCGTGGTGGGAGCAGCCCTGAAGCAGCGTGGCTTCTCTCATCCACAGGTCGTGCTTGGTGGTGGGCAGGAGGCCATGGATGTGACCACGACCTCCACCAGGATTGGCAAATTCGAGGCAAGGTTGGTCCTTCTCCTCTGCTGGGGTCGAGTTCTCACCTGGAGGAGTCCTGACAGCCCAGGGATGCTGTTCCCAAGCACCCTGCTCCTGGCAGAGTCGGAGTCATTACACTTGGCAGAGCTTTTTTCCCTTGAGGAAGCCCTGGTGGTGTCCCTGACCAGGCTCCCCTCTTCTCCTGGTAATTAAATCTTCCTTCTCCCAGGTTCTTCCACTTGGCTTTTGAAGAGGAGTTTGGCAGAGTGAAGGGTCACTTCGGTCCCATAAACAGCGTTGCGTTCCACCCCGATGGGAAGAGGTGAGGATCTGTGCAGGCTCTGCAGTGTGTCCCAGTCAAGCAAAGCCCAGCTGTGGGTTAGGATGTGGAGGTGCTCACTCCTGCACCTTCCTCAATCCTCCCATTCCAGCCCTCCTGCCTCCCCCAATCTGGCCTGGGAGGGTGGTGGGTGTCACACTCAGGCCCTCGTGCCCTTTTTACAGCATCACTGATGTTTTTTCTGCCTTGTGACTCCTTTTTATAGTTCTTGGAGGGGAGGGATGGTGAGAGGAAGCTCCTGTACTGGTATAAACCCCGATGCTGGGAGCTGATGCCATCAGTGACTTTGTCTTGTCTCTCCTCCCACAGTTACAGCAGCGGGGGGGAGGATGGCTACGTCCGCATCCACTACTTCGATCCCCAGTACTTTGAGTTTGAGTTTGAAGCTTAAAGTGGCCTTTCTCCCTCTCCTCTTCCACTCCACCGGCTCCTGTGCAGAACTGTTGTAAGACCTGAAGTTCATCTGCTCTGCAGGAGGCAGCAAGAAGCAGTTAGCAGCGAACTGGGGACAGGGGGGTTGGTTTTGTGAAGGTGGGGAACCAGAAACCCAACCCCCTGGGAAGGGCAGGACTGGAGATGAGGGAGAGAGGGAGTTTGGCTGCCTGCCTGCCCCTGGGGATGCTGCTTCCTGTCCTGCTGGGCATATTTATACATCGGGGGAGAGACAAAAAAGCATCAGGAAATAAATATAAATCTTTTATAAACACAAGGACCAGCACCTCTGTGGCTTGGGCTGGGGTTGGGGTGTTCCTGTTGGGATCTGGAACAGAATTAACCCGAGTGCTGTGTGTTCCCAGCTCCGTGGGCAGTGTCTTGCTCCACACCCAGGCAGCAGTGCTGCTCCTCCTGGGGCTGCTCTCCACCCCACAGTCATTTGGGGTGGGGGGAGAGCTGCAGCTACGCCTGGGCCTGGCCCTGAGGTGTGAACAGGCTGGAGGAGCAGCAGCCAGGCATTGTTTTCCAGCTGACACACACACGCCTGGGGCTGGTGGTTTGTTTACTTGCTGGGCTGACCCTGAGCCAGCTTTTCCCAGGGAGCAGAGATTTCCTGCAGCCTTGTGCTGCCGAGTGTCCGTCCAGCAGCCTGGCTGGGTGGGTTGTGTCTCTTTTCCTTTCTCAAAACTGGGTTCAAGGGCAGATTTCCCGGGCTGGCTCCCAGCTGGGAGCGGCTGACACAACACTGAACCTGCAGCCAGCGTCCCCCTTTGTGGAGAGGGTGCTGGGGGGGTGTTTTCATCATGCTGGGCAGCAGCTGCGAGCCAGGAGTGCCGTGGTGCCCCCCGAGGCTGATGCTGCTGGGCACATCAACCTCCTGCCCTCCTGCTCCTTCTCTGGAGATATTCCTGCTGAAATCCCCCAGGAAGGAGCTGCTTGGACGGGAAGCTCAGAAAGCAGGCGTGGGCTGCGAGAGAGACTTTACTGACACCAGCTCGGGCTGCAGAGCCCAGGGGCTGTGGAAGGGCCGTGCATCCCCCCTCCCTCCATCGCAGAGCTGTCCTCCGGGCTCCATGGGGCGTGTGTCCCGCACAGCGCTCCCCAGGGAGAGCTGAGGTGGCCCCTTGGCCCTGCAGCCCAAACTGCTGATCATCTTTTGTTCTCTGTGCAGGCAGCGGGGTCGGAGAGGGACCGGCTCGGCCTGTGCCCCGTGTTCTCCTTGACAGGGACAGTGGTTCCCTCTACCAGCCGCTGGATCTCTGCCCAGGCCTCGTCCACATACTGGGACGAACGGATCCAGCGGAAGAACAGACCTGGGAGAGGAGGGGGCTGGGTGTTACAGCAGCTGTGCCACAGCTCCTGCACAGGAGGGATGAGCAGAGCAGCTTTCCCTCCCCCAGCACGGATCAGAGCTCAAGCCAGGCTGGGAGGCACTGGACCCAGCTTACCCTGCCAGAGCTGGATGCTCTGGGGCTCGACAGAAGGCCAGATGACCAGGGCGTTGTGCGAGTAGAGAGGGTTCAGGTACTTCCTTTTCTCCCCAGGCTGGTTCAGCCAGGCCCAGAGGGAGTGTGTGTTCTCCTTCACCTTACACAGGCACCTGTGGGAGAACCAGGACGCGTTTCAGTCCCTGCTGGGGTTTGCAGGGCTGAGTTTGACCCAAGCTGGGACCAGGAGGGTCTCACTCTGCCCCATCTGGCCTCATCCTGCGCCAGCCACAGCAGGGTCTGCCCGAGGGGCACCGTGGTGTTGGTCTCAAGCTGCCCCCAGCTCCTGCCACACTCGCCTCTCTTTCTCATTGTTGCAGAGAAAGGTGCCATAGGCCGAGGCGTAGGCGTTGTCGAAGAGGGTGAGGAGGAGGCGCTCGCTGAACTCCAGGGAGAAGGGGAACTGGCGGCTCAGCTGCCACACACAGTCGAGGAAGAGGAGGAAGAGCGGCGCCTCCTGCTTCAGCCGGGCGTGGGAGTAGGCAGAGCGGGCGCAGCGCAGGTGGAAGGGGTGGCCGGCCTGTGGAAACCCCCCACCCCAACGGGGGAGAACAGGGGTGAAGGGGAGCTGAGGGTGCCCAGCTGGGCTTGGGTCCTCAGCCCCCTGGGGACTGTGGGTCTCACCTCGATCCACTCCCGCTCCAGCAGCCCCTGGAAGCCCAGCAGCGTGCGGCAGGACGGGTCCAGGATCACCTGGGCCAGCGCTGTCACCAGCAGCGTCGTGTCTGTCCCCTCTGCCCCGTGCACCAGCACGCTGGCCTCCTCCCTGCGGGCAACCACGGGCGGTCGGGGTGATGCCCAAGGTTTGTGCTGCACTGAGCCGGGCAAGGGGGGAAGCAGGGGGGCCCCAGGGCAGGAGAGCCCCCTTACCTGTCCATGCACTGTGCGGCCAGGCAGGCCGTGCTCAGGGCTGCCTTGACGTGGCTCAGCCAGCGGCAGCTCTCCAGCCGGCTCAGCCACCGGTCCATGTTGGCCGAGGTGTCGTTGCAGGCTTCCACCAGCTTAATGAAGCTCTCCTGCAGTGGGCGGCCTCTGAGGGGGGGGGAAAGTGATGTCAGGGGCTTGGCAAGTCTTTCTTTGGGGGTGGTGATGGTTGGAGTCTCCATGCTGTGGCCAGGGCAGTGCGATCACCCATGTCACGAGAGTGCAAGGCCTCAGCACAGCCCCTCACCTCTCCAGGGGCCGGTGCAGCCTCCTCCACTGTGGGTAGGAGGACTTGGGCTCTGTGCCTCCCCCTGTCATCCGGGCCTGCTTTGCTGCCTGGGCCGACCGCGTGTCGATGATAAAGCCCCTCTCCCCCTCCTCCAGGACCGTCCCCAGCAGCACCTCGTCCTCGCGGCAGCGCTTTCGGTGGGGGCCCGTCAGCGGCTGGCTGCTGCGGAGCATCACCTGCGGGGTGAGAGGTGGGGGTCACGGGGGGGAGCCCCACAGGGTGGGGGGGCTTCCAGCCACCTCCACCCACAGGCTGGCAGTGCTGGGAGAGGGGATGAGGGGCAGGACGGGCAGGGGGGACTCACTGTGCCGGTCCTGGGGTGGTAATAGCTGAGGACAGGGAATCGCCCTCCCTGTCGGAAACGAGCTGCCTTCCTCAGGGTGTCATCGTCCACCGCCGCCGGCACCAGGACAGCGGGAGGGTACGTGGGGCAGGTGCTGAAATCCTGGTTCACGCTGCTCAGCCGCCACCGGTTTGTCTGGGGGAGAGACACAGGCTGGGGGCTGCCTCGGGTGCCTCCCTGGGCAGCCCAGCATGGCACAGGTCAGGGAGACACTTCCCAGCTCCCCTCGGGGCTCACCTGTGAGGAGATCTGTTGGAAGTACTGCTCCAGGGGGAAGAGGTGCCAGCCTTCCTCCAGCTTCAGGCTCTCGGGTCTGTAGAAGAACGGGTACATCATCATCACGGAGTCCACCGAGGAGAGGGCCTGGAGCGGGAGCAAAGGTGGAGCCGGGGGTGGGTGGGGAGCACGGAGATGGCTGGGAATGTTCCCAGGCAACCTCTGCACACCCCATCTCCCTTCCCTGCTCCTGGCTGTGTCCCAGCGAGGGCTGGGCAGGCAGATGCTGGCACCACCAGCCCCGTGAGCATCTTGTGCCAACACCAGCCGGGAGCTGAATATTTACCCACGTTAATGACAGACCAAGAGCAAACACTGAATTCTCCTGCCAACCCTTTGCAGCCCGGCACGGCTCCAGCCAGGCTCTCCAGCCGCCCAGGCGCTCACCTCGATGGAGCTGGCGATGTTGAGGCACTCCTCCATGCCCGGGATGTCCAGCTGCAGCACCTTCAGGTCTTTGCACCGCAGCGTGATGGTGCCAGAGGAGCCAGCGAGCCTGAGGGAGGGGACAGGGGTCAGAGCTGGCTGTAGGACAGTGCACACAGACAGACACACAGACACGAGACAGCGCTGAACTGCCCCTCTCCCTGGGAGAGCTGAGCCAGAGGGCTGTGCCAGTGCGGGTGCTGAATCACTGGTGCTCACCCAGCACTGGGGGTCCAAAGCCAGGATGCCCATCAGCACCCAGGGAGCACTGGGTGCTTAGCACAAAGCTGGGTGCTGCTGGGTGGGTTAGCAGGGCCAAGAGCAGTAAAAGCCAAACCTGGTGTCTTGCGGGGAGCCGTTAGTCCAGGGGGGCTGGTACCAGCCTAAATTCTGCACTCTGAGGCACGGAGAAGAGGAGGTCAACACCCGCTGCTGTGAGCATCCCCCAGCGCAGGCCATGGGGAGGGGGAGGGATGGGGCTCCGTGGGCAGCGCTGTGGGGTGGCTGTGCCCTGCCACGGGCACCAGGAGGGCGGTGGGGACTCTCCTCCAGCTAAGGCAGGGGTGACACTGCTAGAAAGGAGCTCGGGGCCAGGCACGAGGGGAGACCCACCTCTTCTCCACAGCGTCCACGTTGCGGATGAGCAGCCAGAGCTCCACGGTGCCGGGCTGGGCATCCCCTCCGGGGCAGGAGGAGAGGAGCAGGTGGTGGCTGGTGATGCACAGGGTCCCCTTCACCGCGGGCAGCCCCACGCACGACAGCAGCACGCTCTCCACTGTCGCCGTCTTGATCAGCTCGGAGAACTCCATGGCGGTGCCGGCAGCCGCCCAGCCCCGGCGTAGCCTGACAGGGCCGGGCACAGCGGCCTGCTGCTGCCACGGGCCCAGGGAGGAAGGGGAAATCCTGCAGCGGCAGGGCCCGGCCTGGAAACCCCCTCTTCCTTCTGCACCACGCAGCCTCGCCCCCCTCTTCGTGTTTACACTGTCACCTATGGCATATGGAGCTCTCTTGCTGCGAAACACAGGCCAGAAGGACTTATTTCCTCCTCCAGCAATGCTGTTACTGCAGATGGGGAAACTGAGGCACGGGGCAGAGGGGGCTGAGCTGGCTCCGGGCTCCCTGGCAGCACCCAAACTCCGAGCCAAGCACCCCATGCCCGCTGCTGGCTGAGCCGCCCAGCAAGGGGGAAATTCAGTGGCTGGTGAAAACACAACTGAGCAGCTCTGGGTCCTTTCCTGCCGGTGCTGGGGCCTGTTGCTCTGGGCTCTGCCTGTACCCACATCCCCACCACCACCACCACCACTCCCCCAGGCCCCAGGGGTGGAGGAGAAGCTGCTGCTCAGTGCCCTGGGTGAGGAAGAGGAGGGTGAGCGGCTGGCAGCACCGCCTGCCCCGGCCGCCCCTGTGCTTACCTGCTCGGGATGGGCGGCAAGCGGGGACCGCGGGGTGCAAGGGGAGACCTCGGGGGGCAAGGGGGGACCGCGGGGTGCAGGCTGAGGACCTCAGAGTGCGGCCAAGGAACTGTTGGCCATAAGCGGGGGACATCAGCGTGTAAAGCGGGACTCGGGGTGCAGCGGGACTCGGGGAGCAGCGGGACTCGGGGAGCAGCGGGAGCCGGGCGATGCCCCGCACAGCCCGGACGGCCGCTCGGCGCTGGGCTCCGCGCCCGGCGGATGTCGGGTTTAAGGTGGCCCGGCCCCAGCGCGGCCCCGCCGGCGGACAGCGGCTGCCGGGGCCGCCGGGAGGAGCGGTTCCCTCCGCAGGGCGGTGGGCGCCCGGGGTAGGCTCGGGGTGGGGTGCGAGAGAGGTGGGACACCACGGGGTCGCGGGGAGAGACACGGGGAGACACGGGGACCCCGGCGTAGCACGGGCGCTGCACGTATCGGGGGGGCTGGAGGGGGCGGGGGGAGCATCCCCGGCTCAGGCGGTGCCCGGGGGTGCAGCTGAACCCCGCACCCACCGCCGCAGCTCCCGGACCCACCCCGGGCAGCACTTGCGGGGCGGGGCCGGACACGGGCAGGGCAGCCGGATCCTGACCCCGTTCCACCTTAACGGCCCGGCCGGGATGCGGGACCCCGGCTGCCCCCCGGCTTCTCGCCCCGTGTCCCGTCCCCCGTCGCCCCCACCGGTTTCTTTTTCCTTCCTCGGGTTTTTTAGTCCCCCCCCGGCCGGGTGCGGGGGGGCGGCGGCGACCGGAGATAAATCATCCCCGCTCCTCGCCCGGCGAAGGTTTCCTGCCGGGGAACAGGGAGTCCCCTCCCAGCCGGGGACAATGATGCTAAAAAAGAAAATTCAAGGAAAAAAAACAACCACAAACCGCCCACCGAACAAACCAGCCCCCCAACCCCCCCCACCCTGCGCTCCTCGAGATAAGGACGGTTCCTGCCCCTTCCAGTTGTCCTGGGCGTGAATAAAAAGCCGGGATAGGGCGCAGCTGGGGCTGGCCGATTGTCCGTCTGTCGGTCTGTCTGTCTGTCGGTCGGGTGCTTTTCACCCCGGGGGGCAGAGGCTCCGTTTGCACGGGGGGGCGGGCTGATAGAGGAGAGCTCGCCCAAGGTTTTGGGGGGCTCCGGGGGTGTCACCATGCCCTTGGGCCAGCTGAAGTTCAAGGAGCTGGGTGAGGAGGAGCCCACCTGGGAGGAAGAGAGCCTGGACAGCGTGAAGGCTCTGACGGCCAAGCTGAAGCTGCAGACGCGGAGACCCTCGTACCTGGAGTGGGAAGCCCGGGTTCGGGGGCGGCCCTGGTGCAGCCAGACCCCTGGGGAGGTGCGGGGGGCAGAGCAGGGCCCTGGGCACCCTGAGGATGGGGGGGATGGTGGTGTCTGTGGCTTTGCCACCATGGAATCGGCTCTGGAGTGGCTCAGGACGGAGTTGGTGAGTAGAAGCTGGTGGGGTGGGGGGTGTGAGGGGTGGGCAGGGGCTGAGCTCCAAGGCAGGGATGGGGTCACAAGGCTCCTCCGTGCAGAGGGAGTGGTTGCAGCCCCACCTCCTGCAGCAGGGATGGTGCCTGCTCTGCTCCTTTACCCAGTGTGGGCAATGAATGAGGAGTTTGGCAAAGCACCTGTGGCTCTGCAGTGCCACAGCTCAGCCTGGGTCCCCTGCACGGTGCTGGGGGTCACAGCTCTGTCAGGTTCAGCACTTGTCACCCCCTCCTGCCTGCACTTCACTGGAGTGGCACGGCTGTGGGGGCTTTCCTGGGGTGGCACAGGCAGGATCAGCCACACTGGGACAGACCCTCGGGCATCTGAGCCAGCTCCAGGCTGTGACCCCAGCACAGACCCTGTGCCCACGTGTATGTGGGCTCTGGGCTGATCCCAGGGCCATGTGGTCCCCAGTGGGTTTGTGCCCTGGCTGAGCCCCAGCATCCCCACTGGTGACCCCGCAGCCAGTCCCACTCCCACCCTGACGATGCCCGTCTCCCGCTGCAGCAGGAGATGCAGGCTACAGACCAGCGCCTGGCGCAGCAGCTGATGCGCCTGCGGACAAAGCTGCACCGGCTGAAGGTGGAGCAGGCCTGCCACCAGCACAAGGAGATGCTGGACGATGCCACCTTCGGCCTCGAGGGCTGCGAGGAAGACTCCGACCTGCTCTGCAACATCCCGCCCAAGGCCGCCTTCCTGCTCTCCACGCCGCTCAAGCACATCGGCGTCACCCGCATGAACATCAACTCCCGACGGTTCTCCCTCTGCTGAGCGGGATGGGACCTGGATGGGAGCCTTGTGGGCACCCATGGGGGCACCCGGACTTGGTGGGGGCTCCTGGATGGGATCCAGGGGGATGGTGGAGCTGCTCCCTGGGGACAGGCAGTGCTGAGCCCTGGTGCTGCCACACCGCAGTGCCATGGGAAATGCCACCGTCCCCATCTGGCACAAGGTGTTTTGGGGCACCCAGCGCCCTGTCCCTAAGGATGACAGGGTGAAGCGCAGTGGAAAACACAGGGAGGAGCCCTCTGAGGAGGAATAAAAGGAGGAGAAGGCAAGGGCTGATTTTTTTTTCCCCCTTTCCCTTCTGTTGGGTGAGTTCCTGCTTTGGGAACCTCCCTGCCAGCTGCTCCCCGGGCACCCCTGGCAGCAGGTGGGTGCTGGGGCTGTGTCACTGCAGGAAATGCTTGTCACTGGCTGCGAACTGAGGGGTTGTTTTCGAGGCTGGGAGGTGCCGGGGACCCTGCTGAGGGTTTGGCATCCCCCTTGTGCCCCTATCCTGCCCCATCTCCTGACACCCTGGGGTGCTGCGCTGGGTGCAGGAGGGACCCAGGGGTGGTGCCCACCGGGGCTGCCCTCACCAAAGGGGTTTGCTTTTGGCTTTTTCCCTTCCTCTGTTACCAGCAAACCCTTTAAATAAGAAGCTGGTGCTTGGGGAATGCGATTTTCATAGAATGCTTTTTGCAAGCAGTGCCAGGGAAGCCGTGGGGTGACCTGGGATGACTCAGGGAGCATTTTGGGGCTGCTTCTCCTTCCCAAGCTGACCTGGGGAGACCCCGATGTGCACCCCAAAGCTGAGACAAGCCCCAGGGCCTGGCAACACTCCCCACTACCCCTTGCCCAGGGCACCCATGGCATTGGCAAGCACTGCAGGCGCAGGACAGCGCGGCTGCCCCCGGGAAGCATCCCTGCGGGGTGGATGCTGGGCCTGGTGCTCCCCCTGCAGCGCCCCCCCAGCTGCTGCAGCCGCCCCCCGGCACAGCTGGGCTTCCTGCCCGTGTCTCTGCAGCGCAGCCGGTACCTGTGGCTTCGTGTTTGATCGCAGAAGCCAAGACAATAGCGCTGTGGTTTCTCGGCTGTGAGCTGGCTCCGAAAACACGGGGCTGGCAGCCCGGCTGGGGCACAGCGTGTCACCTCGGCTTCAGCCACCATCCCCGTGGCTCATGGGGTGCCAGGGTCTGGGGTCTTGGGGACAGCCAAAGTGGGGGGTGCAGGGTGAGTCCCACAACCTGCGTAGGGTCTGACACAGTCGAGGTGGTCACCAAGCGCTGGGGAGGGGACAGCACCAGGGACCAGGAGGCTCATCTAGCCTGGGCAGCGGGTGACCAGCCCCCATCCATCGCTGTCCCCTTGCAGCGTGACTCCCAGCCCACCGCAGCCCACTCCCACACCGGGCTCAGCATCCCCTTTGCCCACCCTCTCCCTGGGGATGGTTGTCCGGGAGCAGCCAGAGCAGGGACCCTCTGTCCCAGGGCCGGCAGGAAGCCACCAGCTTTGTCACTAGCTTCTGCGGTTGTTGTGTGAGCTGTGAACCAGCTCCTCTTGAGTTTGCTCATGAGGCAGGAAACCGGGGCAGGCGGCAAGCAAGAGCGAGCGGCGGCCGGGACGCGTGCGGGGGGCTCGTCTGCACTCCCCAGCGAGTCACCGCGCTCCCGCCGGGCATGGAGAGGACGTGAGCGGGGACGGAACCTGCTGGGCCATGGGAGTCTGAGAGCGGCTGCTCCTTTCCTCTCTGCCAACAGGTAACGGGGACCTGGGGGGCAAGAGGGATTGCACGCTCCAGGTGGGAGCTGAGGCCCACCCAGGTGCTGGCAGAGGGTGGGGGATTCGTTGCAGTCTCTGAGGTCGCCCCTCAGAGGGATGGAAATGGGGGTTCAGGCCCCTCAGAGGGATGGAAATGGGGGTTCAGGCTTGTCGCTGCTGGGGAATGTGATGCTGGTGCCCAGGTGAGAGATGGGGGGAGCAGGGCTGTGCTCCCCCTTCTCCGTGACCTCCCAGCCAGGGTGAAAGTCGCTGCTGTCTGCCTGTTTGGGAGGGACCAGCATGGGATGGGAGCACTGACCCCCTCACGGGACTCTCCCTGAGCCTCCATGTCCAGGGCAAAGTGGGAATTTGGTCCCCAGGGTCGGGCTCTCACCTGCCCAGCTGCGAGCGAGAGCAGCGTTGGGTCAGGCAGCAGTTTAGTGCTGGTGCATCGGGGTCTGCTGCCCAGCTGAGGGGGGTCAGACACAGATGTGCCTGTTTTCGGTGCTGCCTCAGTGCAAACACCTTCCTGTGGCAGTGGCAGCGTTGGGCCCATGGTCCTTCGTGTCTCGGCAGGGCTGTGTCAGCACGGGGCTGGCTGGCTGGCCGGCTGTGTCACAGCTGGCTCAGAGGGGACGTCCAGGACACCCCGGTGAGCCTCAAAGAGCAGCAGGGACAGGGTCAGCCCAGCCTTTGTCCCTCCTCATGCCCGCCCACACCAGTGAACAAACCAACCGGACCTGGGCACAGGCGGAAGGGCCGGCACGGGGCAGCTCCAGCGCAAGGCCGGGGACAGGCGCCTACACAGCCGTGCACGGACACCCGTGAACACCCCTGCACACACGTAGACACCTCCCTGGTGACACGGCGAGGCAAGGAAAGGGTAGAGGCGCCTACACATCCCTCCCAGGCAGCCTTTGCTCGAGAAATTCGGTTGCACAGATGCAGTCACAAAACCCCGACTTCAAACACCCTGTTCCGCCGGTGTGGCCCTCGTGCCGTGCAGGTGAAACGGCTGCTGGGTGGAAATTACGCTGTGGCTTGGGTACAGAAGAAGAAAAGGCACAATAGCAGCACCTCCCTCCCCACCCCGGCATCGTGCAGGGAGGAAAAAACACCTCCTGGCACCGCTCGCCTTCGGTGAGGGCGTTTGAAGGGCTGGGAGAGCGGGGGCTGCTTCTGGCTGTGGGGCTGGGGGCTGTGCTCGGGGCTGGGCTTTACTAGGCATCGCTGGGGCCTATCCTGCTCCCCTGGCCTGCGCTGGGGCAGCACGGTGTGGCTGAGCCCATTTCTGTGTGCCAAAGTGAATTCCCAAGCAAGTGCTGCTGGAATTGGAAGGTACCAGGGTGGGGTTTGGCTTTTAAGTCCCCGAAGCAGCATTGTGTGACACGGGGAGGCTGGAGAGGGGGCTTGCTTGTCTGTCCTCTCCTTGCCATATTGCTCATTGCCTGCTCCCATCATCCACCACAGCGCTGAGCACCCTGGGGTGGCCTCCATGTCCCTGCTGTGGATGCCAAAACAGCCACCCCAGCCCCGAGGGAGTGGGGGTCCTGCTCTGCCAAACCAGGCCTGGGAGCAGGGGCTGGGGGCTTCAGGCTGGCAGCAGGCTCTGATGGCTGGGGGTGGTGGCACCCTGGGGACCCTGACCCCCTCCCTGGGGCCCCCCTGTGAGGCTCTTCCCTGTGTCCCCAGCGGGTACCCAGCCAAATCAAGCCTCTGCTGCCGTGCCCTCCCCAGCGTTAGGGAGAGGTGGATCTCGGTGAGTGCAGTGAAAACAGAGCGGGGCAATGGCTCCCAGGTAGGGAACCGAGGAGAAAATGGTGCCGGCGGTGCCAGCGGCCAGCAGCTCCCGGCAAAGCAGCTCCCGGGGCTCAGCCAGGGCCTGGCTCACTGCGGGGCACGGTGGGGACCCCGCAGCTGCACCGCCTCGCTGCCAGATAAGAGCATTCACAGGCACGGCCGCTGAGTTTGGGTGCCGGGGCAGAGACACCTGGGCTGGCTCCTGGCAGCACGGGGCTCCCAGCCTTGCCGTTGGCACCCAGCGCCTGTGGAAACCACACCTGGGCCCCCAAAGAGCCCCCAGAGCTGCTGGGCAGAGGCTGGATAAGAGGGTTCAGGGGCCAGGTCCCTGTGGAGAGAAATCCCGGCAGCGTAGGCGGGGGGGATTCTGCAGACAGGCTTTTTCCAGGGCCACGAGCCGCCATTTCCACGCCACGAGCTGCCGGGGCTCCTGTGTCACGCTCGACCTTTGCGAGAAGGCCAGAGCTGCCTGGGTGGCTTTCAGAGCCCTCACAACACTCGTGGCATCACTGCCAGGCTGCCCCAGGGCCCAGGCCACAGCGCTGGGGACCCCAGAGCACGGGTCTGCGCTGGTGTGGTGTCACCGTGCCCAGGAGTTGGTTGAGGTTGGGGAGTCCCTGATGTTTTGGGGGGTGGTGCCTGAGGATGAGAGGACCCTGAGCAGGGTTGGGGGTTTAAGGAGCATCCCTGGTGCAAGAGAAACGGGAGCACAGCAACGGGGCCGAATGCATGGCAAGGGGGCAGGCAAGGAGAGCCCCAGGGGAGAAGGAAATCGGAGGCGATGGGGCGTGGGTGGGTGAGTGCTCGCATCCGCCTCTGACCCCAGGGAGACGCTTCTAGGGTCGGGGAGGTGCTGGTCCTGCCAAACCTCATACAACACACGTTGTAGGGCCCTGTGAGGATGAATTAATTGCAAAGTCATTATTGGATCGTTATGTGGATGGAAAATGTAGGGATCAGCCCGAGGGCTGCAGGGTGGGGAGGAGCTGGATGTGCTGGAGGGAAATGGGAGCCTCAGGCCAGGGCCTGGTTGTTTTCGGTGGTTTTAGTTCACAAACCCCAGACAAGTTAGGAGAAAATACGGCTGGTGACAGGGTCGGGATGGCCCTGGCTTCAGCAGACATGAGGGCTGTGTGGCACAGGCCAGGCAATGCGGGCAGGCAGGGGGACGGATGGAGGGAGAGGGATGTGTTGGAGCTGGAGGAGAGGCAAGACTGGGGCTGGGGGTGTGAAGGCTTCCCTCACCACCCCTCATCCCCCTCCAGACACCATGGGCTGCTGCTGCAGCTCAGACTATGACGAGGACTGGATCGAGAACATTGACATTTGTGAGCACTGCAACTACCCCATCGAGCCCAACAACAAGCGCCAGGTGAGGAGGGGGCGAGTGGAACCCCTGTCCCGGTGGCCAAACACTGGCCATGGCCGTGGGATGGCCAAGCCCTGGGAAGACAAGAGCTCATGGGGCTCCTCATCCCCTCACAGAGGCTGATCCGCAACGGCTCCGAGGTGCAAGATCCCCTGGTGTCCTACGAGGCCACGTCTCTGCCGTGCTCCCCCCTGCAAGGTAAGGGCCCGTCGCAGCGGGGGGCGGCTGTGGACAGCCCCCCACTTGGCCACCGCCACGCTGCCCCTCCGCTTGTCCTCCCAGATAAGCTGGTGGTGGCCCTGTACAACTACGAGGCCAAGCATGACGGGGACCTGGCGCTGCGCAAGGGCGAGAAGCTTCGCATCCTGGAAGAGTAAGTGAGCACCTGTGGGGTCCCAGCGCTGGCACGACCCTGTGGCTCCCTGGATGGTGTCCTGGCACTGCCAGGGGGTCCGTGTGGGGTCCTGGTAGGTGAGGGGGGGTCTCACCTTGCGGTGTCCTTGCAGGAGCGGGGAGTGGTGGAAGGCACAGTCACTCACCACTGGGCATGAGGGTTTGATACCCTACAACTTCGTGGCCATGGTGAACAGCCTGGAGCCTGAGCCGTGAGTAGGGCTTGAGTAGCAGCCCTGCCCTGGCAGGAGCTGTGCTGGCAGGGGGGAGAGGTGCCAGGAGCATCCCCCAAAACACCGGTGGGCGATGGTGGCCTGACCCCCAGTCCTAACCCTGCCCTGCATCCCCAGGTGGTTCTTCAAAAGCATCAGCCGCAAGGATGCCGAGCGGCAGCTCCTGGCATCGGGCAACACACACGGCTCCTTCCTCATCCGGGAGAGCGAGACTTCCAAAGGTACCACCCCACAGGTCCCCCCACACCTCCTGCTGCGGGCACCAGGAAAGGCGCTGGGGAGCAGAGGAGTGTTGGGGTCCCACACCCACCTGGTCCCCCACCTCCCCAGGCTCCTACTCGCTGTCGGTGAGGGACTTTGACCAGAACCAGGGCGAGACGGTGAAGCACTACAAGATCCGCAACATGGACAACGGGGGGTACTACATCTCCCCTCGGGTCACCTTCAACAGCTTGCACGAGCTGGTGGAGTATTACACACGTACGTGCTGCCCAGGGGCTGGTCCTGCCTGCAGGATGGGGATGGAGATGGAGATGGGGATGGAGATGGGGATGAGATGGGGATGGGGATGGAGATGGGGATGGGGATGGAGATGGGGATGGGGATGGAGATGGAGATGGGGATGGAGACGGGGATGGAGATGGGGATGGGGATGGGGATGGGGATGGGGATGGGGATGGGGATGAGGATGGGGATGGAGATGGGATGGAGATGAGAGGCACACATTCTTAGCCATGCTCCAGCAAAATCTTTATCCTGTACTGGGTGCCCTGTGCCTGCCCTGATGCTGGCTCTGCCTGCCCCTGTGCTGCAGGCAGCTCTGATGGGCTGTGCACCCGCCTTGGCAAGCCCTGCCGGACCCAGAAGCCGCAGAAGCCGTGGTGGCAGGACGAGTGGGAGGTGCCACGGGAGTCGCTGAAGCTGGTGGAGAAGCTGGGAGCAGGGCAGTTTGGAGAAGTCTGGATGGGTGAGTCAGCGTGAAACTGGGGTGCTTCCTCCCAGATGAGGAGGGGTGGGCAGTGTCAGCTGGGCCCCACGGCATCCTTGGCCCAGTGCAGCCCCAGGTGTGGGACCTCAGCTTGTTTCAAGGTCTCTGGAAGAGAGGAGAAAACCAGCAGCTAGAGCAGCCCCGGGGCAGTTTGGGTTTACCCAGAGCAGCCCCAGCATTGCCCCTCTCCCATCCCTGGCCACCCAGACCCCCGCAGCGCTGCCAGGACGGGTGTGTTGGTGCAGGCATGTGTGCATGGGGGCTGCACCACGTCCTCATCCAGCTGGGCTCTGCTCACCATGAGAGCAGCTGCTGGCTTTGGCACGGGGCTGTGAGCACCAGGCGTGGCCCCACACGGGCACCATCCCTTGTTGTGGCTGGGAGCAGCTGGGGGCTCAGAGGCAGCACCGGGCATCACGCGTGATGTGACCCGGACACAAAAGCAACTCCCCAGGTGCTGTGGTGGGGAAAACACGGGGCTGCCCCACTCCCCTGCATCCAGCCCTGGAACAGCATCCCTGCCTCAGCTCCCATGGGTGCTAGCTGTCCCCCAGAGTCCCCTCCAGGTACCTGGCAGGAGCCAGGCTTCAGCATCACTGCCCAGCTCCCCCAGCCACCCATCCTGTTCAAAGCCCAGCAACCAACAGCTTCCTTTCCTTCTGGTGGCTGAAAGCCACATGTAAAAACATCTGCCTGGTGGGTTCAAATGCGGTTACAGGGTTTTGTCCAGGAAGTGACCAGCAGAGATTGCCTCTGAAAGTCCTCTGAAAGGCCAGCACCGCTACTGCCACTCACCCCTGGCCATGCCCGGGGAGGTGTCCCTCTGCCCCGTCACGCTCTGCCCCATCTCTCTGCAGGTTACTACAACGGTCACACCAAGGTAGCCATCAAAAACCTGAAGCAGGGCAGCATGTCACCCAGCGCCTTCCTGGCAGAGGCCAACCTCATGAAGAACCTGCAGCACCCACGGCTGGTGCGGCTCTACGCCGTGGTGACCAAGGAACCCATCTACATCATCACGGAGTACATGGAGAAGGGTGAGGGCACCCGGGTGCTGGTGGGGGGTGGTGGAACAGGACCTTGCAGGCAGGGTGGTTTCCTGCCTGTTTTTGGGGTGCTGTGACCTGCCCAGCCCCAACAGACACTGGCGTGGGGGAGGCAGCGCCTGCCTGTTGCTGAGACCTGCTGCCTTCACTGCAGGCAGCCTCGTGGACTTCCTCAAGACCTCGGAAGGAGTCAAGCTCAGCATCAACAAGCTGCTGGACATGGCGGCGCAGGTGAGGAGCCGTGGGGGTGTTGGTGGGGAGGGGGCTGGAGCTGGGGCTGGCCTGTGCTGACTGCTGTTCCTCGGAAGCGCAGATCGCCGAGGGCATGGCCTTCATCGAGGCCAAGAACTACATCCACCGGGACCTGCGGGCTGCCAACATCCTCGTGTCGGACACCCTGGGCTGCAAAATCGCCGACTTCGGGCTGGCCCGCCTCATCGAGGACAACGAGTACACAGCTCGTGAGGGTGCGTCCCTGCCACCTCGCCCCCGCCATGTGCCCCTGCTGAGCCCCATTCGTGGGGTGCACACAGCTCAGGGCCACGGGAGGAGGAAACCCCAACCCACCAGCCTCTGCTGGGGCCCCCAGGGGGGCTGCAGCCCCTGGAGAGGGGAGCTAGTGGGGGTGTCTGCAGAGGTCCTTCACCCCCCTGCCCCCCATCTCTCTCCCCGCAGTTGGAGGGGGGCTGCAGGACACCACATACCCTCCCGACCCTCCTTTCGGTGGGGTGACAGCCCTATCTGGTGGCTACTGCAGGAACAGACGTGCTGGCCCACTGCAGAGGTGCCAGCCAGCCTATGCCAGGGGCTCAGTGGCCAGCCAAGCCATGGGGGCCGGGGGGGATGTGGCTGTCATCAAGCCCAGCTCGTTGTCCCCAGGCACACAGCAGGGACAGAGGCTGGCTCGGGGCTGTCACATCACATTAAGCAGAGAGGGACGTTTCCAGCTCAGCCATAAGGTTTTTATTTCTCTCCTCCTCCTGCTTTCCAGGGGCTAAATTCCCTATTAAGTGGACGGCGCCAGAGGCTATTAATTACGGGACGTTCACCATCAAGTCGGATGTCTGGTCGTTTGGCATCCTGCTCACAGAGATTGTCACCTACGGCCGGATCCCATATCCAGGTCAGGATTTCCCAGCAGCTGTGCAGCAGAAGGGCTCCCACACCCACACACACACACACAGAGACAGGCTCAGCCACGCAGGCGCACAGGCAGGAGGGTGTGCATGCACTCCCGCACGCACGCACACGCTCCCAGCCGCCCCATCTGGCCTCCTTCCCTGCCAGCCCGCAGTGGTTTCCACCGCTTCCCAACGCACATGCCCCAAGCCACGACAGGGCTTCGGAGGTGCTAGAGGGGGAAGGGATTGGCAGACGTAGGGGTGCTGCTCAGGACAGGGGGGTGACTCAAATTCAGCTGTCCTCGCAGGGATGACCAACCCGGAGGTGATCCAGAACCTGGAGCGCGGTTACCGCATGCCCCAGCCGGACAACTGCCCACAGGAGCTCTACGAACTGATGATGCAGTGCTGGAAGGAGAGGCCCGAGGACCGCCCAACCTTCGAGTACATGAAGAGCGTCCTGGAGGACTTCTTCACCGCCACCGAGGGCCAGTACCAGCAGCAGCCGTGAGGAGCCCGGCAGCGGCTGGGGTGGCCTCGCAGGGGGGTGACCGGGGGTGCTCCCCCTCCCTGCCTCCCTGCCCCAGGTCCCCACAGACTCTGCACCCTGGGGGCATTGCCAATCGCTGCCCAGCAGTAAAGATATGAAGCGCTTCAACGTTCGGGGCAGCAGCTTTCCCTGCTCCGGATGGTGATGGACGGGCCAAGCTGAGGACTGACTGCAGGGAGCGGAGGGCAGGGGGGGCCCGGGGGTACCCGGTGGGTGCCCCCCCACCCTGCCACCCCCGCACTTGATGCCAGGCTGCGCCCGCAGCCGGGCCCACTCCGGCCATCGCGGCCCCAGCCCGGCCAGGCCTCGCCTCCTCCTCCTCCTGCCCCGCTGCGAGCGGTGGCCGCCCCGGCCTCGGCCGCTCCTGGGGCTGCAGGGCCGGTCCCGCCAGCGCCGCTGCGCTCCGGGGAGACCAAGGCCTCTGCGGCGGGGAGCCATGGGGATGGAGCCCAGCCGCGGGGCTGCCGTGGGGGGACGGGGCTCCCCTCAGGCCGTGTGAGGCCCCCGCGGTGCCGCTCTCGCCGCCGGGGCCGGGCCGCTGCCGGAGGCCTCTACCGTGCCCCCCATCCTCCGCGATGGTTCAGCCCCACCCGCCAATAGCTCCGCCCCGCCCACCGGGACCCTCTCCCCGGTTACTCTACCCCCCCCCCCCCCCCCCCCGCGCCCCAGCAATGGTACACCCCGCACGGAGCCAGCCCCGCCCCCGCGCTCTGCCTAGCCTGATCGCTCCCCCGCGCCCGCTCTTTCCCGCCGCCGCGCATTTCTATTGGCCGGCGGGAGGGAGGGGGCGGAGTTTCCCTCTCCGATTGGTCAGGAGCCACCAAGGGGGCGGGGCGAGCGGGGCGGCGGGGTCTGGGCCCCGGGGCGGGCCGGCCGGGGCTGGGTTGGGCTTCGCGGTGCGGCGCGGCTGCGGGGTCTGTGGCTGTGGGGAGGCAGGAAAATGGCGCTGACGCAGGGGACCAAGCGGAAAGTCTGCTACTACTACGACGGTGAGGAGCCGCGGGGAGCGGCCGGGGGGGTAATCGCCCGTCTGGGGGGGTCCCGGGCCGGGGGGGGGGGGGTGGTGGTGGTGCGGCCTGAGGGAGAGCCGGGGCAGGGGGGGCGGAGATGGGGGCGGGGGCTGAGGGGGGTGGTAGGAGGCGCTGGGGGGGATAATGGGGGTCTCTGGGGATGGGGGGGAGGGTGTGTGCGCCGAGTATTGGGGAAGGGGGCACTGGGGAACGCGGTGGGGCCGGGGCTGCCCTCGGGGCGGTGTGAGGGGTGATGGGGGCCGCGCTGGGGGCTGCGGGAGGTCTGGGGGCTGCAGGGCGGGCGGGGGGCTATGGGGCATGGGGATGGGGGTGGGGTGTGGGGACCGCAGCGAGGGACCGAATGGGGGGCAGTGGGAGGCAGGGGAAGGGTGTGGGGGAGCCCAGGAGGGGATGTGGGGGAGCACTGGAGGGGAGAAAAGGAAGGGGGGGGGGGGAGGGGAGCAGCGTTGGGGGTAGGTAGGGTGGGAGGTCCGGAGATCTAGCGGCTGTGGAGGTGGAGAAAGGCTGTGAATGGCCCCCGGGGTGGAGAGAGCAGTGAGAATGAGCTGCACTGGGATGCTGAAGGTTTCTGGGAGGATGGGGAGCGCTCAGGGAAGTGCTGGGGGGGGGCAGGAGGGGTTGTGGGGAGGAGACACCTCCTTGAGCCGTGGTAAGAGGAAGAGGCACTTCTCAAACTCCTGTGGCTGTCAAACAAGGGACAAACCCGAAGATGCTGGGAGCCAGACCGACTGTGTGGCTGCTCACAGGGAGTTCCTGTGCCTAGGAGCTTTGTTTAGTTCTGGCTCCAAACTTGGCTGGATGCAGAATGGCTTCTTCCCCCCTCCTTCCCCCCCGATTTACGAGGTGGGGACGCACAGCTTCAGGGCGCTCAATCACCCCATCAGAGCAGGGGAGTAATGGGGTGTTAGAACTGGCCAAATCCCAAGCTGGGCACCTTGTGTGGCTTCCTCACTTGTACCCCATAGGCTGTGGGAGAAATCCCAAGCCCTGTGGCTTCTGCAGGCTCGCAGCTGCCTCTCCTTCAGAGGGGCGACTTGGTGCCATGGTGATGGGCGAGCTGGTGCTCACTGGAGGGTGGGGTTGCTCTCTGTGGAAGGTGTTGTGCAATCTTTCGTGGTGGTTTTGAGTTTGTAAAATCAAATAAAAACTTTTTCTTGCTACTTTCTTCCTGGTAAGTGGATGTGCTGGGTGTCCAGGCGGTGAAACGGGCTCTCTTGAGCTGCTGTGTGGGTCAGGCATGTAGTGAGAGCTGCTGTTTCTCTAGAGAAGTACATCTGAGGGGTGGTTTGCAACCTGTAGTGACAGTCCTGTGGGGTCTCTGACTCAGTGGGTGCTTTCAGGAGGGCAGGGCGAGGAGGAGTCTGGATTAGAGCTGTGTGTGCAGCGAAACTGTGCCTGATTTCACCACACAGCCCATCTCTGTGCAACACCCACCTTATCAAAATATAAAATACAGGAGCCCTGGGCCCTCAAACGCCTCATTTAAGCTTGGAGCAGTTGCAGGAAGTGCTGGGATGCTGTACACGTGCCCATGACCTGGCCCTTGGGAAGAAATGGGCTCTGTCAGACTTAGCCCTGTCCTTGTTTAGTTCCCAAAGAAGCTTGTCCCCTTTCACCCCAGCTCTAATCTCTGTGGGCACATGGTGACGCCTTTACATATGAACCAACCAGCCCTTTGGCTTGCAAGTGCCAGGCAGAGATGCTATCCTTGTCACCTTCCCTGCACAGGAACTACAGGGAGTTAGTGTTGCACACGCCTGCCTCTAGCTGCCCTCCCTAATTTACTCTGTGGTGAGGTTTCTGTGCCTTGTTTCCCCCACTCGTTTTACGAGCAGCTGGCAAACATCCACAGCGTGTCCCGGGGTGAAAGTGTGCTTTTATTGTTGGGGGAGGCATAACTGGCAGTTGAGGGAGGCTGGTTTGTTAGGGTCTTTTATTTTCCACACAGGGAGGTTAGAGCAGCACAAGCCAGTGTGGTAATTGCCCCCAAAGGGGGGTCTCTGAGTGCTGTTTCGGATGGTGTGGGGGCCTCTTCCATGAGGCACAAATTCCAGATGGCAGGAGGATGCCTGGTGCTGGAGAAGGAACCTGGGATGCAGGGAAAGGTCCAGGTAGGATGGAGGAAAAGGTAATGGAATATTGTGAGGGTCCTTCCTGGAAATCCTGAGGGGCTGTGTGAGGGTTTGAACTCGAACAGTAACTTCTCCTTTTGTAGTACTCCATGCAGGGACTTGCTTAACACTTGCAGACAGGAAGACTGTTAAATTCACAGGCTTTTAAGCTGCACTGATATCCAGGAGCTCAGCTGCTGCTCTGTAGGACTCGTGGTGGGATGTGTTCATCAGAGTGAGCAGGCTCTGGACATCCAGCTTTGCCCAGGGTGCTTCACTCACAGTCTGGAAGGAAGACAATGATGATTTTGCAAAGCTTCCTGTAGTTCTGTGCTTGTATTTTCTAGAGATATCCTTGAGTATCTCTGATTGAGTTCCACAAAGCTTGGTTTAACCTGATTTTACCCTAGGGATAGTTGCACCAGGAAAAACCCCTCGTGCAAGGGACACCCTGTTTCACCATAGTGCCACAAACAGCTAAACCCCAGCAGCAGAGTTGTCTGGGTGTGGGATTTGCACCCTTTGCATCTACTTTGAAAACAGGGTTGTGTCCACTGGAAGGAAAAAAACCTACAGCTGTGTGCTGTGAGGAAGAGTGGTGATGAAATGTTAATAAACCCAGCTGAGTCACCAGCCAGACCGGATCAGGTCTCCTGCTTCCTAACCTGATCAGGAGTTGTACAACTACATGAACAACTTAGGTTTCCTGACAAAATCAGGCATGTGTGGGGCTGGCTGCACGGTTCCTGCTCTCCAGTCCCTGCCTCTCACAGCCAAATTAGGCAGGAGGGAGACATTTGAAAGTCAAATTTTCTCTTTTTAAAAGTTTTCATGAAAATGAGTATCCTGGGAGAAAGGGGGGAGGAGGGAAACCCCAGTTAGCGGTGCCTACTGTGGGAGAGGGCAGCATCAGGTTGGCTTTTGCTAGGTAGGAAGTGATCCCTGTGGGGAGATGACCCAGGGGATGGATATCCTTGCAGGAAGCTTCGTTTCCAGTGGTGCCCATCAGAGAGCTCGGTGGGAGCATCTGTGGGAGCGTGGCTGGTAGAGCCTGGGATGCTGCTGGGTGATTTCAGGCAGTAATAAAGGGGGGATATGATTGGGAAGCTGTAAAGCTACAGCTGCTGCCTTTTTATTGACAGAATTAGCAGCTTTGTGTCTCATTTCTGTTAGGTAAATAGTAAGAAACTGAGGCAAAGAGCCTACGTGCTCTGTCTGATGAGTCATTGTCTGAGCTGGGATTAAACTTGCATGCCTCTGGCGTGCTCCTTTCTCCATGGAACCTGTGAGCTCTGTCGCTGTGAGCTGTCACCCTGTGAGCTCTGTCGCTGTGAGCTGTCAACCTGTGAGCTCTGTCACTGTGAGCTGTCCTAGTGTACCTGAACTGCCTGGAGAGGACATTGGAGAGCCGTCACAGACAGGAAAATGTGGTGCCCAAATCTCCTCCTGCCCTGGAAAGCTGGAGCTCCCTCCTCTTAGCTCGTTAGTTGCTCAAACTCTGCCTGGATTGCCTTCCCCAGAAAAGGCATTAAAAATTCCTTGTCTGTCTGTACCCTAATTTCCAAATACTTGTCTGATCTGAGCCTGGGATAAAGCTTCCTGAATCCATGGGGATACCTGTGCAGACGGGATGGGAGGCCTGTGTGCAGTCCCACTGCTGAAGGCCAGATAGAATGTCAGATGACCTGATGGCTCTTGTGGCTGGGATTCTCCTGGGAGGAATTCAGAGTTTTCCCTGCTGTAACAAAGTCATTTCTCTTCCCAGGTGACGTTGGAAACTACTACTATGGGCAGGGACATCCCATGAAACCCCACAGGATCCGGATGACCCACAACCTACTGCTGAACTATGGCCTCTACAGGAAGATGGAGATATATGTAAGTGTGCAGCTGGCCACAAAGAGAAATACCTATGAAAGATCTTGGGTTTTGTGCCAGGTTTTAATTGTGATGCTCCAGACTCAGAAGTTCACTGTTGATGAGCCAAAGGAGGAGGGGGAAAAAAAACCCCCAATAAACAATCGTGCTGATGTAGTTCTGCTTTCTTCTGATTGTTTGTAGTGAGATATTCTTTGCTTCAAGTAAGTTTTGGAGGCTGGAAAATTGCTTTTCTCCCTAAATATTTTCCTTGTCTAGCCACGTAACTCCCTGCAGTCTCTGCTAATGGCATTCCTCTTGTCTTTGAAAAGAAGGTTCCCTTGTTTAATGCTGCTGGTTTGAGGTTTGTGCTGTTCCTGGGAGTAAACCAGAGATTGGAAATGGGAATTAGGGGGAGAGGGATGTGCTTCAAACCCCTCCCTGTTGTTCTTCTGTCCTTGCAGCGCCCTCACAAGGCCAATGCAGAAGAAATGACCAAGTACCACAGCGACGACTACATCAAGTTTCTGCGGTCTATTCGTCCAGATAACATGTCTGAGTACAGCAAGCAGATGCAGCGATGTAAGCTACACCCGTGCTGCTCTAGTTCTTGCCAGCCTTCAAGTGTGTGCTTCTGGGAATCCTAGGCCAGCTTTGGGGGTTTGGGATAACAGGAGTAGGAAGGACCATGGGAAACTGTCTTTCTCCTGACGTTGTTTTCTTTTTTCTGGTTAAAATGGGTCCCTTTCTCAAGCCAGACGAGCTGAGGAAACCCCTTTGAGCTGGCTGGCTTTTTTTTGATGTTGTGTTTTGATGGAAACTCTTTTAAATTGCCTTCCTGGCTGCTTGATGACTGAACTACTCCATTTCTGAGCTGTGTGTATTCTGTGTAATTGCTTATCTCTAACCAGGGCTGTTGTCATTTAAAGCAGGCAAACAGAGCCCCAGCTCATCAACTGTGTCCAAATCCTGCAGTAACCCTGAAGGATTTTCAGGGCAATGGCAGTTTCAGGTGGGGAAGGGTTGAGATGCACAGTGATACCTGTCCATTTTATGCCCAAATGGCTTATTTTGTGAGCCAATCCCTTGTTCTAACCTCTCCAGTCCATGGAATCTCTCTTTAATGGCAGGTTTGGTGCCACAGAAACCTTTCTTTCTTTGTCTCTGCAACCCTGAGATGATGTTTCTTGGCAGGTTTCTAGCAAGTAGAGACAAATAGCAGGGAAGGCCCCAGGTTCATTTAAACAGTATTTTGGTCTTGCACGCTGCAGTCCTGGAGAGCATGGAAGAGTTGTTAGCCCATGGGGTTTATTTATTTGTTACCTCCAGTTTAGAAGAAATAAGGGTCTTGAGTCTGAAGTCGAGGGGACATGGAGATGTGGTATGAGCTGAAGGGGACAGAGACTGAGGCAGAAGCTTGTAAGAGGAACGGGTAATGTGGTTCATGAGTAATTTACCCTGAACAGCTTCCTACAGTAGATGATATGTCTTAATATACCAAATGACATATACCAAAGTACATATTTACACAAACTGAACTGTTTACCCCCGAAGCAGATACGGCTCATAAACGCCCACTCTGCTCTCTCTGGTAGTCAACATTTTCTGTACCATGCTTCCACAGAACTATTTTTACCTGAAGGAGGCAAAAACATGAAAATTAATCTTAAACATGTGTAGGACAGAGCTGTTCCCCAAGACCTGCCAAAACAGGAGCCTGTGTGTGGCTGGAGAACTAGCACAGGGAGCTCAGGATGGGGATTGGGGATGAAGGAGACGTGGGCACTGCTCCCAAGGACAGTGGCAGGTCTCTGAAGCCTGCGTGGTGCTGCAGCTTTGCTTGTGAGGGAAGGGTAGCTGCTCTGGCTTCCTTAAGGATGGCTCAACCTCTCTGGTTGTGCTCTCTGAGATAGGAAGCTCCTCACCCACCCGTTGCAGGCAAGGAGCATGTGTGCCTGTCATCTTCTACTGGAGCTTTATGCCTGTAGTCAGGTGATTGACCCCTGTTGTTAATCTCCCTCTTTGGTAGTCCTGGCTGCTTTGAATCTCCTGGGCAGAAAAAGCACGATTGGCTTTTGTTTGCACAGCAGCTCATGCCTTTGCCAGGGATAGCAGAGGGAAACCCTCCAGAACTGTCAGTGCTGCCTGCAAAGTTCTGAGGGGCAGTAAAGGCAGGGAACAATCTGCTAATGCCCTGTAGCCTGCCTGAGGACTTGGGAAGACTCCTCTGTAACCTGAAGGGCAAGAAGTTTAATTTGTTATAATGGGAAGCACACAGAAACAGATTACTTAAACTCTCCTCACTTAGCAGGGAAAGCTTCCAGCCACCTCTTTGAATTAACTGCTCAAACTCTGCCAGTTGCTGTGACCTGCTGAAACAATTGGAAAGCAGGAACAATTGCTTCCTTCTCAGTATTGACCTTCCCTTCCTGATGAGTATCATCCTTTTCAGAGATCCCTGTCCCAAACTGGGGCCATTCAGACTCCTTTATCACACAGTCTTTGTGCAGGCTCTGCACTGAATTTATATCCATGGTGGTTGTGCCTTTCCCATTAAGCACAGAAGTGAATGTGCTACAGAAGTTGTTACAAAAACACAATCTTTTTCATTTGTGAAAACAAATCTTGCAAAATCCAGACACAATACAAGCCTGTTGTTACTGGCTTTGTTCTTAACTGTGAAACTATTTACTGTAGAAATGTATCCAGGCCAAATCTAGGGTGCTGCTGAGGATGTAAAGAGTGGCATGGGAGCGGACAGGGATGTACAAAGTGTAACAGGATGGATGTGGATGCAAACTCCTTGTCCAGGACACACCATGATCTACCACCTCCTCCCTTTCACCTGCAGCACTGTTTGCTTTCGTAGCTCCACCTCAGCAGGAAACAGGAGCAGAAGCCTTTCCGCTTGCTGTGGGGCTGTGTGCTGGAGCTCGGTGTTGGCTCTGTAGTCAGCAATGGCACTGTCCCCCCTCCAGAAAGCACAGTGCCCAGCAGCAGGGCTGCAGCGTGGCCCTTGTGGGGTAGCAAGGGGTGCTGGCCCCCATTTTGCACAGCCTGCCTGTGCCCCTGCAGCCAGCACGTGCTGCTGGAGCAGAGCAGAGCGCTGTGGATGCTGCTGCTGCTGGGGATGAGTATCGGTATTACAGAGCTCTTACTGATAGCATCTCCTCTCCACCCACTCCTTTTCCAGCGTGATTGTCTGGTTTTGGGATCCCTCCATAGATGGCATGCCACTCTCACCAGCGCTCCTGGGACCTGCTTTCCCATTTTCTTAAGAGTCAGGAGCATCCTCCCTACAACAACAACCTTTCTGCCTCATCAGGCAGCCCTCAGGTTGCTGAAGCGAATGTTTTATTACTTGTGTTGTTAAAATCAGAGCGGTGGGATAAGCTTTGCCATTTCTTTGTGGTTTTGTTTTAACTCTTGTCTTCTTTTCAAGTTAACGTTGGGGAAGACTGCCCTGTGTTTGATGGGTTGTTTGAGTTTTGTCAGCTCTCTGCTGGAGGCTCAGTTGGTAAGCTCATGAGTTGTGTGTGCATTCTTTTCCTTTACATACATCTGCTTAAGAGAAACGTAGTCCTGACTAGGAAATAAACCCTTATAGGTGGTGGTGGAGAAGCCCTCTGAACTCAATTCTGATTTTCTTAATAATTAAATCCAGTTTTCATCCCATGCAAGAGGCCAGGCCTTTCACCCATTGCCAGATCCCTCTGCATTTGTCCAGTGTATCTTCACTAGTCCAGGTTCCATCCCTGAGCGTAGGAAGGACTCTGTAAAGCAGTAGAACAACATCACCAGCCTTAAGTGTTAAAACCAAACCACAGCAGCAACAGGGGGTTAATAATCAAAAATTAAATCAACATGAGCTTTACAGATAAAAACTTGTAAACACCTTGCTCTGGGAGGGCATAACCTGGAAAGGGAAGGAGAGAAAAGGGTTACTTTACCCATTGTTTCTAAACAAAAAGCCACTGTCTCTGGACACCAGGCAAAACAGAACCTGGAGGGTTTCACTAAGCTGCTGGAAAGCTGGAACATTTAACACGCTTTCACTGCATGTTTTGTTGCAGAAAGAGAGGTGTTGCAGAACTGTGTCGGTGTGCACAGGCTTTGTGGCTGCTGCTCCCACAGTGACATCCAGAAGTCGTTATTTCCTGTAGGGCCCTTCAGCAGCACGTACAAGTACTGACTGAGGCGGCTTTGAAGCTCTCTGCCCCCACAGCTGCAGATTCCATGGAATAAATGATTTGTTTTGATCCTGGGGGGACTTGCAGGAGGTACAGAAAGTTTAGGAAGGGGTTGGGGGAAGAGAATTCCCTTTGCCTCCACGCAGATTGGGTGAATGACCTACATCTAGATGTTGGATTAAACCTGGCGCTAAAACCTTTAGGTTGGGGCACTGAGTAATCTGGGCTGTCTTAGCTGTGACCCCAGCTGGGGACTTGTTTGTGCAGATTTCACGCTCTGAGGCAAAAGTGGGAAGGGTGAGAAGCGTGTGTGGGCACACCAGAGGCAGCATTTCTCTTCCCTTGCCTCTTGGTAGATTGCTGAGATACCCAGCATTAAACCCTTGGGCTTCGCTTCCATGCACGTTCGGGTGTGTGACAGTGATGGGAGCGCAAGGGACCAGCACTTTGCCCCTTGGTCTCTTGTCAGGGGCCCTTTGCTCTCACTCTTAACGTTTCCTAATTCTCCTCCCCACAGCCAGTGCTGTGAAGCTGAACAAGCAGCAGACAGACATCGCTGTGAACTGGGCAGGAGGCCTGCACCATGCTAAAAAGTCAGAGGCTTCTGGCTTCTGTTACGTCAACGATATCGTCCTGGCTATCTTGGAGCTCCTCAAGTACGGGCAGTACTGTTTACCCCTTTTGCTTGTCCCTTCTGCTGTGTTTCCTCTCAGTCCTTAGTGTTTTCTTCCCAGCCTGCTCTTTTTGATGTTTTTTTCAGCCACATTTTCCCAGGAGGGCTGGGAAAATCCCAGCTCTCCTTTGGGATGCAGTGCCCTCCCTTCCCAAGGGGCACATCTAACGTTGTGCAGGAGGCAGAAGTCGTGGAGCATTGTGTGGTTGCTCTCAGACCCTCCTCTCCTCCACCCACCCTGGAAAAGGGGCCACAGCTGTACGATGTGACAGCTTTCTGCTCAAGCCAAACCTCAGCAGGAGGCTTGGATGTAAAACTGCACTCTGTTGGCTGAGTCTGAATAAACTGAGCTGAGTCTGCCTTCAAAGACCAGTTGCAGCAGCAAAAGCTGCTTTATTTTCCTCTGTGGTCCTGACCAAGGCACAGCTCCCTTCCCCACAGCTCTTTGGCTTGTAGGCTGTGGAGAGAGAGCTGCCTGGTAGCTGTGCAGCCTGGGGATCAGCACCGAGCCCCTCGCACTCCTCCCGTTTGCTCTGCTGCTGGAGGCAGTTCCTGCTCTGAAGAAAACCAATCACTTCTCCCCTTTCTCATCATAGGTATCACCAGAGAGTGCTGTACATTGACATCGACATCCACCACGGGGATGGGGTGGAGGAAGCCTTCTACACCACAGACCGAGTCATGACCGTGTCCTTTCACAAGTACGGAGAATACTTCCCAGGAACGGGGGACCTGCGGGTGAGCACGAGACCTGAGCAGAAAACTACCCTCACATCTGGCCTTTCCCATCCCTTTGCTGACCTACTAATGTAACAAAAAGTGACTGCTTCCCTGGGTTTTCCTGCTCTCACAGTGACACCCTGTTTCCTGAGGGTGAAGGTGTCTACGTGAGGAGCTGGCTCAGCCCCCGTGCTTGGCTCCTGTGATCGTGGCCTGCACACCAAGGCTTTGATACCAGTCCCTTAGCAGCCTTGTGGTGGGATTATGCTTAGAGAAGTAACCCTGAAGATGACATGTTGGTTGTCTGTAGCTACTTTGCAAACAAAGCTCGGCCACCCAAGCTTTCAGGTGAAAGTTTATGAGGCAGCACTTCTCTGTGTGTTGGTTTATCTTCCTGGCATTTCCTCCTGTGAGTCAGTTCTGCGTGTTAACGTGCTGTGGCTCTCGTTTCAGGCTGGCTGCAGGTGTGGTTGGCTTTGTGACTCCTGGCATTGCCAGAATGCTGTTCTCAGGGGTGAAAGGTTCTTTACCTTTTCAGTGGAATTACCTTTTTTTGATCTAAATTCTCTTCTCTTCCATTTGTGAGCTGTATTTTTTCCAGCCCTGCCCAGTGTTTGGCTCTGATGATTTGAACTTAAGTGTGGCTGCATTTCTGCAAATGAAATAATTACTTTTTAGAAATCACTCAGGTACAAGAGAGATACTGGAAATGTAAAAATACATATGTTATTTTAAAATAAAAGAAAAAATTCCTCCACTTACTAGCCTGCAGAGTCAGCCCCAGCTGGTATTTTGGGCCATGCATCTCTGCAGCATCCAGGTCTGTAACTAGAATTTTTGGCTGTGTAAGAGAGCAGCTTTAGCCAGTGAGATGAGAGCCTGTGTGCTCCCAGCAGGGTGGTAGTGGGGACAGTAGTGGATTTTTATTCTCTGAGGGCCAAATGCACCCACTTGTGCCAGACAAACTCCTGTTGCTGACAGTTACTTCTCTGTGAGAGCCTGGGCTTGCATTCGGGTGGCACTGACGGAACCCCACAGTTCCCCTCCTACTTCAGAGCGCTGTTTGCCTGCTGCCTGTGGCTCCCTGCTGATGTGTGGTCTCTCCTGCCTTTAACAGGATATCGGTGCAGGCAAAGGCAAGTACTATGCTGTCAACTACCCGCTCCGGGATGGGATCGATGATGAGTCCTATGAAGCGATATTCAAGCCGGTAAGTGAGGGTGTCTCTGCTGAGGTATCTTCTGTGGATTGTCCCAGGAGGCATTAAAAGGAGTGTGGCCAGCAGGTCACAGGAGGGGATCCTCCTCCTCTGATCTGCCCTGGTCAGGCCCCACTTGGGGTATTGTGTCCAGTGCTGGGTTCCCCGGTACAAAACAGCCAGGGATCTCCTGGAGAGAGTCCAGTGGAGTTTACAAAGATGCTGAAGGGCCTGGAGCATCTCCCCTGTAAGGAAAGGCTGAGAGACCTGGGGCTGTTCAGTGTGGAGAGAAGCAGCCTGAGAGGGGATCTGATCAATGGTTATCAATAGCTGAAGGATGGGACACAGGGGGACATGGGCAGCCTCTTCTCAGTGTCTGTGGGGACAGGACAAGGGGCGATGGGCTCAAGTTGGAGCACAGGGAGTTCCCCCCCAGTCTGGGGAAGAACTTCTTCCCAGTGAGTGAGCCCTGGGACAGGCTGCCCAGGGGGGTGTGGAGTCTCCTTCTCTGGATTGATTCCAGACCCATCTGGATGCCGACCTGTGCGCCCTGTCCTAGGGACCCTGCTTTGGCAGGGGGTTGGACCCCATGGGCTCTGGAGGCCCCTTCCAACCCTTATGATTTTTTGACTGTACTGTGTCTTTGGGTGGCTCATGGAGCCGTTCTTCAGGGACACTGATTCCCTCTTGTGTGATACGATTCTTTAGGGGCTGTATTCCTCCCTAACAATTGCAGCCAGTCAGTAAGCTTCTCTTTGTCAGAGCCTCAGTGTTACCGACACCGGGGAGCCAGCAGCTGTGGGAACACTAGGGATGTCTTCATGTCACTTGCTGACATGGACGTTGCTGTGACGCTGTCCTGTGCAGAGTGTGTAACAAGGGCTTCCTTGTTTAGGTGATCTCTAAAGTGATGGAGACGTTCCAGCCCAGCGCAGTTGTCTTGCAGTGCGGCTCAGATTCTCTGTCAGGGGACAGGCTGGGCTGTTTCAATCTGACCATCAAAGGTAAGGGTACGGGACCGTGCCTGCGCCCAGCCAGCACAGCTTGTATCACTGGATTTCACTGGAAACTTCCCTCTTCTCAAACCATGACCCTTCCCCCCACTGCTGTTGCTGCAGGTCATGCCAAGTGTGTGGAGTTCGTTAAAAGCTTTAATTTGCCTATGCTGATGCTGGGAGGAGGCGGCTATACGATCCGCAACGTGGCCAGATGCTGGACCTATGAGACGGCTGTGGCTTTGGACACTGAAATTCCCAATGGTAATTCTCCCCTGGAGCCTCTGAAGCAAGCCTAAGGGACACCAGCACTCCAGTGATAGAACTCAGGGAACTGAGGTTGCTGTGGAGAGGCAGCAACTCTCAGACGTTTCAGTAGCTCTTGATGATTACCCTGGAAGAGCTTGTGGGTGCCCTGGTGTGTGGTAGCTGATCTTGTCTGCGTTTTAGCCCTGTAGCCGTCCCCCCCAGCAAAAGGTACCCAGCAGCCTTGTCACCTTACTGAAATGAGATGACCTACTGAAACGTTTGTGTGTGCTGAGAGCGTTCAGCTGCCAAGTGAGCTTTGGCTGCACGGGTGCTGAGTTGTCTGCCTTGGTCTCACCTGGGGCTAGGAGCGCTTTGGCTCCCCTGCCTAGCTAAATGCCCTTTTGGTGGCATTCCATCATCACTCCAGTGGTAATTTGGTGTTTATTCCCTCTTCATTTCCCTGCAGAACTTCCATATAATGACTATTTTGAGTACTTTGGACCAGACTTTAAGCTCCACATCAGTCCCTCGAACATGACTAACCAGAACACCAACGAGTATCTGGAGAAGATCAAGTAAGTGCTCTTCTTCCCCAGACTGGCACCTGCTGCTGGGAGTTTCACAGCCATGGGTGGCATCTTGCTGACAGAGGTGCTCCTTGTTCCTTCCCTGGCTGGCTCTAGGCAACGTCTCTTTGAGAATCTGCGCATGCTGCCTCATGCTCCAGGTGTCCAGATGCAGCCGATTCCTGAGGATGCTGTTCAGGAAGACAGTGGAGATGAAGAGGATGAAGATCCTGAGAAACGCATTTCAAGTACGTGCTTGTCTCTGGCGTGGCTCACGCTGTGCCCAGCCAGTGGGTGCAGATCCCAGCAGGATTGGTTTGCTGGGAAGGTGTGCAGGCCCTAAACCCCAGTCAGGAGAGGAGCGTGTATGATTTAGGCATATCTCTACTCCAGAGTCCTTCAGTTTGAATCTGTTCCCACCTTTCTAATTGATTCTGTAAGGTAAAGCAGTGATGCTCAGGGCTGCAGAGCTGATAGGTTTCTTCTTCCTTGGAGAAATGGCTCTTTTGCCAGATGATTTTCGTAACAGGAGAAACCTGGGCTGGAGTGTGAGGATTGAAACGGGTCCTGTGGTGTGGGTGTGATGGCAGAACACTTCCTGTGAGGCAGCTGGGTTTGAGCCCAGAAGTTGTCTTCCATGAAAGCGGGTGTTTATCTCCAGATGGGCTGGTGGCCTTGGGCTCTGGCAGGCAGGTTTCCTCAGCGTGAGGTGGGTTAACCTGCCCCCCTGTCAAGCCTTGACATCGTGCTGTACCCAGCCTGAGTTGTACATGTGAGGTGGGATGTGAGGCCTGAGCAGTTAGGGGTGAAGATATGGCAGGTGGAAAGATAAAGTGTTCTTATGGCCCAATTCTGGCTTACATAGGCTTGTTAGTTCACTCTGGTGGGTAGATGGACTGGGAGAAGCTGGTGCTTGGTGTCTCCTGCCTTCTGAAACAACTGCTTCTCCTCTTCCCATGCAGTCCGCAATTCTGATAAAAGAATATCCTGTGATGAGGAATTCTCTGACTCTGAAGACGAAGGGGAAGGAGGGCGCAAAAACGTCACCAACTTTAAGAAGGCCAAACGTGTGAAAACAGAGGAGGAGAAGGAGGAAGAGGAGAAGAAGGGTGGTAAGCACATGAGCTAGGCCTAGGAGCCCTCCCAGCCCTGTAGAACTTCCTGGCCTGTACTTCCCTATGGCACTACTACCTGTCTTTCTTGGTTTTCCCTTTTTCCTAGATGAGAAAGAAGAGGAAAAAGCAAAAGAGGAGAAAGCCGAGCCCAAAGGGTGAGCCCTGTCTCCTTGGTGATTAAATGGCTCTGCCTGTATCTGTGGGCAGCTGCCTGTGTCTCTGGTGGGGTGTTGCACAACTTGAGGGGTTGGAGGAGAGATGTGGTGATGCAGAAAGCTTTACTGGGGGCTCATGATGGGAAGAAGCTTGTGTGTGTAGACCAGCACACTGGGTAAAGCGCTGTGAGAGCAGAGCCCTCCATGAAGAGGCTGTAAAAATACAGGGCCTTCACTCAGTAACACCTATTTTAGATGAAGGTGGGCTGTATCAGCAGTGGTTTTTAAGCCTGTGGCTCTGGGTTGTTATTAGAGCTTGGGCACAGCCCGAGCTGTGTGTTTAAACCACCTCTCTTCACTGCTTGCTTCCACAGGGTGAAGGAAGAGACAAAATCCACCTAAGATGGCTGCAGCTGGACAGTGTCAGTGCGTAGTTGTCATAGGTTAGCTTCTCTGGTTGCCTCCCATTCCACAGGATTTATATTTTATATATGTTTCTGTATATATTTCTATATAAATATATAAATGACTTGAGAATTGTAAATTATTCCTTGCTGCACTCCGCTGGGAGCAGAGAGGGAGGATTCTGCGGAGTAGACAGACCTGCACTGCCCAGATTTGGTGACTGGGAAGTTTCACTCTTGCCTTCCACTGCCTCCTTAGTGTGTCTTTAAGAGCATCACTTCCTTTCTTTACTCTCTCCTCTGAAGTAACCACCCTTGGAAAAGAATAATTTAAGTAGAAGTAGGATTTGCATTTCAGGTTAGGTGGAAAGATGGCCATGAATATTTTTTTTCCTCTTTTTTTTTTTTTTTTTTTTGTGGGAGAACGTGAGCTCCCAAAAGAAGCCTGTGAGAGACTGACTATTCCTTTGGTCTTCAGTTTGATTCCACCTTGGCAAGTTAACTGCAAGCTGGTGCCGCTTCTCAGGGTCAAATAGTGCAGTTCTTGAATAGAGTTGGCTACCTCCCTGCAGCAAACTTGCAGAAAGAGATGAAGCAGCTTAAGAAAAAGCGATCTGAAAAGAGCTTTAGGGCATCAGCCCAAGAGCCCCGCAGGTGCAGAGCTGGGGAATGCACAAGGCCCATCGCCCTGCTACGCTGGGGACTGTTTTCTTGCAGCCCCAGTCGGTGTGACAGCATTATACATCTCCAGCAAGAGAAGAGATGACGTTTTTATACCTTTTTTTCTATACCTGTGCCCCTCTCTGGGGGAAGAAGTGAGTTACTGCCCGCTCAGCCGCCTGCTCTGCTTTTCCTGCTCGTTCTGCCCCTCGGCTCCACATGCTGGGAGGTGCTTCCTCTGCACACTCTCGTCCTCTGCAGACCTTCCCGACCCCCCTCCAAAGGCCAGACCTTGTTGATGTGTGTCCTCTGCTGAAGAACCCTTCTCTGAAGCGAAGTAACCCATTTTTCAACTCCAACCTTCCCCCTCCTCTTGCTCCCAAGGCCAGTAAACATGGAGCCCGTGTTTACCAGCCCCCTGAGCTGTTATCTTTGCAAGGGAACAGCAGATGGGGCTCTCTACGTTTTTCTAACTACTCCTCTTCCTACTCCCACGCATTCTCACACCCAAAAGGCTTTTGTGACCAGAACTGGCCTTTCTTTGGCGTCTCACTTTGTACAGCTGAGCACTAGATGAGGTGTTTTTTTTCAGTGATGTGCTTTGCAGAAGTTTTGCAGGCGGTTTTTGACTCGCTGCTCTCCTTTCTCAGGGGGATTCCTCTGTCCATCAGAGGGTCTGTACCTCCCACGGAGCGCTGCTGATGGTTTCAACTCTAATAATGCTGCTAACTTAACACAGGTTATTTTTAAAATGGTTTATTTTTTTAAATGCTTTTTTCCCCACCCCCCTTTTCCACCGTGAGTTTTTTAGTCTCTTTGGATCCTGCTCTTTAGTGTTTGTATGTGAAACAAGAGAGATCAGTGTATCTTTGTGTCGGGGGGGGGGGGGGGGGGGGGGGGAGAGGGAATATATTGTGGTTTTTTCTAAAGATGCTTTTATTTTGAATTTCGAGAATCTTTGTAATAAAAACTGGTACATTTCTATGGTTGGTGTGAGTTTGTACGTGGTGGGGGTGGGAGCACACTTTGCTTTCGGAGCCTTTCCTGGGAAATGGTGGCAGTACCTTGGTTGCAATGACAACAGAGTGCGGGGCCCAAAAGAAAAAGGCTTTGGAAAGGAAGGAGGGGTGAGATTTCTCCTCCAACCCCCTTCCACAACGAGTTTGATCCGTGTGCTAGTTCAAATGCATCCACCAAAGGATTTTACATGGAGCTTACTCAGGGCTCTGTGGGAAAGATTGCTTTGGCTTCTCTTGAGGGTGCTTCTTCTCCCCCCACTTCAGCATCTCATAAAACAGCCGTGAAACTCTGCTTGTGACCTTTCTCTCCTGAAAGGGGAAGTTAAACCACCACCACTGTGGGTTTTGGTTGCTCGCAGCTCTTTACTGAGGGGTAACCAGGGCACTTCTCTCTGTCTTTCCTAAATTACAGCCTGGGGCTCGGCTGATGCGAAGGGGGTGCCCGTTTGGTTGGGGGTACAGTGCTTCACCCAGTTTCTGTGCTGAAAGCAAGGCTGACCCAGCCACGGAGGCATCAGTCATGGGAAGGGAGGAGCTTTTGGCTGGCCCTCGGTGCTGTTCACCTGGTATTTAAATGAAAACCGTTTCTTTAGCACAATTTGGAGCAGGTTACTCCTGCCACCAAGCAGCAGCCACACCTGAAAGGGACACAGAAGGTTCAGGAGGCAGATCTGCTGCTGCTACCAAACCAAAACCTTTGTGTGGCACAGCTGACTTTCACTGCTGTGGTAACGCTCCAGGAAACAGCTCTCCTTTCCAACCCAGCAGAGGATTAAAACCCTCCCCTCCTTCAACCCCACCGAGGGTACAATGCCTGTTTGCCCCCACCAGCTCCGGCTGCCGACAAGCTGCGGCCTCCTCCTCCTCCTCCCCTCTCCCAACCCTTCTTAAAATGGCTGCCGCGCCACCGCCGGCAGCTCCCTGGCCGATGTGTGGAGCCCCAGATCTCAGCTGAAGCACAATGCAGCTGCCTCGCACGACAGCCCTCGAGCAGTCTGGGGTGTAATTTGCAGACTGCAGCACCTATATTTAAAAACATCTTCCCCCCCACCATGTTTTTTGCCCCCCTAACAAGGAAGGATGGATCCCTTGCCACAGCTGGAAGCAGGGCTCTTGCTTCACCTTCCCGCTGTCACTAGGAGGATGTGCTGCATAAAACAAAGAGATTTTGGCCTTTTCCACCTACCTTGAGGGTGACAGAAGAGCTGCTGGCCTTTGCCCTGAGCCTGGGCAACTGGACAAACAATGCTCCATCGCTTTCCTCCTCCTTTGCTAGCCCAAGCCGCAGGGACAGGTGATTAGAGGAGCCGGCCATTAAATGGAGGGAGCACTGAGCTGCTGGAGACCAGGGCCCATGCTCCTTGCTCCTGCTGTGTGCACATCTCAGGGGGGCAAAGAAACCCCAACAAGTCACCTCCAGCCCTGTGCAGACCACAGGGGAAAGGGGAGCAGCACCCAGCATGGCCCCCTTCTCCCATTTGGATTAAATCTTCCTTCCCCTGCATCACTCTCATGCTCTAAGCATGTTTCCCCAGCAAGAGATCTCATATTGAAGAAACCAAGCTTAAGCTGGGTGTTGGCCCCAGGAGCCCTCCTGGGCCCCTCCTTATGAGGAAAGACTTGTGTCTTAACCCCCACCCAGGAAGAAAATGGGTTAAATCTCTAGGAAAACAGGTACCCAGCAGCCAGCTGAAGGGTGATCCTAAGGTAGCAGCAAGAGGCTGGTGTAAGAAAGTCCTTTGTGGCTCTGGCTCTACATCTGCTGCAAGTCAATTAACTGCAAGCAGGGCTGGGGTGATTAAACCCAGCAGCTGTTGAACTAAATCAGCCACTGCTCTCTTCCCTGGCCCTCGCCTGGCATCCAGGACAAGAAGGACTCGAGCTCACCCATGAAGGGGTCACCATTTATTCCTTTCAAATGTTACAAGAAAGCCCATACAGCTTTTTAATTTTAATTAATTTTTTTTTAGAAGTTAGAAAACTGCAAATCAAGTGTTTTGGCCATTAAAAAAATTATTTACAGAGAAAACAATGTTGTTTCACATTATACAGCTGGCAGGCCCCCTCCCTCCACCCCACACCCTAAAAGTTATTTATCCCTTAGAAGCAGAATTAAACACAGCGGACTTACAAGCTTTAGGGTTTTAAGCCAATAGTAAGACATTATAAAAAAAAACCTAACCAGATTAGCTTTTAAACCATTGATTTCTATAAAAAGCACAAAATACTTTAAATGAAAGTCAGAACCAGGAATGTAAACTGAGAGGAGGAAAAAAAAAAAAAAAAGAATCCATTGAACAGTCACTGGCTTTGCTGGGCTTTGGAGGCTGCAGGGGCAGAGTGGGGACAGTCAGGAGGCCAGCAGAGAAACCAGGGCAGGATGCAGGATCTGGGGTCTTAAACTGTAAATTCCAGTTACGTCCAGGAGAGCCTTCCTCCAGAGTTGTATGGGATTCAGGTAAAACTACTCCAAGTTGTGGTGGTGGTGGGAATCCAAACCAGCTTCCTAATAAGGGCAGGAGGAAATAACTCGAGGAAGGGTGGGATTTAGAGAGCATTGTCAGTTCTAGGTGGGATGGGGAGGTGCAAGGGGGAGGCAGCCAGTCCCTGGTGTTACAGGACGGAGGGGACAGTGTAAGAGTCTTAACTCCAGACCATGCCAAGTGGGCTCTACTCTTCCTTCTGCTCCGTTGCCGCCGGAGCTGCTGTAGGCTCAGGCCCCGCGGGTTTTGAGGGCTCCTCTGGTTTGGCTGTATCCCCGGGGTTCTCCCCTGGCTGCTGCTTCTCTTCTTCCTTGCTTCCCCCTGCTTCTCCATCCTCTCTCTTGGGCTCGGCTCCCTGCTGCCCGCCCACAGGGCCGCTCTCCGCGGGGTTGCCCTGCTCCTCTGCTGTCCCCTCCTCAGGGGGGGCCGACGGCTCGGTCCCGCTGGCCGAGCAAGCGGGGTTCTCCTCTCCCTTGGCCACCTCTTTGCCTTGGTCCTCGGTGGGAGAGGACCCAGAGGAGTCCCCAGCTTCTTTCTTGTTCTTCCTAAACGAGATCCCGCTCAGCTTGAAGGATTTCTTGAACGAGAACTTCTTCTTCTTCTTGGGGGTGTCCTTGGGGGCCGCGGCACCCTCGGGTTTAGCATCCGCCCCGTCGGCGGGGGGGAGCGGGCTCGATGGTGTCCCCGCCGCCCGGCTCGCCCTTGCTCTCCTCGCTCAGGGCTTCAGCCGAGCCGCTCCCGTTCAGGGGCGCCGCTTCGCCGCCCACCTTGGGCGTCATGTCCCCGTTGAGCCTCAAATGGCCGTTCTCCTGCGGGGATGGGATGGGGAGGGGGAAGAAAACGGCGGAGCATCGCGTTAGGCACGGGCGGGACACGGCAGCCCCCTCCCCAAAGCTCTCCCTCCGCGGAAGGAGGGGCTGCACCAGGTCACGGTGAGGGAGGGGTGCACCGGGGGGGTGTCGATCCCTCTGGGGAAGGGGGGGGGTGCTACACCCGGGGTGGGGGGGTGCACAGGGTCACGGTGAGGGGTGGTGCACCGGGGGGGTGTCGATCCCTCTGGGGAAGGGGGGGTGCTGCACCGGGGGTGGGGGGTGCACAGGGTCACGGTGAGGGAGGGGTGCACCGGGGGGGTGTCGATCCCTCTGGGGAAGGGGGGGGGTGCTACACCCGGGGTGGGGGGGTGCACAGGGTCACGGTGAGGGGTGGTGCACCGGGGGGTGTCGATCCCTCTGGGGAAGGGGGGGGTGCTGCACCGGGGGTGGGGGGTGCACAGGGTCACGGTGAGGGGGGGGGGTGCACCGGGGGCTGTCGATCCGCTGCCACCGGGCGGCGCCCGCGCTCCACACCCAGTGCCGGAGTGGAACAAGGCGGCGGACGGGGTCGCCGCCCGGTACCGGGAGGGAGCCCGGGGCGCGGCGCGGGCGGGGCCGCATCGCTGGGCGCCCGCCGGGCAGGAGGGTCCCCCCCGGGCCGCCCCCGACCCTTCCCCGTCGAGAGGAGCAGCCGCCGCCTTTGTTCGCCCACCCCTCCTCCCGCCCCAGGGCTCCCCGGTGCCCCCCGGTACCTACCTGCCCGTTGGCCTTGGCGGGCTCGGAGGCGGCGGCGTGGCCGGTCGGCGGGGCGCTGCCCTCGGCCTTAGCCGCCTTGGAGCCCTGGCTGCCCATGGTGCGGCACGTCGGGCGGACCCCGCCGCGGCGGGCGAGCGGCGCCGAGAGAGGGTGGGGAGAGCCCCCCGCCGCACCGGTAATAAGGCGCGGGGCGGGGGCGGGCCGCCGCCGAGCCCGCCCCGGGGGCGGAGGACGAGGATGGAGCCACCGCCCCGCCGGGGCCGGGGGTATTGACGGTCTCCGTTCCACCCCACCCGCCCGGCTGTGCGACCCCGGCGGCCGGGGTGACCCTGGGCGGGGTGAAGCCAGGCTTTGGAGGGGGTGGTCGGCAGGGAAGGGGAACGGGGTGCCGTTCCCCCCAAACCCACCACCCCCGGGATGCTGCTCATCCTGGCCCCAGCACCCCTGGAGTACCTCCACCCCCCAGCCCAAACACTGCTGGGGTACCTCTGCCCCCAGCCTCGACACCCCCGGGGTGCTGCCCATCCCAGCCTTGACACCCCTGGGGTACCTCTGCCCCCAGCCCTGACACACTGGTGAGGGTCCCACAGTGCCACTGATACCACCCCCACGACCCCCAGGAGCCACTTGCCCAAGCCCTGTCACCCCAGGGTGCCACTTCCCCCAGGGTTCCGCTCATCCCAGCCCCACCAGTTCCCCTCCTGCTGTGGAGGACTGGCTGTGCCATGGGTGACACAACAGCTCCCCACCTCCTGCGCTCGCAGGCACATGGACCGGCCGGTTTTTCCCCTGTGGATCTCTTCCTCCTCTCTGCTTTCCCGGAAAAGGATCGCTCCCGAGAAAAGAAAGTGAGACTCAGCCGAAGGGGTGGTAACGCTGGCGAGGGGCCTGCAGCTTCCCCGTGCTGCCAGGGCCACCAGCCGCAGCCTCGCCACAGCCTGGAGCCAGCAGTGACTGTGGGAGACAGTCCCCTTGGCACCCAGGCACAGCCGATTTCACTGGGTGGGCCCCCTGAATTGAGATGTGAGCGCCCCAAAGCGAGACCCTTTCAGCCACACCGATGTCACCCCTCCAACCTGCACCCCTCCAGCACCTGCAGTGCCATGTCCCACGCCCCACAGCCTTGGCACCTTCCCAGCCCCCTGGTCCTGCCCAACCTGACCTGGACCCCCCCCCTCAGCCCCCAGCTGCACCACAGAGCCTGTGCCGGATCAAGGCCAGCGTCTCGGAGGGGAAAACAATGTGCTGCTGTGTGCGCTCCCCCAACAAGGTCATGTTTTGTCTCTGTCCTCCCTCCCCCCGCTCCGGCGCACATCATCTCACCCCCGTTAGAGCGAAATTTCCCTGTTAATTAAAACAGGCGGCATCTTCCTTATTGACTTTTGGTCGCCAGTTGATAAAGCCTCTGAATGGCTGCTGGGTGCTGCCGGCCCGGCCGCCTGCGCCTTCGGCCATCTGCATGATCAAGAGTGGCCCGAGCGGCTGTGAGGGCTGGAGAGGGGCTGTGGAGACCATGGAGCAGCACACGCTTTCCAGAGCGTAGAGAGGCTGTTTGCTGTGGGAAGACAAACGGGCCAAGGAAGAGTCGGGAATTAGTCAGTAAACACGCTCGTTGTGGAGCCCAGTGTCCCCAGTCCTCACTGCTGGGAAACACAACTCGGGAGAGCCGTGGCTAGTGGGCCCTTCCTTCTGTCCCAATAGCCACACAGCATCAGGCAGTGTCTGTGCCAGCCCCACTTTTCCTCTCACCTTTGGGGAGTGATCTTCCATCTCTCCACAGTTTCCTTTTGTCCTGGCTCTTTTCCACGGGGATATAGAGAGTCCTGACACCATTGTCCCATCACCATCCCATCCCCATCCAGTCCCCATCCCCATTCCAATCCCATCCCAACCCCATCACCATTCCATCTCCATCCCCATCCAGTCCACATCCCCATCCAGTCCCCATCCCCATTCCAATCCCATCCCAACCCCATCGCCATTCCATCCCCATCCCCATCCAGTCCCCATCCCCATTCCAATCCTATCCCAACCCCATCGCCATTCCATCCCCATCCCATTGCCATCCCCATCCCTATCCTATTCCCATTCCCATCCCCATCCCCATCCCCATCCCCATCCCATCCCCATCCCCATCCCATCCCATCCCCATCCCATCCCCAGATCCAAGGGGAGCCGCTAAGGTGAGCAGCGCCCATAACCCAGCACCCATCTGCACCATCCCCGCAAGCTGGGTGGGGGCTCTGGGGGTGCAGCCTTTGGGGTGACAATGGCATCCCTGGTGCAGCTTTGCCCATCAGTGGGGTTGGGGGGTGCAATGACGTACCCCATGCTGCGGAACAGGCTGCTTGCTGGTTTCCTGTGGCACTGGGCTTGCTTAGGAAGGGATGTATCAGGCTGGGGCTGGCAGGATGGCTGTGGTGCTGCTGCCGTGATCCATGCTGCTGGCTTGGCCAGGGCTCCTGGCTCAGCTCCCCCCCATCATCTCCTCCCCCCCCCTGCAAAGCCCAGGTCTGTTCTACGCTTGGCCAGAGGGGATAAAATGCTTTACACCCCGCTGCTCCCCTGCCACAGCGATCAGCGGGCAGCGCTGGAGTGACGGGAGGCAGATGTGATGTCTCTAAAGGGCAAACTTTAGCATGATGAGACAGGTCAGGATGCAGACCTGCTGGGCAGGGGTGGAGCACCCCCATCACCCTCAGAGGCAGTGCAGGAGACCTTGCATCCCGTTCTCTAGCAGCTTTCATCCCCGAGGGGTCCCCAGTCACCACATCGCTCTTGATCCCGTTCCTTGCAAACCCTGTGGTGCGGCGCTGCGGAAGGGCCCTGGTTATAAATAGCCACGTTCCCCCGGTGATTCCCAAACGTGGCTCCTCTCCCCAGGCCTGGCTCTGCCGCAGGTGTCTGTCCCTGACCTGTCTGTCCCGCCTGCACGGATGGCAGCAGCACCAGCAGCACCCAGCTGGCTCCGGAGCAGCGCTCAGTCCGGCCACGGTGCCAGAGCCCCGGCATTCCATGGGCTGAGTGTGGGTCCCCTCTGGGTGCTCCAGCTCCGTGCGGGGTCTCCACCAGCTCCCAGGACTTTGTGGCAGGGATTTGGAGGGTGCAGGCAGACGGACAGATTACAGGGCTGTCTGCTCCTCCAGCAGATGGACAGGCAGACAAATCTGTCTGCTCCCCTCGCGCTGCTCCTGCCCGAGAGGCCTCGGGGACGCAGGATCTTTGTGGATGTGATTTTTCCACTTCCCAGACCTACTTAAACTGCGTGCTGATTATTAATTTATGAGGTGTGAAGCGCAGATGGGCTGTGAGGCAGAGCAGCAAGCTCAGCCCCGTGCTGTGGGGGGGGTTGGAGCGGGGCAGGAGGGTGCAGTCCCCAGCCCCCTGCCCTGCTCCCACCACCCGCCGGGTTCCCCCAGCCCTTAACGAAGAATTAGTGTGATTATTTATTCATGTATCCAGAGTCACCCACAAGCCTCTGATCATCTGCTGGAGGATTTTAACGGAGTTAGTGGGGGCCCAGCCGGGGCAACCGACAGCGCTGGGAATAAAGCAGAGGGATTTCCATATTGATTTATAAATAGCAAAGGAATTAGCTAATTAGATCACGCCAGGGAGAGAATTCCAGCAGGGAGAGTGTGAGTGAGATCGGGCTGTGCTGTGTGCAGGGATGGGTGTGCAGGGATGGGTGGTAGTGGCTTCTGCCACCATGGCAGCTCCAGCATGGGACAGGCTGTCACAAACAGCTAAAAATAGCAGCCACGCTGCCCATGATGCCACACCACGTCCCCCAGACGTGCCTGACTGTGGTTTGGCTTTGCCAGGACCTGCGTTGTGGCACCAGGACCTGTGGTGTGGCATCAGACCACGGCCACGCTCCTGGTCCTGTGGCCGGTGATGCTCTGGCTGGGCAGCCCTTGAGGGGACAGGGTGGAAGGGCTGGGGGGGACACTGCAGGTGCTGAGGGGGGCTGTCCTCAGCTGCAGAAGGAGAATCTGCTGAACTTCACACTGGGGGATTTCTGCAGGGAACGAGGGCCGGGCAGGCAGGAGGAAGAGTTGGGTGATGTGGTGGCCGTGGGGGTCTTTCCAGTCCGTCGCCCAAGTAGAAGCTGGTCGCTGTCGGACCTGCTCGTGGCTGTGCCATCGCTGGGGCTGGCTGCTGAGTCAGTGCCCACCAGCCCTCTGACATCTGCAGTGGGACAAAGCGTCCCAGACCCAAGCAGGGGTCTTCATGGGGCTTTGCCGGGGGTCTCCCTGCCACCCGCACAGAGCTGGTGCCACAACCAGTGTCCCCAGAGTCCTTCCTGCCCTGGGAAAGGCTCCAGCCTGGGAGGCTGCAGCGCGGCGCTGCCTTCCCATAGAAACATATAAAAGGGCCCGTTCTTGTGTTTGCCAGAGCCCGTCATTTTTGGTGGTGAAGATCCCATGGCAACCGGTGCCTTGTGCAACTGTGCTTGCTATTTCTGGGCTTGCTTTGCACTCCAGCAACATCCTCCCTGCATCCCACCGGCCCACACGGGGGGCAGGACCGGCCCCGCTCTCCCACCCCGGGGACCCTTCTCCCCTCATCACCCCCTTCTCCTCCCATCACCCCCTCCAGCCCCCATCACCCCCTTCTCCCCCCATCACCCCCTTCTCCCTCCATCACCCCCTTCTCCCCTCATGACCCCCTTCTCCCTCCATCACCCCCTCCTGCCCCCATCACCCCCTTCTGCCCCCATCACCCCCTTCTCCCCCCATCACCTCCTTCTGCCCCTATCACCCCCTTCTGCCCCCATCACCCCCTTCTGCCCTCATCACCCCCTTCTCCCCCCATCACCCCCTTCTCCCCCCATCACCCCCTTCTGCCTCCATCACCCCCTTCTGCCCTCATCACCCCCTTCTCCCCCCATCACCCCCTTCTCCCCCCATCACCCCCTTCTCCGGTGAGGCCAGGGGCAGAGGTTGGCAGCTGTGAGTCATGCCGGAGGAAAGAGAGAGCAATCCCCTCTGCCTCTTATCTCGGAGACCATCTGTCCTTCTTTTCGGCCCGGAGCTGGAGCCTTTGCAAACAAAGCCAAGCCTCTCAACCTAAACCCCCTCCAACTTCATCAGCGGGGTGCCTGGGGTGGGCTGGGCTGGGCTGCCCCAGGGCCCCCAGCCCCACTTTGCCTCAGGAATCAGGATGGGGACAGTGGTGGGATGTGTTGAGTCCCAGGTGCCTCCCCATGGGCACGTTCCTGGGGGAGTTTCTGCACCGTGGGGATCAGCACCTCGTGGGGAGCCCCCCCACATTCTCTTTCCCAGCCTGTCCATCTCTCCCAGCTCCTCCTGGGAGCACAGGAACCCTCTGCAATGCCCTTGCCCAGGCGGGATGCTCGTCCCACGCGCCTTATCTGCAGCATCCCCGCTCTGGGCTGCATTTCAGGGCTGATAAAGGGCTCCCTGACCCTGAGCGAGCCGTGCCGCTGCCGGTTCGGATGCCTGATGGAGCAGGATGACTGCCAGCGGGTGTCCGGAGAGAAGAGGGGCCACAGCATCCAGCTGGCAGCAGAGACAGGAGGGCGGATGGGTGCTACTGCACACCGGGCTCTGCTCCCTCCTGCCCTGGGGTGCTGGCAGGGTCCCCCAGCCCCGGTGCTGCACAGGGACCCTGTTCCAGAGCCTCCTTCCTCGTTATAAGGGAAGTTTATAATGGAAACAAAAGCGACACTCAGTCCAAGCTGAGCTTTTCCCGTCCCGTTTCCTCCGGAGCTGCCTGCAGAGGTGCCACGGGAGCGTGTCTGCACCCTGTGGCTGGGACACGTGGCAGGGATGTGTGCTGGGGGGTCCTTGGTGGTTTGGGCATCGCCCCGCTGCCCGGTGCTGCGCCCAGCCTCACCGCAGGGAACCCAGCCTGGCTGCATCGGGCTGTGGCTCTGGACACGGGGCAATGCCCTTCCCTGGGGACAGTGAAACCCTGGGCAGTGGGACCCTGTGGCTGTCCTGGGGGTGGGCTCAGCTCCCTCCATCCCTGGGGTGACCTGTGTGACCTTGGAGCTGTGCTGTGCCTGCCTTGTTCCCATGCAGGTGGGCTGGGGGGGGGTGGCAGCCCCACGGACACAGGTTCAGGGGTAAAGCCTGGGCCAAGCCACACAGAGCTGTGCCTGGCTCCTTCCCTGCTCCCAGAGAGTACACCCACAGTCCTGTGTCTCTGGGGGGTGGCAGGGGTGGGCACACAGCTGGCAGGGGTCTGGCCCGTGCTTGCACCCCCATCCCACACACACAGCCCGTCACATCTTGCACATGCACAGCCACAACGCTCACCCCACGATGCATCCTTCAGCACAGGGGCACGGACACCTCCTCATCTCCACCACCAGCCCCCCATCTCCACCACCAGCCCCCCGTCTCCACCACCAGCCCCCCACAACCCAGCGTGGTGACCCCTTTTCCCCATGCCCCTGGGGCTGGTGGCAGCCAGCCGACCGCGTCGTGGGGCAGCCGGTGCTGCCGGCCCCGGGACAGGAAAGCGGCGCTGGGATGCTCTGGGGCTGCGGTGCCTCCCCCGGCACAGCCGGGGATCTATGGGCCTCTTTCTCCCCGCCACTCAATGTGTCTTTTTGTTGCGCTGCTGGGTTTGATGGCTGCGAGCGGGGGAGACAATAACTCGCATTGTTCCCTTTCAGCAACATCTGACGGGCCAGGCAGAGAGAGGCCAGTGTGTGTGTGCGGAGGGGGAAGGGGCCGGCATGGGATGGGATGGGATGGACTGGATGGACAGACAGCCAGGAGGGTGAAGGGACGCCCAGGCCAGGGCTGGGGGAATGGGGAGCACTGGAGGGGGGAATGTGGGAGAATGATGGGGGGGGTCGTTATCTTCTGGTACCCAAACCCTGAGAGATGCAACCCTGCCTCTCATCTTAATGGACTATTAACTTTAAAGACTCATTAGGAACCTCTAAGTGTCAATACCATTAACCCCTTCAGCGCTGCTCCCTGTACCAGGAGATGCCGATTCTTTGCTGGGGGTGTGCAGCTGGGGGTGCCTGTCACCCCCCCACCCCCCCAGTAAATCCCAGTGCTGAGCCTGGAGCCTGTGGGGCCAGGAAAACCCTCTCCCTGAAACACCGTGTGGGTGGGATGGGGCAGGGGCTTGGTCCCCACCAGGGTGGGCTGCAGGGGGGGGGACTGGGAGGGGAGCTTGGCTGGGGAATCACAGTGGTGCTGGGATTGCTGCAACTTTCCAGGAGAAATCCCCCTTTCCCTGAGCCCTGGCTGTCCCCAGCCTGGATTGCTCAATAGCCAGGAATTCCCCTCCGCCGCAGAGCAAAACCAAAACTGTGTCTGGGGCCGCTGTGACCGTGGGCAGGGCTGGGTGGGAGCCTCAGGGCTGGCAGAGCCCCCGCACCCTGGTGATGGGCTCCTGGGAGTCGCTGCTCTATGCCCCAGCCTGGGGCTTGGGGATCCCTTTGCCCCCCAGGAGTCCCAGCCCGGCTCCCTGTCTCCCTGGAGAGGCACCGGGGGGGATTTTCCCACACAGGAGGCAGGTGCCAAGCTCTACCCCCCTCCCTGGGCTTGCCAAACCTGGCCTCGATGTGCTCTGTGTGGTGGGGGTCCCGCACCCCCCATCACACCCTGTGCTCCCACCATAGGTTCTGCTCTTGGCAAAGGTGCTGGGAGGGGACAGTGGCCAGTGCCAGGCTCGGGGGGGGGGCTGTTGGGTGGGGGGCTGGTTTTGGGGCCCCAGCTGGCCCTCCCCACCCCCACGCTCGGCAGGCTGCAGCGGCAGATGCATTTCGCCCAGACTTGCATGGCCGTAACCATGGCAACGGCTGCGCCGCGGTGGGATGCGGGGGGCTGCGGGGGGCTGCGGGCGCAGGGCTGCCCGGCAGCGCGGTGCTGCATCGCTGCTGCTGCACCCCACAGCACGGCTGCCCCCCAAGGCTGGGCTCACCCTGACCCCAGCAGCGATGCTGGTGCACTCCCAGGTCGGTGACACGCTGGTGCACACGTGTGTGTGAGCACGGACAAGGGCACACGCTGTCCCTGGGGTGATGGTGCTGAGGGAGAGCCATGGGGGGAGGCCGGGCAGGCTGGGGACGGAGCCCCTCACCCCTACATCAGGGCTGGGCTGCCATAAAGCTGGGGCTGTTTGTATCTGCTGCCATCCCAGCTCTGCTTTGTCTCCGTGTTAACTTTTAACCACGGTGGCTTTCCTCTCTCTGCCACCCCCACCGCACGCTGCCAGCCTGGCCGGGGGCCCTGTGGCTCTACTGGGAGTACTGGGGGGCTGCAGCCCCCTCACAGCATGATGTGTGCCCGCTCCCTGCACTCCAGCAGCAGGATGGGGACTGGTTTGGCTGCATCCTGACATCTCTGGTGGCTCCAGGGATGAACGGTGGCTGGAGCTGGTGGGGGTGGAACCATCACAGCCCCAGGCAGCTGCAGCCGCAGCATCTCCAGCGATGCTACACCAGGCTGGGGTACTGCCTGCGCCCCCCCCCAGCCCCCTCGCTGCTGCGGTGCGGGCAGCCGCCAGCCCGGCTGGGTTTGGCAGCAAAGCAGCTCAGCTGGAGAAAAGCCTCTGGCGCTGGAGTGACCCACTAACCTTGTTCTTTCTTAAAAATGCATGGGCTGCAGGCAGCTGGCTGCGAGGGCTCTCCGGCGCAGGCGCAGGGCTGGCAGCACGTTCCCTGCACGGAGCCCACACGCCCAGGCTGGGCTGCAACGCCGCAGCCGTGCGAAGTCCACCTGCCACATCCCACAGCATGCCAAGCGGCCAGCTGCCTGGGGAGGGATGCGCTTTGGGATCCATCCTGGGCTACCCCAAAGCGCTGTCCCCACCTTGGTCGCCCCACGAGCGGTTCCCACTTCCCTGCTGAGGAGGGGAAGGTGGGTGCAGGCTCACCCCGTCCCCCATCGCAGCCCTGACCTCGTTTCTTCCCGGCTTCCCGATGCCTCTAACACATGCTGGCCAGATGGCTGCGAGCTGGGGGGAGCCGGGGGCAGCGGGGGGACGGTGGCTCAGCCCCACTGTGGGGGTACACACCCTGTTCCCTGCACTCACAGCAGCCCGCTGCCCCGGTGAGGCTGCAGCCCCGACATCCCGTGTGTCCCCATCCCCATCCCGGTGCCCATGGGGAGGGGGTGGGCGGTGAGCCCCGCTGCCCTGGCAGGGGTTAACAGATTTCTCTCGCTGATTTAATTTCGGTCTCGTTTGCATAGCTTATGTGGTGGTGGCTGCAACAGCTCGGCTGGGGTGGTAAAGACACAGGGCGGGTATTTTTAGCAGCTCCAGGCTTGAGCCGAGCAGCCCTGGGGCAGCATCCGGCCCCAGCATCCCACTGCGGGCACCTCGGGGGGGACACACGCACCCCAAAGCTCATGCCAGGAGCTGAGCCCTTTGCCAGGAGCCGAGGGAAGGTTTTGCCTCGCTCTTTGTGCAGCTGCAATCCTGTTTCAAGGAGAAACAGAGCCCAGAACCCCAGAGCAGCCCAGGCTGCAGCGCCAGCAGCATGCAAAGAGTAAACCACAGCAGAGCAGCTTCAGCCCCACTCAGAGCAGCTTCACCCCAGCTCAGAGCAGCTTCACCCCAGCTCAGAGCAGCTTCACCCCCGGCTCAGAGCAGCTTCACCCCAGCTCAGAGCAGCTTCACCCCAGCTCAGAGCAGCTTCAGCCCCACTCAGAGCAGCTTCAGCCCGGCTCAGAGCAGCTTCAGCCCCACTCAGAGCAGCTTCACCCCCGGCTCAGAGCAGCTTCAGCCCGGCTCAGAGCAGCTTCAGCCCCACTCAGAGCAGCTTCAGCCCCACTCAGAGCAGCTTCACCCCCGGCTCAGAGCAGCTTCACCCCAGCTCAGAGCAGCTTCACCCCCGGCTCAGAGCAGCTTCACCCCAGCTCAGAGCAGCTTCAGCCCCACTCAGAGCAGCTTCACCCCCGGCTCAGAGCAGCTTCACCCCCGGCTCAGAGCAGCTTCACCCCCAGCTCAGAGCAGCTTCAGCCCCACTCAGAGCAGCTTCAGCCCCACTCAGAGCAGCTTCACCCCCGGCTCAGAGCAGCTTCACCCCCAGCTCAGAGCAGCTTCAGCCCCACTCAGAGCAGCTTCAGCCCCAGCTCAGAGCAGCTTCAGCCCCACTCAGAGCAGCTTCAGCCCCACTCAGAGCAGCTTCAGCCCCACTCAGAGCAGCTTCACCCCCGGCTCAGAGCAGCTTCAGCCCCACTCAGAGCAGCTTCACCCCAGCTCAGAGCAGCTTCACCCCCAGCTCAGAGCAGCTTCAGCCCCACTCAGAGCAGCTTCAGCCCCACTCAGAGCAGCTTCACCCCCGGCTCAGAGCAGCTTCAGCCCCGGCTCAGAGCAGCTTCAGCCCCACTCAGAGCAGCTTCACCCCAGCTCAGAGCAGCTTCACCCCCAGCTCAGAGCAGCTTCAGCCCCACTCAGAGCAGCTTCAGCCCCACTCAGAGCAGCTTCACCCCCGGCTCAGAGCAGCTTCAGCCCCGGCTCAGAGCAGCTTCAGCCCCACTCAGAGCAGCTTCACCCCAGCTCAGAGCAGCTTCACCCCCAGCTCAGAGCAGCTTCAGCCCCACTCAGAGCAGCTTCAGCCCCACTCAGAGCAGCTTCACCCCCACTCAGCTCCCCAGCCCGGAGAGGGGCTCGCTCCCCGACTGGATGTGGCTCCCATCCTCTGCCCCCCTGGCTGCAGAGCCTGGATCCCCTCCCGCTGCCGGCAGCTTCCCGTCCTCGCTGCCGCACGATGCTTCACATGGCTCCAGCCCGCAGCGCGGCTGCACTTCGACCCGGGACGAGGGAGGAAATCACAGCGGGCAGCGATGGGGTGCGGGGAGGAGGGGGGGAGTTTTTCTGAGCCCTTAGGAAATCCCTGCGGCTTCCTCTGGGGTTTCAGCCCTGGCTGGTGTGGCAGTAAAGCGACACGAAGCATGAATCACCCACAGGAAACGTCTCATCGCCCAGCCATGCCCACGGCCCAGCCCACGGCCGAGCCCACCCGGCCCGGTGTGGCTCACCGGGGCCGTGCCCGAGCTGTCCCCTGTCACCCCCATCGCCTGCTCGGGGCAGAACGAGCTGTGGTGGTGACGTGAGCTCAGCTTTCCCGAGCTGCGTGTGCACGTGTGCCTGGGGGTGCGTGTGTGGGGGTGCACAAGCACGTGGGGATGTGTGTGCACATGGGTGCACGAGTGCGTGGGTGCACAAGTGCCTGAGCACGTGGGGATGCGTGTGCACTGGTGCACAAGTGCGTGGGTGCATGGGTGCACGAGCACGTGGGGGGGTGTGCACATGGGTGCACGAGTGCCCGAGCACATGGGGATGTGTGTGCACATGGGTGCACAAGTATGTGGGTGCACGGGTGCCTGAGCATGTGGGGATGTGTGTGCACCTGGGTGCATGAGTGCTTGGGTGCACAAGTGCCCGAGCACGTGGGGATGCGTGTGCACTGGTGCACAAGTGCATGGGTGCATGGGTGCACGAGCACGTGGGGATGTGTGTTCACAGATGCACAAGCACATGGGGATGTGTGTGCACTGGTGCACGGGTGTGTGGGTGCACGAGTGCCTGAGCACATGGGGATGTGTGTTCACAGATGCACAAGCACGTGGGGGTGTGTGCACTGGTGCACGGGTGTGAGGGTGCATGAGTGCGTGGGGGTGCGTGTGCACAACTGCAGGGCTGCATGGGCGTGCAGGTGGCTGTGCACACATGTATCAGGGTGCACACACACATCGATGTACCTGCACCCATGTGAGCACACACTTGTGCTCCCAGGTGTGCACACACACACACACACACACACACACACACACGTGTGTCCCCAGCAGGGCCCTGTGCCTCCCCCTGTGCTGCCAGCCAGGTGGCAGAGGAATCAGTCTCTCGACTCCTCTGGCTAATTAACGTAAATTGACACTGACTAATTAAGCGTTCTGGCTCATTAGAGCCCGGATGCCGCAGCGCTGGGAGCAGCAGGCAGCCGAGCCCTGGCTGCTGAGGCACCATGGCCACGTTCTGCCCCACGCCGGGCACTGCCCACCCCCGACCCCCCCAGAGTGTCTCCATCCCGTCCCCATCCCACAGCGATAACGGGATTGGTCCCTAATCCACTTATTCCTGGCTGGTGCAGAGGGCTGGCGGCAGCCCCTTGGGATGCCTGGTGTGTGGGGAGCCCCCCCGGGGCAGCCAGAGATGCTGGGGCTGGGGAGACACAGGGCCCTGGCCAGGCCTCACCCCTCAGTGTGCCCAGGGTCGGGGGACACACACACACAGGGGGCTGCTTTGGGGAGTGGGGCGCAGGGGTAGGGCCCCCAGCACCATGCCACCCGCTCTGCAGCTCCACAAGAGGGAAGGAAAAGGAAGTTTCTCACTTCCTGAGGAAATTTCTCACTGGGTGGGGGGGGGACATGGAAGCCCCCACACGGGTCCCATCCTGCTGCCACAGCCTGCGCCCCCCTCCAGCACCCCGGGGCCTGCCGGCGCACGCCGCTCCCCGCCGGCTGACGCGGGGCTGAGTCACCTCATGGGCGCTGCACACCCGACCGGTTTGGGGGAGACCCTGGGGCTCAGCGTGGGAACGGCCTGACCTCAGAGCAGGGCAGCACCCAGCCAGCGCCCGCTCCGACGAGCTGCCTGCGGGACCCTTGTCTCCCCAAACCAAGGCGGGGGGCTGGGGTGGGGTGTGTGTGGGGGCTTTGTGCAGGGGGGGTATCAATGCTCCTGGAACACTCTTGCTCGCTCCTGCCAAGTGAAGGCAGTCCCCCCCCACCCCCTGCAGCCCCCCACCCCACCCCAGCGTGGTGGGTTAATAACTGGGTCAGCGGTAGGTCCCCAAAAGTGATTGGAATGGGGAATCGCCGCTCCCCGGGTGTGACGGGGGGGGGGGGGGGCGGGGGCGGGCTCCGATCGATGCCTTTACTGCTCAGCTGGAAGAGACCAGCTGGTGAAACACCCACCCCCCTGAAATCACCCTGCAGCGGTGGCGGGGCCGGGTCCCATGTGGAGGTTGGGGGCTGGAGCCCCGTGGGGGGATACAGGGGATCCGGGTTGGTGATGCTGTGGTGGGGTCAGGCCCCCTGCCCCTGCCCGAGGGTCGGTGAGGAGCCACGGGGACAATGGAGGGCGCTGGCAGGTTGGAAAGCTGGGAGCGGGCGGTGGGTGCGGGGCCGGCGGCAGGAAACGGGGCGGCAGCACCGGCCGGGGCAGGACGCAGCCAGGGGGCCGAGGCCGGGGCGGCAGGAGAAGCACGGCCGGGCGAGGGGCTGCCCCAGCGCCCCTGGGTGCTGCGAGAAGGACATGACACCCTGCCCACCCTGCCCACCCTCCCCACCATGCCCACCATGCCATGCCAGCCATGCCCATCATTCCCACCATGGCATGCTCACCATGCCCCCCATGCCCACCCTGCCCACCCTCCCCACCATGCCCACGCTGCCCACCCTGCCCACCATACTCATCCTGCACCCCATGCCCCCCATGCCCCCCATGCCCCCCATGCCCACCATGCTCATCATGCCATGTCCTCCCTGCCCACCCTGCCCCCCATTCCCACCCTGCCCACCCTGCCCATCATGCCCATCATTCCCACCATGACATGCCCCCATACCCCCCATGCCACCCATGTCCCCCATACCCCCCATGCCCCTATGCCCCCCATGCCCACCATGCCCCTATGCCCACCCTGCCCACCATGCCCACCATGCCCACCATGCCCATCATACCCACAATCCCATGTCCCCCATGCCCAGCATGCCCAGCATGCCCATCATTCCCACCATGACATGCCCCCATGCCCCCCATGCCCCCATGCCCCCATGCCCCCCATGCCCCCATGCCCCCCATACCCACCATGCCCCCCATGCCCCCATGCCCCCATGCCTCTATGCCCCCCATACCCACCATGCCCCCATGCCCACCCTGCCCCCCCTGCCCCCCATGCCCCCACGCCCGCAGCAGGACCGAAACTCCCCGTGTGCCGGGAGCCGGGCGAGCCCTGGGCTGTGGGACCCATCCCAGCCGCCCTGGGGGCCGCAGGTCTCGGCCTGTCCCACCGCAGCCGCCTGCTGGGACTCGCCGCCCCGCGCCGCAGCGTGGGAGATCCTGCACCGGGATGCTCAACCCTCTGTGCCCATGCCAGGGCCAGGGTGCCCAGGACATCCCTCCAGCGTGGTGCCTGCTGAGGAGGTGCTGCTGCCCACGGGGGTCCTGGCTGGGGTCTGAGCAAGGAGCTGTGTTCCCCAGGGGTGTGGAGGTGGGTTTGGGGGTTCTCACAGTCCCCCAGACCTCCGAAAGGGCTCAGGGATCCTCATCCTGTGCCATGCCCAGAATGGGACCATGGCAGAGGCTGACACCTTCCTGGGTGGTGGGCGACCTGCCTGGCTCTCCCTGCTCACCCCCTGGCCCCCCCAAATCTCCCTCCATCACCATTCACTCCTCAAGTGTTTCCCACCCAGCTCCACTGGGACCCGGAGCGATGCTGCGGGGAGGGGACGTGTCCCCTGTCGGGGGGGTCTCAGCCCAGCGTCCCCCCAGCGTCCCCCCAGCGAGGTGTGAAGGGTGCTGGGGCGCTGGGAGCTGCCGCCCCTCCGGCTGCCGCTTCCACAGCGGAGAGAGGATGGAGCTGATAAATATTTATAGCTGCTGCTGGAGCCGGGTGGGTAAAATGGCAGCGGAAACGGAGGGGGGGGGATGAGGGGGGGATGAGGGGGGATGATGGGATGGCTCCGCTCCCCTGCGATCCATCTGGCCCCCGCGCTGTTCCGTGCATTGTGGTGCTGCAAGTCACCATCTGCTCCCCGTGGGGACTGCAGCCTGTCCCCCCCATCCCCCCAGCCCCGGGGTGAAGCAGCAGCACGGCCGTGGGTGCTGCAGGCGTTGTCTCTGCTCCGTGGCACAAGTGCGATGAGTTTGGCGGTCTCAGGTGATGAGCAGAGGACCGGCAGAGGCTGGGTGGGTGGGCTCGGGGTCCTGCCCATTGCCCCACACTTGCTTACCCCAGGTCCTGGGCTCCCACCGTGGACTTGTTCAGATGAAAAAATCAGGGCGTGTGTGTGTGTGTGTGTAATTGCTAATGAGGATGTGCATATGCTAATTCAGGGCTGCCAATTACTGCCGGTCCCAGTGGCTCCGAACGGGGCCTCATGGGCCGTGTCCTGCCCTGGTTTTGGCCAGGCGAGCCCTGGGCAAGGTCAGGCAGTGGTGGGGGCTGCGCTGGCCACCTCAGTTTGGCACCCCTTGGATTTGGGTCCCACAGAGATCCCACAGCTCTGAGTCTGTGGGGGTGGGGACTGGGGTGCTGCTTAGGGTCCCAGGCTTGCAGCCCCCATCCCAGGGGAGCAGGGATGCTGGTGGGATGGGCACTGGGAGGATGCTCCCACCACCCCTCTGTGATCCCCCCCCTGATCTCACACAAACCTGTCATGGTGTGAGATGGCAGCGAGTGAACAAGCCCTTAATTGGCCACTCCAGGGACTCAGCTTTATTAATGACATAAACGATTATTAAGGAAGAATTAAAGCTTCCAGCCTCCAGATGAAGGACGATGTGGCCCAGCTGGGATTGGCCACACGCACTGCACACCCAGGCTGGGGACCTTTGGCATCGTGGGGTGCTCCTGTCCCCCTGTGCCTCCTGCTCCAATCCCCACGGCAGCGGCTGCTGGCTGCTGGATTCGGCAGAGCAGGTTTGGGGGCTGCCCCAGCCCCACGTTGAGCACCCACAGCCGGCAGCACGGGTCCCCCATCTGCTCCGGGCTGGGCTGGGACCAGCCGGGACCTGGCTGGATGCAGGATCCGGGGATGGGGACACGGGCAGCAGACGTGGCCGCCCAGGAATGCTGGGACAGGATTTTCGGGGAAAACAGCCGCTTCCCATCAGCTGCATCCGCTGGGAAGAGGGAGGGAATTCCCGGCGGGCAGCAGAAGACTGAGGCTTGTCTGCCCCATTTTGGGTCTGTGTGAGGGAGGGCCGAGCCCCAGGGAGCTGTTGCTGCCTGGCTTTCTGCTCTGTGCCCACCCAGTACCCTGGGGTGCCATGCTTGGGGGCACCCTGGGATGGGTGGGCTCCCTGTACCTGCTACTCTCTTGGCTGGGGGACCCCACTGCGGTGCCAGCCGGCTTCTCCCTGGCAGCTCGTTAGGTGCAGGTATGGGATTAGCCCTAATTGCCCACGCTTGGATGCCTGTAACCTCCTCCCTGAGGGATGTTACCTGCAGCAAACCTGGGCCCGGCGCTAATCCCGGGATTAGCGGGTGCAGGGAGGGCAGCAGATGGAGCCCGGCCAGGCCAGGACCCCCGGGGTGTAGCTGCCTGCGAGCCCAGCACCGTTTGGGTTGTCCCGGACTCCTGGGGTCACCGAGGCAGCTGATCCCCACCCCTGAGGAGCACTGGGCTGCTCCCAGGGGAATTCCCACCCGGGATCTCCCCTGGAACTCGGTCCCCTCTGGGGCTGCTGGGAAAGCCCCGGTGCACTCCCCCTCTGAGGATTCAAGGGAAAGGAGAAGTGTCCCCTGCTCCCCAAGACAGCCCTTCCCCGCTGCAGGAAGCGCCTTTTCTGGGAAGCCAGTAACCTCCACGTCCGGGATGAGGAAGGGGATGGGGGTGCAGTGGGACACAAGCAGCTTTCGGGGCTGGGAGGCCCTGCCCAAAGATGGCCAGTGCCCAAGGTCTTGCTGCTGAAGCTGGGGGGACCTCTGAGCCCTCCTACTGTGACTGGGAGCCCCAGAATTGCAGCTAGGGTGTCGGCAGCTTGGCCAGCCCCAGTCAGAGCACCCCATGGGGGAATTGGCTCCATCGCCCCAAGCTCCCCACTCTTCCTGGCTGCTTCTGGCCCCCAAAATACCAGCAGTGTCCTCAGGGTGGGCAAAGGGGTGAAGCCGTGGGGAGGGGGAGATGGAGCCCCCGGCAAAGCCTGCTCCCTGTGGCAGCTGCCCGGGGTCCCAGCCAGGCAGGGGGGTCCTGTGGGGAGCTGCACTCAGGGCTCTGTGTTGAGGGGTGGGAGGGGTGTCTCTGCCCCTCATGTCCCAGCCAGACCCCCCATCCTGCCTGTGAGCGCCCCGTGGCTGCGTGCTAACCTCAGGGTCCCCGCTCAATGGGAGGAAGGAAATCCTCATCCTCGGGAAAGGCTGGACACGGCCGTTTCCTCCTGCTGCGGTGGGGAGGGGGCCGGGGCACAGGCACACCCACCCGCAGCGCCCCGACACCCCGTCCCAGCAGCAGGAGACTGGCCCTGGCCTTGGCTGGGGTGATAAGAGAGCCAGGGCACAGGCTGGGGGGGGTGTATCTCTGTCCCCCCCCAACCCTGCAGGACCTGCCGGGGGTCCTCGGGGGGCTCCCTGCAGCCGGGAGCCTGGAAAGCACCGCTGCCCTTCGGCCGGCAGAGGGTGGGGGGCTCAGCCCGGCCCCCCGCACAGGGGACACGGGGCTGTCCTGGTGCCGGTGCGGGGGCTGCGTGGGGCACAGTCCGTGGGGCTCAGCCGCTCCCCCGGGCTGGCAGAGCTCCCTGACCCCCCCCCGGCCCCGGCCCTTCCTTGCCCCGCTCCGCCTTCCTCTTCCTCTTCCTCGCCGCGCACTTCGCCCCCCCGGCGGCTGGTAACACCCCGGCGGCGGCGGCGGCTTTGGCTTTGCTCCCGGTGGCCTTTGGCCCCGCGGTGTCCCCAGCCCGGATCCCCGCGCCGGGAGCCGGTCCCGCCGCGTCCGTGTCCGTGTCCGTGTCCGTGTCCGTGCCCGGGGACGCGCTTCGCCGCGGGGTCGGAGGTTCGGGGCTCGCAGCGCGGCCCTGCCCGTCCCCGAGACCCCCGGGGGCCACCTCGCTGCCGTGTCCCACCCGGTGCCCCGGGAAGATGCTGCCGCCGTAGCGCGGCGGGGTCCGGTCCCAGCCCTCCCCGGGCCCGCTCCGGTACCGGGGTTCGATCTCCGGCCAGCGCTGGTTCCAGTCGTGGTGATCGCCCCGGGAAGGGTGGGGGTCCCGCGGCCGGGGACCGGCGGCGCTGCCGGGAGGCGCCGGGGTGGCACCGGGACCGGCACCGGGACCGAGACCCTCACTGAGACCCGCACCAGGACCGACACCGGGACCTGCGCTGGGACCGGCACCGGGACCCGCACCGGGACCGAGACCCTCACTGAGACCCGCACCGGGACCCGCACCGGGACCGGCACCGGGACCGAGACCCTCACTGAGACCCGCACCGGGACCCGCACCGGGACCGGCACCGGGACCGAGACCCTCACTGAGACCCGCACCGGGACCCGCACCGGGACCGGCACCGGGACCGAGACCCTCACTGAGACCCGCACCGGGACCCGCACCAGGACCGGCACCGGGACCGAGACCCTCACTGAGACCCGCACCGGGACCCGCACCAGGACCGGCACCGGGACCGAGACCCTCACTGAGACCCGCACCGGGACCCGCACCGGGACCCGCACCGGGACCCGCACCGGGACCGAGACCCTCACTGAGACCCGCACCGGGACCCGCACCAGGACCGGCACCGGGACCGAGACCCTCACTGAGACCCGCACCGGGACCCGCACCAGGACCGGCACCGGGAGCGGCCGCGCGCGCTCCGGGCGCCCCCTGGCGGCGGCGGCGCCGGCCCGGAACAAAGGCCGGACCCGGCGGCCGGGATCCCCCAGCCCGGGCGAGGGGGCGGCCCGGGCCTGGCCCCGGCCCCAGCGGCGGGCGCAGCCGGACCCCCCCCACCCCGGCAGCGGGAAGGGCGGCAGCTCCGGGCCGGCCGCGGTGCCCCCAGCGCCGAGTCAGCGGGTGCAGATCCGCGCCCCTTCCTCCCCCCATCCTCCTCCTCCTCCTCGGGCGGGTGATGTCAGCCCGCTCGGCGCCCCCGGGCCCGGGCAGAGCTGCCGGGAGAGGCGGCGGGGAGGGGGACACACGCTCAGCCCACTCACGGGGAGGCAGAGCGGGAGCAGCCCCAGCTCCCCCCGGTGTAGCGGGTCCCCGAGCTCCCCGAGCTCCCCCTGGTACATCGGGTCCCCTCGCTCGGCTCCAGCCCCGGTGTAGCCGCCAGCCGGGACTTGCCGCAGTTCTGGTGCAGCAATTTAACAATCCAGCCGGTTTAAACCCCCAAGGCAGCCTTCCCCTCCAGCCAGGGGGCATCAGGGGGAGCCCCCCGGGGTCCCCAGGGAGGACCAGGGCTCTTCCCCTTGTAACCAAGGTGATGAGCTTTACTTCTCATCTTCCCCCTCGGTGCCAGCTGGAGCTCCAACTCCAGCAGCAACATTTGCACCTCTCCAAACTAAGCACCAGTTCATAAATCACTCCCCTCAACTACAACCAGGAGGCAGCCTTCTGGGAGGGGATGATTTTACCAGACAACAACCACACAAACAACTGTTGGGAGTAAAAAAATATGTTTTTTCCTTTTAATTACATCAGTTATCAAAGAAAAAAAAAAAAAAAAAGCAGTGGTAACAAAAATACAAAGCTCTGAGGGTTTCTTGTTTTGTTTGTTTTGTAATAAGCTGAGCATCAGTGCAATTGTTTTAATTTAACTTCTGCTCTGAGTCTCTGCTGGCAGAGTAGGAATAGGCTTTGCCCAGCACCAGACGGTCACGCAGCAGCTTGAAGAAGGCGTAGTAATTGCTGAAGAGGATCAGCGCCAGGGAGATGGTCTGGTGCCACTTCTCGGAGGAAATCAGCGAGTAAAGCTGGTAGAAGATGACAGCTCCTTCCAGCAGGATCAGGATGTTGAGGATCCTCAGTGGTTTGCTGAAAAAGAACTGCAGGAGAGGCCACAGTAAGGCACTGTGCAGGGTCAGCCCCTCTGCGAGGTGTCTGGGGCAGGGGGTGTCTGTGGGGTTCCCCTCTGGAGAGAGGACACACACACCCCCCATGAGCAGCTCTGGAGGGAGGTTTGAGTAGGGCAGCACCGATGGGGAAGGGACTAAGGGGAAACACTGTAGGGAACCACTGCACCAAGCTCCACAGGCAGCAATCACAGAATCAACAGGTTGGAAAAGACCTTTAAGATCATCAAGTCCAACCATTCCCATCCTGTGCTAAACCAGATCCCTGAGCACCTCATCTACCCTTTTTTTGAACACATCCAGGGTGGGTGACTCAGCCCCTCCCTGGGCAGCCTGTGCCAGGCCCTGACAACTCTTTCAGTGGGAAACTTCTTCCTAATATCTGCTCTGCCCCTGCCCTGGTGCAGCTTGAGGCCATTTCCCCTTGTCCTATCTCCTGTCACCTGGCTGAAGAGACCATCACCCATCTCTCTATAACCTCCCTTCAGGTAGTTGTAGGTGGTGAAACCCTGCTTGCACAGCCAGCTCAGGCAGGCAGGGGTGCTGTTCAGGGCAAGAGGATGGTGGTTCTGTGGAGTGTTACACCTCCACGGCCCCAGAGAGGAGCTGTGACCTTACGTGGAAGCGGAAGTGCGAGACGTCCGAGGGCACCGCCACGTTGTAGTGACCCACAGCTTTGTACACGTTCTTGCTGTGCTTCACCAACACGCCCTGGGGCCACATGCACTCCTCTGTCCACCTGTGGGAGACAAGCAGAGCTCTCCTTTCAACCTCCACAGCTGGAGCTGGGGGTCTGTCACCCTCCCACCACCAGCCAGCCCAGGGCAGGAGCTGCTTCGCAGCGCTGGCCGCAGCAGCGAGCTGCTGGCATTTCCCAGGGCAGAGTCTGGCCCACTGAGCCATGTCACCACAGCAGTGACAAACAGTGCTGAGCTGGGGGCAGAAGCAGCAGGCACCCTGCCAGAAACCAGCTCGCTGTGCTCAGAAGTGAGCAGCACAGTGTCTGTGAGCAGTGTCAGCTCACAGCCCCGCTCCCATGTTTCTTTCCCTTTTCATTTCCCATTTTTCTCTCCTCCTTTTCTTTTTGCTTGTTGACAAATAGAAGAGGAGGAGAGGTGCTTGCAAAGCTGAGCTCCCCATCCAGCCTCCATCCAACCAGCAGACACAGCAGCTCAGAGAGAACTCCAGCCCTAAGCCCCAGGAGAGTTCCTTACTGATGCTGCAGGACGTTGGAGCAGAGGGCTGGATCGACCTTCTGCCAGCAGCCCAGGTGTGCTGCAGCTTTGTGGAGCAGGTCACAGTAGCGTGCAGGTAAGAGGTACTGCATCAGGATCACAGACGTGCTGATGGACACCAGGAGGAAGAGCTCACACGACCAGCGTTTGTCATAGTACTGAGTGTTCTGTGAGGGGGACAAGAAGATGATGTGTCTGTGTTTGGACAGCCTCACCTAAGAAAGGCACCAACACACAGCAGCACTCAGGCAGGTGGAACGAGGGGCTTTCCCACAGAGCTACTAATCCTGCCTGGAAAAGCAGCACCCACATAGGATGGCTGCTGTACAACTCCTGAAAGCAGCCAAACATTTGTGCTATCATCATCATCACCCACCACCAAATCCAGGGAGACAGGTCCTGATGCTCCCCTAGCTCAGCTGCTGGGTGGGTGGGAGCACCAGCCCCTTGGGGAAGGGGACTTGGGCTCAGCCCTGAGGTCACTACATGACATTTGTATGAGGAACTTAAATAAACCAGCCAAGAATCCCAGGCAGGTCCATTCTCCTCCATACCACCTCCCTTACTGAAGTCGCTCCCCTTGTCCTGGAGCTCTGTGCTCACAGAAGGTCAGTGTGCCAAGGGCTGGTTGGCCTGAGTCCTTCTATCATGGGACAGGGAGGCTGGAGGAAGAACCCCTCCCTAACAGATGGGGACAGCTCTCAGGACAGTCAGAATACACCTTTACTGGGACAATACTGCCCTCTGCCATCCGGAGTTTAAGCAAAGTGGCCCTGCCTGTGGCAGGGGGGTTGGAACTCTATGATCCCTGGGGTCCCTTCCAACCCATGCCATTCCATGATCCAAAGTTAAACCCAGGTGGTTTCTCTCCCATGTTCCAGCAAAGAAAGAACCAGACCCCCCCCATAACCCAGCACCCAGCTCCCCACAATCCTCCCCAGCCAGTCCCACTCCTGGAGCAGCGTGGCCCTCACTCACCTTCACAAACCAGACGGGCACGAAGGCCACGTAGTAGGCACTGAGCATGGAGCTCACCAGCACCTCCTTCATCCGCCAGTTGAAGTCCATTTTCAGGTACTCCACCTCGCTGCGGATGAGGTCTGGGGAGAGGCAGCAGGCGTGGGTGGGCATGGCCTCCATGCCGTACATCTGCCGCGTGTGCTGCTTCCAGGTCTCCTTCAGCACGGTCAGGTAGTCCCTGCCCCTGGAGGTCACCTCGCTGGTCTCTCTGGGACCGATGTTGGCCACCTGGGAGAAGAGGCCCGTCTTCCGAAGGTCACAGTTCAGCTGGAGGAAGGGAATGTACATGCCAAACCTGGAGCAGCAGAGTGCAGAGAGGTGGTTACTTCCCCAGGAGCTCCCCGGGCAACACCCGCGCTGGCAGCGCACCGGCGGCACCCTCACCCCCCCCTGTGATGGGTGTGATCCCACGGGGCACCCAGCACCTCTAGGAACTCTGGAGAGGAGCATCTCCCATCTGATCTCGGGCACAAGCACCAAGATCTTTATCATGTCTGTCCTCCTGCAGCTACTGGAGCCATCCCAGCCAGCACTTGCAAACCCAGCTCTCCAAGTGCAAGAATTACATTCACAGAATCACAGGTTGGAAAAGCCCTTTAAGCTCATCAAGTCCAACCGTTCCCATCCTGTGCTAAACCAGATCCCTGAGCACCTCATCTACCCTTTTTTAAACACACCCAGGGAAGGTGACTCAGCCCCTCCCTGGGCAGCCTGTGCCAGGCCCTGACAACTCTTTCAGGGAAGAACTTTTCCCTCCCATCTGCTCCGCCTCTGCCCTGGGGCAGCTTGAGCCCATTGCCCCTTGTCCCATCTCCTGTCCCCTGGCTGAAGAGACCATCACCCACCCCTCCACAAGCTCCATTCAGGTAGTTGTAGGTGGTGATAAGGTCTCCCCTCAGCCTCCTCTTCTCCAGGCTGAACACCCCCAGCTCCCACTACTCAGCTGGAAGCTGAACTGGGAACAGCAAGGAAGGGGTTCAGATTCATTCCACCTACTAAGGCCACCTGAAGACACAGGTGCTCAGAATACTGTGAGAAAAGCCCACAATCCTCTTCAGAGGACACAAGCAACCAGGGAGCTGTAATTAACACTTGTATTAAAACTGAAATAAGGGTAAATATTACAGCTGTGCCCAGCCACCAAGAAGAAATGTGACAGGGCAAGGGGGAGAAGGGTAGTTTCAGTTGTGTCACCATGTAATCGAGTGCTTCTCCACTTAAAGGGTTTGTTTCAAGCCAGCTGCACCCACTGCAACTGAAGCAACATCAGAAGCTGCAGAGAGGTGAGAGAAGAGATACTCACGGGTAGCACAGGAACAGGAGGTTGAGGAAGGAGTAGGTTCTGAACAGGTGAATTATGGACCGGCACAAGCTCCAGCCGGTGCCGGTGAGGACAGCAAAGCGTGTGACGACCAGGAAAACGGAGCGTGGCAGGGAGACTTTGCCACTCTGTGAAGCCTGTGGGGAGAGGAGAGGGAGCTGGGCACAGGGACACTCGTTCTCTATCCCACAGGATTGGCACATGAGCAGCGCTCGGTCTGTAAGATCAACTTCACGTGTGGGAAGGAAGAGCCAGCGAAAGGCTCCGAGTGCCACCGGAAAGGGGAGACCTTCTCCAGGCTGGAATCGGGACTCTCCAGAACCCAGGGCCTCATTCCTCAAGCTGGAAGGAGGAGAGAGCTCTCTGAGTTTCTTGTTGAGGTCTGGTAGCTGTTGGTGTGACCAGCCCATGCTCCTGGATCTGCTCACTACAGGCGGCTTCTGCAGCCAGCAGAAACCCAACCACACCGGTTCCTCCTCAAGGGAATCCAGAGGAACTAAGAGAACAGGAAAAGAGGCAAATGTGGCTCTTCAGGAGGAAGACAGCAGAATGACTGCAGCCTGGGTGAGGCAGGAATTCAGCAGCAATTCCAGAAGGACAGAGAGCATCACCAGCCACGGCTTGAGGCGCTCAGCTCTGTTCTCTGTTCTCCCCATTAGAAACCATGCCGAGGTTCCAACTTGGACACAGCACAAAGTTCCTCAGGACAGGACAGGAGAGTTTGGAGCTGCACAGGGGACCCAGAGCTTAACCTGACACCTGAAAGAATGGTTCTGAGATCTGCTCAGGGACTTTACCTCCTTCACAATGGCACCGATCAGCCGGCGTGCCAGGACGATTGTCGTCACCGTCAGCACGTTGAAGTCAATAAGATGAAAGTTCTGTGGTGACAAAGACAAAATGATTCCACTTCCCATCAGGCAGCAGAAACCCACATTCAACAGAGAAGCTCCCAAGTTACTCTCTTCTCCTTGGACTCTCTCTTCCAATCAGGAAGAGAATGCCAAGCAGACAGCCAGCACCCCGAATCTGCCAAATAAGAAGCTGGAGGAGCAGCACTCCAGGGCTGTGGAGTCACATGTAGGTTGCATCAAACACACACAGCAAATTCTGTGTGAGCTGAGAGACAGCCTGAGTCTCACCAGAGAGCAGCTGTCCTGCAGTGCTTACCAGAGACGTGTGGGAAGGTGGGTGGGAGGGTGGGTACCACCACACGGTTTTGTAGATGTTGATGTAGTGGACAAACAGGGCGACGAGGTGGCAGAAGAAGAGCTGCAGCTCAAAGAGCACACTCCTCTCCACAGGCAGCTCCGGGATCTTACAGTGCCGCAGGGGGACCACGGTCTGTGTTGCCAGAGGTGGGCTGGAAAGGCCTGTACCTGACCCGCTCCTGCCAAGGGAAAGCAGAAGGCAGCAGTCACTTCCCTGAGGGGAACACAGCGCTGCCCTCCAGCCCAGACGCTGTCAGAAGTCTGGTGTGGACTGAGAAACCTGCACTGACTGTCACAGCCAACAGCTGCCACACACCAGACACAGCAGCACCCTGAGGGTGTTGAGGATGACAGCTACAGGCAGATGTGACCAGGAGTTTGCCCAGCAAAAGCAGTTATCTGGAAGCAGGCCAGTCTGCAGCACCAGGTCGTTTGGTATCAAATCCCTCACGTTGAGTCAAGTTCAAAAGCTGTGGCTCTGCTGTGCTGTTCAAGGGGCCACCAGTGGCCCTCTTAATTAATTGGAAGCTTTTAGGCCTGGAGTTGCTATTTCCATTTCTAAGAGTGCTTGAACATGAAACATGGAGCAATTAAACACAAGCCCTCTCTCACTCCTCAACTTCCATTCAACTAGGGAGGAAAAACAAGTTTAGTGAGAGGTGTGTGCTCCTGTGTGAGCACACACCCAGCCCCAGACAGCACCCCTGGCATCAAAGGGAAGGGAATTCAAACAGAGAGATGTAACTCTGCCAACTTGCAATCTCTAAATAACAATAGGCAGAGGAATCTGGGCGTGGGTTTCAAAGCAACTGCAGAGCACAAACTCCTGCTGAATATCCCAAAACTGAACCACAAAGTCTTGGAGTGTGACTGCAGAAGGACTTCATGCCCGGGGCAGGCACAGGTGGATCAGGGCATGGCTTGGAGAAGAGGAGGCTGGCAGCCTCAAGTAAGGTCACACTGCAGGGGAAAGCTTCAGGAGCCCAAGCTGTCTCTGTGAAACCCCCAGATTCCCAAGCTGACAAGATCAATTCCACTCCTCAGGACTGAGAAATCCACCGACAATCTCTGCTCCTGTCCAGGGAACAGGAGCTCCTGTTCCTGTCCTGCAGCCAAGGGCTTTCAACATCAACACGAAGCTCTCTGCACTGAACAGACCTGTGGGACCTAAGGGTGCTTCTGCACGAGCAGCAACGAGGGGCTCCTAAAGCACAAAGCCCTTTGGGACCCCAGAGCTGTGCAGGTGATGGGTGTCAGAGGGTCTGGCTGCAGCAGATCACCCAGCAGGAAGCTGGGCTGGGGGTTTGAGCTGCATCACCCTCTGGTGACGAGGACCTTTCTGCACAGCAAGGGATGTCCAAGGTGTTTGCTCCACCTCCTGCAGCCTTGCAAGAACTTGTCTGAGTAATTGTATCCCTATAAATTTCTTGGCCTAGGGCCCTAGGAGAGTATGGCAGGGAGGGTGTGGAGACACTCCTCCTGGCAGGAGTGTGTTGAGACACATTGAGCATCATCTTTGCAGAGAGTTCATGAGGTACCTCCTGCTTACATAGTGCTGTTGGTGCCCTGCTTCTCCTTCCCCTCGTTGCAGAAATACAACCAACCAGCCAGGGTAGAGGCTGGAAACCCCACAGCCTGCACATCACCTCACCAGGCAAAGCTCCACCCCAGAAACACCTCACCTGACAAACTGCAGGGCACAGCAGATGCAATGATCACAACTTCAGGCAGGCAGGAGAAAACTTGCTCTCTATTCTTACTTCCAAGGGTCACTAAAGGCTTCTGAACAGTCACAGAATCCCAGCCTGGTCTGGGTTGGAAGGGACCCCAAGGGTCACAGAGCTCCAACCCCCTGCCACAGGCAGGGCCACCAAGCTCCAGGCCTGGAGCTACACAAGGTTGCCCAGGGCCCCATCCAACCTGGCCTTGAACACCCCCAGGGATGGGGCACCCACCCCCTCTCTGGGCAGCCTGTTCCAGCCCCTCACCACTCTCTCTGTACAGAACTTCCCCCCAATCTCTCCTCTCCCCCTTCCCTCCTCCAGCTTCACTCCATCCCCCTTGTCCTGCCAGTCTCTGCCCTTTAACAAGCTGATTCCCCTCCTGTTCCTCTGCTCCCTTCAGGGACTGGGAGGCTGCAATGAGGTCCCCCCACAGCCTTCTCTTCTCCAGGCTGACCCAGCCCAGCTCCCTCAGCCTCTCTCCACAGGGAAGTTGCTCCAGCCCTGGAAGTCTGACACAGTTTGGTAAAACCCTTCATGGTCCCAGGCAAATCAGACCCCACCTCAGCCAACTGCAACACGGGGCAGGAGGAGAAGGAATTCAGCTGGAGACTGGGAGTCCCAAAGTGGGGTAGGTACAGGGTGGCCCCATGCCCGCCCCAGAGAGGAGCCACAGCTTTGCCAGATGGGAAGACACAGACAGACAGACAGACAGACGTACCTGGTGCGTGAGCGCACCCCCGTGACAGAGGAGCTGGTGGAATGGCCGGAGCCGCCGGCGGCGCCCGGCTCGCAGAGGGGGGTTCGGCAGTAGGAGGTTCGGTTGGGGCCCCGCCTTCCCCCGGCCATAACAACAGCGGCTGCCGCGGGCTGTTCCCCAGGGGCTTCTCCGCTCGTTCAGTGCGTGCTGCTGCCCCCAGTCCTCCAAACTGAAAGGAAAGGCTTTGTTACTCATGCTGACCCGCATGCCACCCCCGGGAGCAGCTGCAAGCCCTGGCACACACTGCTTGGCGCTGCCAGCACAGCGCAGGGTAACACAGCTCTGCTCAGCCCTTCCCAGCATCTCCCGGATTCACCACAGGGTGCAGATGCAGCCCCAGGTTGTCCCCCGGATGGGACACGCAGCAGCTTGCTGAGGTGCTGTGAGTTCAGGGAGCTTGAAGCCCACCCCAGCAGGCTTCCCCGGGGGCAGGAAGCAGCGTCTCACACCCCTTTCCCAATTTAATCTGGCGTTGCCCCTGTTTCACAGGCAGGGCAGCACCTCTGCAGAGATGCTACAACGATTTGCCCCGAGGATTTGGTAACGTGGGGTATGCTTTTGCCCAGTTTTGAGCTGGAATCAAACCTTGGCAGCTCTTTTACTGGGTCCTTGCAAAGGCCTTTCCCTTTTGTGCTCATTTAAGATGGGAACAGCTGGTATTTTTAGGGCATTTGGTGTGTGTTTGAGTAGCACAGAGCCCAAAGTTCGCTTCTTTACTGCTTGCTTGCCACAGCATAAATAATAACAACAAACCCAACAATAACCATGATAATAGCACCACCAAGCTTTTATAAACCTCCTCTGGAACCTGATTATCCTCAGGAGAACCTGTACAACTTGGAGAGGACAGGGTGACAACACAGAGTCTACCAGAACCTGAGCTGAGCTCAGATCAGGTCCTATCAACTGGTTCCCCTTTGCTTTCCTGACTGGTAATTCCCAGTTTGAACCACTCAGCAATTAGCACCTGGACTTAAAAATGGTCACAGTAAAATAAAGTTGCTGAAGGCCTAGAGACTGCTCCTATCAAAGTTTCAAAGCTTCTGCTGAGCTCCACAGAGTCCTGCTGTACTAGTCCTGGACAATGGGGGCCAGGGGGGCTGTGCTGGGGGGCTACACCCAAGGGAAGGGAAGATACCCCAGGCCAGGAGCCATCACAAAGCCTGGGGGGGACGGGACAGCGGCGGCTGCAGTGCTGGGGGAACTGAGGGGCTCACAGAGCAAAAGGAGGAGACCCCAGTCTGTCCCACAGCACGCCTTGTGGACACACAGGGCCCCCCGAACACAGGACAGGGGCTGGGGGAGGCACCAGTTGGACAGGCCCTTGTTGGGGAGGTGAAGACAAAGGGGTTGGGTTGAGGCCCAAGACTCCAGGACAAGGGAGGCTGAGCGGGAAAAGCGGCGGGATGAAAGTGCCTGGGAAGAGAGCGGGGGGAGCCTGGGGAACGGTTGGGGGGGGCTGCAGGAGCTCTGAGAGCTCGGAGAGGGGCTCTGAGGAGCACCGGGGGCCGAGCGGGCACAGCCCGGGGGCTGCGGGGCCCGGAGCGGCGCAGGAAGGAGCCGAAACGCCCCAGGGGCGCAGGCAGGGGCTGGGGGGGGGGGTAAACGGGAAAGCTGGGGGCGCAAGCGGAGGCCCCGGGGAGCAGCGGGGGCTGTGAGACCCTGGGGGGGGTCTGTAAGGGCCCCGGGGGAGCGGTGGGTGCGCGGGGGGGGTACGAGCCGGGGCTGCGCAGGCTAACGCGGGCGGTAAAGGCCCGCTCGGGGTGCCGGCCGGAGCACCGGGGGCACCGGAGGCCTGCGAGGGGCGTGGCGGGGCCGCGCCGGGGCTGCGGGCAGGGACGGGGCGCCCAGAACCTCCGGGCCCGGCCCGGGAGCCGCCCCCGTCACGGCGGCGGGGCGGAGCCATCCGCGGGCTCTCCAGCGCCCCGCCCCGCCGCTCCGTCCTGTCCCCCGGCTCCCGGCTCGGCCCCCTCCGCGCCCCGGCCCCCGGTGCCCTGGCCCGTCCCGCCGCTCGGTTCCCCTCACCCATCTCCGGCCGCCGCTCAGCCTGCGCCGGGCGCAATATGGCGGGCGGGGCCGGCGGCGCGATGGCGGCCGGCAGCGGACAATCCTCCTGCGGGGAAGCGCGAAGCCACGCCCGCAGCCGGCCCCGCCCCGCCGGCCGGCCGCGCCGGCGCTGGGCAGCCCCGGGAGGGGGTGTGGGGGGGTGTGGGGGGCTCAGACAGCCCCAGCTCTAGAGAAACGAAAGAAAGAAACCCTCACGGCCGTGCAGAAGAGCCAACAGCCGGCGGCAGGCCTTTATTAGACGGCTGCGCCCCGCGCTGAGCTCAGCCGCTGGTCCCGTACGGTCACTGTCACGTCGTGAGTCACCTTCATCGCTCTTCACCGGCTTCACCAACCCCTCACAGGGTCGGGTTTGGGGTTTTTCCTCTCTCTCTCCTTGACCCGTGGGGTTATTGATGCTCCAGCATGGGCAAAGCATCGCTCAGCCCCAAACTGCCCTTGCCTGGCAAGGGCAAAGTCATCACCAGCATCACCAGGGCCCAGCGCTCTTTCCTGACTGGTCTGGAGAGCCACATCGAGCAGAGCCATCAAAAACAAGAGGGCACACCCCAGGGTTTTCATGGAATCTTCTGGAAACAGCTACAACGGGTTAAAACCAGGTTTGCACCTCTAACACCACACATCATCCTCCAGTGTCTGGTTGTAAAGGCAACAGCTCCATGGGAAGAGACTTGGAATGTTTTAATGCTCCAGCTCCCAGCTGCTGCTCTCCAGCTCTGGCAGCAGCTGAGGGAAGCTCTGGTGTTCTCTGACACTCACTGAGAGCCGGCAGGTTCCTGCTTCCCAGCCCTGGCAAAGCAAACGGCATCTCAACTGGTGATCAGCTCGCTGGAGACTCCTCCTGCCTCACACGAGGAGCAAAGCCAGCATGGAAACAAACATTCCCACTACCACATATGGGAGCAGGGGAAGCTCAGCTGAGCAGGAACAGCCAAGGTCTCTGCTCTGTGCTCCCAGGGACTGAGCTCCCTGAGTAGAGGAGGTGTAAGTCTCTACATTCAAGATGGGAGATCCCAGGGATCTCACAGACTAGCCTGTGGAAATTCCTCCCCCTCAAAGCTTACAAACAGGGCACGTGTCCAACATCTCATCCCAGATGTCACAGGTCTATCAGGCCAGGAATTCCCCTACACCCTGCCTTCCTCCCTGTATGTACACCTTCCTCACAGCCAGGAGAGGAGCTGTGTGAGCAGCATCCCCTCTTCTCCACAGCTCCCAGCAGACAGGTCACAGCTGGTCTCCTCTCCTCTGGGTCTGTCACAGGCTGTAGGAACCACCCTCTGCCCAAATGCTCCTGAGGAGAGCAGCAGCATGGGGTGGGGGAAGGGAAGATGGTTTTTCTTGGCTCTGTTCACGACAGATGCTCTCATACAAACTTAAAAAGCTCAGTTCTGTACAAAGAGAAGCAACTATTTACCAGCCAAACAGGAATCCAGTTGTGCTCTGAAACCCAAAGTACCAAAGATGGAATTTCAGGGAATGTCTCAGCTTTACTGAAAGCAGAGTGTTTTAAGCTAAACCTAAACCCACCATTAAGTTATCAGCTAAAGCCTGAAGCCATTTAGTTAATAATCCATAGAGCTACTTGGAGCCTGGGGTGAGGAATGAGCAGGGTATATGACAGTCTCCTTCCAGGAAACCTCCCCGAAGCAGCGTGAAGCCTGGGTCTGTACCAGCTCCAAGCAAGGCCAGCCCCAGTGCTCATCCCACAGGGCTGGAGAAGCTGGGGCTGCTCAGAGCAAGGGCCAGAGAAGATGGGACTGCTGAGGCACGGAGAGCTCTGCAGCTGGAGGATGTTTCTAGAGCCAAGCTTCTCCTGGAAGAACAGAATTGGTGGGAAACACTTCCACAGAGGAGATGTTGCTGCTGCTGCTGTGCAGCACAGTCCAGCCCTGAGCACAGCAGGGGCTTTACCTCGTTAACTGTCTCCATCAGAACCCTACAGACAGTAAAGCCCTGTGGGGAAATCCAGAGATGAGCCATCACTGAAGCCTGTCAGCTCACTGCCAGGATACTACCCAGTGGCAGGAGGAAAGGGAAGGTTATCGAGGTGACTCAGACTTGGCTGCTCAAAGGAATCTCTGCTGCTCACAGATTCCAGTCCTGTATCACCCCCGGAACGTCTGGCTAATTAGAGCATCTCTGAGACACACATCCCTGCTGATGGCTATTTTGGGATCTCAAATTGGACTCTGGGCTAAAACCTGAATGTAGTAATGCTGTGAGAGGGAGGAAGATGGCTGATGCAGGGCGTGCTTTCAAAATACTTGAGGCATATACAGTTCTTTTCCAATACATCAGGATTTACATTCCTCCAGAGCAAGGCAATCTTCCACAGAAACATGCAACAAACTCAGTGCACGAGTGAGGGATGCTGCTCCAAAGGCACCAGATCCGCTTCTACTGGTAAAAAACCACATCATAATAGCTGATCTCTATCACATCCTTTCCACTCGATAGAAAAGCTGTGCCTATTAAGACAGAAAGGGGAAAGACTGGTAACACCACCACAGAAACTGATGTTCCAATGACAGTGGAAATGAAGATGCATGTGAGCAACAGGCCACAAATCCAGACTTGGCGTGACTTCCCCAGCAGCAAACTATGGATCCAATTTTCAAGTTAAAAGCCAAAGAATTGAGGGCAATCTCACTCTGCAGCAGCGTTCCCACATACTGCCACTCTTTGTGCTCCTAAGAGCAGAGCAGCTCGTCTGGGAGCTTTACAATTCCATAGAAAATAAGACTTATGTCCTTCTACGTCCTACGCCCCGGGCGTTGGGTGGTTGTCTTTTCAAGCCATTAGACTTCTTCAGCCTTCTAGGAGTTTATTTCTTTGTTCTTTTATTTACAGAGCTCAGACTTGTAGTGATCTCAAGCTCTGAGAGAAAAGAGATGAAGCAGCCCCCAAAGGAAAACGCTTATGGCTGCTGTGGCTGGGCCTGGGGGGAGATGTGTCCTTGCTGTGTAAGCAGGTCACTCCACTGATGTGTGATAAACTCCCCAACCAAGGTACTGCTTGGTTTGTGAGTGCTGCAGGTTTTTAAGTTATTTACTGGAAAATGAGCAATAATAAACAGGTATTTACTGGAAAATGAGTAATAATAAACAAAATGAGCAATCTGTGGGGCTGGAGCAGCTGCCAGAAGGAGCCCTGCCTCCATGGGTGCTGACCGGCACCAGCACCCAAATGTTCTGGGGATCCATCACCCCTCCCCAGGGCTCAGGGTGTTCAGCTGAGCCCAGACATGCAGCTCTGTGGGGCTGTGAGCTAAACTCGTCCCAGCAGGACAAGTGACCCAGCTGTCTCTGGCACTGACATCAGAGGAAAAGCCATAAACCCCCTCAACAGCCAGATCGCGTTTCAGAGCCCATGGATGGGGGTGCAGAAGGGGGGGAAGGACAAGGTCTAAGCTGGGCAGCATCTGGTCTAAAAACCTGCAGTCTGTTGTTTTAACGTGTCAGGGACTCGTACAGAGCTGCTCCTCAGGCTGCTGCTTCTAGAGCACGGGGTAACGATGATGTCAAGGCTTCCCTGTTGCTGAGAGCTCTCAGGAAGCGGTGGGAGGGATGGGGGAACTCAGCTGGGAACCAGCTCTCCTCACATTTCCCCCTCTCCTCCTATCCCCTTAAACCTCCTTCTCCACAGGATTTTGGTGGGAGAGCTCTGTGCAGGTAGGCACTGAAGCCCATGACCTCTGTGAGAGCATCACCAGCCTTATCCCCAGAGTAAATTCATTTGAGGGGATCCGGAGAACAGCTTTAATTTAGCAGCTCAGATGGTTCCACCCCCCTCAACTCCCCCACAAAACATGTTAGGAGCTTGCAAGGGGTTGCAAAAAATAAACACACTCACCCACTTGGTGGTGCCCCAGCTCCTCTTCACCCCAGCGACTCCCAGCCACAAGGTCCTCTTGACTCCTGCAAATTGAAGACAGCCGTGAGTCTCCTGGATGGAAGCCCAAGCCCAGAAGAGAAGAGATCTCCTGCATGCAGTTACACAGGAAGGAAAGCATGCAACTTAAGCTGAGCTCCCAACATTTCACAGTCAGTATCAATCCCGGGGTGGGGTGGGGGGGTGTCTAACAAGGGGCCATCATTTTACAGCTTTAAAGAACTGAGCAGGATTTGTTTTGGCAGTAGCAGGACTATCTCCATCCGCTGTCGTTTTACATCTTCTGGATATTTAAAGCTTGCAGATTCCTTTTTTGGGTTTTGCCCACATTACATTACAGTGCATTTTTCAAAGGGCACATTTTATTAACTTTATCACTAATTAATGCAGAAGCATGTGCTGGTGGTTTGGTTTGTTGTTGGGGTTTTTTGTTGTTTTTTTTTTTTTTAAAAAAAAAAAAGTTTATTTTAAACACCTTTTGCCATTTTTTTTTTAACATTAAAATTAACATCTGAAGAGCTGTTTCAATCAGGTTTATGCAAGTTGCCGTCACAGTTTATGGAAAAAAAAGAGAAATGTGCTATTAAAATCAGACATTTAGGTTACCTTTTGGGCTTTGCGATGCCTGTTAGCTCTACACATCCTGATTCTCCTGGGATAATTTTCCTTTAAAAGGGGGGCATAGGGTGATCTTTTCATCAAGCAAGACATTATGCCCTGAAAGCTGACTCCAAACCATTGTTGAAAATGCCGTTATTTACACTTTAATAACAATCTACAGACACAACTGGTTGTTTTTAAGGTATTCCCCTCGAGTCATGCGCTGCTACAAGCAGTTTGCTTTCCTCCTGCTCTTATTTTTCACCCCCAAGCAGTTTAATTCTCTCCCCCTGGAACGCCAGATTCGTTTTGCAGATGGGAAATACCAACAGTTTACTTTAAGCAGTTTACTTTAAGCTATTAAGTTATAGATATATAGACAAATAGACACATACACACCCTCGCAGGTTATGAGGAGCAACTGCAGCACCCTCCTCAGACACAGTTTTAAGTGGCTTCCCAAGTAAAGGCTACCATGAAGTAGGAAGGGCATCACCTTAGGGGCGAGGGGGGCTTAGATAAAGCAGAAAGCAAGCTGCCTCCTCCTCCTCCTCCTCCTGGCAGCAGCTAAGCCCTGGAATTTTTCAGCATTCATTAGGTCACGTTACAGTTAAACCAGCCATTCCAGACTCCAGCTGGAGCCTGAAGTCTGGGACACTGTGGGATTCCACCTGAAATCATCTCACTCCTTAATTCAGCAAAAGAACCATAAACACTTCCCAGCAGACAGAGAAGTCAGAGCTCTGCCACAGCCCGGGATCAAACTGCTTTCAGCAACTTCCAGGGGGTGAAAAACAATTTCTCAAGTTTTCTTTCTTTTTTTATTAATTAGTTCAGCTCGTTAGTGAGCTTGAGAAACTTTTTTTGGTGAGAATTACAAAACCCCACCGTTTTTTAGAATGTCTCCACATTTTAAAAAGACAATTAGCTTTAGCATTAATTTAAAATTATTTTCCAAATAACGATAATAATAATAATAGCTATTTTAATCGCTCCACCAAAAAAATAAAAATGACAATTCATCACATTTCCTTTGATTAAAAAAGGACTAAACTTTATTGACAAACTGCTGCAGACATTTTGACAAGTTTTAGCTACCTATTTAGGCAGACTTACACATGTAGCATTTAATCTTCAAGAACAGAGTGGGAGGACAGTGTACAAATCCAATTAGGACTTTATCCTATGTACAAAGTGAAATTTTTTTGTTTTTTGGTTGTTTTTTTGTTTTTTCCAGCTGCAGTGTCCCTTTTTATGCCAAAGCTAGTGTTGAGATACACTTGAACAAGTCCATGGGATTGCTAATTTTGACCAGTTTTGTCAGCTTTCAGCTTGCACTGGTATTATCTGCCCCAAGCTCTAGAGAAATGAGAAGTCTGTAATTGTACAGACTTCAGTCCTACTCGTTTAACACTCTGTTTTCTAATATCAAACACAGGGCAATTAAAGCCATGCTTTAATTGGTTTTTGGGGGTTTTTTTTGGTCTTTCCCCCCCCCCCCTTAAAAGTTCTTCATACAGAACCAAACTAAGAACCCCTTTACACTGAATAAATCTGCTTCCCAAGCATCTCTCAACACAGCACGTTTGGGGCTAGATTTCAAAACCCACGTAAGAAAAGTCAACTTTACAAACCTAATTTGGTTTTTGTTTTGTTTTCTTTTTTTTCCTTTTAAGTCAATTACCTTTAAAAAATGCTATTTAATTTGTATGAGGATCCTTCATATTAAAATTTAAACTTAAGATTCGCCAGCAATCTGCTTTTAAGGAAGGTTTGACATCTGAGGTGTTAACGTTTAAACGGTGGCAGCTACCGTTACATTATGATTCTTTTAATTCTTAAAAACAGCCCTGAATTTTGAAATGTAGCCTACTTTGGGATTCTGCAACTACAACTTTTATGGGTTCCTTAAAACCACAACTTTAAAAGGTTAACAAAACCTTAAAGTCCATAGCTGCTGAGCAAAAGCATCTCACTTTTGAAACTAACATTTTTAACTCCACTTTTCTTGTTTGTTTTTATTAAAAAAAGGTACAGTCGTGTTTTGTCTAAACAACAAAGAAAGAAAAGCCATCTACACACTTAAAAAAAAATAAACAAAGGAAAAGGAAAAAGAAATTAGAGTCGGTCCTCTAAATCTATTTAACTCATTTTAAGATGCTACGTACAGAAGCCAGAATGCAGGGTGAGGATGGAGTGGGAGAAAAAGGGCCACGAAGAAAAACAGTTAGACAATTACTTGTCTGGTGTGGGTAAAGCAACGGGAATCCCGGGAGATACAAGAATCAGTAACAACTGTTTGCTCATAACTGATATTTTTCCCTCATGTTTGTGTTTTAATAACGTCCGTATGGGTGCTCTCTGTAGGCCCCCTTCACTGGCCTGGCCGGTGGGGCCTTCAGGGAGGGTCTGGTGCCGTTCCAGTCATCTTGCCCTGTGGAAAAGAGAGGGATATGTCAGGGGTGGAGGAGTGCTGAGAGCTGGGGGGAATGGAGGGAGTGGTGGGTGCTGGTGGGGCTCCCCCTCTGGCATCAAGGTGGAGGCACGGGGCATCTTCACAGCAGTTTCACCCCCAAACCAGTCTGCAAAGACACCCTGTGGTCCATCAAAGCCTCTTGTCTTCCAGCATTACAAGGGGAAAGGAAAAAAGCCACTTGCATGGGATTCCTGGGAAGGCTGCAGCTCCCACAGCCCGGCCAAGGGATGACTTGGCCAAAGCTGGTGCCTTTTAGGAGTAATTAATTTCAGCAGAGCCGAAGCCAATTCACAGGGCAGGTCTGGCAGCCAGCCACAGCCCAGGCCGCAGCAGTCACGGCCCCTCGGGCTGGCGGCCAGCAGCACCGACAGCCTCAGGGTCTGCTACAGGTAGCGCTTCCCCTGCCTAGATGCCAAAATAATGTGGCCCCTACACTGCTCCGGGATGGCAGCACATCCAGCTGGACCCCCAGCCACAGCTCTGTGGCCACGACTTGCCATTCCTTCCCCTCTGCTCATCTCTTCTGAGCAGACATCGCTTGCTGGTGCTGTACCAGCAGCAACTGGTGATGGCACAAAGCACTCGACAGGCCGGCCCAAACCCTTCTGCAACGTACAACCACCACCAGAGCGAGTGAAGTCTGCACCCCTCATCGTCCCCGAGCTGGCTCAAGACCCCCAGTATCGATGCCTGGCTTTCTCTGCAGCTTGTGCCAGCTGCCGTTCCCCCCAGGTGAGGAAACCAAAGTGTCCCAAGCCTGGAGAACAGCCCAGCCGGCTCCCACCACCGTGGGACACGCTCCCATTTTCTCAACCCCCTCTCCAGCCTGGCTCAACCATTTACTCCTCTAATTCTGTTTTCCTGGAAGCAGAGAGCGAAGGAAATGACTGTGGATAAACAGATTAGCTGTGGCAACGTGGTGCCAAGTATACAATGAGCGTTTTGGCCTTCATACCCCAGACGACACCATCGCTCTCCTACCAAGTAGGAGGCACAAAAGCCTCTTTGTGCCATGACTAACACAAGCCATTGAAGGCAGGAAAGATAGCCAGCAGTCCTCACAGCAGCTGGCCATTTGAATGCATCTTAGCCTGGAAAAGCATCCCTGGTTAGGCACCTGAATTTGAACTCGAGTTAATCCCAGAGCAGGGAGCAACCCAAGGCCAGCACAGGAGATGCTGTGGTATTACCAACACGCTAATGACACAGCACAGGGGATTCCCAGTTCCTGGAAAGCCCCTCCAGCTGGTCACTGTGCCACCACCTGCATTCATTCAGGCTTTCAGGCAACGGACACTCTGCTGAAGGGTGTGATTTCAACCCACTCTATTCCCCTGCCATCGAGCAGCTCGCTGAACAGCTTCCAGAGCTGAGCACAGTTCCTTTTGGAGAGAGGAAAATCAGATCTATCAACTTAAAAAAAAAACCCAGTCACCCAATCCTTTCCTGCCAGCACCTCAGGTATAAGGATTATTGTTTCCCACAGTTGGTGATTTACACCGTTGTGGTTGAACTGGTCTCCCAGAACCCTCAGTCCAGCCCACGTTGATAGCTTTACATAATTGAAATTAGCTCAACTTCATAAGCTGCTTGCAAGTCACAGTGACCAAAAGCATTCCATCCGGCCAAAGGGAGGCCTTAACATGACATTTCAATCCATTTTTCAGGCAAACACACGGCACAGAGTCTGTACCAGCCAGCGGGTTTCTGAGGACAGGGAAGCAGATGGAACCATGCACTCATCCAGCTCAACAAAATATAATCTGTGAAAACCAGAGCGCAGCAGAAGTAGTGCTGTGGGTGGAAAGCCAGAGCTCTTAAAATATTCTAAAGCTACAAGTAAATTAAGACATTTCCACAGTTTAAAAAAAAAAGGAACTTTAAAAGCGTCACCTCTGAGACAATCAAGCTATGTAAGAAGCTAAAAACCACAGAATGCCTTTGGTTTTCAGACCTGGATCATCTCTAGGAGGTAAATATTCTACCACGAGAAGTGCCTGAGGCTCTGCTCAGAGTGGCACTGGAAGACAGCTGGTCAACCACAAGCAATTCCCAACTACGTGCACCCGCTGCAGGCAATTCCAACTATGTGCAGCCCCTTCCCTGTCAAGAGAAGAGTATTCCCAGACATACCATAAGCTTCATAGGTTTCCTGTGCCTCCCCGTGTCCATAATCATAGTATTCTGTGTCCCTGGAAGAGTAATGACGTTGGTTACACACAGTGGTGAAATCACATCCCTAAACCGACACAACCTGCACAAACACTTGGACAGCAAAGATCCCAGTATGGGCATCAAGGACACTGGGACATTCCCAAGTTATTCCCCAGGCACTCCTTGATTCCAGCAGCACAGGGAACTGTCCCTACAGCTCTAACTCAGAAATGAGTGTTTCCATTCCCTTAAAAGAAAGAAAAAGGGGGGAAAAAAGAAAGATCATGCATGTTTTTCTCAGTAGCAGACAGACAAGTGAACTCACCCTTGGCCCTGGCTGTAGTAGCCTTCATACCCCTCATAGCTCTGGTCTGCATAGGCATCATCGTAGCCCTGGAATGGATGGTGACATGAACGGTGTTAACAGGAGGACTAAAGGGTGACACCTGACCAGGGTAACAGCAAAACCAAGCTGGGGCTCCAGCAGCTTTCAGAGGGGCCAGTGAAGCCTCACCTGCCATGGGAAGGGGCTCTGTGGGGGACAGAGGGACCTGAGTGCTGCTCGTGCCTGGTGACTCACAAGGAACGAACCACATGGAGATTTGCAGGGTGTTTGAAAGGCAGTTACAGGTCTGAGGCCACACTCTGTCTGCGGTACCAATCCATGCACCAAGAGGCCTGTAACTGTGTTACCTGCCACAGATTTACAGGTGGATAAACCCAACCTATTTGCTTTTCAATGGAAAAACTGAGAAGTTTTACAGAGAAGGGAACAAGAACTGAGAAGTACCAGTACTTGTGATGGTTCCCCAAAGGCTACTGTGCACCAACACCAGCCACCTCGTTCTCCCTTGAGAGTACCAAGAGCAAAGAAGCTCAGGCAAGCTTGACATGAGTGGAGTGCTTAGCTGTGTGCCTCCAAGCATCAGCACGTTCATTCCCAGTTATTTTAAGGATTTCAGGGGCAGTAAGAAACCTTCTTACTTCAGGAATTCTCTTGCAGAAAGAGAACGTGATGTGAACAGCACCGATCCCGGCGGTGTAGTTTCCCTACCGAGCTCGGACAGTTATGTCAAGCTGCAGATCCCAGGGGCACATTCCAGTTGTGGAAGAACCACCCCTTATCCTGCATTTAGGACATACCAGAGGTTCCCTCCTTTGAGGACTAAAGCAGGGCAGGTCACCCAGGACTGTACTCGTGACTTGTGGCCCTGTCTCCAGTGCACCCTTGCTGCTGTTAGGCTCTTACTCTGATAAAGCTGAGGATGCAATACACCACCCAAACATGGTTACTCACATATTCCTCATAGGTTTCTGGTGCGGGAGGAGGAGGAAGCGGTATCCTCTGAATGCCAGCTGCACGTGCTCTGGGTGCAGGAGCACCCCGGACTGCTGGGGGAGGAGGGACTCCGCGGGCTACAGCAGCTCCCCGGGCAATGGCCCCCCGCACTGGGGCTCCTCGCACGAGGGCCCCCCGAGGAGGCGGAGGGGGAGGACCAACACCACGTCCCCTGGAAAGGAGGTAAAAAGGGTTGTGAATGGCTACTGCTGATACCACTCATGTGCTGAACACCGAGGGCAGCACATATACCTTGACAATGCAACAGCTTGATAACACAGTCACTGCCACATGAGCCATGATTCCTTGTCAAGAACGAAGCACAAGAACTGTTCATATCACAGGATTTACAAAAACTTCTTCCAGGATGAGAACTCTACTGAGTTATGTGTTGCTCAGATGAAGAAACAAATGGGATATGGAACTCTGGTCATGTAATGTCTCAGTTCATTTTAAACAGCTCTCTATTACTAACCTGTGTTGCCTGCCAGGCCTCCAGGACTGTAACCATCGATGATGAGATGAGCAGGGACACTTCTGGGCTAAACACTCAGAAGCAAAGACCTTCCCCACAAAACAGGTCAGTTTAAACTCAAAATGCTTAATCCTGCTGAAGGCTACAGCAGCAAACACAACACATCCATCTACATGGGATGTCGCAGGCCAGCCTCTGAAAGGCTAACTTCACAAAACTTCACAAAGCTACCCATTTCTGACATCAAAAATAGAAGACACCCACTGTGCTAGATTACATCTCCAAACGCACCAAACATCTGGTGCCTGTGGGCTAAAAGCATCACAACATGAGGTGAGAGGTCTTGGCCAAAAGCTGAGGTCAAGGCCAACAGCTGATGTGCAAGAACAAGGAGCTCAGCAGGCAGGACAGCTCTGGGCAAGATGCTGCATTTCCAGGTCTGTGCTTTTGGGAAAGGTACCTTGGAACGGGCGGAGGTGGTGGTGGAGCTGCTCCCCTTCCCCGCACAGGGACTCCTCGGCCACGATTTGGCTCTGGTACACCGTTGAGATAGGAGAGCTCCAGGAATTGCTCCTGACAGATATCATCCATCATGTCCTAAAGAGGGGAAAGAGTCAGCTCCAAAGAACAGCTAACTGGCAAGCCCATGCTGCAGGGTATCACCGTGCTGGAATAAAAAGAACCTGGTGGTCCTCAATTACAATCTGTGGCGTAGGTTTTTCTGGGATTTGCTCAGCAGGCAGCAGTGTGCAGCCACCAGCTTTCTCCAAACCAGCCAGGAAGGGCACACAACCTGCATGCCTGGGTGCTGCAGCAAGCACCACAGCTGGTCCCTGGCAAGGAGACCTCACTCACAGCGGTTCTGGAGGCAGCTGATGTCTGGCATCCTGGGGATGTTGGCAAGATTTATCAAATTTTAGAGTTCAGAGGTGAAGTCAGGCAAGACATCTCTCCCCTCAAGCACCTCACAGCTCCCATTTAAAGGTGAGAGGCTGGTGATGAGCCCACATAAGGTTAACAACATACTGTTCCACTGAAGGAACAGGACAGGACGCAGCCTGACAAAGAGCAAACGCCCATTAGCAAATCCAGGCTGCCTTTTCAACTCCTTAGGACCTCAATCTGCTTCTGGCTCTGTGAGCTTTTATTGCCTCTGGGGATGCAGCTTGAGGAATTAGAGCTGGGCACTCTGGTGACCCCACCGAAGTCATCATACCCCACCCCTCCCCTCAACACAGCCTGGGCCTCACACCCAGGATCCACACGATGCCATGGCAACACCACAAAGCAAGGAGTCTCCTACCAGATGTGTCTTCTCAGCACTGCTGGCTCCCACAGTGACTTCTCTGTCAATTTTCACAAGTTTAACACATTGTTTGAAGGCAGCGAGAGAGAAGCCACTTTAAATAGCAGGGCTGCACGCTTCCTTTAGCAAACTGAGGGTTTGTACATCCCAGGGGCTCCTTGAAGATGACCTCTTTCCTTCAAAGACACTTCACATCACAATCTCTCCTCCTCTCTGTGTCAGACTCACAGAAATCACACAGCACCCATACGCTTTTCACACTTTCCTGCTACCCACTGCTCCCAGGTTCCACCCACCCCTGGTGTTATTCTAGGCAGAACACCCCAGGTCTCCAGGCTGGGCTGTGGAGTGAGGTGCCAGGGGGACATTCAGCTCTCTGCCTGCCACGTCTCTGTCCCACAGGCTGAGCTAGGCAGAAGCAAGGAGCACTGCATGCTTCCTCAGCTTCTTTCCCACTTTGATTCCTCCCCCAAATCTGGTGAGCAGCACTACTGTTTCAGTAACACACAACCACCTCTTCGAAGCTCTGTGGTTCTTGGAGGTGCTACTCACATGTTGTTGTGTTATGTGCTGACACAAAAGTGATGTGAAACTGCCCATGAAGGTCTCAGGGTTCTCCAGTAAGAGACATCCCCAAACAGACAGCGAGTGTCACCTCTGCAGGGGCCTGGTCAGCAACAAGCAGCTCGCTCACATCCCATGCACTCAAAGCAGTAGAAATATTAACAGATGTGTCTCAAAGTAGCTACAACACTGAGTACCACCACAGCACTGCCAGGGCAGTCACCCATCTCATCCTCACCTCCCCTTCGGAGCGCAGCAATTACAGTTTCTGATCTGATCAGTGATTTTCTAGCCCAATTTCTGTGCTGTGGTTCCCTGCCACAGGAACCCATCTGAGATGTCTCTTCACTGCCTGGCCTGGCCAGTTATAAAACTGACATGTGGAGCTAGACAAGCTACCAGCCCAGCATCCACAGTGAGTATCAGGAGAGAAACACCTACTCCAAGTGCTCTGTACCTCTGCCCTGCAAGTGTATGTCTCTCTATTCTGGTAGGGGAGTAACACACCCCTTCACGTGAGATGAACGGGGTCACCGTCAGCTGCCACACACCCCCTTAAAACTCCAGGTTTCCTCAGTGACACCGGCCCTGTTGCACATACACACCTTACCCAACCTTACAGCCAGACTCACAGCCCACCTACATCCTTCAGAAAGGAAAACACATCCATATACATACTGGAACGAGGAACTTCTTGACTTCCTCCATGGCATGAGCCATCAGAGCATACGCTTCACAGGGGGGTCCGAACACTTCAATGAAGACATGCAAATCCATGTTTAGATGAGCGTATTTAGGATCTCCCCCTTTACGCAGTTCTTCCTCCTGCAACAAAGCAGATCAGAGGTTTCTAAAGCTAAAGAAGATGCAGAGAAACTATTTTTTTTCCTTTACCTGTTCTCTGAGCCTGAGCAGGAAATATCTGTAAAAGCACTTTGGCCATGGCCAGACACAGGTCACAGTAACACACTACACACAGGTACTATCACACGTGATCCACTCCTTCCATCTTTATCTAATTGCTTTTTGGGTGACTATGAGACTTTTGCTACCTTTTTTCCCCAGAAGGTTAACACACACATGCAAACAGCATTCCTCTTCCACACCACCTTTCTGCCTGAAGTGCTCTTGACCAACTAGTGATGTCTAATGAAGCCAACCAAGCTTCCTCCAACTCTGCTCTTCGACACCTGTGTTGTTCAGGTGGCCTGAAGAAACAAGCCAGCTAGAAGGGTAAAAGCTTTCTATGCTGCTAAAATAAGAAGCTGAATTCAATTACAGCTCTGTTGACTGCTAGCTCAGTTCTGGGAATAAGCAGGAAGAAAAAAACCTATATTGTCCTTTTTTTCTGCTCAAAAAAGCCCTCCTGGCACTTTGTGATTCACTAAAGATTACCAGGAACACACTGCTCCAACATCTTCAGTGAACCATGAGAATGTAAGGATTTCAGAGGGAACAGCTGGAAATAGGATTTTTTCCTCCCCTCATCCTGGAGGGGAAACACATTCCTTTATCAAATTACTTCTCACAGAGTAGCTGGAATTAATTCTTATTTTACAAACCCTGTACTTCACCTTTCATATAAACAATCTCTGAGTCCAAGGGTGCAGGATATCAACAGATGAGTAGTCTCCAAGTCAAGCTCACAAAGAAAACATGCCTCACGCTTCCCTCCCAGTCAAGATTGCTCCCAGCATGCACAGAAAAATCCAGGAAGGGTGACATTCTACCACCTTCACTTCTGGATTTTATTGGGTTAATCTTTTACAATGTATTTAGTGAATATTTTCTCCCAGCAGCATGAAAGGCATTCACACAGACTGGTGTTTTCTGGGGCGATGCCCTTACCTTTGCTTTATCTCGCATTGAACCCTTCCCCAGCACAGATATCTTAGCACCAGTTTCTTCCTGAAGCCTCTTGATGGTGTTGCCTTGAGGTCCCAAAATCTTTCCAACAAAGTTGAACTGTAAATGAAGAAAAAGAGGGGGGAAAAAAATAGCTCCAGAGCTCACTAGCCTTAACAAAAGCTTTTCTCAATGTTATGATGGCTGACAAACAGTTTAGCCACTCCATTTTCTCTTCACCTTACCAAAAAAATATAGACCAAAAAAAAGCACAGGAAAAGTGAAGTTCTAGAACATTCTTTTCATCAAAAAAATAAAAAGCTCCACCAGAAAACCCAGGCTAAATTAACTCCCATAAAGTGTTTAATTCTAATATCTACTCTCCAGCAGTTTTACAGGCAGCAAGTGTTCAGATTTACAGGAGTTCTTAGCTGTAAAACACAAAGCTCTGTATATGAAAGCAGAGTTCCAGTAATAAAAGACCCCAGCAACGCTTGGGATCCCTTAGCTTCATCCCAAGACATTCCAGAAGTGGAACAGATTAGAAATAAGATCCTTGCATCGATATCCCGCAGTGATAGCGGGGACACCAGCATAACCCCTGATGACACTTTGACAGCTACTACCTCTAAAAATCAGCCATCAAACCCACAGAAAATAAGCAAATCACAGAGATTCAGTAAGCTCTTTTCTGGCCCTCACCTTGGGGTACTGTTTGACAGGGATCAGAACTCGTTCTTTCAGTTTCATATTCTTGTGGGAAAACAAATCCAGGTAGTTCTCCTCCTCATCCTTCTTTGGTGTTTCACCCTTCTGAATTTTTTCAATTTCTAAACAAGATAAAAATAGGGCTGCTTATATTCCTCAAACAAGCATCATTTTTAGAGTTGGAATCACGACAGGACATACCACCCTCCTCCTCCTCTGTGAGCATAGGAACGCAATCGTATCAATGGAAACCAGAGAGCCAGGCCACCTCTGCAGCGCCAGCCCGGCTTGCCTCTTCCTCCCTCCACTTCTAGGGCTTCCAGGAGACCAAAAATGGGATAATGAGAAAGAACAGCAAAGAAAACCCTACAAATCACTTCAACAGCTAAGAGCAGGAAACCATAAGCAGAGTTTTATGTATCCCTTCTGCTGTGCCTTCCTCTCTCAGTCCCCAGACTCACCAAGCGTGGTACTCACAGGTGGACTCCTAAGCCTACAAAGAAACCAGCCCCAACTACACTAACTGCTCCTTGCTATTTAAATCTGCAATTTAATTAGCAGTAGCAAGGCCTTCTGACACCGTGAGCTTCAGTTAAGTTGAAAACATGGCTAACAAACAGCAGCCCAAGTGGGTGATGCACCGGAGCGCGGCCTAGCTTCGCGTCATCACGTGAAGGTGCAGCTTTATCACACACAGAGCTGGTAACCTGGTTTTTAAGTTGTCAGCATCGAGCAACTACAGATTTTTGGCTCTCAAAATCAGATTCTAGGGGTTTTTTTCATTGTATATTGTGGATTAGAGCCTTGGAAAAACACGGAGGTGGCCTGAGGGAAGGCACGCTACAGCCCCAGGGGGATCTGGAACAAAGCCCAAATCACCTTCCTGAAGTAGGTCGTTCAGTTAGGCCAGCTGGGAACTGGTACACAAACACCTTCTCAAATGTGGCTAGAAATTAAGATTTCACTGAGAGATGGCAGGAGACAGTCAACCTCCTAGAAAACGACCCATACTGAAGATCATCTTCAAGGCAGGCCTTTCTAGCACGGGTTCTTAACCTGCTTCCCCTGGTACAAGAATCACACCCAACAATTCTAAGACACAACGTAGCCCGCTGTCCCTGACCAGCTTTTCTTGTCTAGATGGTCACATACAATTTTTATCTAATGTCAAACGACTAGGTGACAAGTTCCCTCAAATTTGGAGCCAATTCATTACTACCAATCCCAAATTCCTGATGCACTCTTTGATCCAACTGAAAAGAATCATAAAATCCCAGCCTGGTCTGGGTTGGAAGGGACCCCAAGGATCACAGAGCTCCACAGGCAGGGCCACTAACCTCCAGGCCTGGAGCTACACAAGGCTGCCCAGGGACCCATCCAACCTTGAACATCCCCAGGGATGGGGCACCCACCCCCTCTCTGGGCAGCCTGTTCCAGCCCCTCACCACTCTCTCTGTAAAAAACTTCCCCCTAATCTCTCCTCTCACCCTTCCCTCCTCCAGCTTCATTCCATCCCCCTTGTCCTGCCAGTCTCTGCCCTTTAACAAGCTGATTCCCTCCTGTTTGTATGCTCCCTTCCCTAAGAAACAATTAATTACTGGGTCACAGCCATCCCAAATGGTTATCGACAGATGCTCATCAGGGGAGGAGCATGACCCTTCTCTGAAAGCTAAACCGTGCCACTTCATCAGCAAACCCAACAACTATAAATTCCTCTTTGGAGCTGACAGTGCTCTAAATACAACTTCTCACACCTCAGGGCAAAGAGAGGCACTTTCAGGGGATTGTAACTGGATTTAAGCTCCGAAGCAAAACCGAAGGTGAAGACTGCTTAGTCACTACAGGGATGGCAAGCAGGCTGCTGCAATACCTCGTGTCTCCTGCAATTCCTGGCTGGGTGAGGAACTCTGTGCTCTACACCAAACACTCCTGTTTAGAGTTCTGGGAGATGGGTGTATCAGGTACTCAGGACATTCTCCACCTGGTAATATCCTTGTGTCACCCAAGCAGAAATAGGAGTAACAGGTTCCCATCACCCTTGGCTGGTAACCACAGGAGCAGGACTGGCATCTTTCTAACGGTGCCGAAGTCAAGCAACCAGATGTGCATCCAAGAGGAAAAAACAACCCACCTTAAGAAGCCAGGATCAATATTATAACTTATAACAGTTATGGACACAGCAAGATAAACTGGGGTTTAGTTTAGAGATCTAAATACACAGCTCAGAGATTGTGTTGCATAATTATGGAGGGGAAGGAAAAAAAAAAAGCCTGAATTTTGTATTTCCACTTGCAGCAGCACCTTGGCTCCCTTACAGAAGTGTTACCATGACTCCTTAGTTTAAAAAAACCTGGTGGATCTAATGGCTTTGAAAAAGATAGCTTGAGTTTTGCTTTAAAAAGGAGTTATTTCCTGAAGACACTACGCAAAAGCAAAAAGCCCTGAAGTTCAAGCACGGTCAGGTTTATCACATCAGCAGGAGAGCTGGCTGCCTTGATCAGCTTTATGTAGGGTTTGGGTTTCTTTTTAAATTTGAGCTGTAAGAACAGATCAGAGAATTGAGATTTGGAAACTGAGGATTGCACTGGTGGCCTTACCCTGGTCAGGCATACCTTCAGACCCTACAACACAATGTGGGTAACTTCTCAAACATTTTGGTTCTCCAAAACTAGTGACTTTCTGAAAGAACATCCTGCTTATTAACAAAAAGTGGTTTCTCTGTGCACATCAAGAATAAAAGCAGCCTAAAACTTTTCCTGATGGAAATTAAACTACCCAGAGGCATCTTCTACCTCACCAAAGCCCAACGCAATCAGACTTAAAGCCTCTGCAAACCAGCGAGCCACAGTTCAACCCCACAGCAAAATCCACTCTGCCTCCTGCAAGAGTAGCGATGACACCCGGGGATCCCTCTGTGAGGGCAGGGCATAACTAAGCACTTCCTAAAAACATTAAGAATATAAAAATATCCAAGTTCTCAAGTGAAATCCAAAACACAGGAGAAGAAAAATCCAACCCTGAGACTTTGGCAGTTGGGGCAGGGTGGGTGATCCGGCTGTCCCCATCACACCTTGAGAACCAACTGCTGAAACAAGCGTGCAGGAGGACTAACAACCACCTGGGAGGACTAACAACCACTCCATGTGTCCCACTGCTGCAGATTCCAGCACTATCTCTACACATTCCAGCACATCAGCTACGCAACACGAAGCAGTAGGGAAGGAACTGGTGAGTGGCAGCCGTTTGCCAGACCACCCACTGATACGTACGTCCACCTGGAGGGATTAAGCACGCCTGGTTTCAGTGCTGATAGTTAAAGCCGTGTCAGAGGTGCAGCAGAAGGTTACCTTCTTGCCACGGGGAATGTCAGCAGGCTGGCGGCATGTGTGGCAGTGGTTTCCAGGGCTTCGTGTGGGGCAGTGATTGCATTGTCTCAGAAGAAATCCTAAGGGGTAGGCAAAGGGGGTTGGTAACACTGCTGCTTCACGAGGCGGAGGCTAAGCAGCCACAGTGCTACGCCTGACCTAAGCCCAAGCTCTTCATCAACAAGAAATTAAGCATATTAAACATTGTCCTGCAGCACCTTGTGCTCTGCAAGCAGAGACACGTTCTGTTTACTTGTAACGCTGACAGTATTATCTTAATGGTGTGATAATACTGACCCCACACCCCACACCAAGATACACACCACCAAAAGCCCCAGAAGAGTGTGGGGATGGGAGCCTCTGCCAGGATGCAGAGCTCCCTCTCTCCTATGCTACTGGTTTGATGTTGCAGGAGAGGAAGCAGGGAGCTGTTCCTGGATGGACTCTGCAATAGTGGAAGCTGGAGAATTCGGCAAGCATCACCCCACCATCTCCCTCCTGAAACACCCCCCCCACCCACCCCAGCCGGTACACTGCCAGCTCTGCCTGGGAGCTCGGCTGGGAAGGGGCAGCACAGAGAGAAGGGGCATGGGGAAGGAAAGAAACGCTGCTCAAGCACCAGGCAGGGAGGAGAGAGCGTGGAGGTGAGCTGTGAGGAGCGGCACAGGGAGTAGGGAGGCAGGGACAGGCAGGGGCAGGCTGGCAGCGGCAGCTAACGGCGCTGGCATGGCTTAGCCACACACACCCTGAACCACGCAGCAGCGAAGCAGCGTTAGCATGGCAGTCTGCAACACCTGGGCACGAGTTTAAGGCAGCACTTCCAGCTGCTCTGGGGTGAGGCAGAGGCTTGGAAACACAGAGATCATCTTCTCCTAAGTCCATGCTGAGCGAGCTGCAGGTCAGGGCATCGCTCGGGGGCAGCTACAGTTCCTCACCACCCCCATGACCTGAGCCCATCTCCATGTGGTGCCTTGGCAAGGCTCTCCAGTGAGGCCACTGCCCATCCACCTGGTGGCACAAAGCCCTTTGTCCCATCCTAGGAATACACGGATTGGGAGAATCAGCTGTCAGCAGGGGATTGTGCTGAGGGTCCCTCCAACACCATGAGCTGCTCCCCTCTTTGCAACACGTTGCTCAAGCCCCAGCTCCCTCCCTGGTCCAATACCCTACACCCACTGTGCTGAACCCACCCCCAGCCCTCCAGACTTTTGGGGTGCCAAGGGTTGTGTTTAACATAAAGGCCAGCTCAATGCTAGCTATACTTGCTCATGGAATGACATGGCTCATGTATCTGCAGCACAGGAAGCTTGGAGATGACCAGCTCTTTTCACTTGGGGTTTCTCCATGAAATAAAAATAGCTAAAATTACCACAAGGGTTTGAAAAAAACAACCCCAAACCTGCCCCTACACCTAGCTAACACCTTGGTGGACACCTCCCACCCTCCCAGCACACACAAGCAGAGAGGACTGTGCCTTTCAAAGCATCAGCATCTCTTCCTGCTCTCCCTGCAGCAGATGGGAGGCACAAAAAGCCAGAAAACAGGGTTTTCTTGTTCCCATGGAAGAGGAAGGTCGGACCCCAAATATCACAGGGGTAAGGAAACGTGCATCATATTCCAAGGTGCAAGAAATCCCAGTTTTCAGTCTCTTTTCGGGGTGCTGGGTAACAGAACCCCCAAATCTTGCCACTCTCCTGCTGTTTCATCACACAGGTGTTGGGAGAATCAGCCCTACTTTCCCCGGGTCTCCCTTCATCTCTGCCCCTAAGTAATGCTAATTTTCTCCAGAAATTCTAAGCAGCTTCAGAACCACCGAAGTGTTTTACACTCCTGTAACATCCCATCTTCAAACACACCCAAATTTCAATGCAGAACTCCTGGGGGGTCCCTCCCAGAGGCAGGATGAGCAACTTCCACTCCTGAAAAAAGGCTGGAACGGGAATGCTGCCGACATCCAACAACCCATCGTTTCTTTGGAAGTCATTTTGCTTAAGTCTTGCTTTATAGTCCTTCAGTCCAAACCTAAATCCCACATTAAGCCTCACAGCAGCTTCTCCAACGTGACATCCCTACAAGATGCCACCACAGGAGAGAAATTCCAAGCCACCCAGAGCAGTTCGGGGTCACCCACGCAAACAGATTTCAGGCTCCTAAAGCCACCAGTTTATTTCAGGTTCTCTCCCACCAGCTTCCTCTTCAGATCACCCGAATTTGGACCCTGAGTGAATCCTCCCCAAGGGAAGCGATTTTCCAACCCCCCAAAGCAAGCAGGAAGCATCTGGAGCTTTTCCAACGATCAGTTTTCAGCCTCGCGACGCTGCAGCCTACTACCAGCAATTTAAATTAATGAAAAAAAACACCCCCACACCCCACCCCTCATAAATCCTCATTACACCCCTCAGAGAGGGGAGCTTTGCTAGGCAGGCTGAGAATGCCACTCTTTGTGCAGGAATTAGCAAACTCCTTCAGTTTTCATTTCACTGGAAGGCATTATTGCCAAGCTGTCGAGCATCAGCTGGCTAAAGGGTTTGATTAACAAAACACATTAAATTGACAGCAAATCGGATTATAAAACTAATTTATTGAGATGGAGTGATGCTAAGTTCCCCATGATGCCATACCTCAGCTACTTGCACAATGGGAGAGGGCAATCCCTAAGAATTATTTCCCTACGTTAAAGGAGGAGCTAATGGAATCCCTGGTGCTGCACCAGCTCTGGCAATGCTGTGTGTAGGGGGAAAAGATGCTGTACCTTAGGATAAAACACAATCATTTGGAAGGAGAACAAGCCCCAGGCTGCTAAACACTCTGCTCATCTGGGGGTTCAATCTGAATACATCCTCACGCTGGGTACTTCCCAGCTCTCCACTGCACAGCCATAAGCTGTGGGAGATATTTTAACTGTCTCTCCAGCTTCGGAGCCGACTACAGGAGTCTTGAGGAGGCTGAATCTACTTGACAGAGGCTCGGAAAAAGCGGGTGCAGCAGCTGCTGTGCTGTGAGATACGGAGAAATCAGAGCCGGGCGGCGATTGGCCGGGTGGCGCTGGGGAAGGAGCGGGCTAGCCTGGGCACAGAACAAAGACTGCCATTTCCAGCCCCCGCTCGGGCTCCCCGGCACCTCGAACCAAGCCCAGGCACCGGTTTACCGGGGGGTGGAAGACTCAATGGGGTCCCCCCGGGAAAACCCGTGGTCTTTGCGGCCGGCTTTGGTCCCCTCACTCCCCCCTCCCCGGGGACGATGCGACCGCACAGCCGTGCTCTGGAAAGAAAGTTTGGGGTCCGCGCTGCCCCCGGCCCCGGGTTAACGCGGGGCTAAGCGGAGAGCTCGTCCGCAAACCCCCGGGGGCCGCATCTCACCCCGGAGCCGGGACGAACAGCCGCCCCCGCACCGCTTCCCCGGGGAGCCGCCCGCCGCCGCACCGGCCACCCGCGGAGAAGGAGGTGTCCCCCCGTCCCCTTCGCCGCACAAGGCGTTTACCGGGAGCTCCCCACCAGCCCGGCCCGCCCCGCCGAGGCTGGGTGAAGGAGGGGGGGGGGGGGGCCCTACCCAGGGGTCCCGCCCCGCTCCGCCCCTCCCGCCCCCGGTACCTGCGGTAAGGAGCTGCATGGCGTGCGTGAAGGACGGGTCGAGGCTGTCCTTCTCGGCCATCAGCTCGGGCAGGTACTTGTTCTCGGGCTCCATCTTGGCAGCGGCCCCGGGCAGCAGCGGGGTAGGGCCGGCGGGGGCCTGACCGGCCGAGGCGGCCGAGGCGCTGGGCGGTAGGAGCGGCGGGGGCTGAGACCCGCCGCCGGCACCGCGGCCCCCGCCGCCACGGGGCGGCCGCCGGGGTGGGGGACCCCCTTGCCGGGCTCCACCAGGGCCCGGCCCCCGGCCCATGCGGGCGGAGTGGTCGTCGCGGCGCTGCATGGGGCGGAGCGGGCAGAGCCGAGCGGGGCTCACACACACCGTCCGCCGCGGCGCCGGGGCCGGAAGTGAGAAGCCGGAAGGGCCGCCCCTATCGCCCCCCTCCCCGACTCCCGCGCAGAGCGCCCCTCGGGCGCATGCGCAGTGCCGGGGCCGTGAGGAGCCGGGTGAAGAGGGACACGTGGGAGGGAGGGGCCACCACCCTCCGGGCTCCGGCTGCGCAGGCGCAGATCTGCCGGCGCGACATTAGTCACAGGCTGCTGAGAGAAAGGTCTCAGCGGCGCGCTGCTGCGCATGCGCAAAGGCTGCTCCGCCCCCCAGCCCGCGGCGCATGCGCTCTCTAGCCGCTCCTTCGAGGCGGCGGCTGAGGCGCGAAGCGGGGTTGGGCGGCGCGGCCTTGGGCCGGGGTCTGGCAGCGGCTCAGAGGGGCAGCCTGGCTCGCCAAGCCCCCGCAGGTGAGGCCTACCCATCCCGCCTGTCTCCTGCAGGTATGGCCTACCCATCCCGCCTGTCTCCTGCAGGTATGGCCTACCCATCCCGCCTGTCTCCTGCAGGTATGGCCTACCCATCCCGCCTGTCTCCTGCAGGTATGGCCTACCCATCCCGCCTGTCTCCTGCAGGTATGGCCTACCCATCCCGCCTGTCTCCTGCAGGTATGGCCTACCCATCCCGCCTGTCTCCTGCAGGTATGGCCCACCCATCCTGCCTGGCCCCTGCAGGTACAGCCAGCCTGTACGGCCTAGTCGTGTGGGCTCAGCCTGTGGCCTGCCTGTGCTGAGAGACCAGCCCTGTAGTATGGGGTCTGGCAGCACCTGTGTGGGAACTCTTGCCTTCAGAGCCCTGCCCTATGGTCGGGCAGTGCCTGTACAGGAGCTGAGCCCTCCTCCTGCCTTCAGAGCCCTGCCCAGTGGTGTGGGGCCTGGCAGTGCCTGTACAGAAGCTGAGCCCTCCTCCTCCCTTCAGAGCCCTGCCCAGTGGTGTGGGGCCTGGCAGTGCCTGTACAGGAGCTGAGCCCTCCTCCTGCCTTCAGAACCCTGCCCGGTGGTGTGGGGCCTGGCAGCACCTGTGTGGGAACTCTTGCCTTCAGAGCCCTGCCCTATGGTCGGGCAGTGCTTGTACAGGAGCTGAGCCCTCCTCCTCCTCCCTTCAGAGCCCTGCCCAGTGGTGTGGGGCCTGGCAGTGCCGGCTGGGGACACATCGTCCTTGCTGTACTTGTGTTGGTCCTGAGCTGTGTGGTACGGATGGGGCTTTGGAGAGAACGATTTGCCCCGAGTGGTAGAGTGATGTTAAGGAGTGTTGAGGAGAGAATAAAAAGTGTTGTGTAGGCTACAAGTTTCAGTTAAGGAGCTGCTGTTAGAGGTGCTGGGGTGAAGCTAGTGGGGGTGGTGTGTCTGTGCAGTCCTGAAACCCAGCTAAGCAGCACTGCAGGGTGACTGTGTGCTGGGGTTTGTGTTCTTGTGGTTTACAGAGGTGGCAGGTATTTAACCAGTCTAGAGGATGCATTGGCACTCCAGCTCATTAAGCTCGTATCAAGCATGGCCTTTTATTAACAATTTGGCAGTCCTAGCATGAGGATGTGGGCAGGTAACAGCTCCAGGGAGTTGCACACGTACTTCAGCCTGGTCAAGCAGCACAGTATTCTTACTTGGCCTCTTGGTATCTTGTACCAGAGCGCTGCCTGCAGCAGCTCCTCCTGCCCAGAGCTGAAGCTGATGGTCGTGGACAGACGTAGCCTCCGATGCCATCAGGTAAGGCAGCCTGGCCCTTGTCCTGTCCCTTGTGCCCCCAAGGTGCCACTTCCAATCCGCTCCCCCTCCCTGAGGCTGTGTGAACCTGTCACTGGTGTTCAGTGGCATCTCTCCTGCAGAAGGGAGCTCTGCTGTTGACAGCTTCTGAGCTGCGTGGGTCCCCGATACGTATGTCTGGCCTGCTCCTCCTCTGCCAGTTCCCTCCTCATTCACATGCTGTCTCCTTTCCCTTCACCCCCGCTGTGTATCTTCACTGTCACTCTCATATTTTCCATTGAGCTTCTCTTGGTTCAGCCTTACTCACAGCTGCGTCACTTGGAAGTGCCACAGCACCTTCCCAGAGCCAGGAGGAACTGCCTCTGCCCTCGGGAACGGGCTGGCAGTGCCCTGGGATTTCCACCTGCTGCCACAGCTGTATTCCCTGGGCACACACAGCTCCTGCCATCCCACAGCTTCTGCTGTACCTGTGGAGCTGTGGGTGGCAGCTGTCATTACCTGCTTGATTTGGACCCATTCCTTGAATACCAACCCCAAAAAAAAAATAGCCAGAAAGAGATGTGTGTGGCTCCTTTAAAGTATATTTCAATTTTCAGAGGAATTTTGCCTGTTGTAGGCTCTGGAGTGGAAATTAGGGAATCTGGGACCAGTTTCCAGCACTTCTCAGGCTTCCTGAGTGAACCTGGACACTTTGCTTACCCAGTTACTTCACCATCCCCTAAAATAAGTGGTTTCTACCTTCTTCCTATTGTCTGATCTGCTCGAGGGGCAGAAACATTCCTTTGTTATTAACACAGCCTGCAGAGAGAGCAGCACAGCCCTGAGCTTGGCCAGTCCCCAGCTGCTTCAGAAAGAAAATCACTGGGTGTTAAAACGGCCGTGGCTCCTTTCCAGCCAGCGCCGGGCAGAGCAGCCCTGTGCTTCCCTCTAGCTGAAAATAGGAGCTGGGTGTGTGTTGGGCCACCCCTGCTTTGTTCTCCCAGCGTTTGTTCCTCCGTGAAGCTTTAAAGGGAGCAGCTGATGGCCGGTGCAGACGCCGCGGCTTCTGACGGGGCCATTTATTGATTTTTTTGGGGTGAAAACGCCCTTGTTTTGTCGCAGAGGAGGAAGAGAGCCGGCAGCGCCGAGCGCTCCACATTGTGTTATGCAAATGGCTGCGTGTCTGCGGCGCTGCCGGGCGAGGGGCCCTGCCGAGGGCTTCCCAGGGGAGCCGGGAACAGAGGGACCCTTGTTCCAGCTCTCGCTGACGCCTCTGTCAGCCGGGCTGCTCGCTGGGCTGGACCGGCAGAGGTGGCATCAGCCGTGCCCGTGGGGATGGGCTGGCCGCTGCGGTCCCTGCAGCCGCCCCCCGACAACGGGGCGGATTTGGGGGGGGGGACAAAAACATCCCCCCATGTGCGGAGGAGCCTCTCCCGGTGCAGCACCGCCCGGCTGCTGGTCCCTCCGCGCCGGCTCCACGCGGCGCTTTGCTCCCCCGCCTGGGAGCCCAGATTTGGAGCCCCTCGGCGGGGGTTTGACGGGCTCGGACCCCGCCTCCCGGGTGAGGGCTGGCGGCACGGCCCCGCTGCGGGAACCGGGAGCCGCCTCACGGCCCCGGTGTCGGGAGGGGGCGTCACGGGCACGGCGCTGTCGCCTCGCTTAACGCCAGAGCCGCCGGGACGGGCTGCGGCCAAGCGGGCCGCGATCCTGCTCCCGCCTGGGCCACGGTACCCGGGGCAGGCAACCGGCTCGGCGGATCCTGTCGGTTTCACCGGAGCCGGGGAGCCAGGGCTGCGTGCTGGCCTTGCCGGGGGGCCGGTTCCCCCTCCGGGCTCCCCGGGCGCCCCCCGCGCTGTCCGTTCCGCCGCGCTTCCGGCGGGGCCGCTCCCGGGGCGGGTGTGCGCGGAAGCGGAAGTAGTGGGAAGCAGCGGGAGGGCCGAACCACTGCGCAGGGATGGAGGGGGGGGAGTGGGGGCGGTACCATCGCTGCTGTGCGCGGGGGCGGAGGGATGGTTGCTGGCGTGGAAGGGCCCGCGTGCACGTGCGGCGGGAGGGCCAGTCCAAGTGTGCCGGAGCGGCGGGGGGAAGGGGCGGCGCACCGAGGGTGACCGGAGGCGGCAGGTTTCGCCTTGGGGCCGTGCCCACCGCCCGCGGGGCAGCCGGGGGCGAGTAGGCAGGGCAGGGCGGGGCGAACCAGGGGGAGAGCACCTCCGGCCGCGCTGGGGAAGGCCGTACCAATGCTCAAGCGGGGGGGAAGCGGGCTGTACCAAGGCGGGACGGGGAGAAGGAGCCCTGTTCTCTCAGCAGCGGCGTGGCGGGGGTCGCTCCCCGCGACACAGAGTGGGACAGTCACGGCAGGCCGCGACAGCGGCGAGCGAGGCCGCTTCAGAGTCACTCATGCCGCGTCGGCATTCCCGGAGCACCCCCGTGGTGGCGGCGGGTGGATGCGCCCGGCGGCGTTGAACCGGACTGGGGAAGGAGGGGGGGGGGGCCGGACTGTACCAACGCCGGGGGTGGGTGTGAGGCGCGCCGTGCCAATCAGCGGCGGGCGGGCCGTACCACGGGCCGCGGGCGGGGAGGGGGTGGCCTGTGCGTGAGGAGCCGTTTGGCGGGTGTCTCCGCGCGGCCGGGCCGGACCGGGTCGAGCTCAGCCCCAGCCCCGTCACGGGCCCCGCCGTTACCAGGCCGGGCTCGCCGCCGCGCCCCCTCCCGCCCCTTCTCGTTCCTTTCCGTCCCCCGGCCCGGTGTGTGGGAGGCGCCGGGCCCGCTCGGAAGAACGCCGACGCGCTCAATGCCCAGGGTGAGGGGCCGCGGCGGGGAGGAGATGGGGGGCTTCGGGTGAGGAGGGACCGCGGGAGGCTGAAGCCCCCGCCCCGGGGCGGGCCTGGCCTGTGTTGGGGGGTGAGGGGGAGCAGTGGCTCCGGGGAGGCCTGCGGGGGTCTCCCCTGGCTCTTTGGGAGGCTTTGAGGGGGTTCCCCGGCCTGTGCGGCAGGTCGGGACGGGCCTCCCTGGCGTGGAGGGGCTCCCTGAGGCTCTGTGGCTGGTTTGGGGGGCAGCTGTGGGATCGAGGGGTCTCCCCTGCTCTGCGGGTCTCGTTTCGGGGGGTCCTTGCTGGACTAGAGGACCGCCTTCGCTCTGAGGGGCTGGGCTGGGGGGAGAGGGGCCTTCCTGGCCTGGGGGGATTTCCTAACCTGTGGCCCTTGTTTGGGGAACGCTTCCGGGCCTTGCAGCTCCCTTGGCCTGAGCAGCAGGCTTGGGGGCAGCTCATGAGGTCCCTGCACTACTCTGGGGCTGGTTCTGGATGGTTCCCCGTGCCTGTGGCCTTAGACTGGTATGAGGGACCCCCGTGGCTGGTAGGGCTGGTTTTAGGGTGGTAGCCCTTGCCTGCAGCGTTGGGCTGCTTTGTGGGGTGTCCCTGCTACTTGTGAGGCTGGTTTGGAGGGTTCTCACCTATGAGAGGAGGTTGAATTGCAGGACCCATCACCCCGGGTCTGCAGAGCTGGTTTGGTGGGTCCCCCTGTGTGGGGGGAGCTGTGGGGCTGGGAGCAGTGCCCCCCAGGTGGGTGGTTTAGCAGAGGGTCTGTGTTGTACCTGGGGGGGCTGTTTGGGGGGAATTAATCATCTGCAGGATCACAACAGGGAGAAGATGAGGAGACTGCCAAGGTGTTGGTGTGGGTGAATGAGGTGCCTTGCTCACACCTGGTCTGGGGGACATGTGGAGGGGTTTGTTTGAGCAGAGGGGGTGTTACTTATTCCGGTGTGTATGCATGGATGGGGGAAGAGGTTGAGAAGGGGTGGGGGGGTTGTTCCTGGGGGACCTGCCTTGTTTTAGGCCTGGAGATGATCTCTAAGGCATAAAGAATTTTTGGGGGATCTGGGCTGGGAAGTGGAGAGGGGGAAGGCTGGGAGCAACACTGGGGGGGATCTTAGGCTGGAGTGGGGGCTGCCTGGAGCTGGGAAGGAAGGAGGGTGTCCAGGATGTGGTGGTTTTCCTGGGGTTTGAGTGGGGGCAGGGTTGTGAATGCCGAGGCCAGTTTGTGTAGATAGAGAGCTGCCCTGTGGGATTTGGAGCTGCCTGGGCTGCAAGGGGGGGTGGTGGTGGCTGATGGAGCCTGGCCTGGGCAGTGGCTAAAGAAAGTACTGGTGTTGCTGCGGGTGCTACCAATGACCTGCAGGAAGGCCTGGGGCAGGGAGTGGTGTACTTACTGGGAATGGCTGCGTTTTGCTGGGTGAGGAGCCCCAGCTGAGCAGAGCTGGAGGTTTGGGATTCAGAGCACAGGCGAGGCTGCAGTCTGGGAGGTGTCACGGCACAGGGATCCTCGTAGAAGTGGCCTCCACTCCGTTGCAGTGCTGGTTCCTCGTGGCTCCTGGGTGTGATTAGTCATGATCTGCTTTTTCTCTCAGGGCAGCTGTGTGCTCGTTGGTTTCGGTGTGAGGAGGAGTGAGGCAGAGAGTTGGCTTTTAGAGGCTACTGTATAAATGGAAACTCGCTTCAGAACTCCCCAAATGAACCATCAGGTTCTGACTCAGAACTGCAGTTAGTATTTAAAGAAGGGAAAAAAGATAAACCTGCTGCTAGAAGCAGCCAGAAAACTCTATCTCCTTATGACTCAACGTGTAGAAATACTTAGATTTAATGAACTCAGCTGTTGGGAGCAGAGATTGGTTGCACCTAAGGTAAGAGAACATACATGCATACGTAGGGACACGCAGGCAGAGCTGTAGGCTTCTCCCCCAGGGTCTAGTTGTGATGGTTTTACACACTTCCCTCATACACTTTCAGGATTAATTACCTGCAGATCCCCCTCCTCCTCTCCCACACACCAGTACTCAGAGGTTCCTCCTCTCTGGGAGCGGAACTGAGCTGTGCTCACAGCCTGCTGCCCGGCTCCTGGACTTTGCCCCTCCGTGCAGTGTGGTGGTGGTTACCTGCTGTGAGGCCTGGGAGGGAGAGCTGAGCAGTGCAGGGCTTGGGGACAGCCACGATTCTGTCCTCACTGTAGGGAGGACAATCCACAGCTGAAAACAGCTCTGAGGATAGCATAGGTCAAGCAGGTAATTTTGGTAAATGGTGTAGGTTGGGTATTTGGTAAAATATTTGAGAGGAGCAAACGTGATGTCAGTGATGTGCTGCTGCTGAGCCAGCAGAGAGGAGCTCTGTGTTGCCAGCTGTGTTGGGATTGGTTTGACAGCTGCTTTGCCTCTTAAAGAGCTGGGGATTGAAAACAGCTTTGTCTAAACACTGGGAAATGGACCTGATGGCTTGAGAGCCTGGGGAAGAAGTTACTCTCTCGGATGCGCGTGGATTGCAGGGCTGGATCGGGCTGGCACCCATTTAGACCAGTATCTGGCTGATGTGTATCATAAGAGTATAAAATACCTTTAATAGTGGCTATTGACTTTGGTATCATCTCAGGGCTCGTTTTGCTAATTGTGAAGGGGTGAAGGAGGCTTAAATTTACATCTCTCCATCCTTTTTACTGTTGCAACACTTGAGAGGCTGGGTTGCCGTCTCTATTCAGGCCACTGTTGCGAGTACCTTTCTGTTACCCCTTGTTCCTCTCTGCTCTGTACTAAAGAGTTACATTCTTTCTGGGCTCTGACACTGGAAGTTTGCCTCTGCTCCAGGTAATGGGCTGTGGATTTTAACAATCGAGACTTTGTGGACCTGCAGTGAGATTTATCAGGGAGGTTCAGTTGTCAGCCCGAATTGAACTGCCCCAGCAGTGTGGAACAGGAGCCAGCTCCCCACAAAGTCCTGTTTCCAGCAAATTTAAGTAAGTGAGATGAGTAAGGTGCAAGTAACTCAACTCTGTAACTTCACAGAGTAGCATCCCTGTTGGTGTGTGGCTTGAAGTTGCCTGTAAGTCCTGCTTGACTCCTTAATGTGCTCTTGGTGGATTGGTTCTTTTAATTAATTTATTTATTTGATACTTCATCTTAAAGTGTGAGAATATTCAGGCTGAGTTGTTGGGGAAGCTGATAATCTAGCAGGAGGACCATGTTTTGCAAAAGCCAACTGTTGGTCCAGCTTAGAGGACTCAGCACCCTGATTTTTAGGAATGAGTTGTTAGTGTCACAGGCTCTGGAACCGAGTCTTGTCTAAAGTGACTTGGTTTCCCTTAAATGCAGTTGTCTGGCTGGAACAGGATAACTGCTTTTAAACTTCTTTTTTCTTAACAGGGCCTTTTGGTTTTGACTTCAAACACTTTTAGTAACTTTAAACTTTTTGGGCATGGTATGTAAATAACATTCAAATGTGTCCTCTGCAGGGATTAAAACAACTCTGAGGTGGGTGGGGAAGGGTTTAAAAAAATCCCAAGTCCCAAACCAGCATTTTAAACTGCAAAGCAGGTTCTGTTTCAGAGGTGAGAAAGGATCTGAAGCATAAAGGATGCATGCCTTTCAATTATTTCTGCAAGAGCTGGTGCTGTATCTAATCACTTCCCACTGCTGAGCTGGTCAGGGTGAGGATCCCTCTGCATCTGACCTCACCTGAATTCAGGGATGGCAGCTCAAATTCCTCTGTGTGGCCCTCAGCTGTGAGTTCTGCCTCAGGATCAGTGTCTCCCTGAGTAGTCTCACACGTTACCTTTGACACCTCTGTTTCCTGACGTGTCACTTTTCAGTAGACACTCATTTAATCTGGGTGGGTTTTTTTTATTTCCCCTTGCCAAAGCAGCTCTCTCACTGCTGCTGCCCTGGGTTGTAATTTACAGCCCAGGACTGGGTTAGTGCAAAAGGAAACGCATGAGTCACCCTCAGAACTTGTCAGCAGGCTGGGAGGGAGCTCGGGGGTGGATAGGGTGGAACAGTAAAATTTTTGACCTCACCCCTCTGCAGGCACGTGTCATTCTGAGCAGGCTTCTTTCAGAGAGAGCTCAGGAATTTTTTCCAAGCATGTTAGTCCCAGAGTTTCTTTTCTCTGTGTACTAGGAGGGTGTATTTAAAAAAAAAAAACCCCATATGGTTGCTTCAAGTCTTGCTAATCTGTGATTCCACCAGTTTGAGGCTCATTTTGGAGGGCTTGGTGAGGGTTTTTTTCAGCTGAAAATAGATGAAACGGGACATTTTGACTGTGTGGATAGAACGTGGGTCACTTAGCAGGGAATGCAGGAAGGGTAAGTGAAATGGGATGTCAGGAAAAGCCTGGCTGGGCTGCAGCATCATATCAGGATGGTCAAGGAGTGTCCTGTTAGCACCCTGTGGTGCTGATTCCACCTGAGTGCAGACCATGACAATGAAGTTTTATAGAAGAGGGGGAAAAAGAGGAAAATTTGAGCAGCTCCTGACCCAGCTTCATTAACATCCAACGTGGGTCCCCACTTAGAGCAACAGAATTAATTGAGATGGTTTGAAAATAGAAATCTTCCAAAGACTGAAGTATTCTTTTAATACTGCCTGACAAATTAGTGGGCTTTGCCCTGCATCCTGTGTGCTGGGTTATTTTGAAAGCTGATCCAAGTGACCTTTCCAAAGGTATCTGTGTTTTGCAATCCCTGGGTGCTGCAGCTGTTGCAGGCTGTTCCCTGCTCCTGGGGTAGCTACGACAGCACTTTTACTGGTGTGTGCTGAAGGAGTTGGAGGAAGCAGGAATTCCTCACGATGCTGTTACTGTTTTTTCATTAGACCTGTCTCACTCAACTGGTACAAGCTCAATACAGGAGAACAAGTGACTTGCCCTGTCGAAGCATCTAATTCAGGAGTCGATGCAGTGATAGAGGAGGCAGCCACAGCAGATAAAGCCTGTTGGTGTGTTGGGTTTTCACTCAAGGCAATCTGAAGTGAGGCTTCTGGCAAGTTAGGAATTCATTTAACTGTTCTCTCTTAATTAGTTAATCACCCTGATTTATTTATGCTGGTTAATGCCACTGCCCCTTGCTTAGGTTTTAAGCAGATTCTTGCATGTGGTGTTGAAAGGCATTCTTCTCCAATTGGCCTCCTTAGGCTTTGGTGGGGGGCTCTGGCCACGCTGTGAGTTACAACTCAGAGTCTGTAGGTGCAGAGCCTGCCACAGCTCACTGGGCTTTTGGTTGTGTAGATTGATGCGGGCGTTGGGCTGGTTCAGCCTGGAGAAGAGATTCCTAGAATCACAGACTGGGCTGGGTTGGAAGGGACCCCAAGGGTCACAGAGCTCCAACCCCCTGCCACAGGCAGGGCCACCAACCTCCAGGCCTGGAGCTACACAAGGTTGCCCAGGGCCCCAGCCAACCTGGCCTTGAACACCCCCAGGGATGGGGCACCCACCTAAATGACCGTGTACTGATGCTTAAAGGAGTCCTACAGGAAGGTGGGAGAGGGGCTGTTCACCAGGGAGTGCAGGGGGTTGGAACTAGATGGGCTTTGAGGTCCCTTTCAACCCAGAGAAGTCTGTGATCCTATGATTATTCCCTGATAATTAAGTTAAACACCACCAGGAACTGGCTCCCAAGCTTATCTAGTTCTTCTCATCCACGTACAGTGTGTGGGAAGTTTTTGGTTTCTCTCCATGTGCTGTCTCACTCTCTAAGTATAAAAAGTTGAAGGTTAATTGGCTGATTTTGTTTTTGTTTTGTTTTACAGCATCCATAGACCTGGTCACTGTTTGTAGTCAGCAGTTTGATAGAGCTCAGCTCTCTGGGGGTTTGAAGTGCAAATTTGCTTGCTAATACAGGGAAGAAGAAATCTTCAAGTAAAAGTATTTACTTGGGGACATCAGAAGTTGTAGACAGTAGAGTTTTTCCTGGTTTTCATTTACTTATAGAAGCCTGGTTTTTCTTTTTAAACTCCAGCTTAAGAGCTGGCAGTTGAAAGAGGAAGGGGATGTATGTGTCAGTAAGCAAAGCCTTTTAAGAAGAGGATTATATGCTACATAAACTTCTCATCCTTCTGGAAATAATTTTTCAGACTTAAATACAGTGCTTTACATTTTTAATCACTCCTTGGCTATTAGCTAATTAAACACTTCAGTCCTATTCCTGTGGGGAAGGTAAGGTGGTGGTGTTCTGATCTGCAGACGAGCTGAGCTGCTGGAAGTGGCTTGGCCAAGGTCAGGTCACAAGCAGCTGCAGGACTTGAGTTGGTGACTCCCCTTGCCACACTTAATTTACTGGAAGGTGTCATCTCCATGTGTCCTCTTAACCACTTGGTAAATAGATTTTTACAAAAGACTTTTAAAATAATTGGGTTGAAATTCCCTCTTTGATTTGCTTGAGGGAGGAGAAGCATAACCACAGTGACCTGATTTGATACAACAGTGCAAACAGCCCTGGATGAGGCTCTTCCAACCAAAGTATTGGTGCTGAAAAGAAAAATGTTTAAAGGCTTTGTTTAAATACAACACAATAGCTCTTCCCCTCCCCACAGTGTACTTTGTAATGTTGTAAGGCTCTGGACTTCTGGAGCCCAGTTTTGATATGCCAAGACCTGTTGACTGCTGGTTTTATTGAAATGGCCTAAAAAGTGCATTTTGAAGCTGCTCCTGCACCACGAGTCTGTGGGATTCTCTCCAGTGACTGGAGTGTGTGTTCAAATGGGGGGAAACACAGGTCTGTGCCTGGAAAAAGACTTTCTTGCTTGAAGTTTTAGAGGTGTTGGACACATGTGGATGCTGTGACTTCAGTACGTGGTAGCTAGAGCAGCTTTGAGATCTGGTAGCACAAATGCACAAGCATTGAGGGGTGTAAGGACTTGAGAATGATGTGTTTAGATGGGGCTCTTCCATCTGGGGTGAGGCTCAATCCTGTAGTCATTACACTGATAAAATATTCCAGGGTTCCTTTTGGAAATGTGTATTTCAGTCAGTCAGAGTAAGAACCTCGTTGGGGTCGGGGGAGGTTATTGAAAACATCTTTGTTCTTGCCTCTGGCAACCTAATTAATGTATTTTTTTGGCACTGAAAGCTGTTCTTTAAGGAAATAATTGCTGTTCTTTGGGTGATTTTTGACTTGGTGTCAATGAAAAAGGTAATTTCGTAGTACTTAATTTGACTGTTTGAAAGGGAGGATCTCATTAAGATGTGGAGCACACCAGAAGTTTGGGGGCTGAACTTCCACTCGTGTGTGTTTTTCCCCTAATTGTGTTCTCCTGAGTGTGCCACACTGACCTTTCTGTTTGAACTGCAGGTTGGTGACTCCTGGCTGCTCCTTTGGATTCTGTTCAGCTGACTTAAAACTTTTTTTCCCCCTTTAAAAAAAAAAAAAAAAAATCTGTCAGTAGCAATTCTTTGGCTTTGGCTTTTTAAACACACTGAAAAGCCACGGTGCTTATTTAGTGTTTCAGCCTGAAAGGAGCTGAGCTCTGTTTTAATCCCTCCAAACTTCACAGCAGAATTGCCTTTTCCATCTCTTATTGTTCCTGGTTTGAATCTGGTGTGTTTAGGGCTGGAGGCTGCTGCTGCCTTGATGCCCCAGCCTGTAAACACAGATAAAACTAAGAAAAATAAATAGTTATTACTGCTAAATGACCTTTTAGTTGCTTGTGAAGTGACTGATTTTGGGAGCTGGGCTGGGTCAGCCTGAAGAAGAGAAGGCTGTGGGGGGACCTCATTGCAGCCTCCAGTCCCTGAAGGGAGCAGGGAAACAAGAGGGAAATCAGCTTGTTAAAGGGCAGAGACTGGCAGGACAAGGGGGATGGAGTGAAGCTGGAGGAGGGAAGGGGGAGAGGAGAGATTGGGGGGAAGTTCTTTGCAGAGAGAGTGGTGAGGGGCTGGAACAGGCTGCCCAGAGAGGGGGTGGGTGCCCCATCCCTGGGGGTGTTCAAGGCCAGGTTGGATGGGGCCCTGGGCAACCTTGTGTAGCTCCAGGCCTGGAGGCTGGTGGCCCTGCCTGTGGCAGGGGGTTGGAGCTCTGTGATCCTTGGGGTCCCTTCCAACCCAGACCAGGCTGGGATTCTATGATTTCTGGGGGACCTCCCTGCTCCTGTTGGGAATTGGGTGATACAACAGCGCTGGTGAAATTTATCTGCTAGCAAAAGCTCCAATATATGCAGTTATAACCTTATTTCTGCTCCTGTTGCTTATTTTATTCAGAAAATAAAGCCATACCAACAATATTTTGTACATATTTGGGTCCAAGCCAGGCAGGTGTGACTCTAGCACCAGATGCTTTCCAGCATGTCCTTGGCTTTGTGCTGTTTCTTCTTGGTTTAGGGCACCTGGCTGGGAGGGAGGGGGGTGCAGAGAGTGCAGAAAGCTCTCCTTGTTGATGGTCCTGGCTGCCAAGAACAGTAGTTACAAGAAGTCCCCTGTGTTTGGGGTAGAACAGACTGGGTGCTGGCAGAGTATTTGGGGTTACAGCTCTCAGGGACCCCAGTAAAGACTGATTTTATTTTGTTGTTGTTGTTTGTTGTAGTCTTGTCTGCTCTGGGTCTCTCTGGGAGGGTGGATATTTGGTATTTCAGGAGGTTTAAGCAAAAGACCCTCTTACCATGGTGTTTTTCTCCTCTCCAGGTGTTCTGTTGGAATATACGTCGTACATTTATGGCGATTCTGAGTGTGAGGGCAGACTTCTGCCAGGCCCAGCACAGCATCCTGGCTGACAAGTGAGCTGAGAGCAGGGGGTTCCACGTGCCATAATTACTTTGCCTTGAAGACTCCAGACACAGCAAACACACTCAAATATATGGGATATCTTCTGCACATTGGAAGCATATTCCTTTTACTGACTCTAGCAAAACTAAGCATCAAGAAAACAAAGTGGAGAGAAAATCTGCCCTTACTTTTTTGCCTCACCAGTGCCTAAATGTAGAACAGGCTGCCTAGTCTTGCATGTAGTCAGAATTTTTGGAGTCTGAAGGATACCACCTGCAGTAATTGAGGCTGAAGCTGAATTCAAGTGGATTCTGAAGCAAACCTGCTTTTCTAGAAGCAAATTCTTTAAGGAACAAACACGTGAAAGCACGCTCTGATCAATCCCAGGCATTTTAGTGGTCTTTTTAATGTTTTCTGCTGTGAAACATTTCCAAGGTTATTGATTTTATTTTTTTTTTAAATTTTTTTTGGCCCCTGACACATTTTCTTTGCCATTATGAACCGTCCAGCCCCCGTGGAAATCACCTATGAGAACATGCGTTTCCTTATCACTCACAACCCAACCAACGCCACCCTCAGCAAGTTCATAGAGGTAAGTCAAATAAAACACAGTCCTCTGTTCCTTACATGCTTGTAGGATCTACAGAAGTACCAAACTGGAGGAGCTTTGGCTTTCTGTTACTTGAAACTCAAGGCATTTCTATCCTTAATGTGCTGTTCACCTTCTCTTGGCAGTGTGAGAGGAGAATCCACCAATTACTTCTCCAAGTCTTGAGTTTCTCTAATTGTGAGAGGCTGGATGAGCTGCTGGTTTAGAATACAAACACAGCCCCTTGCTGCCCTTGTCCTGGTGTCTGAAGGACTGTGTGTTCTGTGACTCTGACTGATGTTTTTCATTAAATAATGCAGTGCTTGTGATACATCTACAGCTCATCTTCTGGCTTTTAACGAAGTGGTTAACAGAATTGGAACTGGTTTCTAATCTTTCTTATCCCTTAGAGTGGGATTAAGTGCACTATTTAAACCCTTGTTTTAGCTTGCAGGATGTGTGACCAAACTGCCCTGCCAGTCCCAGAACCATCAGAGGTTTTAGGTGCTGGAGTTTACCCCTGAGAAATGGGATCTGGCTGTGGGGAGAGGCAGTTACCATGGGCAGACTGGTACTGACATGAGAAGATCTCAAATACCCCAGAATTTAATACTCAGTGTTCTGAAAAACTAACAGAAGACAGAAGACCTCATCAGAGTAGCAGCAGTAGTAGTAGAGTGTATTTCTGCATTCTAGGTTGCTCCAAGCCTGCTGTATCTTTGTGCCCTTTCTATCTAGGGACTTTTGCATATGTGGGGGTTTTTTAATTCCAAAGAGATCCTGTCATCTGATACTGATGCCTGACTGGGGCTATTAACAGACCTCCATCATTTAGCACGTGCTCTTCACCATGAATCTTGTCAGATATTAATGGTTAATTTTATCTGAAAGCCATGTTCTTTTGGTCTTTTTTATTTTTTCCCCCATTATTGTGGATTTTCTTCCTTTTTCAGTAGTCTTGACTCTGGAATGTGTGTTATTGGTAATTGTTAGAGGTTATAATGATTCAGTCAAGACACGAGAGGAAATTCTTCTTGCTGTATGAACCTTCAAAGTGAACTGGAACAGCTTTTGTTTGATCTTCTGATTATTTATCTAGTACAATGTGCTACTTATAGTGCATTACAAGGAAGCCAGAGTATGGTGGTGTGTGTGCTCTGTTCCTCCCTGCCTCAAAATGTCAACACTGGCTGAAGCAAACAGCTCCAGGCTTCATTATCAAGAGGAGAAGAAGCTGCATGGAGAATTGAAGCAGCTGCTTTACTTTTGCTCTTACACATGTAATGTTTCCCCACCTTGATGTTCCCCTAGAAGGAGAATCAAGAGATGCTTCACCTGAGTTCCTGTCACGTGTAACCCCTGTCCTGCTGCAGGCTGTAACCCCTGCTGGGTTGTCCCTTGCTCCTTCATGGTGTAGCCACCTTGGAGCTGTGCAGCAGTCGTGGTGCTGCTCTGTTTAACATGTTTAGCTTTGTAGCTGATGAGAAAGCTTTGCAATCCTTTGCTCTGTCAGTGTGCTCACGTTGTCCTTTCTCTTCAAGGAGCTGAAGAAGTATGGAGTGACAACCCTGGTGCGAGTTTGTGATGCCACTTATGATCAAGCTCCAATTGAAAAAGAAGGAATCCAGGTTCTAGTGAGTTGCCTTTAAAACTGTCTAAAAATGAACAGTCACTTGTCTAGAAGCGGTGGGGATGGCCTGATGGCCTTTATGCTTTGGGCAAGAGCTGCTGGTGGTTTCAGGCTGGCTGAAAGCTGCATCAACCCCTGCACCAGCTAAAGCTGGCTTTGAGAAACTGCCTGTGCTTCTGTGGAAGGTTTCTGCAGCTGGTTGCTATTGCCTGGGTGCTTCAGGATGGCTGTTCTGGGTTTCTGGATCTGTTGAGGTATTTTGCTTGCCTCTCAGTGACTGGGTCAATACTAATACAATGTTCAGCCTTGTGATTCATATAGCTTGGTTTGGTCCTTTTCTCTAGAGAAAGCTTCTTGGCTTTACTGTTTACCCTCCCAGGATGCAGATAAACCTCCTTTTTCTTGCTTGTTCAAATAGCTGGTGAGTTGATAGAGGCTCCCACGGGCTGTAGCAGGATATTGGCCTCTGAGCAGAGCTTGGCTGCTGGTGGCTTCCCAGTTCAGCAGGTGGAATTCCTTAACTGCTGCTCAGAGTTAACGTTATGCAATGGCTGTCTGACTATTGTCTGGTATTGCTTGGTGTTTTAGGGGAGGTTTTTTTAGGAGGTGTGTGCTCACACTAAGCTTGCAGGCGGTGTTTTTCCAGGCAATACTTCCGAATTATTACAGTGTGTCAGATAGCATCGGTTTATTTTACTGGAGTGAGTAATACTCTGTTGTGAGGCCAGAAATTGCATCTTGCTGCCTTCTTGCAGTCCTCTATTGCCTCTTGATTTTTATGGCTTGGTCAGAGGAAAACTTTCTGCAGTTTTCCATTAGGAGAAAAAACTTGTATCCTGGCTTAGCTGTGAAAACTCCACGTACAGGTCAGTCAGGTTTCTTGGCTCCTGGCCCCAGTAAGCATTTACTCCAGTTCCAGGCAGCCACGTGTGCCTCTGTTGTTGGAAAATTCAGTCATTGCAGGGCTACCAGTGCTCCCAGGGCTGTGCTCTGCATCCCGAGCCCCCATGGGCTGGGGTGTCACGGTACTTTCAGGTGTGCTGCTCTGAAACCTTCAGCTGTGGGACTCCTACATTCACCAGAGCCTGGAAGGATTAAACTCCTGGTGTAGAAGCCCTCAGAGCCCTGATTTAGGCTGGGGCTTGGAGCATTTCTATGTTCCTGTGCCAAGCAGAGATCTGAGTTCTTCCTAGAAGACTTGGGAGAGTTCTGCAGGTGCCCAGCTCTGCCGGGGGGCTGCTCTGGGCAGCCAGCTGCCCTTGGCTCCTCCAGCCAAGGGTAAAATCCACCTTCTCCAGTCCAGGGCCCCTGGGGGCAGCTGCAGGAGCTGGGGAGTGCTCTGTGCTCAGTAACTTGCACTTCTGAATCAGTTTGGGGATTTTAGTTCTCAAGAAACTTTACAGTCTTGGGGTTTGAAGTGAAAGCAGGTTTTTAAGGAAGCTTTTCTCAAAACTGGAAACGCTGTTTCCGCCTGTTCTGCTCAGCAGGGCTCTGCTGGAGAGCCTTTCACTCTGAGTAGCACACACAGGAGTCTTGTGTCTCTACACACTTCCCTCAGCTAGCAAGCCCCTCTGCTTCTGGTAAGCACCAGTTCTTAGTGCTCCTCTGCTGCAGAAGGCAAAGCAGGAGAGAGCATGAATCCCCAGGCATCTGCTAAGGGTGACAGAAAGGTGACAGGGAAGGTTTGCTGCCTGTGTCATCACTGATCCTGATGATCACAGTCATGAGGCTGTCTTAGTAATTTACTGCATTGCCACAGCGTTTTGCTATTTGAGACCAGCTTAGCCAGTCACCAATGTGACCACCTCCTCCACAGCTTTTCCTTCCCATGAATGCATGCTTTCTCAGAGTCCTCTTGCTGTTCAGAAACGCTATTGAATTACCAGCTGGCTGAGAAAATAACACCTCACTATTTAAAGCTAATATTTGCTTGCAAAAATAACATGAAGATTAAAAACACAGCCTGAGAGAGATTAGTGTCTATTTTAATACTGCTGGGGTCAAAAAGCATAGTGAACCCCCTGAAAATGAGAGTGTTTGAGCAAAGCCTGCTCTCATGCCGTGATACAGGATCATGTCCTGGCAGGATGGGTAGAATGTGGCAGCTACAGAGCTGCTTTGGCAGATGGCATAGTGAGAAAGTAGAGAATTAGATGTTCTGTGGCTGAAGTAGTACTATGCATGTGCGTGTTTATCAACAGAGATTAAATCCAGGAGACAGGAGGTGGGGATGGATTTAGCGTCTGTGGGCTTCTGCAGCCCCTACAGCTCTGCTCATGTGTAAGGACTTGTAACACAGAAATGTTACACTGGAAAAACTGGTAAATTCTTTTTCTGCAAGTATTTTTGCACTGGCTGTCAACCAAGAAGGCTGCAATCGTTCTGTTAATCCTAAGGATGTAAGATGTGTTTCACTGTTCCCCTTCTGTTGTTCCTTCGTTTACTGTTCATCCCTGGAGCAGTTTCTTTACCCCCTGGAGCAGAGTGCAGAGATTCGGGCAGTTTGGGGAGTAAGGTCAGTGTGGGCTTTGAAGCACGGGTTCTGTGTCACTTTCAAGTCCTGTCACTGCTGCTTCATCATAGAATCCCAGCCTGGGCTGGGATTGGGAGGGACCCCAAGGATCACAGACCTCCAACCCCCTGCCACAGGCAGGGCCACCAACCTCCAGGCCTGGAGCTACGCAAGGGTGCCCAGGGCCCCATCCAACCTGGCCTTGAACACCCCCAGGGATGGGGCACCCACCCCCTCTCTGGGCAGCCTGTTCCAGCCCCTCACCACTCTCTCTGCACAGAACTTCCCCCCAATCTCTCCTCTCCCCCTTCCCTCCTCCAGCTTCACTCCATCCCCCTTGTCCTGCCAGTCTCTGCCCTTGAACAAGCTGATTCCCCTCCTGTTCCTCTGCTCCCTCCAGGGACTGGGAGGCTGCAATGAGGTCCCCCCACAGCCTTCTCTTCTCCAGGCTGACCCAGCCCAGCTCCCTCAGCCTCTCTCCATAGGGAGCTGCTCCAGCCCTCTGAGCATCTCCATGGCTCCTCTGACCCCTCTCCCAACAGCCCCACATCTTGTACTGGGGCCCCAGCTCTGGACACAGGACTCCAGCTGGGGCCTCGTGAGGGCAGAGCAGAGAGGGACAATCCCCTCCCTGTCCCTGCTGCCACCCCTCTGCTGATGGAGCCCAGGATCCCATCACCCTTCTGAGCTGCAGGAGCCACTGGCTGGCTCATGTGAAGCTTCTCACCGACTATGACACCCAGGCCCTGCTCAGCAGGGCTCCTTCTGAGCTGCCAATCCTGCAGCTACTGCTGACTGGCAACCCCAGAGCTGTTCTGCTGAGCAAGGCTGCTCCAGATAAAGGGTGAGTAAGTAACCCTTTCTTGCCTGTCAGCCCTCTGAGCTGCTGCAGGGTGGCACAACAGAGCTGTGTTTGCTGTTTGTGCAATCTCTGTGCATCATCCTGTTATTAATAACTGCTTTGGTCATGCAGCTTAGCAGTTTGTTTTCCATGCTGCCTGACAGGCATTCAGAGGTGCTGCTGGCAGAACTCGTAATCAGGAAAAAAACCCCAAACCCTGCAAAACTTTGCTGCAATTCCTCTGGCCTCAGAATTATCCTTGTTGCTCATTCTGGGCAGTATTCCCTGCAGCAGGGTGCTGTCAGTGCTCCCTGAATGCCTGTGGTGTAGAGAAGGTGATGCTCTGTGGGGAAATGACGGTTGTGATTGATTCAGACTGGCGCAGGAGTTGTGGAGGCACGGTGGCTGGCATGTAAGCTGAGGGAGTGGGGTGAGCTGAAGGAAAGGATTTAATTTCATCTAAAACTAGGACAGAGAACTGACGTGTAAATCCTGTTCTTTGCAAGGTGGTTTCAGAAGGAAGCATCTTGCAGTGGGTAATGCCTCTTACTCTTGGCAGTCTGTACGTCTCTTCCTGGGACAGTGGATGATGCTAGGCCTAAAATACCACAGCTAGCAGTGTGTGCTTGAGGGGAAAAACATCACATAAATGCCTTTTATTAGAAAGAACAAGTTTTACCTTATGATCTTGTTTCTATAGCCTTTTATTTTGCTGTGTTGTCCCAGATACCTTTAATTTCCCCCTTGCTTTACCAGAGGAGTTCTCAGCGCTCTTCAGGCTTTGCCTGCCTTTCTGAATTAATAGCACAGAAAGTTATTTCAGTAACTTAAAGCTTTCTGGTTTTGTAGTTCTGAGAGGCAGTTTTCTACCTCACAGGTTTTTTTCAGAGAGCTGACACGTTTCTCTGGCTGAGGTTGGTGCTAAGCTGTGCTTGCTACTCAGGAAGTATTAGGGCAGCAATAAGTGTGTCTCCAAACGAGAAGCGTGGTGGGTTTTTCCCTCTGGTTGTGCTTGTCCCTGCATGCTTCTCTCAGGCTTCAGAGAATTATGACTTCATATCAACCTGTTTTCAAGATACTACATGAAAGCCTTGTTCCCAGCCAGTGAGGGAAGGAGGTGGCTCCTTTCAAAGCAATTTCCCTGCCATTTGGAGAGGTTGTTGAATAACGTGAAACTCTGGCTAGGAGTTTCTCTTGTAAAATGCATTGCAGCCTAATGCAAAGTGCTAAATAACTACTAAGTGGTTTTTCCCTTCCATCTAGGAGTGCTCTTTCTGCAGCACTCCCTGTGTCTGAGAAGATTATAAAGCATGTGATGTTGTGCTTGGTCCTGAAATGTAGGACATGTAGTACTCTGCTTAGCACGAGTTCCAGGAGGGAGCTGTGACCTCGAGAAAATGGGAAGCTTCTCACATGTAATTTGATTTACAGCCATGTCGATGGTATTTAATGTGGCCTGGGTGGCTCCAGTGTTGGCTGCCCCTTCAGTAGGCAGAAATGTAATTGTCAATGCCACTTAGCTGTTGACTTTGCCTTTGTCTAAGCACTATTCTTTTTTCCTTGTTGGGAATCTGTGTTTTTGACTTGAAAATACTCAGGATTATTGGATTCATGGCAGCTGGACAAGCTGATCCAATCGAGCTGTTATGAAGTACCTTCTCCTCTGCTGATCCCCTTCAAGCGTTATGAAGTAGCTTCTCTTCTGTACAATCTGCTCTACAAATAGTATTTTAAAACACAACCACAGGGAAAAGTCCACAGAGTTCCCATCTCTCAAATATTTATTTGAAATGTCTATTGATTTTTACATATTTTTAATAAAATGAGACTTCAAGGGCAGCTATTTTTCTAAAAAAATTCTATACTACAAAGGAGTGAGTTTAGAGTTTTATTGAAATTTTATTGAAAAGTGCAATTAAATGGTTGTTAAACATTTAGTGTTGTGTTGTGATATTGATTTACAAACTTCTGTGCAACCAGAAAAATACTCAGGGAAGCGTTGGTGTAATTCAGACCTCCTGCTGAATGGGATATTTTCCTTCTCCTGGTTCTGCTTGCTTTGCTGTTGATTGTGGATTGAAAGCCACACATCTAATGCCTTCTTTTTCCCCCCCCTCAAAGGACTGGCCCTTCGATGATGGAGCACCACCCCCGAATCAGATAGTTGATGACTGGCTAAACCTGTTGAAAACCAAATTCCGTGAAGAGCCCGGATGCTGTGTCGCTGTTCACTGTGTTGCAGGGCTGGGAAGGTCAGTGTCTCCGTGCTGGGCTCCAGGGTAGTTTGTTTGTTGGGTTGGTAGGTCGTGGGAAGCATTAAGTAAATGCCAATTCCTCTATTTTCCCCTCAATAACACTTGAAAGCAGCAGCATCAAGTTTGTGTCATTAAAGCAAGAGAGGCTTAGCACAGCTTAAAGAGCTTGAGTAATTTCATAACTCTTGATCAAGGCTGAGAGGAGGAATGTGGAGAGATTGTTCAGAACACTCCTGTCAGTCAGGAGAGCAGTGAGAGGTGCTGTTAATTTGTGTCTTCCTGTGGAAACAATCAAATCTCTCCTGCTTGACAAACACAGTGCCTGTGTGTAGTGCAAATCCTCAGGCTGCACTTGGGGTTTTTTAAATTTCCCTCTGTTTTTAACTGGTATACTGGTAGCATATGGTAATAAAAGCATTTAGAAAAACTGGTTCACTTGCTTTCATGCTCTGAAGTGGCTTCACTTCAGTGGCAGGAAGAGCTAGGCCTGTGTTTCTTGCTCACATGCAGGCTGCTTCTCCCTTCCCAACTCAAAGTATAACTTCCTTCTTTGGGAAGAACTTCCTTTCAAGATGAAATTAAAAGGAAAACCAAAACACAAACAAAACCCAGCCGATTTGGGAAGGTTAAATGCTGCCTTCATATTCCCAGCTGTAATCTCTGAGTGGTGATTTATCCTATGGGCTAGGAGGAGATGGAGCAGAAGTGGTGGTGTTCCTTCAGGAACCACAGGGCTGGTCACATTTAAAACATGAACAAGTGGACAAGAAAGCTGGATTGAAGAAGCCAAGCACAGAGTTGGAGTCAAGCTCTTAAATTTCTACCTCTAGAGAAGCAGAGGTGGGGGAAATGAAGAGGTAGAGGGAGAAGCAGCCAGTATTTAAAGACACAAGAGCCAAAACCTTGAGATAATTAATACTTGTGTATCCACTGAGGAGCACCTTTAGGGAGGTGGCTGTGTGTAACTGTGTGTATTGCAGTTTCAGCTTGTTGACAAGCCAGCTCTGGACACTGAACCCATTCCAAAACGTGGATCTCAAAGTAGAGTTTCACTCTGCTGCCCCTGGACTGCCCAGTTCCACATACAGAATGAAACCCCATGAAAGCTGTCTGGTGTGTTCAGTGCCTCACAGATCTGCCCCGGGTACAGATACACCCACAGTGCTTCCAGGGCAGGACACGTGCAGGGGGTGCTACACACTGGCTTTAGCAAAGCAGAAAATCAGGTGTTAGTGAAATGAGAAAGCATTAAAATCTAGAATTACTGTTTCCAGCCCCAAACACTAAGGAGCTGTTGTTTTTTATGTCCTTTTGTCTGTGTGCTGGAAGAAGCTGGTGTCTCTGTCTGCTGAAAGAAGCTTTACATTAGGTACTCAGCAGGCAAATGTCTTTCTGTAGATAATGCTTAAAGAGAAAGGATTTCAGCTATTTGTTTAGAGATTAATTGGATCTATTTTGAGGGGTTCAATATATTGTTTCTCCAGATCCTCCTTAACCATTGATTTCTCCTTTAGGGCTCCTGTCCTGGTTGCACTTGCTCTCATTGAATGTGGAATGAAGTACGAAGATGCAGTTCAGTTTATAAGGCAGTAAGTTGAACTTCTCCCTTCCCAAGAAACCTCTCCCTTCACCTTGTGTTTGAACAGTGTGTGTTCAGCAGAGCTTGTTAGAATTCTGATGTGGCTCCTGGTAGCTCTATCCTGACCGTCATGGGCATGATTTTGACATTAATGCTGAGGGTTTATCCCTTTCCTCTGTTTAGAGATGAGGATTAAAAGGTGAACGCTCCTTCCTTTTTTATTTTTTAATTATTATTATTTTAAAATCAGGGGGTTGATATCAAACTCTTGACCTAAGAGATTTTTTTTTTTTGAACTGGTGGAGAAAAATTATCTAGGCAGGGGTTGTAAAAATTATAGGGGAATGTGACACAGGCTGATTGCTCCTAATTAAAATAAATACAAATCTAGTAAGGTTAGACCCCAGAGCAGAGTTTCTACAGCAGGGAGGTAAGCACTGGCACTCCTGTGGGTGTTGTGGGTGAGTGTGTTACCCACCCAGGAGATGTCAGAAACCACCTGTCTGGAAAATAACTAAACTGGTGAAGGAAGAGACTGCTGAGCTCTCTTGGCTTAGTGATAACATCAGATCTTGAAATGAAGCCCAGCAGGTAAGATTATGTTGAATGAGCTTTGCCAAGAAAGCAATTTGTCCTTTTATGGATTCCTGGGGTCTTCAGTTATCTTTGGAAACTGTATTGCTGTCAACAGACCTTTCTGAATTTGCCCTTCCTTGGATGTGGCACCTTTTATACTGAGAAGCTGTTTTCTGAGCCTCTTAGGTATTTGTATCCCAATGTCATGGTCTTACCCAGCTGATACAACCAGTAGCACTTGTGTCTGCAAGGAAAGGGTGGGCTCAGCATTGTTCCGTGACTGTTGCTGGAAACAAACCCCTTTCAATCCAAGAAAATAAAACCCACTTGGCAAATTTCAGCCTTGTTTTAATACTGGTGTGTGCTGGCTCCTCTCTCCTTCCTCACAGTGTCAGTGGATGTGGAACCAAGCCAAGATGCTGCTTTGTAGACAGAGAAAAGTTGTGCAATGAGGATTATCCTGCTTTAGAACGTATGTGGTGACTGCAGAAGTACTTTATCCACTGATCCCAGCCTTCATTCTCTCTGTTCTAGGAAAAGGAGGGGAGCTTTCAATTCCAAACAGCTGCTTTACCTTGAGAAATACCGACCTAAGATGCGATTACGCTTCAAAGATGCCAACGGTCACTGCTGTGTTCAATAAAAACCATAATCTCAAACGAAGGCTGAAGCTCTGGCATGGCTGTTTTCTGAACTCTTGGCACCTGGAAATGTGAATCTGGAATCAAAACTACGTCATCAAATTAGTGGTGGAGTCAGTGCTCCTCAACCTCTGTCCTAATGATGGTGATGATTGAAAAGGAAAAAAAAAATAAAAATTAAAAAAAAAAAAGAAAAACAAATTAAGAGAAACATTTCAGTGAAGGATTGTTTTCTCCTTGAGCTGCAGTTTGAACATCTGCAAGGAGAAAAATCAAGTTTCTGAACCTTCTGTATTTTTAAACTTTTTAAGAAAAGAAATAAAGTAAATTTTATGTCTAAGGAAAACCAGCAGAGCATTGGCTTGTGCAGAAACTATTGTCTTAATTCGAGGAGGTACCCCACAGTTAGGGCCTGACCCAGCAGTTCTGGTGGGATTCTTTTAAGTGGAGTTGCCTTTTTTTCTCTTTTAACCTTGCTGGGACCTGGCAGAGAGGGGTGAGGAGGAGCTTTTGTTGCTGTTTGGGAGCAGCCTGACAGCCTTCAGCCCAACCTGGGTGTATTCTGGAGATTCAGTGATGTCTGTGTTGTGTGTCTGGGTGGTGTCCTGACTCTGCAGGTGTGAAAAACCCTCCTGGGTGGCTCCAGGTGTGAAAAACCCTCCTGTGAACCTGCTCCAGGCCTTTCCTGGCTGGTGGGAGATGGTGCTTGGAGCTGTGTGTGAGCCTGTGCTCCTCTGTGGGACTCTGTGTGTGTCACTCTCGTTTTTCCAAAGAATTTGGCTGAAATGTGACTTGTCTTTTCTGTTGGTGGAGAGAAAAATCTGTCCTGGCAGAAGACTGATGTGTCCTGGGTGAGGAGAGGGCAACTCAGACCAGGAATTCAGTGAATTTCTCCCTCCTAAGGAAGAAGAAAAGGCTTTTTTTTGCTGCTGCCCAGACTCTCTGCCTTGCTCAGGGTGGTAAATCAGGATCTGGGGGGAGGATCTCCTTGGGGTCATCCCTGAGGTAAACACGCACCCGTGTGAACCCCTCAGAGGGGAGGGGGTTGTTTGCAGACCAGTTCAACCCCCAGTTGCCTTGTTATATTTTACTGGGCTCTTCTGGAGGGAGAATCTTTAGTTACTCAGCAGCCTGCCTGGTGTGTGCTCACCCCTGCCTGGTTTCTGGAGCACAGGCTGGCGCCACGTTCCCTTTGTGGGGCTGTTGGCATTGCCTGTGAATTAATCAAGCCACTTGATTAATTTACAACCTCTAGTAACCCATTTCAGCCAGGCTACTTCTACCAAACCCCTGTTAACTTTGTGCCCTGCCCCAGTAGTGACCACATACACTTCCAAAATGTCTGTAATACTCAGCTGTTGGAGGCTTTGAATGCAGGTTCAGTGTCAAACTCTCCTGTGATCCTTTGCTGTGGAGCACCAAAGGCTTCTGTGGGTCTGTGCCTGTCGTGGGTGTAGACTGGTACCCATCTCTGTGATACCTCAGCTGCTGGTGATGTGACCTGCCTTCACAGGACTCCTTCCTGTTCTAGACTTCTGCTTTGAGTCTGCAGCTTAACTCCTCAAAGACTTGCAGAGCACAGGCACTGGACTTGCAGAATTCTATTCCTGGAAGGGGTTTATTAAGTTTAAGCAAAAAAAACCATGGCACTTGTTGAGCTCCTCACTTCACAGACCTGCTGGAGGTCTGGGGCTAGAGAACAGCGTGCTCCCCCAAACTCTGTCTGCCCCCTGACTCCAGCTGTGGTGTTGTACTGAGTTCCTTCCTCCCTTTGAGATGTGTAATGTGTCTGGTTGCTTTAACAGATAAAGGAGACACAGGAGTGTGTGAGCTGGCAGTGCCTGGGTGAGGGAAACAACATAGCTGGTGATGGCTGAGGCCACCTGGAAGGTAGATGGTGCTGAAGTGACCTAATTCTGCCCTGTACCTTCCCCTTGCAAACTAGAAGCCTGATGTTTTGTTTCTGCAAATTGAAATGGGTGGTTTCTTTAGGGAAATGAAATCCTGGTACTTAAAGGTGATGTGGTAAATGGTGGGAGTCAGATTGGAGGGGAAGGTGCTGAGCTGGATTAAAATTCCAACCCCCAAGCCCTTCTGGAGAGCAAGAAAGCAAAACTTCACATGCTATCTGTATAGCTTTGTGTTCTTCCCCTTAGTTTTACTCTGATTTATCATGTACTGATTGCCATAGACTCTGCCTCTGCAGCCTTAATTGGGGAAAAGCAGTGAGAAGTGCAGCCTGGCACCCAGGCAGACACAGCCCAGGGGGCTGTGATGCTGCCCAGTGCCCAGCAGGCACAGCACTGGGCTCAGCACTTGACTGTAGTGCAATAAAGTTCTTGCAGTCAAACGTCTTCCCTCTGGCTCTTGATGAATTTATTGCAGCTCATTAATGCTAACTGCTCTTCTTTAATCCGATTTGTAAAGGCCTGGGGCCAAGCCTGTCCCTGCCCCTTGTGTTACTAATCACTGCTGGGTGCTGCTTGGGTTCGCCTTGGGAAAGGCTCTTCCCCCTCTGAGAAGGGTGCTGCGGACAGGAGCAGCTCTCTCCCTTTCCAATTACCCCTTCAGAAACCTGTAAATTTACCTTTAGACAAACAAAACGAACTCCCACCCCAAACACCAGCTCTGAACTCTCCCAAGAACTGTCAAGGATGCGTTCCAAACCTGGCTGGGCTGGGCTGGGACCCCATGCGACCGGGCTGGGCTGGGACCCCATGCCACCTGGCAGGGCTTGAACAGGGGCATTGTCTGGGGGTAACAATGTGGGAGAGAGATCCCAGTCAGTTCCCCTTCCTTGGGAGCAGAACACCACCACCTTCCTCTAACTCATTTTAATACTACTGAGGTGCTGTTTTCTGGGCTTTGCAGATAAGGATCCAATCAGCTCTGCTTTGTTGCCATCAAAGAAACATGTTACTTGCAAATCAGTATCATGTTCCCAATCTTTATCAGATTTTTCCCACTAGTGTTCCTGGGACAGAATTTCAGCCCCTGTTGGCAGTGAGATAATAAGCTGCTTTGTGAGGCCAGCAGCCTGAACTGTGAAGCTCCATCTCCTCTTTGTGTTTGTACAGGGGGTGGTGGGGTGTAAGGGGGGGTGTTTTTAAACAACAAACTTTGATTTTCAAAGCTTCTGCCTTTTTGGTTACCCAGGGTGAAAGTGCAAAGGCTGCTGAGTATAAAACAATACAGGGGCTTTACTGGGGCTGGGAGGTTCCTGTCCACTGCCAGTTACCTGTTCCTCATGTTCATCTTCTTTCCCTGAGGTCTGGGAGGCTCCAGCTCCTGCCACCTTGACTGGAGATAAGACACTCCAGAATGATAAGCAGAGTGGAGTGGCTCTGCGTGGGGGAAGAAGCTGCAGGAGCCACGCTTGGCACTGAGTTAACTAAAAACCTTACAGAGCCTTTAATGCAGTCCTGGTGCATGCAGATCCCTTCCAGAGAGCCTCTCAAGAGCTGCTTTCGGAGGGGAAGGGAAGGACAAGCCTTGTGTCAGTAAACAATCAGAAGGAAGACGTCAGGGTTCCTGTCAGTCCTGTTGTCTCTGGATTTGTGCAGCGTCACGGCTCCAGACAGCCATGGGGGGGGTGTGTGTGTGCTGAAGGTGCCCAGAGCCGGGCTCTGGGTTCTGATGGGCAGGAAGGAGGTGACAGGGACCCTGTCTGCAGCTGGGTTTATGTGGCTGAGGCCCTGGGGACACCTCAGGCACTGCTTTTCCTGGCCTTAGCTGGAGCACCTTTCGTTGCAGGCTGAGGGCTGCGTAGGCATTGTCACCTTGAGGGTCCTTCCTTCCATCTCTTGTGCCCTTGTTTGGCCAAACCCAAAGCACAGAGCTCATCTTAAGACCTTCACTTGCTCCAATTGCTCATTGCCTCAGAAGTTAAATCCCCATCATCAATGAAGCCACATAAGTGAAGGCCTGATTGTTTTTCATGCTGTCTATTCAGCCTGGATTGTGCTACTTCTGGCTGGCAGGGCAGCACCCAAGGGAAAACTAGACCATCTTGGGAAGTTCCTGGCCAGCTGACTGAGTTGTTGGTGCAGTTGTGGCACCTGGGACAGGATCTCTCCTCCTTCCTGGGTTTTGGCACTTCTCTCTGCACCACTGAGCAGACCCCTGGTTCAGGGACGAGGTTGGTACCAGGTAAGTGAGCAGCCCAGCTCTTTGGGGGGATGGTGGCCTGGCTGGTGAGGGGCTCGTTTCTTGGAGAAACAACTGTGGGGGAGATCCAGAGGCTGCTGGAGAAGCTGCTGTATCTTGGCAGAGGCTGTGGCGATGCTGGCAGGCTAGCTGGAATTTGAGGTGGCTGTGTCTGCACGCTTTCTTACAGGGCTTAACTGGATGGAGATGAACGAGGGACCCCAGGAGCCAAGGCCAGAGGAGAGTCCCTGATCCAAATCTGTGGATGGATTCGAAGAACTCCAGGAGGGGCAGAGAACCAGGTAAGGAAACGCTGCTTCTCTGTCCAGCAAGAGAAACCAGAAGTGCTGAGTAATAACAGGACTTGCTTAGGGCTCAAAAAGTCAGTGGGAGGGAGTGAATCTGGCTCCAGGCTGTGGGACATCCTCTGTGGCTCCTGGAGCTGCTCTGCTGGGCAGCTGGGCTGCATGCTGGTGACTGGAACCTGTTACTGAGGCGATTCTCAGGCTGACAAGCACCCAGAGGGGATGTGTGTGCAGTCACTTGGAGGAGAGGATGTTGTGAAGGGCACCCTGGCAGAGCTGGGAGGCTGGGGCTACAAACATCTGCAGTGTTTGCAGCAAGTGGAGAGCACAGCATGAACCCTGGACTGAAGTAATATCCAGAAAGCCCTTGGGTTGTCCATGGCAAGGCCATTGCACGTGGAGCTTGCGACCTTCCTGGGCTACTGTTTTGTTTCTGGGTTTCAGTGTCCTTGTTGTTATCCAGAGGGCTGCTGGATCATCATTTGCTGGGCGGCCTGGTCCTGCTGAGCTGGTTATTCCAGCTGACTCTGTGCTTTGGGGTCCCTTTGGCTGTGGGTATCTCCATGTGTAAGGCTGCTTCGTGTGCTGCCTTGTGATCTGTTGCCATTTCCATTTCAAATCGCAGTTCCCAGCAATAAAAGGGGAGAGGACGTGGAACACAAACAGCTTTAGGACTGAAAGAAGAAGTCTTGCTAGAGAAAAGGGCAGCAGAGCCAGTCAGGCTGGCACTGAGAGGGGCTTGGGGGGGGGGGGGGGGGAACATTAAAATAGCAGCAGCGTGTTGACATCTGATCCTCGCTGCCTGCGAGCCTGCAGGGAGTGCTGGGAGTGCTGGCCAGCCCCCTGCTTTAGGAGAGCTCCGATGGGATCGATGTGTGCCTGCAGTATTGTGTCCAGTTCTGGGCTCCTTGGTATAAAAAGGACAGGGATCTCCTGGAAAGAGTCCAAAGAAGGGCTACGAAGATGATTAAGGGCCTAGAGCATCTCCCCTATGAGGAAAGGCTGAGTAAGCTGGGACTGTTCAGCCTTGAGAAGAGAAGACTAAGGGGGGACCTAATCAAAGTTTATAATTATCTGAAGCAGGGGATGCAGGGGGAATCAGCCAGCCCCTTTTCAGTGGTCTGTGGGGATAGGACAAGGGGCAATGGCTGCAAGTTGGAGCATAGGAAGTTCCGCACCAACATGCGGAAGAACTTTTTCACAGTGAGGGTGACTGAGCACTGGAATAGGCTGCCCAGGGGGGTGGTGGAGTCTCCTTCACTGGAGATATTCAAGACCCGCCTGGATGCCTATCTGAGCAATATGAGCTAGGGAGCCTGCTTTGGCAGGGGGGTTGGACCCGATGATCTCTTGAGGTCCCTTCCAACCCCTACAATTCTGTGATTCTGTGATTCTGTGATTCTGTGAATCCCACCCCTTCAGTGCTTGGCAGGGAGGGGAGCGTCTGTTTTGCTGGAGGATCGTTTGACTGGTCCGAATAATGAGGCTTTTTTATCTTTCTCCTTTCTGTTGTTTCTGTGGCTCGAGGGCAGTGAGAGAGGCGGTGGGTTTCCTGCTGCTGGGATGATGAAAATGCAGATTTGATGGAATCCCAGAGGTTGGAGGGGCTGGTGTGGGGTCCTGCACCACAGAGCACCTGCTGCAGGAGCTGTGCTCCAACAGCTCCCGCTGTGGTGGGTACAAGCTGCAGGTTCCTTCCCTTCTCCCCTCCCTCAGCAATGAAACTGGGGTGAAAAGTAACAAAATGCTGTCAGGGGAAAAACAGAGGAGGAAGAATCATAGAATCCCAGCCTGGGCTGGGTTGGGAGGGACCCCAAGGGTCACAGAGCTCCAACCCCCTGCCACAGGCAGGGCCACCAACCTCCAGGCCTGGAGCTACACAAGGTTGCCCAGGGCCCCATCCAACCTGGCCTTGAACACCCCCAGGGATGGGGCACCCACCCCCTCTCTGGGCAGCCTGTTCCAGCCCCTCACCACTCTCTCTGTACAGAACTTCCCCCCAATCTCTCCTCTCCCCCTTCCCTCCTCCAGCTTCACTCCATCCCCCTTGTCCTGCCAGTCTCTGCCCTTGAACAAGCTGATTCCCCTCCTGTTCCTCTGCTCCCTCCAGGGACTGGGAGGCTGCAGTCAGGTCCCCCCACAGCCTTCTCTTCTCCAGGCTGCCCCAGCCCAGCTCCCTCAGCCTCTCTCCATGGGGGAGGTGGCATGATGCACAAGGAATGGTAATCACCATCCTGCCAACTTCATCTCCTCCACCACCCTGGGCTGGTTGCACATGGGAGAGGGACCCAGCATGATGGGCAGGCTTTCTTGGGGGTCTTCCTTGTTGCTGATGGGTACTCAGGGTGCCTTTGGAAGCAGGGCTCAGAGCCAGGCCTGATCTTGCACCTGTGGAGCAGGGCAAGAAGAAAAGGAAATAATTCCATTTAAGGGGGAAAAAAAGAAGGGAAAAAAGGAAACCAAATGTTGTCAAGGAAACTGCTCTCCCAGTCCCCTGTGCACAGCCACCACGGCACAGAGAGAAGCCTCCCCATAGCACAGCTGCATGGGGCAGGCTCCACAGACCTGGTGGAGGCAGCAGGAATCCAGGGCTAACTACAGAGCTGTGTTTTGATTCCTGTGTGGGCTCCAGCCCACCCTGCTGCAGTTCTTCTCTGTACCTTCCTTAACAAGCCAGCCCTGCTTCCCTCTCTGGAAAGGCAGCCAGAAATTTTAAGCAGGAGAAAAGGAGGTCAGGAGGAAGGTGACAGGAGTTACAGCAGGCTGGCTGTGGGTAGCAGCCTTCTTCCTGCAAGGATAATTACTTAAAGCAAGATGAACGCTCCGGGTTTCAGTTAACTCCTCTCCAGCCTGTGTTAAACCCATTATGGGATGCCTCTTGTCTGACATTTGTGTCTTTGTCCTTAATGATGACAGTAAATTTAAACACCCCAGGAGGGCTGGGGAGAGCTGCTAAGCCTCAGGATGCTGCTGCTGCTGCTGTGACTCCCCAGCATCACCCCACGGGTGAGGCTGCTGCAGCTGCTTGGCCCCAGGAGCCATGAGAAGTGTGGGTGTCTCCCTGCAAAAGCTAGATGGGATGCTGATAGCCCATCATTGCTTCCTGGTTACTAGGTAATAGCTCCTGTCCCAGGTGAGTCCTTGGTGCCTGTGAAGGTAATTTAACACAGGGCTTTCCTGTTTGTGTCCTGCTGGGCTTGTGGCTCAGGCTTCCAGGACCTCAGGAAGGAATCAAAGCAGAGGTGCTGAAGGGCAGTGGAATTAAACTGTTTGCCTTTGCTTGGAAATGGCTTTGAATTTGACCTTATCCCCACCTACAACCACCTGAAGGGAGGGTGCAGAGAGGTGGGTGATGGTCTCTTCAGCCAGGGGACAGGAGATGGGACAAGGGGAAATGGCCTCAAGCTGCCCCAGGGCAGGGGCAGAGCAGATATTAGGAAGAAGTTCTCCACTGAAAGAGTTGTCAGGGCCTGGCACAGGCTGCCCAGGGAGGGGCTGAGTCACCAATCCTGGATGTGTTTAAAAAAAGGGTAGATGAGGTATTTAGGGATATGGTTTAGGATGGGAATGGTTGGACTTGATCTTAAAGGGCTTTTCCAGCCTTGTGATTCTGTGAATGTAATTCTTGCACTTGGAGAGCTGGGTTTGCAAGGGCTGGCTGGGATGGGAGGTGGCACTGGGAGCTGCTTTGTGAGGAGCACTGGTACGCTCCTGCCTCCTCCTGCCCCGTAGCTGTGCCACTGGCCCAGCACCAGAGCCACCACAGCTCCTGCAAGCACAGACATGCCTTAAACTCCTCCAGGAGTGAAGTCTGAAGCAGCTTAGCCAGGACACTTCCCCTCCTGACCCTCCCACTTCGCTGCCCCAGGCTGGGATGGGAAGGGGGATCTGCAGCGGCTTCTGCCCTTGGATGCTCCAGTGCCAGCGGGGCAACACCAGAGCTTCCCTGTGAATCCAGGCTGTTGTTGCTCCTAAACAAAGCATCTCTCTAAGGCAGGGGAAGGGCTGCCTTCCCTCCAGCTCTCATGTTTATGTATATGTGCTGCAGACACTTGTATTATTCCACCTGTTTGAAGATAATGGGTGTTTGGGGTAGAGCAGCTGCTGAAGTGGCACACGGGGCGGATCGCATCCGCAGGTGACATTTTTCACTGGGTTTATCTTTGAGAACAAGCTGGGCCCTGCAATAAACTGGCTGCTCCTTCATTTACTGGAGGACAAAGCTGCCATTATTCAGGGGCAGAAGAAAGCAAAGCCCCAGGAGATGAGCTGAGTGCGTGTGCAATATCCCCAGCCTGCCTGTGTGCGGGCATTAATGCAGGACTCAAGGTCAAAGGCTGCCCAGCGCTGAGAGACAGAGGCAGAAGGGGCCTCCAGAAGGAAGAACAGTTTATTTCTTTATCTCCTGGAGTCATGTATCAATTATCCATGGCGTCTAACAGCCTAGGAAGGGAAGAGATTTGCTGCTCTTTGAGAGGTTTTGCCTGTTCTGTTCATGTTCTGGGCAGCGGGTTTAAGCTCTGCCTGGCTCTGGAGGTGGGAGGCTCAAAGCAGAGACATCGTGTAGCCTGGGAGAGGGGAGAACCCAAAGGGCAAGAGCTTTCCTTCTAATCTCAGGTGGTCCTTCTGGCCTTGGTGAGGCAAATGGTGCTGATAATGTGAATTAGGGAAATCTGCTGTGCTCTGTGCTGGAGGGACTGCTGAGAAATTGGAGGAGAAATTACCAGTCAGTCCAGTGTGGCTGTGGGAACAAAATCACATCAGCTCAAAACCTGAGGGGCTTAAAATAGCAATTTTGCCAAGCTATTTATGACCAAAAATTGCTGCCTACCTGTCCCTGCTGCAGTATCATATCGTGATGTGACCTGTTGTGAGCCACAGACACTGCTGCTGCCCAGCTCCTCAGAGCCCCTGGCTTTTCCAGCCAGCAGAGCCACGCTGCATCCTTTGGAGAGGATGCTTGTGAAGGGATGCTGCTGCACCTCCCTTGTGAGGGATCGTGGTTAGACCCTGCTCACCACATTCTGGCAAAGCCCATGCTCCACAGGAGGCCACAGCTGCTGGAGATCCAACAGGAACAGCCTTTCTGCTGAGCATCCATCCCAGCCTCGGCTTCTGAGGCAGCACCACGGGGTCCATGGTGCTGAGAGGCAGAGGAGAGCATCCTCTGGAATGCAGATGGGTCTGGGCTTCAGCACGGGCATCCCACAGCACAGCTCACACATTCCCTCCCATCCAGCCTGGGCTTTGCTGCTGGCTAGGCTGGAGCTGAGCAGGAGAGGCTCTGAGGGCTGATTCCTGGGGTCCTGGCCTCTTGGGGATAACAGGATTCCCACCTCCTTTGAAATCAGCTCTTTGTTTTGGGGGGGGGGGAACACGTTCTGCTGTCTCAGGGCCTCAGCAGTGAGCTGATCACAGGGAGCAGTGCCTGCAGCAGGGCAGAAATGCCAGGCAGCACCAGGCAGGTTTGTTACCATCCCTGTGATCCACATGCGTGCTGCTTGCCTGGGTGGATCTTCAGCCCTGCTCCTCTGAGCACCCTGCCTCCTGCCCCCCCAGTTTGGCTCTTGGACCTCTGGGAGCCCCTTTGTTTGGGAGGAACACGTGTTGCAGCCCATGTGAACGGAGGGGGTGGGAGTGGAGCCTTTTCTTCCCTCTGAAGCAGCAGCTTTCAGGTGCTGGCACAGCATCCTGGCTGGATGCCACGGTGGGCTGGGAGCTGCTCTGCCCTTTGCTGCTCTTCCCTTGATCTCCTTAATGGCCTCAGCTTGGGTCTGGTTTCCAGGACTGACTGGGGCTCTCCTTCATCCAGTTAGTGATTTTTGACAGTGAGAATAGATGTAACCTCTTAGAGCTCGGTCTCATATCGAAAATGCAATAACACAGAGAGCAATTGCTCTCCAGGTCAGGCTCTGAGGGCTCCTGACAGCCGTCTGCAGGGCTTAATGCAGCGGGGAGCATCTTCCTAATGGATGGGAGCATCTTCCTAATGGATGGGAGCATCTTCCTAATGGATGGGAGCATCTTCCTAATGGATGGGAGCTCCCTGCTGCTCCACAGCACCCACACCCAATCGATACGGGGTGGGAGGGGAGCAGTGCTAAATCTGGACCTTCTCAGGACCTCCCATGAGGAGGGGAAGGAATGGGTTTGCAGCCTTGTGAAGCGATTTCCTGGCTGGAGACTGGCAGGGGGTGTTGTCTGGGCACCGTGTCCATTGTCATGCCCTGTCTCTGTGCTGTGTAAAACCTGTGGTACAAACTCCAGCATCCCTCCTGCTCCTTGTGCAGCTGAGGCACGGAACGGATGGGAAGGGTGAGCAGGAGCCGTTCCCCAGCCTTTAGCTCCTGTAGCCAAACTCCAGCACTGCCTCACTCCTGAAAAAGGGGCCATAAAACACCAGGGGAGTCGGTTTAACACGAGTTTTGCATTTGGTGAGGGGCAAAGAAGGGGTTTCAGGTGGGTGCCTTGGGGAGTTCAGGTGGGAGATGGTTCTTGCTCCCTTGACAAAGATGTCTCAGGGTGAACAGTGATGCTGGGGGCAGTGACCTTCTAAACAACAAAAGCAAGTGTAAAGTCTGGCACCTGGGGAGGAATAACCCTCTGTATCAGCACAGGCTGGGGGTGACCTGCTGGAGAGGGGCTCTGTGGAGAAGGACCTGGGGGTCCTGGTGGGTGACAGGTTGGCCATGAGCCAGCAGTGTGCCCTGGGGGCTGAGAGAGACAATGGGATCCTGGGGGCATCAGGAGGAGTGTGGCCAGCAGGTCACAGGAGGTGATCCTCCCCCTCTGCTCTGCCCTGGTCAGGCCCCACCTGGAGTGTTGTGTCCAGTGCTGGGCTCCCTGGGATCAAACAGCCAGGGATCTCCTGGAGAGAGTCCAGAGGAGGCTACGGAGATGATGAAGGGCCTGGAGCATCTCCCCTGTGAGGAAAGGCTGAGTGAGCTGGGGCTGTTCAGCCTGGAGAGAAGAAGACTAAGGGGGGACCTGATCAATGTTTATCAATATCTGAAGGATGGGATGCAGGGGGAAATGGCCAGCCCCTTTTCAGTGTCTGTGGGGACAGGACAAGGGGCAGTGGCTGCAAGTTGGAGCACAGGGAGTTCCACACCACTCCAGTGTCTGTCTGTCTGTCCTGTCACTCTGGTGTCTGTCTGTCCTGTCGCTCTGGTGTCTGTGTGTCCTGTCGCTCTGGTGTCTGTGTGTCCTGTCACTCTGGTGTCTGTGTGTCCTGTCGCTCTGGTGTCTGTGTGTCCTGTCGCTCTGCTGTCTGTGTGTCCTGTTGCTCTGGTGTCTGTTGGTCCTGTCGCTCTGGTGTCTCTCTGTCCTGTCGCTCTGGTGTCTCTCTGTCCTGTCGCTCTGGTGTCTGTGTGTCCTGTCGCTCTGGTGTCTGTGTGTCCTGTCGCTCTGCTGTCTGTGTGTCCTGTCGCTCTGGTGTCTGTGTGTCCTGTCGCTCTGCTGTCTGTGTGTCCTGTCACTCTGGTGTCTGTGTGTCCTGTCGCTCTGCTGTCTGTGTGTCCTGTCGCTCTGGTGTCTGTGTGTCCTGTCGCTCTGGTGTCTGTGTGTCCTGTCGTTCTGGTGTCTGTGTGTCCTGTCGCTCTGGTGTCTGTTGGTCCTGTCGCTCTGGTGTCTGTGTGTCCTGTCGCTCTGGTGTCTGTGTGTCCTGTCGCTCTGGTGTCTGTGTGTCCTGTCGCTCTGGTGTCTGTGTGTCCTGTCGCTCTGGTGTCTGTGTGTCCTGTCGCTCTGGTGTCTGTGTGTCCTGTCGCTCTGGTGTCTGTGTGTCCTGTCGCTCTGGTGTCTGTGTGTCCTGTCGCTCTGGTGTCTGTGTGTCCTGTCGCTCTGGTGTCTGTGTGTCCTGTCGCTCTGGTGTCTGTGTGTCCTGTCGCTCTGGTGTCTGTGTGTCCTGTCGTTCTGGTGTCTGTGTGTCCTGTCGCTCTGGTGTCTGTGTGTCCTGTCGCTCTGGTGTCTGTGTGTCCTGTCGCTCTGGTGTCTGTGTGTCCTGTCGCTCTGGTGTCTGTGTGTCCTGTCGCTCTGGTGTCTGTGTGTCCTGTCGCTCTGGTGTCTGTGTGTCCTGTCGCTCTGGTGTCTGTCTGTCCTGTCGCTCTGGTGTCTGTCTGTCCTGTCGCTCTGGTGTCTGTGTGTCCTGTCGCTCTGGTGTCTGTCTGTCCTGTCGCTCTGGTGTCTGTCTGTCCTGTCGCTCTGGTGTCTGTGTGTCCTGTCGCTCTGGTGTCTGTGTGTCCTGTCGCTCTGGTGTCTGTCTGTCCTGTCGCTCTGGTGTCTGTCTGTCCTGTCGCTCTGGTGTCTGTCTGTCCTGTCGCTCTGGTGTCTCTCTGTCCTGTCGCTCTGGTGTCTCTCTGTCCTGTCGCTCTGGTGTCTCTCTGTCCTGTCGCTCTGGTGTCTGTTGGTCCTGTCGCTCTGGTGTCTGTTGGTCCTGTCGCTCTGCTGTCTGTGTGTCCTGTCGCTCTGGTGTCTGTGTGTCCTGTCGCTCTGGTGTCTGTGTGTCCTGTCGTTCTGGTGTCTGTGTGTCCTGTCGCTCTGGTGTCTGTCTGTCCTGTCGCTCTGGTGTCTGTTGGTCCTGTCGCTCTGGTGTCTGTGTGTCCTGTCGCTCTGGTGTCTGTGTGTCCTGTCGCTCTGGTGTCTGTGTGTCCTGTCGCTCTGGTGTCTCTCTGTCCTGTCGCTCTGGTGTCTGTTGGTCCTGTCGCTCTGGTGTCTGTGTGTCCTGTCGCTCTGGTGTCTGTGTGTCCTGTCGCTCTGGTGTCTGTTGGTCCTGTCGCTCTGGTGTCTGTCTGTCCTGTCGCTCTGGTGTCTGTTGGTCCTGTCGCTCTGCTGTCTGTTGGTCCTGTCGCTCTGGTGTCTGTGTGTCCTGTCGCTCTGGTGTCTGTCTGTCCTGTCGCTCTGCTGTCTGTGTGTCCTGTCGCTCTGGTGTCTGTGTGTCCTGTCGCTCTGGTGTCTGTGTGTCCTGTCGCTCTGGTGTCTGTCTGTCCTGTCGTTCTGGTGTCTGTGTGTCCTGTCGCTCTGGTGTCTGTGTGTCCTGTCGCTCTGGTGTCTGTGTGTCCTGTCGCTCTGGTGTCTGTGTGTCCTGTCGCTCTGGTGTCTGTGTGTCCTGTCGCTCTGGTGTCTGTGTGTCCTGTCGCTCTGCTGTCTGTGTGTCCTGTCGCTCTGGTGTCTGTGTGTCCTGTCGCTCTGGTGTCTGTGTGTCCTGTCGCTCTGGTGTCTGTGTGTCCTGTCGCTCTGCCATTGCTGCAGAAGGATGGGTGTGGGCTGTGCTCCCCAGCCCCATCCCAGCGAGGGTGGGCTGGAGCAGCCTGTGTGGGAGCCCTGGGGGTTTTGTGATGCTCTGGTTTCCCAGGGAGGGCTCCTCCCCGAGGCAGAGCTCCTGGCTGAAGGGGATTTTCAGGGCAATGCCCGTTTCTGGGAATCTCCAGCCCTGGGAGAGAGGAGCCCACCTCACCCTCCTCACGTAGGGCTGCAGCTCTCTGGTTTGCTCTCTGCTCCCACTTCCTGACCGACTGGTAACTAAACCCCACAAACCCCCTGTTGAAAACCTGGGAGAGCTTCTCAAGTCCCATCGTTGTGCTCCAGGGAACACATCAGCCTGAAAGTGTGATGGGAAGGAATTCTGAAGAGCTTTTGATGTGCAGGGAAGAGGGGAATCGGTGTAGGAAGGGTCCTTGGCACTGTGACACAGAGCTTAAAAAAATAATAATTAAGAAATAATGAACCCCTGTGATTCCTTTAGCTGTTTCCTACCCAGTTTTCTCACATTCCTGGGACTGACTCATAAACCTGCTGCTCTGCATTTCTGATGTTCAGCCTGGGGCCTGATTCCTGCCCAGCTGGATGCCTTGTAGCTGCTGTGGAGCACGCTGAAGGGTGCTCTGCACCATGCAGGGTTAATCCCAGGGACCCCTGCTCTGGAGGAAAGTTGGTTTTGGGGTTTTTTTATTATTATTTTTTAATTGGAGGTAACTCATTGCTATTTAATTACCAATTAGCATGTTTTTCTCTCTCGAGCGTTTGGGAAGTGTCCAGATGAGCTTTGTTCCAGGATGCTGCTCTGGGTGCTTTACCCCAGGACTGGGATGAGTTGTTTGGGGGATTCAGATGCTGCTTTGACAGGGGGGTGGGAGCATCAGGCTCCCTCTGCCCTGACAGGGGGGTGGGAGCATCAGGTTCCCTCTGTCCTGACAGGGGTGGGAGCATCAGGCTCCCTCTGCCCTGTCAGGGGGGTGGGAGCATCAGGCTCCCTCTGCCCTGTCAGGGGGGTGGGAGCATCAGGCTCCCTCTGCCCTGACAGGGGTGGGAGCATCAGGCTCCCTCTGCCCTGTCAGGGGGGTGGGAGCATCAGGCTCCCCCCACAGCGGTGGAAAAGATGCTTTGGAAGTTGGCTGGGGTGACCTGTAAGTGCAGAGGGAGCTTGGACAGGGTCAGGACCAAACCTGTGACAATTTGCATCAGCAGGGAGAAAACAAAATTTCATCTGAGGGGTTTTTTTTATATTATTCAATAGAGAAACTGATACTAAACCTCCCTCTGTCACCATGGCAACCGGCGTGCCATGCGGGGATGGATGCAGGGATGGATGCAGGGATGGATGCACAGTGTCAGAGCTGCTGCCCTGAGTGTGGCAGCATTAAAGGGCCTGGAGTGTTGAGCAGTGGGGTGGGTGTAGGGGCTCCCTCCTGCCACGGCTGCCCTGGCTGGCCCTGGGGGTGGCGGTGGGGAGGGCTGGGGGTATCGATTTCGACTCAGAGCAGCGGGATGAGGGTCGGTGGGACAAGCCTGCAGCAGCCTGGCAGTGGCAGAGCAGCTCATCCCATCATCACTGAGCATCCCATCCTAAAAGGGGGAGACCTCTGCCCCCTGGGCTGTGGGCACAGCGTTACAGGGGCTGCTGTGTCCCGTGGGGTACGTGCAGGAGGGAGCAGGGTGAGCACACTGCTGAGGTTACAACCTCTGGTTATACCCAGGGAAGAGGAGGCTCCTTTGGATCAGCAGTCGCAGGGTGTGAGCTGTGTGTGTTGCTGATGTTTGGGGGGGCTTTTTTTGGCTGGTTTTTCCTTTTTCCCCACTTGTGGGAGGAGCAGCAGTGGTGTGTGGAGGTCAAGGCCAGCGCTTTGAAGTCTTATCCCCCTCATCAGAAGTGGGGTCTGGGATGAGGATTGGAGCCCATCCTGTGAATGAAAATCTGCCTGTGGCTTCTGTCCCCCTTTGGCAGGACAGCAGCACTGATGGGGACTGTGATGCAATGAAATAGTCAGTAGGCAAGAGAAGGACTTGCCTTGTGGAGCAGGGACAGGGCTTAGGATCAGCTCTCTTCCCAGGGAACAGCTGTTGGGGAAGCAGCTGGAGATGGAAGGAGCCCTTGAGGCTCCCTGGGAGGGGAAAGGCAGCTTTTACCTGGCCTGTGTCTTTGCCACATTTCCTGCACTGTGAAACCTCCTGGTTTCCTCTCCAGAGACCAGCTGGGGTGATGGCAGCACGGGGGGGGAGCCGGGGGTCTTGTCCATGCCTGTCACTTGCCCTGCTCACTGCTCTGGGTCCCAGGGGGGGGGGTGACTCTGGGCTTTGGAGTGGAAAATACAAGCTGGAAGTGGAGCAGGTTGAATTCCACCTCCCAGGGGCACGTTGATGAGCGTGGCAGATGTTCCTGGTCATTATTTCATAGCCTGCAGGCCTTCTCCCTGTCACAGCCGTCACATCCCTGTGCCTGGTGCCCTTGTTGGTCATCTGGTTGGGAGAGGGACCCTCTGTGCTCCCTGGCACGCTGGGGGGAGCGCTGTGCAGAGGCCTTTTATCTCCTGCAGAAGCAGGAGCCAGAGCCAGGAGGGAAGAGCAGATGGTGACCTGGTTTTGCCAGTGAAAGAATGAGGCTGGAAAGGCACCGTGGAAGCGGGGACATGGGGAAGAAGCAGCTGCCTGGCAGCACCTTGGATAAACAAGGCTTCCTTTGAGCCAGGGTGAGGCTTGGACCTGCCCTTCTCAGCAAGGAAGATGTGCTGCAGATCCCCCTGGTCCTCCTTCTTTTCAAGCCATGATGGTATGTTTTCCCCTCTTTAAAAGGAGCATGTGGTAGGATGGGAAGAACTTACCCATCACATGTCTGACCTCCAGGAACTCCAGAAGAAAACAACCCTACACCAGACACACCTCACCACAGCTCTGCCCCTGATCCCTGACACAGATTTGCCCAGAGCAGGAAGGATGAGGCTGTTTTCCCCTTTGTTTTCCCCTGAGCAGTTAACTATTGTAAGATGAGTCACTGTTGTGCCTACCAACATATGCTCCTTCTTGGAGTGTTGCTGGTTTCTTGGCTCCAGCAGCTTTGCCTGGGAGTTTGGCCACGTTTGGTTCACGTCGAGTGAACAAGTGGTGTTGGTGCCTGTTGCTTTGTGTGGGGTTCTGCTGCTGGGGAACTGTGGGCTGAGCCTTGGTCCCTGCTCAGCTGCTGGTTCCTGCCTTGAAGATAACTTAATCACTGGCAACTTGTGCTGGAGCAGGAGGAGCCTGAGGCAGAGCAGGCTGCCCCGAGCAGGAGGGTTCAGAAGTCACCCTGGGTGCAGAGCTGGGAGCAGCTGGGTGAGTTCCCACAAGATGGATTTGCTGGTTTTTGAAGCGTTTTGGGTCCTTTGTTCCCTCTCAGCGACATCAGCAGCAGCAGAACTGTGGCTGCCACCTCCCCAGGAAGAATATTGAGTAACAGAGAAACACTTTGGAGTGTGGATGAGTGAACCCTTCGCCTTGGGATGGTTTATCTGGATCTGCCTGAGGTGCTGTGTAGATCAGAAGGTTTCCATTATACTGACTGGAAAGGGATGAGATGGAAGGTGATCTCCATCCCACATCAGCTGCTGCTCCCCAGCCCCACCACCGTGGTCCAGCAGCCAGGGACCCCCACGACACAACTGCCTGGGCAACCCCAGCTCTGCAGGACCCATCGGGCTCTCCCTGTACAAAACAAGGATGCTTTGTGCTGCTCAGGTATTTGGGGGGTGTTACTGGGAGGGAGGGAGCGTTTCCAGGCCTGGGGAGATGGTGAAATGGGCTGGGATGGTCTGACACTGAATGTGGATGTGCAGGGAGATGCCAGGAGGGAGATGCTGAGCAGTGTAACCGTAATCAGGGCAGGGGATGCCAGGAGGAGAATGAGTCACTCAGAGATTAGGTAAATCTCAGCAGGATTATTATTATTACAAGGGAAAATCCTGCAGATGTTGGATCTCAACAGCTTGAGAAGTCACCTTGGAAGGGGAACTTTCAGGGGCACTGACCTTGGCAAAACGTGTCTTGTTTTAACAGGGATTTGGGTGTGGAACGGTGGCTGGTTTTGGCTGTACCACTGCACCCCTCTAGCAGAGATTCAGCCCTGGTGGGGGCCAGTGGAGCAGCACAGGGGTTGGTAACATCCTGTAGATGCAGGATGGGGTCTGGGTAGCCTGGCTGTCCTTCAGTCGCTGCGTCAGGTCGTGCTGCTCGTTGCAGTGGCTGTGGAAGGCTCTGGAAACTCCTGTGGGGTTCCCCTTCTGTTCCAGCAGGACAGCAGCAGCAGCAGCCAGTGGTGGTGGAAGTGATACCACCCTGGGGACTGAGTGCTCCTGGCTCTGCTGCAGGGCACGTGGCACTGGGGGGGCACCTCATATAACCCCTCCCTGCCCCTGCAGACAAACACGGTGTGGCTGTGACCCCCTCTTGGGTGGGGGTCTGTCCCCACAAGGCTGGGCTTGGAGCAGGGTGATGTGAGCCAGGTTTTATTATCCCCAGAGCCCGGGATGCTGGCTGCTCCTGGGATCCCTCTGGTTGAAACACTGTCTGTCAGAGCATGAAGTGTTTGTTCATCAGTGTTTGGGGAGCAGCCTGCTCTTCACCCCCCCTCCTTTCCTCCTGCGAGGCTGGTGTGGGCAGGGGAAGGTGGATCTGGTGGCTCTGTGAGTCTCCTGCTCATTCCCAACCCTCTTTGGAGCTGCTGGAAACATCCAGAATAACCATCTGTATCAGGACAGGCTGGGGGTGACCTGCTGGAGAGGAGCTCTGTGGAGAAGGACCTGGGGGTCCTGGTGGGTGACAGGGTGGCCATGAGCCAGCAGTGTGCCCTGGGGGCTGAGACAATGGGATCCTGGGGGCATCAGGAGGAGTGTGGGCAGCAGGTCACAGGAGGGGATCCTCCCCCTCTGCTCTGCCCTGGTCAGGCCCCACCTGGAGTGTTGTGTCCAGTGTTGGGCTCCCTGGGATCAAACAGCCAGGGATCTCCTGGAGAGAGTCCAGAGGAGGCTACAGAGATGCTGAAGGGCCTGGAGCATCTCCCCTGTGAGGAAAGGCTGAGTGAGCTGGGGCTGTTCAGCCTGGAGAGAAGAGACTGAGGGGGGATCTGATTAATGTTTATCAATATCTGAAGGATGGGATGCAGGGGGACATGGCCAGCCCCTTTTCAGTGTCTGTGGGGACAGGACAAGGGGCAATGGCTGCAAGTTGGAGCACAGGGAGTTCCACACCAACATGGGGAAGAACTTTTCCCCAGTGAGGGTGAGGGAGCCCTGGCACAGGCTGCCCAGGGGGTGTGGAGTCTCCTTCTCTGGAGAGATTCCAGCCCTGTCTGGACACCGACCTGTGTGACCTGTCCTGGGGACCCTGCTTTGGCAGGGGGTTGGACCCCATGGGCTCTGGGGGTCCCTTCCAACCCCTGTGAGTCTGTGACTCTGTGATCCCTGAGCCTCAGACGTTGTTTCAGGTCACGACTGAGGTCTGTGAACCCAGACAGACAGAGCCGAGCTGGTGGTCTCACCTCCAGGGATCCCCCACAAAGCCCCGTGCTGGGAGCCTGCGGGGGCTGCAGCACATCCCCCCAGCAGCCTGCAGGCAGCCGGTGACCCCTGCCTGCTGCTCCCACCCCTGGGAATCAACAGGGGCTCGTTAAGCTCTGTCCCTGCTGGAGGATGGAGTGGCACCACCCCGGCACTCACCGGCTTGTTAACGGCTGTGCCAGCACCATGCCTGGCTCCCAGCACCCTTGTGTGTGCCAGGCTCCCAGCAGGACAGGCTGAGGGGTTTTCTCCCTGCTCCCACAGCTCCACAATGCTCAAACAGAGGGTTCCTCAGCCTCTCAGAGCGAGCTCTACCTCCCTGCTCGTTGCTGAGTGGTCTGGGTGCAGCCTGTCCTCATCCGCAGGGAAAATGGGCAGGAAAAGGTGGATTTGGAGTCTGGTTCTGCAGCTTCTGGCTCAGTGGGGGTCCCTGGGAGCGCTGGGCAAGGGGAGAAGGAGCTGGTGCCACCCAGACCCTCACCAGTGAGGCATCTGCATCCCCTCAGTGCAGAGGGGAATCGTTCCCTCTATTCGAGCTGCCCATGGGGGTGAGGAGCAGTGCCTGGGGTGAGCCAGATGTGCCAGCAGCCTTCCCACAGCCAGACCCTCACACCCTGGCTGCTGGGTGGGTGCCCTGAAGTTGTATTTCTAATCACAGCTCCCTGATTCCCCAGGCAGCAGATGAGCAGCAGCCCTGCCCTGGAGCCTTGGCTCCCTGTAAATACATCAGACCTTAATCCTGGAAAGAGAAAGCAGCAGCTCTGCTGCTCAGCTCTGTTAACTGGTGTGGGGGGCAATTTTCCAGCCTGTGGAGCAGGAGAACCAGCTCACTCTACGAGGGAGTTACTGTACCTTCAGCTCCCTGGGAGCCTCTGGATGCCTCTGCTGAGGAGGCAAAACTGCTCCATCCATGCCACATCCCCCTCCCCAGGACATGAAAGCAGGGTCCCTTTCTGGAGGAGGGATGGACCTTGGGATACATCCCCAAAGCACTCATATTTTCAGGGATGGTCCTACTGGTGCTGAACATCCTTTCCCAGGCCAGCCAGATGCATCCCCTGGTGAGCTCAGGGCTGGGAACATCCACACTGGGCAGCGAGCTGGGAGGGGGGCTTTGCATCACCCCCCAGTTTGCTCCACAGCAACACAGGCAAACCCAGCCCAGGGCTTGGGTATTTGGATCTGATGAGGGTTCAGCTCCATCCCAGTGGGGGAATTATGGGCTGGAGCCAGCTCTGCTCTCAGGGCACAGGGCTGGTGGGGCTCAGGTCAAGGAGGGGCTTTCCCACGTGGAGGGGTTGTGTTTCCCCCCTTGCTTGGAGGGGCTGGAAAAAGCCTCCCAGCAGCTTGGGGTAAGAGCATTTCACTTCACAGTGTTTGTTTCTGGTCTGAGAAATGCCAAGCACGTGCCCCAACCCTCAGGAAGGCCACTTCAGGAACCTTGGAGGTAAACAGCAGAGCTTAGGAGCAGTAACAGCCTGGGTGTGGTGTGGCATGCACAGGCCTGGAGCAAACCTGGAGGGTATCAGAGAAATAATGATGATAACCCTGTGCATGTTCATTATCCCTTGGGTTTAAGAGCTGGCTGGGAAAGGTTTCCTAACACAGGCTCTACCCTGCAGGCTCTGTGTTCCCCCCGGGGCTGCCTGGGGTTATTTGGGGAGCGCTCAGGGCCAGCAGAGGCTGAGGTGTTCCTTCACAGGCTCCTGCCTTCCACGCTGAGGAGCTCCTGGAGAAGGGCACTGATGGGAATGGGGGTAATGCCCAGGGATGGGAGTGATGCTCGATGCCCAGCTGAGGTGTTTTGGGGGCTGCAGAGCCCAGAAGGGGTGATGTGAACTTGGCAGAACCAGCTCTGCCCATTGATGGTGCCCCACTCAAGTGCCCCCACCCTTGTTTTGCCCATCCCACCCTCCCCAAAGACCTTCCTGCTGCATTTTATCCTCCCCAAAGACCTTCCTGCTGCATTTTATCCTCCCAAAAGTCCTTCCCAGAGGGTTTCATCCTTCCCTGGAGCTCGGTGCCTCCCACAGCCTTTCCCTGCTCCGGGGAGGAGGGGAGTTCGTGCCTGGCTGAGGGTTTCCATGGAGGTTTCCTGCTCTGACCATGGAATTCAGAGCTGGGCTGAGCATCAGCATCGTGGGGAAGGAGGTGAGACACGGATCTCTCTCCAGCAGCGCTGGGAATGTGTGTTGGGCAACACCTGCTGGGACAAGGGGACCCTCAGCATCACCCAGCCAAGAGAAGGGGCTGGGGGCTGGGTCCCTGGACCACCCGTGCGCATCCCCCGCGGCTGGCAGGGAGGCAGAGCCGGGACTGTGCAGCTCCCCGCTCAGCCTGGGCTGGCTGCGGTGGGGAGGGGGGCAAATGCAGGGGGTCCCCAGGGAGGATGTGGCTACCGGCACCGGGGTGTGACCAGCCCTGGGAACGGCAGGATGCTGCTGCCCTCTAGTGAGGTTTGGCAGCTGGGATCCCTTTGGGGTCCCCCTGGCATCAACACCCCCCCTCGGGACACCCCCCTGGGGCAGCCTCTTAGGGTCCCCAGGGCCAGGGGTGTCGCTGTGCATTGGTGGGATCTGCAGTCCCTGGGTGGGTGCTCCACATCCCGCTGCAGGACGAGGCATCAACCCCAAACGAATTGACCCCCAAAGCAGCTGGGCTTGTCTCCCCCTCCCCACAGCCTCGTGGGACCCCCACCCAGGGCTGCAGGGTGCTGTCCCCAAGGTGTCATCTCCAGTCACCCCTTTCCTTGGGGACCTGGAGTGATGGATTCCCCCAGGTTCTGCCCAGGCTGCTGCTGCTGCCTGTAAATAATACAGATGAATTAAAAGGCAGATCAAAACTAGGCACGTTTGTAATGAGATAATCCACAAGCCCCTGGTATAATTAATTATGTTAATAGGGCTGCCTGCCCTGTGAAGGCCTGGGAGGGATCAGAGGCACAGCAGGTTGTGGTGTGGGGTCAGGAGTGGAGGGGCTGCAGGGATGAGTGGTCCAGCCCTGCCATGGCTGGGGGTGCTGAGCACTGCTCCCCTGCAGCGTGGGTGCAGCTGGGACCCCCATCCTGTTCCCACTGTGTGGGACCCCCATCCTGATCCCACTGCGTGGGACCCCCAACCTGATCCCACTGTGTGGGACCCCCATCCTGATCCCACTGTGTGGGGACCCCCATCCTGATCCCACTGTGCAGCTGCAGCTCTGGGGTGTCTGGCTGGGGATGCTCATCCCTTCCCCGTGCTGGTGGGTCTGAGCTGAGGGGGGGTCCCCATCCCCAAGATGTTTTATCCCCTCCCTGCTAGCTCCCCAAGCCCAGGCTCCCCCCTTACCCCTTGCTGGTGGTTGCTGTGCTCCCCACCAGCTCTCCAGCTCACACCACGGGCAGACAGACCCCCAGCACCATCCCTCCTGCCCATCCCCGTGGCTGATGCAGCCAGTCCCAGGGCTCCCAAAACGCTTTGTGGGGTCCCACAGAGCATCCCTGTCCCGGGTGGGGGGTGTGTGGGGTAAAACCAGGGCTCAGGGAGCCAGCAGCAGGGCCAGGGCAGGCAGGCTGAGGCTGTGGGGTGCAGGCAGAGCTGCCCACAGTGGGCATCTGTCCCGGGAGGATCTCCCTGGCTGCAGAGGGCAGCAGCAGGCTGGGCACAGGGATGCCCCCTGAGTGCAGCTGCAGCAGTGCCAACCTGGGCTGCAGAGCCAGCACCCCACGGGGCAGTGGGTTTTGGGTGCTGCATGGGCTGGGGGATAGGGGGAGAGCACCCTGAGATGTGCTGGGCTTTGTGTTTCCAAAGTGGGGGGTCCCAGGGGGGGTTGTGGCAGGGGAATAATTCAGTGCAGGGAGAGCGGTGCTGGGGGAGCACGGCTGCCAAAAAGCAGGGGGGGTAGAGCTTCCCCTGCCCTCCCAAAACAGGGCTGAGCCATCCCTTCTCTGCCCAGGGAGCGATGTGGGGAGGGGGAAGGACCCTCCCTGTCACCCGTGGGGCTCCTGGGTGGGACATGGAGGTGGCAGTTGGGGCAGAGATGTGGGATGGTGCCATCGGGATCTAAGAGCTCCCTTGGAAATGGGACTGTGCCAGCAGCATCCTGGTGGGGGGGGTTATGGGGACAGGGCTGGGTCCTGGGGCTGGGTCCTGGGATTGGGTCCTGGGGCTGGGTCCTGGGGCTGGATCCTGGGATTGGGTCCTGGGGCTGGGTCCTGGGATTGGGTCCTGGGATTGGGTCCTGGGGCTGGGTCCTGGGATTGGGTCCTGGGGCTGGGTCCTGGGATTGGGTCCTGGGGCTGGGTCCTGGGGCTGGGTCCTGGGATTGGGTCCTGGGGCTGGGTCCTGGGATTGGGTCCTGGGGCTGGGTCCTGGGGCTGGGTCCTGGGATTGGGTCCTGGGGCTGGGTCCTGAGATTGGGTCCTGGGATTGGGTCCTGGGATTGGGTCCTGGGGCTGGGTCCTGGGATTGGGTCCTGGGATTGGGTCCTGGGGCTGGTCACCAGGAGATGGACAGAGGCTCCTCTGCCTGTGCCACAAACCCGGGTGTCAAACGGCCCCTGTCAGTCACCATCAGGGCTGAGGAGTGGAGCCTGACAGGGAGGTGCTGGCGGGGAGCCTGGGGGGGCTCAGGGGGGCGATGGAGCTCGGCTGGCACAGTGACAGGGGAGCGGCAGCGCTGGATGGGCACGGGCACCCCCTGTGTGCACTGGGATGGGCACACAGACCCCCTGGGCACACTGGGATGGGCACACACACCCCCTGTGCACTGGGATGGGCACACAGACCCCCTGTGCACACTCAGATGGGCACAGACATCCCCTGGGCACACTGGGATGGGCACACAGATCCCCTGGGCACACTCAAATGGGCACACACACCCTGGGCACACTGGGATGGGCACACAGATCCCCTGGGCACACTCAGATGGGCACACACACCCTGTGCACACTGGGATGGGCACACACACCCCCTGGGCACACTGGGATGGGCACACAGACCCCCTGTGCACTGGGATGGGCACACACACCCCCTGGGCACACTGGGATGGGCACACAGATCCCCTGGGCACACTCAGATGGGCACACACACCCTGGGCACACTGGGATGGGCACACAGACACCCCCTGTGTGCACTGGGATGGGCACACAGACCCCCTGGGCACACTGGGATGGGCACACACACACCCTGTGCACACTGGGATGGGCACAGACACCCCATGTGCACACTGGGATGGGCACACAGACCCCCTGTGCACACTCAGATGGGCACACAGACCCCCTGTGCACACTGGGATGGGCACAGACACCCCATGTGCACACTGGGATGGGCACACACACACCCTGTGCACACTGGGATGGGCACAGACACCCCATGTGCACACTGGGATGGGCACACAGACACCCCCTGTGTGCACTGGGATGGGCACACAGACCCCCTGGGCACACTGGGATGGGCACACACACACCCTGTGCACACTGGGATGGGCACACACACCCCCTGGGCACACTGGGATGGGCACACACACCCCCTGGGCACACTGGGATGGGCACACAGACCCCCTGGGCACACTCAGATGGGCACACAGACCCCCTGTGCACACTCAGATGGGCACACACACCCCCTGGGCACACCTGTATGGTGTGCATACACACATGCACACACGTGCCCTCACCCTGGGGCACCCCTGGCTGCTCCATCCCCTTTGCCCATCCACTCCCCACCAGCGGGTTCCTCTGGGGCTGACACTCATTTCCAGCCTGGTGATGGCTGGGAGCAGAGGGAGCCCCAGGAAACACCCTGAACCAAGGGGGAATCATTCCACATGTCCCAGCTACCTCTGAAATCCCAACAATAACCCCCAACAAAGCTCACCATCTGCACCAGCCTGCCAGGAGGTTCCAGCACAGGGACTTTGTAGCCCAGATGGCCCTAAAATGGAGCCTGAATCACCCAGCTCACACCCAGTGCTCAGGGTTTCTCTCTGGACATGAAGAGATGGTTGTTCCCTGGAGTTAAAAAGTCTTTTCCCTTTGTTTTTTTCTTTTAATCTTTAAGTGCCCAGGGAGAACAGGCTGCAGCTGCCTCGCTGGGGCTGCCAAGGGTGCTGAGCTGGGGCGAAGGGATGGGGAGAAGGGGGTTTTTGGGGGGTTTGGGCTTGGAGGGGCAGTGTGTGTCCATGGGGCTGGGAAAGCATTGCTGCCTCCTGTGCCCCCCAACCCTGGCTCCTTGGCTGCTCCTTTCCCCTGAGGTTTGGGCTTTTCCAGAGGAAGCTGCTCCAGTGCTTGGGGGGGGTTTGGGCTGGTGGCTGCTGAGCCTCTCTGCTGCTCTGGTGTGGAGGTGGCTGGTGGTACTGGTGGTACTGGTGGTGCTGGGAGTTCCATGGAGCTGGCTGGGAGCTCCCCGCCAGACCAGTTGCTTCTTGATGAGCTGGGGGGCAAGGATGGCTCCAGGTTACACAGCCCAGGGATGTGGGGCTCGGGGGAGCATCCTTCCCCTGAGCCAGGGGGGTCTTCTCCCCAGCTCCCCCTTGTCATGGGAGGAGACAAGGGCCAGGGTGAGGGTTTAGGGGTAGGAAGGAGCCTGGTGTAGCCACCCCAGCTGTGCCCCTGCTGTGGCAGCTCTGGGTGCCCAGGCCCTGCTCTAATCCCAGGTAATTGGATTTACAGGGAGTGCTGTATCCAATTACAGGATCCTAATTAACAGACCGAAGTTACAAGTGGGATGTGTCTTGCTTTCAGCAATTATGATTAATTTGGCCAGAATACACAGGCAGACGTTGATTACAGGAGCAAACAGGAGCTGCATGCTGAGAATTGAGGGGCCAATGCCCCCAGCCCCAGGAGCAGAGGGTCTCCCTCCTGCCACACTCAGGCCCACGGGGCAGAGACAGGTCCCTGCTGGGGTGGCAGCACGTTCCTGCTGGCTTTTGGGAAGGGATGCAGGGATGTGGAGCATCACTGGTGCCCCAGTTTATGTGCAGGGGGACACAGGGCTGCTCTGCTCATGGTGGGTGGATGGGATGCCCTGGAATGGCTGGGATGCTCCAGCACATTCCCATGCATGTACTGGGGGTGGGGACCGGGAGCTGCATCCTTGGGTAGTGCAGCCCATCACTGCACCAGCACAAGCCCCCAGCCAGGGTCTCCCAGTGCAGGAGAAACTGGTCTGTGGTGGTTTATGGCCTCACTGGGCTCAGGTGGCTCCGTTCCTGCTCGGGAGAGGCTGGGAAAACACACGTTGCCTTGTGCCTGGCTGGGAAGCTCCACTGTGCCCTGGTGTCAGGATTGGGGGGGGTCATTGGGTTTCCTCTCCTTTGGAAAAGGCTGGATAAAAGACCAATAAATAAACCCACCCTCTATCCCAAAGTGCTTGAGGAATCTCCCATCGCTCCAGCTGCCCCTGGGCTTCACCAGCACCTCACCTCTCCCTCTGCAGCATCCAGCATCGTGCTGCTCCTGTGGCAGGGGGCAGACAGGGCTACACACTTCCCTGCCAGGCATCCTCCCAGCATCTCCAGGAGCCACCCCAGCCAGGGAGAGCCCTTCTCCCAGCTGCTCTGTGCCTTATCACCCCGTTTGCTGCTGCTTGTTCTCTTGCTCCCAGGCAGCTGCGAGTCCCCATCTTGGGACATGAATCCAGCACAAACCAGAGGCTTATCCAAACAGGGAACCTTCCTGGGTGGTTTTTAAACAAAACTTGATAAATCCTTCCCAAAAGGAGAAGGGCTTTTTGCCTCCAAAGGGCCCTTCTCAGAGCTGGTGAGTGAGACAGGCTCCAGCACCCCACACCTTCATCTGCAGCACGTTTCTCCCTGGGCTCTGCAGATTTACTCTCTGCTCTCCTGTTCTCTCTGGGTTTTTTCCCCTCCTGTTGCAGCTCAGGGGAGAGATCCCAGCCTGGGGAGTGGCTGCAGGGTGCTGTGCCCCCCCAAGGCCACGCTGCTGGTCCTCAGTGTCCCTCATAGATTTGGGGATTGGGGTGTCTGGGGCTGGCAGGGGGCTTGGGGACCTGTGGATGTGCTGCTGAGCAGGGGGCACCTGGGACACCCTTTGCTTGTCCCTCCCCAGGAGCATCCCCCCAGCTCTCTGCTTCCTGCCAGCCTGGGAAGGGGGCAGGGAGTCCCCCCGCCCCCCGGCTCACCCAGCCCCAGCCCTCTGTGCCCCACACCTCCCCCTCCCCAAAAGCTGCTCCTCGGTGCCTGGGGATGGGGGTTTTGGGATGGGGGGGTGATGCTGAGCATGGAGGGGGGCACCAGCCTGGACATTTCTCCTCGGGGGGGGCTCACACCCCCCTTCCTGGGGATGGGGGGTGGGATGGGGGGAGTGATGCTGAGCATGGAGGGGGGCACCAGCCTGGACATTTCTCCTTGGGGGGGCTCACACCCCCCTTCCTGGGGATGGAGGGTTTGGGATGGGGGGGTGATGCTGAGCGTGGAGGGGGGCACCAGCCTGGACATTTCTCATCGGGGGGGGGTGGGGGCTCACACCCCCCTTCACTGCCCCACAGCCGCTTCCCCTGAGGGTCTGCTCCTGCCTGGGCAGCTCCACCCGGCGCTTGGAGCTGCATCTCCAGCCTCTCCATCTCCTTCGGTGCCCTTGCTCCCTTCCTCCCCTCCCTCCTCCTCTTCTCCTCCCTCCCAAGTCCCCCAGCTCCTCCGGTGCTCACTCGGGGGCTTTGATCTCCCCCGGAAAGCCCCTTCCTCACGCTGCACCGACCGCGGCGCCGCGGCAGAGGCTCATGAAAGGAGCTGAGGATCCTTTTGATCCCCGCGCTGCTCCCCAGACCTTCCCCGCCGCGCAGCTCCCAGCGGAGCCGGCTGCCTTTCATCCCAGCGCCAGCCCGAGAGCGGGAGCTGCCGGGGCTGCTGCCCACCTTCCCGGGAAGGGCTGGGGGATCCCAGCCCTCCGCGACCCCCTGCGGGAGGGGCAGGGCTGCGGAGCATCCCAACAGGGGGTTTTCGGGGGGCTCGGCAAGGATGGGGGCTTTGAGATGCGCCCGGGAGGAGCATCGCTGGGGGGAAGGGAAGGGGAAGGAGAAGGTGAAGATAAAAACAGTCCCGGGGACGGGAGAGGGGGGGTGAGGGAGGGAAAGAGGAGGCAGCAAGGGAGCTGCCCCCCCCGGGCAAAGCAGGAGCTTGTCAGACCTCGGTAACGACGTGTCTGGGTTTGATAACGTGGATAAAGTGTGTGTGTGTGTGTGTGTGTGTGTGTGTGGTGTCCCCGTGGCCCCCCCGGCCTGGATCGGGGTCCCTGTGTGATTCCCCGGGCTGATGAACGGGGCAGCCGCTGCCCCACGGGGGAACCTGGGGTGTGGGGGTGTCCTGGGAGGGTCCCCCAAGGGAAGTGGTCCCGCTTGGGAGCTTGTCTTGCCCCCCCCCCCGCTGAGGGGGAAGCCAAGGGGAGACCCCAGGGATACCCCGGGGACCAGACGTGGCTCCCGCCCTCGCCCCAGCCCACCGGACCCCTCCCCAAGGACCCAGCACGCCAGCGGCTCCCCGGGCAAATATTTGCCCGTACTGCTAAACCGAGGCGAATGCTGCTAATTACAGCTAATTAACAGCCAGACGGGCAGCCCTGGCCCTGCACGGCCCTGCGGCTGCGGCTGCTGCTGCCGTCCCGGCGGGGGGCTGCTCCTCAAAACCTGGCGTTGGGGAACGGCAGCACCGAGGGTCCCCCCTGAGCATCACACCCCCCCCAGCATCACCCCCCCAACCCTGAGCATCACCCCCTGCCCCAAGCATCCCCCCCCGGCCCCGAGCATCACCACCCCAAGCATCACACCCCCCCCAGCATCACCCCCCCAACCCCGAGCATCACCCCCCGCCCCAAGCATCATCCCCCCCCGGCCCCGAGCATCACCACCCCAAGCATCACACCCCCCCCAGCATCACCCCCCCACCCCCGAGCATCACACCCCCGACGCTGCCAGGGGCGAGGCGGCAGCCAAAGCCCCATCCCACCCTGTCCATCATCCATCCTCATCCTCATCCCGCCCTGTCCATCACCCATCCCCATCCTCATCCCCATCCCACCCTGTCCACCACCCATCCCCATCCTCATCCTCATCCCCATCCCGCCCTGTCCATCACCCATCTCCATCCCGCCCTGTCCATCATCCATCATCCATCACCCATCCCCATCCTCATCCCCATCCCGCCCTGTCCATCACCCATCCCCATCCTCATCCTCATCCCCATCCTCATCCCCATCCCGCCCTGTCCATCACCATCCCCATCCCACCCTGTCCATCATCCATCCTCATCCCCATCCCGCCCTGTCCATCACCCATCCCCATCCCGCCCTGTCCATCACCCATCCCCATCCCCATCCTCATCCTTATCCCCATCCTCATCCCCATCCCGCCCTGTCCATCACCCATCCCCATCCTTATCCCCATCCTCATCCCCATCCCGCCCTGTCCACCACCCATCCCCATCCCCCATCCCCATCCCCCCGTCCCGGGCGGCTCCGGGTGGCAGAGCCCGGCGCCGAGCCCTTAATAAGCCGTGATTCACACCCCGCGCTTAATTAGCAATTCAGTTAACGGTTTGTAATTCAGGCACAACCCTGATTGCATCCGAACGCTACTTTTATTCCTTCTCCGCTGCTCGCATTCTGAGCACTAATTACGCCTCTTTGGATGCTAATTGCCTCCCAGCCCTCTGCCGCTGCCTTTCCCGAGCTACATTTATTTTTCATGCGTCCGTGTGTTTAAACTAATAAAAGCCGGGGAGAGGGGAGGGGGGAATGGAGGGGGGGCTGCGCTGGTCCGAGGCTTTGCCAGGATCAGACATCCCGGGAAGGTGAGCTGGGATGTGCGTCTGCTGCATCCCCCGTGGGGAGGAGGGAGCGTGGGAAAGAGCTGGGCTGCCCTCTGCTCCTCGTCCTCGTCCTCGTCCTCCTCCTCCTCCTCTTCCTCCAGGGTGGGGTCTATGCTGCATCGAACCCCTCCAGCCCCATCTCCCTTCCCCGCAGGGCGGCTGGGCTGGGGGTCCCAGGGCGCAGCGGGGTGCTGCCCACAGGCTGCTGACCCCATCGGGGTTTTCCAGCGTGGATGGAAACCGCCCGTGGCTCTGCGGGGGGATGAGACCCCCAGAGATCTTTGGGGGGTTCTTGGATGGGGTGAGATCCCACACAGCCACCCCCCAACGTCTGCTGCTGTAGAACTTTCCAATAACCCACCTGGGTGGGGGCTGAGTCCTCTCAATTCATCACACATGTGCTGGCCAAGGTTTCAAGGCCAGCTAACTGCAGAGCTGGGGTGGGGTTTGTGGGTCTTTATCTTGTGAAGTGGGGGGAGGGTCCCACCAAGGGCTACGGAGCCCCAGGGCCAGCAGCATCCCTGCACAGCCCCAGCGAGGGACCCAAACCAGCAGGACCAGTGGGACTGGTGGCACGGAGGGGTGAGTCCAGGGCAGGGATGTGCTCACCACGTGTTGCATCCACAGTGGGACCCATGGGGGGCTAGAAGGGACCCGGGGGGGGGCTGGTGGGGACTCAGGGGGGCTGGAAGGGAACTGGGGGGAAGGCTGGTGGGGACCCAGGGGGTGCTGGAAGGGAGCCGGGAGGAAGGCTGGTGGGGACCCAGGGGGGCTGCAGGGAGCTCTGCGGCCGGTGCAGGGCGAGGGAGCCAGGCAGCTCGGAGGCGGCTTTCATTGCGCTGGGTAATGACTGTATCGCTAACGGGTATTTAATTAGCTCAGCCACTCTCGTTAATTGTATTGCCGGGCCGTGAGCTGCCGTTAAGGCTTCGGAGCACACGAGGGGTGGGGATGCTCCCGGAGCTCCCAGGCACCGTCCTCAGCCGCTGTGCTTCTCAGGGCAGCTTTGGGCTCCCCCTGCCCTGCCCGTGCCTCAGTTTCCCCAGCACCAAGCAGAGCACGGGGGGGTGTTTGGGCTGCTCGAGGGGGTAACGGGCTGTGATGGGGCTGTGTTGCTTGAGGGTGGCAGGGTCCAGCTGAGGTCCCTCTGTTCACCCCGTTGCTCCTGCCAGCCCCTGGGTGCTCCCAACACCCCACCGGTGGGGCTGGGAGTGTCTGCACAGCTCTCACCAGGCCTGAGGTGGGGCAGGAGGGTGAGGGTCACCTATGCTGGGTGCTGGCAGAGCTGCCTGCCATGGGCCAGTCCCATTGACATCTTCCCTGGCACCTCAGGAGTAGCTGATGGGATGGAACCTGCTGCGGGTCCCACAGCATCACTGGGCACAGGAATATCCATCAGCTGAGGTGATGTAGGCAGCTGAGTGGCAGCTGTCAATCTCCCAGCCCCAGGCACCCTGGGCATCCCTGTCAGGACGCCTGTGCCAGGTGTGGGGCTGGGGTCCCTGCTGAGCCCCACCAGCGCTGTGCTGTGCCAAACCAGTGGCCGTAGGGCTGGGGAGGTGGGCACCTACCCACTGGCACTGGGATTTGAGCTGGGATTTGGGCCCGTTGGGAGCCTGGCACCCGGCTTCTAGCACGGTGAGGGATCAGTGGCTGCATGCTGAGGCTGGACGTGGCCCCGTGTGGGGGGTGAAACCGCTGCTGGGGTGGGAGGTGCTGCCTCTCCCCCCATCACCGCAGGACAGCAATGCAAAGGGTTAATAAGCAGCTGCTTCCCAGGGCTGCCGGCCCGGGCTGGTGGGGATGCGCCCTGGGATGCCCCCTGGGATGGGGGGTGCTCACTCATGGGGTCAGCAAACCCCCCCCCACAGCTTCTCCAGGACTGGTTTCACTCTCATCCCACCCCAGTTTGATGCTGGGCTCTGGAAGAGCCCCCAGAGCCCGGCACCTGCCCGGGGCTGTATTGATTCACCCGTGTTTACTTATTGATTGGAAATATCTGGCAGTCGGGGGGGGGCGGGGGCGGGAGCAGAGGGGCTGTGGAAGCCCATTTGCTGGGGATTCCTGCTGGATGGGCCCGGCAGCCGCTCACCAATTAAATCTCCATCAGTACCAAGGAAAACAAACTCAGGGATCCCTAACGCTCCCCATCACCAGTTAATAACGCAGCCGGCACCTGCAGCAGGAGAGGCAAATTGAGAGCAGCACTTGGAGCAGCACAGCAAACGGGGGAGGGAGCAATTAACAGCTGTAAAAGGATGAAGGGAAACAATTAGGAGGTGGGGGGGGGGGAGCAAGGGCACTGGTGCCGGGGGAAGTGGCCGTGCCCATGGATGTGATGTGGTGGGTGCTTCATCTTTCCTGGGGTGCTGGGAGGTCCTGTGGGTTGCTGGGTTGGAGCCCCTGGAATCCCATCCCTCCCAGTGCATCCTTCCCCTGGGCTGTGATGTGAACCCCCCCTGGAGCCCTGAGTGCCCCCAGCACACACCAGCAGCTCCAGCTGATCACCCCCCAGCTCCCATCGATCTGAGATATTAAGCTATGAACTGATATGAAGCTATTAAGTGATTTTGCTGTTCCAGAGCTGGGTCAATAAAGGCTGAAGCTGTGGCAGGGAATGGCCCCTCCTGGGGGATGCTCTTGGGCCTGAAACCCACCAGTGACTGATGGGATTCTGCTCTGGGACCCTCTCCTCTCCTTCTCCCCCCTCTCAGGGATGTTTCCCCCTGGACAAGGGAGGAGGTGAGGCTGGTTTTGCAGTGCCAGATTGAATTGGAGCTGGTGGTGGGGTCAGGAGGATGCTCCCAGCACTGGAACAGCGTTTGGAGTCGGGGGCTGGTGGTGGCACTGGGGGGTCCTGATCCCTCCCGGATTCCTGCACCTGAGAAGAGTGGGTAGAGCTGGGGGAGGGGAAAAGGGGTTCGTGTGGCTGTGTGAACCCTAAAGCAGGGTGGGGGAGGGAGGGGGATGCTGGCTTGATGTTTGCACAGCAACTGTGGCCCCGATTTCCCGGTGTCTTGCCCCGTTTTGGGACCTGGATCCCTCCCTGTGCCAGCGCTGGGATGGGACCAGCCCCAGCCTGTCTGTGCAATCAGGGAAACTGAGGCACGGCACCAGGGAGGGCAACTATTCCATTTTGGGGCCGATGATGAGATTTGAAGGGGTTTTGGCAGGTTACCCCCAGGGAATTGAGCCCATCAGCAGCTCATCAAACACAGGGATGTTTTCTGGGGGAGGAGGAATTTCCAACCTGTCTCAGATCCCGGCTGGAAAAGCAGCAGCTGTAAGAGATCCCAGTGACACCACAGCTGAGCAGGCTTCCCACTGCCCAGGAGCTATTCTGAAATGTTGGGGGGGGGGAGGAGTTTTTGGGGTTTTTTTCCCAGATGGGCTGTGTCACAGTGGGAAGGGAAAGCTGCTGCCTCTGAATCTGCAGGAGAATCTGTGCAGGCTTTGAACAGGGAGTAAAACCCTTTCCCTGCTACAATGGGTATTATTAGAGCAGGACAGGGGCTGTCAGTGCTGGTGGAGCTGTGATGAAAGGAGAACAAATCTGAGCCCTGAAAGCTCAAAGCCAAACGGCCGCTTCCAGCCCCGGCTGCTTCCCCATGGGGGTATTTTGGGAAAGCAAAAAAAAAATCCCCATTTTAGAGCTTTTTTTAGCATTTTATTTTATTATCATCTTTAATCCGACGTGTTCCTGAGCCCCTTGATATTCTGATGAGAAAAGGGCTGTCTGGGGGGAGGTTGTCAAGTTAAAGCTTCCCTTGCTTGCTCCAGCTTTTCCCCTCCCTCCCTCCATCCCACGTGCACGGTGGGAGCTGTGTCTCCATCACAGACTCTGCCAGGCTGGGGGGAGATGGGCTTTATTAATAAACTTAACGAGATGAGTACGGTTGGTGGCCACTAATAAAGCTGGGAGTGATCCCCCATACGTCTCCCACCGCTGGAGGCTGAGCGGCCTTGTGTCGCCACCACTCCCCGGCCCTGGGAAGCTTTATATCTCCCAGCTGCTGGAATGTCATTAGTGGCTAATTGATTTCAAGCAACATCTTGGCCAGAGAGAGAAGCAGGATCCTTGTTTTGCTGTGAGACAAATCGACTGGTCGTACGGCTGAGCCGGGCCTGGCTTTGCTAGGGCCCCGCGGCAGCGCTGAGGCAGCTCCCTGGCTCCTGGGTGGGGAATTTCCCCCCATTTCTCATGGATTTCAGTGGTCTGGTCATGCTGCCAGTGGGGAAATCATAGAATCCCAGCCTGGACTGGGTTGGAAGGGACCCCAAGGGTCACAGAGCTCCAACCCCCTGCCACAGGCAGGGCCACCAACCTCCAGGCCTGGAGCTACACAAGGTTGCCCAGGGCCCCATCCAACCTGGCCTTGAACACCCCCAGGGATGGGGCACCCACCCCCTCTCTGGGCAGCCCCTTCCAGCCCCTCCCCACTCTCTCTGCACAGAACTTCCCCCTAATCTCTCCTCTCCCCCTTCCCTCCTCCAGCTTCACTCCATCCCCCTTGTCCTGCCAGTCTCTGCCCTTGAACAAGCTGATTCCCCTCCTGTTCCTCTGCTCCCTTCAGGGACTGGGAGGCTGCAGTTGGGATCCCCCCAACCTGATCCAGGAATGCTGGGAGTGGGATTGACTTTGCTGCCACTGGAAAAGGGGATCAGGGCTTTGCAGGGAGCATCCAAGCTCTCTGCACCCAAATCCCAGACCCACGTTGGGGATACCCCAGCTCAGGCACCCCAGCGCAAAGCCCCAGCTGCTGGGATCTCCATCCATCACCTCTCCCTCCCTTAACTGGGATTTATGCCAGTGAAACAGGAAGCCAGAGGGAGAGATAAATTAGAATTATTTTTAATAAAACGGGGGATCATTTTTAATCCCGTTTCAGTTATTTTTCTGTAGCCACCTCGCCTGGTGCAGATTCCCCTGAAAAATGGGGAACTTTCATCTCTCCCTGCTTGGAAATTAATTCCTCCCTGACAGCCACGGTGCTTAATGTAGATAATAACTATTAGTTCTACCCCAGACAGCACACTCTGTCCTGCGGGGCTGGGCCTTTCATTTTTCTCCCTGGATTAGACTTAAGTCCCTCTCCAGGCAGAGGAGCCCTTTGGAGAGGAGGGGCTGGGGGGGACACGGGTGTTACTCAGCCTTAGGGATGCTCCTGCCCTGCATCCTTCTCATCCTCAGGGTTTTGTGCTGGGCTGGGGGGTTTTTAATGCTTGTACTTGGTCTTGCATGTGTAAAGTGGGGGGATTTGGGGTTGGTCTGGGGGTGCCTGAGGGATTGTATCATCTCCACGTGCTCGCCCTGAGCTGCTGCTGGGGGGGGACACATGGGTGTTACTCAGCCTTAGGGATGCTCCTGCTCTGCATCCTTCTTCTCATCCTCAGGGTTTTGTGCTGGGGGTTTTTTATGCTTGTGCTCGGTCTTGGATGTGTAAAGTGGGGGGATTTGGGGTTGGTCTGGGGGTGCCTGAGGGATTGTATCATCTCCACGTGCTCGCCCTGAGCTGCTGCTGTGGGTATCAGCAGCGGTGTGATGGAGCAACAGGGCCAGTGTCCTGTTAAAAGGGGTGTAAAGATGAGGCTAATGGAGCTTGGACACTGGCTGTTTGCTTGGTGTGGCTCCCTGGTGGGGTTCCAGGGCCTGTCTGTGAGTGGGTCAGGGATTTACAGCTGGGATGTGGGATGGGGACAGGGCTGGGAGGATGGAGCCCCAGCTAAGGGTGTTTGGGTGGCTGATCTCTGTGCTGTGATGTTTGGCTTCTGCCCTCCAAAATCCTTGGTGAGATGGGAGAGAAATGGGAATAGGAGGTGTTCCTGCAGAGGGGAGGCTGGAGAAGGAGCTGGCTGGAGGCTCTGCCCTCTGGAACAAGGGGCACTGCAAAAGGCACCCACAGCACCTTCGTATCCTCCTGGCCCAGTGAGAGTGTGGGACCCCCTGGCAGAGCCCCTTTGGCCCAATACCTGCTCTCCCCAGTGACCTGGGAGATGCTTGGGGGACACTGGGACTGTTTCCCAGCAGGGTTGGGGGTCCTGGCAGGAGTTGCTGTGCCCAGCAGCCCCAACATCACCTCTGCCAACCTCATCCTCCCTCCTTCCCCCATCCCTCCCTCCCTCCCCCATGGCTGGGCCTTTCCTGGGAGTGCAGAGCCGTGTTTTTTCCTCCCCTGGAGACACTCCCCCCCCTTCCCACCGCTGGAGCAGAGCTAATCTCCCTCCATCAGCTGAAGCCCGTGGGGCTGCAGGCCCAGCAGCTCTTAAGAGCAGCAGAAAGAAGCCAGCAGTAATTTAGGTGCACTAAGGGCTTTCTGCAGCCTTCCCCGTGCTGCCATCCTCATCCTCCCTGCACACCCTCTCTTGGGCAGGAGGTGGCTGGTAATCCCTGCCTCTCTCCCCTCCCCTGGCCCCTGGGGCTCTGCTGGAGTTGGCTGTGCTCCCCAAGCAGGGCTGTGAGCAGAGGGCATGGAAAAGCTGCTGCCCCCCTTGCTGAAGCCCAGAAAGTCCTGGTGGGAAGGTTTATCCCCTTGCTTCCCTGCAAGCACATTGCTGGATGCTCTGCAGGGCAGAGGCACACAGTGTGGGGGTGCTGGTGCTGGGATGAAGGGCAAAACTGAGATCCCAGGGTGCCTGGTCCCTTCTCAGTGTCCCTCTGCTCCAAGAGCATCACCTGGGGCCCAGCATCACTTGTGCCAGGGTCCAGCATCACCTGGGGCCCAGCATCACTTGTGCCAGGGTCCAGCATCACCTGGGGCCCAGCATCACTTGTGCCAGGGTCCAGCATCACCTGGGGCCCAGCATCACTTGTGCCAGGGTCCAGCATCACCTGGGGCCCAGCATCACTTGTGCCAGGGTCCAGCATCACCTGGGGCCCAGCATCACTTGTGCCAGGGTCCAGCATCACCTGGGGCCCAGCATCACTTGTGCCAGGGTCCAGCATCACCTGGGGCCCAGCATCACCTGTGCCAGGGTCCAGCATCACCTGTGCCAGGGTCCAGCATCACCTGTACCAGGGCCCAGCATCACCTGGGGCCCAGCATCACTTGTGCCAGGGCCCAGCATCACTTGTACCAGGGTCCAGCATCACCTGGGGCCCAGCATCACCTGTACCAGGGTCCAGCATCACCCACCCTGTCTCTGGGCACAGCATTGCACCCACTGCAAGACCTTTCCAGAACAGGGTGGGGATGCTCCAGGGTGCTGGCTCAGGACTCACAGTGTGTTTGGGGGAGCAGAGACTCAGGTGTGAACCCCCCTCACAGTGATGCTCTGCATCCTGCCAGCTCAGGCACGGAGGGACCAGGCAGACTCTTGGGGTGCTGCTGTGGGGTTCCTGTGGGAGCAGTTACTGTCTGTGCTGACATGCAGATCGTGGGGGCTTTGATCTGGGGGGGTTCTTTATGCTGCACTCTCACATTTGTAGCTGCACCATTGACTGACTTAAAGCAGTGAAAACCACCCCAAAAGCCCCATCTTTGGGTTAAAAGGAGAGTGACAATACCCCCTGCCCTCCCTGAGGTGGGGCAGGGGGCAGAGGGGATGCAAACAGCTCTGGGCTCAGAGCAGGATGGGGTCTGGCTGGTCCCTGGTCCCCTGGGATGTTCTTGCTGATCCCTTAATTAGGGCTCCCAGCAAAGATGTGAGACTGGAGCCACCTGTCCCCAAATAACCCCTGGCCCAGCTCTGCCCCCCCCGTGGGGTCCAGGGGTGGGTGCCTGGGGTGGGGGCTCACGCTGCTGCTCTCCTGTGTGATCTCCCCTCCGCCTGTCACTGTGCCTGGCAAAGGTTCTTTTAATCAGGGGTAATTTAATGCCTCATTAATATCAGGCCTGATTATCAGGAGTGAAAGTTCAGCTGAGGGAAAGATGAAAGGAGGTGGGGGGGCTGCCCCCCCCCCCCATCACCGCAGCCTGAGGGGAAGGGGGGCATCATGGGGGTCTCTGGAGGGGTCCCTGCCAGGTGAGCTGGGAGCTTGGGGACAAAACTTGTCTCCCAGTTGCTGGGTGAGGGGAGGGGGATCAGTGGGATTTCGGGGAGCCCCAAGCAGCACAGGCAGGAGGGGTGATTCTCTTTCCTCATTAACACCATTCTGTGTGTGTAACGGGCAGCAAAGGTGTTTATCTCACAGGCCACACAGCAAATCCCTGTGTCCTGGGGGCTGCTCAGCACCCCCAGGCATCCCCCACCCATCCTCTGCCCCGGTACCCACCCACCCACCCATCCTCTGCCCCGGTACCCAAGGGCGATGGGCAGGATGTGGGGCTGGATGTGGCCCAGACGTGTCCCTGGGATGGGGCTGGGGGCTCGGGCAGGAGATGCAGCATATTTGGGGGTTGGACCTGATGATCTCTCAGTGTCCCTTCCAACCCCTGGGATGATTCTGTGACACTGGGGTTTCCCCCCAGCACCCTGTGCATCCACCCCACAGGAGAGAGCGTGGGGATGCAGCAGCGCTGCTGGGCTGAGCGAGGGGCTCTGGATCCTTGGGGAAAACCTTCCTCAGACCCCCAACCTTCCTCAGACCCCCTTTCCTTCCTCCTCTTCCCTCCCTTCCCCTGCTTTTCCCTTCCTGTGTGGGTACAGCCGTAAATTAGAGCCTCTGTGAAGAAAACAACATCTGTTTACCCTCCTTGGGCGTGCAGCTCATAAAGGGAGAAGGAGAAAAAGGTGCCCATCAGCTGCCCCTGTGGGTTATTTGGATATCCACCCCCACTCTGTCCCTGTGGGTTATTTGGATATCCACCCCCACTCTGTCCCTGTGGGTTATTTGGATATCCACCCCTCCTCTGTCCCTGTGGGTTATTTGGATATCCACCCCTCCTCTGTCCCTGTGGGTTATTTGGATATCCACCCCTCCTCTGTCCCTGTGGGTTATTTGGATATCCACCCCCCTCTCTGTCCCTGTGGGTTATTTGGATATCCACCCCCCACCTCTGTCCCTGTGGGTTATTTGGATATCCACCTCCCACCTCTGTCCCTGTGGGTTATTTGGATAACCACCCCCCACTCTGTCCCTGTGGGTTATTTGGATATCCACCCCCCACCTCTGTCCCTGTGGGTTATTTGGATAACCACCCCCCACTCTGTCCCTGTGGGTTATTTGGATAACCACCCCCCCTCCATCCCTGGGCACGGAGCATCCTCACAGCCAGAGCTCCCATGGGTGAGGGATCCCTGCTCCATCCCCTCTGCTCAGCTGGGGAGATGGGGATGGAGAGAAGCAATTCTCATCCCCTCCCTGGGGCTGTCAAAAGGGGAATCATATAAATGATCATATAAATTAATAAATAAATAATAGGAAAATGAATTAACCCCCCAGCTGAAGTTTTATCCCCTGAAAAGCATGAGATGTAGAATCCAAATGCTGAAAGAACCTTTGCTGACAGGGGGGGAATTTATGAGGATTCACCCCAACAAAACCTGGTGTGAGGAGCTGCTGGGAGCAATTAGCGTCCCTCGGGTGTTAATTGGGAAGGGGAACCGGTGCCGGGCTGGGGAGGGGAAAGGGTTCGGCTGCGGGGCTCTCCCGGTGGGATGGAGCATCCAGTCAAACCGCAGAGCCCCCTGTGGGGAAGCGCTGTCGAGCAAGACATAAATTACCACTAACTGGATCAAAACCATCTCTGGCGGCTGTTCCACCCTCCCCCCCTCCTCACCACCCCCCCCCCCCGCCCAGCCGGGAGTGGGAGTGCGGGAGGGTCCCCAGCTGATGGGTGTGGGGGCATCGGTGGTACCTGGAGGGAGGGAGGGGTGGGGTGGAGGGAGGGATGAAGGGATGGAGGGCTTGAGGGATGAAGGGATGGAGGGAGGGAGGGATGGATGGAGGGAGGGAGAGATGGATGGATGGATCAATGAAGGGATGGATGGGGTGGATGAAGGGATGGAGGGAGAGAGGGATGGGTGGGGTGGATGGAGGGATAGAGGGAGGGAGGGATGGAGGGCTTGAGGGATGAAGGGAGGGATGGATGGAGGAAGTGATGTAAGGAGGGATGGATGGATAAAGGGATGGAGGGAGGGATGGGATGGAGGGAGGGGTGGATGAAGGGATGGAGGGAGAGAGGGATGGATGGGGTGGATGGAGGGATAGAGGGAAGGAGGGATGGAGGGAGGGGGTGGATGGAGGGATGGATCGATGAAGGGATGGATGGGAGGGAGGGATGGGGTGGATGGAGGGAGGGATGGATCAATGAAGGGATGGATGGGGTTGGATGAAGGGATGGAGGGAGGGATAAAGGGATGGATGGGGTGGATGGAGGGATGGAGTGGATGGAGGGAGGGATGGATGGGGTTGGATGAAGGGATGGAGGGAGGGATGAAGGGATGGATGTGGTGGATGAAGGGAGGGATGGATGGGTGGATGGGGTGGTCTGTGCCCACCCTCACCGGATGCATCCCGGCAGCTCAGTGTGAGCACTGAAATGTCACGTTAGTCAGGTTGGCAGCTGCAAACGTTAATAAGGTGCATGTTTAATTAAATACCATCCCCCCTCCCCCCAAGCCCCCCTCCCCTTGTCCTTTCTCCAGGAAGCGGCTGCGATCGAGCTCCGCTCTCCGGCTGCCAGCCCTGGATCTGGGGGGAAAATACAGAGAGCCCAAAGTTCCCTTCTAATATTAACTGCAAGGAGATAAAATTAATTGAACATTTTTACGATGTCATCCTCATTTCCCTTTTTAATTAGGTCCTTCTTCCCTAACAACACGACACCATACGGTCGTGAGTGTCCGCGAGCTGCTCCTTACGCAGGGAGCTGGAAGCAGCAGGAGGGTTTGGAGAGGCCAAAGTGGCTCCTGGTTGGGGCTCTGAGGGAGGTAGTGATGCTGTGGGGGGTGAAATCCCAGCAGCTCCAGTGCTGGGGGGGCTGGCAGGAGGAGGGAGGTGATGCCAGCCCCATCCGAGCCCCTCGCTGCTCCCTGCTCTCCCTTCCCCATGGCTGCTGTCTCCCAATCAGGAATTAATTGCACTTAGCAACATAAACAACCTAATAAAATAAAGGGGGGGGGGGGGAGATAAATAAACAGGATGAAAGATGAGCTATGGCTGTGATTTAATGGCCTTCTGGCTAGGGAGCTGTTGGGAATTCATGGCACTGGGGATGGAGGGGCTGTGTGGCCCCCCCAGGCAGGACCCCATGGGAGAGGGGGTGCTGTGTCCTCTCATGGGTGCAGGGATGTCCAGAGCATCCCCTCACCGTATGGTACTGCAGCTGTACTGGGAGCTGCCTCCCAACTGGGATGTGCTCAGGTGGGATCCCCCCGTTAGCAGTGATGTCAAGGATGGGGGTGGCTGAGCCCCATCTCCCTCCTGCCACAGAAATCCAGGGATTTGGTGTATTTTTCCAGGTTGCCCATGCTGGAATTTCAAAGGATGGATTAAAAGGGCAGGAGCTGATGGGTGGGGATGGGGGGAAAGGAGATGGGAGCTGGTGGAGGGACAGAGGAGCAAATGGGAACTGCTGGGGTGTGTGCTATGAGTTTATGTGCACTGGTGGTTGGGTCCCACACGCTTCCCACAGGAGCCAGGTGGGATGGGAGCCTCTCTGAGCATCCCAGACCTGGAATTGGGACACTGCACCGATCCATGTGCAGTGTTTCCTCCACGGTTGCTTTGCTCCCTCCAGGCTTTGAGCAGGTATTTCGGAGGGGAAGAGCACTTAGTGCATTAGCAGCAGCTTCTCCGGGCTGTAATTAATCATTCATACAGCTCTGGAACCCCCAGCATGGTTCAGAGGGAGTAATTACACCTCTCCCACTCCTCTTCCTCACCGTGGTGCTTCCCAAGCCTGGTGAGTGGGGAAGTTCTGACAAGGTGATCAATGAGGTCTGCAGCACCGTGGGGGGGGATGAGGGGGAGGGGGTGTGTGCTGAGGGGAGAGGGAATTAGAGCAGAAAAAGGGGCCTGGAGGAGGGAGCCCTTCCTAATGGAGCAGCTGGGCAGCAGGTTATGGCACGTGGGAAAATGGGGCGTAAGAGGCAGAAGGCAGCAGTGCTGAGGCTGACCCCTCACTGGGATCCCAAAGGATGCTGCCCTGGCTGACAGGGGTGATAGGATGGGGGGTGTGGCTGTGCTGGCTCATCCTGCCCATGCAGACAGGTTGGGGGGGTCCCAGATGGTGTGGGAGCTGTGCAGGATGGGGTGTGGGATCACCTGTGGGAAGCGGGTTCACTCCCTCTGAGAGGGAAGTTTGGACTGGTTTCACTGCAGGGTGATCCCAGTAACACCAGTGCTGGATCCACCTGGAGATGCTCCAGGTCACTGTTGTGCCATGGCTGAGGTTTGTCTTCCCACAGCAGCTGGAGATCCAGGGGCAGGGAGGGGGAAAAGCACCATTTGGGGTTGAACTTTCTTCTGGGGTGGCCTCAGGGAAAGGACACGCTCAGGGAGAGGGGGTTTGGGGACTGGGGATGGGGGCTGCACTGGGGTGCTGAGAGTGCAGCGCTGCTGGGCTGCCCGTCAGCTCCAGCCTGAAACATCAGGAGACAAAAACCTGCAGGAAAAAATCTTGGTCCTTAAAAATGCAAATGACATGGGCTGCTGAATGTCCTTGTTTGGCTGTAATTGCAAAATTCCCAGGCTCAATCAGCCAAAGATAAACTGTGTTATTTAGGAGCAATTTGAGAGCAGACGGATGGAAAACAATGGGCCGGATCCTGCTCAGGAGAGAAGCTGGGATCTCTGCTGGATCCTGCTCAGGAGAGAAGCCGGGATCTCTGCTGGATCCTGCTCAGGAGAGAAGCCGGGATCTCTGCTGGATCCTGCTCAGGAGAGAAGCCGGGATCTCTGCTGGATCCTACTCAGGAGAGAAGCTGGGATCCCTGCTGGATCCTGCTCAGGAGAGAAGCCGGGATCCCTGCTGGATCCTGCTCAGGAGAGAAGCCGGGATCCCTGCTGGATCCTGCTCAGGAGAGAGGCCGGGATCCCTGCTGGATCCTGCTCAGGAGAGAAGCCGGGATCTCTGCTGGATCCTGCTCAGGAGAGAAGCCGGGATCTCTGCTGGATCCTGCTCAGGAGAGAAGCCGGGATCTCTGCTGGATCCTGCTCAGGAGAGAAGCTGGGATCCCTGCTGGATCCTGCTCAGGAGAGAAGCCGGGATCTCTGCTGGATCCTGCTCAGGAGAGAAGCCGGGATCTCTGCTGGATCCTGCTCAGGAGAGAAGCCGGGATCCCCGCTGGATCCTGCTCAGGAGAGAAGCCGGGATCCCCGCTGGATCCTGCTCAGGAATGAAGCCGGGATCCCTGCTGGATCCTGCTCAGGAATGAAGCCGGGATCCCCGCTGGATCCTGCTCAGGAATGAAGCCGGGATCCCTGCTGGATCCCGTGGGCAGAGCAGGATTTACACCCCGGGATGGAGAGGAGCAGGGCCCGGCATCGCTCCCAGAGGCAGAGCACAGGAGCTGCCTCCTGCCCACACAACACCCGGACCTTTCCCTACACAATTCCTGGGCATTCCCAAAGTTCCTCCAGTCACAGCCCTAAAACCAACCCCAAGATGTGACAAGCATCCTCCTGGGTCACTGTGGGGACACAGGCTGGACCCCCACACCCCACATCCTCCTGGGTCACTGTGGGGACACAGGCTGGACCCCCACACCCTCCTGGGTCACTGTGGGGACACAGCCTGGACCCCCACACCCCACATCCTCCTGGGTCACTGTGGGGACACAGGCTGGACCCCCACACCCCACATCCTCCTGGGTCACTGTGGGGACACAGGCTGGACCCCCACACCCCACATCCTCCTGGGTCACTGTGGGGACACAGCCTGGACCCCCACACCCCACATCCTCCTGGGTCACTGTGGGGACACAGGCTGGACCCCCACACCCCACATCCTCCTGGGTCACTGTGGGGACACAGCCTGGACCCCCACACCCCACACCCTCCTGGGTCACTGTGGGGACACAGCCTGGACCCCCACACCCTCCTGGGTCACTGTGGGGACACAGCCTGGACCCCCACACCCTCCTGGGTCACTGTGGGGATACAGCCTGGACCCCCACACCCCACATCCTCCTGGGTCACTGTGGGGACACAGCCTGGACCCCCACACCCCACATCCTCCTGGGTCACTGTGGGGATACAGCCTGGACCCCCACACCCTCCTGGGTCACTGTGGGGACACAGGCTGGACCCCCACACCCCACACCCTTCTGGGTCACTGTGGGGACACAGGCTGGACCCCCACACCCCACACCCTCCTGGGTCACTGTGGGGACACAGCCTGGACCCCCACACCCCCACATCCTCCTGGGTCACTGTGGGGACACAGCCTGGACCCCCACACCCTCCTGGGTCACTGTGGGGATACAGGCTGGACCCCCACACCCTCCTCCCGCACCCCTCTATCATCCCCTGCTGAGGACGGAGGGGGCCCAGGGGTCACCGGGGCGCAGACCCCCCGTCCCTGTGCAGCTGCTCACACCGCTCAGCGCACCCAGGGCCGGTGATGTATAAAAGGGAACTTCCCCGGCTTCCCAGCGGCGGGTGAGTCCCTGTGGGACCGGCCCGACTGGCTCTGCCCCGCTGAGCTCCCCTCGGCGCGGCACAGGGGGGGCCGGGGGGGGAAGGTGCCCCGGCGGCTCCTGCCCCCCGGTCCCGGCGCTGCCGCTCGGCGCCCGCAGCGTCTCGCTGCCTGGAAAGACGCGTGTCCCCGCTCCGCCGGCTGGGGAAGGGGGGTTTCCACTGCCTCGTCTCTGCCTGCGCTGCGATAGCTCGGAGAGGGCACAGCCTCCCCCCGCCCCGGAGCTCCAACCCAGCCGGAGCTGCCGGCATCCAGGTCCTGTCGCTGCCTCTGCCGGGCAGCCCAGCCGGGTGCTGACCAGCGGCTGGGTGCTCTCCCTCCCCTGGGTGCTCACCCACATCTGGGTGCTCTCCCTCCCCTGGGTGCTCACCCACATCTGGGTGCTCTCCCTCCCCTGGGTGCTCACCCACATCTGGGTGCTCACCCACATCTGGGTGCTCTCCCTCCCCTGGGTGCTCACCCACATCTGGGTGCTCTCCCTTCCCTGGGTGCTCACCCACATCTGGGTGCTCTCCCTCCCCTGGGTGCTCTCCCTCCCCTGGGTGCTCTCCCTTCCCTGGGTGCTCTCCCTCCCCGGGTGCTCTCCCTTCCCCGGGTGCTCACCCACATCTGGGTGCTCTCCCTCCCCTGGGTGCTCACCCACATCTGGGTGCTCTCCCTCCCCTGGGTGCTCTCCCTCCCCTGGGTGCTCACCCACATCTGGGTGCTCTCCCTCCCCTGGGTGCTCACCCACATCTGGGTGCTCTCCCTTCCCTGGGTGCTCACCCACATCTGGGTGCTCTCCCTCCCCTGGGTGCTCACCCACATCTGGGTGCTCTCCCTTCCCTGCATGTCCACCCATCACCAGGTGCTCTCCCTTCCCTGGATGCTCTCCCTTTTTCAGATGCTCACCCATCATTGGGTGCTCTCATTTCCCTGGATGCCCACCCACTGATGGGTGCTCTCCCTTTCCTGGATGCCCACCCATCACCTGGTGCTCTCCCTTCCCTGAATGCTTTCCCTTCCCTGGATTCTATCCCTTCCCTGGATGCTCTTTCTTCCCTGGATGATCTTTCTTCCCTGGCTGCTCTCCCATCACCAGGTGCTCTCCCTTCCCTGGATGCTCCCCCTTCCCTGGATTCTCTCCCTTCCTTGGATGCTCTTTCTTCCCTGGCTGCTCTCCCTTCCCTGGCTGCTCACCCATTGCCCTCTCCCTTCCCTGGGTGCAATCCCTTCCCTAGATCCTCTCCCTTCCCTGGATGCTCACCCATCACTAGGTGCTCTCCCTTCCCTGGATGCTCCCCCTTCCCTGGATTCTCTCCCTTCCTTGGATGCTCTTTCTTCCCTGGCTGCTCTCCCTTCCCTGGCTGCTCACCCATTGCCCTCTCCCTTCCCTGGGTGCAATCCCTTCCCTAGATCCTCTCCCTTCCCTGGATGCTCACCCATCACTAGGTGCTCTCCCTTCCCTGGATGCTCACCCATTGCCCTCTCCCTTCCCTGGATGCTCTCCTTTCCCTGGATGCAATCCCTTCCCTGGATTCTCTCCCTTCCTTGGATGCTCTTTCTCCCCTGGATCCTCTCCCTTCCCTGGATGCTCTCCCATCACTAGGTGCTCTCCCTTCCCGGGATGCTCTCCCATCACTGGGTGCTCCCTCTTCCCTGGCCAGGGAGAGAGACATATACCTTCCCATTATACAGAAATTCCTGTGTATACATCCCTGTTGCCATACAAATTCCCAGCAACCACAGCCCCAAGCTTTGCCCAGCTCCTGGCACAGCCAAGTGCTCCCCCAGGGTTGTCCTGGGGGGTGGAGGAGCCTGGGGGAGCGATGGTAACGCAGAACATGGAGGTAATTATTGTTAAACAATCCCATTTCCCTTTCCATGCATCCCTACAAGGATGTAAACAAGATACCCTTTAAACACATGCTTCCCAGCCATCCATCACCACATCCAGGCTTTATTATGCTCCACTCTGTATGTTATAAATTACATTTTAATGATAAATCACGCACCCCTCATGCCAAGCACAGCCTCCTGATGGGGGTAAAGAACAATAATACATTTGTGGAAAGTGAAAAAGAGGGAAATGCATATTTATGAGGTTGGACAGGTTTTTTTTTTTGGGGGGAAAAAGGCAATTGATATCAGAAATATTTGGATTTATGAATTGCCTCCCGGTTTGAAAGGCCTTTGTGCCTTCTCCTGCTCGAAATGTCAACTCCTGGCAGGCAAAGGGGGTGGGAAGCGCTCGCTGCATCTCCTGTGGCACGTGGGGACCCAAAGTGCTGGGTGGGCTGGGGGAAAGCCTGGGCCTTACTGGGGCTTAGTGGGGTGATGGGTGCCAGGGGATGCGCTGGCATCCCCGGGGCAACGGCAGCTGCAGGGCTGGGGTGGGAGCAGGGATCCCCCCAAAAGGCACCAGCCACCCAGGGGCTGTGGTTGGGATCGTGGCTTGGGAAGAGGTCCACAGTTTGGGGAATGACTGAGTCCCCCCCTCAGCATCTCTTCTGAGGCAGGGGACAGGAGACATCACTCCCCCCCCAAGTTAATTGAACCCTGTCGTGGTGCAACGCTGCTGTAATTAGCCTTCCCATGGTGGTGCCGTGCTTCTGCCAGGCAGCCTAACGATGGCAGCTAATTAGGCCTTGGTGTGAGCACCCACGCTGTCGGGCAGGGTGCCCTGTGCAGGTGCAGCCAGCCTGGGGGCTGCCATTTGGAGCCTGATTTGGAAAGAGGGGGGATGTGAAGGGGAGGGTGGTCTTTTGCAGCCCTGCCTGGCAGAGCAGCCTTGGCTGCTCTGCAGTGAGGAAGAGGAGGCAGAGCAGGAGGGAGCATGGTTTTTGGGCACCCAGTGGTGTGCATCCCTCCTCCTGCACCATCTTTGCTCTCTCCATCCTTCCATCCTGCCCAGGAGCGAGCTGGGATGTCTCCCTGAGCTGGAGGGTCTGGCACCTCGCTGCCCAGGGCTGCATCCTGCACACAACAAGGCTGCACATCTCAGGGTCTGTCTGGAGAGCCAAGGTCTGACCCTGCTGGGGGACTGGGGCTGCTGTGGAAGGAGGGGGGAGGTGGCCCCCCACCCCTCCCCTGCCAAGCCAGCGCTTTTGTCTGCACATCCATTACCAGAGCAGCTTTTGACTTCAGCTCCGAGCGTGTCTCTGGCCTTCAGCAAATGGCTTTTTCAAGGTGAGCAGCAGCTTTCTGCCAGAGCTGAAGCTTTTGGGAGCTTTTAAAAGAGCATCCTTTATTCAGCAGCAGCAGCTGGAGTCCCTAAGTGAGGTCAGGGCCCCGTGGTGCGAGCATCTCCCCCCCACACACACCCCAGCTCCTGCTTGGGGAAACTCTTGGGCAGGACCAGGAGGCAAAGGGGAAAAGAGCACAGGGAGGAAACTGTGAGGAGAGGGGCAGGAGGCACAGGGGGGCCTGAGGGGATGTGGGGCTGGAGCCATGGGATTGTCCCACCCTGGCTGTTCAGGACCCCAGCTCTGGGTATAGAAAGGGGCTGTGGGATTTTGGGGGACCAGAAAGGGGTGGGGGTGTGTGCACCTGAGTTTGAGGGGTGATGCTAAGGACAGTGTGAGCCTGTGTCTGAGGTGTTGCTGCATCCCCAGGATCACTGGGAAGCGCAGTCAGGGAGGGGAGAGAATGCAGAGACCAAGCAGGCAGAGCAGAGGCAGGGGAGGTCTGATGTGGGTGGCGATGATGATGGTGATGCTGCTTCCTCAGCTCATCCTGCCCCATCAGGTGCAGAGCGCCGGGTACCAAACCCCCCCTCCCCATCCTGGCTGCACAAGTGGGTTGTGTGGGAGCGCTGGGAGGCCTCATGTGAGAGCACCCAGATAATTTATGCATGAGCAGCCCTTCAGCCTGTGCACGAGTGCCCCATTCACTTGTGCATGGCTGCACCAGTCATCCCTGTGCAGGCACCCAATTAGCTCCTGCATGGGTGCCCAACCACCCACCCTCAGCTCCTGGGGTGCTGGCATGGGCATACTCACAAGCCAGAGGGTGTAGGGGGACAGATCCTGCCCTGGCAGCTTCATCAGAGGAATTGCTGCCCAATCCCAGGCCTGCTGTGAACTGGGAGAGTGAGCTGAGCATCCCCCCAGCAGCGGCTGGGAAAAGGGTCCCGAAGGAGCTGCTGGGGATCCCCAGCTTTTTGCAGCTGGAGGAGCTGCCATCAGTCAAGGGGAAGCCAGGGTGAGGGTGTCACATCCCTGTGCAGGAGCATGGGTGTGGGGCTGCCTGGAGAGGGGGGTCTGTGAGCTCAGCCTCCTCATCCTCTCTGCCACCAGTCACTGCAGCTGGCAGCGGCACGGTGCTGGTACCCACGGTGCTGCCAAGGGTGAGGGAAGTGTGCTCCCTTTTTTGACTTGGCTTCCCATGGCAGGGGGGGCAGGAGCAGGGAGGGGGTCCATCCATCCATCCATCCATCCATCCATCCATCCATCCATCCATACATCCCTCCCTCCCTCTGGCTGCCTCTCCTGTGGTCCTGCCTGACCCCGCTCAGGCACCGCAGCCGAGGGGCTCCAGGCAGGGATGGGAGGGGTGACACTGGGGCTGTGGGGTGGGGATGGTGACACTTGGGGGGGACCAGCAGCGTCCCAGGGCAATGTGACCTAGCCCAAGCTGGGGGCAGGTGCATGCTGAGCCTCTCCTGAGCTGGCTGGGGAGGGTGAAGTGCCAGCACCTGGGCAGCTAGATTTAGGAGGAATGTGGGGCAGGCTGGAGCATCCCGGGCGATTGCTTCCCACAGCGTGTGAGGGCTGGAGCATCGCTGCCTGCTGCTGCCTGCCTGGGCAAGGAGGGGGCTGGAGAGGGCCTCCTTGCCCTGAGTAGGTGGGTGCTGCTCCCTGGGTGCAGGTTCCAACTCTGGCCAGCCAGGAGATTTCCTCCAAAAGGCTTTTTGCTGTGGCTGAGGGTTCCTGGCTGCAATACTGGGGTGCAGGTGAGTCTCGAGGGGCTCAGGGTGCTTCCCACCCCCTCCTGGAGCCAGGGCTCTTTATGGGGCTGCTGTGTTGCTGGCAGCATGCCGCCACACTGATCCCCTCTCCACAGAGGCCTTTGTTCTGCAGCTCAGGAGATGTTCGATCCTTACTGTTGCCATTAGCATAAAAGTACAAAGAAAGGTGAAGAGGCAGAAAAATCCCTCCTGTTCCCTAATTCCCCAGGTCCCTGCAGCACGGAGCTGGCGGTGGGAGGGGGCTGGTGGTGCTGCCCAGGATTTGGCACCCTGGAGGGTGCTGGGGAGGGAGGAATCCCACCGCAGCAGAGGGGAGCAGGGGGTGCAATAGGCATTGCTGCCTGCCAAGCATCTCCCATCCCACCAACATCAGTCCTGCATGGAGTCTGGACACAATTCCCTTCGTTGGCTGTGGTGGGAGCCATCCCTACATCCCCCCAGCTGCATTCCAGCATCCCCCTGGGAAGCTGCTCCGGCCCCTGGCCCAGCCTGGGCTGCATCTCCGTGCTCATCCCCAGCTGCTTCCAGCAGCTGAGCTCACATGGGAAGGGCCAACACAACCCAAAACCACCTCTCTGGGGCTCTTCATCCCCGTCACTGCCCACGTGTTTGGGATGGAGCGGTGCCCAGCACCCCCCTGCCCATGGTGCTGGGCTCTGTTGCCGTGTGGGAGCGCAGCGTGTGGCCCAGCTGGCACCGCTCCCCCTGGCAGCCCCCGTCCCCTGCCCCGCTCTCCTGCTCCCAGCACGGCGTCCTGCCCCTGTCTGTCAGTCCTGCCAGGCCAGCTTGGCCATCACTCCTCATCCTGCTGCTCTGTGGTGGCTGCAGAGCAGCTTCACCACGGCCAGGGGTCCCTGCCTGCCCTGTGCTGCTGGGGTCCCCTTCTTTGTCACTCCAGGGGGATGCTCTAGCATGGAGTGGGGGGCTGTGTTCTGGACATGGACAGGGGTGTGGATGCTGTGGGACCCCAGGGACTGTGTCATCCCCAGGACAACCCCTCAGCCACACCAGAACTCCAGCACAGTGACATCTCACCTTCCCATCACTGGGAAGCAGATGAGTGAAGACCTTTCTCTTCCTCCTCCTCCTCCTCTGGCTGCAGAATCCCTGTGCAGCCCCTCACTGCTGGGTGAGCCTGGCAGCCCCATCGGGTCAGGCTGGTGGCAGTGATGTGCTGTGGGTTCGTGCCACGTCGTGCCTGTGGCTCTGCACAGGTGCCAGCGTCGCAGTGCCGTGGCCTCACACCAGCTCCACCAGCTTCCCCAGGAGACTGGTGGGAAACTGGAGCTGCTGCAGGACCTGACAGTTCCCCAGGACACGTGTGAACACGTGTGAACATGTGTGGCTGGTGCTGGTGCTCTGTCCTGGCAGCCATCAGGGGCTCAGCATCGTGTGTGGCCACTTCTGGGGTACCTTTGTGTCCCCTTCATCCTGCACCAGGATGTGTGGTCCGGTCCAGTTTGCAGCCAGGGCACTTGGGGGGGATGCTGATGGCACAGGGGGGATGTCACCCCAACCAGGGCACACATGTTGCTCCCAGAGGGAAAGGAGAGCTGCCCAAATGCTGGAGCTGGGCTGGGTTTTGGGTAGTGCCAAAAGTGGCTTCATGCAGCTGTCCCAGTCCTTACAACCCCAGGGAGGGATTGTATCCTGCCTCACAACCCCAGGGAGGGATTGCACCCTGCCTGACAGTCCCAGGGAGGGATTGCACCCTGCCTGACAGCCCCAGGGAGGGATTGCACCCTGCCTGACAGCCCCAGGGAGGGATTGCACCCTGCCTGACAGCCCCAGGGAGGGATTGCACCCTGCCTGACAGCCCCAGGGAGGGATTGCACCCTGCCTCACAACCCCAGGGAGGGATTGCACCCTGCCTGACAGCCCCAGGGAGGGATTGCACCCTGCCTGCACCTCTGCAGGACGTGGCTGCTGTCGAGTGGCCACTGCAGATGCTGCCGATTGGGGCATTAACTATAAAGAGCTGATTAAGTGCAATGAAAACCGTGTCAGCTCGCTGTCAGCCAGGAGAATGCATCAGGGCTGCGGATTAGGGGCTGAGTGATGTCTGGGGACGGCAGGCAGACAGCCCATCAATCAGCCGCTCAGCTGGCAGCGCAGGGGAAGCTTCCCCGGTCCCAATGGGCTGGGTCAGGGTGGGGGGGGGGTGAACCAGCCCTGGATGTTTTGAGGTCTCCTTCCCTGGGGTGCTCATCTCAGCATCACCCTTCCCACAGCCTGAACCCATCGGATCAGCCCAAACCCGCTGGGAAAGCTCCAGGTGATGACATTCCCCAACCTGGGGTTGCGTTGGGTGCGGGTACCACCCCACACTGAGCCACCACCCCCCCCCCCAAAAATCACAGGGGCTGGGGCCAGACCTCCAGCGCCTGCGGCTGCTCACGCCGGCTGCGGCAGCTCCCTCCCTGCCGGCTGCTGCTGGCAGTTGCTGCTGGTTTGTGGGCACTTCACACCCTCCCTTCCCACCCTGGGATTCTCACACCTCGGCGAGGCGGGCGCAGCGGCGCCGGGGCTGCGTGGGGGGGAGGTGGGGAACGGCGCAGGGTTCAGCATCCCCCTCCCAGCCCTCCCACGCTCCGGATCCTGCATGGAGATGCTGGTAAGGGCTCACGCAGCTCCATCCACCTCCATCTCCTTCGGGATTTTTCTTTAGGAAGGAGAGCTGGAGGCCAAGGTGCTGGCAGAGCTTGGAGCTCGGGTGCTGGTTCAGCCCATCACTGTGGCCTCGTGGCTGTGTTCCACGAAGCTGGAGCAGCCTTGGGGCTGACTGGCAGCACTGGGGCTGGCCTGCAGTTAATTCTGGTATAAATAAATGTGAAATGATCATCTGTTCTTAAGGGGGGCATCCAGCCTTCCCTCTCTTTCCCTTGGTTAATTAATTTAATGGGTTTATGATTGCGAAGAGATTAGCTGGGAGATATAGAATCTATATATAGAGGTATAGAGGGGGCTATAGATAGCACATAAAAGTGAGAACAGCCCCCACTCCCCTGGAATTGGGAACTTTGGAAGCGAAGGGGAGGCCTTGCTGGAGGACATGGAGGAAGCACTTGGATTCCCAGTAAATCATGGGATTTAGTGGGGCTGGAGCAGGGTGGGAATCCCGGCTCACTGGGGTGGGGTGAAGGAGAGGGATGGGAGCAGGGCTGGGGGGCTGCCTGCTTCCAGTTCAGCCCATGCCACAGTGCCTGACGAGCCCTGTCCTTCTCTGGCATTGTGGAGAGTCCCTGGTCCCTCTGCCTGCCATGTCCCCTGTCCCCTTTGTGCAGGGAGCAAAGCTGGTCCCTGTGGGAACACAAGTCTGTGGTGGGATGGGCAGCTGCCACGTATAGAACATCCCATGGGGAGAACATCCCATGGATGGAGCACCCCATGGATGGAGCATCCCATGGGGAGAACATCCCATGGAGGGAACATCCCATGGAGGGGACATCCCATTGAGGCAGTGTCCCATGGAGGGGACATCCCATGGAGGGAGCATCCCACGGGGAGAACATCCCATGGAGGGAGCATCCCATGGAGGGAATATCCCATTGAGAGAACATCCCATGGAGGGAGCATTCTATGGAGGGAATATCCCACAGGGAGAACATCCCATGGGGAGAACATCCCATGGAGGGAGCATTCCATGGGGAGAACATCCCATGGAGGGGACATCCCATGGAGAGAACATCCCATGGAGGGAGCATCCTGAAGTGTCCACTGTCCCCTTCCTGCAGCAGGTGAGGTGGGAGCTGAGCACCGCCAGCTCATGACACGCACAGTGGGGAGGCACACGAGGGCTGATGCTGGAGCTGGGTGTGATGCCTGCGAGTGGCTCAGTCCCCTCAGTCTGTGGCTCTGATGGGTCTCACTGGGGAAGGCTGGGGGGCAGGGGGGGTCCATGGAAATCTCAGTCCCGAGCTGGTGCCTTTCTCCTTGCTGGGACCTGAGAACTGGCAGCCCTGAGGCTGGGAGCCCCGGGGGCTGCCCAGGGATGGGCAGAGGGTCCCCAGCACCAGCCCAGCTCCGTGATGCTACTCAGGGTCCGTGTGGGGGGAGGTAGGGAGGGGGGGGGAAGGGGGGGCAGCGCTGACCCCACGCTCATGCTCCGCGCCCCGCAGGCAGCGAGCTGCAGGCTGACTCTGCCAAACGCGGCCCAGAAGCTGCGTCTTGGAGGATGCAAATTATCCAGCAGCTCCCAGGGAGAAACCGCTCCCCGACAGCGCGCCAGAGGGGGGGGCTGTGGGCTGCAACACCCTGTCACATCCCCTGCCAGCAACAGCTGCGCCGGGTCCCTGTGTCCCCCTCCCCATCCTTCGCCTTCCCACCACCACCCTCCTGGCAAGCGGGGATGGGGGAGCAGCAGTCTGGTCCCCAAAGCTGGGGGGATGCAAGGAGGGGGGCTGGCACGGGGAGGGGGGTGGCCAAGGGATGGAGGGTCCCCCCTGCCGTGGGAGTGGGCGGCAGACCCCCAGCAGAGTCACTGAGGAGCACACATGGATGTGTGTGTGTCTCCAGCCATGTGCAGGGAGATGCTTAGAGCATCCCAGTTCCTCCCAGTTTGTCCCAGTTCACCCCAGGATTGCGTTGTGCTCCACGGGGCTGGGCTAGGGGTGAGATTAGGCTCCGAGCTGTGTGCTGGGGCTGGTTGGGAAGTGGCTGGGAGCTGATATCCCAGGAGCTGGAGATCTGGAAGGTGTCTCCTGGGGTCATTTCACAGACCGGACTTGCCAGGCGCCAGGCAGGTGGATCTGTTGTCAGCTCAGATTCAATTCACACTTAGAAAATAAGCAGCAGGGAAGCTGATCCTGGCTGTGTGCCAGGGGCACAACTGTCCCCAGGGCTGTCCCTGGGTGGGTGACATCCAGGTTGGACACTGCAGCCTTGCTATGGACCTGAATGTCACCGGTTGCGTTAAGAAATTTGGCTTCATTCCCCTCCTGCTGTCACAGGGGTGCCCACACCCCCCTGTCTGGGCACCCCAGGCTGTGGGGACACGGTGTGGGAGCTGTGGTGTGGGCAGGGTCCCGATAGGAAGCGACCCATGGAGGTTTTGAGACCATCCCCAGGGCAGATGCATTTCGCCCCTCTCCTGGGTCCCACAAAGTCCAACCCCTTCCCAAACTCCAAGGATCGAGCAGGCAAATCCTGAGGAGGAGGATGGGAAACAAATGACAAGGGGAGAAGATGTTTTGAGCCGATCCCTTCTGGAGGTGGCATTTAAGCAGATGGAGGAGTGGAGCCGGTGCTGTCTGAGGAGGATGTGATGGAAATGTGAATATGGAGAGGATGCTCCGGCTGCCTCCTGGGAGCTGGTGCCCTCTGGGATCTCAAGGAAACAACAACCTGTGACCACTGACCCACAGCCAGCTCCCTGTCCCGACACCAGAAGCCCTTTGGAGGCAGCAAGAGCCCCTTCCCAGGCTCATTAGGGCCCCGGCTGCAGGCTGGAGGTTTGTGGGGCTCCCTCTGCTCCCCAGGAGCTGGGCAGGAGCCGGGCATCACCGGGCTGCGTCACTCGCTGAGCCCCTTGGAAAGGCTTTTGCTGTCTTCAGAGGGTTTGGGACCTGGCTGCCAGCTCTGCCCAGGTGCAGCCAGGGAACCTGTGGGCACTGCCAGCTCCGTGCCAGCCCCTCCTTGGCATCGATGCCACCGTCAGTGCTCGTGGCTGGATCCTGTGCTGAGCCCTCCCATCACTGGGCCCTCCCATCACCCAGCCCCCCCATCACCAAGCCATGGGGTTTTACTCCCGGGGGGGGTAGCATTAATATTTATCTATCAGCAGCTTGTAATTAGGCCTTTCAACGATGCTCCTGGACTCTGCTGGAGCAGATAAATGGGGATGAGGTGTGAGTGGAGCAGCAGGCTTGCTCGGGGATGTGCTTCGCGTCCAGATCAATAGTGGGGCTGGGTGGAAATTTTCCATCCTGCTGCTGCTCCCACTCAGCCACCTCCTTGGGATGGGGGATGCTGGGTGGGAGCCTGGGCTTGGAGGTAGTGGGGGGGTGGAATTTCCCCTCCAGGCATTTTTTTCCCCCTACTTTTGGAACGTGGGTGTCCTGGTGCTGCGGTGCAGGGACATGGGGACTGCCAGGGCTGGGCAGGACGGTCCCCAGTGGTGCTGCCTGGGGAGGGACACCTCCATCTCTCCACTCTGGGGTACCCACAGACCCCTCTCCCTGTTATCTGAGGGTCCTGAGGCACATCATTCCACAGCCATGCCCCCCTGTGGGATGCTTTCCCAGGCCACCCAGGGATGTGGGGTGCTGGCTGCAGCCGGGGCGGCTGCTCAGGGGGCACGTGGTGCCACGGGCAGCATCCCAGGCCCTGTGCAGCTGCTGCTGTGGCAGGAGCTGTCCGGATTCCTCTTGGATCTGCTTCCCATCTGCTGTATTATTCCAGCATTTAATTATTTACCGGGGGCTGTGTGGGCGGCTGTGCAGGGGCCGTTACTGCTTAATTGAGCTACTTGACTCCAGCGCTGCCAAAACAATAACACGTGGGAAAGAACGATCCCCCCAGCTCAGTGAGCAGCCCTGGGGGGAGGGAAGGGGAGCAGCACCCACCCCAGGGCTAGAGCAGGGCATGCAGGGGAGGTTTGGGGTGTTTGTGTCCCACTCACCCCCTCACTCCAGCCCGAAGGGAGAGGGATGCCCCAAGGCAGCGAGCGCTCGGTGCCCAGGGCACTTGTTGGGGTGCAGGGGGTGGGTGAGCATGGATGCTCCTGCCTGGATGTGTGGTGCCCTGCCAAGGGCATCCCTCCACCCAGCTCCTGCCTGGCTGTCCCAGAGGCTGTGTGGTGCCCTGCTAAGGGCATCCCTCCACCCAGCAGCCCGTGCCCAGGGCTGGCATCTCCCCTGGCAGTGTGGAGCTTGGGGCTCCTCCTCCAGCTGAGGTTGGAGACAGGGAGGGGGGTTTGCAGCGTTTCCCTGTTTCCCAGAGGGAATTTGACCCCGGGCTCTCCCTGCCCACCCCCTTTTTGTTGCTAATTCCCTGTGACCTCCCCATCTGTCACCAGGTCTGGTGTCCCCGGGACTGCTGCGTGGGACCCTCCGCCCCCTGGGCTGGCGGTGAGGAGGCTCCATCCATCCCTCTTCCCTGAGCAGGCAGAGCTCCCTGGATGAAAGCTCAGGGTAATTGATATGATTATCGACTCCAGCAGGATGCAGATTGTCACAGAGCAAACATCTGCCTGCTGCTCCTCAGGGAGCCCGGGAGGGGATGCAGAGGGAGAGGAGCCACCGTGGCTGCTCACATCATCCCCCACTGTGGGGGGACACGTGGGGATGGGGACAATGGGAGGGCCCTGAAGCCCTGGAAGAAGGGACACCCCAGTGTGTGTGTTGGGGTACGCCTGCATCTCTGGGGTGTGTGATTTTGTGATGGGGTGAGGTGGCTCATTGTGCCTGGTGATGCTCTCAGGGCTCAGGGTGGGGACCCAGAGTGGTGTCCCTGGTGTCACACCCCATGTCCACCACTGTCCCCATCTCCTGTGAGCTCTCTTCATGCTGTCACATCAGAAGCAGGGATTTATCAGCCTGTAAAGGCTGCTGGGACTCTGAGCACTGGGAGGTAACAGCTTCTGGCGTGCAGAGGATGGAGCCATAAATACAGCCCAGGATGCTCCGTGCCAGGCGAAGCGATGAGGCGGGGACCTTCCCCTTCACTCAGCCCATCCATCACTTCATCCCAGCATCCCTGGGCTGGGGAGCGGGATGGCAGCGCTGGGGGGGGACAGCAGGGAGCCCTGGCTGTGAGATCCGAGCTGTAGCTCAGCCTCGGGGGGTGCCTCACCTCCCCACAGCGAGGATGCTCACCCCAGGGGTAGGTGCAGAGGGGATGGGGTGGCCAGAGGGGAGCAGAGCTGTGGGCTGGAGATGCAGAGGTGACCCAAGTGCTGGTGTGGCAATGTGTGGCATGGCTGGTTTGGCATTTTGGAGGCTCTGTCACCCTAGGCCACCTCTGTCCTGTTACCAGAGTGGCAGGAGAAGCCATGTCATTTACAGATGCCTTGGATTCCCCTCTCACTGTGCTGTCAGCCTCTGCTCACCCCATCTCTGCCCACTGCTGACAGGCGCAGAGGTGGCCCCGGTGTGCTGGGATGGCACCAGGTGATGCCACAGGGTGAGTCCTCCCTGTGTCTTGGGGTTTCAGGGCTGAGCCTGGGATGGCTGAGCCTGCTGGGAACTCCATGGAGCACCAAGGAGCTCATGAGTTCCTAATTAGGGTCCCTAATGAGGGCAGGGAGCAGCTGTGGGCTGGGTGAGTGGGTGTGGGTCCGTCCCACCTATAAACCCAGCTGTGCTGCATGAGGAGGATGATGGTGGAGGTGGCTCTGGCTTTGTTTGGAAGGGGCTGAGTGTGTGGGGATGGGATTCCTGTGCTGGGATCCTGTGGGGCTCTGCACACTGGGCCACTGAGACCTGAGGACCGTGTCTGCTGGGGAAGAGGCTGGCCAAGCTAAAGGAACCAAGGTGGGTGAGGGGTGTGTGCTGAGAGCCAGGCTGCAGCCCCTGCGTGGTGGGGGGTGGCTCAGGGCAATCCCAGGGCCCCAGTGTGGGTCACAGTCAGGCTGTGTCCCCTCAGGGTGCCCCTGGAGCCCCCCTTGGGGACGGTGTGGCTGAGCTGCTTGCTGCTGGTTGGGAAGCAGTTGTGTGCAGAGCAATAATTTAATTAAACCCATCAAATAAACCAGCACAACAGCCCCAGTGGGATCCCTGCTAGTGCATTCACTGGTTGCGTTTAGGTATGAATACCCTGACAGGAGGGCTTTCATTATCAGCCTTTGAGGCCAGTTTTCCCCTCCCTGCCCAAGCCTCTCCCAGTGCAGGTCCCTGCATCCCTCGGGAGCTGGCTGTCAGCTCCCATCACCTCTCCGAGAGCATCCTGGTACCCGCAGCCCCATCCCAGCCTGTCTCCTGCAGTCATCCCCTCCCTGCTGCTCTGCTGGGACCCTGGTGAGCCAGGATCAAACCGAGTTAGTGTGCAGCTCTCCCATCAGGATCCAGCACAGCAAAGTGATTCCTGGCTGATCCCATCGCACTGCCGTAACCTGGGGGTGGGAGGGGGGAGAGCACAGTGGGGAAACAGGGCTGGTGTGCTGTGGGGTTTGAGAAACTGTTGATAATCTCAGCTGCCTGAGGAGCTTGTGGGATCACTTGCTCTGGGAAAGAAGGAATTGTGAAGCTGAGGCAGCCCTGGCTGTCTCAGTGGGGTAACTGGGGAGGTTTATGCCGGGCTTGTTATGTGGATGGTGTCATCGTGCTCCATGCTGGTGTGTCCCTCTGTCCATCCCCAGGCTCCAATCCATCCCTTGTGAGTGGAAAGAGGGGATTGCCCAGGCAGGGGCTAGAGGATGGTCTCCATCCCCCTTCACCCATGTGGTCTTTGCCTGGGGAGTCCCTGTCGGTGCTGTGGTCCTGGCACATCACTGCTGTGCCCATCCAGCCCTGGCTCTCCTGCCTGGAGCTGTGTCTCCTCGCAGGATGGGGCCCAGCAGAAGGACAAGCACAATTCAACTGGCTATTACAGGCTTAATAACTCAGTCATTAGGAGTTTGGGAATGAAAAGGGGGAGAATAAGCTGGTGCCTTGCTTAATGCATTGGGTGCAGACATGGGGGTGGTGGTGAGGTGCTGGGTGGGATTTAGTTAAATTCAAACTGGGGGTGAACCTCCCCCTGGGAGGGGAATGAGAGATGGAGCGTCTCCAGCTTGCTGTTTGGGTGCTGGGGTGCTGCAGGGGGTGGGGAGTGAGTTTCCCATCCATAGAGGGTTCTGGTGGCCAGGAGCTGCTGGTCTTCAAACCCATCAGGAGAAGCCCCCCTCAGCCCCCAGCCAGGAGGGACAGGACGTTTGTCTCCCTGCCAAGCTGTGCTCGTTGCTCCCCCACAGTAGCTTGCACAGCTAATTGTCTTTTAATTGTAATGGAGCTGTAGTCAGTTGTGGTTTAATTAGCAGTGTACCTTGTCTGTGGAGCTGCTCACGGGCGCTGGGGGGGGTCACAGGGCACCCGTGATGGAGCAGGGGGGGATCACTGGGTCTCAGTGCTTGTGTGGGGAGTGTTGTTCCTCTGGGATGGGTGGGATGCTGTTGGGAGCTGTGAGGAGCACCCAGGGGATGGAGCAGGGGATGCCCCCAGGGGTTCGGTCCTGGGCCAGATGGGGACTTGAGGGTGGGTAAATTAGCACAAGGGGGTGTGTGTGTGGTGACACATCCCCAGGGGAGCAGGGAGAGCTCTGGAGCCGACGAGCTTGTGGTGCCGATGTGCCCCGGGGGTTTCCTCTTAATTTACTGGGTTGTTATTTTAAAGATGCTCTTCAGCGGCGCCGGGAGGGAAGCGGCTCTGAAGAGCCCATCCCGGGGCTTCCTCTCCCTTTCCATCACCCAGTCGGGTTTATAAATCAGCCTGGTGTCCCTCCCGCTGCCCGCGGGGTGTCTGTGACAGCAGCCTGGTGATAACGAGCTGGGCGCCGGGCTGCGCTGGCAGCTTGCTCCACGATGCGCAGGGAGAGCATCTCGCCCAGCAGCTGCTGGCTGCTCACAACCAGCTCCTGCTTATCGCTGGGATAAGGGCGGGGGGGAGGTCGGGAGCAGCAGGAGGGACACGGGAGGTGCTGTCACTCTGGGCGGTGTGATGGCTCTTCCCAGCGCAGCAGCCTGTCTGCACCCAAGCTGTAAGGCTGATGGAAGCATCTCCACGCCCTGGGAAAGCCAAAATCCTCCAAAACCAGAGGGGAACAACCCTGGCTGGCGGTTTCTCACCTGATGGTGTTTTCTCAGGATGCTTCAACCCTGCTCCCATGTGGGACAGGACCAGGGACGTCCAGCAGTGTCAGAGACACCAGCACAAACTTCTCCTTTCCTCACAGCCATGCCTTCTTCCTGGTCAGCTTGGGCTGGAGAGGCTAGCCTGCTTGATTCCAAGCTGTTTTCCATGCTTGGGGCTTTGGGGCAGTGTTCCAGCAGGCACCAACCTGCTCTGACAGCCCCCGTGGGTGCCAATCTGAGACCTTGTGGAGTCCAAACCTCAACAACAGCACTGTCAGGAGCAGGTCTGGCTGGAGGATGAGTCAATTCCCACCAGAGGATCCATCCCTGCAGCACATCCACCCCGAAAAACAGTTGTCAGGGCTGGTCTGTGTGTGCACCTGCCTCTTCCCACCGATAAACTTCGGGCACAATCACCCTGTTAGTTATCTTTATGGCCCCAGGAGATATTGGATCCATATCGGAGGGGAAGAGGACAGGAAAAAAGCCACTAAAAGCTGGGAGATCAGTGATGCTGTTGGGTGAAATATGCTCTTTTGATGAAGCATTCAGCAGGTAACCTGCTTGGAATTTATGGGGCTTGAAGAGCCATGCGCTGGGAGCTGGCTCCTCCAAAGTGCCAGTTGGGTGTCACCTGAGCATCACTGTGGCCCATGGAGAGCAGGGACAGCCCTGGGGACCCCAGAGACCCTCACAGCACGCCTCTGTGGGGGATGGCATCCCAGGATGGGGATTCTGGGAGGCTGGGATGGATCAGGAGCGATTTGGATGTGCTTGGATGGAGAAAGTGCTGTACCCATGTGGACACTGACTGTCGAAGAGCAGGGTAGAGGCAGCAGGGGAGATGCTTTCCAGGAGCAGGGGTTTAATTACTGGGGTAAATGAAGCCCTGCTGAGGGCAGGACCTGCAGCTGGAGGAAGTGCTCTCAGTCCCCTGAGCAACCCCTGCATTTTGGGGTGCCCAGGGATGGGACCTGCAGCTGGAGGAAGCACTCTCAGTCCCCTGAGCATCCCCTGTGTTTCAGGGTGCCCAGGGATGGGCTGTGGGTGGTTTTTGGGGAGCGAGGCTGATGCTCAGCCCCTGCCTTGTGCTGCCACTGCTGGGACCCACTGTGCCCAGAGGATGTTTATCCAGGGGATGCTTTAGACTCCTCATCCCTTGCTGGCTCTGGCTGGGGTGTTCACAACCCCTGTCCTGCTGCTGCCCCCAGGTGATGTGTGGTTTATCATGTGTATTAAAAAAGTCAATAGGAAAGGGCTGAGAGGGGTGACAGGGCCCATCCATCACAGGTGAGGAGCTGCAGCATGGCCAAGCCTTATCTCAGCCAGGGGATGATGGAGCTGCAGGCAGCTCAATCCACCCAGCCCCTTGCTGGGTCATGCCAGCGCTGCTGGGGGTGGGGGTTTGTCTCTCACCCTGCTCCCACAGCCATCCATCACCCAGCAGAGGGGATGGCAGCAGGGCTCTGGGTGATGGGACAGGGATTTATGGCCTGGGCTCAGCAGCAAGGCTGCAGGGTGGCTGGGGGTGAGCTGGGGGAGCAGAGGGTCTGCTGGTGGCTAGGAGTTGATGTGGCACATGGTGGGGGCTCCCATGGGGAAAAGGGTGCTGGTGCTTCTTGGGCAGCGATGGATGGGGGCCAGCACCCTGCATCCCACAGGGATGGGCTTGGATCAGCGTTGGGATCCAGCCAGCTCTGAGGCTCCTGTGTCCTCCACACTGATGTTGGGGGATGCTAGGTCAGCTCCTGGGTGCCCAGGGTGGACAAGTCAGTGCTTTCATTAATTATCCAGCAGAAACAAGTCATCACAAGGTCTTGGGGACCTGTGGGTGACGTCCCAGGGACTGTGGCAAAGCTTGGTGGCTCTGACCCTCTTGCCTCTCTTTTTTGGGGGGGGACAGTGTTGTTTGTCAGTGCAGCATCACTGGCTGCCAGACCCTGTGTTAGGGTGGGGTGAGGTGATGGAGGGTGGGGAAACATCCAGCCCTGGGTCGGGCTGGCAGGCAGGTGCCTCCTGCTTGGCCCCACTCCTGCTCCTGGGGAGCGATAGGTGCTTTGAAGGTGTCTTAACGTTGGGGCTTTGAGAGCTGGAGGGGAGAGGAGAGGCCAGTCCCCTGCTGCACCCCATGGGCGGGTGCCTGTCATTAACACCAGTTAATGAGCTCTTACAGTGCTATGTAAATTCGCTCTTTGCTCTCACCCCGAGGAATCAAATAAGAGCAGGTGCCTTTATAGTCCCCCCTCCCTTTTCCCTTTTAATCTCGCCACAGCTCCCCTTTTTCCTTTCCCTCCTTTCCCTTTCATTTGCCAGCAAAGCAGCCAGGAGATCACACCAAACACCAGCTCCAAACCCTGTGGGTTCCCTACGCCCCATTCCTTGGGTACCGATGCTGTGGGGAGCACGGAGACCCCCTCACCCCACCCCAGCCTTCTCCTCTCTTCTGGTGTCTTCCACCCCTCCACTGTGGTCCACACATGAGCATCACAAAACGCTGGTGAAGGTGTGTTAGACTCTGTGGGCATTAGAAGCTCTGGCAAGAAACATCCAGCCCTGATGCCAGTGCTGATGGACTCCCTCAAGCAGTGATGCTCAGGCAGGGAGCAGTGAGCACAGGGGCTTGGGTCGGTCTGAGCACACACGTGTTGGTTCAATCCTTCAGTAAACAGCGCTGAGCTCAGTACACATCCACCTCCTGGAAGTACTTCTTAGCTCCTTCCCTTAGTAATTATTCTTGGGATGAGAAAGCAGCTCAGCAGCTCGAAGACCTGGGAGGAAACGTGTCAGTCATCTAATGATGTTCTTGATATTTCCCCCCCCCCTTCTCCTTCAAATGAAAGTTGGCTAATGGTTCGGTTTGGGGGGGGGGGGGGAAATATAATTGCTGCTGATTTCTCCAAATTGCAGAAAATGTATTAATGACCCTTTTTTTCACGACAGAAATAACGCAATTTGCATCTAAATGTGCCTCATCTTTGCAAACTCGGCTTGGTATTTTCTTGTAGACACATAAAATACTGAGTGCTCCAGCACATGGTGAGAGGGCTGGCGGGGGAGCGCGGTGAATGGCGGCGGGAGCAGGTGCCGCGCAGCCGGGGATGTGCCGGGACGGTGCTGGGGGGGTGGATCTTGCTGTGGTGGGTCCATCTTTGGGGGGCTGGGGAGATGTGGTGTGGTGCATCTGGCTCCGGCACTTCCAGATCCAGCACCTCTGGCTCCAGCACCTCCAGCTCTGGTGCATCTGGCTGGGGCACCTCCAGCTCCAGTGCACCCAGCTCCCCCAGCTGGGGCACCTCCAGCTCCAGTGCACCCAGCTCCCCCAGCTGGGGCACCTCCAGCTCCAGTGCACCCAGCTCCCCCAGCTGGGGCACCTCCAGCTCCAGTGCACCCAGCTCCCCCAGCTGGGGCACCTCCAGCTCCAGTGCACCCAGCTCCCCCAGCTGGGGCACCTCCAGCTCCAGTGCACCCAGCTCCCCCAGCTGGGGCACCTCCAGCTCCAGTGCACCCAGCTCCCCCAGCTGGGGCACCTCCAGCTCCAGTGCACCCAGCTCCCCCAGCTGGGGCACACCCACCTCTGGCACCTCCAGCTCCAGTGCATCCAGCTCAGGCACACCCAGCTCCAGTGCATCCAGCTGCTCCAGCTGGGGCACACCCAGCTCCAGTGCACCCAGCTCCCCCAGCTGGGACGCACCCAGCTCCAGTGCACCCAGCTCCCCCAGCTGGGGCACACCCAGCTCAGGCACACCCAGCTCCCCCAGCTGGGGCACCTCCAGCTCCAGTGCACCCAGCTGGGGCACACCCAGCTGCTCCAGTGCACCCAGCTCCCCCAGCTGGGGCACACCCACCTCTGGCACCTCCAGCTCCAGTGCATCCAGCTCAGGCGCACCCAGCTCCAGTGCATCCAGCTCAGGCACACCCAGCTCCAGTGCATCCAGCTGCTCCAGTGCACCCAGCTCCCCCAGCTGGGGCACACCCAGCTCCAGTGCACCCAGCTCCCCCAGCTGGGATGCACCCAGCTCCAGTGCACCCAGCTCCCCCAGCTGGGATGCACCCAGCTCCAGTGCACCCAGCTCCCCCAGCTGGGGCACACCCAGCTCCAGTGCACCCAGCTCCTCCAGCTCAGGCACACCCAGCTCCAGTGCACCCAGCTCAGGCACACCCAGCTCCAGTGCACCCAGCTCCCCCCAGCTCTGGTGCATCCAGCTCCAGCTCCCCCAGCTCTGGTGCATCCAGCTCCCCCAGCTGGGGCACACCTGGCTCTGGCACACCCAGCTCCAGTGCACCCCAGCTCCTCCAGTGCACCCAGCTCCTCCAGCTGGGGCACACCTGGCTCTGGCACACCCAGCTCTGGTGCTGCTGGCACAGCCAGTGATGTTCAAACTGTGCTGGGCTTTGCTCTGGTCCATACTGAGTTACGGTGCTGCCAGGAGAGGGATGCTGCCTCTCAGAGCTGCTTTCTGCTTTATTAATAACCTGGCCCTTGATCTTTATTGCTGCCTCGTTAGTGAGAGCCTGGGGGGGGTGTGTGTGTGAGGGGGAACTGGTAGCACAGCGATTTATGCAGTGGGATGTGATTGCCATGGGATGGGCAGGATGGGGAACCTCAGGAGGGGATGAATGGCCTCGTCTTATTGGGATAAAACCAGGGGGTGAGGACAGCACTGGGGTATCCCAGGCTCTGCCCTTCGCCCCCTGATCCCCAGCAGCCTCCTGCAACACTGCTTTGGGTCTTGGCACCCCCTCAGCTTGGTCTGTGGGTGAGTGGAGGGGAGAGTCTGGCTCCTCTTGTCCCTTTGGATGCTTTCATGTCTCGCTGGTACAGGGAGGGATGAAGCTGGTAGAGACCAGCACGTGAGGCTGCATGAGCATCCCTGGCCTGGGGAGCAGGACTGCAGCTGGGGTGGGGGGGGGCTGCATTGCCCCCAGACCCCTTTCCATGCAGCCATGTGCTCCTCCACCACGGCTGCTGCAGTTTAATTCCACATTAGGCATGAATGTGTCCGGGTTTAGGAGATCAAGGCGGCCTCAGAGCTGTTGGAATTGGACTTTTCCCTGGCTTTGGCAGGGCAGAGCTGCTGCAGAGGAGCTGAGAGCAAAATCCCCCTGGCAGCTTCAGCGGGAGATTAAGAGTAGTCAAGAAATCATGATGAATCCTTGGTCTAATCTTCCTCTTCCCCAGTAACGATCGTTCCCAGCCCCTGGTGTGCGACCTGCCTGCCGAGCACCGGGGCTGGGATGAGGCTGAAACTCAGGTACGGGGCAGCCGAGCACCCAGCGTGGTTTTTGGGGGTTTGATGGAGGGTGTCCCAGCAGGAGCTGTTCCAGGGACTCGTTTTCTTGGGGTTTGTGGCTCTGAGTGAAGGAAAAGGAGCTGGTGAGGAAAGGAAACCGGGGGGGGATGCGGGATGGGTTTGGTCGGCTCCTTCCCCTCCCATCCCAGCAGGTTCCCAGGGATGCTCTGTGCTCTCCTTTGTTCCAGGGTGGGTGCTGGGGGTGCAGGGTGGTTGTTGGGGAGGGGGCGGGGTGGCTGTGATGTTGGCATAATGTGTGACACACTCAGATCTTCCCCAGACCTCCAACTTCAGGGGGAAAAAATCCAGCGTCTGCCTGGAAAACCCAAACGGGGGAGGAAAGGTCTCTCCAGCTCCCTGCCCCCTCCGTGTCCTCTCCTGTCTGGCTCCATCCAACTGCACTGGCTTTTCTCCCCTGGGTTTAGACCCTCTGCACCCCCAGCAGAGGTGATTCCCCTTCGGGTATCCCTGGTTTTGGGAGCATCCCGGAGGCCCCCAGCCCTGTGCCACATCCCAGGGTCAGGACTCATCCCATGGAGGCACCAGGGATGCAGCCAGGAGATGGGCACAGCAGAGCGGGATGGGTGTGTGCAAGACCAAGGCTGCTGACAGTAGCAGGGGCTTATTACAGACCCCTCATGCTTTTGGGAGGTCCCTGGCAAGGCCAGGGGCAGCAGGGGACCCTCACCAGTCCCTCTCCCCTTCCTGAAGTTAGTTCTTCTCTCTCTCTCCTTCTGTTTTCCTTGCAAACAGCTTGCCTTTGAAATTCAAATGCTGCTGTAGCCCTTTCCTCACCCGCTGCAGGAATATCTCCCTTTTCATCTGAAAATAATTAACAAATGAACAAAACTCCTGTGTGAAATTAAAATTCATGCCCAGGGGTGACCTTTGAAGCCCGATGCTGGCTGCTGCTGCTGGGGGTGGGGGGGGTTTTTCTTCTCCCCTTCTCTCATGTTCTCTCCTGCTTCAGAAGGATTCCTTTGCACCTCTTTTTATTTTTTTTCTTCCTCTCTCTTTTTAATTGCATTAAATAGCATTCCTCCAGAGATGCTCCTGCTGCTGCCTCCTCCCCGGGTCCTGGCTGTCCCTGTGGGCTCCCAAACCCCCTCCAGCGAGGGGCTGTGCTCAGCCTGATGCTCCCCGTGGGCTCCGGCACGGTGCTCGCAGCATGTCGGGCTGTCTGGCAGATCAATAAGGTTATTAAATCCCCACCAGCCGGCCGTGGCTGGGTTCCATCTGGCCAGCTGGCACCCGGACACGGGCCGAGGTCAGCCGCCATGGGAGGATAATTGTCTGTAATTGGTAACAAAGAGCCTTGGGCAGCAGCTTTGCAGCCGGAGCCCCACGGCTGCTCACCTGCTGGGATGGGGGGGACTTCCCTGCCTGATCCCTGTGGGGATGGAGATGTCTGTCTCCTGCCTGGGGATGCCTCCTGGATGGAGATGATGCCTCCTGGATGGAGATGATGCCTCCTGGATGGAGATGATGCCTCCATGCTGCTCCCTTTAAGCCCACTCTCCAGTGCTCTGGATTCTCCTGCTGTGGTGCTGGATGTTTGGGGGGGTTGTGAGGCTTTGTCCCCCCATTGCTCCTCTTGCTGAGCACCTGCCTGGTGTGATGGATGTTTCCCATATCCACCAGCCCAAAGCTGGCTTTTCTCACTGGGGCAACGTGCTGTGTTGGGGTTTGAGGAGCAGTGGGGGTAGGAGCGAGCTGGGGGGCACTGGTGCTTGGTGGCTGTGCCCTGAGGAGGAGGGAAAGGTCTTTTGCTTACATGGGAACAGGCTTGGCTGGCTTTGCCCTGGCATGTGGGTGCACCCCATTCCCCCCTCCCAGTATGGCCAGTCACAGGTGGGATGCCAGTAAGGCATCAGCTCAGCTACACGCTGGGGTTGTGCCATGAGGATGCTCCTTTGGGGCTGGACAAGGACCCTCCAGCTCCCATCCTGCAGCCCTGGCTGTGAGGAGCAGCGAACAAACAGCCCCCCCAACCCCCTCCCCGTGGAGGCAGCCACCAGCTCTGTAATTAAGCCAAGTGGGAAAGGTTGCCATGGTACCAAAAGCGAAGAAACGAAGCTGCACCTTTATTGCTGCTCCAGAGCCTCGGGGCATTCCCAGCCCCACCGCTCCAGGGCAGAGGGATGCTGGGGGGTGCAGAGGACCCACGGTCCCCCTGCCTGCCCCTGGCATCTGCCCCATGTTTGGGGATGTGGAGATGTGAGGATGGGGCAGCTGTCCCTGCCCCCAGGGCTGTGCTGTGTCTCTTCCCTGGGGATTTGGGGTTGGTTCTTGTGTGCTCCCTGCTCCATCCCGCTTTCCCAGGGCTCTGCAGTGCTGTGGGGCTGTGTCCATGTGTCTGGGGGGGAAGGTCATGGGGTTGGGCTTGGTACAGTGCTGGTGGATTTTGGGGGGGTTCTCAGTGGGGCTGGTGTGGAGCCCAGGCTGAGGGGAGCTTCTGCAGCACCCCAAACTTGCTGGCTGGTTGCACCCCACAGACCCCAACGTCTCCCTGTCATGCCATAGCCCTGATGGAGATGGCTCCATCACAGCCCGTTGTCCTGGCAACGGGAAGGATGCTGCTGAGCCAGCCCTGGCCGGTCCCCTCTGGCTACCGGGGGGCTGCCCTCACCCTGAAATCTCCCCTCCTTCCCCTCCACCTTGCTGAGATCCAGGGCTCCTGCTGCATTCCCCATCCAGCTGGAGGGGTGACATCTGTCCTGGGGACAGCAGGGACCATCCCCTTCCCTCTGCTCCCCCAGCTGCACACAAGATGGGGGTCCTGGGTGGCATTTCTGTCCCTTGTCCCCCACCCCCAGTTCCTCAGGGGGTTGTGGTTATTTACAGGGCCAGGAGCAGCATCAATTAGTTAATTAGCAGGAGGCAGCCTGCCTGGCTCCAGCATTGAGCCACTGGCTGTGGGACCCTTCCAGGCCCGGGGGAGCCCAGGAGCAGGTAACAGCTCTGGGGTGGGGGCTGGCAGAGCCCCGGGGTGGGGGTGGGGGTCCTCTCTGGGGATGGGGTCTCTGTGCAGACCCAGTGTCGGGGTGTGCCACACCAAAACTGTGTCCCCCCCCCTTTAAGGTGAGGGGTGGCATGTTTGAATGAAACCAGTTTGGGGTGAATTTCCCCCCCTTTCAGAACCCCCTTGGATAAATCCTGTGTGTATGGAGCAGCTGAGCCTTTCACACCCAGTTTAACATCACCAGCAGCAGTGGGGGGACCATGGGCACAGCCAGCAGCTGGAGGTGCTGGGTGTGATGAGCAGGGGAGTTCTCAGCAGCTCCTGTGCCTGGGTTAGGATTTAATTTCCCTGCCTCTGCCCCACATTCCCAGCTCCTTCCTTGCCCTTTCTCTGGCCTTGTCCTCCTGTTTGTGCTTCTGCTGTGACAAAAATAGCCAAAGAGGTGCCAAAATAGAATTAAGGTGCTTGAATATGTAAATGCTCCTTGTGCTCACCCTGGTGCCTCCCGAATTTCAGCAGGGACCGGGCTTTTCTTCCAACCTCACCCCCAGGAGGCGAGTGCTGGGATGCAGAGCCATGCTGGAGGGGGTGTGTGGAGCTGGTCCCCCCAAATTTGTAAGCTCCCCTCTCCCCAGAAGCTTCTAAAAATGTGGGTTTTCTACCCAAAACGAGCGAGTGCTGTTGCTAGTGTCAGGCAGCAGGGTGCAAGCTCCCTTCAGCTGCCCGGGGGGGTTGTGTGGCATCACTGCAGGCTGGTCCCTGGCTCATCCAGGGATGCTTTGCAGCCAGCATCTTCCTGGGAGGAGGAGGAGGTGGTGGTGGTGGTGGTGGGACCAGGCTCAGCCCTGCAGCGTGGGGTTGGACCTCTCTCTCCACAGCCCGGAGTCGGTTCCTCTTGGTGCAGCAAGGGGGGATATTTTGGGAGCACTGCCACAAATCCCTGCTGCTGCTGCCCAGGGGAAGGAATTAAGCACTTGGCAAAGGTCCCTCTGGGACCCTGTGGCAGCTTCTTCAGCCCCGTGGTTGTCTTTCCCCTCCCATCAGAAGTGTCAACGTGTGGTCGCTGCTGAGCCCCGTGCTGCTCTGCCGCCACAGCCCCCCTGCTCTGTGTGATGCCCGGCTCCCTGTCACCCCATCTGTGCCCCAATCCCCCTGCAAAGCTGCTGAGAGACCCAGGGGACCCTTAAACCCCTCTCCATAGCCACAGGTTCCCTTCTCCCCCCTCTTGCTCCCTCTTCCCCCGGTCTGTTTCTCTCCGCCGAGGCAGGTGCTGGCGTGCAGGGAGGGCTGAGTAAGGCTGGCTGGGAGCTGGGGAGGCTCAGGGCCGTGGGTGTGAGCTCTGCCAGTCGGCACAGATGCTGTATTTGCTCACACAACAGCTCCGCTTCCCCCTCCAGATTTTGCCCTGAAAAACTAGGGCGCAGCCAAGCTGCCCACGTCTCCCGCTCCATCCCCAGCTCCCGGGGCTGTGGGACCAGACGTGTCCCTCACAGGGGTCCCCAGGGGTGAGGACTGGATTCTGTGAGGTGGGACAGCTCTGGCAATGGATGGTTCAGACCCATGGTGGGACCTGCTGCTCCAGTCAGGCCCTGCCTGGCTTCCCATGGATAAGCACAGACAGGGCGCAGTGCCACCCCGGCGCGGCTGGTACCCAGTTCAGGATGGAGCATCACAAGGACCTCATGGGGGGGCATCTACTCCTGTCCCCTTCTCCCTTCCTTGGAGCGGTGGGTCGAGGTCCCAGCGTGGCTGTGCACCCACCAGCTCGGGCTCAGCACCAGGCAGTGGCGGGGAGGCGGCACAATCTGCATTTAAATGGGGATATTTAAAGCCCGGAGCCGGGTGGGAAGGGAAGGAATCAGTTTCCCAAGTGGGAGGGCGGGGTGTTATTTTTATATGTTACTGGATACGCAGCTTAAATCTGGCCCTGCCAAACGGAGAGGAAACGGGGTGGGGAAGGGAAACCACGTCCTGGCGTTGTACTCGTGTCGCAGCCGCCGGCTCAGGATGCTCTGGGAGGGTGGCCCATGGCCACCAGCCTCGGGTCATGTCATGTCCCTCTCCTGTCCTGGTCCCAACTGGGGTGGCAGAAGGGGATGGGGTACCCATATGGTGCTCTTGCTCCTGTCCCTCAGCTCGGGGTTGTGGGCGCTGGGTGTAAAATGCAGCCAGCCAAAGCCAGGGAAGGCAAAGCCCCCAGGTTGTCCTCAGCACCCATGGTTGGTCCATGCAAGGATCCAAAGGGCTTGCTCCCCTCTGCTCTGAGCATCCCTTCCACTCCAAGCATCCCTTCCACTCTGAGCATCCCCCCTACTCTGAGCACACTCCCTGCTCCAAGCATTCCCTCCACTCCAAGCTTCCCCTCTTCTCCGAGCATCCCCTTTGCTCCCTTCATCCCTTCTGAGCATCCCCTCTGCTCCAAGCATCCCCTTTGCTCTCTGCATCCCCTCCACTCCAAGCATCCCCTCTGCTCCCTTCATCCCTTCTGAGCATCCCCTTTGCTCTCTGCATCCCCTCCACTCCAAGCATCCCCTTTGCTCCCTGCATCACTTCTGAGCGCCCCCACCAGCTCCTGGCTGTGCCTTTTGGGACCTGCCTGCCCCTGCCCTGGATGCACAGGGTGTTCCCCACGGAGCTGTGCGTGCTCCTCCAGCAGTGACGCCGGGTTTTGGAGATGGGCAGGGTCTCCTTTTGTGCTGGCTGTTAATTAAGAGGATCATTCAGAGCCACTAGTAGTGTAGTGTGTTGTCTTCTAACAGTTGTGATTCTGTCCCGGTGCCAGCTTCCATTAGCAACAAAACCCACTTATCTTGTTCTTCCCTATCTCTTCCCTTTATATTTTTATCCTCCCCTCTCCCTGCCAGTCTCTCTCTCTCCTCTTTTTGCAGCCCCAGCACCGCAGTAATAATTCCACCAGTCGTCATCTCAGTTGACACAACACTGGTGATGTGGCAGCTCTGAGATCTCCGTTACCGCTCGATAATTAATGTACTAATTGTGTGAGCTGCTCCACGGCGTGGCTGGGAGCCAGCTCCAGGGCTGGCACTGCCACCCTCACCTCGGTGCCCACTGGATGGGGAATACCTGCCTGGAGGGATGGGGTTGGTCCCCTCCCTGGGAAGGGATGTGGAGTAGGGGGGGATGCTGGCTGTGCTGTTCCGTGGTGGGATGCTCCCCTGGTTGCTCCCTTTGGGATGTTGGGGCATTGATGTGGTTCTTCCTGGGGGATGGGGGAGAATGGGATGGGGAAACTGGGATGAAGGGAAGGGGATGGTGTGGGATGGAGGAGGCTTGGCTGGTGTGCCCCATTGCCCCCCAGCTTTCTGCCCCACTCAGCTGCTGTTGGCGTTGGCCATGCTTGAGTGAGTGAAGGTGTCACCTCCATCCCCTGTCCCACCAGAGAGAAGGCTCCAAAACTAGTTCAGCATCCAGGATAAAGGAGCCTTTCCTGGCCTGTCTCCCTGCCCATAAATTGCTCCATCCCTGGTGCTGGATGGGACCTGCATGAGGAGCATCCAAACCCCTCTCTGTGCATCCCATCCCACACACCACATCACGTCAGAGGCTCATCCTGCATCTCCTGTAGGATGGCTGGGCAGGGCTGATGGAGCCAGGGCTGATGGAGCCAGGGCTGGGCTTCAACAGGAGCTGATGGATCCCACGTGGGGTTGTGGTGGCTGTGGAATGTTTTGATTCTCCTTGATTGCAGGAGTCAGCCAGAACCTCTGTGACCAGGCAGCATCTCCCAGCCCCCATCACCTCATCTCCTCCCATTGGGTTTCTCTCCAGTTTGGGTCACTTCTCTTGGGTGTTCATATCTCCTGTTTGATGTCCCAAGCCCTGGATGATGCCTCTTCATCCACAGGGAAATCTTCTCCAGGTGTCCCATGGGAAGGACAGGGCAGGACCTTGGCCAGACCCCTGCCCCAGGTGCAGCGTTTGGGCTTGAACTCCCCTTTTTGGGGAGGGGCTTTAAGCACCCTGCCCCAGTGCCAGGGCACCTTCCAGGGCTGACACCCCCATACTGGATCAATAAGGAACATCTTGCCCCTGAAGCCATGGGGTTGGTTACGTGGTAATTATGGGATGCAATCACCAGGCCACATGTCCTGCCTGAGTCCTGGCACAATCTCCCAACAGGACCCAGTCCTGGCTGAGGTTGGGTGCTGGTGGTGGGTGATGCCATCCCTGGGATGCTCAGGATGCTGCTGCTGCTTTGGGTTTTACTTCCAGGGACCACAGCACCATCATCACCTGCACAGGGCTCCCCACCACCCCACACTGTCATCCCCCAGGGCTGGGGTTGTATCCAGCCTTCCTGTGTCCCCTCTCCCTGCAGCCAGACCCCCCCCCCCAAACCCTCTTTTCCCCCTCCCTTTAAATCCTCCTCTGCTTTTTTGGGGCATTGGGGCTCCCTCCTCCTCTGGGCAGGAGGGTGGGGAGGCACCATGCCATGTCCCCCAGTGTTTGAGGGGCTGCATCTGGCCTTGGCATCACCCAGAGCCCAGGGAAATGCCAGTGTGTAATTTGGGATGGGAGAGGAGGGGATGGCAAGGGAGGGCAGGAGCTGTTTGGGAGGATGAGTGATGGGAGGATGAGAGCTCTGGCTCTCAGCAGCTTTGGAAGCCTTGGGAAATCTGTCTCTCTGACTCTGCAAGGTGCTCAGGCAGGGGGGTGGGGAGGGGAGCTGCATTACAAGTTGAAATGCTCTGAGAGTGGAGGGGAAGCAGAATGTGATGTGAGCCCAGTTCCTCCCAGCAAGGGGAACCCAGCGACTCCAGCATATTGTATTCTTCACATCCCTTTGCCTCCCCACACCATGTGTGTGGAAATGTGCTGGCTCACCCCCAGCTCTGGGAGCCTGGGGCTCTGCAGCACCCTCTTCTCCATGGGCTGGGTGCCTGCTGCAGCCAGCCTGGCCCGGGGAGGGGATGGGAACACCAGGAAGGGGTTGGGGGAGAGCCCAGATCCTGGTCAAGGATGAAGCCCTTCAGCATCCTGAGTATCCTGATGCTTTTCCCAGGTTGGTGTTGCCCCCTGCAGAGGTGGGAAGAGAGCTGGGAGGGGATGGTGGGGGTGATGCTGAGCATGTGGAGCATCCTGATGCTTCCCCCAAGTTGGCTTTGTCCCCCCAGCCCCCAGAGGTGGGAAGAGAGCTGGGAGGGGATGGTGGGGGTGATGCTGAGCATGTGGAGCATCCTGATGCTCTCCCAGGTTGACTTTGCCCCCTGCAGAGGTGGGAAGAGAGCTGGGAGGGGATGGGGTGATGCTGAGCATGTGGAGTGTCCTGAGCATCCTGATGCTTCCCCCAGGTTGACTTTGCCCCCTGCAGAGGTGGGCAGAGAGCTGGGAGGGGATGGTGGGGGTGATGCTGAGCATGTGGAGTGTCCTGATGCTTCCCCCAGGTTGACTTTGCCCCCGCCACAGAGGTGGGCAGAGAGCTGGGAGGGGATGGTGGGGGTGATGCTGAGCATGTGGAGCATCCTGATGCTTCCCCCAGGTTGACTTTGCCCCCCCCCACAGAGGTGGGCAGAGAGCTGGGAGGGGAGGGGATGGGGTGAGGGTGATGCGGAGCATCCTGAGCATCCTGATGCTCTCCCAGCCTCCCCTCAGGTGGGTTTTTACCTGGGATAGAGGGGGACCAGGGGGGGCTGCAGCACGAGTGAGTACTGAGCTGGGGAGGAGGGGGGGCTGTGTCCATGCTGTGCTGAACACGCTCTGCCCTGCTGGGGAGCTCAGTGTGACGTGTAAGGGGTTGGAAATAGAATCAATGCTGGTTTGTTCCTGATAACAAACAGGAGCAACCAGCAACCAGTGGGTGAGTGACTGACACACGCTGCTGCTTTCATGTCCTCACAAAGGGCCCGTGTGGCAGCGGGACTTTGCATGAGTAATCCCAAACGTGTTGGGTGGGGAGCCTGGGGGGGATCAGTCGTGCTCAGGGCTCCCGAATTCAAAGGCACCACACAGAGAGGGTGGGTTTGACAGGGCAGCGTGGGGAGAGGCTGGATCCTCACGCAGGGCAGGGCAGCACGGAGCCAGCGTTGGCTCCTCTGCCCCTTCCCTAGGCCTCACAGGGCCTGGAAATATCCCTGTGGGGAAGGGGGTTGTGTTGCCCCAGGAGTTACTGGCTGGGGTCTTGCTGGGAAGGTTTCTGGATCTCCTGGAGAGAGTCCAGAGGAGGCTACGGGGATGCTGAAGGGCCTGGATCATCTCCCCTGGGAGGAAAGGCTGAGTGAGCTGGGGCTGTTCAGCCTGGAGAGAAGAGACTGAGGGGGGATCTGATCAGTGTTTATCAATAGCTGAAGGATGGGACACAGGGGGACATGGGCAGCCTCTGCTCAGTGTCTGTGGGGACAGGACAAGGGGCGATGGGCTCAAGTTGGAGCACAGGGAGTTCCCCCCCAACATGGGGAAGAACTTCTTCCCAGTGAGTGAGCCCTGGGACAGGCTGCCCAGGGGGGTGTGGAGTCTCCTTCTCTGGAGAGATTCCAGCCCCATCTGGACACCGACCTGTGTGACCTGTCCTAGGGACCCTGCTTTGGCAGGGGGTTGGACCTGATGGGCTCTGGAGGCCCCTTCCAACCCCTGTGATTCCATAGGCCCCATGAGAGCAAACAGCCAACGTGGCCCCAGGCAGCAGCTAAAACTCCTGCCAGGATCTGGGGATCCGTAGCACCTCGTTACCTCGTTTGTGCTGATGGTTTTTTTATGCTGAAATGGAAGAAAGCAGCTGCTATCTGTACAAACAAAATTAGGCCAAAGGAGGAAAGTAATTTTGTAAAAGAAATAGGGAGATGCAGGGGGAGATGGATAGGAGACAGATGAATAAACACAATCTACACAGAAACTGATAAAAATTCAATTTCTGCACACAGAGACACACACACGTCCTGGTCTAGCTCTCTCCCTCTCCCTCTCCCTCTCCCTCTCCCTCTCCCTCTCCCTCTCCCTCTCCCTCTCCCTCTCCCTCTCCCTCTCCCTCTCCCTCTCCCTCTCCCTCTCCTCTCCCTCTCGCTCCAGGGTTGTCTGCAGCCCTCGTGCATCCATCTGGGATGTGGGAGGCAAACACAATGATCCTATTCTGCCTTCAACATGCTGCAAAGAATCTTTTCTTTAATTACAGCTCTGTAATTCCTCTGGCTCCCAGCTTCCTCCTCAATATCCTTCCCTTCCCAGCCGTGGGTGCAAGGGTGAGCACCCGAGCAGCCCGTGAGGTGGCCCTGGTGCTGGGTGGGTGCAGGGAGGGGAATCCCTCTGGGTGCAACCCTGTTCCCACCATGGGAGCACCGTGGAGCAGGGATGTGGGGTATCCTGATGTGGGGCAGGGGGCTGTAACCCCATGGAAGGAAGAGTCAGGAGGAACTGGCAGCTCCCAGTCCATGGTACCTGTGAGTTTTGCTTTATCCCTGTGTCCCTGGAAATCCCGGCTCACGGAGCTGTGGGAGCACACTGGGGTCTCCTTGATGCTTTCCCAGCACCTTTACTGGGAGTTATAAACCAAAACCCATCCCCAAAAAGTTTCCCAGCCCGTGAGCTGGGTTTGGATGCTGCACATCCATGCCTGGCATGGGGAGCAGGGATGTGGGGGGCTCGTGGGCGTCCCCTGTACCTGGGACACATGGCAAAGGGCTTTGCACTGGCACAGTCTGTCCCCACAGAGCAAGCAGCAGCCCTGGGCACGAGGGGATGGATGAGAGCAGAGCGGAGACACTTCTGAACCTGGTTGAAGGGTGATGGAGCATGGACACGGCTGCCTGGCTGGATAAGGGGATGGATGTGTGCTGCAGGGGCATGGGGGCAGCTGGGGCTGAGCCCCTCCTCCTGCCACCCACGGAGCCCTGGGCAGGCCAGGCCCAATTCTGCTGGGTGCTGAGCGCTCCTGGCAGGGACACTGTGGAGCATCCTCATGGTGTGGGACCTGCGTCATCCCCAGGGATCCCTGTGAAGGTGGCACCTGCTCCTGCCTCAGGTATCCGGGAGCCTTCGTGCTCTGCACCATGGGATGGGAGGGGAGATGGGGGGTGTGGGGCACCCACATCCTCATGCACACCCACGTCCCCCGTGCACACCCACGTGTGCGGAGGCTGAGCTGAGCTGCAGCCTGGTTTCCCTGGGAAACTGAGCGGAGGCCAAAACCATGTGGGGAGGTGCTGGAGGGGCTCCGAAATGTGGCCCGGAGAGCTCCATGGCCAGGGAGCCTCCCTGTCCCAGCCAGTGCTCTGGGGACAAGGATGGTGGTCACAGCGTGGTGGCATCTGGGGGGAGGAGTGAAAAGAGGGGTGGCTGTGCCAGTGGCAGCTCAGGGTGGGGGGGATGCTAGGGAGGGGGTTGATGAAGGAACAGCACTCAGAGCTGGCTGAGCTGGGTGGTGAGGGGCTGTCACTGGGGCTGGGGGGCTGTCCCCATCCTTCTTGCTGCCGTGGGCTCACGCAGGGTCAGAGATGCTCAGAGCTCACCCAGAGCATCCCGTCCTGAGCAGTGCAGAGATTTGGGGCTACCCAGAGCCTGGTGCAGCCACATTGCCCTGGGAAGCCCATGAGGATGATGAAGAGGAAAGAGGGCACGGTGTGAGGGAAGAGTCTCTTACAGGCAGCGGGCTCTGCCCAGCTCCTCTGCCTCACCACTCGCACCTTCACTCTGCACGCTGCCTGCGTGCCAGCCCTCCTACACCTCCTCCTCCTCTTCCTACACCTCCTTTTCCTCCTCCTCCTCTCCTCCTCCTCCTCCACGGGCCTTTCGCGAGCTGCCAAGCGGAAGACGCATTTACTGGGTTGCTCGCTCCAAAAGTTGCTAATTCCCCTCCAGGCAATTAAAAGGAAGCCTCTTCTCCTCAATCAGCCGTATTTGAATATGGAAATGATTTTTAATTACTCAGAGTCAATATCATTTTATCACCGAAATGTGTTTGAGCGAGGCTCGCCGTGTTTGCAGGGCGGCCTAATAGGCCGGGTGCAAATTCGCTCTGATTCACATCCTGGCTGAGCCAGGGAAGGTGCTGCCCCTTCCAAGGTTTCGTTCCCAGGCTCCTGGTGGGTGTCCCCTGTATCTGGGATACGTGGCAAAGGGCTTTGCACTGGCACAGTCTGTCCCCACGGAGCAAGCAGCAGTCCCGGGTGCCAGGGGATGGATGAGAGCAGAGCGGAGACACTTCTGAACCTGGTTGAAGGGTGATGGAGCATGGACACGGCTGCCTGGCTGGATAAGGGGATGGATGTGTGCTGTGGAGGCATGGGGGCAGCTGGGGCTGAGCCCTCCTCCTGCCACCCACGGAGCCCTGGGCAGGCCAGGCCCAATTCTGCTGGGTGCTGAGCGCAGAATTCCAGCCATCCCCCCTTCCCTTGCAGCGGTGCCAGGGCAGGGGGGACGTGGCAGAGGCCGTGGGGGTGGTGACTGTCCCTTTCCCTGCTTGCCTGGCCCTGGATAAGGCTGGGGTCAGCTCTGTGTGGAGCTAATGACAGCTCGGCGTTAGCGTTTGGTCCCCAGCTATTGTCTTCTGATTAATTTGCTAATTATGTTCTGCTTTTATCCGAGGGGCCTGGCGGCAGCACGGAAATGTCAGGCACTTGTTTATGCCCCGGGTTGCTGGCGCAGTGACAGAGGCTGGGTCTCAGAGGACACACGGGGAACCTGGCCCTGTCGACTCCGGCATCACCGCGCCGGGGCCGGGAGCGAGCGGCTGCCTCTGCCACCACCTCCCCCCGCAGCCCTGGGCCTGGCCTCCTGCCTCGGTTTCCCCTGTGGTGGGAGCTGAATCATAAAATCATAGAATCCCAGACTGGGCTGGGTTGGAAGGGACCCCAAGGGTCACAGAGCTCCAACCCCCTGCCACAGGCAGGGCCACCAACCTCCAGGCCTGGAGCTACACAAGGTTGCCCAGGGCCCCATCCAACCTGGCCTTGAACACCCCCAGGGATGGGGCACCCACCCCCTCTCTGGGCAGCCTGTTCCAGGGAAGTAGCCTGCACGCTGCAGGGCTGGGGGGTGCTGGCACTGTGGGGCCTCAAAGCCACCAAAGGGCTCTCATGGGTGGGTGCAAAGTGCATGGAACCTGAAACAAGGGCAATGGGGGCCACTTCCCTCAGGCATGGCTCAGCATCGCCCTCGCCTTCCATAGCCTCTGCATCCCAGCTCACAGCTTACTGGGAGGCACTGGGGCTCTGGCTGCTGAGAAGGGGACAGGGGATGTGTCCAAGTGGCTTCCTGACATCCCACCCCTGGGGTTTCCTGCTGTGAAAGCCCATCAGGTGTCGGTGCTGAACACAGCAGAGACAGAGAGCAGCATCCCTGCCGGCGGGCTCTCCGCAGCCCTCATGTTTATTAATCGGGATGGATATTTATGCAAAGCTGCTCGCTCCTGAGCCTTGCTGGTGTGCAGGCACCATCCGGCTCCTTCAGGCAGCGAAATGGCTCCAGTGGCTGGGAATGGGCAGGGCTGGGGCTGAGCTCGCTCCTTGCCAGGCTGCTCTGCCTTGGGGAGGATCTCCCAACGCCCTGGGATCCACAGGGATTGAGCTGCAGCCCTGGGATGGAGCAGGGCTGCTTTCTGGTGTGCAGAGACCTGGAGGTATGTGGTGTCCCAGGCGCTGGCTCCCCGTGGATGCTGTGCCCATCCTTTGATCCCACAGGTCCAGGAGATGCCCTCTGCACCCTCACCTGGTAGAAACTCCTCCAGTTTCTGCCAGGAACTCTCCCCAGCACTCTTGGTCCAGCACCTCAAGCCCTTCATGCTGCCTTGCCTCATGCCACAGCATCATCTCCACGCTGGTGCAGACAGACCCAGATCAGCCTGGCCTGTCCTTGGGCATGCAGAGGGCCTGGAGAAATCAAGGCGAAGACCCCCAAGGGGAAACCCATCCTCCTGAGCACACATCCGTGTGTCTGGGAGCTGCTTGGGATCAGCTGTGGCTCCGTGGCAGCGCTCCCAGGTCCAGAACAAACCTCAGAGTGGAATTTATTTCCAAGCTTGCTCATACCCTTCCTCTTCTGTGTGTCACACGAGCTCCCCTTTCCCCTTTCCCCTTTCCCCTTTCCCCTTTCCCCTTTCCCCTTTCCCCTTTCCCCTTTCCCCTCTTCCCCTTTCCCCTTTCTTTTCCCCTGCCACCCTGAGCAGGAAACTCCACAGGAAGGTACCTCATCACGGAGCTGCAGCCACAGGCAGGCGGTGCAGGGCTGGTGGGTTCCATCCCGATGATGGGCACCAAGCAACCAGCACAGATTCCCCCGTGGGCACTCGCTGCCTCTTCCCATCAGAGCGGATCATCTTGCAGCCCAAACTTCCCTGTTTATCGCCGCTTTTGTTTTTCCACTGGAGCAATTCACAGCCAGGTTTGTGGGAAGCGGTTCCGACAGTTCCTGGCTTCTCCAGGGCTGCCTTCTGCTCCCATCTCGCCCCGTGCTTGGAGATGAGATGCTCCTGCTAAGCCTTTCTGAAAAGCTGCTGCTCCGTGCCCCACTCTGGGGGGGGAAGAGGAGTGCTGGGGATCGAGCCCATCAGGGGCTGTGGGAGTTTGGGGGGCTGGTTGTAGCACCCCCATATGCCCTGACCAGGAGCTGGACTCAATCTCCTCCCTGAATCCTCACCCAGGGCCAGGCACGGAGTAGCTGCCACCTCGGTGACTCTCCCTGTCCCTGATTTCTGTGCCAAGCGAAGGGGAAATAAAAACCTCGTGTTGGAAACACAATTGTGCCGGGTGCCTCAGGAGCCCCTGGCTGGTGGGGGCGATTGGGGGGGGGGAGGAGGTGGTCTCAGCCAGGGACTGGCTGTGCTGGCAGTGCCTGTGCCGCGTTGGAGGATGCTGTTCGCTGCGGCAGCGGTGCCTGCATAATGATGGTGGTGGCACCGGGGACCCTGTGTCAACCTGGCGGGTTATTATTGACTTAATGGATGGGTCTAATTCCCACCCAGCAGGCAAAGCCCCAGCGTTACAACCTCCACACGCACGGGCACGGCTCTAATTATGCCCTGTGAGCTGCTCTGCCCGCGCTGACACCCAGCCCCTCCCTGGATCCGTGGGTACCGATGAGGCTGAGCACCCCGATCAGTGTTTTCCCCCACATCCCAGCAGTTCATGGGGGTGAGGAAGGTGCTGGGAGCTCCGGGTGCTTGCACCCATCAGCTGGGGAGATGGTTTGTTTGGGCTGGGGAGGTCTCTGGTATCTTCCCAAGCACTGCCTGGCCCAGGGAGATGGGGGAGGGATGGAGGGGGGTGGTGTGTGACTGAGCATCCCTCTTGCTTCACTTCGGGCTGGGGGCACGGCTGGCAGCAGCGCTGACGCTGTGGCTGGGGGAAGGTTTGCAGGGATGCAGCAGCAACAAGCAGTTACAGAGAGCACCCAGTTGTCCTGGTAACAGTGGGTGCCTCGAGCTCCTGCAGCTCAGCACCCCCCAGCACCAGAGCCCTGGGTCCCACCTGGGGCAGAGGAGAGTTTTGGTGATGCTGCCTGCATCCCGGGGCAGGGGGGGTGACACAGAGGCTGGGACCCTGGTTGGGAGGGCAGCAGCAGGCACAGGGTGATGCTACATGTGCACCCATGGGCTGTGGCCAGGCCTGGTGACACGGGGCTCTTGCCAAACAGAGCAGTGTGAGCCAGGTTGTGTCCTGGGGCCAAGGCAGAGCCCACAGGCAATGTGTGGGCAGCACATCATGCATCATGTCCTGCATCACATCCCTGCATCACATCCCTGCATCACATCCCGCCTCGCATCCCGCTTCGCTCACAGGGCCGCGGCAGCTGGTGACAAGCGATGCGAGGGGAGATTGGGAAATATATCAAGACCTCTTCAGCTGCAGGAGCAAATACCCCGTGGGAAGCTGGGAGTGTGACCCAGAGAGCCGTGGCTTTGGGATCACCCCTCTGCTAAGCCGCGGCGATGAGCTGTATTTACAGAGACGGGTTCTGGAATATCCTCCGGTTACGTCTGAGCTCATGACGCTTTTCTCCCTGGGATAAAGAGCAGCCTGGGAAGCTGGTGTGCTTCCCTTCAGCCTGGGCCCAGAGGGGATGAGTCTGTCTGGGGACACCACTGCCAGGCTGCGAGGGAGGACTGGGAAAAGGGAACACTGGGAAGGGAGGGAGCCGAGTTGTACAAAGGTCTCGGATATGACCCTGTGCTTCCAGCAGTGCCGGGCTGGAATAGGGCTGGCGCTGAGCTGCAGAGCCCTGGGATGCTGAACAATGACCCTGGTGGTGCCTCCTGCTCTCAGGCTTTGGCTTCTCTTGTGTTTGGCCCCAGAAGGAGACTGCAAGGGGGTCACAGGGAGACCTGTGGACCCCCGGGCTGAGCACAGCACACACAGCACCGGGCAGGATACGGCTGGTGGAGTTGGATGGGGAGACAAAGGGAACACGCTGCATCCTGCCCGGTGCCTCACAGCAGGGCTGGGGGTCGGCAGTGGTGACACCCCATCCCCTCCAAGCCAGAGCTCCCTGTGGTCCCGGTGGGCTCTGCCCTGGGCAGGACCTGGGCTGCAGTGGAGCCTCTGTTGCCCATGGACCACCAAGACACCCGTGCACGGCCTTCACACGTGAAGCTGCGGCTCTGCAACCCCCCAAACACCACTGTAGCTCTGACATCCTCCACGTCACGCACACTTGTGCAACATTTGTGCAAGCACGGGGCGTGCCAGCCCCATTTCCTGCCCGGTGCTGATGCTCTATGGCTCCCTGCACCCCACACCCCACGGCTCTCCCCGCAAAGCACGCCGTGCCAAGGCCTGCACGCGTGTGCAACGCAGCTGCCTGCAGAGAGCACACTTGTCCCACACAGGGCTGTGCCACACACGTGCGTGTGCCTGCCCCAGCACCCACCAGGGTTCACAGGCATGCTGCACATGCGTCAGCAAGCACAGACTGCTTGTGTGCACACGCATGGACAACCCCACTGTGCACACGTGTGAACAACCCCTGCCATGCAGATGCATGGACAACCTCACTGTGCACACGCATGAACAACCCCCTGGGCACATGTGTGAACCCTCCTGTGTACATGTATGAACAGCCCCTCCATGCACATGTATGAACAGCCCCTCCATGCACACGCATGGATAACCCCCCTGTGCACACGCATGCACAACCCCTCCGTGCACACGCATGTTCAGCCCCGGGGGGCCAATCCACGCGTGTGCACCCCGACACCCCCCCACACCCCCGCACACGCGTGCAGCCTGCGTGACCCCCGCCCCCCCCCCCAACCCCATCCTCCCCAAGAACCACAACACCCCTGTGCGCGTGCACAGCGCAGCCCCCTCCCGCGTTGCACCCCCCATACCCCCCCTCCCCTCCTCTCCTCCTCCTCCCCCCTACCCACCCCGCGCCGCATCGCGGCCAAACCCCCCCCCCCCCCCCCCCTTCTCTCCCCTCCCTCCCCCCAGCTGCAGCATCCCGGGGGTCACCTTCCCAGCCCCCCCATCCCCCGTGCCCACCCCCCCCGCCCCCGGTCCCCTTAAGGCGGCCGCGCATCCTCCCCGCCATGCCCGGCGCTGCTGTCACACCGCCCCGCGCCCGGCGCATGCAGCAAGTGCCCGAGCCGAGCGCGCCGCCGCCGCCGCCGCTCCCCCCTCTTCCCCAACCCCCCCCCCAGCTTCCCCCACCTCCCCCCCCCCTCCCTTCCCCATCCTCTCCCGCCTCCCGCCGCCGCCACCGGGGCCCGGCGCGCCGCGCGCCCGCTCCCGGCCCCGCGCGCCGCCGCCGCTCTCCCCCGGGCGCGCCCGGGTAACCGGCTGCCGCCGCCGTTGCCGCCGCTCGGGGATGGCCAGCCCGCTGCACGCCGCGCCGCGCCGGGGCTACACGCGCTGCTGACGGAGCGCAGGTAAGGGCGGCGGCGGAGGGAAACGGGAATCCCCCCCCCGCCCCTTCCCCAATCCCCGGTGCACCGACATCCCCCCCCCCCCTTTCCTTTCCGCGACACCTCTACCCCCCCTCTCCCGGTGCACCGAGCCCCGAGGTGCGGTGCGTTCCGCTTTCCCCCCCCCCACCCCCCCAACCTCTTCCGCGGCGCAGCGGGGGCGGCAACTCGCCGGGGATGCGGGATGCGGCGGCCGGTGCTGCCGGTTGGCAGAGCCCCGGTTCCGCTGTGCGCCCCCCACCCTTAACCCCCCCCCCAACCGCCATCCCCGCTCTACCCCCGGCCAACTTTCCTGCCCCGGCGGTGGGTTGCGGGGCGGGGGGGGGGGGGTCGGGGAGTTACAGCCGCGCCGCGGTACCGGGATGCCCCGTACCCGGTGCTCGGTGTGGGCAGCGGCATCCCCGGGGCGGCCCCGGCCCTGCCTGGAAGTTACGCGGGGCTGCGGCGGCAGGGCGGGCTCGGCAGCGGGGCTGGCTGCGGGCAGCCCGGTCCCCCTCCCCGGGGCTGCTGGTCCTCACCGGGGGATTCACCCCCCCACACACACACCTCCCTTTACCCCCCCCCCCCGCAGCAGTGCCCGGTCTCCATCAGCCCCACGGCGGAGGTGCTGCACGCGTGTAGGTGGGCACACGCGTGTCGCTGGGCACACATGTGTCACTGCGGTGCCGTGGTGTGTCATCCAGCGAGGCCGCGGGTGCCAGGCTGCCTGCTGTCATCCCTGCCAGCTCCAGCGTGGGCACACGTGTGCTGCTGGCCTGGCACGCGTGGGTGCTCGCTGGCTGCACAGGTCCCTCTGTGGCCAGGGCCCCCCGGGGGGAATTGGCACGCAGCGGGACATGTGTGCAGGTGTGTTGTGGCCGTGGAGCCCCAGCAGCAGGCAGGAGGTTTTGCGTGGGGGGTTTTGCTTGGTGCCAGTGTGGAGGGTTGTGAGAAGCCCCCGTGCCACAGGCGAGCAGCACCTGGGGGCTGTGGGTGTGCAGCAAGGGCACACGTGGGCGCCCGGCGTGTGCCAACGCGGGCACGTGCGGCGTGCAGGTGGCAGCCAGATCTGGGGAGGGGGTTTGGAAGGTAGGGGGGGAACACGAGGGAGCTTCTTTCCTTCCCAGGGGACCTGCGAGCCCTGGGGTTCGTGGCAGGAGTGGTGCCACGTGTGCACATGCGTGTGCCCACGCAGGTCACTTGTTGGAGCACGGGGAGGTGGTGGAGGGTGCGTGTGCAGCCGTGTCGGCACGGTCGGTGCCGGGGGCTGGCGGCAGCGCCGTGTGTGAGCAGCCCTTTGCTTTTCTAGGTCATGTCACTCCCGCCTGTGCCCAGCAGCCTGTGACGTGGGGAGGTGGCCCTGGGGTGCCCGGTGTGGCAGAGCATCCGGTCAGGGGTTCTGGGGCGCACGTGGTACCGGTGATGTGGGGCTGGCACTGAGCTGTGCTGCTGGGAGAGCTCCTGGTGGGGCAGTTATTTGGGGACCAACCTCTCCCTCCTTGGTGGTGATGGAGGCTGAGTTGGGGAGGTTTGTGGGGGGCTCACACTGGGCACCCATGGGAGAGGAGGAGCAGGGTGGCACAGCCATTGTCACCATCGCCTGGCTGCCCTCAGTGGGGAGGCTCCGTGCCCCGTTTCCCAGCGGGGTTCACTACCGGTGCCGTGGATGGCGGCGGATGGGGCAGTGCCAGCCCCTCTGTGCTGGAACCTGGCAGCGTCCCCTCTCCAAGGCCTGCCTGGCTGCTCATCAAGCCTTGTCACCAGACCCTGCTTTGATCCAAGGAGTTTGCAAGACGCTGGGATCCTACAAATTTCATCTGAGCCGGAGGGAAATGGATACGGAGCCGGCTCCCCGGGCGGCTCACTCCCCGGCCAGCAGCTGTGTGGCAGAGGTGCTCCAGCACCGGCTGGGAAGATGCTGCCTGCTTCTTCCTGGCTGCCTCTGGCTCTTCTGGATGGCTCCAAGGTCCTCTGGCAGTGTGGCACCTCCACTGTGCTGGTGATCGGCGCTGGGCCAGAGGTGTTGGGCTCTTCCCAGATTGCTGCGGTGGGCTCTGTCCTCCCCGGGGGGCTCCTGGGCTGCAGAGAGCCCTGTCCTGGCACCAACCTCCCGCTCCAGAGAACGGAATTAGATGGGTTTTCCTTTGCTTGGGCTGTTCCCATCGCTGCCAAGTCTCCGTGCCATGGGGCTGGTGCTCTCCCAGTTAGGTGGGGGCTGCAGGAGCAGCTCCCTGTGCCCCCCTACCTGGAGGAAGGTGATGCTCAGACGGATGGATGCACAGATCATGGGATGAGCTCCCAGCCCTGGTCCAGCCCCTGCACAGCCCTCGGAGCTGGGCTGCCACGATGCCTCAATGCTTCTCCAGGCCATTTTGGACTGAGGCCCTGCAAACTCATTTCCTACCGTGGTGCCATCCTCTACCGGGGACGTGGTTGGCTCTGGGCCACGTGTCTTGGTTGCCAACCATCAGAGGCTCCACAGCATCTCAGTGTTCACGAGGGCTGTCGTGTCCCCCTCCTGCTCTCTCCCCGTCTGTTCCATCTCAACGTCCTCCAAGAGTGGGGTGCAGCTGGACCCCTTCCCCCCCATCACGGCACGTCAGAGGCTCCTGCTGGATCCAAATCTGGATGAGATGGTGGCTTACCCAAAAAAATCAATCCCTCTCTGGCACCAACATGTATCCAGGCTGCTGCTGTTCTGCTGCCACCCCTGCAACATAGACCCTCCCTTGGGAGCCCTTCTGGGGGCTCACAGACCCCCCCCCACCCCCAGACTTGTCGCCCAACAGTGCCAGGGGAGGATGGAGCTCACGGAGCCGCATCCCAGCGATGTGGAAACTACTTGGAAGAGGCCGTGGAAGAGCAGCAGAAGCAGCTGTGGCTGCTGCAGCCTTTGCATGTGCCCCGCTACGGGCTGGGGAGGGTGGTTTGGGAAGGGAGGGGGGGGGGGGGGCCTCTCCTCCAGGGACCCCCACAGCCGCAGAGGGGGAGGCGGCACACGCTGTTCCCTGGCAAAGGCGTAATCCTTAATCCCAGAGGAGATTTCGCTGTGCTGTCTCTCGGCCTTGCTTTTGGAGTGGAGTTTTACCAACAGCAGTTAAGTAAAATAAATAAAGGGCCCTGCGCTTGCCAGTGCGAGCGGGGCTGAGCCAGTGATTGGCAAAGCGGCACCATTAATTACAGCTCGGCGCTGCTGCCAGCCTGCCTGCGTCGGAGAGGTGGTGGCAGCACGCCGGGGAAGCCAGAGGGAGAGGGGGAGTGTGCTGGGATGGGGAAGATGGGGAGCATGGAGCAGGGGTGGTGGTGGGGAAATGTGGCCCCCGGTACCGGAGATGGGGGGATTGTGCCGCGGTGTGTGGAAGCGGCACGGATCCCGCTCACCCCGCTGGGTGTGGGCACGCGTGGGAGCCCGGGCGGGTGTTGCACGCAGGAGCCTCGTGGGAAGACACGTTTTTAGGGGGGGTTTGGGGAGGGGGGGGGGCTGTGATGTCAGTGGGATTACTCCGGCGCTTTCACCCGGTGATGCTGGCGGCGTTAATTGGCTGGCAGAGAGGCTGTGTCGGTGCTGCTGAACGGCCGGGCTGGGGCTCGGTGGGTCCGTCGTGCTGGGAGGACTGGGCACGGAGCAGGCTGAGCATGGAGGCGGCTTTGAAGTTCCTGGATGCCTTTGAACTGCTAGCAAAGATCTTGGAAATCGGAGGGGTCGCGGGCTCTCCTGGTGGGAAGAGCTCGGCACGGCGCTTTGTTGGTTGGCAGCACCTCTGGGCAGGCAGGGATGTGCTCCCGTGGGATGACAGAGCCCGTTTCCTGGCCGCCTGGGCTCCTCCCCAGATGCTTTTCCTTTTCAGCAGGGACCAAGGCTGTTCCCACCGGGGTTCAGCACCCAGAACTGCCTGGCCCTTCCTTCCTTCCTTCCTTTCTTCCCCCTGTGCCCTTGTCCCGAGCCACCCTTGTGCTGGGAATTCTCACGGCTCGTAGATTTCCTACAGCCTATTAAAAGAACACTGTCGGGTTAAAAACCGTGTCTCTTAAACCCCAAATCTCCTTTCCTTTGCCATTAACCGTTTCTCAGATTATTAATGCTGGTGAGGTTTAGTGCCGCCCCGTTATCACTTCTGGGGCTGGTTGGTTGTTTCTGGCATTGCCTGGCTGGAGAGAGGCGGGTGCAGAAGTGTGATGCTCAGGAGATGGCCCCCACCATGCCGGGGGGGGGATGGAGCTGGACCAGGTCCGTGCCAAAATCCTCATTCAGGCAAAGCATCTTCAGGGAAACAACCTGTTTGTGCAGTGCCTCCTCCTGCCGTGCCGCGGCTGCTGGCAAGGGAGAAGCGAGCCCTGGTCAGATCCTGCTGGGTACCGGAGCTGGGAGAGGTGATGGAGAGGATGCTCCGACTGCTGAGGATGGGGAGCCTGGGATGCTGCTTCCACACAGTCGCTTTCCCAGCTCTGGCTGCTCTTTAAAAAGCTTTAATTAAAAACCCACCCCCTTTCCCTGCGCCCGGGCGGGGAACAAAGGCAAATGGAAGGGGCTGGAGCAGGTGGCTCCGGCGGGCGAGTGTGCCAGCCTGCACCAGCCACGCTCCCGGCTCCATCCCCATCCCCGGGGCGCAGCAGCACCCGCTCCCGCAGCAGCCCGGCGAGGTGGTTGGTGTGGTGGGTCACTGGGGGCAGCTGGTGTCGTCCCCCCCCCATCCACAGGCTTTGCTGCTGGTGCCGGGATGGGGATGCTGGTGCCGGGATGGGGATGCTGGTGCCGGGATGCAGATGCCTGTGCTGGGGGAGTTTCTTTCACATGGATCGAGGCCGTTTGGGAGTCAGCAGAGCGATGGGCAGCGGGATGGTGCCCTGGCATCCCAGTGAGGCTGGGCTTGCCCTTGCTGGAGCTCACCCACAGGGACACTGCAGGGTGTGAGGTGCTTGCCGCCGTGCCAGGTAGGGGTGATGCTGGCCCCTCCTCGAGCTGGGTGCCCCAGATGTTAAATACCTTCTCGGGCCCAGCCCGGAGCTCAGTGAGGTATTTTCCCTGCCGCAGCAGCAGCAGCGAGCGCCGCAGGGAGCAGAGCTGGGGCTGAATGAGCTGTATCAGCTCCCATCTGATAAGGAGCCCTGGCCTCAGGAGCGATGCTGGGCGCTCCGGCAGCCGCAGCCCCGGCTCCCGTGGGGTTTTGGGGTGGGGGGGAAGGATGCCCGTGGTCTGGAGCACCTGGGTGTTGCACGGTGCTGTGTTTTGAACACGAGGAGCCTCGGGAGGGTGGCAGTGGGCTGCCTGGCTGTGCCCAGCTTCCCAGCAGCCGCTTTGTCCCAGCAGCAGCGGTGCAGGCGGGCTGGGCACCGGCAGGAGCTGGGAAGGAGGGATGGGCGGATGGTGATGCTGGAGCATCCTTCCTCTCTGCTCCCGGGCGAGGGAAGCAAGCACCATCTTGTGTCCCTGCCAGGCTGCGGGAGCCCCCGGAGCTCGCTGCAGAGCAGCAGCGTGTCCCTGCCTGACCTCCTCTTCCTCCTCCTCTGCCGCCTCTTCCTCCTCCTCTGCCACCTCCTCCTCCTCCCATCCCAGGCTCTCCCAGAGTGGTGGAGGGACAGGATGCCCCAGGGAACCCCAGGTCCTTGGGCACTTGAGGAGCAGCAGTGGGGGATGCTCATGGGGGTCCCTGCTCTGGCCCCTCCCCACCCTTGGCTCCCCACTCCTGTGGGTGGGGGGGTGTCTCCTGTTGAATTCCCTGGGGTCTCCTGCGGGTGAAGGTGGCTGCAGGAGAATAGGGATTCCTTATGTCACAGATCTCCTTGCTGACAAGGGGGGGTCCTGCCTGGATCTGACCCCAGACCTGGCTGCTCCCACTGGCTCCATCCCAGCCCCTTTCTCCCCACGCCTGCATCCTGCTGGTGGGGGCCAGCTGCCAGCACCGAGCCCCCACGCTGCTGGGGTGGCAGGAGCCAAGGCCAGCCTGTTGCATGAAAGCTGGGTTATTTTTAGCTCTCTAATGTGCCCATTGTGGCTTCGGCACAGGCTGAGGCTCCCTCCTCAATGAGCAGGGGGATGCCCCAGTACCGAGCCATTGGCCAGGGATGCTCTGGGAGCAAGAGATGTTTTCTGGAGAAGAGCATCCCTGTGTCATGCTGAGTGCTTGGCATCCCCCATACACAGGGTGGAATGGAGCAGGGACCTCGGTGATTTTGGGAATCAACCTCTGGCAGGTCATCCATCCCCTGTGGCCCGCTTTCTGAACGTTCCCCTGCCATCCCCAGGGTGTCCCCTTGCAGCCACTGCCCTGGCAGAGCAGTGTTGACACGCACATGGTGGCCTTGGCCTCCGTAGTGCCACGCTCTGACCCCGCTTAACGCTTAATCAGGCCATGGCGTGTGTTATCTTATTAATGAGTGATTAAAAAAGCCATCCGTGGTGATGCTGCTGCGAACCCAGCGTGGTGTCCAAGAAATACCTACTTCAAGGACAGCTCACCCCATGCTGGGCTCTTGCAGCAGGTTTGGGGGAACATCACACTGTCAGGGAGCCTGTGCACCCCCAGCACATCACCCTGGGGTCCTCTGCTGGGCAGCTGACCTGTCCCCAGGGTGCTCCAGGGCACCAGCAGTAGCTTTGAGGGTTTTTACAGCCCAGTCTGGGCAGGAGCTGTTGGGTGGCTCCTTGCCCAGGTTGTGCTTGACCGGCTCTGGCAGGTGGGTGGGGGTCACTGTGATGGGGGTCTGCTGGCTGTGGGTCTCTTCTCTGGTGGTTTTGGGTCAAAGTCCCGATCCCCAGCCCAGGGGATGGGTCAAGGGTCTCCAGTGTCATCCCCTGCCTGCAAAGTGGCAGCTGGGGGACATGGACCAGCTGGGATGCTGCTCCCACACTGGCTGGGCCTCGCTGCCCATATGAACCCCCTTATATCAGCCCTGCCACCCCCCAGGCACCGTGGGGAACCCACAGCAAAGTGCCTCCCAGTAAGCATCTGCCTGTCTGTCTGTCTGTCTGTGTGTCTGTCTCTCCCCCAGGGCAAATGCCATAGGATGACCGCTGCTGGTCCCCCTCTTACTGGCTGTGATATCGTCTCTCCTGTGGCTCACGTGGGGCTTCGACCCGGCTCCCAGCGCCTGCTCCGCTCTGGCCTCCGGCGTCCTCTACGGCTCCTTCTCCCTCAAGGACCTCTTCCCGACCATCTCCTCCGGCTGCTCCTGGACCCTGGAAAACCCAGACCCCACCAAATACTCACTCTACCTCCGCTTCAACCGGGAGGAACAGGTCTGCACCCACTTCTCTCCCATGGTGCTGCCGCTCGACCACTACCTGGCCAACTACACCTGCGACCCCCGCGGAGAGGCTGCCAGCCCCCCGCCCGCCCAGCAGCGACCCGAGGAGGAAGAAGAGAAAGAGGAAGAGGAGGAAGCCGAGCTGGAGCTGTGTGAGGGCGCGGGGCCCTTCACCTTCCTCCACTTCGACAAGAACTTCGTGCAGCTCTGCTTGGCGGCTGAGCCTGAGGCGGCCCCCCCGCCTCCTGGCCCCCCAAGCCCTGGAGTTCCGTTTCGTGGAGGTGCTGCTCATCAACAACAACAACTCCAGGCCAGTTCACCTGCAGCGTGCTCTGCCGCTGGCTGGAGGAGTGTCTGCAGGCTCCCGGCGCCCACCGCTGCGGCTTCACCCACGCTGGCTGCAGCTGCCAGGCCGAGAGCCCGCCGCCGGCACCCCCGGCGCAACGGCACGGCGCGGCACGGCGCCCACACGCCTGCCCCCGCCGCCAGCCACCAGCGACTGCTGCCCCACTGACCTGCATTCTGAGAATGCCAATGAGTTCAACCTGTCCGAGGGCCCGCACGGTGAGTGGGGGGGTGGGGGGGAGAGGGGGAGCCCTAGGGATGGGGCTCTGCTCTGTGTGTGATTCCTGGGGTGCTGGGCAGGGTGCTGTGCAAAGGGAAAATCCTTCCCTTGTGTGTTCCCTGGGGCAGGAGGGTGCTGGGCATCACACAGGGAAGCTGTGCAGTGGGTGAATCTTGCCCATGCACGTATCCTGGGGCAGGAGGGTGCTGAGCATCACACAGGGAAGCTGTGCAGTGGGTGAATCCTGCCTGTGCACATATCCTGGGGCAGGAGGGTGCTGAGCATCACACAGGGAAGCTGTGCAGTAGGTGAATCCTGCCTGTGCACATATCCTGGGGCAGGAGGGTGCTGAGCATCATGCAGGGAAGCTGTGCAATGGGTGAATCCTGCACATGCACGTATCCTGTGGCAGGAGAGTGCTGGGCATCACACAGGGAAGCTGTGCAGTGGGTGAATCCTGCACATGCACATATCCTGTGGCAGGAGGGTGCTGAGCATCACACAGGGAAGCTGTGCAGTGGGTGAATCTCTGGGACAGGAGGGTGCTGGGCACCATACTGGGAGGGAAGCTGTGCAATGGGTGAATCCTGCCTGTGTGTGTACCCTGGGGCAGGAGGGTGCTGGGCACCACGCAGGGAATCTCCCAGCCCCAGGGAGCACCTCAACTGAGTGATGCTGGTGCTCAGCAGAGCTGCAGCTCATGTTGCCCTGGCCATGGTCTAGGCAGGCCTGGTAGCATCACTCCCCACCGTGCTGACCCCGGGTGCCTTGGGGCCTCCTCGCCACCTTCCCAGCACTGCGAGCTGGGAGCCTGAGCCCTGTCACTCTGCATCGGTGGAGACGTGGAAAACAATTTACAGGTAAAATGACCCTTTCCCGTGGCAAATTACCCTTGACTGCTGCAGCCCTGGCGCTTGTTATTCCAGGCAGGATGTCACGGCACGGCACGGCCGGGCTATTAACCAGGTGGAATGAAGCCATTTGCTTGTTATGGAATTGCAGGAACCTCAAGAGGAGATAAAGCAGCCACGCTCACCATGCCCGGGGCGCTGGGGTCGGGTTGCTGGTGGCAGGGAGCCTCCTCACTGGAGCGCTCCCTTTGAGGCGATGCAGGGGGGGTTTTGGGGCACATCTGGCCAGATGTTCCCCCCCCCCCCCCCCCCCCCCCCCGTTGTGCCAGCCCTGGGTGACGAACAGGGAGGAGCGATCCCCAACTTAGCAGCGCAGGGGCTTTATCCAGCAGATTAGGTGCTGGTGCTGGGCTGTGGGGATGTATAATTTCATTGGGCTTAGCATTTATTCCAGGAACTAAATGTCATTACAGGCAGATCCCCTGGCTAAATCCCTGGTCCCTTACAGCTACAGGGTTACAAATCGCCTCATCCCGAGGGGAGCTGCTTGAGCTGATTTTATTTGTGGGGGGGTTCCTTTCCTTTCCCCTCCCTCCTTTAAATGCAACTCCAGCAGCATCCCTGGAGTTGGGTCTGGGTGTCATCCCCCAGCTCAGCCTGGCTGGTTCTCTGCCTGGGGCACCCAGGATGCTGACACCCTGGGGCTGCTCAGGAGCAGCAGGTACAACAGGGCTGTGGGTGCTCCATCCCCTTCCTGCTCTGGGGTGTTTCTGTGTCTCCCCACAGCGGGTTTGGTGGGGGTTGGTGGGGCTGAGTGGGACTCAAAGAGGGGATACCAGACAGGGTGCTGGGCATGGGGGTCCCCACAGGCCTGGCACACTCTGGCACCGAGCTGCTCACCGCCGGCACGCTGACCAGCTGCAAGGGCGAGAGCGTGAACTCCAGCTCCTTCCCCAAATTGCATTTGACATTCAATTAAAAGCCAGAGGCGCCCGGAGCTACGGTGTCACTGCGGTGCTGGAGTCACGAGGGTAATGCAGTGCCTCAGCCGCCCCCCGTGCCATGCCCCCCACCCCGTCTTTCCAGCCCCCCCAGGGGGGTGTTCGCCCACATCCCCGGGCCGGCCCGTGGGGCTGCAGCACAGAGCACCCTTCATGGCAGTGATGGGGGGGGGGTCCTGGGCTCCCACCTGGCCTCCCCCCAGCGCCCCCACGGGGTGGAGAATGGCCGCCTTTCAGGGTGTCGGTGGCAGGCAGGGCCGGGGGGGCTGAATGGCGCCTGTGAGCGGAGCCTTGGCGGGCACCCCAGCGCTGATCTCACCGGCTCTGCTCTGCCGAGCGCCGCAGCCACACAGCGCCGCGGGGCCTGGCGCCCGCCCAGCCGCTTCCTGGGGGCTCCCGGCCATGGCTGTGCCCTCGGGGGTCCCCGGCACCCATGACGTCCCCTCTGTGGTACGGCACTCCCGGGGGATCAGGGGGGCATGTGGTTGGAGCTGGGGGAGATGCAGGCCCGTTGCAACGCGCTGCTAGGCCCAGGCAGGTGGAAAGTGCAGATAGGCCTGTGGATGGGGCTGAAATGTTGTGGGGTGACATTGGGCGCAATGGGGGGGGGGGGGTCTTTGGGGGGGTACAGCCCCTCCTGAGCCTGCAGCTCTGGGCCTGGGACGTTCCAACCAGGCCTTGCTCAGCGCTGCGTTCCCCTTGCTACAAACCCTTCATTAACCAGCCCCCAGGGAGGCAATGCCGGCACAGGACCATGGCCACAGGCTTGTGGGGACACAGCTACCCCTGGGAGATACCCTGGGCTCCCCCAAAATCCACCCCCCTGCCCTTGCAGCCCTGTGGCTGTGGGGCACTGGAGGAGCCTCGGGCAGGCCTGGGTGCTGGGGTGGAGGGTGCTGGGGGCCTCCGCAGCAGCGGCGCGGTGACGGCGGGGATTTAGTGCTCTCTGAAGGAAATTGAATCTGGTGTCTCTGTCGAACACAGGCGGGGAGAGCGCCCTCGTATATCCTGGGGATTTATGGCTTTCCCCGGGCGCTCACCGTGACGTGCAGGACTCTGCCGTGCTGCTCACGGGGGCGGGGGCTTGGCCCTGTGGACAGACAGACAACCCACCCCTCCCCTCCCAACCCAGGGAAGCCTCTCACCTTGCCTGGCCCCCCCCCTGCACCCCATCCCCGTGCCACAGAGGGAGAGGAGCGCAGGGCACCCGGCTGCACCGGTGGTGACTGGAGCCTGGGCAGGGGTTACGCTGGGTCGAAGATGAGAGTCAGTAAATATTGGGTCCTGGTTTGTAGCACTGATAAGTGTTGGCACCGGCAGAGCTCCCTGCCCAGGGCTCAGACATCCCCTGTGTGTGTCGTGAGGAGGCTGCAGCATACCTGGGGCCACCCACCAGTGTCCTCGTGTCCCCTCTGTCCCTTGGGAGCAGCATCATCACGCTCAGGCTGGCTGGCACGGCAGTGGGGTGCCTGTGGCGTTTTGGGGAGGGGGTCCTGTGCCCAGGGTGGCATTGGTGGTACCCATGAAGCCCCCGCTGTTTCCCATGGCACGTGGCATCTGCCAGCAGCAGCATCCCTGGAGCTGCCATGCTGTGCCCAGCATGGGTGCATGGGAGCTCCCTGGCATCCTACACCCAGGTATGGGGACAAGGGACCCTGCTGCAGGGCAGGGGGTGGCCCTGGGTGATGGGGGGGGGGACAAGGAAAGCGCCCCCCCTGCGCCCGCAGCCGCACCTCCCGCTGAGCCCCTCCACATGCCAGTTAATTTCACGCCAAGTGCTCTTGATGGATCTCTTGTTATTTTTGGTGAGCTGAGCCATAAATTTGTGCCACCTCACTGCAGCAAGCTGCTCAGCAGGGGTGGGAGAGCACCTCTGCCCAGCACGGCGGGGGCACAGTCACCCCAGCCACTCTGGGGACCTGGCACCCCAAGCCAGCAGCCCCTGTGGTGGGGGTTGGCATGTTTGGGGGGGCTGTGATGCGTTTTTTGGGGTCTGTGAGGGTGCTCGGCCATGCTCAACAACCTTGGGGGTGTGGCACAGTGTGGGGCCAGGCATCTCTGTATCCCACCTGCAATGCCCCTTGATCCATGGTGGCCCATGCCTTCCCCCCATGCCTTCCCCCCATGCCTTCCCCCCATGCCTTCCCCCCATGCCTTCCCCCCATCCTTTCCCCCCATCCTTTCCCCCCATCCTTCCCCCCATCCTTCCCCCCATGCCTTCCCCCCATCCTTTCCCCCCATCCTTCCCCCCATCCTTTCCCCCCATCCTTTCCCCCCATCCTTCCCCCCATCCTTCCCCCCATCCTTCCCCCCATCCTTTCCCCCCATCCTTCCCCCCATCCTTCCCCCCATCCTTCCCCCCATCCTTCCCCCCATCCTTCCCCCCATCCTTCCCCCCATCCTTCCCCCCATCCTTCCCCCCATCCTTCCCCCCATCCTTCCCCCCATCCTTCCCCCCATGCCTTCCCCCCATCCTTTCCCCCCATCCTTTCCCCCCATCCTTTCCCCCCATCCTTTCCCCCCATCCTTTCCCCCCATCCTTTCCCCCCATCCTTTCCCCCCATCCTTTCCCCCCATCCTTCCCCCCATCCTTCCCCCCATCCTTCCCCCCATCCTTCCCCCCATGCCTTCCCCCCATGCCTTCCCCCCCTCCTTTCCCCCCCTCCTTTCCCCCCCTCCTTTCCCCCCCTCCTTTCCCCCCCTCCTTTCCCCCCCTCCTTTCCCCCCCTCCTTTCCCCCCCTCCTTTCCCCCCCTCCTTTCCCCCCATCCTTTCCCCCCATCCTCTCCCCCCATGCCTCTCCCCCCATGCCTCTCCCCCCATGCCTCTCCCCCCATGCCTCTCCCCCATCCCTCTCCCCCATCCCTCTCCCCCATCCCTCTCCCCCATCCCTCTCCCCCATCCCTCTCCCCCATCCCTCTCCCCCATCCCTCTCCCCCATCCCTCTCCCCCATCCCTCTCCCCCATCCCTCTCCTCATCCCTCTCTCACCCCAACACTCCTCTCTCTTCCAGGCAATGCCATCGAGGAGAACCAGAAGGTGAAAACCCAGTGGCCACGCTCAGCAGACGAGCCGGGCATCTACATGGCACAGACAGGTACCGGCACTGCCCCGGCACGCGGCGCTGGCGGCGCTGGGCTCCGGTGCCCAGCCACAGGCAGGGATGATGGAGACAGAGCGACTCCCTTTCGCTTCCTGCCCACGGACTGACTTAATTTGCTCCATTTATACATTTTTCCTTTACACCTTCCTCCGAGGGTTGTAAAGTGGGGGGGAAAAAATCCATTAATTGTTTCGTTCAAATGTGTTTATTTGGCAAATCCATCTGGGTAATTTGGGCACTCTGCTCCCCCCCCAGCCCTGCCTGATTTATGGTCGGAGGGCTCGGAGGCGAGCGGGAGATGGATGAGCCCCGGCGCTGGGAGAGGAGCTCTGCTCCGTGTGCCTGGCATGCAGATCTCCTCCCAGGGATGCTCCCAGCTGCACTCGGGTGCTCACAGGGCTCCCATCCCTTGGGAGCTGCTGGGCAGAGCGTGGGGTGACCCCCACGGTGACACGGTCTGGTTCCCTGCTCTGAAGCCTGTGTCCCACCCGTCTCCAGGACTAATCATCCCCTTTATATTCCTTTTTAATTTAAACTGATGGGCTTGCCTCCCAGCCTGTCCGAGAGCTTCAGAGGCATCATCAAGCTTAATAAGAGGAGGGTGGTTGGAAATGTCAGTGCTGTGCCTGGGTGGGGAGGAGGAGCCACAGTGGATGCTGTCCCTCGTGCTGGGTGTGACCCTGTGCCCTGACCCCTTCCCAGGGGGCTGCGTGGGCTCCTTCACCCCCTTACATCCTCCCTGTCCCCCACCCCAGCACATCATCCTCATCCCTGTCCCCATGGCACATTGTCCTCATCCCTGTCCCTCTGCACATCATCCCTGTCCCCACCCAACACATCGTCCTCATCCTGTCCCTCTGCACATCATCCTCATCCCTGTCCCCCCAACACATCGTCCTCATCCCCATGTCCCCCCACAACACATCATCCTCATCCCTGTCCCCCCAGCACATCATCCTCATCTCTGTCCCCCCAGCACATCATCCTCATCTCTGTCCCCCCAGCACATCATCCTCATCTCTGTCCCCCCAGCACATCATCCTCATCTCTGTCCCCCCAGCACATCATCCTCATCCCTGTCCCCCCAGCACATCATCCTCATCCCTGTCCCCCAGCACATCATCCTCATCCCTGTCCCCCAGCACATCATCCTCATCCCTGTCTCCTCCGTGGCACATTATCCTCATCCTCGTGTCCCCCCTGCACATCATCCTTATCCCTGTGTCCCCCTGCACATCATCCTTATCCCTGTGTCCCCCAGCACATCATCCTCATCCCTGTCCCCACCCAGCACATCATCCTCATCCCCATGTCCCCCCCCAGCACATCATCCTCATCCCCATGTCCCCCCCCAGCACGTCATCCTCATCCCTGTCCCCACCCAACACATCATCCTCATCCCTGTCCCCCCAGCACATCATCCTCATCCCTGTGCTGGCAGACAGCACGTGCTACCCAGTTGTGTTCTCATCCCCCCCACCTGGATGCTCAGCTCCCGGGACCTCCCCCACGCCCCCCCATGGCACTCAGACTCCATGTCCCTCGCAGGGGACCCGGCGGCAGAGGAGTGGTCCCAGTGGAGCGTGTGCTCCCTGACGTGTGGGCAGGGGTCCCAGGTGCGGACACGCTCCTGCGTCTCTTCGCCCTACGGGACGCTGTGCAGCGGGCTGCTCCGGGAGACACGGACCTGCAACAACACGGCCACCTGCCCAGGTAATGGGGGGGGAAAGAGCAGTGGGGCGTGGGGGGTGGGGGAGTTCCATGCTGGCTGGAGGGTGCCCACCCTATCTGGGCGCAGAGTTGGCCCCAAAGGGCTGAGCGGATGGGGGGCTGGGGAGAGTGGAGATGTGATGCTGGGTGGGGAGGGGTCTCTCGCAGGTGGGGGTGGGCTGGGGGTGTGCAAGGAGGGTGGCTCCGTGTGGCAGTGCTGCCCTGGAAACAGGCATTGCCCATCCCACTGTGTCCAGGCATTCCTGGAGCCTCTGTTGGCATGCCCCCCCTGTCGCCCCAGCTTCCCCCCAGGGGAAACCAGGGTGGGGAGCAGCCAGCGTGGGGCAGCATCTGGTCTGGGTGCCCCAGCACCCCATCCTGTCCCACCCCACCGCTCCTGCTGCCGGGGGTCTTGCCAACAGCCCCTCTCCATCCACCCTCCCAGCAAACTCCGGGCTTCCCCAGGACCGGGGAAGGTTTGTGCTGGGGGGCGAAGCGGGGGCCAGAGCTGGTGCTGGGGGGCTTGGGGGTGGGCAGCCTGGCCTGGTGTGTTTGGGGGGGTCCCCACTCGAAGGGGGCAGGAGGGGCCAAGCTGCTCCATGCTTTGAGGCAGGGCAGGCAGGGTGATGGGGTGCTCATGGGGCTGTACTCTAGTCTGTTTGTCTGTGGCAGTGTCTGTGCGTCTTGGGTGGGACGCTGGGGATTGGAGGGGCCTTGGGGTGCTGCAGCGGTGCCCAGGCTGCTTTGTCCGAGCCTGGGGTGTTTCGGGGGCTCTGCACCCCAATAACACACGTGTGTGCCTGCTCCCCTCCATGCCAGGAAGCGCAGCCCTGTCCTGGCACTCGAGGGGATGCAGCAGGTCTCGGTGGAGCATCCTTTGGGATGCGCGGGTACCATGTGGGTCTCTGCGCCCACAGGTGACACGTTTTGGAGGGGTGGCTGTGCCCAGCGTGTTGACACAGGTTGGGGGGCGCCAGGCTGGAGCAGGGGGGTGCGGTGGGATGTGCATCACCGGTACCAGGACCCCAGAGTGGGTTCTGGAGCGTGGCTGGGAGCAGCGCTGAGCTCTTGGGGCGATGGTGGGGCAGGCAGTGCCAGCGGGATGTGGAGGGGAGCCAGGCACCGTGCCCAACGCCACCCAGGGCACGAGGGGGCTGCGATGGCCAGGACCCCTCTGTGCTGTGTTGCAGTTCACGGCGCGTGGGAGGAGTGGTCCCCGTGGAGCCTGTGCTCGGTGACCTGTGGGCGAGGGGCCAGGACCAGGACGCGGCGGTGCGCGGCCCCGCAGCACGGAGGGAAAGCCTGCGAGGGCCCCGAGCTGCAGGCCAAGCCCTGCAGTTTTGCGAGCTGCCCCGGTCAGTACCTCCCTCTCCCCCCTGCTCCTTCCCCCTGGCACCAGCCATGAGCCCAGAGAGTCCGGGGGGCACCCCGGGCAGCCCTGGGGCACTTGGGTACTGTGGCATGGAGGGCACCCTCCTGTCCCTGAGGGAAGCCGCATGGAGAGCTGGCTCCATCGGCCTCACTGGGGGGCTCAAGCCCCCACCACAGGCAGAGGGACCTTGGGGGAGCTGGTCCCCTCCCTCCTGTCCTGCTCCAGCTCACTGGCCTTGTGGCAGGCAGAGCTGTGGTACTGGGGTGGCATGGGGACGTCGTGGGGCAGCAGGGGGGGATGGCTGGAGGGGGCCAAAGGGGGTCTGTCTGCGCCGTCTCCGTCCCTTCCTCTGACCGTGGTGGCACCCATGGAGTTTCCAGCAGTGATGTCAGGGCTGGTGTCACCGTGTGTGGCATGGTGAGGCTGGCAGCAGGCAGGAGCACCGCAACTGAGGGGTTGCCCCCCCATAGCACATGGCTTTTCCCATGCCCATCCCACGGTGATGCTGCCGGGGTGATGGGGGGTCACAGAAGCTGTGACCACTCCATCCAGTGGGGGCTGCTGGGTTTGGCACGGAGCAATGCCAGGGCTGCCGGGGGCTTGTGGAGGGTCCCACGAGCGTCACCGCGCATCGGGCTGGGTGTCACGGTGCAGCAGGACCGTGGGTGGCAGCAGATACTCAGGTGCTGGGGTGGGGGACAGTCCTGGTGACGGTTCCCTTGTGCGGGGCAGGATTTGGTGCTGCTGGAGATTGCTGTTGGTGTAGGAGGAGCCCTCAGGACCAGTAGCTTGGACCCGTTGCACGGAGAGCCCGGCGTGGGTGGCGGGGAGCTGGGGCCGTGCGGCCGAGGGGCCGCCGGCCCATCGTGGGGGGCTGACGCCGCTCTCACTTGTCCCCGCAGTGGAAGGGCAGTGGCTGGAGTGGGGCGCCTGGAGCCGCTGCTCCGTCACCTGCGCCAACGGCACGCAGCAGCGGACGCGCAAGTGCAGCGTCTCAGCCCACGGCTGGGCCGAGTGCCGGGGGGCCCACGCCGACGCCCGGGAGTGCTCCAACCCCACCTGTCCCAGTAAGGCCCCGCGCGCTGAGGGGGAGCGGGGTGGGGAGGAAGGCCACGCGCGCTGCTGGCACGGCACGGCACGTGGCCCAGCCGTGCAGCCGCTGCGGTGTCACCACCGGTGACACGGGGATGCTGGCAGCCCCCCTCCGCTGCGGATGTGGATATGGGGGGAGCAGGAGCTGAAGGGTGATGTGGGGAGATAAGCAGCCAACCCCAGTCATGCTGGTTGCTCCCTCCAGGCACATCCCAGCCGGAGGAGCTGGGTGTTTGTCCTGTGCCCTCAACCTGCGTCACGCTGGAGGGGACCCGATGGTGCCCGGTGGCTGCAGGTCCTGGCGTGCTGTGGGTGTGCAAGCATGTGCGAGCTCTCACATGGCACAGGGGGCAGTTCATGGGGCTGGGGCCGGCTCTGGGGATGGGGGGGGCACACCCAGCAGTAGTCTGGCCAAAGGACAGACCCCATCCTCACCCTGTCCTTTGACCTCATCCTTCTCTTGTCCTTGTCCCCCCCCGGCATCAGGCGCAGAGGGAGGCAGGTGCTGCGCCGTGGCATCCGGAGGAAGGGAGCAGCTCTGCCCCGCTCTGAGGGTGCCCGTGGGCTGCCAGTGGGGTGGCAGCCTGGCAGCTGCAGGGGGACGCTGCTCTGTTCTGATAGAGACTGAAATTGCTGAGCCACGGACTTCATACCCCGTGGGGCTTTGGATTCACAGTGTGGGGGGACAGCTGCTGCTGCTGGGCCTCATCAGCCCATTCCCCCCATGCTGGGTGTCCCATGGAGTCCCCATCCCCACAGCTGACAGCAAGTGGGGTCCCTGGAACCACTGGAGCCTCTGCTCCAAGACCTGTGACACGGGCTGGCAGCGCCGCTTCCGCATGTGCGAGGGCACCGGCGTGCAGGGCTACCCCTGCGAGGGCACCGGCGAGGAGGTGAAGACCTGCAATGAGAAGAAGTGCCCAGGTATGGCACATCCCCACCCCGCTGCCCATCACCCCGGGGTCTGGGCTGTGCCGGACTCTCCCTCTCACCCCCACCAGCCTACCATGAGATGTGCAAGGATGAGTATGTCATGCTGATGACCTGGAAGAAAACAGCTGCTGGAGAGATCATCTACAACAAATGTCCCCCCAACGCCACGGGTGAGGAGCGAGCATCCCCAGACCCTCCTCCCAACGCACCCTGGAGTGGGGCAGGGGATGGTGGTGGGGTGCCAGGAGGTGCCACCCATCCTTGGCACCCTGGGAAGGCAGTTCCTGTGCTGGCACTGAACCCGTTTGTCCCATGCAGGGTCTGCCAGCCGCCGGTGCCTGCTGAGCCCCCACGGCGTCGCCTACTGGGGTGTGCCCAGCTTCGCCCGCTGCATCTCCCACGAGTACAGATACTTGCATCTCTCAGTAGGTGCACGCTCTGGCGCGGCCCCCACCCCCTCCCTTCCCCATCTCTGGGGGTCTGCCCTGTCCCCAAGCCCCTGCCATCCCCACCCCGGGGCAGGGACACAGGTGTCACCATGTAGGGAGACTGAGCCAGGGCTACCGGGGCAGGGTTGGGACCCCATCGTAGGGCTGGAGGGGGACCCTGGTCTGAGCTGCACTCCTGCATCCTCGGGATGTGACTGTTGGGATAGGAAGGGGGGTGTGGGGGTGTGTGTCCTGAGACCCCCCTGTGTCCTGCTGCCACCCTAATTAGTGCCATTAGCTCTGCAGCATCCCCCTGCCTGGGTGTGGGAAGGGACTGTGGGGCACAGAGCGCTTCTGGGGGTGGTGCTGGCAGCCGAGTGACACTGGTGTGTGTCCTGTGTCCCCCTCCCCACCCCGGTACAAGCTACGGGAGCACCTGGCCAAGGGGCAGCGGGTGCTGGCAGGCGAGGGCATGTCACAGGTGGTGAGGAGCTTGCTGGAGCTCATGGCCCGCAAGACCTACTACAGCGGGGACCTGCTCTTCTCCGTGGAGATCCTGCGCAACGTCACCGACACCTTCAAGAGGGCCACCTACACCCCGTCCTCTGAGGACGTGCAGGTAGCGAGCTGGGGAACGGCGAGGGACAAAAACCCCCCCTGGGGAGGTGGTGGTGGTCGGTCCCCAGCCCCGCTGAGCCCCGTCCCCGCAGCGCTTCTTCCAGGTGGTGAGCTACATGGTGGATGCGGAGAACCGGGACAAGTGGGAGGATGCCCAGCAGGTGAGTGGCACAGGGGCACGGGGTGGGTGGTTGGGGTGGCTGGGATGTTCCCCACTGTGGGGGATGCATCCCGGCGGCTTCGGAGCTGGTCCTTCGCCCACAGGTCTCTCCCGGCTCTGTACACCTGATGAAGGTGGTGGAGGACTTCATCCACCTGGTTGGAGATGCTCTGAAGGCCTTCCAGAGCTCCCTCATCGTCACTGACAACCTGGGTGAGCGGCCGGGTGGGCACGGGGCTCTGGTGGGCACGGGGAGCCGGCCCGTGACTCCCACTCTGCCCTGCCCAGTGATCAGCATCCAGAGAGAGCCCGTCTCAGCTGTCTCCAGCGACATCAACTTCCCCATGAGGGGACGCCGGGGCATGAAGGATTGGGCCCGCAGCTCCGAGGACAAGCTCTTCATCCCCAGGGAGGTGCTCAGCCTCGCCTCCGCCGGTGAGGCAGGGCTGGGAACACGGGAGCCAGCCAAGCACGCTCTGCATCTGTGTGCACACGTGTGTCGGCATGCATGGGTGTGGGCATGCACACGTGGGTGTGGGCATGCACACGTGTGTCAGCATGCGTGGGTGTGGGCATGCACATGTGTGTCAGCATGCGTGGGTGTGGGCATGCACATGTGTGTCAGCATGCATGTGTGTAAGCATGCACACGTGTGTGTTGGCATGCACGTGGATGTGGGCATGCACGTGGATGTGGGCATGCACATGTGTGGGTGTGGGCATGCACATGTGTGTCGGCATGCATGTGTGTGAGCAGGCACACGTGGGTGTGGGCATGCACATGTGTGTGGGCAGGCACACATGTGTCGGCATGCACACGTGTATGAGCGTGCACAAGTGGGTGTGAGCATGCACAGGTGTGTGAGCATGCACACGTATGAGCACCTGCCCTGTGCTGTACCTGGCTGCCACACGTGTGGTGCAGCGTGTGTTGGCACGCCTGTATGATCACACGTGTATCCTGCGTGTGCACACGTGGGGTTGCATGGCTGGGAGCATGAAGCAGCCTCCTGCCAACCCCTGTGCCCACGTGTGCTCACGGGCTGTGCTCGTGCTGGGGAGGGGGGTTACGTGTCCCCCCAGGGGTGTTGGGGCAGACACGAGGCTCATACACACGTGTGTGCTCGGGGGGCCCACGCGTGTGCCGGGCGCTGCGTCACGGTGCCGCCTCCCTGTCCCCTCTCCCTGCAGAGACGGATGAGTCGTCCCACTTTGTCATCGGGGCCGTGCTGTACCGCACGCTGGGGCTGATCCTGCCCCCTCCCAGGTGAGTCAGGCTGCCTGCTGTGTCCCCCCCGACACACCCCCCCCCGTGTCCCCATCCCTGCGTGACAGCCGGCGCCGCTCCCCGCAGGACCCCCCTGGCTGTCACCTCCAAGGTGCTGATGGTGACGGTGCGCCCACCAACCAAGCCTGCGGAGCCCCTTGTGCTGGTGGAGCTCTCCCACATCATCAACGTGAGTGGTGTGTCCCCATCCTGCCCCCCCCATGTCACCAGGCCACTGTGACACCCCTCAGTCCCGTGTGGGTCCCTCTCCCCATGAGCCAAACCCCCTCCCTGGGGCTGGGAGTGGGGCAGGGGGGGACAATCACTGTCCCTCTGTCCCTCTGTCCACAGGGCACGTCCCACCCGCAGTGTGTCACCTGGGACTATTCGAGGACGTGAGTGGGGGGCATGGGGAGCACAGGGGGTTTTTGGGTGCTGGGCAGTGAGTCCGGTTTGTCCTGGTGCCCCATCAGTCCTCGGGGAGGTGGTGGGAGGGATGGGGAGTGGGGCTGGTCCCTTCCCATGGCTGAGCCCCCCTGGCTGGGGGTGTCTGGGCTGCCATGGGATGGATTGGGCTCGGGGTGACGCTGGGGATGGATGTCCCCAGCCTGCCAGATGCAATCTGTTAGTGTGGAGCCCGGCGCTGGCTGGAGTGAGGGAAAGTGGGGCACGGTGGGGGGGAGTGGGGGGCACTGCGGGGCGGGGGGTGGCAGGGCTGGGCACCCCTCACCCAGGTGCCTGTGGGTGACTCTGGACATCTGGGTCCCTGGTTCCTGTATAGCTCCTGTGTTGACAGGGAGGGTGTGTGGGTGAGATGAGTGTGTCAGGTCTTAGCCTGGCCCCTGGGGGAGCTGCATCCCCAGCTGTCCCACAGACCCAGTTCCCAGTTTCCCTGCCTTGCTGGGAGCAGTGGCTGCTCTTTCCACGCATAACCAGCGAGGCACCCCCCTCCCCACTCCCTCCCGGGGGGGGTCCCATGGCAGGAAGGGAGCATCACCTGCTCCTGGGCAGCTCTGGCTTTGGAGGGAGCACCTCTGTGCTGTGTGAGCCGTGGCTCACACTGCCGGGGGGAGGCACAAGGGTATTGGGCATCCCTGGGGCTGCCTTGGCCCCCCTCCATCCCCACCACCCTTCTTCCCAGGCCTGGCCCCCTCTCTCCAACGTTTGCCCCCCCCCCCCCCCCCCCCCATCCCCCAAACCTGGGTGGGGGAATAGTTAAAACTCACCTTTGGTGTTTCACCACACCAGGGCAAACGGAGGGGCAACTGGGACAGGGACAGCTTCTCCCCCCACCCATGATGGGCTCAGGGGATTAACCCATCCCCTGGCAGTGCCCCCTCCCTCCCCTCTCCCCCCATCTGCCTCCTCCCAGGCGGGGCCCAGCGAGGGTTAACTGGGAGAGGCGCGAGGGGCTGCGGGTGTGTTTGATCATTCCCAATCGCTCTCCCTCGCTCGCCCTGGTCCCATTAATCAGGGATGCTGGCTTGGGAAACTGGGACACGGAGAGCTGCCAAACCCTGGAGACCCTCCCAGCACACACCAAATGCCAGTGCCGCCAGCTCGCCACCTTCGCCGTCCTCGCCCAGCTGCCCAGAGACCTGGTAGGGGACAGGATGGGGACAGGGATGAGCCTTTTGGGGACACGGGCCATGGATGGGGGGTGAGCCTCAGGCTGCAGGGCCTGGCTGAGGTGGGGGTCCCGGGGGAGGATGGAGATGGGCAGAGGCTGCCTCGCCTGCAGGCACCTCGACACGGTGGGGTGGGCGCTGGGAGTGTCTCCCACCACCCAAGGGGAGGGTCCCTGCAACCCCTGGTACCCCAAGGGTGGGCTTGGAGGGGTGGGGGGGTGTTGCTGTGGTCAATAGGGCTCACTATGGAGCATCGCTGTGTGTAAGGAGGGGAGGGGGCAGCCCCGGCCCCAGGCATCCCCCCACCCCATTGCTATTCCACCCGCATCCCCCGTTGGCATGGAGACGGGCATGGGTCCCCAGGAAGGCGCCTTGGCCGTGCCACCGCCACCACCGACCCCCTCCAGCTCACGGGGGTCCCCAACCTAGGGGGGCTGGTAAAGGGGCCCAGAGCGGGGCAGGGGCCTGGCAGGGAGCCACCACGGTGGGGAGGAAGCATGCTCAACTGCTCTCCCCCCTCCCCAAACCCCGGACCCCCCACCAGGCCATGGACTCCTCGGGGACCCCGTCAGTGCCGCTGATGATCGGCTGCGCCGTCTCCTGCATGGCCCTGCTGACCCTGCTGGTGATCTACGCTGCCTTCTGGAGGTGACACGGGGACATAGGGGACAGCTGGGGACACGGGGGGCAGCTGGGGTGCTGGACCCTCTGGGGAGGGGGCAGCAGAGGGGGCACAGCGCAAGCAAAGGCTCAGCATCACTTTAATTACGTGCCATGGGGTGGGAAGAGATTAACACCGGTGGGTGGGGGGTACCCAAACTGCCTGGCACTGCCCCTGGCCCCACACAGCGCCTGCCCATGGTGGGGGGACATGGGCTGGGGACGTGGGGTGGGCTGGCACCCTGTCCTCATGCTGCTCCTGCCCGCAGGTTCATCAAGTCAGAGCGCTCCATCATCCTGCTCAACTTCTGCGTCTCCATCCTGGCCTCCAACATCCTCATCCTCGTGGGACAGTCCCAGATGCTCAGCAAGGTGGGTGCCCTGGGCTTGCAGGGTCCCCAGCCAGGCGCAGGGGTTGCAGTGGGGTCCCAGCCCTCTCTCCCCAGCCTCATCCCAGCAGCAGATTGGATTTGGATTAACTCGATCTGGGGATTAAATCCTCTCCCGGGCGTGGGAGTTTAACCGCCGCCGTGCCGGGGGCATGGCTGTGGTGGTGCCACGATGCCTCCCCTCCCCTCCATCCCCCCCGACATCCCCGCAGGGTGTGTGCACCATGACGGCAGCCTTCCTCCACTTCTTCTTCCTCTCGTCCTTCTGCTGGGTGCTGACGGAGGCCTGGCAGTCCTACCTGGCAGTGATCGGCCGGATCCGGACACGCCTGGTCAGGAAGCGCTTCCTGTGCTTGGGATGGGGTAAGAGCCTGGCAGGGCTGGTCCCAGGGCAGGGGGGAGAGGAGGTACCCTCCCTAATATACCCCCAGGGTGATCCAAAGGGGAAACTGAGGCACAGACCCAGGTGTCTGGTCCCTTTGAAGTGACACCCTGACTGGCTGGGCTGTGGGGAGCTGACAGAAAGGCCCCATCCCTGTCCCTGCCTGTGGGGACTGGCATTGAGGTGGTGTTGGGGGGGCACAGTGAGGCCCCCTCCCCTGCAACTCCAGCCTCCTGTCCGCTCTCCAGGGTTGCCAGCACTTGTGGTCGCTGTCTCTGTCGGCTTCACGCGGACCAAAGGCTACGGGACAGCAAACTAGTACGTGGGGATGGGTGGGGGGGGACATGGGGCTGGGTGTGGGGGCTGCTCTGGGCTGGCAGGAGTGCCAGGAGCAGGGGATGGGGACAGGAATGTCCCCTCTAACACGCCGTGGTCCCCTGCAGCTGCTGGCTCTCGCTGGAGGGTGGATTGCTCTACGCCTTCGTGGGACCCGCTGCCGTCATCGTGCTGGTGAGATGGTGTCCCACTCTTCCCCCAGCCTTAGGCCCCCCAAAACTCACCCCAGAGCATGGCAGCTTCTGCCAGCCCCGGCTCAGGGGGAGCTCTGTGCCCAGCCCTAACCCCAGCGCCGCTCTCGCCCAAGGTGAACATGCTGGTTGGCATCATCGTTTTCAACAAGCTCATGTCCCGCGATGGCATTTCAGATAAGTCCAAAAAGCAGCGAGCTGGGTAAGTGCCCTGCGCCCCACGGGGCTGCCCCTGGGGCCGGCGCAGAGCACTCTGCCCTGCCGTGGGGCACGGCCTGGGCTCTCCTCCGGGAGCGGGCTGAGGACGGGGCAGACTTCATCGCATCAGTGAGCAGCGGGGGCCAAGCCCAGCGCAGCCGCAGCCTGGTTTTGGGGGGGCTGCTGGAGGGATAGTAGATGGTGGGAGGGAGGAGGGCAGCGAGTCCTACACCTTCCCCTGGGGAAGGGGGAGCTGTGGACCCCCCTCCCAGCCACCGGTAGGGGGGGGCTGAGCCCTGCCAGCCCCATCCCGCTGCTGCTTGGCCGCCCCTGCTCGCCATTAACAACTGCTGCCGCCCTCGACTAACCCGGCTCTCTCTTCTCTCTCTCTTTTTCTTCTCCCATTTGCTTTCTGCCTGTGTCTGTCCATCCATCCGTCTGTCCATCCATCCGTCTGTCCATCCACCCATCTGTGATCCATCCATCCATCTCCCCCTCTTTCCCCCCATCCTCCCCTCCATCCCGCTCTCCCACGGCCTTGCTCCCCCCCCTGTCCCCCCCCCCCCTACCCCCCCCCCACCCCACCTGCATCCCCGCGTGGCCCGGTCCTGGCCGCGGGGTCCCGGGGTCGGGGGGGGTGTGGGGTGTGTGGTGGGCACGTAGCTCCAAGCCCCCACCCTGTGGCAGCCTGCTGCTGAAATGCACCAAGTGCGGCGTGGTGTCCAGCGCGGCCATGACCTCCGCCACCGCCAGCAGCGCCATGTTAGTGTCCGCCACGCGCCCCCTTCGCCCCCCACCCCGCCCCGAGCACAGCCTTGGACCCCCCTGGGAATTGGGTGGGGGGGGCTGTGGGTATCACCCCGGGCTGTGGGGGATGATGGGTTCTGGGTCGGTGGTCCCCTGGGGTAGGGGGCAGGCTGTGTGCTCGGGGCGGCCCCCGGCGCGGGGTGCGTGTGCCCCCACCGTGGCCATCACGTCTGCATGGCATGGCTTCCCGCAGGTCACCTCATCTCTGGGGGTTGGGGTGTGGGATGGTGGGGCTTGGGGGGCTCAGCTCCTCTTCCCAGGGGTGGATAGGGAAGCTCCCTGCACCATGGGGCAGTCCTGGCCTGGGGGGCATCCTCAGGATCCTCCTCCCATTCTGTAAGCCCCCCCTGGGTGCTGGTGGGGATGTGTCCAGCCAGGTTGGGCTGTGACCACTTACCCCCAGTCCCTGCTCCCCAGGGTTTAGTTGCACTAGAAGCAGCCCCAAAATTCACTGCTGAAAATGAATGAACCCCCCTTTGTGCTTCCTGGGGCTGCAGGGGGGGTGCCAGTGGCCCCACATCCCCCCACTGTCAGCCACAATGTCCATGTGGGGACAGGGATGTGCATGGGCTGACTCAGTGGTGCCAATGGGGCTGTGCTGGAGCTGCTGGGGGCAGAAGGAGCCTGTGACCCCCACCATGCCTTAAGGCAGGTGGTGCCCCCAGCACCCAGCTGGTGCCAGCTTGGTGATACCAAGGAAGAGGGGACACTGGGGGGGGGGACTGGTGGGGCACAGCATCAAGCAGGATGCTCACCCTCAGGTCTTGGTCATCCCTGGCCACGCTCGTGGGGCTGGGGGGATGATGAGGAGGGGGGCTATCGTGGGGCAGCTCCAGCGCTGTGGGCTCACCCCGGCCCCTCTCTCCCTGCCCCAGGGCATCGCTGTGGAGCTCCTGCGTGGTCCTGCCTCTGCTGGCGCTGACCTGGATGTCGGCCGTGCTCGCCATGACCGACCGGCGCTCCATCCTCTTCCAGGTCCTCTTCGCCGTCTTCAACTCCGTCCAGGGCTTCGTCATCATCACTGTGCACGGGTTCCTGCGCAGAGAGGTGGGGTGATCCCCCAGGGGTGCCAGGGATGGGGAGTGGGGGGGACAAGACAGGACACCCCTGGCCACGGGGCCGTGACCGGCTCTGTGGCCCCCCCCTCCCAGGTCCAGGATGTGGTGAAGTGTCAGATGGGGGTGTGCAGGAGTGAGGAGAATGAAAACTCGCCCGACTCCTGCAAGAACGGGCAGGTGCAGATCCTGGTGAGTGTGGCAGTGCCAGCACAGAGCTGCTGGGGGTGCTGGGTGGGCTGGCAGGGCTGGGCTGGGCTGGCAGGGCAGGGATGCTCACCCTGGCTGGGGCAGGGTCCCCCTTGCTGCCCCTTGCTGCTACTCCCTGTGCTGGCCAAGATGCATTCATTTCCCCGTCCCTCTCCTCCTCTTTCTCTCTCCTCTCTCTCTCTTTCCCCTCTCTCTGTGTTTTTATAGACAGATTTTGAAAAGGACGTTGACCTGGCGTGTCAGACAGGTGAGGCCACCCCAGAGCCCGGCACTGGGGACAGGGATGGCACCGTGCCATGCCTAGGAGGGACAGGCAGTGTGCCAGGGGACCAGGGGTCAATCCAACCTCCCTGCCCTCCTGTGGGACCCCCAGAGAGCTGGCTCTGACCCCGCTCCCTGCCCGCAGTGCTGTTCAAGGAGGTGAACACCTGCAACCCTGCCACCATCACCGGCACCTTATCCCGCATCTCCCTGGATGGGGATGAAGACCCCAAGCTCAACACCACGTCAGAAGGTGGCCTGGGCTTCTCCAGCCTCCCAGGGAACATCCCTCCCGCCAGCATCCTGGTCCAGGTCCCGAAGATGACGCCCAACGTGGTGGCGGGTTTGGGGGAGTTGGGAGACCCCCCAACACAGCAGCTCAGCCTGGAAGCTCCAGGTCCTGTCTACCTGTGCACGGAGAGCAGCCTGCGGCCCCTCGAGTACGGCTGGCTGCCAGCCCCCCAGCCCCCACGGGAGAGCGACTACATGGTGCTGCCCCGCCGGACCGGCAGCCTCAAACCCTTCCCACGGGACGAAGGCACCCTCGGGCCGGGCACTGAGGAGGGGTTGCCTGCTGGGACAGGGCGCCCGGCGGCTGAGGGGGATGCTTACCCCAGCTTCGTCGCAGTGGACCACGTCAACGTGAACTTGAACCAGCCCTATGGGACGGTGAAGGGCCCCTACAGCCTCCAGTTCAAGCAGCATCCCACCGTGCGGCAGATCCTGGCCTCGGAGCTGTCGGAGCGCAGCCGGACCATGCCCCGCACCGTCCCGGGCTCTGCCATGAAAGTGGGGTCTCTGGAGGTGAGTGGGGAGCCCTGGGTGTGTGCAGGGGGTGGGAGACTCGTGGGAAGGGGCTGGGTAAGCATGTGAGAGTGTGTGGGTGCAGGCAGAGCTGCCCCCATGCCTGCTGCCCCCTGTTTGGGGGTGGCTTTGCCCTGGGAGCTCAGCCCAGAGCCCTGTGTCTCCATCTGGGCTCTGTCCCCTGCGAACGGCACGGTTTGGGGCTGGGGTGTGTCCCCCCTTCCCCACTCCCCTCACATCCCAGACCCACAAAGACCTTTCCCTTTTCTTCTCCATCTCCTCCCCCTGCTCTGGGCGCTGCGCATCCCCTGCCAGAGGAAGAGGTTACGATACTCTGACCTGGACTTTGAGGTAAGCCCAGCCGTGCTGGTGGCACTGGTGGCACTATGTGGGGGTCAGGCAGTGTCCCCTCCCAGGCAGAGCCCAGGTTTAACCCTCCCGGGGATGGGATCACCATGTCCCTGCTTCCCAGGAGTTGTATATCTAGTGATAACGAGCATCACTCGTAATTAAAACGCCAGGAGTGATGCTGGGGCTCTGCCTCCCACCTGCACCCTCTGCCCCGGGGCTGGGGGTACCCCAGGAAGGCAGGGGGTGAGCAGACAGGGAGGGGGATGGCAGGGGGGGTGAGTGTGTGCTGAGGGGTGCAGGGCCATGCTGGATGCCACGGGCTCTGCTCTCGGCCCCCAGAAAGTGATGCACACGCGGAAGCGGCACTCTGAGCTCTACCACGAGCTGAACCAGAAATTCCACACGCTGGACCGGTACCGGGGCCCGGCTGCCGGCTCCTCCAAGGTGAGACCCTGGGGAATCCCATCCTGCCCTGGTTTGCTCCCCCTACCACAGCCCTCCACCTCCCTCTGCATGGAAAAAGAGCATCCCTGGGGAGCTGGGGCATCCCTGGGGCTGAGCGCTGGGGCTTGTTCCGCAGCGAGAGAAGCGGTGGAGCGTCTCTTCGGGCGGTGGGGAGAAGAGCACGGCCAACGTGAGTACCCAGCATCCCTGAGCCAGCCCTGGGGGCTGAGCCACCCCAGGGACTGAGCCATCCCTGGGGGCTGAGCCATCCTTGGGGGCTGAGCCAGCCTGGATGGGGCCAGAGAGGCTCCAGGCCCTTTTAGAACTGGGGTGGACGTGGGTGGCTCTGCCCCGGGGTTGGGTGCTAAGGGGATGGAGCCGTGCATCACCGTGCTTGCCTCAGCTTCCCCTCATCCCACAGGATGGGGCCAGCCCCGCAGAGCAGCAGCAGCAGCCACCGGTTGCACCGCCCAAGCCATGGAGCACGTTCAAGGCGATGACACTGGGCGCCCTGCCCAGCGCCCAGCGGGACCGGCTGGAGCTGCGCTGCGCAGACTGGGAGGGTCCCTGCGCCGGGCTGGATGCGGCCGATGGAGACTTCCAGACGGAGGTGTGAGCCCCCCGCCCTTGCCATGCGCCCACCAACACCTTACACCCCCTCCCCGGGGCTGGAGGAGCCAAGACAATGGGTTTGCTCCATCCTCCTCGGTGGCCCAAGGGTGGGGGGGTCCCTGCCTGGCTGGAGCCGTCCCCACAGGAGGGACCACGCTCCCCTTCCCCGGGCTGCAGCCGCCCCCTGCCCATCCTCGTGCGGTTCCTCCTCCCTCCGGACGCGGGTGCGGATGGGACACGCGCATCCCCCCCTCACACCACCACCACCCCCCACCACCACCACGCTCCCCCACGCATCACGCCTGCACCCCCTGGAGCAGGCCTGGCCCTCGAGGCCGTTGGATCTTTGTTCTTTTCTACCGGGATGTTTCCTCACGCAGTGCACTGTGTGCACGTGAGCGGCCGGGCTGCCCTCGCCCACCCCCCCTTCCCCAACCCCTACACCCTTCCCCTTCCTTGGGGGGGTGCCCACGGCCGCCCCCTCCCCGCCCTCCCCACCGTCCCCCACCCCACAGGGCAGGTGCTGTCGTTGTTGGAAATAAAAGTTCACTCTCTGTGGTGCCGTGGGGCTGCGGCCGCCGCCTCGTGCTTCGCATCAGGGGGCTAAATGGGGAGGGGGGTGACTGTCACCCAGCCAGGACCCCTGCCCTGGCTGCTCAGCCCCCTCCCTGCTGGGTCTGTGTCCCTACCTGCATCCCTCAGCATCCCACTGCCCAGGGCTGAGTGTGCATCCCCCCTCTGCTCCATAACCAGGCTCCTTATTGCCGGAGCCAAGAGCGGTAAATTACACAGTAATTAATCAATGAGCCAATTAGTAACTTTGGAGGCAATTACCGTGCAAGGCGTGGAAGCACCTAGCGTGGGCTCCCTCGTGCTGCTGCCACGTCCCTGCCATCGGCACAGCCAGCACTGGGCACTGCCCACGGCCCCTCTATGGGGGGCTCTGGGGAGGGGTCGCTGCCCAGGATGGGGAGGGGGCAGCCCTCAGCTGTGGCCATGAGGGCTGGGCTTGTGCTGGCCCAGGAGCAGAGGCAGGGATGGAGGAAGTGACATCCCATCCCGGAGCTGTGGCTCTTGGCACTGCTGGGAATACTGTGACTGTGCTGAGTTACCCCACGGGCAGCTCGGCTGGGCCCTGGCACTGAAGCCCTGTGGTGAGCAGGCAGCACCCTCTGGCACTCATGTCCCGCCCCCCAAAAAGGATGGAGTTGGAGGGAGCTGTGGGGCTGGCAGTGACCCTCTACCCGCCCCCCTCCAGGGATGCCAGCACCACTGAGGGGCTCCTGGCAAAGGATGCTGCCCAGTTTGGACCAGTGGCCGTCCAAGATGCTGGAGGTGCTGTGCAGGGTGCTCAGCAAGCTCTGTGCACCCCAAACCCCTTGGGGACTGGGTCATGTGTCTCCCCCCAGCCTTGCTGCCCCAGGCAGCTGTGCTTTTCCCTGCTGCATCATCAATTAGTCCTCATCAGCGCAGGGCCAGGGCCACAGAGACGAGAGGATTGCGAGATGAGGCGTGAAATTAGGCAGGGGAAAGGGGGAGCATCGTTAACCCAACCTGCCTCGGGAGCTGCCAGCACCCACGACAGCTCAATCAGTGCTGGGCACTGGCACAGCGTGGGTAGGGGCACCGAGCATCCTCACAGGGGGACCCCCATGGGAGCCATAAGGGGCTGTGGGATGGTCCTGGGCCAGCCTGCTGTGGGAGAAGTCCCACAGCTCCAGACACCTCCTCAGGCCGTGCTGCTGGCGCTGTGTGGTGATCCCTTCCCTGCCAGCACCAGCCTTGTGGTTTCCCACTGGCTCCCTCAGCTTCCCAGTGTCTCGCCAGAAGCTCACTGGTTTCCACTGGGAAACCACAGTGTGGAGCAGTATCCCTGAGCACCCCCAGGCTGGGATGGGAGATGCTGCTCCCACAGCCGTGCTGGGGCTCCGGGGCAGGATGTGGCCCCTGGTATGCGTGTGTGTGTGGGGGTCTCTCCCCAGCCCCTCAGTCTGTGTAACGCTGAAGCGCTACTTGCACAACCCAGCCCATCCCAGTATGGCCCAGTTCAGGTTTGAGGTGCAGGGAGAACTGGGCTGGGGGCTATGGCACAGCAACCAGAGTGGGGAGGGGGCAACTGCCCTCGCGGGAGGTTAAGGGAAGGGGACAAATACTTCCCCAAGATTTAGACCCTCCTCAAACAAAGTTGAGAGGGTAGATGGGGGTCCCAAGCCCCCCACAGCCGCCTCCTGCCCCTGGCTTCTCCGGCGCTGAGCTGGCACCAGCTCCAGTTGTGCAAGAGATGCAGGGAGGGGACTGAGGGGCTCAGGCCCATGGAGGGTGTTGGGGTGGGCAGCTGGGGCAGCCAGGTCAGGGGGTACCAGCCCCTCCTGGGGGATGCTCACCCGTTGCCTTGGCCCAACTGCTAAACCTGCTCCCAACAGCATCCTCTCACTGCAGCTGCTGGACCCCCCCCAGCCCCACGCTTCAGGGGACACGGGGCCAGCTCTGGCTCCTCTCCTCTCCCTTCCCAGGCAAACGCAGCCCGGAGAGGTGGCGTCAGGGTTTCCTGGGGCATCTGTTGGCAATTAGCAGCTCTTATTACTCATGGAGACACCATATGTGGGGAGGGAACGGAGCCCGGGCTAGAGGCGCAGGCTCATGGCGTGCTCCAGTGAGGGGGGGGACAGGGAGCAGCCCCCAATCCTGTGGTGTGTGGAGGCCATCCAGGTCCAGGCAGCTGCTGGGGGATGCTGGGGGATCTGAGAGGGTCGGAGAGCTCTGGAGCCACTTTCCATCTGCAGCTTCCACATGAGCCAAGCCCCCCCCTCACCCCCCTCCCTCGCCTCAGTGATAAAACCCATCGGATTGGGGGGTGGAATGATGGAGAAAGCGCTCTGAGGCTGCGCAGCCCACAGCAGCATGGGGGGAGCAGTGAGACCCCCCCCACCCCCAGCTGCTGCTCCCTCCGTGTTTCAGCACAATATTTCCTTGGGAAGAGGCAAAACCGGCTGGTTTAACCCCCCACGGAAAGAAACTGGCCCTGCCAAGCTGGGAAGGATTCCCACGGGCTCTTTCCTTCCCCAGGAATGCTGGAATTGGGGGTGGGGAGGGGGGGGGGTTTGTACCCAAAATTGATGCAGAAGTAAATGCTGAAGCGCTGAAATCCTCACCACAGGAATTCCCTCCCTCCCATGGCCCAGGCCAGGGTCCAGCCGGGACCACGCCAGCCCTTGACCCCCCCCAAAACCCCAGCACTGGCGGATCAGGGGGGCTGTGACGGCAGCGCCGGGGCTGAGCTGGGCACAGGAGGTAGGGAGCCCTGTGGGAACGCTCAGGGTTGGAGGCAAATTGTCTCCAGCCTGAAAAATTGCCGGGCTCTGCTGCAGCTCGTGTTTCTTGGCAGCTGGGGCGGCTGTTTCTTGGAAGAGCAGCTTCCCTCTGCTTTTTCCATGCCGGGATGGTGGGTAGGGGCCTGGGATCCTGCTTTCCATCCCCCAGCTCGGCATCCTGCCAGGGGATGCCGGCACAGGCTGGAGACAAACTGCTCCCTGCGTAGCTGAGTGCTGGGGGAAGGAGAAGCCGAGGGGTTTTTCCCCAGAGACACAGAGCCCGTGCACCAAGGGGGAAGGAGGAGCTGCAGGGAGAGTGGGTTTCCATGCTCCTGGGGCAGGTGGGGTCTCTTTGTGCCACTGCACTGGGGACAACCTACCCAGAAGAGCACACTGGCAAATGAGGGAAACTGAGGCACGGGAAGAGCAGCAGGAGGGATAGGTGCAACCCCCAAAAACGATTCACAGTTGACTCTTGGGGGGAGTCGCTGGTGTTAGCAGGGGCTGTGGCTTGAGAGGAAGGGATGAGGCTGCCTTTCATCCCCACTCTGCTGCAGCATGGGTTGTGGGGCCTCGTGCTGGGGGGCAAGGGCATGTCCCACCCATCCCAGCTCCCCCCCACCCACACAGAATCACACAGAACATCAGGAGTTGGAACAGACCTCAAAAGATCATCTAGTCCAACCCCCCTGCCAGAGCAGGGTCACCCAGACTAAATCCCACAGGAACGGATACAGATAGGTTTTAAATGTCTCCAGAGAAGGAGACTCCACAACCTCTCTGGGCAGCCTGTCCCAGGGCTCCATCACCCTCATAGTGAAGAAGTTCCTCCTGACATTCCCATGGAGCTTCCTCTGCTCCAGCTGCACCCGCTGCCCCTTGTCCTGTCGCTGCCACCCCTGAGCAGAGCCTGGCTCTGTCCTCCTGCCTCTCACCCTGCACATATTTATAAACATTAACAAGACCCCCCCTCTCTCCATCCTCACACACGTGGTTCCTTGCTGCTGGGTGGCCACAACCAAGGAAGAGCTCGGGCTGAATAATTGCCCAATAACCAAGAATTATACAAGTTTCGTTACATCTCGCACACACTTGCTCTAATTACCCTTAATTACTACAGTAGGCAGCTCACAGGAGAACGGAGCTGCCTGTTGGAGCATCCTGGGGGCTGTCGGCTGGATGAATGGCAGAGCTGAGCCGCTGGGTTTGCTTATTTACTGTGGGCTGGAGGGATATGGGTTGTTAATTAGAGCGCGTTCATTGGGACGCAGCGGCCCTGGCGCTCGTTTGTAAAGCTGCAGCATAAATACACCCATCACAAGCCGGGAGGGAAGCGGCTGATGGGGACACGGGGAGAGGGATGCGGGGAGGGGGATGCGGGGAGGGATGGGGATGGGGACACAGGGATGGGGACACGGGGATGGGGATGCGGGGAGGGGGATGCGGGGATGGGGATGCGGGGATGGATGGGGATGGGGATGCAGGGATGGGGATGCGGGGATGGATGGAATGTGGGGATGGGGATGCGGGGAGGGGGATGCGGGGATGGATGGGGATGCAGGGATGGGGATGGGGACGTGGGGATAGGGATGTGGGGATGGGGATGTGGGGATGGGGATGCGGGGATGGATGGGGATGCAGGGATGGGGATGGGGACACAGGGATGGGGATGTGGGGATGGGGATGCGGGGATGGATGGGGATGCAGGGATGGGGATGTGGGGATAGGGATGTGGGGATGGGGATGGGAACACAGGGATGGGGATGTGGGGATGGGGATGTGGGGATGGGGACGCAGGGATGGATGGGGACGCAGGGATGGATGGGGACGCAGGGATACCCGCAGCTCCTTTGCCATCACCCAGATCCAAACACTGTGGGTAAAGCGGCTGCCCTGGGTGGGCTTGCTCCCTGCTTGCTCTCAGCTTGCTCCCTGCCTGCTCGAGCTCGGGACAGCCCAGCTCTCATGGGCAGGGGATGCTGGAGCAGCCAGGCCCTGGGGCAGCGTGGCAGCATTTTGGGGCTGGCACGTTCCCGTGGTGCAGAGCTGGACACTGACAGAGACAGCATGAGCCGGGACAGGTGCCGGGTCCCTCCGGGGCCTGGCAGGGTTGGCAGGGCCCTGGCGCTGCCGGAGAGGCTGGTTCAGCTCTGGGGATGGGGATGGGGGGGTCCTGCCAGGCACAGGGATGGCAGCAGGAGGGATGGCATCGGGGACCCCATCCAGGGCAGGACTGTCCCCAAGCTGCCATGGGGCTGGTGTATCAGCCTCATGGCGTGGTGGGGGTCTGCCTGCCCCGATGCCACAGTGGCTGCCCTGGGGCTGCTCCCAGTTTACCGGGTGCTGTGGTCTGGTGCCAAGCTGGTGGAGGAGCATCCCCGAAGGGGCACCTTCCTCCCCAGAGCCGCAACCATTCCGGGCAGCGATGCCAGCACCAGTACCAGCACCCGGGACCCCTCCTCTCCCTGGGGGGATGAAGGGCTGCCCTGCTCCACAGGCAACCGGGGGGGTGGGGTTCGCACCCACGCCGGGGACCGGAGCACCCCGCTCCACCCCCACCCCTCCCCAAACCGGGGGTCGGCTCCTCCGGGCGGGGATCCAGCCCCCGGGGGCGGGGGAAGGCGGGGTGGGGAGGGCGCTGCCGGAGGAGGCACCCGGGCGGGGTAGGGTGTGGGGAGGAAGAGGAGGAGGAGGAGGAAGGGCGGCTCGGCTCGGGCCCCCCCCCCCCGGGTTGGGGAGGCGGAGGGCGGGCGGCCGCCGGGGGGGCGGCTCGGGGGCCCCCCCGGAGGGAGGCGGGGAAGGCGGCGGGGGCGGCGCGGCGGAGCTCCCGGTGTCCCGCGGTGCTCCCACCGCCCCGGACCGACCGGCCGGACCCGCCAGCCCCGGGCACGACCCAGCGCCGCGCAGGTGAGTCCCGGTGCTACCGGGAGCGGGGCAGAACCCGGCCCCGCCGCCGGCCGCGGAGCGGGGGATTCCCCCGTAATTAATCATCATTAATCACCGCCCCGGGGCGGGACGGGGCCGCGGGGACCCAGCGGTGCGCAGGGTGCGGGGGTGGGAGAGTCGGGGTGCGGGCAGGGAGCGGCTGGAGGGGCGTGGGGAGCGGGGTGGGTGCCTGGGGGGGTGCAGGAGAGGGGGGGAGCAGGGGGTGATGGGCTGGGGGAGCTGGGGGGCGCAGAGGTCGTGCGGGAGGTTTGGGGTAGGGGAGCTGGGGAGGCAGGGGGGAGCCGGGGTGTGCGGGAGAGCTGAGCACAAGCAGGGCAGAAGCAGGGAGGCTGGTTGCAAGGGTCCCCCCTTCCTCCCAAGGGTCCCCCCCTTCCTCCCAAGGGTCCCCCCATCTTCCCAAGGGTCCCCTCTCCTCCCAAGGGTTCCCCCCTTCCTCCCAAGGGTCCCCTCTCCTCCCAAGGGCCCCCCGCTTCACAAGAGCTCCCCACCTTCCAAGGGTCCTCCACCTCTCAAGGGACCCCCCTCCTTGCAAGGGTCGCCCCCATCTCCCAAAGCCCCCCTACCTCACAAGGCCTCTGCCTGCCAGGGGTCCCCCTCCTCCCAGGGGCCCCCCTCCTCCCAAGGGCCCCCCCTCCTCCCAGGGGCCTCCCTCCTCCCAAGGGCCCCCCCTCCTCCCAAGGGTCCCCCAGCTCCCAAGGGCCCCCCGCTGCCGTGCCTGGGGACAGAGGCACAGGGGTGCCCGTCGTGCGAAGCGGGGCTGAGTGTGCCAGCTCTGTCACGCCTGGCTCACGCTGCCCCCAGCCCTGCCTTGCCTCGTGGCAGGAAGCAGGCAGGAGGGGGGCCAGTTTGGAATGACATGGGGGGGTCTCAGGCCACCCCAGCATCCAAACGGGACTGGGAGATAAAACAGGAGGGAGTGAGACCTTCCTGGGGCGGGGGGTCTGTGGAGGAGGCGCCCCGTTTTTGCTCTGGGACACCCCAGCCTTCGTGTCTGCGGATGTTTGGAGTAAATCTGGGAGCTGGAGTTGGGCTGAGCCTGGGGATGCCGGGATGCTGGGGCTTGCCCTGGGTGTGGAGCAGAGGGGGGATCTGGTAGTGGCTCGGGGGGGCCACGCTGATCCCCAAATCTTGCCCAAGCCGTGGCTGAGTTGGGGCAGCATCAGTTTGGTGCTGGAGGCTCGTGCAAGCTCACAGGGTGGGCTCACGGGGTCCCGTCCCACCAGTGCCCCGTGTCTCCCCTTTGCAGTGAGCTGCCCTGGGCGTTATGAGGGGTCTCTGGGCCCTGGCGCTGGCGGGGCTGGTCAGTGCCTGCGAGGGGAAGGAGCTGCCGCCGGCCGAAGGTAAGGAGCACCCAGAGCCAGGCCTCGGGGTCTGCGTGGGGGTGACCCATCCCCGCCTGTCCCTGGGGAGAGGGCTAGGCCAGACCCAGGGCTCACAGGGCAGAGGTGTCTGGGGGACACCGTGAGCCGTGCCACGTGCCAGGGCCGTGCTGGTGGCTGGAGCAGCAGCTGTGGACGCCGGCTCCGTGCCGAGCTCCGGCCTAGCAGGCCGCAGGGCTGTGCTCAGCATCCCGTGCAGGCAGCGGGCCAGGGAGAGCTGAGCGAGCCTGGACACGGGGAGCCAGCCCGGGGACATCCCGCCATCGCCCCCGCAGTGGCCCGGCCCTGGGAAGGGCCCAGGCTGTGCTCATGGAATGGGAGCGGGCTCAGGCCATGCTCAGGCCACGGGGCGCTTGCTGCCAGCTGGCGGCGGAGCCGGCACCGTCCGGCAGCACGTGTGGGTGCCAGGTCTGGTGGGGGGCAAGAGGGGGCTGCTCTAGGCCAGCCAGGACTGTTTGGGGCAGTGGTGAGGATGCACAGAGCTCTGGGGAGGGGGTTTTGGCCCTGTGAAGAGGTTTGGCCATGGTGCAAGCCAACGGTGGAGGGCTGTCACCGTGCAGCTGGGGACAGGGGACAGTAACCGAGCCCCTGGGGTCCTGGCTGAGGTGTCCCTGGCTATGGGGCTGCCGTGTGTGGGTCGAAGCGTGGGGCTGGCTGTGGCTCGGGGTGAGCTCGAGGCGGATGGTGGGGAGGAGCTGCTGGCAGCCAGGCCTGGATTGCATCAGTCTGCGGGGGTGGAGCGGTGGCTTGTCTGGGGGGGCCCAGGGGCTGCCCGGCTTCGCACGGGACCCTGTGGCTGGCACTGTCACCCGCTGTCCTGCATGGCGTGGCCTCCTGGCCCCGAGCCCTTCCTCAGGGACACCAAGGTTGGGCGGATGATGTTTTCCCTCCTGGGCAGCACCAGAGAGGATCGTGCTCCCGGGGTGATTTATGCTTTGCTTTCCACCCCCCATCCTGCTGATGATGATCTCAGCGTCTCAGCGCCGGTGGGAGGAAGCTCTGCCCCAGCCCCATGTGCCTGTGGGGCTGTCTCCAAAACCACAGCCCCCACTGCCATGCTGGGGGGGTCCTGAGGGCGAGGGGCAGCTCCCCACTCTGCTGTGTGTGAGCAAGTGGGCAGCCTGGGGGAGAAGCACCGTGGTGGTGCCCAGCTCTTGGGAGGAGGTGGAGGTGGTCAGCCAGGGCTGGGGGGGGCTGGAGCTGCCCCCCGGGAAGGGCTGAGGGCTGGGGAAGAGCTGGGTAAATTGTCAAGGGCCACCCCTGCTCCAGGGCTGGTGGGTGCAGGGAGACAAAATGAATTCCTCCCTCAATAGTGGTGCCTTGTTTCCAACTCCCAACATCTGGGAGCATCCAGCGGAGGTGGAGTGATGCTGCTGGAGCAATCATCCATCCATCAGCACGGTCACAAACAGCACCAGCAGCCCCGTGATCAGCCCCCTGTGCTGTCCCCAGCCCAGCCCTGGCTGCTGGGGGGAGCTCCCAGTCTGGAGATGTCACTGTGATGGGACAGGAAGGCCATCGGGCAGCTCTGGGTGCCATCTTCCCACCCTGGGTGCCTATGGCACCCATGTGAGTCTCCCCATGCCAATTCCAGCCACGGGGCTGTTTTGAGGCAAAACAGGCAGCAAGTGGGAAAAAGTTTCAGTGGGTGAAGCTGCTGCTGGGTGGGGGGTGGGTGCCAGCTCCCAGCTCCCCCTCCGCCCCATCCAAACCTGCTGCTTCACTCCTGCTCGTGAGGAGCTGCTGTGGGACCTGTATTTGCTGGGTCTGTGCTGCCAGTGGCCTCAGTGGGACAGGGCGAGCTCCTGGCAGCACCCCAAGACCTGCTGGGACTTGGGGGGCTCCTCGTTAGCTCCTCTGCTAGTACAGCCCCTCTCCCCCGTGCTGGGTGACACCAGGGTGATGGGCTGGTTTGCCTTGCAGGAGAGCTGTGCCCGCAGCTCTGGGATGAGGATCTGGTTGGGGACAAGTATGAGAACACGACAGGTAAGGAAAGCCCCTCTTGCCCCACACTGGGGGTCTCCACACAGCCCCGACACCACGGGGATGGGCTCCACACCCTGCCTGGAGACTGGCCACCTTTGGCAGCCGTGCCAGGGCTGGGTCTCACCTTTCTCCTCTCTGTCCCCCAGGTTTTAACCTGATCAAGAGGTTTGACCTGCTGAAGATCTCCTCCATCAAGAAGGTCCGCAACCCGAGGGGGCCGGTGGTCCTGCGCCTGGGCGCCGTGCCCCTGGTCCAGCCCACGCAGTGAGTGGCTTGTGGGGTGGCCAAAGGGCCACCAGGCACCATCCCCACATGTTTTAAGGATGGGGTTGATGCTGCAGGGGTCAGGCAGCTCTGCAGCACCCGTGGGGACACCGAGGTGCCGTCCTGAGCTGCTTCCCTCCTAGAAAGTAACCCCGGGCTGCAGCGGCGGGGCTGGGCCCTGGCCAGGCCTTACGCAACCACAGCTCTGTGGCTGCTCTGTGGCTGCTCTCCCCGGCTTGGCAGGCGCTCGCCAGGGTCTAGACAAGCACAAAACGTTGTGCAGCTCTGAGCGGGCGCTGCTGGGTTTGCCCGGGGGGGGAGGCACATGGTGACCAAGCCCTTGGCCCCACCGTCTCCAGCGCATCCTGCCCAGGCCGTGCCCAAGGCTGGCAGGGACGCTGCAGCGTGGCAAGGTGGGAGCGGGTCCATGTCCTGCTCAGGAGCTGTTCCTGGAGGATGTTGCTGTGGTTTTTGTGCTCCTGCCTGTCCCCACATCGCCCCGGGGTTGGCACAGAGCTGTGCCGGGCACGAGGCTCTCCTGAAAGCGAAGGAGACCCAGCCTTGGCTCTTAACCTGGGCAGCCAAGTCCTTAGATGGCTTCGAGGTGGCAGATGCTCCAGGCTCTGGTGTTGCTCTTGGCTGGGTGCCTGAGGCAGCGTGGAGCCAGCCCTGTGCAGTGCTCAGCATTGGGGTGACCTGGGCAGCCAGGTTGGGACATCCTGGTGAGCACCCATGGGTGCCCCTCCAGCCTGGCCCTGCTCCTTGGTGCCCAGCAAGGGTGGTCCTGTGCCCCATGGAGAGCAGAGGGGGGGACCACCAGGTCTGGCCCGCTCCCCATCCTTGGTCCAGCTCCAGAGCAGTGGCTTGGAAAATCGCTGGCACGGTGCAGCTGGAGCTGGGAGCAGAGATTTCCAGTGGCTGCGTGGGTGAACTGGGCACAATCCCACTGGAGAACCACTGCTCCTGGCTGTGCCAGGGCATCCTGGGCTGCTGGAGGTGGGTGGGCGCTGCAGCTGCCCCCTGCCCACTACCTGCCTGAGAGCATCCGTCGGGGGAGCCCAGGGTGCCAGGGATGGGGTCCCAGGATGCCAGGGATGGGGTCCCAGGATGCCAGGGATGGGCTTCCAGGGTGCCAGGGATGGGCTTCCGGGATGCCAGGGATGGGCTTCCGGGATGCCAGGGATGGGGTTCCAGGATGCCAGGGATGGGCTTCCAGGATGCCAGGGATGGGGTTCCAGGGTGCCAGGGATGGGGTCCCAGGATGCCAGGGATGGGGTTCCAGGGTGCCAGGGATGGGGTTCCAGGATGCCAGGGATGGGCTTCCAGGATGCCAGGGATGGGGCCCCGGGATGCCAGGGATGGGGTCCCAGGATGCCAGGGATGGGCTTCCAGGATGCCAGGGATGGGGCCCCGGGATGCCAGGGATGGGGTTCCAGGGTGCCAGGGATGGGGTCCCAGGATGCCAGGGATGGGCTTCCAGGGTGCCAGGGATGGGGCCCCGGGATGCCAGGGATGGGGCCCCGGGATGCCAGGGATGGGGTCCCAGGATGCCAGGGATGGGCTTCCAGGGTGCCAGGGATGGGGCCCCGGGATGCCAGGGATGGGGCCCCGGGATGCCAGGGATGGGGTCCCAGGATGCCAGGGATGGGGTCCCAGGATGCCAGGGATGGGCTTCCAGGGTGCCAGGGATGGGGTCCCGGGATGCCAGGGATGGGGTCCCAGGATGCCAGGGATGGGGTCCCGGGATGCCAGGGATGGGGTTCCAGGATGCCAGGGATGGGGTTCCAGGATGTCAGGGATGGGATTCCAGGGTTCCAGGGATGCCTTTCCTGGCTGCCTGTGGACAAAAGGCAGTACCGTGGTGCCAAGGGCACGGCCCCAGGAGCTGCAGGCACCCTGGGAGGGCCGTGTTTGGGGGTGAGCAGTGGAGGTGGTGGCTGTGCCGTGGGGCAGGGATGGGGCTGGGGGCCCTGGGGCAGGCTGGGCTGTCTGGCTCCACAGGGATGCTCGGTCCCCTCTGCTCTGTGTGCGTCTGGCCGGTGTGAGGGGTGTGGGGCTGCACTCTGGGGGAGGGTCTGAGCTTTGGGGGAGTGCTTTGGGGGGGGCTCCTCGTGCTGTGCCAGGGTGGGAGGAAGCTTCCCTACCATCTGCCTCATGTTTGGCTCCTGTGGCACAAGTGCCAGCATCTGCAGCAGCCACAGCCCCACACGTCCATCCAGCCCCAGTCCAGGCGCTGCCGTGTGGGGCCAGGGCTGGATCTGCCCCCACGGTGCCACCGATGGGGCCAGACCCATGGTGAGGCTGTTGGAGTGATGCTGTGGGTGCTGTGTGGGTGGGGGGCTGGTGTGGCCAGCGATCACCAGCACCAGAGCTCAGTGCAGGGTCTGGCTGCCCCTTGACACCTGTCCCCACAGGCAGGTGTTTCCCCGGGGGCTGCCCCCCTCCTTCACCCTCATCCTCACCTTGCTGCTGAAGAAGAACAGCACCGGGGAGCACTGGTACCTCTTCCAGGTCACCGACAGGCAAGGCTACCCCCAGGTACGGTCCCCAGGGCGGTGGGACACGGTGACAGTGAGGGGGACAGGCAGGAGGTGCAGTGACAGTGAGAGGGACAGGCAGGAGATGCGGTGACAGTGAGGGGGACAGGCAGGAGATGCAGTGACAGTGAGGGGGACAGGCAGGAGATGCGGTGACAGTGAGGGGGACAGGCAGGAGATGCGGTGACAGTGAGGGGGACAGGCAGGAGATGCGGTGACAGTGAGGGGGACAGGCAGGAGATGCGGTGACAGTGAGAGGGACAGGCAGGAGATGCGGTGACAGTGAGGGGGACAGGCAGGAGGTGCGGTGACAGTGAGAGGGACAGGCAGGAGATGCGGTGACAGTGAGAGGGACAGGCAGGAGATGCGGTGACAGTGAGGGGGACAGGCAGGAGATGCGGTGACAGTGAGGGGGACAGGCAGGAGGTGCGGTGACAGTGAGAGGGACAGGCAGGAGATGCGGTGACAGTGAGGGGGACAGGCAGGAGGTGCGGTGACAGTGAGAGGGACAGGCAGGAGATGCGGTGACAGTGAGGGGGACAGGCAGGAGGTGCGGTGACAGTGAGGGGGACAGGCAGGAGCTGTCCCCAAGCACGGTGTTGTCCCTCCCTGCCCAGCTCTCCCTGGCTGTGCACGGCCCTGAGAGGAGCCTGGAGTTTCAGGCCCGGGCGCCGGGGGCCGCGTTCGTCAGCGCCACCTTCACGGGGAAGGCCGTGACGTCCCTGTTCGACGGGCGGTGGCACAAGGTGGCGGTGGCGGTGCAGGGCAGCGCCGTCTCCATCCACCTCGACTGCTCGTCCATCTCCTCCAAGCCGCTGGCAGCGCGGCGGGCGCTGGTGCCCGAGGGCAACGCCTTCCTGGGGCTGGATGCTGTGCGCGGCACCCCGATCCGGGTGAGTCCCCCGCGGGGCTGTGGGTGCTCTCTGCCCTCGGTGCGGGGTCCGGCCCTGCCTGCCCCTCACCTGCTGTCCCTGTCCCGCTGCAGTTTGACATCCAGCAAGCTCAGATCTACTGCGACGCCGAGCTGGCCAAGCAGGAGGGGTGCTGTGAGATCTCGGATAGTGGGGTGAGTACCCCCCCTGAGCCCCCAGCCCGGGTTCCAGTCAGGCCCTTGCACGCTCAGGGGTTTCCACAGAGGGGAAACTGAGGCACGGCAAGGACAGGTCTCTTAACCAGAGCTCCTCTGTGGGCCACCTCCTGCTCAGGGGGGGATGCAGGGCAGCTCTGCATCAGCCCCTCTCCATGCAGGGGCTGTGGTGGGGATGGGGGTCTCCCCTGCTGCTGTTCAGAGGCAGTCGGGAGCGACTCCCATCTGGGTGCTCAGGCAGGGCTGGGGCTCTCTTGGCTCAGCAGCTCCCTCATGCCCCCCTCTCTGTCCCCTGGCAGTGCCTCACAGAAGCACCCAAGACCCGCCGGCAAGCGGAGCTGATGCAGAGCAGCAACCTCATCGAGATCTCGCCGCAGTCCCCGGGCCGGGTCTACACCCGCTGCTTCTGCCTGGAGGAGCCGCTGGGCGCGGTGAGCTCCTCCCCTCCGGCACCGCTCCCCAGCCCCGGGATGCTCCCAGCCCCACGGGGTGGGCAGCGCTCAGCCAGGTGCTGCCAAGCCTGAGCCCACCTGGATTCAGCCCCTGGAAAAGTCCCGCTTCCCATTCTCCACCCAACTGGGCTTGGTGGGGTGGGAAGGGAGGGGGCTGCTGGTGGCCAGATGCCAGGGAGCTGGAGGGGGTGGGGGGCTCCAGCAGCCACACCGCTGGTCTGCACCCACTGAGCTGCCAGCTCAAGGCTCAGCCCGATGCAGGGTGCACCCATGGGCGCCCCAGGCAGGGTAATCTGGGGGTGCACAGGCAGCATGATGCAGGGCGCATGGGGGAGTTACCACCCAGGGGTGCACAGGTAGCACCCAGGGGTGCTCTGCTCTCCACAGGAGCCGCTGAAGACCTCAGGGAGGACCGGCCTGAAGGGAGAGCACCAGGAGAAGGTGAGGGGAGGTGGGAGGGGGCATCCCAGCCCAGTCCTGGCGTGCCTTGCTCTGCGCCCCTCCCCGGGGCCGGAGCCGGTCTGTGCCCTGGGCTGGGTCTGTCCGCGCTCCGTTTGGGAACGAGCTGCTGCTGCCAGAGCCGCAGGAGCGGCTGCTCCGCTCCCCCCGAGCAGGAACTGAGGCCCCACTTCACTCTCTGCTGCCGCTGGAGCCATCCCAGCCGTGGCCAAGGGCCTCTTTGTTCCTTCCCAGCGTCTCCGGAACGCTGCCGGGGCTGGGAAGCGGCTCCAGCATGTTCCATGCCCCATCCCTGCCTGGGCCTGTCCCCCCAGCCTGCTGCACCCCCAAAGTGGGATCCTGCTGATCCTGGAGGTGCAGGCAGGGTCCCACAGTGGGGGCTGGGGGGCTGGGGAGGGGGGCTTTGAGCCTGCAGGGTGACCAGGCAGCTGGGGACACCCAGTGAAGGGCTGAGGTGTGGGGCTGGCACCGGCACCCGGGTGCAGGGGGGCTGGATGCTCCATCGTGCCTGGCCCCGATCCCATGGGAGCACACTGGAGCAACTGGTTTGGCCTGGAGAAGCTGTGGTCAAGCCACAAAGCCACAGGGAGAGATGGGTGCCAGACCAGCCACTCTCCTGGCTCCCTGGGGACACCTCAGCGGGGTGGGGACGTGATGCAGGCTGTGCCCTTCTCTGCCCCTGGGCATCCCCCGTGCCCATGGGCTGGGGGGGAGAGGTGCTGCTGGGGGAGCCCCAGCAGGGATCTGGGGGGAGGGCCCAGGGATCTGGTTGGGGGGGGGGGGTTGGGGGCAGGGTGAGGGGGGACCCAGGGGAGCAGGGTGCTGGTTTTGGGTGTCCTGGGCAGCACATGGAGCTGGTGTGAGCTGCCATCCACCCCTGTCTCTTCCAGTGCCCACCCTGCTCAGCACAGTCATCCTCAGCAAACGTGAGTGTGCCATCGGGGGGAGATGGGGACCCCCACCCAGCTGCTGGGGTGCCAGTCTGGGGGTGTCTCCTGCGCTGTGCCGTTGCCACCAGCCCCCCACAACCCGTGGCTGCTCCTGGCCTGGGGCCCAGCAACATCTGGCTGCAGGGAGAGTCTCTGATCCCTTCCAGATGTGGCCCCATTCCTGTGGCAACCTCTGGCTGGAGGCGTGGGGGTGATGGGGGTGGGGGGGGTAGCGGGTGTTTGGGACCCTGTGTGCCCCACAGGGCTTCCCAGGTGGCTTTTGGGGACAGGGTCTCAGGGGCTGGGGTGGGGGTGGGGGTCTCCCCTGCTGCTGTTCAGAGGCAGTGTGAGCTTGAGGGGCTCTGGGCGCTGCGGGACACTTGTCTCCTCTCTCCCTAGGTCACACTTGGTCCCCCAGGTCCAAAGGTAGGTCTGTCACCCCCCCCAGGACACACAGAGCCCAGCTCCAGCCACACAGACCCTCAGCTGTGCCAGACCATGTGGGCACAGGGACTGGGGGTCCCACCTGCACCCCTCTTCTCTTGCAGGGTGGGAAGGGTGAGCGTGGCGTGCCTGGCACCCCTGGCAGCAAGGGGGAGAAAGGCGACCGCGTGAGTGTCCCCGATGTGTCCCCGAGCTGGGACCCCCCCTCTGCAGGGATGCTCCTTGTAGGGGTCCCTGGTGTATGGGGGGGCAGGGACCCCCCTTCTGCAGGGCTGCTCCTTGCAGGGGTCCCTGGCATATGTGGGGGGCAGGGACCCCCCCTCTGCAGGGCTGCTCCTTGTGGGGGTCCCTGGTACATGTGGGGCAGGGACCCCCCCTCTGCAGGGCTGCTCCTTGTGGGGGTCCCTGGCATATGGGGGGGGCAGGGACCCCCCCTCTGCAGGGCTGCTCCTTGTGGGGGTCCCCGGCACATGGGGGTCAGGGACCCCCCTTCTGCAGGGCTGCTCCTTGTGGGGGTCCCTGGTACATGGGGGGCAGGGACCCCCCCTCTGCAGGGCTGCTCCTTGCGGGGGGTCCCTGGCACATGGGGGGCAGGGACCCCCCCTCTGCAGGGCTGCTCCTTGCGGGGGTCCCTGGCACATGGGGGGCAGGGACCCCCCCTCTGCAGGGCTGCTCCTTGTGGGGGTCCCTGGCACATGAGGGGCAGGGACCCCCCCTCTGCAGGGCTGCTCCTTGTGGGGGTCCCTGGCATATGGGGGGGGCAGGGACCCCCCTTCTGCAGGGCTGCTCCTTGTGGGGGTCCCTGGCATATGGGGGGGGCAGGGACCCCCCCTCTGCAGGGCTGCTCCTTGTGGGGGTCCCTGGCACATGAGGGGCAGGGACCCCCCCTCTGCAGGGCTGCTCCTTGTGGGGGTCCCTGGCATATGGGGGGGGCAGGGACCCCCCCTCTGCAGGGCTGCTCCTTGCGGGGGTCCCTGGCATATGGGGGGGGCAGGGACCCCCCTTCTGCAGGGCTGCTCCTTGTGGGGGTCCCTGGCATATGGGGGGGGCAGGGACCCCCCCTCTGCAGGGCTGCTCCTTGTGGGGGTCCCTGGCACATGGGGGGCAGGGACCCCCCTTCTGCAGGGCTGCTCCTTGTGGGGGTCCCCAGCACATGGGGGTCCCCAGCACAGGGGGGTCCTGCTGCCCTCCACAGCTCCCCATCCCCACCCCTGTCTCCCTTCCCACAGGGTGCTGACTGCATACGCACCCACCCCGGTGGTCCTGTGCAGGTGAGACCCTCCCAGCACACCTTCCTCATCCCCCCACCCCCAGCTCTGCCGCCCCCCCCTCACCCCACACCCTCCTCTCGCTCCCCAGTGCGCAGAGGGGCCGCAGGGTGAGAAGGGGCAGCGTGGGGACGTGGTAAGTGATGCTCAACCACAGCCTGGGGACCCCCTACCCTAAATCTCACACGTACCCCAGGCTGGGGTATGGGTGGTCCAGCCCTGAGGAGGTGGCTCGGTGGGTGGTGGTGGGCTGAAAGCCCACCCATGGGTGCCCACTCTGCTTTGCTGTTCCCACACAGGGGCTCCCAGGGGCAGCTGGTGCTGAGGGGCAGAAGGTATGTCCAGCCTGCCCGGGGGTCTGGGTGCTGTGATGGGGACCCCTGCCCTGTGGGATGTGGGCAGAGAGGCTGGGATCTGACCCAGCCATGTCTGTCTGTCTGTCCCTCAGGGTCAGAAGGGTGAGAAGGGCGATGGGGGTCTCCAGGGCAAACCAGGGCGTCCAGGGCGTGATGTGAGTAGCACTGGGTGGTACCTGAGCATCCCTGGGGCACAGAGGGTCTGGCAGCTGGTGCAGCCCACCCTGTGCTGGGCACAGAGCTGTGCCTGCAGCCCCCTCACACCCTGCACCCCTCCTGGCAGGGACGGCCCGGAGAGATTTGTGTGGTGGGCCCCAAGGGCCAGAAGGTAGGTGGGGGCTTGGGGAGCAGGGGGGTGGGAGCCACCCAGCTGCAGCACTGGCACTGACACCCCACTTTGCCTTCCAGGGTGACCCTGGCCTCGTGGGACCCGAGGGGCTGGCTGGGGAGCCAGGGCCTCCAGGGCAGCCGGGCTCTCCAGGGGTTGGGCTCCCAGGGAAGCCGGTAAGGATGCTGATGCTGTGGGGCTGTGCCTGGGGGGGTCCTCAGTGCCCCATGGGAGGGGGTGAGGTGCCACCCTGGAGCTCTGCTATAAGGCTGGCTGGCTAACATCCCCCCTCTCCTTGTTTCAGGGTGATCCTGGGGGCCCCCCAGGTCCCAAGGGAGAAAAGGTGAGTGTGGGGGAAGGGGTCCCAACTGCCCCCCCCCTTCTCCCATCCCACCCCAGGGTGGCTCAGTGCTGGGGGTCCCTGTCCAGAGACTGGTCACAGCTGAGTCAGTGCTGGCTGGTGTTGCTGGGGTGAGCCCCAAGGGCTCAGTTTGGGGGGGCAGGAAACCTCCCAGTGGGGAGCAGGATGCTGAGGGCCGTGGCTCGGTGCTCACGCTCTCCTGTCTCTGGCTCCAGGGCAGTTCAGGAGCTCCTGGACCCAGAGGATCTCCTGGGACACCAGTGAGTACTGTGAGCCTGGAGCCAAACTGGGCTCAGCGACGGGTTTCCTGGCTTAGGGCTTTTCCTTGGCTGGAGCAGCAGCAGGATCCGAGCCCAGGAGCAGAGAGGGGTTGGGAGAGCCCATGGCCTGGTTTGGGGCTGGGATTGTCCTGCCCCATGGCTGGTTTGGGGCTGGGATTGTCCCACGGCTGGTTTGGGGCTGGGATTGTCCTGTCCCATGGCTGCTTTGGGGCTGGGATTGTCCTGCCCCATGGCTGCTTTGGGGCTGGGATTGTCCTGCCCCATGGCTGCTTTGGGGCTGGGATTGTCCTGTCCCATGGCTGCTTTGGGGCTGGGATTGTCCTGTCCCATGGCTGCTTTGGGGCTGGGATTGTCCTGTCCCATGGCTGGTTTGGGGCTGGGATTGTCCCGTCCCATGGCTGGTTTGGGGCTGGGATTGTCCCGTCCCATGGCTGGTTTGGGGCTGGGATTGTCCCGCCCCATGGCTGGTTTGGGGCTGGGATTGTCCCGCCCCATGGCTGGTTTGGGGCTGGGATTGTCCCGCCCCATGGCTGCTTTGGGGCTGGGATTGTCCCACGGCTGCTTTGGGGCTGGGATTGTCCTGTCCCATGGCTGCTTTGGGGCTGGGATTGTCCCACGGCTGCTTTGGGGCTGGGATTGTCCCACGGCTGGTGGCAGGGGTGGGTGGTGATGGGTGGCACTGGACAGTAAACCCCATGCCCTGCCCTCCTCCCACAGGGACCCCCTGGCATCCTGGGCCCAAAAGGAGACAAGGTGGGTACAGCAGCCCCTGCCAGCGATGCCCATCCCCTGGGCTGCTTGGGACATCCTGGGGGCCACCCTGAGGTCCCCTCCTCACCCAGGGCTGCATCTCTCTGTCTCCATGGGCAGGGTGAGCCCTGTGAGGTGTGTCCCACCGTCTCTGGGGGCATGGTGGGTGCCACTGGGCTGCCAGGCAAGCCAGGACCCAGGGGAGCACCCGGAGCACCCGGCAAAGACGGGGTCTCGGTGAGTCTGAACCCTGGGGGGCTGTGGGTGAGCACATGGGGAGCAGGGTCCCTGCATCCCTAATGCTCCCCCTTCCTTTCTCCCTCCCCAGGACAGACCTGGCCCTGCGGGACCCAAAGGGGACAGGGTAGGTGCTGTGGGGCCCAGGGATGGGCTGGGTGGTTCCCTCATGGAATTGGGGGGAAGATGGGTCCTGTGGCTGTGTGGACAAGGGATGGGCTGGGTGGTCCCCAGCTGGAATTGGGGGGAAGATGGGTCCCATGGCTGTGGGGCCCAGGGATGGGCTGGCTGGTCCCCACGTAGAATTGGGGGGAAGATGGGTCCTGTGGCTACAGGGACAAGGGATGGGCTGGGTGGTCCCCAGCTGGAATTGGGGGGAAGATGGGTCCCATGGCTACGGGGACAAGGAATGGGCTGGCTGGTCCCCAGATGGAGCTGGGGGGAAGATGGGTCCTGGGGCTGTGGGGCCCAGGGATGGGCTGGCTGGTCCCCAGCTGGAATTGGAAGGAGGGGGGGATGGATCCAGCAGCACCCAGCCCAGCTCCTCTGTTTTCTTCCCAGGGAGATCCCGGCATCCACGGAATGAAAGGGGAGAAGGTGAGTGCCCATCCCTCCAGCCCACCCCGCCCACCCACCCCCTGAGCCCCCCTGAGCCCCCCCCTCTCCCTGCCCTTGCAGGGGGACTCCTGCCTGTCCTGTGATGCCCGTGCCCTCGCCGCGCTGCTGCGGGGTCCTGCCGAGGGGCTGGAGGGTGACCCAGCACTCCTGCACCCAGGGGGGCCGGTGAGTATGTGGGGCTGAGCCCCCCCAGAGCTCCTGTGCTGGGGGGGAAGGGGCCACTCTGGCTGCTCTGGGTAGGGTGTGTGACCACCCTGGTTATTGGGCAGGGGCGCAGCGATGCTCCCCAGCCTGGCTGGCATCAAGGGTGAGAAGGTGAGTGACCCCAGTGCCCCCCCTGCTTCCTGCACCCCCTGAGGGAGCAGCCACGGCTCCATCATCCCATGGGCTCAGGGGCAGCCTCAGCTCCCTCTGGGCCTGATCCTGATCCTGGCCCTGCTCTTTCAGGGGGATGGAGGTCAGCAGGGACCTGCAGGCAGACCGGTGAGTCAGGGGGGCTCAGGGTGGGTGCCCAGGGGTGCAGGAGCTGGGTGCTCACTCTGCTGTGGCTTCTTGGTGCAGAGGGGGTCCCAGGAGACAAGGGTGATGTAGGCATGAGGGGGCTCAAAGGACAGAAGGTGAGCCCTGAGCTGGGGACCCCCCACCCCCACCCAGCACCCTGCCTTGTCCCTGCAGCCTCCCCAGCTGAGACCTGTGCAACTCGCTGCATGGAGCAGCGCTGAGATGGGGGAGAGCAGTGGGGGCTGTGGGCACCCCTTGCCCCCTCCCTGCAGTGCCCTGAACACAGCAGGTTGTCCCCTCTGCAGGGGTGAGCCGTGTGGGCAGTGTCCTCCCCTACCACAGCCTCGAAGGGGCAGCGACAGTGCTGGCTGTGCCTGGACCCCCGGGAGAGAGGGGCCAGGGTGGCCCCCCGGGCAGAGCAGTGAGTGCCCCCCACCCTGTGCTCATGGGTGCCCCGTTTGGGGGATGCTCTGGCCTGACCTGTGCCTCTGTTTCCCCAGGGCAGACCTGGTGACGCTGGTGAGAAGGGACAGAAGGTGAGAGGGGCTGGGGAGGGGGCTCTGGGAGGGCTGGGGGTGGCAGAGGGGATCACAACACCCCCTTCTCCCCCCAAAACTGTGGGGCTGGGGGAGTGCTGTGTCCCTCCCTGCCCCCGTGCAGCCCTGTTGTCCTTCCCTTGCCAGGGGGATGCAGCGCAGCCCTGGGGACCCCAGGCCCCCCGGGCACGGGGGGGGCTGCCAGGGCTGGCGGGGGAGCCGGGCATCAGGGGGCCAGCTGGCCCCAAAGGGGAGAAGGTGAGACCCCCCAACTTCTATGGGGACCCCCATCCCATCCCCCCACTGTCCCCCACCCCGTCCATCCCTCCCCAATCCCAACCCCCCTCCTGTGCTCCCCCCTCTGCAGGGGAGACTCCTGTGAGCCCAGTCCTGCTCCCCACGGGGTCTTCCCAGGCACAGTTGGCATCCCAGGAAAACCTGGGGCCAAAGGGGACCAGGGACCCCCAGGCATCGGCCAGCCAGGCAGACCGGTGAGTGCCCCCCTCCCCATGGGTGCCCCCTCCCATGGGTGCTGGGTGCCATCCCCCTGCCCTCAGGAGTGACCCTGGTGTGTTTTAGGGGAAGCCGGGGCTGCCGGGGGCTCAGGGCCCCCCTGGGCTGAAGGGGCTGCAGGTGAGTGGGGCTGTGGGGGGGGGGCTATGGGGGGCTGTGGGGGTGGGTGGGGGGGCTTCAGGGCTGCTCACTGCCCTTCTGTCTCCCCAGGGTGAGCCAGGGCCACGGGGGATCGGCCAGCCAGGACCACAGGTGAGGAGGGGGGGTGCCTGTGCCATGCTGGGGGGCTCTGCTGCCTCTCACACTCTTTGTTCCACAGGGAGAGCCTGGGACACGGGACCACCCGGGACCCCTGTAAGTAGCATTTCAGGCTGCCCAGCCCCCCCCCACCCCCCCAGATCCTGTGGGATCCTGTGGGATCATGCCCCTCCTGGTGCAGGTGGTGGCAGTGGGGTCCTGGCCAGCCCACCCTGGGGACCCTGTGGCTTTGCTGGGTGGGCAGGGGGCTGGCTGGGGGGATCTAACACCCTCTCCTGCCCCCAGGGCCCCCCCGGACCACAGGGACCCCCTGGGATGGCAGCAGAGAAAGGTGCCAAGGTAAGGGGGGTGCCCCCCAGCCCTCCCTGCTCACACTGGGTGCCCCCCAGCCCTCCCTGCCCACCCTGGGTGCCCCCCACATCCCTCTGTCCTTCCTCTGCAGGGATCTCCAGGACCCAAAGGTGCCACAGGACCCCCTGGCCCACCCGGGACCAGCAATCACAGGGCTCCCAGTAAGTCCAGCCCACCGGGGATGGGCATCACCATCCTCCCCCCTCCCCCCCAGCCCCTTCACACCCTGAGCTTCCTCACCCTCCTCTTCCTCACAGGGCCCGAGGGGGCAGCGGGGGCTTCCCTGGGGCCAGCGGGCAGCCGGTAGGTTTGGGGGGTGTCAGAGGGGCTGTGTGGGTCAGGGCAGTGGGGTGCTGAGCTGCTGTGCCCTGGTGCTCACCCAGATATGGGTGGGGGGCACAGGGAGGGGCTGGGGGCTGATGTGCATCTCTGGCTTCTCTCCTCACAGGGGGAGAAGGGTGCCCGGGGCGAGAAGGTGAGTCAAGGGCGAGGTCGAGCTGTACCCCCCGTGCCCCCCACAACCCTCCCTGCCCCACTACCTCCCTCCCCCACCCCCCACCCCTCCCTGCCCCCCACCTCCCTCCCTGCTCCCTACCACCCCTCCTTACCCCCTTCCCCCCCCCACCTGCCTCCCCACCTGCCTTCCTAACCCCCCACCGGCCCTCCCTGCCCCCTCCCACCCTCCCTACGCCCCCCTCCACCCCCCCACCACCCTCCCTGCCCTCCCCTTCCACCCCTCCCTGCCTCCCCACCCTCCCTCCCTACCCCCCCTCCCACCTCCCTCCCTACCCCCCCCACCCCTCCCTGCCCTCCCCTTCCACCCCTCCCTGCCCCCCACCTCCCTCCCTGCCCCCTACCATCCCTCCTTACCCCCCCCGCCCTCCCTGCCCCCTTCCCACCCTCCCTCCCCCCTACCTCCCTCCCTGCCCCCCCACCGCCCTCTCCTGCCCCCCTACCCTCCCTCCCCGCCCCCCACCCCTCCCTGCCCTCCCCTTCCACCCCTCCCTGTGCCCCCCACCGCTCTCCCTACCCCCCCCGCCTCCCTCCCTACCCCCTTCCCACCCTCCCTGCCCTCCCCTTCCACCCCTCCCTGCCCCCCTACCTCCCTCCCTGCCGCCCCCCCCTTCCCTGCCCTCCCCCCTCCTCTCTCTCTCTGCAGGGGACCCCGGGGAGTGTGCCTGCCCACCCACCCCCCGCCAGGACCCAGCTACTCCGGGATGCCAGTAAGCACCACGGGTGCCCGTGGGCACCCCCCTGGCTCTGCTTCCCCCCCTCCACCCCACACCCCCCCAAATACTCTCCCCTTTCTCCTCCCCCCAGGGAGCCCCAGGACTCTGGACTGGGATGTCCTGGCAGCCCCAGCCAGGCCCCCAGGTGGGTGCTGCCCTCCCCACCCCCTCACCCCTTCACCCCCCTCACCCCTTCACCCTCCATGCCTCTCTCCATTTGTGTTTTGGGGTGTTGCAGGGTCCCCCCGGAGCCCCCGGCCCCCCAGGCCCCCCAGGTGCCCCAGGCCGCCAGGTGAGCGATGGGAGCAGCAGTGGGCTGGGGGCGCTGGACAGACCCTGCCCAGGGTTTAGTGCTGCTCAGAATCCTCAGCCCCTCCTTGGCTTTAGGGGATGCAGGACACAACGGGTTACCAGGACTGCCAGGGCCGGCTGGAGATCTGGTAGGTACTGGTTACACCCATAGCAGGACCCCCCCCCAAAATACACCCATCCTGCCCCCCCCCCCACCCCAGTTTGGGGACCGTCCCCATCCCTCCTGCATCTCCTCAGGGGCCACTGGCCGTCATGGCTGAGAGGAACATCGAGGTGCTGAAGGTGAGAGCCTGGGGCTGGGGCACCTTCCCACCGTGGGGACCCCAAAGAAGCCCCTGACCCCCTGTTTCCCCCCTCTCCAGACCCTCTGTGGGGACTGTGTGCAGCTGCAGGCGGCCTTCGAAGCCCCCAGGGGTGTGAAGGGAGACAAGGGGGAGGGGGGCATGCCGGGTGCCCCCGGCAGCGAGAGCTGCGCCCACGTGAGTGGTCCCTGGCTCAGGGGGGGAATGGCGGCACCCCAAAACCCCTGGGTGCTGGTGGGGGCACACTGGAGGCACACTGGGGCACACTGGGGGACACACTGGGACACACTGGGGGCACACTGGGACACACGGGGGCATGCTCAGGGCACACTGGAGGCACACTGGGGGACACTGGGACACACTGGGGGCACATGGGGGCACACTGGGGGCACACTGGGGCACATTGGGACACACTGGGGACACTCTGGGGCACACTGGGGGCACACTGGGGACACACTGGGGACACACTGGGACACACTGTGGGCACACTGGGGTACTGTGGGACACACTGGGGGCACGCTGGGGACGCACTGGGGACACACTGGGACACACTGTGGGCACACTGGGGCACTGTGGGGCACACTGAGACACACTTGAGGCACACTGGGGAACACTGGGACACACTGGGGGCACACTGGGACACACGGGGGCATGCTCAGGGCACACTGGAGGCACACTAGGGCACACTGGGACACACTGGGGACACTGGGACACACTGGGGGCACATGGGGACACACTGGGGCACACTGGGGGCACACTGGGACACACTGGGGGCACACTGGGACACACTGGGGGCACACTGGGGGCACACTGGGAGACACTGGGGGCACACTGGGAGACACTGGGAGACACTGGGGCACACTGGGGACACACTGGGAGACACTGGGGGCACACTGGGAGACACTGGAGGCACACTGGGGCACACTGAGACACACTGGGGACACACCGGGACACACTGGGGGCACACTGGGAGACACTGGGGCACACTGGGACACACTGGGAGACACTGGGGGCACACTGGGGCACACTGGAGGCACACTGGGGCACACTGGGGACACACTGGGACACACTGGGGGCACACTGGGGACACACTGAGACACACTGAGACACACTGAGGGCACACTGGGGGCACACTGGGGGCACATGGAGGCACACTGTGGACACACTGTGGACACACTGGGGGCACACTGGGGAACACTGGGGCACACTGGTCCTGCCTGGCTTGCAGGCAGGCTCCCAGGCACAGCTCCCACCTGCCTGGATGGGATCCCTGGGAAGGGTGCTGGGCTCATCCTGCGGGCTGGAGCAGCGGGTGCTGAGCACCCTGGGGTGTGGGATGTGGGGTCCATCCCGGGCTGTGCCCCGTGGCTCCTCTGGCACATCCCTGGGGGGATCCCAAGGTGACTCCTGGGTTTTCTTCCAGTGCTTTTCCCAGCTCCCAAGAGCAGAGGAGGCTCGGGTGAGTGGATGGTGCCACCCTGTCCCTGCACCCAGAGCTGAGCTGCTACCCCAGGCTGGTCCCCAGGGTCCCCTCTGGGGCAGGACCCAGCACTGTACCCCCACTGTGGGAGCAGCTGGGCTTTTGGGGAGCAGAGGATGCTTGGGGTGGGGGGTGCTTGGCAGGGCTTGGCTGTGGGCAGAGGGCAGAGCCACCCCAGCTCCTGACGTGTCCCCACTCCCCACAGGGTGACAGTCCTGACCCAGACTGTGTGGGTGACCCTGGGCTGCCGGGTGCCCCAGGGATCCCTGGTGAGAGAGGAGAGCAGGTGGGTGTGCTCCCCATTCTCCATGCTGCCCTCCAACCCACCCCCACCACCCCAGCCCTTCCTGGGGGCTGCAGGGGCCGTGCCTGGTCCCTTGGAGCCCCTCAGAGCTGGAGTGGATCGGGCCCCTCACCCTCTGCTGGGGTCACATCCGTGTCTCCCCAGGGATCACCGGGACTGCGGGGACCCCCAGGACCACCTGGGCCCATCGTAAGTACCCCTGCCCGGGGCTGGGGGGGCTGCACAGGCGTCATGTTATGGTCTTGGGGAGGCTTGGAGCCCCCCACCCCCCACCCCCACCCTCTGCAGGTCACCGAGGGGACCCAGTGCCCTGCCCCGAGGCTGTGGTGACGGGCAGGGGGCTGGGGCTGCCCCCAGCACCCTGCAGATGGAGGCGAAGGCGCTGCCAGGCTGGAGACAGAGCAGGAGCCCGGCCTGGTGGGAGCCCCAGGGCTCAGCCCGGGGTCCCTGGGTGCTGTGTCCAGGCTGTGACCCCCCTGTTTCTCCCCTCAGGGACCCCCAGGCTTTCCTGGCACGCCTGGCGCACCCGGACTGCCCGTAAGGACCCAGCACGGCTCTGCTCTGTGCCCGCTGCTGCTGCCGCTTGGTTTGGCTGTGTCCCCTGTCCCTGTGTCCCCTGGGAGCAGCCGCAGTCCAGCTGTCCCCCTCCCCTGTCACCCCATCTCCATCCAACCATCTCCACCTCCTCCATCCCGGTGTGGGGGCTCTCGGCAGAGCTGGGGGCTGCTGGCTCGGGAATGCCCTTCCTGAGCCCAGGGACATGGTGCTGGCACTGGTCGGCTTTGGGGGAGCCCCACGCTGGGGCCCTTCATCACTGTGGGACTGGGGTGAGCTGGGGGTGGCTGTAGCCCCCGTGCTGCCTCACTTGAGCTGCTCTGGGGGTGCTGGGTCCTGCTGCCCCGGCTCGGTGCCCACAGCTCATCACCCAGCTCCCACGGGGCGGGCTGGGTGCACCAGATGGCATCATCACCTTCATCTTCATCTCCTTCAACTCCTCCATCTCCATCTCCATCATCACCTTCATCTCCTTCAACTCCTTCATCTCCATCATCCTTCATTTCCATCATCTCCATCTCCACCATCTCCTCCTCCATCTCCTCCTCCATCTCCTCCTCCATCTCCTCCTCCATCTCCTCCTCCATCTCCTCCTCCATCTCCTCCTCCATCTCCATCATCTCCTTCTCCATCATCTCCATCCTCCTGCTCCTCCATGTGCTCCCTTGCAGCAGGAGGCAGGGAGGGGGCTGCACCGGCAGCTCTCAGGCAGCATCCTCCTGTGCCAGCCGTGTCCTGCTCCGTGTCCCCTCATCCACTAATGTCACCGTAACCTCATGGTGTCTGTGGGTGTCTGTGGGTCTCTGTGGGTCTCTGTGGGTCTCTGTGGGTGTCTGTGGGTCTCTGTGGGTCGTTGCTCTGCGGTGTGCTCGTGTGTCCTGTCCAGCCCCCACCGCCTCAGCACCACGTCACCCCACTAACCCACCCCAGCGCCCCGGGACGGAGCCCAGGGGCTCCTGCCTGTCACCCGTGTCCCCCACGCCTGGTGCACCCAGGGAGGACGGGGTGGCAGTGGGTGGCAGCACCAGGAGCTGGGTACCTGGAGCAGCCCCCCCAAGCTGGTGTTTCCATGGCACTGGGGCTGCCTGTGGGTCCCCACAGTGTGGGGGTGCTGGCAGCAGTGACCCCCGTCTGTGTGTGAGCACCCCTGGCCATGCCCCAGCACCCAGCCCGGAGTGTGCTGCTGGCACCAGGGGGATGGAGCCCAACCAGGGCCCAGTGGCTCCTCCCTGGTGCCTGGAGGTGCTGGCTGGGGCCAGTGGAGACGACAGACCCCTGGGGGTCCTTGTCCCCCCACACTCTGCCCGGCTGTGCTGCCAGGTGGGCACAGACCTGGGTGGGGGGCTACAGGACCCCCCCTGCATCTCCTCTCTTCTCCCTCCAAGGGTCTCCAGGGGGAACGTGGCCCTGCTGGGCTTGCTGGAGCCAAAGGGGAGCCGGTAAGTGGTGTGGAAGGAGGGGATGGGGGGTGATGGGGGGGTACTGGTGCCCTGTGGGGTTTGGGCCCCTGGCTGGGGGCTCAGCATCGTCCTCCCACACAGGGACCTCCAGGCCAGCCTGGTTACCCCGGTGCAACGGGCCCCCCCGGCCTCCCTGTGAGTACTGGGGGGGGACAGGCAGCACGTGCCAGCCCCCAGCCACCTCCTGTGTCCCCACGTCCCTCCTTGGGGGTCCCCCACGCTGCTGGGGCAGGAAACTGGGGGACCCCAACCAGCACCAAGAGATGTGTCCCCTCCTGGCTCATCCCTGTCCCATCCAGCCCCTGTCCTGCCTGTACCCTGTGCTCTGTCCACTGTCTGTCTGTCCATCCATCCATGCCCCATCCCCCTGCATGCCCTGCCTGTGCCCCATCCCATCCCATCCCTGCCCCATCCCTCCCCCCATCCCATCCCATCCCATCCCTGCCCCATGCCCTGCCTGTGCCCCATCCATCCCCCATCCCATCCCATCCCTGCCCCATCCCATCATATCCCTGCCCCATGCCCTGCCTGTGCCACATCCATCCCCCCATCCCATCCCATCCCATCCCATCCCATCCCTGCCCCATGCCCTCCCTCTGCCCCATCCTCGCCCCATCCTCCCCCATTCCATCCCTGCCCCATGCCCTCCCTGTGCCCCATCCATCCTCCCATCCCATCCCTGCCCCATCCCATCCCATCCCTGCCCCATGCCCTGCCTGTGCCCCATCCTTCCCCCATCCCATCCCTTCCCATCCCTGCCCCATGCCCTCCCTGTGCCCCATCCTCCCCCCATCCCATCCCATCCTGCCCCATGCCCTCCCTGTGCCCCATCCATCCCCCCATCCCATCCCATCCCATCCCATCCCATCCCATCCCTGCCCCATGCCATCCCATCCCATCCCTGCCCCATGCCCTGCCTGTGCCCCATCTCCCATCCCATCCCATCCCATCCATCCTCCCCCATCCCTGCCCCATAGCCCAGCTCATCCCCAGCCCCATGTGGGACCTTCACCTCCTTCCTCCTCAGGGCAGCAAGGGCGAGCGGGGCTACGTGGGTCCCCCCGGGGAGAAGGGGGAGCTGGTGAGTCCCTTGAGGCCGTGCCCCAGGGGCAGAGGGGCTGGGGAGGGGGTCTCCCAGGTGCCCCCCTTGCCGTGGGCGCTGGGGTTGAGATCCTTGTAGCCACATCGCTCTGACCCTCTTCCTCCCCCTGCCAGGGACCCCCTGGCTTGGATGGTCTCCCCGGTCCCACGGGGCCAGCGGTAGGTGCCCCCTCCCACCAGCTCCTGGGGGGCTGTGGGGAGGGGGCAGGGGTGGCAGTGGGTGCAGCGAGGTGCCCCCCACCCACCCACCTCACCCCTCTCTGCAGGGACCGAGGGGTGAGCGAGGACTCCCAGGCAGCGCTGGTGAGAAGGGGGATCAGGTGAGCAGCTGCCAGGACCCCCGTGGGGACAGGGGTCCCCAGGACCCCCAGCGGGCAGGGGGTGGCTGTGGGGGTCTGGCTCAGCTCTTGTCTCTCCACAGGGTTTCCAGGGCCAGCCTGGCTTCCCGGGACCACCAGTGAGTGTCCTGCTGGGGCAGCACAGGAACACCCTGGCACAGCGGGGTGACCCTGGGGGTGATGCTGGGTGTCCCCTGGGGGGTGATGCTGGGTGTCCCCTGGCGGTGATACTGGGCATCTCTGGGAGGTGATGTGGGGTGACCCTGGGAGGTGATGCTGGGTGTCCCCAGTAGATGATGCTGGGTGTCTCTGGGAGGTGATGCTGGGTGTCTCCTGGAGATGATACTGGTGTCCCTGGGGGGTGATGCTGGGTGTCCCTAGGGGGTGATGCTGGGTGTCCCCTGGGGGTTATGCTGGGTGTCCCCTGGAGATGATACTGGTGTCCCCGGGGGGGTGATGCTGGGTGTCCCTGGAAGATGATGCTGGGTGTCCCTAGGGGGTGATGCTGGGTGTCCCTGGGGGTGATACTGGGTGTCCCTGGGGGTGATGCTGGGTGTCCCTGGGAGGTGATGCTGGGTGTCCCTGGGGGTGATACTGGGTGTCTCTGGGGGGTGATGCTGGGTGTCCCTGGGGGTGATGCTGGGTGTCCCTGGGGGTGATACTGGGTGTCCCTGGGGGTGATGCTGGGTGTCCCCGGGAGGTGATGCTGGGTGTCCCTGGGGGTGATGCTGGGTGTCCCTGGGGGTGATACTGGGTGTCCCCTGGCGGTGATACTGGGCATCTCTGGGAGGTGATGTGGGGTGACCCTGGGAGGTGATGCTGGGTGTCCCCAGTAGATGATGCTGGGTGTCTCTGGGAGGTGATGCTGGGTGTCTCCTGGAGATGATACTGGTGTCCCTGGGGGGTGATGCTGGGTGTCCCTAGGGGGTGATGCTGGGTGTCCCCTGGGGGTTATGCTGGGTGTCCCCTGGAGATGATACTGGTGTCCCCGGGGGGGTGATGCTGGGTGTCCCTGGAAGATGATGCTGGGTGTCCCTAGGGGGTGATGCTGGGTGTCCCTGGGGGTGATACTGGGTGTCCCTGGGGGTGATGCTGGGTGTCCCTGGGAGGTGATGCTGGGTGTCCCTGGGGGTGATACTGGGTGTCTCTGGGGGGTGATGCTGGGTGTCCCTGGGGGTGATGCTGGGTGTCCCTGGGGGTGATACTGGGTGTCCCTGGGGGTGATGCTGGGTGTCCCCGGGAGGTGATGCTGGGTGTCCCTGGGGGTGATGCTGGGTGTCCCTGGGGGTGATACTGGGTGTCTCTGGGAGGTAATGCTGGGTGTCCCTGGGGGGTGATGCTGGGTGTCTCCTGGAGATGATACTGGTGTCCCTGGTATATGATACTGGGTGTCCCCGGGAGGTGATGCTGGGTGTCCCCAGGGGGTGATGCTGGGTGTCCCCTGGGAGGTGATGCTGGGTGTCCCCTGGGGGGTGATACTGGGTGTCCCTGGGGGATGATGCTGGGTGTCCCTGGGAGGTGATGCTGGGTGTCCCTGGGAGGTGATGCTGGGTGTCCCCGGGGGGGTGATGCTGGGTGTCCCCTGGGAGGTGATGCTGGGTGTCCCCTGTGTCCCCACGGGGCTGGGTACCAGCTGGGACTGGGGCTGGGTGTTCCTACCAGCCAGACCAGGGCCCATCCTGTGGGATGAGCCCCAGAGCCAGCCCCTTGAAGTGAGGGTGGAGGTGGCTGGCAGGCTGTGTGGGGCTGGGCTCTCCTGCCATGGTGCCCCCTCCCCACTATCTGCTTCTCTGTAGGGACCCCCTGGTTTTCCTGGGAAGGTGGGTCCTGCTGGGCCACCAGGACCCGCAGCAGAGAAGGTGAGTGCCTGGGATGTGGCTGTGACACCCTCATCCCTGGGCCTGGGGGCTGGTTGGCCCCTCACTCTCTGGGGGGGGCAAGGGGGTCCCCAACCCCAGCTGCTCCCCTGACCTCGTGTGGCTCTGGCAGGGCAGCGAGGGCATGCGTGGCCCCACGGGGATGCCAGGGCCCCCTGGACCCCCTGGACCTCCAGGCATCCAGGTAAGACCCCCACTCCCCCCGTGGCACCCTCAGGGCAGGACCAGCAGTACCACAGTGCTCTGCTGGCTGCACCCACCCCCCAGGGACCCATTCCCCTGTCTGGGGTGCCAAGAGCAGATCCCTTGGGGGTCCCCAGACCCCCTCAGTGTGGACCACCCTCTGACACCCCCCCCTTGTCCCCACAGGGCCCTGCTGGCTTGGAAGGACTGGATGGCAAGGATGGCAAGCCAGGGCTGAGGGTGAGGCTCCAGGGCACTCCTGGGTGCTGAGGGGGGATGACACCCACCCTGTGTCCCCCCAACACACCCCCAACCCTTGTCTCCTTCTCTCCAGGGTGACCCTGGTCCTCCTGGGCCACCAGGGATGATGGGTCCTCCGGTGAGTGACAGTTTTCCCTGCCACCCCCTCAGTGCTGGTGCCTGGTCTGTCCCTGCAGCCAGGACAGGGTGTCCCCGGAGCCAGGACTGTCCCACCGTGTACTCATGGGGACACTGAGCCTGGGGGGTGCTTGAGCATCCCCCCCTGGTGTGGGACAGCAGGATGGGGGGGGTCCCTGTCAGGGAGATGGGTCAGGGTCGCCTGTTTGCCAGAGCCAGGGACCTCCCCCCCCAGCTGTTTTCTCCCTTCAGGGCTTCAAGGGGAAGACAGGGCACCCAGGTCTCCCAGGACCGAAGGTGAGTGGCACTGGGGTCACTCAGTGGGGACAGCCCCCCAGGGTCTCCATACACTGCCCACCCTGTCCCTTCCTCCTTGCAGGGTGACTGTGGCAAACCTGGTCCCCCCGGGAGCACGGGACGCCCAGGAGCAGAGGTGAGCGAGGGGGTGGGTGGGTGTGGGGGCCCCAAAAAGGATGGGCCCCATGACACCCCTCATCACTCTCCCTTCCCCAGGGGGAGCCCGGACCCATGGGACCCCAAGGCCGGCAGGGACCCCCAGGGCTCATTGTGAGTTGGATCATGGCACACAGGGATGGTGCCTGTCGGGGGGGAGCCTGGCAGAGCCCCCCTCTGGTGCAGAGGGAGGGTATTCCCCGTGCCCCCCCATGGCTAACCCCCCTCTCTCTGCCCCCCAGGGCCCCCCTGGCAGCCCGGGGCAGCCGGGTCCCGCTGGCCTGGCTGGAGTGGTGAGTAGTGCCTGGGGCTGGACCCTGCCCCAACAGCAGGATGGGGGGCTGGGGGAGAACTGGGTGGGCACCAGGGAGAGCAGGTTCAGGGTCACAGCCCCCATCCTGCCCCGAATCTGACACCCCCAGACCCCTCCTTGTCTCCCTGCAGGGGCTGAAGGGCGAGCGGGGCTCTTCAGGGGAGCGAGGGCTGCCAGGGATGCCAGGACAGCCGGGACCCCCAGGCCACCCGGGACCACCGGTGAGTGCAGCAGGGCACGAGGGTGCTGGGGTGACCCCTTGCACCCCGGGGGACCTGGAGCAGCGACAGCATCTCACTGCTCTGCTTTGATTTCCTAGGGGGAGCAGGGACCAGACGGACCCGTGGGAAAGGAGGTAGGGAGCGTGGGCTCTGGAGCCTGGCAGCACCCAGGACCCCCTGCTGTGGCATCTGCCCAGCCACGGTGTCCCCATCCCTGCCACCTCACCCCTACGTGTGTCCCCAGGGCCCCCCAGGGAAACCAGGCACCGCAGGACCCGCCGGCCAGAAGGTGAGGGGGGAGCCCGGCCGTGCCACCACAGCCCCCCCCCCCCCAGCATCCCCCAGCCCCGCTCCGGGCTGAGGGTGCTGAGCTCGGCTTCTCTGCCTGTCCCCAGGGTGAAGCTGGCTCCCCCGGCGAGAGAGGCTACCCGGGGGAGAAGGGCAGAGCCGGCGCACCCGGGGGCCCGGGGAAGAGCGGCTCCATGGGCATCGTGGGGCCGCGGGGGCCGGCGGGGGAGAGGGGCCCCCCCCGGCTCACCAGGACCTGCGGGCAGCCCCGGGCTGCCGGGACCCTCCGGGGATGATGGTAAAGAGGGGGGTGTCCCTGCCAGCTGGGTCCTGGACCCCCCCGCCTTGTGTCCCCCCTCCCCGGGGCAATAACCCCTCGTGTGTGTGTCCCCCCCCCCAGGGCGATGTGGTGAATTACGATGAGATCAAGAGGTTCATCCGGCAGGAGCTCAGCAAGATGTTTGATGGTAGCGGGGTGGGGAGGGGTGGGGAGGGGTGGGGGGTCCCAGCCCGGCACCTCCTGGTCCCCAGCGGCGCTGAGCGCGGCCGCCTCTCCCCCCCCCCGCAGAGCGGATGGCGTATTACACCTCCCGGCTGCACTTCCCCCGTGGAGATGGTGGCATCCCCAGGGAGACCGGGTCCCCCAGGGAAGGATGGGCTGCCCGGCCGGCCAGGACCCCCGGGCTCCCCGGGGATGCCGGGCCAGATCGGCAGAGAGGGGCGGCAAGGCGTGCCGGGCATGAGGGGTAAGTGCTGCTCCCCGGGACGTCCCCACGTCCCTGAGGGCTGCGGGTCTGTGGTGGTCTCACCCCTCTGCATCCTCCCCTCCATCCTCCACCCCCCCACCTCCCCTCCATCCTCCCCCTCCTCCCTCCCCCACCCTCCCCCCCAATCCTCTCCCCATCCTCCTCTACATCCTCCTCTCCACCCTCCCCCCCAATCCTCCCCCCCAATCCTCCCCCCCAATCCTCCCCCCCAATCCTTCCCCCCAATCCTTCCCCCCAATCCTCTCCCCACCCTCCCCCCCCCCTTCTCCCCATCCTCCCCCCATCCTCCCCCCGTCCTCCCCCCTCCATCCTCCCCCCCTCCAGGTGAGCCAGGCGCCAAAGGAGAGAGAGGAGAGAAAGGCGTGGGGCTGATGGGGGACAGCGGCCCCCCAGGACCCCCAGGTGAGCCTCCTCCCTCCCCCCAGCCCCACGCCAGGGCTCGCTGCTGCCCCTGCACCCATCCCTCTCTCTCTCTCTCTCCCCATCCCTTCCAGGTCCCCAAGGGCCACCGGGCTACGGGAAGATGGGTCCCCCCGGGCCCCGTGGGCCAGCAGGGCATCCCCGGCATCCCTGGCCCCCCCGGAGCCACAGGGCAGCCGGGCAAGACGGGGCACTGCAGCCCCTCGGAGTGCATGGCAGCCGTGCCCATGGAGCAGCCCCTCTTCCAGCCCAAAAGCGTCAAGGGTCCCTTCGGCTGAGGGGGACCCCGCGCCCCCCACCCCCCCGCCTTTGCTGTTAATATTGTTTCCCCCGCTGCGCCGGGGGCCGGGGGGCGGCGGGGAGATGGGGGCGCGGGTGCTGTACAGCGGCGTTGCGATCGTGGGGGCAGGTGGATCCTGCCCGGCCCAAATACACCCGTGCTGGTGCCGCCTCCTCCTGTCCCGCAGCCTCCCTCGCTCGGCTGTGCCCGGGGACCCGCTCTGTCCCGGGCCGGGCCGCCCCGTCCCGGAGCCCCAGGTCCCGGATCCCCAGATCCCGGAGCCCCAGACCCCGCCCGGATCTCTGCCCTGCCCCGGTCGGGGCCGCCCCGTCCCGGAGCCCCAAATCCCGGAGCCCCAAACCCCGGATCCCGAGATCCCGGAGCCCCAAATCCCGGAGCCCCAGTCCCGGAGCCCCAGTCCCCGCCCGAATCCCCGCCCCGTCCCGGAGCCCCAGTCCCGGATCCGCAGGTCCTGGAGCCCCAGTCTCCGCCCTGTCCCGGTCGGGGCCGCCCCGTCCTGGAGCCCCAGTCCCGGAGCCCCAAACCCCGGATCCCGAGATCCCGGAGCCCCAGACCCTGTCCGAATCCCCGCCCTGTCCCGGTCGGGGCCGCCCCGTCCCGGAGCCCCAGACCCCGCAGCCCCAGACCCTGCCCGGATCTCGGCGGCCCGGACCGGGGCAGGGCACAGTCCCGGAGCCCCAGACCCCGGAGCCCCAGTCCCCGCCCGGATCTCCGCCCTGTCCCGGTCGGGGCCGCCCCGTCCCGGAGCCCCCGGTCCCCGGCCAGCGCGGCTGGGGAACGGTGCCCGGAGCCCGCTGCCAGCGTCGGGCCCGGGCGAGGAGAGCCCGGAGCAGCTCCCAGAGCTGACCCTGGGGGGATCCCGCTGGGTCCGGTCCCGCCCGGTCCCGTCCCGCCCCGTCCCGTCCCGGTCCCGGTCCCGGTCCTGGTCCTGGTCCCGTCCCTGTCCCGCCCCGGTCCCGGTCCCGTCCCGCCCGGTCCCGGTCCCGGTCCCGGTCCCGCCCCGTCCCGTCCCGTCCCGTCCCGTCCCGGTCCTGTCCCGGTCCGGTCCTGTCCCGTCCCCACTGCAGCGCTCGGTGGGCCCCACCTCCGTTTCATCTCCATTGCCGCTTTAAGAGCGCAGTGGGCGTGTCCTCCCACCGCCTCTCCGCCCGCCTCCCATTGGCCCGCCTCTCCCCGAGGGGGCGGGGACTTCGCGTCATCGCGCGTCACAACCAATAGGCGCGGGCGCTGCCCGTGACGTCACGGGGCGGCCGGGGGCGGCAGCGGAACTATGGCGTACGCGGGGCAGGTGGGGCCGGGGGCGCGGAGGGGCGGCCGGGGGGGGGGGGGGCGGGACGGGCCGGGCCTCGGGGCGGCCGGGCGGGACTCGGGGCGCGGTGACCGGGCTCTGCCCCTTCCCAGGGCTTCCCCGGAGCGCCCTACGGACAGGCCCCGCCCGGGGGGCCCTACGGACAGGCCGGCGCCGGGGCCTACGGCGGCCCCCAGCCCGGAGCGCCCTACGGCGGCCCCCAGCCCGGGCCCTACGGAGGGCCGGCTCCCGGAGGTGAGGCGGCTGCGGGGCTGGGGGGTTCCTCCGGCGGCGGGTACCCGGGAGGTCCCGGGACAGAGCTGCGGGGGGGGCGGGGGGTGCCCCCCATCCCCCGGTGTTCCTCCCCCTCCGTCCCCCGGGGCGTCCCTCCCCTCCCGTCCCCCCGATGTCCCCCTCCCCTCCCCATCCCCCGGTGTCCCACTCCCATCCCCCGGTGTTTCCCTCCCCCTCCCATCCCCCGGGGCGTCCCCCTCCCCCTCTCCCGGTGTCCCCCTCCCCTCCCCCGGTGTCCCCCCCTCCCCCGGTGTCCCCCTCCCCTCCCCATCCCCCGGTGTCCCACTCCCATCCCCCGGTGTCCCCCTCCCCATCCCCCGGGGCGTCCCTCCCCCTCCATCCCCCGTTGTTTCCCTCCTCCTCCATCCCCCTCCATCCCCCGGGGTGCCCCCCATCCCTGTGTCCCACCCCCTCCACCCAGTGTCCCCCCCCATCTCCCGATGCCCCCCATCCCCAGTGCCCCCCACCCTATGTCCCCACCCCGCTCCGTGCCAGGAGCGCTCAGCCCGGTGCCCCTCGCCCTGCTCAGCTGAATCCCCTGTACAAACGAACCCACCAAGCCCCAGCTCCTTATTCTGATCTCTGGAGGAGGAGGGTGAGGAAGAGGGTGAGGGTGAGGAGGAGGAGGAGGGTGAGGGTGAGGAGGAAGAGGAGGAGGAGGGTGAGGGTGAGGAGGAGGAGGAGGGTGAGGGTGAGGAGGAAGAGGAGGAGGAAGAGGAGGAGGAGGGTGAGGAGGAGGAGGAGGAGGAGGATGATGATGAGGAGGAGGGTGAGGAGGATGATGATGAGGAGGAGGGTGAGGAAGAGGCCCAGCCCCAAGCCTGGCACTAAACCCTTCACACACCTGGCTCTGGGCGCCACACTTCGCTCTCCAGCAGCGCCAGGGCTCTGATTTGGTTCCCTCCTGCCAGGCCCTGGGCCTCACTAACCTGTTCTCCTGGGCTGAGCAGAGGTGCTGACTGGTCCCTGGGCGTTGGCTGCGTCCCTGCGCGCTGTCCCCAGGCACAGACCAGCCAGCAGCCTCCGAGGGGAGGTGAGAGCTGCTGATGGCTTCCCCCCACGCAGGTAGTGCCCCTCCAGGCGTGGATCCCGAGGCCTTCTCCTGGTTCCAGGCAGTTGATGCTGATCACAGCGGGTTCATCTCCGTGAAGGAGCTGAAACAGGCGCTGCTCAACTCCAACTGGTCGACGTTCAACGACGAGACGTGTCTGCTGATGATAAGTGAGTCTGGGCTCTCCCTGCCCTCCCCCCTGCTTCTTATTCCCACCTCTCTGAGTCAGGACTCTCTGCTGGGGTGAAGCCCAGCCCGTGTTCCCCTGGTACCTGAGCATCGCTCACCGGAGCAGCCAGCCCCTAAGGGCTCTCTGGAGCACGAGCTGGGTGACCCAAGGAGGTCCAGGCAGCCTTTTGGTGGAGGACATGAGGCAGGGGTCCCAACTGCTGCTTGGGAAAGGGAAGGTCAAGTGGACATGGATGGGCTGGGGATCAGGGCTGGGAGATCCCAGGAAGCAAAGTTGCTTGGGGAAAGGAAAGGGCTGGGGGATGAGGGGCTGGGGGAGCTGAGTTTGTTCAGCCTGGAGAAGAGAAGGCTGTGGGGGGACCTGACTGCAGCCTCCCAGTCCCTGAAGGGAGCAGAGGAACAGGAGGGGAATCAGCTTGTTCAAGGGCAGAGACTGGCAGGACAAGGGGGATGGAGTGAAGCTGGAGGAGGGAAGGGGGAGAGGAGAGATTGGGGGGAAGTTCTGTACAGAGAGAGTGGTGAGGGGCTGGAACAGGCTGCCCAGAGAGGGGGTGGGTGCCCCATCCCTGGGGTGTTCAAGGCCAGGTTGGCTGGGGCCCTGGGCAACCTTGTGTAGCTCCAGGCCTGGAGGTTGGTGGCCCTGCCTGTGGCAGGGGGGTTGGAGCTCTGTGACCCTTGGGGTCCCTTCCAACCCAGACCAGGCTGGGATTCTGTGATTCTGTGAACCCAGCTCCCAGAGAGCTGGGGAGTGGAGGATGGGAGAGCTCCAGTCCTGAGCCAGAGTCACAGTTCTCCCCTGCCTGCCCCAGCATCAGGTTTTGCTGCTGTTTTCTACCAGCTTCTTCTGGCTGAGTGATCCCGGGTGACTGCAGCCCTGGGGAGGGAGGGGTTTGGGGGCTGGAGCGGGATGCTGGCAAGCTGCAGCCCTGATTCTGGGCTCTGTGGGTGTCTCTGCAGCTTCTCCTTACCCCCCCTCCTCACTGCCCTGCTCCTGCTCTTCCTTCTTTCCTCCCCAGACATGTTTGACCAGAGCAGGTCGGGTCGCATGGACGTGTACGGCTTCTCAGCCTTGCTGCGCTTCATTCAGCAGTGGAAGAGCCTCTTCCAGCAGTATGACAGGGACCAGTCAGGCTCCATCAGCTACACTGAGCTCCAGCAAGGTGGGTGAGGGGCAGAGACACCCACCTGACCCTCACCAAACTCCCTGGGGACTGCTGGCTGCGTTTCCAGCCCTGTCTGGTGCTGCCCCTGCAGCAGGGCTGGGTGTCTCCGAGCTCCCAGCTGCCTCCCACAGGGCTGTGGCTCCAGTCCATGCTTGTTGCTAAACTGGGACAGGCTGGGCTGGCTAAACCAGCCCTGACAGAGCTGGTGCTGAGCCCCTCCCATGGGGCTGGAGAGGAGGAGCTGTGGCATGAACTTCCTTAAGGAAACCCAACATGCTCCCCCCACGCCCCATCCCAAATGGCACGTGGCCAGAGCCTGGTCTCTGGCAGCAGCTCCTGGGTGTGTGTGTGTCTGATAGAGGGGGGAAAAAACGTCTGGAATTCGTGCCTGGGCTTGCCCCTCCCTCTGGAGAGCCCTGCCTGTCGGAAATGGGTGTCACAGGGTGTGTGTGGGGGGGGGAAGATGTGGCACAGGCCAGCAGGCAGGAGTGGGGAGGGCGTGATTGTTTTTCCTCCCTTTGGGAGGATTCCTCCTCCTCCTTGGGAGGGTTTAACCCTCATGTTTCTCCCTCCCTCCTTGCCAGCTCTCTCCCAGATGGGTTACAACCTGAGCCCCCAGTTCAGCCAGCTGCTGCTGGCCCGTTATGGGCAGCGCTCCTGCAGCCCCAGCATCCAGCTGGACCACTTCATCCAGCTGTGCCTGCAGCTGCAGGGCAGCACCCACGCCTTCCGTGAGCGGGACACGGGGCTGGCAGGCAGCCTGCGCCTCAGCTACGAGGACTTCCTCACCATGGTGCTGACACACGTGATGTGACCCCCCCCAGCACAGGGCTGGGAGCCAGACAGAAGCCCTCTGGAACCTTCCAGAAGCAGCACCTTGTGCTGGGCTGTGGCCAAACCTCCTCTTCCCCAGGGCTGGCTTTCCAGCTTGCTCTGCCTGAGCAGCCCTGAGCCGTGCTGGGTCCTTCCCAGCTTTGATTCCTTGTCCCCACTGGTGGCAGTGGGGGTTTCCATGCCAAATTGGAGCCCAGCTCTGGGGCCAGGCTGCAGGGTGGGACAGCCAAACCAGTAGCCTGTTCCATGCCTCCCAGGGAGCGCTTTGCTCTTCCCTTGCCAGACCCAAATCGTGCTGCAACACCCCTCCTGCACCATCCCTCTGCTCAGTGAGCAGCCACAGTGGAACATCCCTGTCTCAGCACGCTTTTGGGGCCCCTCCAGTGCCTGAGAGCTTGAGCCTTCCTCTGGAAAGCAGCAGGAAGGGCAGAAGGGATGGCAGAGCTTGTCCTTCCTTCCCTCACAGCCCAGCCCTGGCTCACCAGGAGCGTGTCCAACCTCTCTGGCTTCCCTGGGGGGGGGTCTGAGCCCCGTTTCTCTCTGCTGCTGGAACAGGACACGTTGCAGTTGTGCACAGAACCATCAGCCCCCCCCTCCCTGTACCCCCTGCACCCCTTGTTGCCAATGTCTGTTTAGATTTGTCTCTGTCAAAGCCAAACTCAGACGGTTTTGAGCTTATTTTTACAGCTTTTGAATAAAAGGTGATGTGCACTGGGTGCTGGGTGGGCTGTGTTTGTGGAGGGGGATTGGGGGGACGCTGTCCTGCCTCGTGTCACCCCTCACGGGGCCAGCAGTGGTGCTGGGGGAGGCAGGGGACACATCCTGTGCCTGTGCCCCTGCTCAGGGCTCTGCAGTTGGTTCTTACTCTGTCAGCTGAGGGAAGAGGAGACACCACAAAGGTTCAACCAACACAAACCCACCTTTCCTGGGGTGTAACATAGGGAGGGGATTGTCCCTCTCTGCTCTGCCCACGGGAGGCCCCAGCTGGAGTCCTGTGTCCAGAGCTGGGGCCCCAGTACAAGATGTGGGGCTGTTGGAGAGGGGTCAGAGGAGCCATGAAGATGCTCAGAGGGCTGGAGCAGCTCCCCTATGGAGAGAGGCTGAGGGAGCTGGGCTGGGGCAGCCTGGAGAAGAGAAGGCTGTGGGGGGACCTCATTGCAGCCTCCCAGTGCCTGAAGAGAGAAGAGAAACAGGAGGGGAATCAGCTTGTTAAAGGGCAGAGACTGGCAGGACAAGGGGGATGGAGTGAAGCTGGAGGAGGGAAGGGGGAGAGGAGAGATTAGGGGGAAGTTCTGTGCAGAGAGAGTGGGGAGGGGCTGGAACAGGCTGCCCAGAGAGGGGGTGGGTGCCCCATCCCTGGGGGTGTTCAAGGCCAGGTTGGATGGGGCCCTGGGCAACCTTGTGTAGCTCCAGGCCTGGAGGTTGGTGTCCCTGCCTGTGGCAGGGGGTTGGAGCTCTGTGACCCTTGGGGTCCCTTCCAACCCAGACCAGGCTGGGATTCTATGATTAATGTGATGCCCGTTCGCTGCCCGTGGTGGGGCGGCTCAGCAGGGCTTAGTGAGAGCCATGTTGCTTCACAGAATCCCAGCCTGGGCTGGGTTGGGAGGGACCCCAAGGAGCACAGAGCTCCAACCCCCTGCCACAGGCAGGGCCACCAACCTCCAGGCCTGGAGCTACACAAGGTTGCCCAGGGCCCCATCCAACCTGGGCTTGAACACCCCCAGGGATGGGGCACCCACCCCCTCTCTGGGCAGCCTGCCCCTTCCCTCCTCCAGCTTCACTCCAGCCCCCTTGTCCTGCCAGTCTCTGCCCTTGAACAAGCTGATTCCCCTCCTGTTTCTCTGCTCCCTTCAGGCACTGGGAGGCTGCAATGAGGTCCCCCCACAGCCTTCTCTTCTCCAGGCTGCCCCAGCCCAGCTCCCTCAGCCTCTCTCCATGGGCAGGTGGGTTTAGGCCCCTCACAGGCAGCAGGGACGCAGCACCCGGCCCTGGCTGAGCCCGTGACCTCCCTCCAGCCTGCTCCCCATCGCGGCGCCTTGGGGCAGAGCTGTGGGTTTGGGCAGGGGTCACCCCGGTCGCGCCGGGGCTGGGGGTTTGGGGGGGGTCAGAGGGAGGGGGGGGGGTGGGTGTGACGTCACCGGAGAGGCCTGTGAGCCCATCGAGCGCGGCTGCGGAGCCAGCGCAGGTTCCCGCTGCCACCGCCAGGCGGCGCCGCAGCGCCGGCGGCTGTGCTGCCCCCTGCCGGCCGGGAGGGGCTCGGCGAAGGGGCCTGCGGAGCCCTGGGGGCTGCGGAGCTGCCTGGAGGCTGCGGCAGCGCCCGGCGCCGCCGGCGGGGCCCCTGCTGGGCGTGGGGGTGCTGCCGGCCCTGCTGGCACGCCTGGAGATGGCGGCACGCCTGGCTGTGCTGGCACTGCTGGTGAGGGTGGCACTCGTGGCCGTAGTGGCACACCTGCCTATGGTGGCACTGCTGGTGATGGTGACACTGCTGGTGATGGTGCCGCTCCTGGTGGCACTGCTGGTCGTGGCCACACTCCTGGCCATGGCAGTATTGCTGGCCGTGGCGGCACGCCTGGCTGTGGTGGCACTTCTGGCCACAGTGGCACTCGTGGCTGTGGTGGCATTCCTGCCTATGGTGGCACTGCTGGTGATGGTGGCACTGCTGGCTGGGTGGCATTCGTGGCCATGGTGGCACTCCCAGCCATAGCAGCACTCTTAGCCATGGTGGCACTGCTGGCACTGACACTCAAGGCTGTGGTGGCACTCCTGGTGGCACTGCTGGTGATGGTGGCACTCCTGGCCATGGTGGCACTGCTGGTGGCACTGCTGGTGGTGGTGGCACTCCTGGTGGGACTCCCCCCCCCCCCCCCATGTTGTCACTCCCGCCCATGGTGGCACTCCCTCCCCCCATGTTGGCACTCCCCCCCCCCCCCATGGTGGCACTCCTGGTGGCACAACCGGCCGTGGTGGCACTCCCCCCCATGGTGGCACTCCTGGTGGCACTCCTGGTGGCACTCCTGGCCGTGGCCGTGCCGGCGCTGCCGGTAGCCGTGTGGCTGCGCGTGCTCCTGGCGGGCCCAGCGCTGGTGCCGGCGCTGCCCAAAGTCACCGGGAGCCGGTGGGGCCGGAAGCCGCACAATGGCCGGGGCCTTATCTGCCCCCACAGCCCTTCCTGGGGCCGCGGCTGGGCCCCCGCTGCGGGACGGGGCAGGGGGGCCACACACACCCCCACACCCCCCCCTGCCAGGCCGGGCTGGGGAAGGAACGGCCCCTCCTGGGGCTGAGGCTTCAATAAGTTTATTTAAAAATAATAAAAAGCAAAATAAATACAAAAAAAAGTCTGAAAAGGACAGGGCTGGGTTGGGGCTGGGGGGGGGGGGGGGAGAGGGGTGGGGGGAGCGGGGCTGTGCTGCTGCGTGGGCCTCGAATGGGGCCCCGCTGGGACGGGGACACTGTGGGGCTCAGCCCGTCCCTGTCCCCACAGTCCCTGCAGGGGAGTGGCAGGGGCCATAGCACCATAGGGATGGGCTGGGGGGGACACGGCAGGGACCCCAGCCCCCTCCCCAGCTGGCAACACCTCCAGCTTCCTTCCTCCTCCCCTGGTGGGGGGGTGAAGGGACCCCCCCCCCCTCCCCACCCTTGGCACTTCTGGGTTGTTTTACCCCTCTGGCTCAAGGAGGAGGGGGGCTGGGGGAGGGGGGTGTGCAGCTATGGGGGGGTGCAGGAGTCCTGGGGGTCCCACTGCAGCATCCCCCCCCCACCCAGTGCACGTTCCTGTGAGTGATGGGTGGTGGGAGGGGGGGTGCTGAAGCCACCAGTGCAGGCTGGGGCGGGGGGCAGCCACCTTTGAAGAGTCCCCCAGCTCCCACCAGAGCCCAGCCAGGCCCGGGGAGGGGGATTAGTGGGTAAATCCCACGGGAGGCAGGACGGGCCCCCAGGGCACCCCCCCGTGCACGCACCACTGCACCCAGCCGCCGTGTCAGCACAGCGGGGGCACACAGCCCCCCCACCCACCCACCCAGGGCCCAGGCCCATCCCCCTGCCTGGTGACAGGGGGCTGTGCAGGGCTCCCACCTCCTGGGGTGGGCCCAGGAGGGGACGGAGGGGCTGCGGTGCTGGGCAGGGCCATGGTGGGAGCAAGGGCAGCTGCAGGGCCTCAGGGTGGGGGGGGTCCCTGTGGTGTTCACTTGTGGGGCATGTCCTCCATGCTGACGCGGCCCCAGACCCCCACCACGAAGGTCTCCACCTCGCACTCGTTGACGCCGCGGGCGATGCGGAAGCGGCCGCCCTCGCCCCACACCGTGCCCCACGAGTTGGCTGCGGTCTGTGGAGGGGAAAATAGGACCCAGCTCAGTGCTGGGGGGGCACCCCCTCCCACCCATCCACCCCTGAGCGCAATCCCACCTGGATGTGGGGAAGCAGCACTTGTACCCACCACCCCCCCCCACCGCCCCCTCACACCCACAATGACTGAGCCCCAACCAACTCGTGACACTCACCCAGTATTTTTGGGTCTGGCCATCAGGCAGCTGCTCTTCTCCCCACCTGCATGGCAAGGGCAGGGTGGTGAGTGGGGGGGGGGGTGGGGGTGGTCCTGGGGCAGCCCCTTAGGGTGCTCCCCTTACTGCGGGCATCACCCCAGCGGAATAGCAGGGTGCTGTGCTGACCCCACTCATTTCCTGGCCCCAGCCCCTCCCTGGTATTCCTGTCAGCTCCCGAAGCACAGGCAGGTATATTTAGCCACGGGGAGGAGGAAGGAAGCTGCTGGCACACAGCCATCAGCCCCCCCCCAACCCTCCTCAGCCCCACTCCCCTCCTTGGGCTCTGCACCTCCATGGGGGGGGGGGGCTGAGCAGAGCCCACTCGTGTCACTTGTGGCTGCAGCGCCAGGGCAAACATCACCCCCCTTTTCATCCCCCCACCAGTCGCCCCTACATCAAGCCCTGCACCCCCCCCCCTTCCCTCCCTGCTTCCTCTCCCTGCCTGGAGGAAAGGGACGCCTTTCCTCCCCCAGAAGAAAACGTTCCTCCTGCCTGGAGCAGGGCTCCCTGCACACCCCACCCCCCCCCAAACACCCCCCCACACACACACACACCTACCCCGTGATCTTGACTGAGTGGGTGCCATGTCTCTGGTGCTTGGGCCCCTTCCCCTCAGCCACGGGCGTGTGGCGATAGATCCCACTCTTGTACATGAAGAAATCCTCGTGCACCTCCAGGATGGCTGCAGGCAGGGGGAGAGGAGGGGCTGGGGGGCTGAGGGATGGGGGCAACCAGCCCCCCACATCCCCCCAGGGTGGAGGGCACAGGGAGGGGAAATCGAGGCAGGGCCCAGGAGGGAAGCAGCTTGGGGCCAGAGCTCCCCCCCGGGGGGGGTGCCAGAGCTCAGTGGAGGATTAGGGAAAAGAGTAAATGAAATAGAAAGGCAACTGCTGAGCCAGAGAGGAAAGCTGAGGAGTTAATGAGCAACCAGCCGGCCTGGGCAGCGTGACGGGCACCCTGGGGCTGGCAGGAGATGGGGCTGGCAGGAGATGGGGCTGGCAGGGACTCGGGGCTGCCCAGGCACGTGGCTCAACATGGAACAGGGGGAACAGCTTGAGTAGGGGGTGTCCCAGCTCCCACACCAGCCCCCCCAGCACCCCATCCCTCCTCAGCCATGGCAGCACCCAGCGTTGGGGTACATGGATGGGGTCACCCCGCAGCTCCCTACCTTGCACGGGGCCGTTCTCCAGCAGCTCCTTCATGATCTCCTTCTCCTGCAAGCACAGAGCTGGGTGGTACTAGGGCTGGGACCCCCCTCCTCCCAGCACTGCCCTCCCACCCTCCCCCAGGACACAGGCTGCTTTGGCACCCGTGGGTGGGTGTTGTGGGGAGATGCTGGGTGGAGCAGCAGCTGCCCCGGGGGGGCTTCGCAGTGGGGTTTTCCCCCAACTGCATTTCCAAACTTGCCTCTCCCAAGCAAACCACCCCGAGCTGAACCCCTGCCTGCTCCCCACACCAAAAGGCTCCTGCTTCGCCCCCGCCAGCGGCTCTGCCCTGCCCTGCCCAGCCCCATCCCTATCCCCATTCCCAGCCCCGTCCCCAGCCCCAGCCCCAGCCCCATCCTCATCCCTATCCCTATCCCCAGCCCCGTCCCCATCCCCATCTCTGTCCCCAGTCCTAGCCCCAGCCCCAGCCCCAGCCCCAGCCCCAGCCCCAGCCCTGTCCCCATCCCCATCCCTATCCCCATCCCCATCCCCATCCCTATCCCCAGCCCCAGCCCCATCCCTATCCCCATCCCCAGCCCCAGCCCCATCCCCAGCCCCGTCCCCAGCCCCAGCCCCAGCCCCGTCCCCAGCCCCAGCCCTATCCCAGCCCCAGCCCCGTCCCCGTCCCCGTCCCCATCCCCATCCCATCCCCATCCCCATTCCCAGCCCCGTCCCCAGCCCCATCCTCATCCCTATCCCCAGCCCCATCCCCATCCCCATCTCTGTCCCCAGCCCCAGCCCCATCCCTATCCCAGCCCCAGCCCCATCCCCAGCCCTGTCCCTATCCCCAGCCCCATCCCCAGCCCCAGCCCCATCATCCCCATCCCCATCCCCGTCTTCGTCCCCGTCCCCATCCCCATCCCTATCCCCATCCCCATCCCCATCCCCGTCTTCGTCCCCGTCCCCATCCCCATCCCTATCCCCATCCCCATCCCTATCCCTATCCCCATCCCCATCCCTATCCCCAGCCCCAGCCCCATCCCCATCCCTATCCCCAGCCCCATCCCCATCCCTATCCCCAGCCCCAGCCCCGTCCCCATCCCCATCCCCATCCCTATCCCCAGCCCCATCCCCATCCCTATCCCAGCCCCAGCCCCAGCCCCATCCCCATCCCTATCCCCAGCCCCATCCCCATCCCTATCCCCAGCCCCAGCCCCGTCCCCATCCCTATCCCCAGCCCCATCCCCATCCCTATCCCAGCCCCAGCCCCATCCCTATCCCTATCCCCAGCCCCATCCCCATCCCCATCCCTATCCCCAGCCCCAGCCCCATCCCCATCCCTATCCCCAGCCCCATCCCCATCCCCATCCCTATCCCCAGCCCCAGCCCCGTCCCCATCCCCATCCCCATCCCTATCCCCAGCCCCGTCCCCATCCCCATCCCCTGGGCCCTCACACTGGAGGAGAGGCGGTAGGCAGGGGTGGACTGGTAGATCTCGTTGGCGTGGGTCTGGGGGTTGGGGCAGCGGGCCGTGGCCTGCCGCTTGCCCCTGCCCGTGGAGCGGCTGTGCATCATGCAGGGGGGCTGTGCTGCTGGCTGGCTCTCCTGGCTGGTGAAGGGGTAGCACTCATCCGTCACCACCCTGGGACAAGGGACAAGTGCATGAGGAGGAGAAAGGACACCTGGTTCCACCCCCACCCCTCCCCAAATCCGCTCTCCATCCCGCCTGGGCCCGCAGCCATCAGTCCCCGCTTGCCCAGGGGACAGCCCTGGGTTCAGGATGTGCACCCCCCAGGTAACCAGAGCCTTGAACCCCCTTATTGCATCCCCCCCCCCAGCACCAGAGCAGACCCCCCCCACACTCTCACCCTCGCCTGCGGAGGTACCACCAGGCGCCATCCAGCCGCCCCCCGCTGCAGCCCCGCTGGTTGCGGGTGTCACAGGACAGGAGGTTTTGGGGTGACAGGGCCGGGGTCATGTGTCCCATGGAGTGGATGGAGATGCGGTCTGAGGCGACAGCTGGGAGCGAGCAGGAGGGTCAGGGAGCGATGGCTGCTCCCCCCTCCCCAGGGTCCTGCCCCGCTCCCCAGCCCCGCTGCAGCAGGGTTAGTCCCTGGCCCCCCCCCGGCCCCCCCATCCCGCCCCATCTCACCTGCTGTGGAGAAGGCCCAGGATCCAGCACAGTTGCCCTGGTCCAGGGGCTCGTGGATCATCCCAGGCCACTTGGTGGCTGCGTCGAAGTGGCGGGGCAGCACCTCGTTGGAGTCCATGTTCATCTGCAGAGGCACGAGTGGTGCTGCCCACGCAGGGACAGGGACCCCCCTGCTCACAGCAGCCCCTCCCCAGCAGCTCCTGGGGCATCCTTGGAGCCGTGGTCCCCCCCATCAGCGTTAGCATCCCCCAGCCCCTTGGGATGGGTACAGCCACGGCCTTGGATGAGTGAGACCAGCGTTTGGGTGCCCCCTTGTTCCAGAGGAGCCAGATCCCTCAACTCTTCCCAGATTTGGGCTCCTCAGCCCCAGCACCAAGTGCCTGGTCTTGGGCCTCAGCAAGGCCACCACAGCCCTGCTGGGAGGACATACCCCAGGCACCTCGAGCCCCTCATTGTGGCCTCTGGCTCGCTCTTGCCCAGCCTTTCCACTCTGGGGGGGGACACAGGGCAGTGCCCCCACCCTGTCCAGGCACAGCTTGGCCTTCCTGGGGGGGGGGGGGGGACAGGGACACACTTGGGACACCCAACCTATTCCGGTGCAGGAAGCTGTGCTAAAATTAAACCTCACTGGGGGTCAAGGCCACGGCACTGGGTGTGCACTGAGCATGCTGCCTGCTCCCCACCAGCACCCCTGGGACCCCCGGCCGGAGCGGGGCAGGATTCGGGTGCAGCCCTGGGGCAGATAGAGGCACCCTGCTCACAAAGGCCTGGCGCAGCCGGCTCTGCCGACTCAGCAGCTGTGGGGCCAGCTTTCCGATGGGAAACCGGCTCGGAGGAGCAGGGGGAATAAAACAACACTGGCAGCCCAGGGATTGTCAGGGGGAATTTGCTGAGCTGCTGTCTCCAAACACAAGGGCTGCCTGCGGCACCCACCCGGCACGGGCCCTTCCCTGCCTCCCCCCAGCCTGGCTGCGGAGCACCTTCCTGGGGATGGGGACACCATGGGGACACCATGGGGACACTGCTAGCCAGGGGGACATCGCTAGCCAGGGGGATATTGCTAGCCAGGGGGACATGGCTAGCCAGGAGGATATTGCTAGCCAGGGGGGACACCGCTAGCTAGGGGGGACACTGCTAACCAGTGGGGACACCGCTAACCAGGGGGGACACGGCTAGCCAGGGGGACATGGCTAGCCAGGGGGACATCACTAGCTAGGGGGGACACCGCTAGCCAGGGGGACACCGCTAGCCAGGGGGACACTGCTAGCCAAGGGGGACACCGCTAGCCAGGGGGACATGGCTAGCTAGGGGGACATGGCTAGCTAGGGGGGACACCGCTAGCCAGGGGGACACCGCTAGCCAGGGGGACATGGCTAGCCAAGGGGGACACCGCTAGCCAGGGGGACACCGCTAGCCAGGGGGATTGGGAAGCCTTGGGTGAAACCATGGGCTGGGCAGGCCCAAGCCTTGCTGTGCCTCAGTTTCCCCTTGCGCCCAGGGGCCCGGGGAGGGGGGACTCACGTGCATCTCGTTCATGTTCATGACGGTGGGAGAGGGTCGGAAGGTGCCCAGGCGGTGCCGGATCCCGTCCTCCAGCGTCATGCCCCAGAACTGGCTGTAGTTGGCAGCTCTCCAGCTGTGCAGCAGGACGGGGGGAAGGACACAGGTCAGGGGCTCCCCAAAAAGCACCGAGGGGGGTGAATCAGCCCTTCCCACCCTCCCGGTGCCTGGGCCTTACCCGTAGTTGCCCCTGTTGATGGCGTCCATCAGGTCCCTGTCCATCAGGCAGGCGTGGTCCTCGCACTGCCACTGCCCCTTGGGGCTGCAGGTGCTGGGGGGGGAAGGACACAGAGGGGACAGTCAGCTGGGGAGGGATGGTGTCCCTGGATGGGCGATGCCCCCCGCCCAGCCAAGGACCCGCTGCCGTGGTGGGCAGCCAGTGAGGGGTTGAGGCTGCATCTGCACCGGGGGTCACACTGCGGGTGGGTGATGCTGTGTCCCCCCCACCCCCTCACGGTCCCTGCAGGAGCCCCGAGGGCAGACAGAGCATGGGACAGGAATCAGCTGAACAGCAGCCAGGCCCACAGACACCGAGCAGGGCTCGGCCTCCAGCCTGGGGAGGGGATGTGGGGCTGGCTGTGCCCCCACCCCAGGGCGAGCTGCTCTGGCTGGGTTAGCCAGGAGCTCCGCAGCACCCATGGGGAGAGCCAGGGTAGGGGGTAGCTGGAGTTCTGGGTGCCCCGGGGAGCCCTGGGCTGTGCTCCCCCCGCAGAGTGAGCAATGCTTGGCATGCTCCCTCCTGCCCGCCGGCCGAGCTCCCGGCACGCTCTTCCCTTTTAAGGAGCCGTGTGAGGCTGGAGCCGTGTCCCACCAGCCCAGCCCTGATCCCAGCCCAGTGGCACCTGCACCCCCGGCACCCACACCACCCCATCCCCATCCCCACCCCATTCCCACCCCCATCCCATCCCCATCCCCACCCCCATCCCATCCTCATCCCATCCCCATCCCATCCTCATCCCATCCTCATCCCCATCCCCACCCCTATCCCCATCCCATCCCTATCCCCACCCCCACCCCATCCCCATCCCCACCCCCATCCCATCCCCATCCTCATCCCATCCCCATCCTCATCCCCATCCCCACCCCATCCCACCCCTATCCCCACCCCCACCCCATCCCACCCCAACCCCATCCCCATCCCACCCCATCCCCACCCCATCCAATCCCCATCCCCACCCCCATCCCCATCCCCACCCCCACCCCATCCCACCCCATCCCCACCCCCATCCCCATCCCTGAGCACTCCCAGGGCTGCTCTGCTGAGCCCACACCCACTGCCCCCTCCTCAGGGCCTCCCCCACAACCACCCCAGGGTGCAGCCAGCTGGGTGCCTGCAACAGCCCCCTCTGCTCCCCCAAAAAGCCTCCCCAAGCCCCACGGGCCGGGACAAAGTCTGGGGTGCAGCACTGGAGGAACTGACGCTCTCCAGGCGCCAAGTGTGGGGGCAGAGGGGTTTTGGCAGGAGCGCCCCAGCCCCCAAGGGGCAGCGCTGCTGGGGGAGGGATGCTTTCCCAGCAGCAGGACAAGTCATCCAAGGGCACGGCTCGGGGACCTTGACCTTCCTGGGGCTGGGAGCCAGCCTCAGCAGCGTTGGGGCTTCCCAGGGAGCTGGGGATGGTTTCTTTTTCACCTCCAGCTCGCACGCCTGCGCTCACACGTGTTCTGCCCTCACACACACACCCCCCTCAGACGGAGCCTTTGATTCCCCTTATCTGCCAGCCAGCCCCAACGCTGTTTGCTCCTTGTCTGAGGGCAGATCTGTGCCTGCAAGGTTCCCCTATCCCCCACCTCCGGGATGCCATTAATACCACTGCAGATAAACCCCAACGCTGCAAGCAGCCAGCTCCTGGCACGCAGAGCAGACACGCTGCTTGCACCCAGGGCCGGGCTCTGGACGCACTGGCACGGAGCCTCCACGCCTGCCAGAGGCAGACGGGTCCCATCAGGTTTGGGCAAGCTGAGCTCGGACCAGGAAACCTCCATCAGCACCGGTGTGGGCAGCCTGGAGCCAGCCCGGCCATGCTTGAGCCCTGAGGAGCCAGCAGCTCCCACAAAAGGCGTGTGCTGGAGCTTGGGAGCGGCTCAAGGCCCCCGGGGTTCTGAGCTCTGAGTGTGCCAGAGCAAAGGCGCTTGGCATCAGCACCCACCACCCAGCTCGAGCCCTGTGCTCCTGCCCTGATGCTCGCAGGGCCCCCCCCTGCTCCCCAGCATCCCTCCTCTGGTGTGGCGTGGCAGGAGGAGCACGGGGGCACTCACCAGAGGTTGCAGTTCTCCCGGTATGTTGCTCCAGTGGGATAGCTGAGGCCAGCACGGGCACAGCCTGGATGGAAGAGGGGAGAGCCCTGCTGAGCAGCGTGGCTGCATCAGGGGTCCTACCCCCATGGCTCTTGGGATGGGGGGGGGGGTAAATTCCACAGGGGAAAGTTCCCGGGGCGGGGGATAAACACTGTCCTCAAAGCCAGGTGGGGGCCTGGCTGAGGTTTGGCACCTCCAGACCTCCCCAGCCGGGATGTGATGGGGACCAGCCCCATGGAGCAGGGTGGGAGCAGGGCTGGCTCGGCACGGGGGGGGTTAAGCGTGGGGCTGCGTGTGGGGCTGCAGCAGGGCTGGCCTCGCACGCACACAGGCTGGCAGGACAGGGATAAAGGGGCCAGTTGTACCCAGGAGCTGGCTCTGCTCCGCAGGGACTTCTTAGAGAGCCTTGTGCAGCGGGGCTGGGGCTGCCCGTGCCCCCCTCTCGCCCCCGCCCGCCCCAGCTGCCAGATGGGTTAAGTCAGGGCCAGCATCCGCCTGCCCCAGACATGACCGGGGATGGAGCACCCCCTCACCCACCCCCCATGCTCTGCCCCACAGATAAACACCTCCAGAGCTGCCCCTCTGCCCTCCTGCCCTTCCCTGAGGGGTGCAGGGGATGGAGCACCCCCTTACCCCCCCATGCTGTGCCCCACAGATAAACACCTCCAGAGCTGCCCCTCTGCCCTCCCCTGAGGGGTGCAGGGGATGGAGCACCCCCTCACCCCCCCCATGCTCTGCCCCACAGATAAACACCTCCAGAGCTGCCCCTCTGCCCTCCCCTGAGGGGTGCAGGGGATGGAGCACCCCCTCACAGCCCCCCATGCTGTGCCCCACAGATAAACACCTCCAGAGCTGCCCCTCTCACCCTCCCCTGAGGGGTGCAGGGGATGGAGCACCCCCTTACCCCCCCATGCTGTGCCCCACAGATAAACACCTCCAGAGCTGCCCCTCTGCCCTCCCCTGAGGGGTGCAGGGGATGGAGCACCCCCTTACCCCCCCATGCTGTGCCCCACAGATAAACACCTCCAGAGCTGCCCTCCTGCCCTCCCCTGAGGGGTGCAGGGGATGGAGCACCCCCTCATTCCCCCCCCCCCCCATGCTCTGCCCCACAGATAAACACCTCCAGAGCTGCCCCTCTGCCCTCCCCTGAGGGGTGCAGGGGATGGAGCACCCCCTCACCCCCCCCCCCCCATGCTCTGCCCCACAGATAAACACCTCCAGAGCTGCCCCTCTGCCCTCCCCTGAGGGGTGCAGGGGATGGAGCACCCCCTCATCCCCCCCCCCCCCATGCTCTGCCCCACAGATAAACAGCTCCAGAGCTGCCCCTCTGCCCTCCCCTGAGGGGTGCAGGGGATGGAGCACCCCCTCACCCCCCCCCCCCCATGCTCTGCCCCACAGATAAACAGCTCCAGAGCTGCCCCTCTGCCCTCCCCTGAGGGGTGCAGGGGATGGAGCACCCCCTCACCCCCCCCCCCATGCTGTGCCCCACAGATAAACACCTCCAGAGCTGCCCCTCTGCCCTCCCCTGAGGGGTGCAGGGGATGGAGCACCCCCTCACCCCCCCCCCCCCATGCTGTGCCCCACAGATAAACACCTCCAGAGCTGCCCCTCTGCCCTCCCCTGAGGGGTGCAGGGGATGGAGCACCCCCTCACCCCCCCCCCCCATGCTCTGCCCCACAGATAAACACCTCCAGAGCTGCCCCTCTGCCCTCCTGCCCTCCCCCGAGGGGTGCAGGGGATGGAGCACCCCCTCACCCCCCCCCCCCCATGCTCTGCCCCACAGATAAACAGCTCCAGAGCTGCCCCTCTGCCCTCCTGCCCTCCCCCGAGGGGTGCAGGGGATGGGCAGTGGGGGCACAGGTCACTCCCATCCCCAGCATGAGATTCCCCAGCTCCAAGGGGCACAGAGCAGCTCCACAGCGAGGACAGGGCTGTGGGCTGCCACATCCATTACCCCGGAGGGGTACCAGCAGCATCACACGGCACATGGGGCACCCACAGACCCTCCCACCCTAGCCCAGCTGGGGAGGGGGCTGCCTGCCTCACCTGGCGCTTTGGGGAAGGGGGGCGGGATGCCCAGGCAGTACTCCCAGAAGTCGGGGCAGCAGTCGGAGATGGTGCGGTTGCAGAAGAGGTCGCAGTAGCACAGGGTGTCGTGGTAGGACACGGTGCAGCCGTCGTCGCGCCCGTGGCAGCAGACATCCCCTCGCTGGCAGTAGGAGCCGCTGGCGTCGTAGACCCCGTGTTCATAGAGGCCGGGGGCCAGTTCCCGGCGGGATCGCACCCGGGATGCCAGAGCCGCCCCTGCCAACAGCCAGAGGCCGAGCAGGGCCCGCAGCAGCCGCATGTCGCTGCCGATGTCCCCAGACCCGCAGCCGCTGCAGAGCAGAGAGCGGTGAGCAGGTAGTGGGGGGGGGGGGGGACAGCCCCCGGGTCGGGGGTCCTGACAGCCCAAGGCAGCTCCGCACCCTACTCCAGCCCCAGCCCATTTGTCGCCCACCCTGGCCGGCACCCACAGAGCCCTGAGAGGTCTCCTGAGCCACCTCACCCCCCCCACCCACCCCCACCCCTCACCCAAAATCTTCATGTTGCTCAACTCCCCCCACGACCACCCTGGGGACCGGCGGTGCGATGCCTCAAAGCAGCGGCTGCTCCCGGGTGGGATGGGGGTGAGGGGGCGGGGGGGGGAGCCCTGCGCCCACCCACCACACCTTAACCCCGGCAGGACGGGGCTCACACGGCTCCCGGTCCGGGAAGTGTGATGAGTTCCCAGGTCTCAGCCCGCGGGTCCAGGGCGGGGGGGGGGGGGGGGATCGCAGTAAGGGGAGGGGGCGAGGGTGGGGGGGGCTGGTCTAGGCGATACACCCGGCACGACCCCCTCCCCTCCCCTCCCGTCCCGTCCCGTCCCGTCCCGTCCCGTCCCGTCCGTACCTGCCGCGCCCGCCGCTCCGCTCCGCGCCGCCTCCGAGCGCCTCCTCCAGCCCCGCCGCTCCTTATAACCGCGCCCGGCCGGGGCGGGGGGACGCGGGGAGGTGCCCGGGGGCAGCCACGATCCGGCCGGGCCGCGCTGCCCCTCCCCAGGCGGGACGGAGCGGAGCGGAGCGGGGAGGGAGGTGAGGAGGGGCTTCCCCCGCTCCTGCTCCCAGTGCCCCCCATGCCGTGCCCCTCACAAACTCGGGGGTCCCGGCAAGCCCTGCTGGGGGGTCCTTGCTGCATCCCGGGGCAGGGTGTAGGGAGAGGAGATAAGGGAAGGAGGTGGGGGGGCTGCCTGAATCCCCCCTCCCAGCACCCCGCTTGGGCAGCTGGGTCCAAGAGAGACAGTGGCATCCCATTACAGCCCGGGACATGGAGCCACTGGCACTGGGAGCCACTGGCACTGGGAGCCAGCCCTGTGTCCCAGCTGCCAGCATCCAGCCAGGTGCTCAGGACCCAGCGAGGGGGGGTCCTGGCTGCCCCTCAAGCTCTGGTCCCCTCTGCAGCACCGCTGTGGGGCTCTGGCTGCCCTGTCCCCGGGGCTCCCCCCCGGCTCTGCCCATGAGGAGCATCTCCTGCTGCTGCCAGAGGATTCCTGGAAGATGCCTCATGGCAGCAGGATGGCATGTGGGACGGTGTGGGATTCCCCGGGGTGGCTGAGGGTGCTGGGAGCAGGTGCTGTGCCCAGGGGGCTGTGGGCTGCAGGGTTCCCCACTGCAGGTTGTGGGGAGGATGCTGTGCCCAGGGGGCTGGGGGCTGCAGGGTTCCCCACTGCAGCCTGGGGGGAGGATGCTGTGCCCAGGGGGCTGTGGGCTGCAGGGTTCCCCACTGCAGGTTGTGGGGAGGATGCTGTGCCCAGGGCTTGCACCCCATCCATGGGGAGCACTGCTGGGTGCAAGGGAAACCTCATCCCTGAGCCCCCCAGGGTGCCTCTTCCCTGAGACCCCAGGGTGCTCTGGGTGTCCAAATGAAGGTCCTGAACCCCGTCCCGTGCTGGCTGCCTGGGAAGTGCCTTGTCCTGGAAGCGTGGCCTCAGGCAGAGCGTGCTGAGCTGAGGGGCTGCTCAGCACCTCAGGAAGGAACCGGATCCAGCCCGGAGTCTGGATGTCTCCAACACACGTACTTGCTCCATGACAGGACTGACAGGAATCCAGTGAGTCATAAATTCCCCAAGACCCTCGAGGGACAAAGCAAAGCCACTGGTGGGAAGGATGTCCCCAGCTTCTGCTCCTGTGCCTCTGCCAGGTTGCTCCCTGGCAGCACTTGTGGATGCTGGCAAAGCTGGCCCCTTCCCGTTCCTGTTGCAGCCCCCAGCCCGCCTTGGCTGATCAGGGCGTGTGTGCAGAGGTGGGAGAAGCTTGTGAGCCCCCCACCACCACCACCATACACCCCCACCCCCCCTTTCCTGCAGCCCTGCAGCCTGCCAAGCATCGCTCCCCATGGGAAGCGGCGAGCTCGCGCTCAGGGACACAGATCTCTGTGTCCCCAACAGTGGCATTTTTCTCCCCTGTGTGTCCCTGCCAGCCAAGCCCGTCCCTGCTCCGGGGAGTGGCACACATGGAGGAGCCAAGGTGGAGGAGGACAAGGTCCAGCCCGGGCACCTTGGGCCCACGTGGCTGCGGAGAGCAGAGCCGAGTGCCACGGGCTGGCACGCATGCCTGCCCTGCCCTTGCTCAGCCCTGTGAAGACAGACAGAGGGTCCCAGCCCCCAGACCCCGCTGCCTGGAGCTGTGCAAAGAGCCCCCACTCGGGGGGGGGGGTGTCTCTGGATCCCCCCTGGCACAGCAGGGACCCACATGGGCTCTGCTGAGCTGCACCCGTTGCGTGGTGCCGCTGTCCCACTGGGATGCAGGGTGAGCAGCCCTGGGGATGCTCAATGCAGTGGCAGGGTGGGGACCCCACTGTTGCAGCAGACCCTCCAAACCCACCCAGCTCCCTGGAGGGGGGTGGCAGGCAGAGGATGGTGTGGTTCTGCCCTGGCACAGCTTCCCTGGGGCTTTCCACTCGCTGCTGCTCCTGTCCCAGAGCAGCCCAGCACAGGAGCCAGACCCACACAGCGCTGGGGGTGGCTGAGGCTGCCCCAGGGATCGTGCCCCACTCAACACTCACTGGCGTGGGGACACCAGAGTCACCCCAGGACCCCCATCCCAGGAGGCTGGGGCAGCTCTGGGGGCAGCTCTGGGGGCAGGGAGATGCTGGCCCCACAGCGCTCGGCACAGCCCAGTGCTCCCAGTCCAGCCAGGACTGGGTTTGTTGACAAGAGGTAGACAGGAAAGGCAGGGACTGACCTGCAGTGAGCCCTGGCTTCCTCCGCAGCCAGTGCTGGGCAGGGCAGCAGGGAAAGAGGCCATCCCTGGCCCCCCCAACATTCACAGGCTGTGGGACATGTCCCCAGGGGGTGCCAGCTTTGCCATCCCTCGGGGGGCTGGGGTCTCCTGGCGTAGGGGTCTCGCACCCTCACTTCCCCTGGGATTGTCCTGGTGCAATCCCAGCATCACCCCTGCTTGGGGACACGCTGTGACAAGAGGCAGAAGGGCCACGTCCCTTCCTGGGGCAGTGACCCATCCTGCCAGCCCCAGGCTCCAAATGCAGGGCACGGGGCCCCTCAGCAGTGGCATCAGGCCTGCAGCCCCCCAGGCACAGAGCACCATGGAGCTGGGACCCCCTGCTCCCGTGTCAGGGGGGCAGCTGGAGCTCAAGGTGAGCCAGAGGGGACAGGGAGGTGGCTGGAGGCATGTGTCCCATGGCCAGAGGTGTGTGTCCCGTGGCTGGACCCGTGTCCCGTGGGCGCAGCGTGGCTGGAGTGCCACCTCTTGGGAGAGCTGGGAGACAGACAGCAGCAGCCAGGCAGCCTCTACTCCCAATTTTAATGAAACAAATAAGTTAATAAGTTAATCAAGTGAGGTAACTACCGCTGGCTGGCGAGGGGGTGGGGTCTGCAGGGACCAGCCAGCCCTGGGGAGGGTCCTATGAGTTAGTTCCTGCAGGCAAAGCTCCCACATGCACCCTCACCCCATGGCCAGGCACAGCATCCCACGCACAGACCCACTGCCTGCCCACCCATGGCACCCATCCGGGGGTAGAGGCACCCCTGGGGTGAGGGGAGGGGGCTGGGGCGGTGCAGGAGCAGGAGCAGGGGGGCTGCTGCTGCGAGTGGCTCTGGCCCAGCCTGCTCTGGCCACATGCACTAACGAGGCAAGAGAAAGGAGCAGGGTCGGGGGGTCCCTGCTGCTGGGAGCTGACACAGGGTGGGGTCAGGGGTGCAAAGCCCATGGTCCATAGCCTGGGGAGGGGTCATGCTGGCAGCAGGTTTCCCCCCAGCTCAGGTTGCATCCTGGCACCGTGGCCACACCGGGGTCACTGCTGAGTGCCACAGGGCACCGTGATGCCCAGGACCCCCTGGCCACACAGAGGCAGGGGTCAGCCCCAGCCCTGCAAACTTTGGCACTACCATGGTCGCCTCCAGCCTGGCTCAGCTCAGCACCACGGGGCTGGAAACGGGACCCAGGGCTGAGGCTGGGGCAGCCAAGGGGAGCAGGGCAGCACAGGACCTGCTGTGGCTCCTTGCATGGCCAGTATCACCCTGGCCCCACGGGGCAGCCACCACCCTGCCTGTGCTCCCCATGCCACAGCCACAGAGGGGACAGGGCCATGGGGAGGGACAGACTGAGCACAGCAGGACCTGGTGGGGAAGGGCTTCTCCAAGCAAGAGCAGGGGCTGGGACACGAGAGGGAAGGATGCTCCTTGGGGACCACCATCCCCATCGCCTGTGCCTGCATCCCTCCATCCTCCAGAGCCCCTGCCCATCCCCGTGGCCTCAGGGCTGCCCTCAGGCAGGGGTCTGTCACCCAGCCCTGAGCCCCCAGGGGCAGCAGGATCCAGCCCTGTGTGCTGGTAGAGTGGTTTGCTTATTGCCTATATGTCCCCTGGGTGGCTCTGCCCGGGGGTGTTGCATATTAAGACATTATTGCATAAATATATATATATATATATATCTCCTATATATATATGGCCCTGGGAGCATGCACGGGCAGGCAGAAGGCTCTGCTGTGCTTCTAGAGGTGCAGCTGTAGCTGCAGTGCTGCAGCCCTGTGAGCAGGGAAACAGCCCAGGCAGAAGAGGGTGAGGGGGAACAGACCCCCACTCCCCAACCCAGGGGTCCCCCCGCTGCAGGTGAAGCCCCAGGGGGCTGTGCCCTGGGACCCTGGCTCAGCACCAGCAGCTGAAGGGAGGATGGAGCCTTGCATAGCTGGCAGTGGCCCTGGCTCAGCTCCGGGGGAGCAGGCAGGACCCTGCTGGGGGGGGGCTCCCAAGGGTTGGGGATGGGGTCCTGCCATGGCTGGGGGGCACCCAAGGGCGCAGGACCTGGGGGGTTCTCATCCTGCAGTGCCTGGCGCAGGCATCCCCTTGCATCCATGCCCCCCCTCAGAGGAAGACTTGTTTCAAGTAACAGGGCGAGGGGCGCAGCTGGATGGGGCTGGGTGACACCCCCCTGCTCCCACAGCCCAGCACCCCCTCCCCTGGGCTGGGTGCTGGCAGGATGTGTCCCGCTGCCTTCCTGGCTCAGTCCATGTTGGTGCTGGCCGACCTGGAGATGCTGAGGGTCTGGGCAGAGACAGAGATGTCCTCGTGGTCCACGGGGCTGTGGTAGTCGGAGGTGATGTCGGGCTCGCAGGGGAGCACCTGCACAGCAGCCAGGCTGAAGGAGTTCACAGAGCCCTTGCGGAGGCACTGGGAGTACAGGCCCAGCAGCAGGTCCAGCTTGTGCTCGATGGACTGCACCTACAAAGGTGGGCAGGGCTGTGGGGAGGGGTCCTGAGGGGGTTCTAGCTCCCTTCATCCCACAGACCCCGAAGGGACGGTGCCACCAGCCCCATGCCCACCCCCCTCCTGACCTGCCTCTCCACCTTGACCACACGACCCATCATGCTGAGCTCATCCACCAGCTCCATCTCCAGCGCCGGCTTCTCCCCCTTCTCCCGGGTCTTCCTGTCCACAGCCAGAGCCCCCCTACCCACAATCTGGTCCACGCTGGCGGTCGGCAGGGAGGGAGGGGACACGGCCCATCACTCCCAGCGGACTGGCGGGCACGTGCCACCACAAGGGATGGGGATGGGCTCCTGGGACAGGCACACAGCGAGTGGTGGGACACCCAGGTTTTGGGGTGGGGGGGTGTCGTGTGTGTCCCCCCCCCCACCTTTGGGGCAGCTCACCGCATCTGCAGGCTCTTGATCCTGCCCAGCATGTCGAGGTGGCCGGCTGAGTACTGCTCGATGACGTCCTTGACGTCGTAGGGACGCAGGGTCTCCTTGAACTTCCTCTTGGCCACCAGGAACTTCAGGATCCTGTGGGGACACCTGGGTTGGGTGCAGGGTACTGGGAGGACCAGGAGAACCTAGGGGGCTCCATGCTGGGGATGGCGGGGTGAGGGAGAGGAGACATGCAAAGCACAGAGGCAAAGCGCTGTCTCCTGAGCCCTGGAGCTCTCCCTGCTCCCTCCCCAGATTGGCCACTGCCATGGGGTGGGATGGGGACCAGGGCTCTCTGGACACCTCAGCTCATCCCTGAGGGACAGGAGTGCCAGCGTTGGGGGGCATGGGAGGGGATGGTCTCACCTGACAGCCCGGATGAGGGTCTTCACCGCTGGCATGATGTCCTCAAAGGTCAGGTCACAGTGGGAGCTCTTCTCCTCACCGCTGTCCTCGGGCAGGCAGTCCACTGTAGGCACAAAGTGGGGGCCTGGTGGAGCCCAAAGGCTGTGCCCTGGTGCCCCCCAAAATGTCCACAGCCCCACAGCCTGCCCCCCAGCTGGAGCTGAGCCCCACCAGCCCCCAAGGCTCACCCTCAGCTGGGGTCCGTGGCTTGAGCCTCAGGGATGCGCGGAAGCGGGTCCGGTCGTTGAAGCTCCAGCTCTTCTGCACCTTGGTGGGGCTGGAGGGCTCGGGGGTGTCCTCAGGGGAGGGGGAGCGGTGCAGGGGGGGCCCCAGGGGCTGCCTGCCCCGGCTGCCCTGCCGCTGCGAGCTGCTCAGCCGGATACGGTCCTTGATGCCCATCTTGTTGCTGGGGAGGGGGGGGGAAGGAGCAGGGTGGGAAGGGGCAGAGGCAAGGGGGACCCCTGCCTGGGGAGCAGACCCCCACTGTGGGGTGGGGGAGAGGATGGGGGTGTCTGCTCTGAGCTCACAGAGAGCCCCCCCCATGTGATGGGCACGAGCCAGGAGCAGTTTTGAGGTTACTCCTCAAACAGCTTTTTATCCCTCCCCCCAGGGAGCAGAGAAAGGAAGAGACAGACAGACAGACGGACAGGGAGAGGGGGGACAGCCCGGTGGGGTGATGGGGAGGACACGCAGCAGAGCTGGCTCCTGCCCAGCCCCACTGGCTCAGGCCATCCCAGGCCCCTTCCTCCTCCTCCTCTTCCTCCTCCTCCTCCTCTTCCTCCTCCTCCTCCTCTTCCTCCTCCTCCTCCAGGCTTCACCACCCAGTTCAGGATCTGCCTCTTAAACCAGCCACCCCACTGGGTTGTTGGGGGTGTGATGGGGGGGGGAATAACAGGCAGTGTTTATATAGGACCTACACAAACCCATCACCCCATGCTGCCCCCCAGGTGAGGTGGGACCACCTCAGGACATGCCAGGAGCACATGCTCAGCCCCACGAGCAGAGGAAGCTGAAGCTGCACAGGACACAGAGCAAACCCCCCCACACACCCCCCAGCTCGCTGTACAAGGGCCCCCCCCCAAAGTCTGGGGGGGCTGGAGCCTCCTGGGGGTTTATTTCTCAGGCCAGGAGTGAGGGGGGAAGGCAGGATTTGGGCACTGAGCTCCAAGCCCTCCCCATGCAGTGAGATGCTGAGCTGGGCCCAGGCAGGGGTGTCACAAGCCCCCCCCTCAGCCAGTGGCACAGCAAAGGGCTGTGCTTGGGGTACCAAGCTGCAGCTCAGATGTGGGATGGGGTCCACACGTGGGATGGGGTCACACCAGCCCCTCAGTTTGCTGCTGTGGCTCTTGTCAAGCCCAGCCCAGCCCAGGCACTGGGCTCACCCGTGCTGGGTGGATGGGGAAACTGAGGCAGGCGGTGGGAGGAAGCAGGAGCCAGCCAGCTCAGCCTGGGCCGTGCACAGACACCCCCTGCCCTGCTCTGTAGAAGGACCACCCTTCATCCTCAACCCCCCTCAGCCTCCCAGCCCACAGCCCTGCACAGGCTCCAGGACCCTGCGTGTCCACCCAGCGCAGGCAGCCGGGATGGGGGGATAAGGGGGGGGGGCCAGGGGGGGCAGCCAGACCTCAGTACCTCCACCTCCACGTGCCCCATGTCCTCAAGAGCCTCCTCTTACCATTAAACACCGGGCTGGGGCGGGGGGCAGGGCAGAGACACAGGAGAAAACCAGAGTTAAACGGGTGGGGACTGAGAGGGACTGGAGCATCCCGCCCCCTCCCAGCCCCGGCGTGCCCGGAGCATCCCCCCTGCACCGCCCCCGGCTGCGGGACCCCCCCCGGCTGCGGGACCCCCGCAGAGCAAAGCTGTTTGTGTAGGTCCTACATAAACACCGCTGCCCCGCAGAGGGAGAGAATCCGGCTGCTCTGGAAAACAAGGGGTTTGGCACTGGGGGGGGGGGGGGGCACCATGGGGACCCCCTGGGGACCCCCAGCCCCTGCCCACTGGGGTGGGATGGGTGGGGGTAAATATTACCTGAGCTGCAAGCACTTGTGGGGTGGCACGTCCTCCTCCTTCCAGCTTGGGGGTGAATTGGGGGGGGGGGGGGGACACGGGGGTGTGGGGGGAGAGAAGGTGTTTGGGGCAGGTTGGAGGGATGGAGAGGAGGAGGAGGGTGAGTGGGAGGGGGGGAGGAGAGAGAGAAGATGAGATGTTATGAGAGGTGATGTGTGTGGAGGAGATGGGGGGGAGGCTCGGGCCCCCCCCCCCCCAGTGTGGGATGGCTGAGGGGTGGGTGCAGCCCCTCTGGAAACGGAGCACAGGCTGCTGCTGCTGCTGCTGCAGGGATGGGCCCCCCAAGCCCATACTCACCTCAGGGCTGGTGTGGGGAGCAGGATCCCCTCAGCCCTGTGCCCACAGTGGGGCAGCTGCAGCCCCCCAGCTGCAGCCCCCCCAGCTCAGCACATCCCCACGCTGCACCAGACCTGCCACAGCCCAGGGGAAACTGAGGCACGATGCCAAGGAGCAGCGCTCCCTCTCCCCACCTGAACCCTGGTGCTGTGCAGGTGTCCTGGGGACAGGCCAGCAGCCACAGTGGCCACACCAGGGGCTCTGGGACACTCTTCAGCTGGGGGAGGCACAGCAGCCCCCCAGCCATCATGTCTCTTCCCAGCAGCACGGCACTGGGGAGGCTCAGCATCGCTGCTCCCCACCTGCTGTGGGGTGGGAACCCCATCTCAGAGCAGGGGAGCCAGGTTTGGCTCCGTGCTTGGCTCTGCTGCAGGGCCACACAGGTTCCAACCATGCCAGGTTTGTGGCACTGGGGCTGTGGGGCCCTTTCTGGCCACGCTGCAAGGTCCTGGTGCACCCTAAAAACTGCACTGAGGTGGAGCTGAGCATCTCAAGAGGCTTCACGCTGATACAACAGCCCAAAGTCCATCCATGGGGACACAAACGTGTCCCATCTGGAGCTGTGGGTGATGCTGCAGAGCAGGATGGGCGCCCCAGCACGGTGCTGGGAGGGGAGAGGGGCTGGGGGCTGCTCCCCTGGGGTCCAGCCTGGTGGTGATGGGCACTGTGGTGGTAACATGGGTAGACACAGACGAAGAGCAAGGAGCAGAGAGGAGGGAGAACACGGGGCCGTGGGGCTGCCCCCTCCTACCTTTCCCCTGAGCAAGCGGCAGGGCTGATGCTTTTCGGGCCAGGGGTGAAGGGGGTGATAAGGTGGTGGGGCTCCATCAGGCAATTTTTTCACCTCTGAATTCCTAAATCCTCCGTTGCGGGCCCGGTGCAAGTGCTCAAACACAGGGACCAGCTCTCTGGAGGTTGGGGGTCAGATAAAAACAGGGAGAAATTAAACTTGTCAAAGCAGATGGGGTGAGCAAAGCCAAGGCTGGGTCCTTCTCGGGGTGAAACACAGCAAAGCCAGAGGGAAAAACCAGCTCCCTCTTCCAAAAGACACTCCCTGAGCTGCTCCAGCCAGTGCTGCCAGCACCTGGGGGTGATGTGCTGGGGAGGGGGGGGTGCTGGGTAAGGGTCCCCCAAAGCCTGGGCACTGGACTCGTGTTGAGAGGGGTGGTTTGAGCAGGATGAGCATCCTTGCTGCAGGGTGGGGACGTGGGATAGATCCAGGGGGGGTGGTCCAGGCACTTCTGGAGCAGGGGGAGACGCAGCAGGGATCAAGCCTGGCATTATCCCAGCTCCCTGCTGCAGGAAGGATGGCTCCTGGCACAGCAAGAGGGGCTGCTGGGGTCCCTCATGATGCCAACGCCAGGACACCACGGGGTGCAGGATGCTGCATCTCCTCAGGGACAATAAGAGCCCTGCCTCTGATAGGTGAAGAGTGGAATGGAGAGGCCAGTGTGTCCCTGTGAGGGGACCCAGGGGCGCAGGAGCAGAGGGCAGAGCTGCCACCCACTGTGCTGCCACCCCTGGGGCAGGGCTCAGGCCTGGGGACAGCACGGGGTGGGAACATGGATCATCTGGAAGAGTTTCTGGGAGTCCTCGAGCCACGGGATGGGTGAGTGGTGCAGGGACAGGGCACAGGGACATCCCCCCCCAAACCCCCAGGTCCACCTGCTCTGTCACCGTGCTCAGAGCCAGCTCCTGGTGTCCCCTGCAGCTGGTGGCACCATCCTTGTCCCTGCAGCGGTGCTGGATGAAGGCTATGGGTGAGGTGAGAGGGGATGGGGTGGGATGGGTGTTTTGGGGAGGGTGTGGGGTGTTCAGAAGGTGATGCTGCACTGGGGCTCTGGCATTCCCAGGGCTGAACCAGGTGTCTGTGCTGCTCAGCCTCACTGAGCCCTTGGCAGCTCCACACAGTCATTCCTGGGGGGCTGCCTGGGTCCTTCATCAGCCTGTGACCCCCCAGGGCCCCCCTGGAGCCCTCTCCCACACCCAGCCTACCTGAAGGAGGGCAGGAGGCTGTCGTAGTAACACCACGTAGCTGTCAGGTACGCCCTGCTGATGTCTGTGGAGTACAGGCGCCAGGCAGCCTGGGCAGGAGTGAGAGCACGTGGGCACCAGGATCAGTCCCTGAGGGGTCAGGAGGCCAGATCCCCCCCCAAAACCAACCCCTCCTTGTTCCACCATGGGCAGAGTCAGGCTCCAAGCTGCCAGATTTGGGGGCAGGCATTGGGACAGGGGCAGGGCTGGGCAGCAGGAGGACAGCAGAGCATCCCTGGTGGGGCGGGGGGGGGGGGGGGGGGGAGGAGATGGGGCAGGATGCTCCCACCCCCTGGTACCTGGATGAGATTCGCTGCCGGAGTCCGACGCTTCTCAAAGTGCTTCTGCCGATGCTGCTCCTGCACCTTGAGGGCAAAGCCAGAGCCCAGGATCCCCTGGGGGCAGGAGGGGATGGGGGGGTCTGTATGTGCTGCCCATGCCAGGGGAGATGAAGGGTGGGTTTTTCTCCCCGGGAAGGAGGAGGAGGAGGAGGAGGGGGGGACACCTCAGCCCTACTCACAGCAGGCAGGGCGAAGAAGGAGATGCCGAGCAGGGCGAACCCAGCCGCCAGCATCCGTCCCAGCCACGTCTGCGGCGTCTTGTCCCCGTAGCCGATGGTGGTGAGAGTCACCTGCCCGGGGGCGGAGCAGGGGGAAGCCTGGAGGGACCTCCCCCCGAGATGCCCCATCCACAGAATCACAGAATCACAGAATAATAAGGTTGGAAAAGACCTTTAAGATCATCAAGTCCAACCATTCTCATCCTGAACTAAACCAGATCCCTGAGCACCTCATCTCCCCTTTTTTAAACACACCCAGGGAAGGTGGCTCAGCCCCTCCCTGGGCAGCCTGTTCCAGCCCTGACAACTCTTTCAGTAACAAATTTTTTCCTAATATCCAATCTAAACCTGTCCTGGCACAGCTTGAGCCCATTGCCCCTTGTCCCATCTCCTGTCCCCTGGCTGAAGAGACCATCACCCATCTCTCTATAACCTCCTTTCAGGTAGTTGTAGGTGGGGAGAAGGTCTCCCCTCAGCCTCCTCTTCTCCAGGCTGAACACCCCCAGCTCCCTCAGCTGCTCCTCAGAGGATTTGCCCTCCAGCCCCTTCCCCAGCCTGGTTGCCCTTCTCTGGACTCGCTCCAGGACCTCAATGTCCATCTGATGGTGAGGAGCCCAGAACTGGACCCAGCACTCAAGGTGCAGCCTCTCCAGTGCCCAGTACAGCCATGCCCTCCTCATCCCCCCTCCCAGGGCTGGGGAGCCGCGGTGGCTCAGCTTACCGTGCCCCACCACAGGGAGTCAGCGTAGGTGGCAAACTGAGTGTTGGCATCTTTCTCAGCCAGGTAGACGAGGAAGGAGGAGAAGATGAGCACCAGGAAACCGATGTACCAGGCGGTGATGAGCTCCTGCCAAGGGATGGAGGGGGTGAGAGGGGCGTGCAGGGTGAGTGGGATGGTGTTTAGGGGAGGGGGGTGGGTCATAGATACAGGCTGGGAGAAGAGCTTCTTGAGAGCAGCCCTGCTGAGAAGGACTTGGGGGTTCTGGTGGATGAGAAACTTAACGTGAGCCAGCAGTGTGCTCTTGCAGCTCATAAGGCTAATGGTATCCTGGGCTCCATCAGCAGAGGGGTGGCAGCAGGGACAGGGAGGGGATTGTCCCTCTCTACTCTGCCCTCACGAGGCCCCAGCTGGAGTCACAGAATCACAGAATCACAGAATTGTAGGGGTTGGAAGGGACCTCAAGAGATCATCGGGTCCAACCCCCCTGCCAAAGCAGCTCCCTAGCTCATATTGCTCAGATAGGCGTCCAGGCGGGTCTTGAATATCTCCAGTGAAGGAGACTCCACCACCCTCCCTGGGCAGCCTATTCCAGTGCTCAGTCACCCTCACTGGGGAAAAGTTCTTCCGCATGTTGGTGTGGAACTCCCTGTGCTCCAACTTGCAGCCATTGCCCCTTGTCCTATCCCCACAGACCACTGAAAAGGGGCTGGCTGATTCCCCCTGCATCCCCTGCTTCAGATAATTATAAACTTTGATTAGGTCCCCCCTCAGTCTTCTCTTCTCCAGGCTGAACAGTCCCAGCTTACTCAGCCTTTCCTCATAGGGGAGATGCTCTAGGCCCTTAATCATCTTCATAGCCCTTCTTTGGACTCTTTCCAGGAGATCCCTGTCCTTTTTATACCAAGGAGCCCAGAACTGGACACAATACTCCAGGTGGGGCCTGACCAGGGCAGAGTAGAGAGGGAGGATCACCTCCTTTGACCTGCTGGCTACACTCCTCCTGATGCATCCCAGGATCCCATTGGCTCTCTTGGCCACCGAGGCACACTGCTGGCTCATGGCCAACCTGTCATCTACCAGGACCCCCAGGTCCTTCTCCACAGAGCTCTTCTCCAGCAGGTCATCCCCCAGCCTGTACTGATACAAACAGTTGTTCCTTCCCAGGTGCAACTGTGTCCAGAGCTGGGGCCCAACACAAGGAAGATGTGGGACTGTTGGAGAGGGGTCAGAGGAGCCACGGAGATGCTCAGGGGGCTGGAGCAGCTCCCCTATGGAGAGAGGCTGAGGGAGCTGGGCTGGGGCAGCCTGGAGAGGAGAAGGCTGTGGGGGGACCTCACTGCAGCCTCCCAGTCCCTGGAGGGAGCAGAGGAACAGGAGGGGAATCAGCTTGTTCAAGGGCAGAGACTGGCAGGACAAGGGGGATGGAGTGAAGCTGGAGGAGGGAAGGGTGAGAGGAGAGATTGGGGGGAAGTTCTGTGCAGAGAGAGTGGGGAGGGGCTGGAACAGGCTGCCCAGAGAGGGGGTGGGTGCCCCATCCCTGGGGGTGTCCAAGGCCAGTTTGGCTGGGTCCCTGGGCAACCTTGTGTAGCTCCAGGCCTGGAGCTTGGTGTCCCTGCCTGTGGCAGGGGGGTTGGAGCTCTGTGATCCTTGGGGGGTCCCTTCCAACCCAGACCAGTCTGGGATTCTCTGGCATGTTCCCTTCCCCTCACCTTGCTGTGGGCATAGACGACAGAGCCCAGCAGCTTCCAGGTGCCGCCGCGCCGGTCCATGCGCACCATGCGCAGGATCTGCAGGAACCGCATGCTGCGCAGCGCCGACGTGGCCAGGATGTTGCCCTGGGTACCGGCTGCGATGACGGCCACCGAGGCGACAAACACGATCAGGTCTTGGGGGCACAGCGAGGGGTCGGGGGTACAAAGGGTTTTCTCCATCACCCCCGCGGCAGGGGTGGGGGGGTGATGCTGCAAGTCTCCCCAGATCCCTGAGCGCCCCGCTCCGCCCGCATCCCCCACCCCACGGTCATCACCCCCCACACCCCAGGTTCTCTCCCCCCACACACACCAGATTCTCAACCCCCCACCCCCAAATTATCACCCCAAATTCTCACCCCCCACCCCCAGATTCTCACCCCAGATTCTCACCCCCCACCCCCAAATTATCACCCCAAATCCTCACCCTCCACCCCAGATTCTCACCCCCACCCCAGATTCTCACCCTCCACCCCTGATTCTCACCCTCCACCCCCAAATTATCACCCCAAATTCTCACCCCCCCACCCCCAGATTCTCACCCCCCACCCCAGATTCTCACCCCAGATTCTCACCCCCCACCCCCAAATTATCACCCCAAATCCTCACCCTCCACCCCAGATTCTCACCCCCCCCACCCCCAAATTATCACCCCCAAATTCTCACCCCCCACCCAGGTTCTCACCCCCCCACACCCCCAGATTCTCCCCCCCACCCCCAGATTCTCACCCTCCACCCCCAGATTCTCACCCCCACCCCAGATTCTCACCCTCCACTCCCAAATTATCACCCCAAATTCTCACCCCCCACCCCCAGATTCTCACCCCAGATTCTCACCCCCCCACCCCAGGTTCTCACCCCCCCACCCCAGGTTCTTACCCCCACCCCCAAATTCTCACCCCCCACCCCAGGTTCTCACCCTCACACCCCCAGATTCTCACCCTCCACCCCCCCAAATTCTCACCCCCCACCCCCAAATTATCACCCCCCACCCCCAGATTCTCACCCCAGATTCTCACCCCCCCCACCCCAGGTTCTCACCCTCCACTCCAGATTCTCACCCCAATTTCTCAACCCCCACCCCCCCAAATTCCCACCCCCACCCCAGGTTCTCAACCCCCACCCCAGATTCTCACCCCAATTTCTCACCCCCCACCCCCCCAAATTCTCACCCCCACCCCAGGTTCTTACCCCCACCCCAGATTCTCCCCCCCCACCCCAGGTTCTCACCCCCCACTCCAGATTCTCACCCCAATTTCTCTACCCCGCACCCCAGGTTCTCACCCCCCCCACCCCCAGATTCTCACCCTCCACCCCCAAATTATCACCCCAAATTCTCCCCCCCCACCACCTATGACGCAGAAGGGTTTCCTGGCGAAGCGGAGGCGCCCCCTCCAGCCCCGGTAGCGGCAGCAGCAGCCGGCTGCCCAGATGCGGATGATGTACTCCATGCCCGAACACCACGATCATGACGAACTCCTGGGCAGGGGGTGGAAGGGGAAAAGGCGGGGGCAGGAGGGTGAGGCGGGGATGGGAAGAGAAGGATGGCAAGGGAAGGGATGGCACGGGAAGGATGGCAAGGGGAAGGATGGCACGGGAAGGATGGCAAGGGGAAGGATGGCAAGGGAAGGGATGGCACAGGAAGGATGGCAGGGGCAGGGTGGCATGGGCAGGATGGCACGGGCAGGATGGCACGGGAAGGGTGGCAAGGGCAGGATGGCAAGACAAGGATGGCACGGGAAGGATGGCAAGGGAAGGGATGGCAAGGGCAGGATGGCACGGGAAGGGATGGCACGGGAAGGGTGGCAAGGGCAGGATGGCAAGACAAGGATGGCACGGGAAGGATGGCAAGGGAAGGGTGGCAAGGGAAGGGTGGCAAGGGAAGGGTGGCAAGGGAAGGGATGGCACGGGCAGGGTGGCAAGGGAAGGATGGCAAGGGGAAGGATGGCAAGGGAAGTATGGCAAGGGAAGGATGGCAAGGGAAGGATGGCAAGGGAAGGGATGGCAAGGGAAGGGATGGCAAGGGGAAGGATGGCACGGAAGGATGGCACGGGAAGGATGGCATGGGAAGGATGGCATGGGAAGGACGACATGGGAAGGATGACAAGGGAAGGATGACAAGGGGAAGGATGGCACAGGAAGGATGGCACGGGAAGGATGGCATGGGAAGGATGGCATGGGAAAGATGACAAGGAAGGGATGGCAAGGGGAAGGATGGCACGGGAAGGATGGCATGGGCAGGATGGCATGGGAAGGATGACCAGGGAAGGGATGGCAAGGGAAGGATGGCACAGGAAGGATGGCAAGGGCAGGGTGGCAAGGGGAAGGATGGCAAGGGGAAGGATGGCATGGGCAGGGTGGCACGGGAAGGATGGCACGGGCAGGGTGGCACAGCAGGTTCATCTGTGCGTGCAGCCTGACATGATGGTGCTGGGGAGACCACAGAGGGAGCACAGCACCCCCCCCCCCCCCAGGCCACCCCCCACCCCGGCTGGAGCCCATCCTGGGGGGGGATCGGGCAGTGGAGCGGAGCTGTGGCCGTGCAGCCCGGCTGAGCAGCCCGGCTCTGCTCCCCTGTGCCAAGCTCACAGCGAGCCGGGTCCTTTTCCTCCTCCGTCAGCATTGTCCTGCTACCTCCCTCCCCAACGAGCCCCCGTTCTGCTTACTCGGGGGAAAGTCACAAGGACCCTTCCCAAATTAGTCTCCATCAGTCGGGAGAACTCCAGCCTCAGCCCGGTGCTGATGCTTTGGGGGGAAGTTGCCTTTTTTTAGCCCCCTTCTCACCCGGCCTCTCCCAGCCTCTCCCACACTGTGGAGGTCTGGCTGCTTGGGATGGGCCAACCCCAAAGCTCTGGGGACCCCCAGAGGAGCGAGGCCACCCTGCAGCTTCTCCCCAGTGTAGCAGGGAGGTTGCCCACCATTAACACCAGTGCTGGGCAGTGAAACCTGGGCTGGGGAAGGGGTCAGGGGGGTTTTGACCTTGGGGTGTAACGTGGGGGATGGGGAGTCAGAGCCCTGCTCCCCACTTACCAGGATGAAGAGGCACTGGTTGGCCAGTTTCTGGTGCTCCTGGATGGTGGAGAAGACTGACAGCACCAGGCAGCTGAAGACAAGGAGGAATCTGGAACGAGAGCAGGTTGGTGCAGGCATCAGGGCTGGGCAGGGGGGAGAGGAATCTGGAACGAGAGCAGGTTGGTGCAGGCATCAGGGCTGGGCAGGGGGGAGCCCAGCCTGCAGCTCTGCCACCCCCCTACAGCCTGTCCCCACAGCTGTGAGCCATGGGGGGACACGGTGTGCCCCTAGAAAGGTGACACAGGGGTGCAGAGGCAGGGCTGTGCTTACAGCCTGCCCATGGCACTGGGATGCCCAGCGTGGGTGGCACCTTGGTGGGCTGGGGCACTGAGCCCCATGGCAGGACCCCTCTGCTCCCCCGAGCATCCCTCTGGGATGGGCTCTCTGCCCCAGGGTTGCATGGTGCCCCCCAAGTCACACAGTCCCCCCCCAAGTCACACAGTGTCCCCCCAGTTCACACAGCGTCCCCCCCAGTCACACAGCGTCCCCCCCCAGTCACACAGTGTCCCCCCAGTCACAGTGTCCCCCCCCAGTCACACAGTGCCCCCCCAAGTCACACAGTGTCCCCACCCCAGTCACAGTGTCCCCCCCCCAAGTCACACAGTGTCCCCCCAGTTCACACAGTGCCCCCCCAGTCACACAGTGTCCCCCCCAGTCACACAGTGCCCCCCAGTCACACAGCGTCCCCCCAGTCACACAGTGTCCCCCCAGTCACACAGTGCCCCCCCCACAGTCACACAGTGTCCCCCCAGTCCACACAGTGTCCCCCCAGTCACACAGTGTCTCCCCCAGTCACACAGTGTCCCCCCCAGTTCACACAGTGCCCCCCCCAGTTCACACAGTGCCCCCCCCCAAGTCACACAGTGCCCCCCCCAGTTCACACAGTGTCCCCCCCAGTCACACAGTGCCCCCCCAGTCACACAGTGTCCCCCCAAGTCACACAGTGCCCCCCCAGTTCACACAGTGTCCCCCCAGTCACACAGTGCCCCCCCAGTCACACAGTGTCCCCCCAAGTCACACAGTGCCCCCCCAAGTCACACAGTGCCCCCCAGTCACACAGTGTCCCCCCCAGTTCACACAGTGTCCCCCCAGTCACACAGTGCCCCCCCAGTCACACAGTGTCCCCCCAGTCACACAGTGCCCCCCCAAGTCACACAGCGTCCCCCCAGTCACACAGCGCCCCCCCAGTCACACAGTGCCCCCCCAGTTCACACAGTGCCCCCCAGTCACACAGCGCCCCCCAGTCACACAGTGCCCCCCCAGTCACACAGTGTCCCCCCAGTCACACAGCGTCCCCCCCAGTCACACAGCGCCCCCCCAGTCACACAGTGTCCCCCCAGTCACACAGTGCCCCCCCCAGTTCACACAGTGCTCCCCCAATTCACAGTGCCCCCCAGTTCATACAGTGTCCCCCCAAGTCACACAGTGCCCCCCCAGTCACACAGTGCCCCCCAGTCACACAGTGTCCCCCCCAGTCACACAGTGCCCCCCCCAGTTCACACAGTGCTCCCCCAATTCACAGTGCCCCCCAGTTCATACAGTGTCCCCCCAAGTCACACAGTGTCCCCCCAGTCACACAGTGCCCCCCCAGTCACACAGTGTCCCCCCCAGTCACACAGTGCCCCCCCAGTCACACAGTGCCCCCCCCAGTTCACACAGTGCTCCCCCAATTCACAGTGCCCCCCAGTTCATACAGTGTCCCCCCAAGTCACACAGTGTCCCCCCAGTCACACAGTGCCCCCCCAGTCACACAGTGTCCCCCCCAGTCACACAGTGCCCCCCCAGTCACACAGTGCCCCCCAGTCACACAGTGTCCCCCCCAGTCACACAGTGCCCCCCCCAGTTCACACAGTGCTCCCCCAATTCACAGTGCCCCCCAGTTCATACAGTGTCCCCCCAAGTCACACAGTGCCCCCCCAGTCACACAGTGCCCCCCCAGTCACACAGTGTCCCCCCAGTTCACACAGTGCCCCCCCAAGTCACACAGTGCCCCCCCAGTTCACACAGTGTCCCCCCAGTCACACAGTGTCCCCCCCAGTCACACAGTGTCCCCCCCAGTTCACACAGTGCCCCCCCAGTTCACACAGTGCCCCCCCCAAGTCACACAGTGCCCCCCCAGTTCACACAGTGCCCCCCCAGTCACACAGTGCCCCCCCCCAGTTCACACAGTGCCCAGCAGGAGCATCATTCCCACTTGTCCCCACTGTGATGGGGACCAGTCCTGCGTGGCACCCCTGTGCCAGCCCAGTCTGGTGGCACAGCACATCCCTGGGAAGCTGTGCAGGCATCCAGGAGATGGACACAGCTCCAGTGGCACCAGGGCTCAGGGCCAGGCTCTGCCACCACCCTGCAGCCCTGGCAGGGAGGGAGCCAGGGGTCCCATGGCACAGCAGGAAGGGGAACAGAGCTTCTCCTGACTGTCCCCAGCATCCTCACCACAGCAGGGACACAGGAGCCACCTGGGAAGAGCCAACCTGGAGGAAGAGGTGGCAGGGAGCTGCTCTGGGGCTGCGTGTCCCCAGGAGCTGGGTGAAGACACAAGGGGCTTTGGCCCATTTAAAATAAGGAGGGGGTTGGGGAGGGGGGGAACAGACTCTGAAGCTGAAGCAAATCAAACTCCAAAAATACCTTTTTTCCCCTGATCCAGCGATTCTAAAAATGGAAAGTGGAGGGCTGGTGCCACCAGCCTCGTGACAGCGTGCAAAGGGCCACCACTCCCACTGGAGCTGGCATGGCACAGGGGTCTGGGCACCCACTGGCCCCCACAGCACTGTGGGGAGGCACCACTGGGGTGGCCAGGCTGAGGCCAGCAGTGCAAGCAAGGTGGCCCTGGCACCCTGTCCCCAAGGTGGTGGGCACCCATCTCACCCCCAGCACCATCTCCCCACACCCAGGGGATCCAGCTGTGGTGATACAGGGAGCTTGGAGTGGGGAGATGCTGCCTGACACCCCCTCAGGAGCACCTTCCCATCTCCTCCTGGAGCTTTAGAGCCAAACCAGCTGCACGGGGCAGTGGAAGGGTGAATCCAGACCCAACCACCCCTGGGGGACACCCAGGCCAAGGAGACCCAGCTCCAAATCCAGCCTAAAGGGCACAGGCAGGTCCCCTTCCCCGAGGGGAAAGCAGAGATGGCACCAAGGGAAGAGACACCTCAGGGAACAGGAGAAGGGCTGGATCCAGAGGATGGAGAAGGGAGAGCTGGAGGGAGGGACTGTGCGCCCACCGCAGCGCCAGGGGGGCTGGGGGGGGGGTCACAGCTCTGCCCTCGCTGCAGAGGACGATGCTGCTCTCCCAGGCTGCCAGGCAGAAGGCTGGAGCCAGCTCCTTCTCCCTCTGAATTATTAATTGAGCCCCTTCCCTCTGCCCTTCACTGGCAGCTGATGGCACAGCCGGGCACAGCGGTGCCCCTGGCACAGCGGTACCCCCATCCTGCCTGTGCCCCTACAGAGGGCAGGGAGCAACAAGGGGGTCGCTGGCCCCTCATCCCAGCACCTGGTCCAAGGAACAAGCCCCACTGTGGCTGAGCAGCCCAGGCTGAGCCTCCACCAGCAGGGAAGATGATCCAGCCGGGATTTCTCCGGCAATAACACGGGCGGCGACGCAGGGAGCAGAGGAAGAGGAGGCAGAGATCTCCCAGCCTCCAGAGATCTGGGCCTCTCACCCTGGATGGGGAGTAAAGGAGGGGTTGGGGGGTCTCCTGAGAGGAGATGCAGTGGGTAGCCCTGCATGGGGGGGGTCGCTGTGCCTTTGCACAGAGCTGGAACCCCCCCCAAACACTGTGGAAACCCACACGCCCCCCATGCTGCACCATCCCCCCTCCTCCTCAGCATCCCCCAGGATTCAGTGAGGGATAGGGGCATGATTTGGGGGAGGGATAGGGGCATGATTTGGGGGAGGGATAGGGGCATCATTTGGGGGAGGGATAGGGGCATCATTTGGGGGAGGGATAGGGGCATCATTTGGGGGAGGGATAGGGGCATCATTTGGGGGAGGGATAGGGGCATCATTTGGGGGAGGGATAGGGGCATCATTGGGGGAGGGATAGGGGCATCATTGGGGGAGGGATAGGGGCATCATTTGGGGGAGGGATGGGGCATCATTTGGGGGAGGGATGGGGCATCATTTGGGGGAGGGATAGGGGCATCATTTGGGGGAGGGATAGGGGCATCATTTGGGGGAGGGATAGGGGCATCATTTGGGGGAGGGATAGGGGCATGTGAGGCCCCACGGGGCTGGCTGGGAAGGAAACTTGCTGGGAACACATCACCTGCTAGGAATTAACTTGCAAAGCCTGGGCAAACACCCGGCCCCGGCAGCGCCTAAGCGGCTTAGGGGAAGGCTCAGATGCCTCAGCGAGCCAGGAACCAGCCGTGTACCGCACCCCAGAGACCCCCCCATGGGACTTCTGGGGTGGAAGTGCTGCTCTCAGCAGCTCTGCCCTGCACCGACCTCTCCATCAAGCAGCGCATGGTGCCGGCAGTGCCCGGCTCCCCGCCGGTGTGCTCCCCCTCCCAGGTTCTCTGCTCTCCCCACCCACTAAGTAAGGCCAAAAACAAAACCCCAAAACCCCTAAATTCTGCCAGGGGAAATGGGGATGGGGCAGAGATGGTGGGGCAGGACCTGAGAGGAGCCATCCTGCCTCCCTGCTCCCCTGCACAGGGGTCCCAGGGGATGGAAGGAGCAGATGCTGTGGTTGCTGAGCTGGTGCATCAGCTCTTCCCAACCAGCTCTCCATCACCAGCTCCCACCAGCCCCATCCTGAGGGGCTTCCACTGCAGCCCAAACACCCCCCCCAGCCAGCACACATCCCCATGCAGGAGGGGACCCAGCGCTGGCAGCCGGGGCACAGGGATGGGACCCCTGTGGCTGCTCTCACCCCTGCAGAAGCGAAGCCTTTCCACAGGAACGCTCCTCCCCAAGATGAGAATCAGACCCCAGCAGGGCCCCTGGGCTGGGGGAGGCGAATCTCACACATTAATCTTCATTAGAGGAGCCCACTCTGCCATATGCTCCCACCCGCACCGTGCCGGAGGAACAGGTGAGCTGGGAAAGGTGCTGAGCTCAGGGCAAAGCAAGGCCAGCCCCAGCCAGACAGGGGTGAGGGGGCATCAGTTGGCACCCTGTGCCTGCCCAAACGCCCCCCCAGGGGTGAGCACGCTGCACCCTGGCAGTGCAGCTGGTGCTGATGGGCCCACGATGCTCTGAGCCCTGGGATGGCACCACCCAGCCACGCTGCACCCCCAGACCCATGGAGCAGCCAGTGCCCAGGCTCAGGAAGGAGTGAGGGGGGTGATGCTGGGCACCCTCATAGCCAGGACCCTGCTTGGCTCAACCCCCAGCCCTGTGAGGGAGCCAGCAGCATGAGGCAAGTAGGGGGAGGCAAACACCCCACGCTGCAGGATGAACAGCTCAGCCAGGGGCTGGGTGAGCACACAGACCCTGCTGAGCCACACAGCTCCCTGCCCCGGCCAAACCTGGCCCCATCCCAGCACCGCCAGGTCCCCAGGGTGCTGGGTGCCCAGTTGTGCTGTGTGTCCCCCCCTCACTACCACAGGCCCCACCGATGGGGCTGGAAACAGATGGGGCTGGGGCTTCGTGCTCCCCAGCCCAGCAGGTTCAGCTGCCCCCCAGCAGCTGTATCAACACCCTGTGTTAGGAATCCCCCACCCCAGCAGCCCTGTGGGAGCCAGAGGTGGAGCAGGAGGCCTGGCTGCTCCCGGGATATAAATAACCTGGGGTGCAGCGGGGCCTGTTTGTGCCCGTCGCCATGGCAGGGTGGGTGCTGCACCACGCTCCTCACAGCAGGGCAGCACCCAGTGTTTCCTCCCAGTCACTGGGCCAGGAGGGAGCTGGGAAGCTGGCCAGTCCCCCAGCACCGTGCTCTGCCCCTGGCCTCAGCACCACAACCCCCCCCCCCCACACTCCCAGAGAGGCCCCGGCCTGGTTACCAGCACCAAAACCCCTCCTCACCCCCCCCCCCCAGACTTTGGGGTGCTGGGGGGACACCCAGGGCAGGATGGGGTGTTGCAGCACAGGCTGCAGGTGGGGTGGGGGTGAAGACCCTATTTGCAGGGTCACCACCTCCTCCTGCAGCCCCACAGCAGCCCCCAGCCCCACAGTGCTTCAACAAGAGGGACCCAAAACCTGCAGAGAGCAGCACCCAGCACCCTTTGCTGCACCCCCACATCGCCCACCGCCCCCCAGCACCCCGGCCCCCTGGTCCCCACGGTCACAAGGCTCTTGGGGCCGGTGCCAAGACGCTCACACAGAGCAGCCCAGATAGTTTTGCTCTTGGATCATCTGGCAAGGAGCTGCCTTGGGGAGGGAGGGGTGGGGGGAGGGAACCCGGCGTGTTTTCATGGCAGGAACCCCGGGAGGGGGATCAGGGCTGCACCCCCCTCTCCAGCATCCGAGGGCTCTGTAGGGGATGGGGGACAGGAGAAGGTGAGACAGGTGGAGAGACAGCACCCAGCTCCCAGCCTCAGCACCCACCCTCAGCCCCCAGCTCCCACCCTCAGCCCCCAGACTCAGCTCCCACCACCCACCCTCAGCACCCAGCAACCACCCTCAGCTCCCAGCTCCCACCCTCAGCTCCCACCCTCAGCCCCCAGACTCAGCTCCCACCACCCACCCTCAGCACCCAGCACCCACCCTCAGCTCCCACCCTCAGCACCCAGCACCCACCCTCAGCCCCCACCCTCAGCCCCCAGCACCCAGCTCCCAGCACCCACCCTCAGCCCCCAGCACCCACCCTCAGCCCCCAGCATCACTCCTCTGGGGCATAAATAACCAAAGCCCCCCCCGTGTGACCCAGCATCACCTCTGCACCCCCCAGCAGGGCAGTGGGGCTTCCCCCATCCTCATCGCTATAGCCAGGCACCCAAACCAGCACCCAGCACCCCCCGCTCTGGGCTGGGGGGGGGTCTGACAGGAGTGGTGAGGGGGGTGAAAGGAACAATGAGGAAGAAGAGCAGAGGACCCTCACTGCAGGGTCTCACTCTGTGCCGAGGCCGCTGCGTTCTGCACCCCGGTGGCACCGGCTGGGGACACCACTGTGCCCCCTGGCACCCCCCAAGCACAGCTCCCCTTCCACGCCTGGGCAAGGGGAGTGGGGCAAAGGAGACCCCCCCCAAATTCAAGGGTGTAGCCCCCCCAGTGCTGAGCAGGGGATGGAGAGACCCCCCCCTCAAACCCCTCCAGTGCCAAGCAGGGGATGGAGACAGCCCCCCCAAATCCCCCCAGCGCTGAGCAGGGGGTGGAGAGACAACCCCCCCCCCCCAACACCCCCATTGCTGAGCAGGGGATGGAGAGACCCCCCACAACCCCCCCCAGTGCTGAGCAGGGGATGGGGAGACCCCCCTCAAACCTCTCCAGTGCCAAGCAGGGGATGGAGAGACACCCCCCCCCCCCCAAATCCCCCCAGCGCTGAGCAGGGGGTGGAGAGACCCCCCACAACCCCCCCCAGCACCGAGCAGGGGATGGAGACAGCCCCCCCAGACAGCCCCATTGCTGAGCAGGGGATGGAGAGACCCCCCCACTCCAACCCCCCCCCAGTGCTGAGCAGGGGATGGAGAGACACCCCCCCCCAAACCCCCCAGCGCTGAGCAGGGGATGGAGAGACCCCCCACAACCCCCCCCAGTGCTGAGCAGGGGATGGAGAGACCCCCCACAACCCCCCCAGTGCTGAGCAGGGGATGGAGAGACCCCCCACCAAACACCCTCAGCACCGACCAGGGGATGGAGAGACCCCCCCCAGCACTGAGCAGGGGATGGAGAGACCACACCACCCCCCCCCCCCCCAACCCCCCCAGGCTCCAGCCCATCACACAGCCCGGGGGGGCTGGCAGGAGCCTGAGCAAGCAGCTGGCAGCAAGATGATGCCATCCCCAGCATGGCAGGGGGGAAGCAGCATTTTCCTGCCCAGCAGCGATGGAGGGGAGCAGGGCAGAGCCCCACAGCCCCCCCCGGGATGCAGGGGACTCATCCTGCCACCCATGAGAGGCTCTGAGCACAGGGATACCCCGGGAGACACCAGCTGTCAGCAGCCTGGTCCCTGGCCAGGAGCTGGTGGGGGGCACAGGGGGGGACCCACCAGCTGCTGCCCTGTGCCCACTGCACCCCCATCCGTGCCTGGGGGGAGTCCCAGGGGTGCTGAGACACCCAGCCAGCCCCAAGCCCAGGAGAGCCCGTGCCCAGCATCACCCACACAGCCAGTGGGCTGGGGGACTGGCCTGGGCTCTGCCAGGAGCTGCCACCCCCCAGTGTATGTGGGGACCCACCGCAGCAAGGTGGGGGTGTGGTGGGACAGCCAGTCCCAGGGTGATGCTCTCACAAGGGGAATCAGCCCCCCCCACCCCACAGGACCCACTGAGATGCTGCCACAGCCGTGGGGAGGGGTGGGGGGGGCACCTGGCTGCACAGAGGATGTCTCAGGCTGCACATCAATCCTGGCACTGCTGGCTCAGACATCCCCAGTTTCACCAGTCCCCAGACTGGTTTGGGTTGGAAGGGACCTCACAGCCCCCCTTCTTCCCCAGCCCAGGGTGCCCCCAGCCCCATCCAACCCAGCCTTGAGCCCTGCCAGGGATCCAGGGGCAGCCCCAGCTCCTCTGGGCACCCTGTGCCAGGGCTCCCCCCTCCCCAGGAAGGATTTCTGCCCCCCCAGCCCCTCTCCATCCCCCTCCTGCAGCTGAAGGCCGTTCCCCTGGGCCTGGCCCTCCCTGCCCTGGGCACCAGCCCCTCTCCAGCTCTCCTGGAGCCCCTCGAGGGATGGGAAGGGGCTGGGAGCTCTCCCCAGCAGCAGCTTCTCCTCTCTGGGCTAAGCCAGCCCAGCTCTCCCAGTCTGGCTCTGGAGCAGGGGGGCTCCAGCCCTCCCATCATCTCCTGGGGACTGGCTCCCACTGCTCCATGTCCCCCTTGTCCTGGGGACCCCTGAGCTGGGCACAGCGCTGCAGGGGGGTCTCCCCACAGCAGAGGGGCTGAATCCCCCCCCTCCCCATCAACCTTTGGGTGCAGCCCAGGTCAGACCACCCTGTTAACCCTTCCCTTGGGAGCGCAGAGGGATGGAGCTGAGCTCCTGCCACATCCACAACCACTGATACCAGCAGCACCAAGAGCTACTGGTGGGAATGGGTTGGACTGGAAGCCCAGCCAGCTGCAGAACCCCCACACACCAAGGGCCAAATCCAGGAGCAGGGGGGGAGCTGGGCAGGGGAACAGCCTCTCTGCTGGCTCAGGAGGAAGAGGATTGGGAAAAGGAGTTTGTGTTTTGCCTTCTGGCTGCAAAGCTGCTGGGTTACTGCTCCGGGCACGCTCCCAGGCTCGCTCTGTAAGCTCCAGGGATACCAACCCCTCTCATTTCAGGAGGGCCAGGCTCAGCTTTGCAAGCCCTGAGGAGCTGGCTGAGCCTGGACACATCCCCCCCAAACCCCACAGTCAGCACAAGGTTAGAGGGGATGGGGGCCAGCACCCTCACACCCACCTACACGGGGCACCCAGCATCACACCATCCCCTCCCTGCAACAGCTGGGGCACAGGGGGACACCCAGTTTGGGGAGGGGTCCAAGGTGCTGCAAAGCCCCAGCAGACCCCCAAAACCAGCCCAGCAGAGCCCAACACCATCTCCAAGCCCCCCAACCCATGGGGCAAGGCTGGGGGCAGGTGCCCAGCACAGCTCAGGGGTGCAGAATGGGTGCAGCCCCCCCCAGCCACCCGCAAGGTGCAGGGGCTGGGGAGCTGTTTGGGATCAATTTGCCAGCAGAACTTGTCCAATAAACGGTACCAGCTGAGCTGGGCTGTGTGTTCCCCAGCTCAGGGGAGGGGAGAGCTCCACTTCCCAGCGGGTGTTTCCATTTTAGCCCTTTCCAGCCCTGTCTCAGAGCCAGGCTGCTGCTCAGGGAGGGGGGGGAGGCACCACACAGCCCTGACTCACAGGACAGGTCCTGTGACCAGCGCTGCCCCGACCTTGGGTGACCTTGGGCTTCATCTCCACCGTGTCTTGGGGTTGTGTGTCCCCCCTTAAAATGGGGGTAACACCCTCTTTTTTGTTTAAAAGAGCCATCACTCCTGGAAACTCCAGTACCCAGCAGGGCAGCAGCTCCTGTCTGCTGTGGGAGAGGGGGGGTGGGGGGGAGAAAAAAAAAACCCCAAACAAACCAAAATAAACTTTAAAGAAGCCAAAAAGGGGCAACATTTAGGGGAAGAGTTTCACAGGACAGACCTCCACTCCTTGCACCCACCACAGCATCTTCCCACATGGCAGGACCAGCTGCCCTGCAGCATCCCAAGTGAGTACAAACCCTCCCCACCCCACTAAGGATGTTCTGACTCCCCCCTCATGGGGTCCAGCCTCAGCCCACAAGCGCCCTGCTCTGCTTGACAAGGCCACCAGCCCCCCCAGCCAGTGTCCACCAAGTCCATGTCCCAGGAGAGGTGGGCAGAGCTGGGGTGGCAGAGGATGGCCCCAGGGTTTGGTGGGCTCTGCAAGGGGAGCTGTGTGGTCATTTTGGGGGTGAAACACACATGGGGCAGGAGGAAGAGCTGGAGGATGCTCAGGCACGAGCATCTCCTGAGTGGGGGCATCTCCCACCCAGAGCCCAGCGAGTACCCACCCAGCACCCACCCAAAAGAGTCCAACCCCCCCTTTCCCCTCACAGGCTCCAGCTGCAGGAGAAGCTCTGTCCAGGGCAATATTTGCCACGTAGGTGTTATTGCTGGAGTGGGGGTGTCAGGAGGCGTTACAAATGGGCCCTGGGCTCCTCTCTGGGCTCCCCAGGGAGCTCAGGTGCCTTCTCATCCAGTGACAAATTCATCCTGCCATCTCAATGTGCTAACTTAGGCAAGACCCACTTTCCTGCCTCTTAACGAGCTCCAGCTCCCACACCCTGCTAACGACTCAGCACCGTGTCCACGCTCCCAAAAACTGAGGGAGAGGCAGGGGGGGTTTTTTTTTTGGCTTGTGCCCTCAGAGAGGGTCTGTGCCCAGCAGGGCCGTGGGGCACGATGCACACATGTGGTGCACGGGAGGGAAAGGGGGGAAACACCTCCTGCCCCATGGCTATGGCTGGGTAAGGAGCATCCCTGCAGCATCCCTGCTGGGGGTCCTGAGCCAGGGCAGCCAGAAGCACCCAGCACGGAGCATCCTTCCCTCCCTGCAGCCTCCAGAGGTGTTCCCAGCCCTGTTACAGCCCCCCGAGCACCCAGCCCCACGGTGTTGGCCTTGTCCTTCAGCCCCACGTGCTGCTCCGGGAGGATTTGGCTTTGGAAAAGCCACCGGACACCCGGCCCAGCCAGGGAAACCGGGGCAGCCACACACGGGGCAGGGAGCAGACTGGCAGCACCCCGGGCTCTGCCTCTGGACAGGGATGTTTTAGCGCTGGGGAACAACAGCAGCTGCGACCCCGGAACGGGCACAGCTGCGGGGACAGGAGCTCAGCGCCCCCTTCCCCCATCCCAGCCCCGGGATGCTGCGCTGAGCCCGCTGCCACAGCCCGGCTCTGCTCCGGGTACCCGAGGAGCCCAGCACCCCGCCGGGGGCTCCTGCCTGCCAGGGTCCCCACGGGGTCCCAGAGCCCGGCCAGGGCACCGGGGACGCAGCGAGGGGCTGGCGGCGGAGCGGGACGGAGCCCGGGCTCCGTGCGGGGTCCCGGGGCCACCGCGGGCACACCGAGCCCCGTCGCCCGGGGCCGCGCTCAGCCCGGAGCCCCCGGTGAGAAGCCACCGGTGTGTCCCCCTCCCGCCCCCGCCGCTCTCCCCCCCCGGGGTCCCCGCTCGCCCCCCCCGTCCCCGCCGGTGCCGGAGCTCCCCCAGCGCACCGGCACCGGGAACAGGGCACCGGGAGCGCTTATTCCCCCCCAAAACCCTCCCGGAGAAACTTCTCCAGTGGAGCCCGGGGCACCAGCGCCCGGGGACCGGGTCTCCCTCGGAGCGACGGCTGCCCCCCCCGGCTCCCGCTTCACCGGCAGTGCCCGGTTCCCCGCCGCCCCCCCCGGGGCCCGGAGCCCCGCCGGTACTCACATGAAGACGTGGTAGATGAAGGCCCAGCCGCGGGGCCGCTCCAGCACGTTGTACAGACAGTTCTGGAGGCGGCGACGGCAGCAGCGCGGGGGCCCGGCGGGGCGGGCGGCGGCCCCGGGGCGCGGCCCCGCCAGCAGCCCCCGGCGCCGGGGCGGGGGGGTCCCTCCGGGCGGGGGGGTCCCTCCGGGCGGGGGGGTCCCTCCGGGCGGCCCCGCTCCCTCGGTGCGCACCGCTGTCAGCGCCGCCCGCCGCTCCCCGCTCCCCGCCCCGGCCATGGCCGCCGGCCCCGCTCAGGGCACCGCCGGCCGCCGCATGGCCCCGCCGGGGGCCGGCACCGCGGTGCGGGACGGGGCGACCCCCCGCTTACCCGCCCCTCCCCTGCTCCCCGCTGGACGGCGGCGGCTGGTCCCGCTCCCCGGTGCCACCTGCCTTTAGCTGCCCGCCGCCGCCGCCGGGACCTCCCCCCGCCGGGCCCGGCCCGCCCCGCCGTACCTGGCCCCCGCCCCCGGGGCTCCGCCGGCACCGGGTGGGTGGGGAACGGGGAGGGGGTCGCGGGGTCGGCTGCTGGAGCAGCACCCCCCGGGGGGGTGGAGGGGTTCCCTCACTGGCACCCCTCCCGCCCGGCTGGGGGGACCCCAGGAGGTCACTGGGGATTGGGGACCTCCTGCTGCCCACAGCTCCGGACAGGGTGTCCTGGCCACGGGTGTGGAGCATCCCAGGAGTGAGCATCCCAACCTACAGGGTGTGGAGCATCCCAGGAGTGAGCATCCCGAACCATGGGGTGTGGAGCATCCCAGGAGTGAGCATCCCAAACCATGGGGTGTGGAGCATCCTAGGAGTGAGCATCCCAAACCACGAGTGTGGAGCATCCCAGGAGTGAGCATCCCAAACCATGGGGTGTGGAGCATCCCAGGAGTGAGCATCCCAACTTACAGGGTGTGGAGCATCCCAGGAGCGAGCATCCCAAACTACAGGGTGTGGAGCATCCCAGGAGTGAGCATCCCAACCTACAGGGTGTGGAGCATCCCAGGAGTGAGCATCCCGAACCATGGGGTGTGGAGCATCCCAGGAGTGAGCATCCTGAACCACGGGGTGTGGAGCATCCCAGGAGTGAGTATCCCAAAGCACACACGTGGTGTGAGCATCTCTGCAGCGAGTGTCCCTGGGTACCAGGCATGAAGCTTCCCAGGCACGGGCTTCCCAGCACCCAACCTCCCAGGCTGTCCAACCACCAGCCCCCCCAGGCCAGGGCATCCCCCCTTCTTCTCCCTTGCTCTAGATCCAGGAGACACTGCAGTTTGGGGGACACACCCCCTGAATACCTACAGAGAGACTGTGTGCCATGGGAAGGGCACATCCTCATCCCCCCCATCCCAGGAGCCCCAGCAGAACCCGTTTCCCCCCGGGGGTCCCTGCAGCAGGCACAGCTCCCCTGCACCTGCACCCACCCAGCTCTGAGCTGGGCTCCCAGCGTGCCTCCCACCCACCACCCACAGCTTCTTGCTCTTCCATCTCTCCCCCTCAGCTCCCTACATCCTCCCACCGAGACACCAGGACACCCAGACGTGCTCCTGGGACCCCCTTTTCCAAGCGAGCCGGGGCCGGAGGTGCCACATCCCAGCTGGAGCCACACGCTCCCTGCACCATCGCTCAGTCCGGGGTGCCTGTCGCCCCCTGCCCGGTGCCCGGGCTCTGCGCTCCCGGGAGGGGAGCAGGGTAAAGGCTTCGGTCAGTGAATTATTTAGCGAGGTGCTGGAGCTCCCGGCGCTGGCGCGGCCCTCGGAGCACTGCGGTACCGGGGAGGGAACCTCACACAAGGAATAGAGGGGTTATTTACCTGGGCAAGGGGGAAATGGGGCAGGTAATCCCCCCTCCCCACCCCAGCCTGCAGCTCCTGCTCTGAGGATGCCCCTCCCTCCTCCCACCCCCATGGCAGCGAGGTGGGGACGAGCACCGTGGCTCTGGGGGGGCCGAAATCCCATCAATTGGACCCAAATTCTCTCCCCCCCCCCCCCCCATGAATCCACAGTGGATCCCCCGCAGCCCTGACCGCTGCAGACCCCAGGGTGCAGCCCCTGGACTGTGGTGCTGGCAGGTCCCAGGTCCCCCCCCAGCAGGTCTGGTCCCCCCCCAGCTGCAGCAGGAGCACCCTGACCTTCACCCAGCTGCTGTTGGGTTCAGCGTATTCCCCTCTGAGTGAGGTTTAGGTTTCACCTGGCCATTGATTAAAGCCTCCTGGCTGTGAGCAAGGGGAGGGGGGGGTGAGGGAGGGGGGCAGAGTTAAGGTGACCTGGAAAGGACTCTGAGGTGGGTGCTGGCTTGAGAGGCATCAGGGGAGGTGGGAGTTGTTTTATCCCTGCAATTGCTTCACAGCTGGATGGGGAATATCCCAGCCCATGTCCCAGCTTTGCCAGGGTGTTACTGGTGGGGCTGGGAGGGAAGAAGAGCTGCTGATGTGTTTCTTTTCCCTTTAAACAGAGACATCACTTCTCTAAATGGTTTGCTGGGAGAAGATGTGCCACCAGCACCCACAGCTGCTTCCTGGCCTGGTGCTGTTCTGCTGGTGCAGGTTGGACCCTGAGCAGCCCCCCTGGGGGGGTGAAGGGAACTTTGGAAGGCTGCAGGAGCAGCCAGATGGGGCCAGGGATGCTCCTGGCTGGATGGTGGGTTAATGGGAGCTGAGCTGGTGCTGTGGGTCCCCATGCACAGGGAAGTGGCAGGTCCCATCCACGCCGTGTCTCCTGGTCCCACCTCACTCCTGGAGCTGGGAGGTTTTGGGATGGAGCTGGGAGGTTTTGGGATGGAGCCAGAGAGTCCAAATCAACATGGTACTGACCCCTCTGTCAGAACCAGTGGAGGTTTTGGGGAGCTCTGCTGCCTTTGCCCCTCACTGCTCTGGGGTCCCCCAGAGCCACTGGCATCCTCCAGCCCTGGTGAAGAGGATAGGGGAGGGGGGAGGCCTGTGTGCTTGGAGCCTGCTGCCCTCCTGGGACTGCAGCTCGAGTTCCTGGCACGGGCAGGAGGGCAGGATTTGCATCTACAGGATTTCCAGTAAGTTTTGCAGTCCTGGTATGCAGCTGCAGGGCTGTGGGCTGGGGAGAGGGGCAGGCAGGACTGGGGGGAGCCAGGACTCCTCTCCCGGGCTTGGGAACCAGAACAGAGTCCCAGCCTGGCTCCCTGGATGGGGGGATGCTGGGGAGCCCTGGGCAGAGCTGGGGTGGCATCACAGAGGGGAGGATGCACCAGCTCCTTCTGTGTGAGGGAGCCCGATTTGGGGCTCAGGGGCTGGGCCAGGCAGAGCTGGAGGGAGGTGGCCTTCGGGGGACCCAGAGCTGGCACTGCCCCAGGGGCTGGGTGAGCACTGGGGACAGCCAGCAGCGCTGGCAGCGGCGCAGGGAGGGCTGCAGAGCACCTGCTCCTGCTGAAGGCTTGGCCTCTGCCCAGGGCAATTAGCTCCTGGCGTCGGTGCCTGCAAGTGCTCTGACAAACAAGTGGCTGGGATGTCCCAGTCTCGCTTCAGAGGGCTCCCTCCCTCCCTCCTTCCCCCCCTCCCTCCTTCTCTCCCCCCCTCCTTCTCTCCCCCCCTCCTTCTCTCCCCCCCTCCTTCTCTCCCCCCCTCCTTCTCCCCCTCCTTCCCTCCCTCTCTCCCTCCTTCCCTCTCTCCTTCCCTCCCTTCCTCCCTCCCTCCTTCTCTCCCTCCCTCCCTCCTTCTCTCCCTCCCTCCTTCTCTCTCTCCCTCCCTCCCTCCTTCTCTCTCTCCCTCCCTCCCTCCTTCTCTCTCTCCCTCCCTCCCTCCTTCTCTCCCTCCCTCCCTCCTTCTCTCCCTCCCTCCCTCCTTCTCTCCCTCCCTCCCTCCTTCTCTCCCTCCCTCCCTCCTTCTCTCTCTCCCTCCCTCCTTCTCTCTCTCCCTCCCTCCTTCTCTCTCTCCCTCCCTCCTTCTCTCTCTCCCTCCCTCCTTCTCTCTCTCCCTCCCTCCTTCTCTCTCTCCCTCCCTCCTTCTCTCTCTCCCTCCCTCCTTCTCTCTCTCCCTCCCTCCTTCTCTCTCTCCCTCCCTCCTTCTCTCTCTCCCTCCCTCCTTCTCTCTCTCCCTCCCTCCTTCTCTCTCTCCCTCCCTCCTTCTCTCCCTTCCTTCCCTCCCTCCTTCCTTCCCTCTCTCCTTTCCTCCCTCCCTCCTCCTGCTGCCCCAGAGCCAAGGCAAAGCCCCACCCTGGCTCCCAGCGCTGCTGTGGGGCAGTGTCAGCGCTCCCCTGCCCTGCCCCTGAGCTCGGAGCATTGCTGGCAGCCGGGACACATCCCGGAGGGAGACAGGGATGCTTCCACCCCCCTCTGCCACGACACTGCCTGTGTGGGGAGCGGGACGAGCCAGGGACCCTTCTCCCAGCTCTGAGGGGGAGGAAGGAAGAACAGGTGAGGACTCTGCACCCTCTGCTCCAGCAGCCTCTGGATGGTTCACAACCAAATCCCTCCAGCAGCACCCAGTCCCTGCAGACTGGAGGAGACCCTCTCAGTGGAGAGGAGCCAGCGCTGGTCCCTGAGGAAACCCAGCTTGCTGGCACACCCAGAGCCCGTGCTGGGAGAGCTGAGCGTGGGGCAGCCTCACCCAAGCACTTTTCCCTCGTGGCTTTTGTAACCACTGGCTCCCAGTCCCCAAGGCAGCAGCGTGACCTTCCCCACAGCCAGTGTTCCCTTGGAGGAGGGTGGCCAGACACAGCACCCCAGGGAAGGGCAGCTGCCAGCAGCAAACCCTGCAGTAAACCGAGCGGGACGGCTCCTGAGCATCGCTCTCCTGCACTGAGCTTTGTGCTGAGCTCATCAGCCCCGAGGAGAAACAGAAACTCAAACCCCTCCTTGGGGAGGAGAAGTGCTGCATCCTCATCAGCTTCCAGCCCCCAGGTCCCCGAAGGGGCTGTCACCCTCCCCACCTTCACACAGCCTGGTAGCACGCACAGAGGTGCTTGGGGAGGGTCCAGTGTCCCTCCCCACCGGCTCCCCCAGCCTCCCACCTCACCCCTCACCTCTCAATTTGTCACCAGGCTCCCTTGGGAGATCCAGGGAAGGCCTGTGTCCTTATAGGGAAGGTTTGGCTCTTATTAAAGCCTGAGGTTTATAGTACCTGGGACAGACAAACCATGGCAGCTCCCTTCAGAATACCTTTCCTGCCTGAGTCAGCTGGGGCTCCCCTCTGCCAGCACGAATTACCCCTGTTATTAGCTAAATGTTAACATAATCAGCACTAATTACCCCCGTTATTAGCTAAATGTTAACACAATCAGCTTCAGTATTAACTGCCCGTGCTCCTGGATGAGACCAGACTTTGGGAGACCATGGGGATGACAGGGAGTGTGTTGAACCCAGCATCCCCTCCAGCCAGAGGCAGAGGCTGTGGCTGGACCCCCCCCTCCTCTCAGCAGCAGCGTCTCGCTCCCATTCTCCATCCTTTAAGCAGTTTACTCCCATTCAATTTGCAACTCTCAGGCAAGAGCAGCTTCTTTGGGTAAAGAGCTTTCCTCGGAGGAGCCTCACTCGCTCCCTCTGCCAGCGGCTGATAAGCAGAGCGGCTCCGCTCCGGCTGCCCCTTCCCGCAGCCGCCCAGCCCCCGGCTCCAGCGGAGAGGATCCCCTGCCAGCCGAGCTGCTCGGGAGAGGCTCCAGCTCCTCTCCCCGCGCTGGGAAGCACCGGGCCGGCCGCGGTGCATCGTTAAACCGGGCCAGGACCCGGCTGCCGGGGAGCGGCGGCAGCTCGGGGCAGGGCGAGGATGCGGTGACCAGGCTGCGGAGCTGCCGGCCCCAACTTGGGGGGAAGGAACCGGCCCCCCGGCTCCTCCCCGGGCAGCGGCCGCCCACGGGTGCCCTCAGGTGGCCGGAGCTCCCACACAAAGTACTTTCCATCCCGCATTCCCGGTCCTTTCGGAGCGGAGCAGGAGCTGGGGCTGCCCCGCTCCGCTGCTGCAGCGCGCTGCTGGCTCCCGGGCACTGCGGGACCGGGGAGAAAAGGCGAAGAAATGAGAAAAATCGCTATTTCCACAGCCCAGGAGGTGCAGGGAATGCAGCAAACTCCCCGGCCTGACGGGAACAACCTGGCCCAGATTTGGTAGCTGGCACCAGCCAAGTGCTGAGGCAGAGTTTTCCTTCCCCAGCAGCAGTTGCCCCCCGCAGCTCCGTGCTCCTCACCCCGCATCTCACCCGGCTGGGGAAGGGGGGTGCAGCCAGCACCGGGATGCTGGGATACAGGGGCTGCCAGGCTCACCACAGCAGCCCCCTACTTCTGCCAGCCCAAAATACCAGGGTACCAGGGGGATGCTGGCCCCCAGCTCGGTCAGGGTGCTGCACAAAGCCCCCACTGATGGTGAAGGCACAAAGGGTCTGGGGTACAAACTCACACCCCTCTTATAGCCAAGACCCAATGCTGTTGGGAGTTAAGTTCAACCCACCTTCTGGAGTTGGCTCAGACCTACCCCAAACCCCCCCTAATTCGGTCAGACCGCTGTCCCAGGGGCTGGGGGAGAGGCCTTGGCACTGCAGCTGGAAGCGCTGGGCTCTGGGGCTGGGATCACAGTGCAGCATCTGCATGGAGCACCCACGATGGGACAGGCAGCCCCCCTCACCCTGCTCTTCCTGCTGTTTCCCAGGGATGGAGGATGCTCTTTGCCCAGACAGGGCCCTGGAGCCCGAAGAAAGCACACACATTATCTTACAAAGGGCATTTACTTCATTTTAGGAAGCTTATATATTACATGCATCTACTGAACAAGGGCTAAGGGCAGGGCTGGGCTTTGTCCAGACTTCCATCAGTGTTTCTGGAGTAAGTCAGATGAAAGAATCTTTTCCCCTTACAAAATACAGTCATAACACAAGGAATGTTTTAATTTTTTGTGTCTTGTTTTCACTTTAATTACTCCTCCCCTACTCCCTACCCTTGAGCTGCACATAGCCAATGCTCCAACTTCCCAAAAAAGGAGGCAGGAGAGGAAAATCTAACACCCCCCCTCCCCATACACCCTAATAAACCACTGAGATGGGAGGCCTGAATCTAGTTCTATTCAGAGAAAAAGTACAAAACCAGAAGACCAGGAATAAAGCTCTGGCCACGAAGCAGAGGCAGTACCCTTTAGTAACTTGATAAAAAGATTTTACACGTTGTGGGTTGAGAGGCTACCCATCCCTTTTGCTTAGTTCTCTCTCTGTCTGATGGGTCTGAACAAGCAGCTGGACACAGTGAAATATTGATTTCTAAAAATAAAAATAAAAATATTGCCTTCTTGTCAGTGTCTGCTGGATATTCTCTGCTCCCCACCGGAGGAGGGTGTATAGTGCAGCCTACTATAGGCTTAGTATCAAGTAGAGATACACAGAAGCAGATGTACTGGGCCCAGGTTGGTACAGCAAAGGTCAGGCTGGGGCTGCTCCTCTCTGCACAGGGGTGAGTGGCTGTGGTGTCCCTGCTCAGTCCCCGGTCACCTGCGTGGCTTGGCCGTCTGAGGTCTGGTTGGTGGACTGGATGAACATGGGCTGGGTGATGTCCTGGCCTGCAGGCATGGTCACTTGCTGGATCTGATACAGTTGCTGGTGGAGACGTGAAGGGGAGAGAAGGGCTGTCAGTGCTCACCCCAGCCAGCTGCTCTACCCACACGCTGTGCATTAACCCTTTCAGTTCAGTGGTGGCATTAACAGCAGCTCTCAGGTCCAAGTAAAACCTGACCCCAAAACCCAGGCCACAGATTGCCAATAGATATTTGCTGCTAAATTCCAGCAGAGCAACACTGTGAATTCTGGATGGCCAAACTGAGTTCAGGCTGCTGATGGAGCAGTCCACAGCTAGACTTAAGAGCCTTCATTCCTAAACCAGTTTGGGCTATACTGGATCCCACCCAGAGGGCACTGGATTAATTTGGAGCAAAGGCAGCAGAACCTGAAGAATCCACCTGAATTAAGATGGCCCAACATCCACTCACCCAGCTCCTGGTTAAGGTCTGGTAGCAGCAGCAGTGTTTTATCAGGAAGAGCCAATTTGCTAGAGCACATGGACTTTGGGAGAGTCTTCCCAGCCCCTGACTTCAAGGGGATGTCACACCAAGCATCGTGTCCTTACCTGTCCATCTGTGAACTGGCTGAACTGCTGCTGTCCTTGCTGGACTTCTGTCTGTGTTATCTACAAGGGTAAGAGAAGGAGGATCACTGTCAGCACTCTGGAGAGGGTTACAACCCCACTAACAATATTCTGCTGCTGCCTCTCAAGAGCTTTTTTTTGACTCTTTCAAGCTTCATCACCCACCACGTGGCAAGTTACAGCTCATGCTGCTGGCCCACGGTCATGCTGGTGCTAACCATGAGTCAGGAACAAAGGACAGAGGATTTGGCCCTTCCAAAACCAAACACAAGCATGTCCTCTCAGGACTTCCAGGAGGAGAATGCAGCCTTCAGGATCCCAGAAAAGCAGCAGCCTTCCCATCCTCTGAAGGCAGAGAAGAATCCCACAGCGACCGGTCTCAACAAGATACATGAGACAACCTGCTGGCAGCCACGCTGGTCCTGACGTTCCACCTCCACAACAGCTTCTCCCTCCCCACCAGAAGAGGTTGTGCCACTGCTCCTCCCTCACCCAGCCAGAAGGAACAGAAGTAAAGAGAAGGCTGATGAACTCGAGTTTTTACCTGCAACCAGCTCAGAAGCAGCATGAGACACACACACATACATGGCTAAAGGAGACTGCTGCTGCGCTCCTCGCTCCGTTACGCTGATGAAGGGAACAGGAAGCAAAGAAATGCAGGAATCCTAGCCCAAGAGTGGCTCAGTTTGTCTGGAATGTGCAGTTTCAGGAGGTAGGGAACAAGACTTTCCACAGTTAAACGTCAGCCCTGGTGTTTTCAGTGCGTACCTGCTGCGCATTGGTTGCAAGCGTCTGGATCTGCCCCTGGACTACCTGGGTGCCTGACACAGGCTGGGCTAAGCGGATATACTGCAGCTGGCCAGCATTCAACTGGACCTGGAGACAAGCAGGAGGGGGCAGGGGAAAGACAGTTAAACAGGGAACGGTGTAACCTCACCACACACAAACTTGCCTCCTCATTTCCCACACCCGAAGCCGGAGCGATAGGTGACGCCGGGGGAAACAGCTTCAGCTGCTGAGGAACTAAAATCACAGAGCCTGGCAAAAGCAAGGATGAAGTCTGCAGGACTCCTGTGGGTTCTTGAAGTTAAGACCCCGAGGAAGCACAACAGGACTTCTTTATCCAGAATGGGAGCAGTCAGTTAGTAGCCAAAGCATGTTAAATTCCTACATTTCAGATGGGTTTTGTTGAGAATTATTATTATTTCTTATTTCTTTCTCCTTTTGGGTGACAAGAAGCAGGTTACTACTTCTGATGTAGCATTTCACATAAGGAAAACTCAGTGGAGCTGAAGGTAATGATTGCTCCTATTATATCCTGCCAATAAAAAAGTTATAAAAGAATACAGTGGAATTTTTCACATGAGATGACAAACCCCAGGAATATGGCAAGGTGACATGTGGAAGCTGTAGTGCAAGTTTCTGCCAACACTTGTTGTCCATCCCACTTCACAGGCCAACACTTTGAGTGGCCATCCCTTGAGTACAACATTCAACCCCTACATTGGTTCCCCCACCCCTGACCTTGCAGGGTTAGATGTTTGGGGGAGTGGGATGAGAAGATGATGTCATTGTGGTCCCCTCAGTGCTCACCTTGTGTTTCCTCTGATTAAACAGCCAACTCTACCAGTGCACAGCTGGGGAGCAGTAAACAGGTCACAGCACAGGGTGATACTGATGTTGAATCGTTCATTTAGTGGTATTTAACTTTAGTACATTTGGAGTCACAGCTTTAGGGTTAATTATGTATTAAAAAAGTATTTTGAGGGTTTTTTCATTGGCAAAAGGGGAAAGAAGGACATGGAAAACACTTGAAAACTGCTCCCTGACAGAGGTTCAAGTGCCTAGAACATGGTCTTGGCATTTACACAAACGCCACTGACTTCACCAGCTGCATCTAAAAAGCTCCAATATTATTCCAAGAGCAAATAAACTCCACATGAGCATAAACATTTCAATAAAGAATTTGTTTCTGCACCAAGATCTGCCTGCAGATCATGTTTTCCACGCTGGGGGCTTCCTGCATGGATTTTTAACTGCACTAGTGTGGGTGAAAGGCATTTCAAGAGAACATCGTTCTAGAAAGGAGAATGAGCTTCAAAAGAACTCACCCAGCCAGGGCTAGCTAAAATACAGGTTAGATTTAACACAAAGACAAACAAATCATTACCATTTAATTGACATAAACACTTCCAGGCTTTTCTGGTTTTAAACACTAAAAGCCACTTTTCCAGAGGCAACCCATGGTCCTAGAGTAAACAGAAATCACTGCAGAGAAGGGCACTGAGGAGCAGGAGGAAAAGCAGCAGAGAACATCAGTAAGATCCTCTCAACGCTGCTGCCATCTCCAGAGGCACTGCTGGTTTTATGAGTGCTTCAAACTGTCCTGTTTGTGTCACAAAGATTCTCTGCTGATGCAGGAGTGAGAAGGACCCATCAGAAGACAGAAAGGAAGCACAGAGCAGAGCAGCACAGAGGAGACCTTGTAACTCTGAAACCAAACAAGCTGCTCTCCAGGTTTGGGTGCTAAGAAGCTCTTGTAGTGAGCACAAGGCTCCATCTTCCATTCTACTCCACTTGCTGGAGGTGAGCAAGGGGCCAGATGCTTCCTTCAGCATGAACTGTGATTCTTCCACACGCGGTCATTAAGGAGAATCCTCTTAATTAGTCAAATCAGTTCTCCCCACTAGATAGAGAAGTGCAAACTGTGACCATCTGACTCAAACACTACTCCTGAGTCGCTCTGGTTTGCAGTCTTGGCTTGTTAGAGGTGCCCAAAGACAGAAGATGCCACGCTCTGGCACTCAGCAGTGTCTGTCCCATGCCTGCAGCACAAGCAGCAGCTGAGGACCAGTCAGAGGTACCTGTGATGCTCCCAGGCAAGAAGGCAGCAGAAGCATTACCCAAAAACCAGACACTAATTAGAGCTTCCAGTCTCACACTCCTAAAACACAGGACCACTTGCAAGAAGTTCTACCTATGGGGAGAACGGTGCTTTCTGCACTGGGTGATGGCCCACTCACAGCTATGTTTGCCCTGGATGATCTCCAAGTCCCCTTTGTAGGGAGTTAAGCCTTTACTGGAGACAACTGGAAAACAAAGTCTGATCTGTTCTTCTGTAGCTGAAGCAAAGGAGGAGGATGCAACAGTTCAGTTGTAACGGATTCACTTAGGCTGGGGGTGGAGCTCTCCTTCCAAAATGCTCTGAAGATCAAGGATCTTGGAAAGACTTTCATCAGGAAAGGAAGGAAGGCAGGAAAGAAGAGCATGTGTTGTGGCTTCAGCTGGGATGGAGTTAATTTTCTTCCTAGTAGCAGCACAGTGCTGTGCTTTGGATGAAGGGCAGGAATAATGTTGATAAGGCAGTGATGTTTTGGTTGTTGCCAGGCAATATTCACACCGAGTCAAGGACTTTTCAGCTCCTCACAGCACCTTGCCAGTGAAGAGGCTGGGGGTGCACAAGGAGCTAGGAGGGGACCCAGCTGGGACAGCTGACCCCAACTGGCTAAAGGGATATTCCACACTGTCACTTCTCAGTACACAGAATCTGGGGGAAGCTGGCTGGGGGTTCACACTGCAGCTCAGGAACTACCTGGGCGTTGGGGGTCTGCGGGTGGTGAGCAACTGTGCTGCACATCTCTTGGCTGGTATGTTCTTACATCGTTATGAGGATTATTCTTCTCTTCCTTTTCTGCCAAATTAAACTGTCTTTATCTCAACCTCTGAGTTTTCCCCCCTTTTTTTTCCTCCTCCCAATTCCTACCCCATCCCACCATGGAGGGGAGGCTGGGAGGTTGTTTTAGCTGGTGGCTGGGCTAAGCCACGATGGAGTGTAAGAAGAAATGTAGTGGAGAAGGCAGAGAAGAAGAAAGGTCACTTGTAGTAAACCACCATATGTGGCAAAGCAACTCAGTCCCTGTCTGACCAGCACCTTCAGCTGAGCAGCAGGAATGAGCCAAAGATTTAAGAGATGAAAAGAATTTGGAAGTGAATTGGCAAAACCTGGTGACAAACAAGCTCAACCTCTTCCAAGATGCTGCCTTGAAGCACAAACATTGGCCAGACACACAGAGGGGAGCTCAGCAAACCTTAAAGAGCCAAACCCATGGGAAAGATCAGCTCTGCCCCAGCTGTGGGTGCACCTCTAGATACCAGAGATCAAAGTGAAACGCTTGTCTTGGTCCCTTGGGCTGACCTTTGGTTGCTGGTTAAGTACACAGAACTGGATGGGTTTTTTTTTATTTTAAGAGGTGTGAAGTTTTCCAGATGGGAACCAAAAGACTTGGCTTTGTTGTGACTGAGGGACAGAGGGGTGGCAGGGGGGAAGAAGTGACATTTTTCTGACCCACACATTTACCTAGAACGTTACTGCTGATGCTGAGTACTCAAAATGCCATTCTTAAGATCACAGCAGGTCTGTACTGATGTGAAAGCAAAGATCTGCAAAGCCATTCTTCCAACCAGCTCTAAGGATTTTGTAGAAATATTTCTTATAGCATAAAATTTATTAATAAACTCACAGATGGCCCCTTTCCCACTCAGTCTGCCAGGTCACGACTTCAGATTGCAGAGGCAGAACCAAGTAGAGGCACAAGAAGTTAATTATGCTTTATTGAAACCATGCTGTAGTAAAGGAGTCAGGTTTATCCAGGAAATATTTCATTTATTGCTTCCTAATTGTAACTATTTCACTCAGGGGGAAGTGTTGGGGCAACAAATCTGCACTGGATGGGTTAGATTTATTTCCCCCTTCATGTCACACCCTGTTAGTTTTCCTCTCTCAGTGCAGGAAACACACCACTCAGTCCAAACTTCCTCTGGCAGATAAAAAAGCATACATATACAATCACACCAGCAGACAGTTTGCTCACAGGACTGTTAAACAACTCTACCAGTAAAGCCTTACCGGTATCTGCTGGATCTCTCCTGTATTGGTGATGATCTGCTGCATGACTTGCATGGTCTGCCCAGTTCCACTCTGAGCCTGCTGGGTCTGTCCTTGGGGCTGGGCCTGCACTATCTGTACCTGCTGGCCTTCTCCAACCTGCATCGTCACGGGGGTGGTCTGCAGTCAGAACAGGGACAGGGACCCAGCAGGGACTGAACACCAGTGAAACACCCACACGATACAGAGACCACAATGAACAGACTGGCTTCTAATCCCCCCAGTACCATGTGGATGCTTCAATCACCACAGAGGGAACCCAGGACCTAACAATCCCTTATTAAGGTGTCTTAGCACCTGACCACAACCAGAAAACACATCTCTAGATTGCCATTGCCTGTGGGACACTGTAACACACTGCAGAGGAGTCCAGGCTCTGGCTCCAGGGGAGCACAAAGCCCCCGGACGCTGCTCGTGGCTCACCTGCCCCTGCTGAGGCTGGGCAATGATGATCTGTCCTGGCTGGATAGTCGTGGTGGATGTGGTGGTCTGTTGTCCTTGCTGTTGTCCCTGGACCTGCACTGCAGCAGGTTGCTGAGCCAGGGTGAAGTAATACTGTACAGGCTCAGCTGGGGTCACAGCCTGACGCACCTCTTCCTGCAGCACAGGGGAGAGAGAGGTAAACAGGGAGGGAACAGATCAACAGCCCAACACCCCAACTGTGGCTGAAACCACCCCCCACCCTGTAAGCACCTTCCCATGGAGCATACCTTTAATCCCTTGTTTGTAACAGTTTAACTAAGTCAATTGGCAATGATAAATCAAAGTGAGTTCCCTTATTTACTCAGCTGTATGGAAATCCAGACCATCCCCAATACCCCAAGTAGAATAATGTAGCCAGCAATTTCATTCTGAGAAGCAAGTGAGTAAAATCACCATTAGTTGAAAACCACACAACTCCTCATCAGTGAGCTCCATCACTGCCTGTTCTCTTAACACAGGATGAATTGCAAATGCACCAGGAAGACTTCCAAACCCCTCAGCTGTCAACCCCCTCTTCTTAGCCTATGTGCCCAACACCAGTCTCAATCCAGCTCTGACATTAAACCACTGGGAATACGTGTCATGGACTTGACATATACTGTTGTGCCTTCAGTTAGTTATTTAAATCCAGCTTTTCCAGAATTACAACTACTTCGTTTTAAACTGTGGCTTAACAGCCTGATTCTGCTGGCGGCCAGAGTATCTCCCACAGCATGAAAAGAACAGAAGCTCGCTCCCAGAAAGCACAGGCTGTAAAACTGCTGGTTTGTTTTATCTGAGCATGTATTCAGGAGAGAAAAACCCCTTATGATTAACGATATTTCAGGCAAAGAAGTAGATTTTCAGAGATTACGTGAAGTGGCAAGCCGTTAACACTCAAGAATCACAATTCTTGAGCTCCCCAGAGGAGCAGTTGGATCCTGCACCTTGTGGAAGATGTGCCTCACCAGATGTTCACTCCATGGCAGAAGGCGTAAACAATCCTCTCCCAGCCACCTCGAGTTCACAGCTGAGAGTGTAGGATGTTTACACGTGCTACAACATGGTGGATTCCCCTTTACACAGGTCTGCTTGACTCCCCTGCATTAAAGGAGGCTTGCTCATGGACTGCCTCCAGTATATCCAGCTGGATGGGAAAAGAAGAACTCCGATTAAGTAAGATCAATGTGTGTTGTCTAGATGGGCATCAGGCAGGAGTGATGAGCCCGTTTGCTCAGTCGTTCCTCACTCAGAGGGACAGCAACTCAAGAAAAGACTTACTACTGGGATGTTTCTCAACAGCCCACCAGAAAACTCCCCTCCAAGGATGAAGCTGCTCACAGTGAGCTGTAATCAAGAAGCAACTTCCAAGCCCAGCTCTCAGAGCCCACACCAGCACTATCCCATAACACCACAAACCACCACAACCTGACACTTACAATACTTCCTACAGGTGGTAGTTCACTCATTATTCCTACTCACTTCATCAAGGATTAATAACAAATGTTAAATATACATTCAGCAGGCCCCATCTCCAGTTAACCCTAAAACCACACGCACAGAGGAGCTGTGGCTGTGCCTGGAAAGCCCAGCCCTTTGTTCTGCTCTTTCTAGAGCTCTCCAATCCTCAATTCCTGGTTGAATCCCACAACAATTAAGGCAACCGAGTACTTCTGCAAGTACCTACTCCAGGTTCAGTTGCATTTGCTACAGGCAAAGGTGGCTTTTAATCCAAACCTGCTGCAACTACACTATATCACATCGTTTGCCATCTTTTATTTTCCAGCCACAGCTTTAGTTACCAGAGCAACATAACAGTGGTGGATTCATTCCCAGCTCTTCCACAGAACCAACGCTAACTTGTCAAACAGTCTTTTCCACAGTAGAGATAAAATACAGATCGCACCCCCAGCCAAACAGCACAGGCTGTCAGCCTCTAGCAGCTGCTTTTCAACACCATTGAATCAAAGGAGTGTTTTCCACTGTGAAGCCCTAAGCTACGTTCTGTCAGGCAGCTATTTCCCCATTAAACTGCTCTCTGAGTTCTCTTTCTCACTGGAGATGCTTCTCATGAGAAGAATCTCCAGCGATCCAGCAGTGTTTGTAGACAGTGGAGGGATTGCTGGGGACCCACAATACAAGAAAGATGTGGGACTGCTGGAGAGGGGTCAGAGGAGCCATGAAGATGATGGATGCTGGAGCAGCTCCCCTACGGAGAGAGGCTGAGGGAGCTGGGCTGGTTCAGCCTGGAGAGGAGAAGGCTGTGGGGGGACCTCATTGCAGCCTCCCAGTCCCTGAAGGGAATCAGCTTGTTCAAGGGCAGAGACTGGCAGGACAAGGGGGATGGAGTGAAGCTGGAGGAGGGAAGGGTGAGAGGAGAGATTGGGGGGAAGTTCTGTGCAGAGAGAGTGGGGAGGGGCTGGAAGGGGCTGCCCAGAGAGGGGGTGGGTGCCCCATCCCTGGGGGTGTTCAAGGCCAGGTTGGATGGGGCCCTGGGCAACCTTGTGTAGCTCCAGGCCTGGAGGTTGGTGGCCCTGCCTGTGGCAGGGGGTTGGAGCTCTGTGACCCTTGGGGTCCCTTCCAACCCAGACCAGTCTGGGATTCTATGATCTCTAAAGCTTGTTTCAAACCAAAAACCACAGGGTTTCACTGCTGATGCTGTGCAACACAAGAGACACAGCCCTGGTGTGATGTATCATCAAGACACATTAACTGAGCAACCCAGATGCATCCAGCACACTACAAAATACTCCTGGCACTTGTTTGACTAGAGAACTCCAATGTTCTGTAATCACAACGTTCCGATTCGAATCGAAAGGTTCCAGCAAGGAAAAGATGTGAGTGATGTTCTCCCTCCCAAATATGGAGCACTTCTAAAAATAGCACTACAAAGTAGAGTATCTCAGGCACCTAAAAGAAAAGAGGATGAGAGATTACAACTCAACTCAGGCATCAGCAGAAAGGACCAAGAGTGTCTTTCCTCCCTTTGGCTGTCACTTCAGGGGCACCATGAGGACGTCAAAGAAGAAACAAAGTAAAATAGCAGCCTCCAAACTCCAGATCCACACAGGAACTGCTGGTGTCAGCGCTCAAAGCATGAATCCGTTTGCATGTTACCCAGATTTCTATTGGAATAATAGAAAGACCCCATCCCAAACCCCCCACATGTCAAAGAAAAAACTGAAAGTAAAACACATGCCAGCAAAATGTTCTGAAGTATGCCAGCCTTGAGTAGCACTCACTACAGATGCTATTTTAAGGAGCACCTTGGATTCTTCCAAAGGTTGACACACTGCAAACCTTCAGAAGCATCCAAAAACCAGCTGAAGGAGTTGAGAGCAACTGTTGTAAACTACTGAAATCTCCTGTTCAGAGAAGAAATTGCTCCTGATGAGTCCTGGGCCATGATTCCAGGAGCTGCTGGACAAGGAACAGTGCTGTGTGAACGGAGCTGCTCCCCACTGATGGCAGCACAGCCCTTTTATCTCCCAGGTAAGGAAGACAGATAAGCAAGTACCAAATTGGTGATCTCTCAGCAGCAAAACACCAAGACTTTAGGTGAAGGAGATAAATTAGTCCAGCAGGAGCTGGATCTGTTTCTTTGTGCATCTGAAGCAGTGAGACTGAGCTTCAAATCCCACCTCACCACATTTTTCAGCACAGAGGGAAAGGAGCTGCTTTATAAAACACAAACCTGTGGAGTGTCCCAGATCTCGTGCTCAGAGGACTGCAGCAGCCTGCTGCTGTAAACATCCGACTGAAAGCTCCTTCCAACACCTTACAGCTTCCAGTCAAGGATGTTTACAGTAGCATTAACTGCCCCAAAGGATGCAGGAGGTGGCACTGCTAAGCAAAGAAGCCTCTTTACCTCTCTGCAAGTCAAAGGATGCAGACTCAGCATGCTTTTTTAAAGTTAAAAATTTAACTTTAGCCACATTTCATTTAGTAGTTTTTTTGTGACTTAAGTAAATCCCCACATCAGACTTTTGTAAACCTCCACCCAGGCTCTATTTCCAATTAAAAGAAACAATTTATACATGAAAAATGCTCCAAATAAACATGTGAAAGAGAGAAGAACAAACCTCATTATTAAACCTGATCCTGTACCCCTTTATCAGCTCTCTTAGAGATTGAAATCCCACCAAGGAAAGGACAGAGAAGGTGGCAATCATTTTTGGGGCTCACCTGGCGCTTCGGAGGCTTCAGTTCATCTCTGGGAACGATATCGATAAGAAAGTCAAACTGATCAAACTTTGTAATTGCCATGGCAATGTCATTCCTCTGCAACAGCAAAGAGAGAGAGAAACCCTTCAGCTTTACAAGTCTGGTTTGGTTAGAGCTTTTTAACTGAGTCAAGTGAGAAGGTCTTCTCCAGATCCCGAGCAGGATGACCGCTCCACGTATTAGTAGCAACACGTGTAGAATCTGAGTTGGGGATGGGATTAAAAAGAACAAAAAATAAAAATAAAGCATTACAAGATCTTGTTTAGGGCAGGGGAATCCCAAGAGATGTTGAGAGAACAAGCTTCAGCATGTGGAAGGGCAAAATGGTTAAAAGAAAGCGTGAAGATTAAAACATAGAGTCAGCAAACTGGCCAAATGTGTATCAGGAAAGCTGGCAAGGTGAGCATCTCAAAACAGCTTCTAGCTTCACTTTTATACCTTGCCTGGAAAGGAAATCCAGAGAATATGGATAATAAAGAAATACCCAGCAGTAAGTCATCACTTAGATGGGTTTGCTTAAGATCTGAAATCACCTCCATGATAAAAAAAAAAAGGAGTTTCTTAAAAAAAAAAAAGAACTTGTAAGCCACCTTAAAAAGCAGGGTAAATCAACAAGCTCTTAACAGTCTCATTCTCATTAGCTGAGGATAAATTTGTCAGGGTTATATAGGAACAAGGTTTGAGAGGAGGATGTCTGTGCTGCCTGATGAGTAGGTACAATCTGAAAGACTATCAATCCTCTCATTTCAGGCTAGCTGATGTTTCTAAACCTTCTTACACTGTCTTGGCATTTAATTGCCAAACAATGATCATGTAGAAAGCACAAGAGAGGTATTTCTGTTGTTCTGCAGGCAGCATATATTATAAAAGATTCTTCAGCAGGAAGAAAATCTCTACTGAACAGATGTACCTCATATTTCATTCTCCATGCTGAGGACTGGGTGCAATCCAATTTCCTCAGGAACAGACTTCCGTAACTCAGACCTCTCCACTCAAAATTTTCTTCCCAAATACTCAGTAAGGAGAGACTGTGGCTCTCCAGCTGCACAGCCCAAGCAGAGAGCAGCTGTTCAGGAGGGCAGCTGCTGTGCAAGGCAAGGCAGTCAGAAATAAAACCTGAGTCAACTCAAGGTGTTACACATGAGAATTTCAGTGTGATTCTGAAATAAACGGATCCATCTGAGCTTGAAAACTGTTAACAGGAGATGCCTGAGTCAGCACTTGTACTCAGGAAGCATCTTGTTTGTGGGATATATATCAAATGCAGCCTTCCTACAGCAACTGCCTGCAAACCTGGGTGAAGCAGGTAGCATCAGCCCAGCTGAGTGGGGACTGAGCAGCCAGGTGCCATCTGATAAGACAGCGATGGTTTGAAATCAGACATCTCTCCTGGCTCCAAAGCAATCTCTGCACCAGTGTACAGGGGAGCTGACGTGGTCCTACACACCACAATCTCTCACCTCTGATCCAAGGGTCTGCACGATGGCTACTGTCATTTCAAGTAGTTCTGGTTAACATGTAAGACAAAGTGAATGCATTTCACCCCAAAAAAACCTCTAAAGAGTTACAGTTTATTCTTGAGGTCACCCAGTGACCTCTTTACTCAGGTCACAAACAGCTGCAGTTTTGTTTGTTCTTGTTGGTTTGTTTTTTTTTTGGGGGGGTTGTTGGTTTGTTTGAAAACAAATTAAAAAAGAAGCATTTCAGCTGCAGTGTCACACTGGGCCCCACAGGATAAACACAGGGACTCAAGTTGCTGTCTACAAAACATGCCTCATGTTATGGAAACACAGGGTTGGAAGCAGTTTACAAAGCAGCTGAAGGCTGAAGAGCTCTGTTACCTGCAGGGTCCTGCGCTTGTTATCCTCTGTGTGTATCCACGCTCGCAGAGTCAGTTCTGTTATGAATATCTGAGCTGCCTTGGCGAACAACACAGGAGCTTCTGCACTGATCATCTGCAAGGCAATTTATAATGCTGAAAAAACTGTGCTTTCCAAGGTTATCATTAGTGCTCTGACACTAATGTCCTCACAGTCCCTTTGTCATCGCAGCCAACCCTGAGTGCTTGCATTGTTTAACCGTGAGGCTTGGGGAATTTCCACCTCAGAGGATCTGTAGGCCTGACAGCCTCAGGTTAAGTGGGGTTTAAAGAGTACTGGGCATCTAAAGTTTGCCTGGAAAGTTTGTTTCCCCCATGATTAGGCAGATGCCAACTCCAGACTGTGCTGGACTCCAGCTGGAGTGTTGTGTCCAATTCTGGGCTCCCTGGGATAAAACAGACAGGGATCTCCTGGAGAGAGTCCAGAGGAGGCTACAGAGATGATGAAGGGCCTGGAGCATCTCCCCTGTGAGGAAAGGCTAGGTGAGCTGGGGCTGTTCAGCCTGGAGAGAAGACGACTAAGGGGGGACCTGATTAATGTTTATAAGTATCTTAAGTATGGGATGCAGGGGGACATGGCCAGCCCCTTCTCAGTGTCTGTGGGGACAGGACAAGGGGCAATGGCTGCAAGTTAAGAGTACAGGAAGTTCCACACCAACATGGGGAAGAACTTTTCCCCAGTGAGGGTGAGGGAGCCCTGGGACAGGCTGCCCAGGGGGTGTGGAGTCTCCTTCTCTGGAGAGATTCCAGCCCCCTCTGGACGCCGCCCTGTGCAATATGAGCTGGGGAGCTGCTTTGGCAGGGGGTTGGACCCCATGAGCTCTCCAGGTCCCTTCCAACCCCTGTGATTCTGTGATTCTATGACAGCAGGCCAGCAAATGTACAGTCACCCTGGGGCTGTCAACCAGCAGCTTCTCCAGGCAGTGCCTGGGCATCTGCATGAACGACTCAGAAACTGAAGAGGACAGGTCAAGGGCTCGTTTTATCACCCAGTTCTTACTTTATAGTTGGAGTATTTATGCAATTTGAAATAAATGCTGAAGTTGCAAAGGAGGCTTGGAGGCCTCAGTAAAGACTGTCTCACCAAAGTCCTTCTCCTTAAGGAGGATCTCACTCAGGTTTTACTCAAATCAAGCTGTTTCATTATTAGTCAGCTTGGCATTAATGCTTACTCCCTACTCCAGCCTTCTCATTCAATAATATTCCAGGCAGGCCAGAGACTTTTCCCCCTCCTAAAATCCCATCTCCTCTCCCATCATCAAACCTTTGGCACTGGTTTGGTTGAGACAGGGAACTGGGAGCTCAGGGGCTGGGGGCCGGTCCCTTTCCAGGCTGAATGAACAGCTCCCTTGTACAGGGAGACACCACACACCTTTGTCAGGCTCTCATTTAAATACTAAAGCTTATCCTCACAGAAGGATGGTGTCACATTGAGAAAAACAGGAAGAAAGCCCAAACCATCTCCTCCCTCAGGAGTGAAGGGTCTGACAGGTTTCCAACTTGGAAAATAAATGGGGAGGAGAAGGAGAGAGCAGCTCAAGAGCCAACCCCCACAGGCCATTTCCTTCTCCTTCCTTTTATGTCAGTCAATTCATGTGTTATCATCACCACTCAAGGGTTCAGCAGAAATACTGGCAGCAAACCCACCTTACCCCCTCAATGATTACTTTTTTTACACTTCAGACAGCGTAGCACACACTGGAGTGACAGCACCTCTCCTGCTGAGCACTCTCTAGCTTTGTGAAAGGAAGAGTTGAGAGAAACAAGGAGGAAACACCAGGAGAAACAGTTAAGCACTGGGAAAACCAGGAAACACACAGAGTTATGCCACAGGCTGGTATTTACCAGAAGGGAGAAGAACTCTTAACTAAAGACCCAAACACGTTTTCTTTCCCACCCCAGTTTAATGACACAAGGCCAGCTAATGTTGTGTCAAAGACAGCTGTTCCAATATGCTTTAAAACAGGTAATAATTAATAAGAAGCATGGAATTGCAAGGAATTACAGCTACAACATCCACCAGAAGGATCATAAATACTTCAGCCAAAGGCCCAGGAGCGTACCTTCACATCTTCATCCAACTTCATTATCTTCTTAATGCGAGCCAGAGGGAGTTCTTGAACTCTGAAGTCTTTCTGCAGAGAGATTCACATTGGAGACTCTTTACTGATACTTAACTAAACCCAAAGGTAAGATAAGAAACATCAGAACAAGTCTCTACTGCGTGGAGCTAAGCTGGGTAAAGTTGGATTATGGATTTTCTCTGAGGTATCACAGGTTCTCCTCAGGCCTGAGGATCCTCACCTGCTTTTCTGTATTTTACACTGATAGAATTCTACTTTAACCTCCCATCAGACACTTGTATCTACTATTTCACATCCAAGCTGAAGTCACTCTGCAGAACAGGATGTTTCTAACGTTACACATTTCTGCATCTATTTATACTTGAAGCAACTAATTGAATTAGGTGTCTTGGGACCCAGAAACCATTGGAATTTACACAAAGTCACCAGAGAAAATAAAGGCAAAGGAGAGCTATGTGGGGCCACAGGGTGAAATCTTTGCTTTATTTGTACTTCCCTGTTGCCCAATACCAATTTTGGCATTAAAAACCTTTCAAGAATCTTGTTAAAAAGCAAAAAAATCTCTTCTATTCCTGTTTTAAGCTGGATTTCACAAGGAGAAGTGCTGACTCAAAATGATGTAATGGTGGTTTAGGAGCCAGCGCTGTCACCGTACTGAGACACCCACTATCTAACGTGTCCCTTGGAGACCCTCCCTGCAGAAGGACCTTCACATCAAGGGGGCAGAATCCCTGCCCACAAAGCCCTTCTAAGAAGAAATATAATAAATGTCTTCCCTTCTTAGCAGATGTGTCAGAGGAAAGAAAAGGCAACTCATTTCTCTAGGGAAGAAGGCTCTGCAAGACATGTTAGTGAGACAAAAGAGGGGGAAAATGTGCTGGAAATGCTCTTTTCCATTGAAGCAGAAATACAGAGACTGGGGGCATGGTCTAGTCAGCACTCCCACAGGAGGCATCTTATTTAATTTATCTCTAAAAACTTTATGTGTATTTATATACATTTTTTCATAGACTTAAATCTATTAAAAAAGCATTTTGTGCCCACGTTCTGTAGAGAAACACACTCCTCTTCCCATCCTGCAATCAGAACTAATCTGGAGTGGGAGGCTGTGTCATCAGGAGTGCCCAGGGCTGCTGCACCCCACTGGGGTTTTGGGCAACGGGAGAAGAGGGCAGCCAGGGCTGGGACCTGCACTCAAACACACGGTGGCATTTTCAGCCAGTAAGCACCACATAAACAAGTTAAGGGGTTGCCAGGGCACAGAAAAATATCCCAAAGCTCTTTTTTTTTTTTTAGGTTTTTGTTGTTTTTTTATTATTTCTTTAAAGCCTGTTCCTTTTTAAAGAGCCCTGTGAGCTTTGAGCAGGAAGATGAGGACACAACTCCCCATTTGTGAAACTTCAGTATATTAACTTGTACGAACAGCAAAAGCACAAGTAGATGTGCACAGGCACAATGCTCTTAAAATCTTTAGGGAAGAGAGACAGTGGGGAAAAAAATTAAAGCTCCTTTATTCCCTTAAGGGAGACAGGGAAATGTCACATAAATCAAAATCAATATGCAAGTACCATGGTGAAGGGAAGCATGACCACTCCTGGCTACTGCCCAGGAGAACAAGCTTTAGACACCAATTCTTCATCTTTTCTGTTTCCCAAATTAGGTCTCAATGCTTTCACTGGCCTCTTCTAACTCATTGTGGAGCTGAAATGCACAGTTCAGCCTAGTCCTGTTTCGCCAAGACTAGGCTACAGTCCTTCTGGTTGGATGGGGCAGAGAACAGGGAGCTCTGGTTTGTTCTTCTAAAGCAGCTCCCTTGTTTCTCCCCATGAATTTTTGGCTACTGGTGGCACATGGCAAACACACAAACCCAGGCAGATAGCCCTGAAGAGCAGGCAACCAACAGCAGGCTTCTCCACAAAACAGCTGCTCCAGCCTCCACTGTGCAGTCCATGTGGATGAGCTTTAACTGTGCTTACACTCTGAGTAAGAGGCACAATTAATTTCAGGATTGGATTCTGCAGGGGAGAGCTGCACAGAAATGCTTTGCAGTGATCCCTTTTCCTTCCCAACTCCGTTCCCTGCCCTCAGTTAAAGTTTCAATGTTTCAATGACTTACTAGCTGGCAATGCAGTAAATAGATTCATAGAGCAGTTAAAAATTAAGCTGCCCATACTTGATAAGCTGCAGAATAAACCCCCTTTCGTGTGGAGATGGAGATAAACTACAGCTCTTGAACACAAGAATTCACTGTGCTGAAAGAGGAGAGTAATTAATTCTGGTTATGCATACAAATTTCTACATCTGTTTCTTTAATCAACTATCTGCACACAGACTGAGGGGAGGAAAAAAAAAGCAGCTTATCTTCAGACTACTGGATTGGGGTTTTCACTTTGAACAGCCCGAATTCAACTGGAGTTCTTTTGTTTTCAGCTACATTAAAAGCCCAGGAGTGTGCTTTCAGGTGTGCAGTATCACAGTGATCTATCAATCTCTCTTGAAAAGTCATTCTTATTATATGCCCTTGTTCTGAAGCACATCCCTTTTGGGGGTGGAAAAAAATAGAAGCTTCTTAGTCCTATTCTTATTCTCAGTGTATGCATGATTTTTTTGCTCAAATGGCTTTAATAAAGCACATGATAACGATGCACTTGGTATTCAAGTGATCTTCAAAACTTGAAGCTTGTCAAAGGAGTTAGTGCTAGAAAAGGGCATAGTAATTCTATACAAAACTCTAAACCCAAAAATTCATTCATAAAATCAGAACTGTCTGCCAATAGCCAGGTGTTTGGAGGGATGAAGGGGTGAAAGACTAAGTCACAATTTGAGCAGCAGCATCTCCCAGGGGTACTGCTGTAGCTTGGCCTTGGGTGTGGATAAGGGTTCCCCCACACACTGGTCACACACTGCATGTTACACAGCTTGAACTGTAGTTATACAGCTCACAAAGTACAACGTGAGGTGTCTTCTCAAATCCCTCCACCTTCTGTTCACTAAACCAGCTTCCAGCAGCTACACTTATACCTGTGGCTACTTTAAAATCACATTCCTTTCATTCCCCAAACAAAACAACTCCCCAGGACAAAGCTACAGCCATCACTGAGCCTGCTAACAGAACCTTTAAGTCAACTCAAACTTTGAGTCAACTTTGAGTCTTCTTCCTTAGTCCAGAAAGAGCTGCAGGTATGACTACTACATCTCTTTATGTGAGGAATCAGCTACAGTCAAGTTGTGTCCCAAGCTCTGGCAGCTGTAGCACACAGTCCAAAGCCTGGCTGAGTTACACCACCTTGCAGTGCGTAAACAGCCAACTCTACTGGATCCCATAAGCAGCAGGAATACATTCAAGCTGAGGTTTATCTTGCTACCAGAGCCTGGAACTATTCACTGGCAGTTGTACTGAAATAACACAACCAAGGAGGACACTCACCACGGTGAGGTTGCGGATCTCCTCCATGACTCGTGGCCAGAAGGACTGGAGGCTCTGCTGGGCATCGCTGTTGCCAGCTGTGCCGAAGCCACCATCCGTGGACATCCTGGGAGCTGGGAGAGACAAAAAGAAGCGTTAGCAATGAGGGGAGGAGACTGGAGTCAAACGCTGCCAGATGCCCTCCAAATCCCAGGAATACAGGAAGGGACCAGCCTGGCTAATGGCTCTGGAACACGTGCAGGTCTCACAGCATCAATGCAGTGAGATACTCACAGCCTCTGGGGTTTTTTTTTTAAAGTTATTTTCCCAAAGATTGAAAAAGAACATAAAACCCAAGAAGAACTGAAAGCAAAAATAGTCTCCTTATTCCCTCATTAGAGCTCTGCCTTTTCTCAAGGAGCTCTGAAGCACACCCAATGACCAGTCACTGCTCACACTTCAGTGTGTGCCCATTATAACACCGTTTTTTAATTCTGGCTTGTTACAGCCAACAAGAGTGCAGGATATGGCAGTAACCCCCCCTCAAGCTGAAACCAGAATGTCAAGGTCAGCCCAGTATTATTCCTAAAGAGCCTAATGAAACACTTGCTTCTGTGCCTATTTGAAAGGTGTCAGGTTTTGTGGCTTTACACTATTTTTAAAATGCCTCTTTTCTTGGGGTTAATCAACAGGAGAAATTAACAGTCTGCATAATGCTGAATGCTAAAAGCAGGAAGATTTCAAATTTAAATCTTTTAATTGAAACAATTTTTAATAAGCCCCATGTCTGTCGTTTAGTGGGATGAGAAGTGGGTCTGGATACTGTTGAATTCACACTGGATGCTGCCTGTGTTTTCATGGAGACTCCTATCCGTGCCAGTGGCTCTCTATTTATTTCCAGGAGGTAGCAGCAGTCATCAGGATGTAACATGGAAAAGACAAAGGGATAACAACTTGGTTCAGACTTTCCCCATCACTGTGCTGCAGCGAAGATGGTGAAGAGGTCAGGGCACCCAGCATCGATCATCCTTGGGTGACTGAGTCGGTGCCAGCCCGTGTGTCACCATCCAGGCACATTTCAAGCTCCACTGACACAATTCCCTGTCCCCCAAACTCCTAGGTCAAACTGTGCCTTTTTGAGGCCTTTCTGGAGGACCAGCTCCCTCTGTGCGTGGCTCCGGCAGGATTCCCAGCAGGGATGGCAGCCTGGAAGGATGGGGAAGAGGCACCAAAAGCACACAGGACCTGCCCAGATACAACCCAGCAGGATGGGACTCGGTGCTTCCCATGCCCTGAAACCATCTTGCTGATGCCACAAGTCACTGCTCACTTCTCCACCGAGAGAAGCAGAGGGAGCCAGCGAGTTCCTGACGTTGGACACTCCTGGGGTCACCCAGAGCAGCTCTGGAGTTTCCAGGAGTGACAGACACCATGTACAAGCTGTAAGTCTCCGTGCCTCCCGTAACAGAGAAGGGAGCTCCATCTTCTATGGGGAAGTATCTCAGATGCACACAGATACCTGTGTGTCACCACGTAACGGGAAAAGACCCAAGAGCAGATGTAGCTCCACCAAACAGGCACGATCCCCCTTTGCCTTCGATTCGCCATGTACAGGTTTCTTTCAGCCCTTCCTTGAGCTGAAGGGAAGCACAGCAGCACTGTACAGCACAGAATCACAAGGTTGGAAAAGACCTTTAAGACCAGCAAGTCCAACCATTCCCATCCTGTGCTAAACCATATCCCAGAGCACCTCATCTACCCTTTTTTTAAACACATCCAGGGATGGTGACTCAACCCCCTCCCTGGGCAGCCTGTGCCAGGCCCTGACAACTCTTTCAGCACCAAAACACCGACGGGGAGGCAGCTGCCAGTTGCCAGCAATTTCAAAGCCTGCTGTTCCAAAGCCACGATGATCCACCAAATCTTCTTACCAGATCAAAGAGCTGACGGTCAGACGATTAGCTCGTTACCTCCCACAGCCAAGGCAGATGCTGAGCCATCCCGATATTCCTTTCATCAACCTGAGAAGGGGACACGGGAGGCGTGGGAAGAGCCAGAGGGGATTCTGACAGGGGATGGCAAAGAGGAGGGCAGAACATAGTATTTTCAATCTCGAAGCACCAGTTCAAGACAGGAAAAACTCCAGGTGAGGAACCCACGGAAATAACTGACTGACAAGTTACTTGATGGCTCTTCAACAACTATTTGCATGATAATACTATCCGCCCACAAAGGAAGATATTTCAAGTATTTATAAGAAAATACAGAGAGATAAATATTCTAATGAGCGTTAAATTGGCATTTGATTCTTCCCTCCTTGATCTGCATTGTCAAACGTAGACAAAAAAAATACTTTAGGCACATAAATAAAAGCTAATCCTTGAAGTCTGCTCTGTACTGGCAATATTTCAATGCTAATGCTAGACAGGGTCTTTTCTGCAACCAGAGATGCAATTCATCTCACAGACAAGCCAAATCACTTTCCAAGGCTTTATTTAAAAAAATACAAAATTACTTGTGTTCAACCCACTTAAATGCTGTGCTGGAATAGAGTGCTCTACAGAGCCCTGTGAAAAAACACCCCAACAAACCAAAAATAAACCCCACGTGAAAAGAGAAAAGAGCTAATGGAGCAAAGAGGAAGAAAATTCTACCGCCCCACCCCCCAGCTTTACCCCCTACCACATGCAAAGTGAAAGCTGGTAAATACCTCATGGTATTCATTTGGATTTCAGGAGAGTTAGAAATGGTTTCCTCCAGTCATCTCTAGTTTAAGAAGTCCTGGTGATGAATACAAGAATCCTATTGTATCTATCTTCAGGGTGAACATGGGATGATGTCCTATGCTGCTGGAAAAGGAGCAGCCTGACACCCCACTCAAGGGACAACTGCTGCTTCAAGTGATGGTTTGGGATAACTGGGAGGAAATTGAGTAAGCATACATCCAAGAGTCACCAATTTAGATAATTAAATCACTCTAAACTCCAAAATAAAAGCCTAAGCAGGTTAAAAGCACTGTGAAAGTTACCACAGTGATCTGCTCTCATTTAAACACAGGCACAGCAGCAGCACTGAAGGCACTTGCAGGCATCTGAGGGGGTGGCAAGAGAAGAAGCTCAACCATCACAGAGAGTGGCAGCGTTGGCTCCCCAAGACAAACTTCACTAATGGAACCATTCCTGGGCAATTAGGTAAGTGCCTTCACCCAAGGGGAAGCTGTGTGCTCTTCTTCAAGAACGCCTCCTATCAGGACCAGTGCAAACACCACCACGAAGAGATACCAAAGCACACAGCATGAGATAAGCCCATCAGAGCAAACGGGGAGGCAGTTCCTCTGATTCCTGGTGTCAGTGTCTGAGCCTGTCTGTCTTCTTCGATACACAGCTCGCAGGGAAACGTCAGAGCTTTGTTACACTTCATCCTTCCTCCTCTGAAGATTTCCTCCACAAGCCTCTGGAGCAGGAGAGAGCTGCTCCAAGTACCATCGAATCATAGGACGCGTTAGGTTGGGAGGGACCTTTAGAGCCCATCTAGTCCCACCCCCCTGCAGTGACGGGGACATCTTCACTAGAGCAGGTTGCTCAGAGCCCCATCCACCCTGACCTTGAATGTCTCCAGGGATGGGGTCTCCACCACCTCTCTGGGTACCCTGTGCCAGTGATCCACCACCCTCAGAGTGAAGGACTTTTCCTAATATCCCACCTCAATCTCCCCTTTTCTCAGAAGTTGGCTACTCTGCCACCAACTTGTTGTTGAGTAACAGAAGCTAAAGTCCATCTCCCATATCACCTGGATGCCACACAGTGTAACTGCAACCAGAGAGAACGTGCTGATCCCAGCAACACCATCTCCAAGCGGGCAAGTACCTTGTCACCCTTCTGCTCCATACTGAAAAAAAGCCATCAGCTGAGGCTGCAGAAGCAAACAGGGGTGTTATGCTGACCTTGGATTTGCTAAGCCACACCAGGGTGAGTCCCAGGAGCCTGCAGCCTACAAACCAGGCTGTGTGGAGATGCTATTTGGGGATGCTCTGGCAGAAGAATCCAGATGAGGAGCTTCACACACACAAACTGCACTAAATCACAACACGGACACGGTACTGAATTAGATCCAAGCAAGCAACTCGCCCCAAAATGCACACACAGCAAGAAACAAGGGTGTTAAGAACAGGAGTGACAGTGATATACCTGCTTCTCAGCAGCCAAGCCTGTCCCCACAGCCTGTGTGCCAGGAAGGAAAATGCTTTGTTTCCAGACTGAGGGGAAAAAGAAACTGAAGGCCAAAAAGCTGAGGCCTACACATAAATGCCTGGAGGTGATTACAGAGCAGATTAGCAAGCACATCTCAAGAACTAAGACATCAACACTTTGCAATTAGAGCTTTTCTGCTCACCAGAGCAGAACACCTTTTACAAACACTAACCTTACAAAGATCCCGTGGCAGCTGACAAGCGCTTAAGAGCTTCGTAGAAGCACAAAGCAAGCATGAAGACACCTCTGTGTCTGTGGTTGAGGTTTTTTCCTTCCTTGTTGGGTTTTTTTTTTGTGGTTTTGTGTTTTCTTTTTTATAAAGATGCTAGTTTGTGCTCTTTCTTTCATGCTGTTGAGTGGGGGAAGCAGGCAAATGAAGCTGTCTCACCCTGGATGCCTACACTCTGCACGCTTGAGCAAGAATCTGCTATTGGAAACACGAGCAATCACAAACAAAAACCCAACAGGATCCCTGAACTTGTAATTCTACCCAGAGCAGGTACCCAGCTGGAAAAGCAACAGCCAGGAACAGCCCACCAGACAAGCAGCCATGGAACATTCCCAGGCATCACCGGCACGGCTCGCCAAGCCAGCTTGGGAACTGGAGGGCAACCTCCCTGGCCAGCGAGGAACATCCCATCACAGCTTCTGATGTGCCTACTTTTAAGCTACTCCCAAGCTGGCCTTGACTAAGAAATCAACCAAAGCAAGCCTGCTGGGAGGAAAGCAGATCCAAATGAAATTTGCATATCCCTTCAGCTATTTGGCTAAATGAGGAATGCTGGAGGGAGGTGCTGGAAAGCCTGGAGGCTCTCCATGAAGGAGGCACTAACTCAGCAACCTCATCAAGTACAGAGACCCTGGTGATAGCAGAAGTGTCAGGTTCTTTGCATACAGTGCAGTCACATTCCCATGCCTTTAGGTATGGGAACAGGCCTGTTTTACACGGTGGTGTATTGCATGGCAGGAGCAGCACGCTCCATCCAACCCTCAGCTAAATCTAAAGCAAGATGGAGCCTGAAATCTGACAAATGTTTTGCCTCAACATCCTTAGATCACAGCTACAAATAAGGACAAAACACAAATATCTCTGAAAACTGACAGTGCAAAACCAAATTCCCCCCATCTGATTCCACCACCCCCCAAATAATAAAGATTTAACACCTCTGCCTTGACAGAAGACACCCCCCAAAACATCCCCATACAGATGCTGTTGGTTTTACAGCCACCACCATCCCACAAAATTCACACATTAATAATTAGGAATTAGTGTTACAGGAGAGGAGTAAATAAACAACACAGTTTTGTTTGGAAAAATATATCCCATCTTTACTAGCAAAGAATAAAAACCCCCCAATGCCACAGCACCTAGCAAAAACTCTGGAAGTCTGAAGAACTAAAAATAGATTCCCAGAGCTGAAAAGTGAATATTTAGAATAAAACCTAATCCCAGCATCCTGTGATGCTTCCAGTCTGATGTGCTAACTCTCCAAACTGTAGTGTTCTGTTTTGGGAGCCTGTCCCTTGATTTAAAAGTAAAATGTGCAGAGCCACACTTGCATATCTAAAGAATGAGCTCTGTGTAGCAATAAGTGCCAGACACCTGATCCTGCCAGAATCAGGAGGAACAATCTAGCAACCAAGAACTAGTTTCACAAGAAGAAATGGAGTTTTAGGTGAATTTAGTATCACCTCTCTCTAAATGCAAGCCAAGGTGGCTTTGCTGTATGACAGAAAGCCACACAGCAGCACGTGTCGTGAGATGCTGCTCTCACGACTTCAATTAGAGCAATTTACAGTATCAGAATATCAAATGCAGAATATACAGAGTCTGAAGTGGACTATGGCAGCAGCCTTCAGTCTCAGCAGCAATCAGCGTGACTGAAGGCATACTGAGAGGTTGTCTCCGTGCTGCAGCTCTTGTTTTGCATGACATGATGCCCTACGCTGTCTTATTTTAAAATAAACCTTTGAGTAGTCATGCTAATGGTCTCAAATTGCTTCCACAGGGGTAGCACACCTTGATTCCATGCACATTGCCTCTGCTTCCAGATCTACTCAAGTCAACACAGATGTTTGCAGCCAAACCTCCTTTCAGAACATAAGATGCAATTAATTCCCATCACAGTTCCAAACTACACAGTCACTAAACAGAGGCCAAGCAGTGCAGGTGCACAGCAGGGCTGGAAACAACCCAGGTGCCAGAGCCACCACCAAGAATTACTTTTACTTGCTTTGGTGGTGTAAAAATAGCTCGTAATTGTGTTTGAGATCAATGGTTTGTTCTACCTTAACGCTGACGCCTTGCACGCTCACTTATGTAAAAGGTTTTCAGTCAGTAACTCGATTCTGGAAGTTGAGTCACGTTGGCACTGCAGACAGACAGGTATTCCTTCCCAACCAGCGCCCTGGGTTGTGTGTTGTATCCGTTTTCTGCACCTCCTGCTCAGCACAGCTCCAGCTTTGATGAGGAAAGTGGTAAAAGCTACTCGGCCTTGCCAAGGGAACTTCCCTGACTTGTGTCAAACAGAGCATGTGAAGAAGGAACAGTCTCAGATGGGCACATACCTCAAGCATCATTCTCTACAGAAGGCTTCCTAGCCATGAAGTGAGGCACCACACTTAAAAGACCTATCACCGCCGTACACAAACCCTATCTCCAGGGCATATTTCACAGTGAGGGTGACAGAGCCCTGGGACAGGCTGCCCAGGGAGGTGGTGGAGTCTCCATCTCTGGATATTCAAGAGCCATCTGGATGCCTATCTGTGCAATAGGAGTTAGGGAGCTGCTCTGGCAGGGGGGTTGGACCCGATGATCTCTCGAGGTCCCTTCCAACCCCTGTGATTCTGACTTGACGATCAATCAGTCGCTGCCATCACTAGCAAGAGCTGAACCAACAAGTTGAAATCTTACTTGTCTTAAAAACACCCCCAAAACTCAACACCAGACACTGCTACAGCGTGGCACACAGCTCTACAGCAGAAGCACCGATGAGATTTGTGCCTGGCCCTGCTGAAGCAAAAGGCAGGGCACAAGCTGTAACACGCCAGGCTCCGGCGTTACGACACAGGAGCCTTTGGCTCCCGCTGTTCTGAATGATTCCATGAGAAAAACCAGTGAACACGGGGCCTGGAGAGCGCCAGGTGGGTGCTGCCATCCCTACGGGTGCCAACTGCCTTCTGAATGGAGCAGGGACGTCAACATACACATCCAGCTGAGACTCATTTCCAGGGCCGGGGTGCCAACAAGGCGGCACAGAATGAGCTCTGCTGACAAACCATCACCCCAGGAAGCGCAGGGCGAGGAGGGAGGGGAACACCACACTGGGAGAGGTTTATGCAGTGTGTTTGTGGACAGCAGATCGGCTTTAAGAAAACAAAATACTCCACATTGTAACAAAAAGGAAGCAGGAACACTTTAAATTGGCTATATAATCCACAACTGTTTCAGCTCCTCACAGCAGTAATGATGCTGCTGTTCTTAAAGCATAAAAGCCTCTATCAATACATTATGAATGAAGTTATGGCTAAACTATAGGCCTAAATCAGAAGTCTTAGACTAAGCTTAACGCTAGGATTATTTATTCAAGGGGAACTCTCTTCCTTTTCTACAAACCAGCTCTCTACAACCTAACACAGCCTTTCCAGCAGCGGAAAAAGGTGATAATCCCAACTTAGGAACACCCAAACTTCTACTCCTGATGAAAACATAACCTTTCCACTCTTCAAAAAACAACTTCAAGAAGCCTTCAGTAAACCAAACATAGTTCAAAACACAAGAGCTTCCTCCCAATGTGCTGTTCTAAGAAACTTTTGCAATTCCTTGGGGTTTATTTTTATCCCTTCCCTCTCACGGTGTTACAGACACACAACCCTCTGAGCATACAGCTGGCACATGACTGGTTGATTTCAGCTGATGGGAGAAGCATTCTGGGCTGGATAAGGTATGTATTCACAGATTTCTCTTGTTCTATATAATTAAAATTGAACAGAACAGTCAGGTTAGTCAAATGTTGCATTTAATTACCTGTGGAGGGTATTGAGCACTTATTCCTAAAGGTTTTTAAGAGAATGCTGCAAAATGGTGTTTAAGTTCAGTTCATCTTGTTTCAGGGTAGAAAAAAATAAAGAAATGACCTCTCCAGGTGCCTTCCAGCTCTTTTTTTTCCTATGAATATTTAGCAGCAGATTATTCCAGCTTCAAAGCACCGTCTGAACGTTTAGCTCCCTAATACCTCCCATGCATTGCTTCTGTTTTCACTCACAGGAGTGACAGCTTTTAAATCCAAATAGTTGTAAAGTCGGAGGAAAGGAGCCTGGATTACACCCCTTCCAACTACCCACAGCTTGTGTTAAACCAGCAAAGGTTCATTTCAGCAGCCAGCAGGGCCAAAGCAGCTTCACATGGCTCCCATTGCTGAGAGCACTGCAGCCGATGCTGCTGGGTCGCACACAGTGGTACCTCCTACTCTCCCCTCTCTACCCCAGCACCCGCAGCAGGAATTCTGCTCCTCCTTTTTCCCATCCTCACACACTTGGGTTAAGACCTGCCTCTTCACTGCCCACTCCACAGGGAGAAAACTGAAGGAGCAGAGCTGGTGGTGGCTTCTCTGGAGGGGGAGGTGGCAGGGCCAGAGTAACCACCCCGACTTCATTCATGCAGAGCAGCAATGGGCCTGATAACCTTCCTGATACCGAGGTGGTTATGAAATCACAGCCCTGATCTTGCAGAGAGCTGCAGAAAGCTCTCCAGGCACTCAGGCACTGAGCTGGGAACAGCCTCACAGGAGCAAGAGCTGAGTCTCCAAAGCTGCTTTCAAGCTGCACAGGACAAGAGAACATCTTGTATCCCAGACACTGAACACACACAGAGCGCCCAGAGAAACTGTGTTGGGTCTGATACCTCAGCACAGCAGACAGCACGACCTAGGCAGGTAAAGGGAATTGCCAGGGCAGACAATGGTAGGCTGCAGGCTCGGGCAGGCGACTGTCAGTTGGTTTTACTCCCTCAGGAGAAAAAAAAAATACATTAAAAACATAAAAATGCATAAAAACCACCTACTTTTGCAGAAGCCCTGAGTTTCTGTACCTACGAGCACAGTTAGAAGTTCTCTGCCCAGTTTCAGTCAGCATCAAAGAGACTGAGGACACACAGAGAGTGGATTTCACTCTGGGCAGGGTTTGGGGAGCACGCAGGGTTTGGGGAGCACACATACAAGAGAGGCTGGTACCAGAGATGCCCCAGAAGCACAGCATGGGACCAGAAGCCATGCTATGGAATCAAGAAGTGACCTCTGCACAGTCCAGTGCTCAGACAAAAAGGAGGCTGCAAATATTAGAAAACCAGACAAAAACCAGCATAGGAATAGGTTTTGGAGTGGGTTTGGTGGGTTTTTTTTAAAGGTAAAGCAAACAGAATAATCTGAATTGTTGTTTGTACTGGTTATTTTCCTTTCCTTTCTTCTTTGAATCAGAGAGCACAAGGGTCACACTTGATATTTGGTGTTTTAATAGTTAAACATTATTAAATAGCTGCTCTTTGCAGTGCCATGTTGGCAGAGGAGCACAGGGTATGAAGTAGAGGAAGAAAATTCCCAGACAAACAACTACAAAGTGCCTAAGGCAGATCGTGCCACCTCTCCAGCTCCCAATTTAAACACCCAGAAGAAATGGAAAAGCTCTTTTAAAGTAAAGCATCTTCCAGTTAGCCAAGTCTACTTCACACCCCAAACCAGCTGGCACACACCAAAACCCCACTGAGGATTGTGTTCTTCACCTTATAATCTTTAATCTCAGCCAGCTCAGCAGAAGCTGGATGTTATGCATTGTGGGTTTATAAGTTTTAAAGCAATGACAAGCTACACACCTCACAACGTGATTCCCAGTCCTGGTACTCATGTGGTTTTACTTGCTTCCCTTTAACATGAGGATAATAAGAACAAAAGTGACACCAAACTCACCTTAGCAAAACTACCTGGTCTTGGTTAGAGTTGGGTGCTTGCACTTTGCTAGGAAAAATTGTAGTGACAAACATTGAGGCAGGTGGCACCTTGCAGGACTCAGCTCACCCAGGCTCACACCGTATGGGAATGAAGCTTCACAACTGCACTGACATCAGGTAGTCACAAAACAGATGCACTTGCCACACACCCTGAACCTGTACAATACCCATGGCACGTGGTGCATTAATAGGGCAAAGTTGAAAGCCAAAAGAAGTATTTTCAGGTCTATCAGGATGATTTTGGCACCAAGGAGCAGTGTTCACCAAGTGACAGGCTTTGTTGATCCAGAAAGCACTTTAAATAGTACCAAAAGAGTTTGCAGCTTTGGTGGTAGCTATAAACTCATCACAGAGACCACTGCAGCCTGCTATCCCCAACAAGAGGGGTGGTCTGACCCATATTTGGGTTGGTTTGCCTGTTTATTTTGTATTTTAAGGAGAAATTCTGATTGTGCAACATACACACTTACTGCTCTGGAGAAAAGCAGAAGGCCTGTGAAGTCAGTAGGGATTAAACAGCCGTTCAGCCTGGGGTTTTTAATGAGAGTCCTTAATACTTGGAATTATTTATAAATAATTCTGCATTAAGAGTTTTTATATAAAAGTTCTAGGAGTCTCTCTCATCCTCCTGACCAGCCTCACAATTTAACTGGCTGAAAAAGCTACACTGGGTGCTTGCTATCGACCTCCCAGCTACACCAGGGCCCATCCAGCCATCACGGGATCCTGCACCAACACAGAGGCTGCAGCACATTGAGGACAAAGTTAGACTTTCATTTCCATGCAGCCCCAAGAGTAAGGTGTTTCTTTGCTCTTCTGCTGCATTTTTAGGCTGAACCATCACCAGGCTGTTGAGGGGAAGAGGGCAGGGCTGAGAGAATGATTCAAAGCACAGCAGGACAGCGGTGGGTACAGCCTAGAAAGCCATGGATGACAAACACGAGCTGTTCACAAGAGCTTGTGAGGGTTTGAAAGTAGAGGGAGAGGCTGCACCAGTCTAGAGCTGGGCCCATCTTCTGCAGACTTGGTTATTTGGGGTAGAAAAGTGAACTAAATGTACTGCTTCTAGGGGGGGCTGCAGCATTTTATAGTATTCCATGTTCCTATTTCTTTCTTTACTCATTTTTACAGGTTCAATTATCAGATGGGATCTTGTGAAAGTGAAAAACAATCATTTTCATAGCAAATTTCCAGAGGTTTTCTGTCTCCTGAGTGCAGCAAATCTTACTTCAATGAGGCCCAACTGGCACTGCTAGACAGGGCAGTCTCATCAGGCCTATTTTTATTTTAAAACAATTATCCTGCATTATAAACATGCAAATCTAGCAAATCTGGGCTCAAATCTGGCTCACCTTCAGGGAGGGAAAAGATGACTGGAAGTGACCCATTTTGATTTATCAGGAAGGGAGCAAATAACGGGGTGAGTTATAAAGAGAACACAGGTAAAAATCCGCCCCCCTCCCCTAAGATCTCAGCACATCAAAAATATTAAGTGTTTGAGAACAAATTAAAACCCCCAAACTTCCTGTAACTCCTGGGAAGCTTTGGCAGGTATCCTGAAGCTTGATCTTGCTGTCAGCGCCCCTTGGAACAGCTGCTGCATTTCTGACCCTCTGAAGCACAAGGTTAACTGTTGTCTTTATCAAAACACAGGAATTAAAGAGTTTCAGTTAGCAGCCATGGGATTTTAATTCACTTACAACACAGGAGGATTGCTAAACCCTGAAATGAAGACACCACTTGGCGTGCCCACGCCATCAGAATACAGATGTCACGCTGCATTATATAAAAGCAAGATACTAGTCCGATTAAAACAAGGAAAAAAACCAAACCCAAACCCACTGGCTTGAAAGGTGACCTCCTGTGGGCATCCACCAGCCTCGCAGCGAGGCACACAAGCATCCTCCTCCTCCTCCAGCCACTGAGGAGCTCAACCCAGGGACATCAATTTCCCACAATGAGCTCGTCCTTTAAACCTTCACTACTCCCACTGCCAGTTCTATTAGTACAAAAAACCCAAACCCCAACCAGGGATGGAAAGGGCCCTTCAACAAACCCAGGAGCCTGTTTTCTGAGCCTGCTTTTCCAGCAGGTGAATCTAGCAGGAAAGCCCAGAGCACCTTTGGGACACAGAGGACACACAACTAACTACACTGAGCAGCGCAAAACAGGACCCAAGGACCTTCCTTTCCCTTACAGAGCTGAAATAAAGAGTCCAGAACTGGTATAATTTGTTAATAAATCCCTTTACAGTGCTACCAAAAGCTTTAGGTTTCTCCCTGCTGCTCTTGACCCAGAAAGATCAAGCAGCACCTATTCTTACGGGGCTACAACCTCTTGCAAGCTGCAGGAGTGAAACGTGATGAAGAAAAAAGGTGTAACAAAGGTATAACAAAGACCTCAGCAGGATTTCTTCTCTTACCTTAGGGTAACTGCAGATTCCCTCACCTTCTGCCACCCCTCAAAAGAACGTAGCAGCTGACTGCATCCTAATGCTGAGGCAAAAAATACATCTTAAAATAGCTCATTTTTGCTTAAAGATGCTAATGATGACCTTGGCACTCACCATAAATCCCCTGATTCTGGCTGACAGCCTGCCACAGAAGTTCCTGCTACTCCACTAACATACCAGAGCAGCCACCATTATTAACAGATGACTTAGGGTGATGATTCTCATTCCAGCTCCCTTCTTGGATTGAAACTTGTACAACACGCCAGGCGCCACAGAGAGTTGAACAAGCTCTGCCTGAGACAAGGTGATGCTACTCACCAGTCTGGATTTCAATTAAAATACTCAAAATAATACTTGAAGGCCCTAACAATTCCAAAACCATCCAGGTTGAAGTTCAGCAGTCCTTTGTTAGCAGCTGACAGCGACGCAGAGATCAGGTTCATGTGCTCCAGCCCACTTCAACACCCCTACAAAAGTCAGCTGTAATTACCTCTGATTGTCAAAACAGCACTTTTAAGGTCAACAATTAGCAATCAGGAGGAAAAAAAAAAAAAAAGAAAAAAAAAAGAGGCCAAGAGGGGGACTGAGAACACTGAGCTGTGTCACCCAGTTCGCCCCCGAGAAGGCAAGGGCGTAATAGCAACACTTAGCATCTCTCCCTGGGAGCGGAGGAGAAGGAATGTCTGCAATGTGATTTGACTCCTCGCTGAAAACTAACTTTAATTCTGATCTACAAACTGCTCCCTGCGTCCTCGATGCCCTCAGCCATAGGGAGTAGCTTCATTTTTCAACTTGGATTCCTTTTTTTGGTCCTTTTTTTTTCCCCCCCCCCAGCGCAGAGTGCTGTAAACAAACTTTGTCCTTCATTCTGGAAACTCGGAGCAGTGGTATTTCAAGGTCACTCCTGCTAGTGAAGGAAGGCCTAGCTCCCCAGCTCCAGCAACTTCAGCTGCAGCACTGCTCTGGCAGTGGGAGTTGGGCAAGAGCCCAGCTGGAGTCTGGGGTGTCACCAGGAGAACGGATAAAGCCCTTTATGCTGGAAAACTTCTAAGCTAAGGCACAGTCTCACCCGGTTCCTCCGCCTGTCACCGCCGGGCTGCGGGGCTCCCGTGACCTTCAGTGCTTATTTGCAAATAAAACGGAAAACAAAGGGCTGCTTAGACGTGTCAGGAGTTTGGCTGGTGGTTTGGGGGGAGATGGGGGGGGTCCGATGCCCCCCCAGGAGCCGTGTGCCCGATGGGTGCCCGATGGGTGCCCAGAGGGCAGCACCCAGCCAGCCGGGCAGCCCCCTCCAAGGGCGGCCGGAGAAGACACCCACCACCCCCCGCTGCTCGGCGGCTGCCCCGGGAGCAGGAAAGCGGGGGGGAGGCGCTGCCATTTCGTGCCCCCTCACTCTGCCCCCACCCCGGTTGCCGGCTCCGGGACGGTGTGGGCCCTCCGGCAGGGCGCGGCCCCGCAGTGCCCCCAGCCGCCCCGGAGGCTCAGCCCCAGGCCCCAACCACCGCCGCTCCCCGAAGCTGTGCGTGTCGTTCCCCCCACTCTCTTCTCCCACCGCACAACGCCGGCACACCCCGAGGCCGAGGCAGGCAGCCCCCACCACCGGGGCCTGCTCCCTCACCGCCGGGGCCTGCTCCCCCATCACCCGGCCGGGCCGCAGCCGCCGCCCCCCCCCGCCTCAACCGGCGCGGCTCCGACCGCCGCGATCAACTTACCGGGCCGCGGTCGCCGCAGGCCCTACCCACCGGTGAGGGGGAGGCTGCGGCGGGGGGCGGCAGCCCCCGGGCCTCCCCGCCATCCCTTTGTCTTTGAGCTGACCCCTGCCTGCCGGGACTCCGCGTCCCCGCCGGCCCGGGCCGCCGGCCCCTTTAACAGGCGCCGCTCAGCCTACCCTGCTGCGCCCGCCCGGCCCGGCCCGGCCGCGCCCATTGGCTGAGCGCTGTAGAAAGGGAGGCGCGGCCCCGCAAGCTGATTGGCTGCCGCAGGCGGCGCAACCTCACCGTCCACTTCCTGTTTTAAAGTTACCTTGAGAAGGCGGCGCAGGGGTCAGAGCGGCGCGCGGCCCCCTCCGCAGCGCGGCGGCCGGGCCTTCCCCGCCCGCTCCTATTGGCCGGCGGGGCCTGAGGGGGGTCGTGAGGCCGTTGCTGATTGGTCCGCGCGCATGTCACTCCAGCTAGACCCCACCCCTCCCTCCCTCCCTCCCTCCTCCAGCCGCCGCCGCGTCACGGGGCGCCGAGCGGCACCGGCGGGTCACGGGGCCGCGCGCGTGCACGCACGGCGGCGGTACTGGCGGGAAGGCGCGCGCGGGCCCGCCCGCCGCTCCCGCCCCCCCTCGATACCGGCCCCTTAACAGGCGCGTCCCCTCCGGTGCCGTTATCCCCGCGCTCTGCCGCAGGGACTCTGCTCCCAGGTGTACGGGGATCCCCGGGCAGGCGGCGGGACCGGCTCCCTCCCGGTTTGTAGGGGAAACCAGCCCAAATCCACCCCGGGTGGATGGACGGAGGGCACCGGGCAGAGTGGTGCCTGGTCGGTCAGGAGGGGAAGGGGGTCGGGACGGTGCTGGCGGCAGCCTGGGGATGGGAGCAGCAGCCTGGGGATGGGAGCAGCAGCCGGGAGACCCGCAGGTAGCGGCCGGTGGCGCTTCCCGCCTGGGCTGCACCGGGAGCACCGGGGCGGTGGGCACGGGGCCTGGAGGGGATGAGCCACACACACACATGTAGGGACTGGAAAACTCAGCCCGGAGCAGCGACAAATGCAGCCGGACAGACTGCAGCCCAGCTCAGCCGGCAGCTGCCCGAAGGGACCCCCCGGTGCAGAGCCCGGCCCCTCTCAGGTAGCGGGGTACCTCTGACACCCCCCTCCGCCACCCCGGGAAGCGAGGAAGCCGCTGGCAGAGCTCTCCCCTGGGCCACACACGCTGCAGATTCCTCTCTGCACATTCCCGGACACAGAACGTGTCCCACCAGCCTCGCGTCCCCAGTGCCGCCCTTCTCAGAGCCTCCAGGAACGCTCCAGTAGCTCTGGGGTGGGACTGAGCAGCTGGAACAGCCTGTTTGTGGAGCACGGGGGGGGATTTTTAACCTGCACAGATGGACACACGGCTTCCAGCAAGTTACCAACACCACCCAAAGAGAGTCTGAGTTCCCTGAAAATAAACTACAACAGGATCACGTTCGGAGCAGCAGAGGGAAAACCTGTTCCAAAGCACCAACACTTCACTAGTTCCACAGATGAAATGAGCTTGGATCAGATAGCAAGCAGAAGCTGATTTAAAAACAGATCTTCCCTTGCATTCATTAAACAGAATTAGTTAAAACCTATCTTAAAAGTAATGCTGCTGCTTCACAGTGCTTTGTTCTGACCCTGGGGAAGAGGGAGGGCCTGGGAGCTGCGGCACGCTGACTATTAGAGGTATGTGAGGTACTCTGAGGTGGTATGCACAACAAACCCCCAACAGCCCACCGCCTCTCCTGTGGGGAAGAGGAATGCCTGGCTGGCATTTTGAGCTGTACAGACTGTCTGAACACATTCCTGTCACCTACAGCCCCTCTCCTGTGCACGGGTCAGGGGAGCAGCCCCTGCTCTCGCTGTGTTTAATAAAACCCTCACAACCCCACTCATTTTGGGAAGCCCTGCAGTAAAGGGGTTTGTTGCAGGCACTGCAGCCATTCCTGCTCCCAAGTCAGGCAGGGCAGTTGAGCAAATATTTGGGAATTGCTGGAATCCCACTTGAAAGATTTAACCACAAAGCTGCTGCATGAGGAGGCAGGGATGCTCTTGATGTGGGTACCTGTCACCCATCACACTCCTGAGCGAGCATCACCACACATCACTCACACAAGGCATGAGAATGTTCACTGATGAGCACCACTTGTCCTTATAAAGTACTAATTAACGTGAGGGAACAGGTTGGCTGTGCAGGATGATGGCTCGAGGTCACCCAGCCAACCTGCAGAGACCTGAGAACAGTCAGGGTTATGCCCAGAGCTCTCACAGAGTCACGAGGTTGGGAAAGACCTTTAAGATCATCAAGTCAAACCATCCCCATCCTAAACTAAACCAGATCCCTAAGTACCTCATCTACCCTTTTTTTGAACACACCCAGGGAAGGTGACTCAGCCCCTCCCTGGGCAGCCTGGGCCAGGCCCTGACAACTCTTTCAGTGGAGAACTTCTTCCTAATATCTGCTCTGTCCCTGCCCTGGCACAGCTTGAGCCCATTCCCCCTTGTCATATCACCTGTCCCCTGGCTGAAGAGACCATCACCCACCTCTCTGCACCCTCCCTTCAGGTAGTTGTAGGTGGGGAAAAGGTCTCCCCTCAGCCTCCTCTTCTCTAAGCTAAACAGCCCCAGCTCCCTCAGCCGTGCTCTGCTGGAGTCTCAGAGGTTCCACTCAAAGCTCCGCTTTGTGCTTTGACCAAGAACCTCACATTCACCCCAAAAACGTGCTCAACTCCTCTGCTCAGTGTGGTCACAGCGGCCCAAAGGCCACAAGCCCCTGCACAAGCCAGCGCCTCAAACATGCCCTTGTAACAGTGACACAAAGCCCAGCGTGGTTGTGACAGAGGTGATGCTAGAAGTGAGATTACAGTGTCACCGTGGTGAGCAATAGGTCACCCCCTGGCCCCAGATCAGTTTAGGCTGGTACCCGAGCATGGCTCACAGAACCACAGGGGTTGGAAGGGACCTCGAGAGCTCATGGGGTCCAACCCCCTGCCAAAGCAGGGTCCCCAGGACAGGTCGCACAGGTCGACATCCAGACAGGGCTGGAATCTCTCCAGAGAAGGAGACTCCACACCCCCTGGGCAGCCTGTCCCAGGGCTCCCTCACCCTCACTGGGGAAAAGTTCTTCCCCATGTTGGTGTGGAACTTCCTGTGCTCCAACTTGCAGCCATTGCCCCTTGTCCTGTCCCCACAGACACTGAAAAGGGGCTGGCCATGTCCCCCTGCATCCCATACTTAAGATATTTATAAACATTAATCAGGTCCCCCCTTAGTCTCTTCTCTCCAGGCTGAACAGCCCCAGCTCACTCAGCCTTTCCTCACAGGGGAGATGCTCCAGGCCCTTCAGCATCTCTGTAGCCTCCTCTGGACTCTCTCCAGGAGATCCCTGTCTCTTTTATCCCAGGGAGCCCAGAACTGGACATAACACTCCAGGTGGGGCCTGACCAGGGCAGAGCAGAGGGGGAGGATCACCTCCTGAGACTTGCTGGCCACACTCCTCCTGATGCACCCATCCCAGGATCCCATTGGCTCTCTTAGCCAACTGCAGGCAAAGGCAGATCCAGCAGAGTAGCCCAGTCCAAAGACATAACCCAGTTTAAGAAGGGCCTGGGTAAGCCTAAGAAAAGATGGGTGATGTTGCCAAGGGCAACAGCAACAAACAAGCTCTGACGACCCAGGAGGTGTGTTTTCTGGATGTAGGATGAGGGGAGAAGTTAACCACACAGCTGTGGACTCCTCGCTCTGCACTGCAAGTGAAGCCAGTGGAGCCTTTCTTCTCCGTTGCCCGTCCTCAGCCAGCTATCAAGACAGACAAGCAGTATTTCTTCATGAGGAAGCACAGAATACTCAACAACCAGCTCAGAAGTGGCGTCACGTTCCAAAAGATGTGGCCAGCGCTCCTGTTTCTTCTGTGAGCAGCCTGAACCACGCCAAAGCCTGTGCTGGGACACAGCTTGGCCACCACAAAAAGTATGCTGGCACCCAGCCCTGAGCCCCCAAACACCCGTACAGCACCAATGATGCAGAATGAATGAACCTGAATGAAATCCACACCAACCAACAAAGAGTTTGCTTTCACCTGTGCCACGCTCATCTTACTTTTAACAGAGAGTGTTTCACCAGTTACTGGGGGGCACTTTGTTCATTTTCTCAGCTCAGGAAAAAGCAGACTCTACAGAGACCAGATTCATGTGCAGCTCTCTTCTCAGCTCTCAGCGCCCTGGGGTGGAGAGTAAAACACTCCCAGAGAGCCACAAATTATCCCTGACCGCTCTGTGGCCTGCCTCGGGCCCTGCCCCTCTTCCCACCAAGTGCTGGGGCAGACCCCATGAAGCCTCTCAAGGGGTAAAGAAACCCCCCAAGCGTCAGTACAACCCAGCACCACCGGCCCGTGAAACCGAACTGGACCGCAACACGTCCCCCGACAGGGCCCGGTAGATCGGGCCTGCACCGCCAACGCCCGCTAGCTGCCCGGGAAGGCACCGGCCTCTACGGGAAGGCCTCCACGCCTTGCCCTGCGCGTCGGCAGCGGGACAGCACAGGTCCCGGGCGCCCCGTCGGCCTCAGGCCCGTCCAGGCCCCGAGCCCGTCCCCCGGTCCGCAATCCTGTCCTCTCCCCGGTCCGCTCCTCGGTAACCAATCAGCAGGCAGCTTACCTCGCCCGCCTCCCCCGGCGCAGACCAATCAGCGGGCGCGATACGGCTCTGCCAATGGGAGCGGAGCCGTCGGGTCGGGGGGGGGGGATGAGGAGTTGGGGGGGGGAAGAACCCCTCAGGCCGCCCCGCGCCCCCTCACAGGCCGCCGACTCCCCCCGCCGCGCCCCACCCCGTTCCCCGCGCACTCACCGGGGCAGCCAGCTCCACGACCTCCGCCTCCTTCGCCCGGCGGCCGCGCTGCCTCCGGCCCGGCGGTCGGGAGGCGGGAAGGAAGGGGAAGGGGGGGGGGGGCGGCCGGAGCCGAGCGAGCGCCCAGCGGCCGAGAAACAAGATGGCGGCGGAGCCGTGAGGCGGCGGCGCTGAGGCCCCGCCCCGCTCCCTTGGGCCGCGGCAACGCGCAGGCGCGTGACCCGCCCCGGGTCTCGCGAGATCTTCGCCGGGCAGCGGCGGGGCCGCTCCGCCGGGCGGGGGGTCTCGGTGAGGGGGGGTCGGGCCAGGCCGGGCCGGGCAGCTCAGAGCGGCGGCCCAGGGGCCTCGGCTGAGGGGCCTCGGCTGAGGGGACCCAGCGTGAGGGGCCCCGGGTGTGTTTCGAGGGCGAGCCAAGCCCCGGCGTGCAGCAGGGCCCGCTCCGGCTCCTTCCTGGCCTAGTGCGGGCCTGTGCGGCCCGAGAGCCGAGGCCTTGTACCAAGGCGGGGCGGTGCCTGGGCGAGGAGCCCGCTGCCTGCCTCCCTGTCTGTCTCCTGAGGCGGTGAAGGAAGCCCGAGGTGTGGGGATGCAGCACGGCGATCACTGCCCTGTTCTCCTCCCGGGCTGGGGCCGGCAGGTAGAGCTCTGTGCCCTTCAGCCAGCCCCGCCGCGGTGGAGGAGTTGCTGCTCATCCAGGGACATTTCCAGCCCTGCCTGTCGCGGCCCGGAGAGCTGTCCAACACTTCACACAGGCCCCTGAGCTGTTATCACTGGGTAACTGCTGCTGTCCCCCCCGAGCTGGAGCAGATTCAAGCAGAAGTCTGCTCTGGCCAGTTCAGCTGGCTATCTCCTGTCCCAGGGACTGCTTCTCTGGCTCGGGGACACGTTACACTGAAGTGTGACTCACGCTGCTTCAGTATTCTTCCCATGAAAATAATGCACCCTGAAAAGCAACTCCCCCTTTGCCTCCTTACTGTCTTTACTGGTGCCCAAATGGTTTGCATCCAATTTACAACTAGAAGGAGGTTTTCCCTGTCTCAAACATCACTTGAGCTGGGAAAGTCAGGTCCTGTGTGGCTTCTGGCCTTCCCCTCACCCTTCCCATGGAGTTTCCAAAATGGGTGATGTCTCCTGGTGAAGTTCCTGGTCTGGTGGATTGCTGTGTGGGCTCTGCACCCTGTGTGAGAGAGAATCATAGAATCATAGACTGGGCTGGGTTGGAAGGGACCCCAAGGGTCACAGAGCTCCAACCCCCTGCCACAGGCAGGGCCACCAACCTCCAGGCCTGGAGCTACACAAGGGTGCCCAGGGCCCCATCCAACCTGGCCTTGAACACCCCCAGGGATGGGGCACCCACCCCCTCTCTGGGCAGCCTGTTCCAGCCCCTCACCACTCTCTCTGCACAGAACTTCCCCCCAATCTCTCCTCTCACCCTTCCCTCCTCCAGCTTCACTCCATCCCCCTTGTCCTGCCAGTCTCTGCCCTTTTAAAAAGTTGAATCCCCTCCTGTTTGTATGAGAGAGGAGAAAATCCCTCCTGCCCCCTGCAGCCACAGAGAGCTCAGGTCTGTGGTTTGAGCCTGAATGTAGGAAACAGGACACACTTCTGTGTGGAGCTTCCAGAGCTCTGTGGCCCTGAGGCCAGCCTGCTGGCACTGAAGGGAGGGGGATTATCTTGCAGCAAATTCCTGCAGTCTTATTGAAAGTCTCACAACTGGCTGATCTCAGGGCTCTTGCAAGGCAGCCAAGGGAAACAAAAGCCCTGCTAGTTGTTTTTCTCCATCGATTCTCACCCCTTCTCCCCTCTCCTCCTCTGGCTGTGGGCTTGGAGGGCGCTGATCACGCAGTGCTGCTTGGCCCCCTCCTCAGGAGGGACTCGTTTAGAAATCAATTAGCTGCCCATGCTGCTGCCTCTGCTGCAGCTGTCAAACCAACCAGCTGTTCCTCCTGCTGGGGACCAGGCCCTGCTCCAGGCTTCTCACCACAACCAACCCCTCCTCCTGTTGTGTGCCCCTGTGCTGCACCCCTGCTGCTCCATTTCCTCCCCACCTGCTGCCTCAGCAGCAATAGATCCATTGTCTGGAGCCACTCGGCTTCCCCAAGGAGCATCCCAGCCTCCTGCAAACACAGAGGGCTCTGTGGCAGCCTGCCTGAAGCGTGGAGGAGCCAAGAACAACAAGAAAAAGGGGGGGGGGGGGAAAAAAACCCCCCAAACCCAAGAGGGAAACGCTTTTCCACTCTCTGCTCTGCATAAATTACTTGGTGGTTTGTTGATTCCACGCTTAACCAACATCTGCTACCTGCTCAGCTGATCCCCCCCTGCACCAGCACCCCGAGGAGCTGTGCTGTGCTGGCAGCACCCCAGGGCTGGGCTTTGGGAGGGCTGGAATTGTTTGATGCTTCAGAAAATCATCCCTGACACACGTGGCCCTTCTCAGCTCAGCCCCATCCCACCCCCTCCCCTGGGACTGCTGTGAGAGCAGCCCCCTTGGGACTCGCCCCACATCAGTGGGTGTTTTGGGGTGATTGTCCCCAAGCAAAGGGAGATGCAGGAAGGAAAAACCTGGGTAGAAATGGTGTAGATTTGAGGGAAAACCAGGCTATTTAGGGTGAGATTTGGGAGTCCTCGTTCTCCCAGTCCTCCATCTCCAGGGTGGAGATGACAGGAGTCATTAACCCCCCCTGTCCCAAGCTGTTAAATCTGGAAGCTTTCTATCCAGAGCTGCAGAGGAGCCACTGTGAGCTGACGATCAGCCCAGCTCTAACTGGTTTCTAACTGGGACACCGCACTGCTCCAGGTACCCACTCCCATCTCATGGGCAGAGGATGCAGCTCCCACCTCAGAACTGGGATTTGGGATTGGGTTTGGATCGTGTCATCCCAGTGGGCTTCCCAGTGCCCCGCAGCATCCCGAGGAGAGGCAGATGGTGTGCTAGTGCCTCTTGCCTGGCTGTGGCCCAGCACACATCAACCACGCCGGCTTTCCCAGTAGGATACTGGTGAGCCCACGTGGTTTCTCCCTGCAGAATGGGGAAAGGAGCTGTGTTTTTACAGCATCTCCACGCAGCTCCTTCTCCTGCAAGAAGTGGGACACGGTGCAGGAGGGAGAGCAGGCTGCAGAGCTGACGCAGCACCCAGAACCTCACTAAGCACCGGCAGCAACGTGCCCTCCCCTGTGGGCTCCAGCCCCTCTCTGCCCCCCAGACCCAGCACAGGGATTAACACCTGCCCAGCACAACATTGTTCTGGAAAACTCTCTGCAAAACACACTGGATTTACCCAGTCCTAGCAGAAACCATCTTCTCACCATAACCCTTCAGGAGGTACAGCTCTCTTCCTCGCCAGACACGCAGCCCCCAGGGCAGCCCCAGAGCCCCCCGGGCAGCCCCAGAGCCCCCCAGGGCAGCCCCAGAGCCCCCCAGGGCAGCCCCCAGGGCAGCCCCAGGACATTTCTGTCCCCTTCCTTGTGTTTTCTGCTGCCCAGAACATCCACCTCTCACTGGGATGAGTGGCGCCCACGCCACGGGCAGCTCTGCTCTGCAGAGGTGGGGTGAAGGAAGAACGTGGCACCCACAGGGTCTGCGGCATCCTGGGGGTCACCCATGCAGGACACTGTGGTTTGGGGGTCTCTACAGTGGCAGGGCTGGCAGAGCCTCTTCTGTGCTGTGTGTTAAGCCACGGGCAGCTCACACATCCCCCTGCACCACACGCTGCTGGTAGCCCCCGTGATACCCTAAAGCCAAGCCCCACGAATCCTCTTAACAGGGGTTTTACTGGAGTAATCCCATTAAACCCACCCCTTTTCCAAACCAAAACACAAAGGAGAAGGTGGTGAGGAGCTGACAAACCAGAGAGCTGAGCTCCTTAAGGAATTAAGAGACATCAGAGATGGGGGAGTCCTGATGGGAAACCAGCACAACAGCAAGTCTGGGGTCTTGGTCCATCCTGCTCCAAGGAATCACCTGCTAGGGATCAGCTGTGGGGGCTGTAGGTGCCCCAAATGCATGGGGACAAGCCATTGATCTTCTCCCAGTGGGATATCAGCGAGTAATCCCAGAACAACCTGCCAAAGGAAGCAGGAAACCAGTTGGTCAGAGTGTTTCCCACAACCCAAACTGAGAACTTTACCAGTAACATTTTATCCTGGCCACAGAACTTCACGGTTTCTCATTGAAAGGTGGTGGTGGAATAAAAACCTGCCAGGAGGAGAGGCTTTCCACCCTCAAGGCACGTGCTCCCACTATCTCTTCCCCCCCAAACAATACGTTCCCAGGACTGACACTTTCCCCACGAAGCTGGAAGTTGCCTTTGATGCAGCAGCCCTCCCTCCCTTCCCGAGATATTTTCAGCTGGTTTTTCTAAATATTACTCACAAAGGTCCCCTCCAGACAACCTCTCTCCCTCCCTGAGTTTGTTTATATGCTTTGAATTCTGTTAGGAAACCATCTCCCTACTTCAGGGAGGTTTTATCCAAGTTTCCATATTTAGTTCTTTCAGCTATTCCTGCTCCTTCACCAGCTTTCCTGTGCACAACGCTGGGACCCCACCTCTCCCTGGCACCCCCTTCCCCTCCAGTGGCTGCCACGGGGTGTGGGGGGTGGATTTTCCCCCCCATCCTCCTCACACTGATGAGTATCTGTTGATCACTGTACATGCCACAATCCCAAATCACCCCTCCAGGTCCTGACACCAGTAAGGAGAACCCAGCAGAGGCTTTGCCCACGAGGGTTGGGTGCTTCCCCACAGCCTGGGATACCAGTGGCAGCCCCGAGACCACCAGTATGGGGAGCCCACCCACTGGGAAACCCAAACCTGGCATTACCCTAGGCAGGGACAGAGTTAAAGCTGGCAAAGGAGGGTTTCCTCCCAGCACGTGGGCTCCTTGTCAGCCGCAGCCTGCGGAGGGAACGCAGGGAAAGCGCTGGAGGAATTTACCATGAGGAAAAGGAGACGCTGCTTAGAGGGAAATTAGCTGGAGCCAAGGTGAGTCCAAGGGCAGCGCAGGAGCTGGGGCTGCACCTCCACTCAGGCTCCCTCCTTTCAGAAGGAGCTGGGGCAGATGTCCCCCTTGGCTCTGTCCCCCTGGGAGGGCTGTGCTCACGCTCTGGTGGCAGTTGGAAGGGACGGGAGTCGGGAAGTTTACGTGTTCCACAAGGAGCTGGCAGCACGGCCACCCAGGCTGACCAGGGACAGGCCAGCAGCGCTTCAGGGCTGGCTGGAGGCTCCCCTGGTCCTGTGGGCAGCCCTTGAGGGGGGGCTGGTTGATGGGGGTGAGTGGTGGCTGGTGATTTTTGGGGTCTGGGTGGCAACTCTCGGGGTCCAGGAGATGGTAGTGGGGTCTGGCTGGAAGCTCTTGGGGTCCAGCTGGGAGGAGAAGGGTCGGGTTGGCAGCTCCTTGAGTCTGGCTGATGGGTGTGGGTCCCGCTGGTGGTCTGTGGGCTCCAACTGATGGGTGTAGCACCCGTCTGGTGGCTCTTGGGGTCTGGTTAATGCCTGGAAATCCAGCCTGGAGACTCCTGCTGCCTGGCTGGCAGGTGCAGGGTGCAGGAGCAGCACTCCACATCCAACTGGTGGCTGTAGGGTCCGTTCGGTGGCTTTTAGGGTACCGCTGGCAGCTCTCAGGGGGCACCCGACAGCCCCAGGCCAGACCCTCAGGGGGATGCCAGCCCCTCTCCGCGACAGCCCGGGCCGTCGGGGCCGGGGCCGGGGCTCCCCCGCCCGCCGCTCCCAGCAGCCCGCCGGGGCCGAGGGGAGGAGCGGGCACGGGCGGCGGCGGCGGCGGCGGCAGCGGCGGTGAGTGCCCGCGGTGGCGGCGGCGGCGCGGGGTGGGGCGGCTCTCGGGCTCCCGGGACGGCGACCGCTTCGGTCCCCGTGGCTACCGGCGGCGAGCGAGGCCGCACCTGCCTCGGAGCATCCCCCGCCGGCGGCTTGGAAAGGGGGGGGGCAGTGATTTGGGGGATGCCCGTCGCGGATGCGGAGCTCGGGAGGAGCGGGACGGGCGTTCCGGCAGCCCCGGGAGGGGGTTGGGGGGGGGCGACACACACACAGAGGGAGGGAGGAGGGGTCCCGACCCCCCATGGGACAGCCCCGCTGCTCCCCCCCCCCCAAACCACAGCTACACCGAGGTGCACCCCTAAACCTACCCCAGGCTCCGAGCCGAGACCTGAACAGCCCAAAAACCTCAGTGGGCTGAAAGCGTGGGGGGGGCTGCGGCCGTGCTGCCCCCCACCCCAAAGCTCTGCGCCGCCGGGGCCGCTTCACCGGAGCCCTGCCCGGCCCGGGGCTGTCGGCAGCGATTCCCAGCCAGCAGCTCGGGCACGGGAGCGTGTTCCCGTCCCATCCATCACCCCTGCTGAAAGCCCGTTGACGTCAACCCCGTCCCGTGTCCGCCGGTCCCGGCTGCTGGGGAGACGGGGGGTAGGGACCGGTAAAAGTGTGGGGGGGTCCTGCCTGGGGAGGGTCTGCCTGGGGGTCTCATCCTGGCACTATAGTGCTGGCACTCACCTCTCCCCCGGCTTCCCAGCACCTCCAGCCTGTGCTTCCTACATCAGCTTGACTCTGCCCGATTTGGGGAGCCTGTTCTGCCTTCTGGGGTGTTTTGGGCAGGTGGTTGGGGCTGGTTCTGGAGGGAAACACATTGAAGAGCTGGTGAGGAAGAGTCAAGTGATGCCCCAGGATGGGGAGAGGCCCCTGTGCTGCTCCCTGCTCACTGTACTGGGGGTTACATGAGCAGGGAGCATCCTGAGGGCAGCATGGGCATCGCTCATCCCTGCCTGGATGGGTCTGGGCATGGGCCTGGATGCAAGGTGCTGTGGAGCTGTGGCTGCTCTGCACCCCAAAACAGTCCCCAGGGCCAGGGCCACCGTGTGGGTGCTCACACAGGGCTGTGGAGCCGTCCCTGGGGTGGTGGAGCCATCCCTGGGGTGGTGGCTATGCCAGGCTCTGTGACAGCCAGTGCCTGCTCTGGGGAGGGGGGCTGGTGTCTGGGAAAAGCCATGAGGGGTCTGTGGAGGCTGAGCAGAACAATCAGCTCAGGGTGAATTGCATCACTCTGCGCTCAGGGAACGTCCCATGGGGCCACCCTGCTTATTGCATTAGTGTGCTGAGAGCAGGAGCCTGCCCACCCCTCAGGTGTGGGCATGGGCTTTGCTGGCAGGGTGGTTCCCCCCACCACAGGACAAGGGGCTGCCTGCCCAAACCCCCCCCCCCCCCCCCACCAGGCATGGCCAGCTGCATCACACAGCCCCTGCCCTGAGCAGCACGGTGCCTGTTCCTGCCCCTCTCCCCTCCAGCCCCAGTTTCGGTGTGTGCTCCCTCCTTCCCACACCAACACCTCTGCAAAGCCTTCTGCTGTGCTCACACGTCTCCAAACAGCGACATACCTTCTCCAACACCACATCACGAGGCCAAACTCCTGCTGCCTCCCCCATCCCAGCGCTCCCCTCCGCAGGGACAGCGATCCAGGGCTCGTGCATCGTCCCCGCTCCGCTCCCATCCTCACAGCACTGGTTGCAGCAGCCTTTGTGGGACACAAACAGAGGATGAGATCCTGGCATCTCAGTCTTCCCCCTTGCTCAGCCCCAAATCAGGGGGGCAAACACCCACCAGCATCCCCCACAGACCCCAGGTCCAGCCTGTGTGGCTCAGGCCCTTCGTGGGCTCACAGCAGCTCCTGCTGCTCCTCAGCCCTCTGGGAAGCATCACAGTGATGGGAGATGCTGCTTCAGGTTATGAAAACCTCTGATTTCCCTGCTGCTTAAAACCTGAGCCGTGTGGCACCGTCTCCTCACAGCATTTCAAGGCACTTCAGGTGTTTTGTCCCAGCACCTGGAACAGCAGGGACACAGGCTCATGTTGTAAAGGGATTTAGCACAGGATTCACAGCCCTGCTGACACACGGCTGGTGATGGGTTTGGGGGCTCCCCACCTGCCCCAGGATGCTGCTCCATGTTGGGATAATGGTGGGATCCTCTCCAGGCTCCTCTCCCATCCCTCAGACAAGGGGACTCCTGGCACTGGCGGTCTCTCAGCATGGGCACAGTGAATCACCCCTGTTTCAGCTGTTGGATGTGGTGTGAGGGCGTTTGGGCTTCTCTCTGGGCACCCTCATGCACAGCTCCCAGTAAGCAGCATCTTGCTGGAGCAGCAGCTCCAGTGCCCCATCCTGCCAGGGCTGCTGGTACCAGTACCAACCCAGGGGAGCTGCCCCAGCTTCTGGAAAGCCTTCTGCTGTGCTCACACGTCTCCAAAGCTTGGGTGCAGACCAGGGGTGTTTGCCATGGACAGTGCCAGGCTCCCACTGTTCTGGCATCACTCCGGCTCTCCGAAGTCTTCCTACAGCAAGCAAGTTTTCTGCTGATCCCTGAAGCAGCTTTGCTGCCACGGTGCAGCCTCAGCATTTAAAAAGCAACTTTGTTTTGCAAACAGCCTCCTTTCCCCCCCCCCCTCCCCAGCTCCTGCTGGGCTCTGGAGAGAGCTGGGACCCACGGGATGGATGTGGCCAGGCAGGATGCATCAGACCTGATCAGATGGGCTCTGGGCTGCTGGCACCAAAGCATCACAGAGCCACGTTCACCATCCTGCTGCTGAGAACAGGGTGGTGGGGGCAGCACTGGTGGGCTTGGTGACCCATCCTGGAGCTGCAGAGCCGGTGGCTTGATCCTGGGTAGCCCAACACCCCACCACAGGCAGGCTGAAGCCACCAGGATACAGTCAGTGCTTTGATTTGAACCTGAGGGGGTCTTCTTCACTCTCGGCCCACGCAGGACATGGAGCCCCTGGAGACCAAGCCAGAGCTGCTAATGCAGAAAGGGGAGGGGAAGGGGGGTGCTGCTGGGTGCTGCCTGCTGGTGGAAGGCAATCAGATGTTCTCTGCAAGAAGAGGAGTGCCTGTAGGAGCAGTGGGAAGCCAGAGCTGAGAGCAGTCCTTTCCCTGGAGGAAGCAGCTCCATGAAATATTGATGGGATTCACACACAAGCAGAGGAGCCGTGTGAGCTGCATTGCAGAGCTCGGAGCTGGGAAGGCAGCAGCTGCTGGGTAGCAGGAAAAGCTCCTTTCCACAGCCCCTCCAGTACCAGCTGGTTGGTACCAGCCCTGGTGCAGCAGTGCAAACCCTCAGCACCCGAGCTCTGGGCGAGGGGTTGGGGTCTGAGCGTGGGTGAGCCCATCCCTGGGGCCACCAAAGGCCCTGGGCTGGGTTCTTAGGTCCCCATGGGAGCCACCTGGTTTTGGGGGCTGTGGGACTGTGGCATCATGCTACTCAAAGCAGCTCCTGGCAGTGGCCACTCTCCTCCTCATGTGCATCCCCAGGGAGGGTCCTGCTCCTTCCCACGCTGCCCATCACACCCACACCCAGCATCAGGGTGCAGAGGCACCGAGCTCTGCCCCTGGGCTGGGCAGCGTGTCGAGCTGGGACATGGGGGATGGGGTGGTGTTTGCCATCACACCAGGAACCCTCACGTGCTGGGCACCTACAGGGGTTGGGCTCAGCAGGAGCTGGCCATCCCCAGCCCCAGCCCTGGCGGGTGGCTCTTTGCTCCTCTGATTCTTCCCTGTTGCCTTGGAAACGCTGGGATTCGGCACAGATCTGATGCAAGCGTGTGGCAGACGTCACGCAGGGACAGGGGGGAAAGGGACAGCACACCCAGGGCACCAGCCCTGGGCTCCTGGCATCTCAGAGGGGCTCAGCCCAGGATCACTCAGGGGTAGGTGTGGGTGCCCCCAGCTCCCCACAACATCCCCCCCTCAGTAGAGGATGGCTGTGAGGTGTGTGTGGGAAGATGCAGCGTTCCCTCCCATCCCTCCTGGAGATCCTCAGCTCCCTGGACAGATCCTGTCTGCCAGGAGCATCCCTTCCCCTGGAGCTGCAGCCCCCCAGGCTGGCTGGAGATGGGGGGGTGCTTTGTGAGCAGGATGGCAAGGAAATCACCAGAGGTGTGTGTGGCTGCAGCCAGGACAGAGGAAGGCACACACTCCAGCCTGTGTGTCACACTGTCACTGTGCCAGAGACCCCCAGGGCTCCAGGCTCTGGTTATCTGTGGCTCCCAGGTCAGCCCTGTGCACAGGAGCATCCCAGTGGTGTGGAGGAGAGCACCCAGAGCCAAGGCTGCTCCCAGGCTGGATGCACACCATCCTACTGCTTACCCCAGAAGAGATGCCACATGTCACCTGGGTGGTGGAGGAGCTGGTCTCCACGGAGCCACCTCCCAACCCATCCTCAGCCACAGCATCAGCTGCTGCCACCACCGTCCCATCAGTACAACTGCCTGAGGACTGAGCTCTTCAGCCCACTCTGTGACCCCCAGCACTTCCCATCCTGGGACAAAGCCTCCACCAGCCACAGATGGACCAGCCTGTGCCATCCCCTTCCCAGCAGGGCCCTGTGTGCCAGCACACTGTGACACAAGCAGCACCCAGTGCTGCTCTGTCACCCAGCCCAGAGAGCAGCCCCGATGCCACAGGGGTGGCTGAGCAGCTCTGGTGCTTCATCCTCCTGCTCCCCCCTGGCCAGGAGCAACCTGGCAGGATCATGCCCTGGGGTTTGCCTCGTCCCCTCCTCATCCTCATCCTCCTCCTGCCAGGCACAGGCTTGCTAAGCCTTGCTCACACAGCAATCATCAGGCCATTCTGCTGGTGCAGGAGCTGCTCCCATGGGATCCAGCCCCAGCTCAGCCCCATCCCACCTTCTCCCCTCTGCTCCCCTTTCCCCACAAACGGAGCCCACCTGGGTCCATCCTTTCATTCCTGGGTATCCTTGTCCCACGTTGATCATGCAGGAGGACCAGTGCTGTGCCTCCAGCACTTCCCAGCTGGAATTTCCCTTGGATAACCCACCAGAGCAGCTGGGGGCAGCCCTCCAGCAGCTGGAGCTACGTGCAAGGTCTCAGCTCCCCTGCACTGAGTTACACCTCTTGCTGGGCAATGAAATTCAAAGGAGCTGATCAGACCTGAAGCAATTCATTAGAATTAAGTACTTTTGGGGGAAATAAGCCTTTGCCTTCCCAGTAGAAGGAGGAGCACGGGTTTGGGAGCTGTGCTGCTGCAGCCTGCCCCTCTCACTGTGCCCTGCTCAGGACTGGCTGCACTGTGGCAGCTCTGATGAGCTTCTCTGTCCCCAGAAGGGTTAATTGTAGGGTTAATTTTAGGCTTTACCTGCTCCAGACGCTGGCAGCACTCAGTCCTCTCTCTCTCCTGGGTGCTGCAGGGGCAGCCCAGGGCCAGAAGGACCTGCTTCCAGGGGTCTCCAACCCCCTCCCTCCCTGGGGACACCCACCTCTGGCTTCAAGGGAGCAGACAGCTCCCCCAAATCACTCTGCATCCTTCCCCAGCGAGGCGACTCCCCAGCCAGCCCCACCCATGCTCATTTATCACCTCCCTCCTCCTCCTCCCCTTCCTCCTCCTCCTCTCCACACCTGCTGGCAGGGGTCCTCTCCCACCTGCCCGGCTCCTCCCTCCTTTCCCTCTGCCTTTGCCAAGGCAAGGGTCCCCCCTTTGGCAAGGGTCTCCCCCTGCCCCCCTTTTCTGTGAGGGGCCGGGGCTCCCTCCCAGTCCCACGTTGTCCCCCTCCACCGGGACACTCTCTGGGCGCTGGGATGTGCAGCCCCATCCCAGCGCCCATGATGACACCCCCTCCCCACCTCGCTCCCCAGCTCCATCCCCTGCCAGCTCCGTGATGATCAGCTTGGGAGTGGGGAGGGTGGGGGGGACCCGTTGTGTTCCTCAGGCACCCCCAGCCCGGCACAGAGATGCTCCCCCAGCCCCATCAGGGAGCATCCCACCCGGCTGGACCCGGCTCTGCCCCTGCTCGGGGCTGGGAGGAGAACTGGGTCAGCGGTGTAACCATGGAGATGCTGAAGGAGATGCTGAAGCAGCGCCAGCTCCAGAACCTTTCAAAGATTAACCAGACCCGTCACCCTCCGTCTCCAGGCAGGGATGGGGCTGGGGGCGCTGGAGCAGCGCTGCCCCCCCCTCCTCCAGCAGCGCAGGGCGGTAAGACGCCTCCGGCTCCTCTTCTTTAATTGGGAGGGGGGGACGGGAGGGGCTCGGCCCCACCAGCCTGGCTGCAGCGGCACCGACCGGAGCTGGGGGAGCCCGTGTCCCTGCCGAGCCAGCAGGAGCTGGAGGGTGGGGGGGATGCTCCAGCCATGGCACCCCTCCCGGCCGGTACCCCGGAGCATCCCGCAGCCATCCCAGCCCGCGGCCGGGCCGGGAATTTGGGGGCTCTGCTGGTGGTTGGTGGGGTTTCCCGTCAGGGTGGGTGGTGGTAATTGTGGGTGGGGGGCTGTGGGTGCTGCCCCCCTCCCCCTTCCCCTCCCCAACCCTGGCAGCTCGGGGCTGTGTTTCCCTGGCAGTGAGGAGGGGGCTTGTGTGTGATCCGGCTGCTGCTGGGGGGTCGGGGGGGTTGTTCAGAGAATTGGGGTGCTCTGCAATGTAGAGAAGAAATAATATATGGGGGGTGGGGGGGTGGGGTGGGGGTGAGGGGGAACCTGGCGCCCTTCCCTGCATCCCACTCTGGGGCTCCCTGTGCCCCAGCATCGGGGGTCCCAGTGCCAGCCTGGGGTGGAGGCTGTCTTGGTACTGAGGCCACTGGGACCCCCGGCTCAGTGGTGAGCACCAGGCACCCCCAAACCCAGCACCCCCCCTGTGCAGAGGCCAGGAGCAGCTTGGGAAGGGAGATCCAGGGTAAAACCAGGGGCAGGGTAGAGAAAATCCTTCCTCTGGGCTGGGGAGCGGGCGCTCCTCTTCCTTATCCTCTTCCTCCTCTTCCTCTTCCTCCTCTTCCTCCTCCTCTTCCTCCTTCTCCTCCTCTTCCTCCTCCTCCTCCTCCTCTTTCTCCTCTTCCTCCTCTTTCTCCTCTTCCTCTTCCTCCTCTTCCTCTTCCTCCTCTTCCTCCTTCTCCTCCTCTTCCTCCTCCTCCTCCTCCTCTTTCTCCTCTTTCTCCTCTTTCTCCTCTTCCTCCTCCTCTTCCTCCTCCTCCTCCTCTTCCTCCTCTTCCTCTTCCTCCTCCTCTTCCTCCTCCTCTTCCTCCTCCTTCTCCTCCTCTTCCTCCTCTTCCTCCTCTTCCTCTTCCTCCTCCTCTTCTTTCTCCTCTTCTTTCTCCTCTTCCTCCTCCTCCTCTTCCTTCTCCTCTTCCACCTCCTCATCCTCCTCCTCCTCATCCTCCTCCTCCTCTTCCTCCTCCTCTTCTTTCTCCTCTTCTTTCTCCTCTTCCTCCTCCTCATCATCCTCCTCCTCTTCCTCCTCTTTCTCCTCTTCCTCTTCCTCCTCCTCCTCCTCCTCTTCCTCCTCCTCCTCCTCCTCCTCCTCCTCCTCTCTGCATTATCCCTGTGCCTTGAGCTGGCCGTGATCCCGTCCGTGCTGCTCTCCCCTGATCCGATTTGCTTCCCCTGGAGCCTGGTGCTCTCCTGGCAGCCGCCACGGAGCCGGGGAAGTGGCTGCAGGAGCCTCTTGTGCTCTGCTGGCTGGGGCTGGGCTGTGCCAGGGTTTGTCTCACCCATAACGTGGTGTGGATGAGCCCGAGCTGGGTGCTGTGTGCTCGTGTAGGCACAGCCACCGCCTCAGGTGGGGAAACTGAGGCACAGGGGAAACTAATGCACAGGGGAAACTGAGGCACAGGGGAAGGGAAGCAGCGTGTGACTGGGGGTGCACTGGGGCTGCAGTCAGGGGGGTGTGATGGGGATCCATTCCCTGCACAGCTGCTTCCAAAGAGGAACCCCTCATGTTCGGAGCCCAAAGGGTCGTGTGGGGACCAGCTGGTCCCAGGAGTCCCAGAGGTCCCAGTCCGGACTGGGGGCCACTGGTGCCAGCGCTGCTGGCTGCTCTCCCCCTCCTCAGCTTGCCCTTGGCTCTGGCTCCATCCCCCCCTCCAGGGGTTGTGCAGCAGAACCCCCCCCGGCACATGTGGGTACGGGAGGGGGTGCCTGTGGTATGGGTATGGCACCCCCCAAATCTCACTGAAAGGGGGTCCCACTCAGCACCAAGCACTGCTGGGGGGCAGTGAGAGGGGTGGGTGCTGCCAGGGGCAGCCTGGGCAGAGCCAGAGAGGAGGGTGTGGGGGGAGGACACCACCCAGAAGGGCCACACGGGCTGGGTGCTGCTCTCTGGGAGCCCAGTAACGATTGGAATGACTAATCACCCGCTCTGCCTGGTTTGTGTTCCTTCTGGGATGGATAAAGCCACAGGACTGGGGATGCTGGAGCCGAGCCCACAGCTCCCACTCAGGGCCCAGCCCCACTGTGCCCCCACAAACGCTCCTTCCCCCCCACGGCAGCGGCAGCAGAAGCCCCCCCCCCCACCCCTCCCCCTGCACCCCTCCACCCCTCCCCAACACCCCCCACCCCTCCCCAACACCCCCCACCCCTCCCCTGCACCCCTCCACCCCTCCCCAACACCCCCCACCCCTCCCCTGCACCCCTCCACCCCTCCCCAACACCCCCCACCCCTCCCCAGCACCCCCCACCCCCTCCCCAACATCCCCCACCCCTCCCCAACACCCCCCCCTCCTCAACACCCCCCCACCCCTCCCCAACACCCCCCCACCCCTCCCCAGCACCCCCACCCCCTCCCCAACATCCCCCACCCCTCCCCAACACCCCCCCCTCCTCAACACCCCCCCCACCCCTCCCCAACACCCCCCACCCCTCCCCAGCACCCCCCCCCCCAACACCCCCCACCCCTCCCCAGCACCCCCCCTCCCCAACACCCCCCACCCCCTCCCCAACACCCCCCACCCCTCCCCAGCACCCCCCCCTCCCCAACACCCCCCACCCCTCCCCAGCACCCCCCCTCCCCAACACCCCCCACCCCCCTCCCCAACACCCCCCACCCCTCCCCAGCACCCCCCCCTCCCCAACACCCCCCACCCCTCCCCAGCACCCCCCCCTCCCCAACACCCCCCACCCCCTCCCCAACACCCCCCACCCCCTCCCCCAGCACCCCCCCACCCCCTCCCCAACATCCCCCACCCCTCCCCAACACCCCCCCCTCCTCAACACCCCCCCACCCCTCCCCAACACCCCCCACCCCTCCCCAGCACCCCCCCCTCCCCCAACACCCCCCACCCCCTCCCCAGCACCCCCCCCCTCCCCAACACCCCCCACCCCCCTCCCCAACACCCCCCACCCCCTCCCCAGCACCCCCCCCCTCCCCAACACCCCCCCACCCCTCCCCAGCACCCCCCCCTCCCCAACACCCCCCCACCCCCTCCCCAACACCCCCCCCACCCCTCCCCAACACCCCCCACCCCTCCCCAGCACCCCCCCCTCCCCAACACCCCCCCACCCCTCCCCAGCACCCCCCACGCCTCCCCAGCACTCCCCACCCCTCCCCAGCACCCCCCCCCAGCACCCCCCACCCCCCCCCCGGCCATTTCTCTTCAAAGAGAAATGTTTTCCCAGGCTCTGGCTCCATCCATTATCACCAAGTGGCTTCACTTGGCCTGGAGTTAATAATTCACCTTTCCTGGGAAGATGGATGTGCCCCATCCTGCCGGAGCTGAAATATTCCTGGGGAGGGGAAGGGAACAGGGAGCAGCAGCTGCACCCACGGGAGGTCTGGCTGTGGTGTCACAGCCTCTGCTGCTGGGGAACGCGCCAGTGCTGGCAGCACAGCACCCTGGCATGGCTCTGGTGGACCCCAGAGGGGTTTTTGGGCTGGGGCTGGCCCCGTTCCCCATGGCAGGGTGCTGCTGGAGCCGCTCACAGGGGTGCTGGGGGCTCGGAGGAGACGCGCGGGAGGAGCGTTGCTTTGGACACCTTGGGCTGGGGTGGATGGGGCTGTCTGTGGGGCAGGGTGGTGGGGACATCCCTGTGCCCCCTCCCTTCCCCACCCCAGCCCCCACGGTGGGGAACCCCAGTCCCATGAGGTTGTGGCCCCTGAATTTCACAGCTTCATGAGCACCTCGGGGCCCATCTGTCCCCCTGATGCTGCTCTGGGTGGGACCCGTGGTGCCACAGCCAGTGTCACCACCCCCACGATGGGGGACTATGGTTCCATGCGTTGTGGCCCCTGAATTTCATAAGCACCTCAGGGCCCATCCACCCCCCTGGGGCTGCTCTGGGTGGGACCATGGTGCCACAGCCAGTGTCACCACCCTCACGATGGGGAACCCCAGTCCCATGGGGTTGTGACCCTTGAATTTCATGGCTTCATGAGCACCTCAGGGGCCCATCTGTCTCCCTGAGGGTGCTCTGGGTGGGACCATAGTGCCACAGCCAGTGCCACCACTCTCACAGTGGGGGACTATGGTTCCATGGGGTTGTGGCCCCTGAATTTCATGGCTTCATGAGCACCCCAGGGCCCATCCACCCCCTTGGTGCTGCTCTGGGTGGGACCGTGGTGCCACAGCCAATGCCACAGCCAGTGTCACTACCCTCACAATGTGGAACCCCAGTCCCATGGGGTTGTGACCCTTGAATTTCATGGCTTCATGAGCATCTCAAGGCCCATCAACCCCCCTGGGGCTGCTCTGGGTGGGACTGTGGTGCCAGCACCGGTGCCACCCCCACGATGGGGGAACCCCAGTCCCATGGGATTGTGGCCCCTGAATTTCATGGCTTCATGAGCACCTCAGGGCCCATCTGTCCCCCCTGATGCTGCTCTGGGTGGGACCATGGTGCCACAGCCGGTGCCACAGCCGGTGCCACTACCCTCACAATGTGGAACCCCAGTCCCATGGGGTTGTGACCCTTGAATTTCATGGCTTCATGAGCATCTCAAGGCCCATCAACCCCCCTGGGGCTGCTCTGGGTGGGACCATGGTGCCACAGCCAGTGCCACCACCCCCGACGATGGGGAACCCCAGTCCCATGGGATTGAGGCCCCTGAATTTCATGGCTTCATGAGCACCCCAGGGCCCATCCACCCCCCTGGGGCTGCTCTGGGTGGGACTGTGGTGCCACAGCTGGTGCCACCTCCATGATGGGGGACTACGGTCCCATGGGGTTGTGGCCCCTGAATTTCATGGCTTCATGAGCACCTCAGGGCCCATCTGTCCCCCTGGGGCTGCTCTGGGTGGGACTGTGGTGCCACAGCCAGTGCCACCTCCATGATGGGGGACTATGGTCCCATGGGATTGAGGCCCCTGAATTTCATAAGCACCTCAGGGCCCATCCACCCCCCTGGTGCTGCTCTGGGTGGGACCGTAGTGCCCCCACCCACCCTTGCTGCCCATGACAATCCCTCTCCCCCACCTTCCCCCCCCCCTGCAGCTGATCCCACCCAGCAGAGCGGGGCCCGGCGAGCGTGCGAGGGGCTGACCATGCTGGCGGGGGACGCGGGCTCGGCGGCTGCCAGGAGCGTGGGGCGCAGCTCCAGCATCAGCGGCGAGATGTTCGGCCTGGACAAGAGCGCCCGGGGCGGCGCCGACGCCGGCACCGCCGGCAAGAAGCGGCGCTCCAGCCTGGGTGCCAAGATGGTGGCCATCGTGGGGCTGTCTGCAGCTCAACCAGACCGGTGAGACCCCTGAAACCCACCCCCCAACCCTCCCCGGCGCTGCCAAATTCCAACCCCCACCCCTCAAGCTCGGCCCTTTGCCCACAGTGATGCTTTGGTTGCCCAGGTTTGGATGGGGGGATCTAAATCCCACCCCCACAGCCCACTGGGGCTTCTCTGGGTGCAAGCTGGATGCAGGGATGTTGCTGGAGCTGTGGCAGCACCGTGGGGGGCTGTGCTCAGCATCCCCCCTCTGAGTGCGGGCAGGGCAGGGCAGGAGGGGGCAGCTCAGAGAAAGGGGCAGCTCAGCTCTGGGAAATCTTTAAATGCTTAAAATAGATTTTTAAGGGGTGAGGGAAGCAAAAAGTTCATTTTTTAGCACCATTTTCCCCCCCTAAATCTTTTTGGTCCTGGTTCTTGTTGGCATCTCCTGGTTTGGGAGGAGTTTGATAGGGAGAGGAGTTAATTTGGAGCCCCCACCCCCCATCCATGGTGCTTCCCAAGGGGGATAATTATTCCCCAGAGCCAAGTCAGAGGTGCTGGAGCTGGGCAGAGCCACACCTGAGGATGGCAGGACCGGACCCTCATGGCTGCTGGTGCCCTGGGGAGCTGTGCCCGTGCTGGGGGTGATGCCAGGATCAGCCCCGAATTCACAGCCCAAACCTGGCTGCCCCAGGAGCAGCCACACACGGTGTGATGCCAACACACACATGCTCCCGTGGGGGGAGTGGGGCTGCTGGCGGTGCCAGGGGGGGATGCTCGTGCCACACTCCTCCTGCCACCATCTGCCACCCCCTGGGACACGTGGGGACGGTGTGAATGTGTGGAGAAAGGGAGATGTCAGTGTCAGGGCTGTGCCTGCTTGTGGGTGCCCATTCCCCGTGGGATGGGGCAACCATCGAGGGGCCTGGGGGGTTTTTGGGGGCTGGGAGGTGGGGCTGCAGCAGCACAGGCCAGGCGATGGGCTGGGCTGGTGGCAGCACCCCTGAGCTGAGTGTGGCAGGTCTCAGCACCCAGAGGGGGTGGCCAAGGGGCAGGAGGGCTCTCAGCAGGTGCAGGGGTGTTGGTGCCAAGCGAGGCTGTGGGGTGATGGGGCTGGGACACGGGGGACACGGGCAGCCCAGGGCTCTCTGGCACTGGGACACGCAGGGTCCCCGCAGGGATTCACCCCTGGGAAGGGTTTAACTCACCACGAGTAACCTACCCAAGTGGGGTACCCAGCCCCCTGCTTCTTCCCTCTGGCCTGATGCCCACCCCGCAGGAGGCTCTGGGGATGGTGGGTGCTGCCCGGGCTCACCCCACGTCTCACCCACCTTCCAGAGGGCTGGCCCCAAAAAGCTGCGCAGCACCATTCCGGCGCAGCACAGAGACCGGCATCGCGGTGGAGATGAGGACCAGGGTGACCCGGCAGGGCAGCCGCGACTCCACCGACGGCAGCACCAACAGCAACAGCTCCGACGGCACGTAAGGCGCTGGGGGGGCTGCTGGGGGCTGGGGGGGGGGGGCTGAGGCTGGGGGGGTTGGGGCTGAGCGCTGGGGGGGGATGGGTGCTGGGGGGGGCTGGAGCTGGGGCTGGGGGCGGTGCTGGGGATGGGCTCTGGGGGGGGCTGGGGGCTGGGACTGGGGGCGGGGGCTGAGGCTGTGGCTGGGCGCTGGAGGGGGCTGGGGGCGGCTGGGGGCTGGGCGCTGAGGCTGGGGGCTGGCGCTGGGGGGGCTGTGGCTGGCGCTGGGGGGGCTGTGGCTGAAGCTGGGGGCTGGGGGCGGGGGCTGAGGCTGTGGCTGGGGGGGGATGGGGGCTGTGGCTGGGTGCAGGAGGGGGATGGGGCTGTGGCTGGGCGCTGGGGCCTGGGGCTGGGGGGTCTGGGGGCTGTGGCTGGGTGCAGGAGGGGGCTGTGGCTGGGCCCTGGGGGGTGCTGGGGTTGGGGCTGGGGCTGGGACTGGGGCTGGGCTCCCTCTCCAGGCTCCCAGGGGGATGTCAGTGCAGATCCAGCATCCCGCTGGTCCAGGAGAGCCCTTCGCTCTCCCTGCTCAGGTTCATCTTCCCCACCACCCGGCTGGGCGCCGAGAGCCAGTTCAGCGACTTCCTGGACGGGCTGGGACCCGGCCAGCTGGTGGGACGGCAGACGCTGGCCACCCCGCCCATGGGTGAGTTCTGGCTGGGGGGGGGTCCCTGCCCCCTGTCCCTGTCCCCTGTCCCTGCCTGGGGATGGGAGATGCAGAGCAAGGGCCCGCGCTGGGGCTGGGCAGAGCAGGAGGATGCTCTGGGGAGAGGGGATGGGCTGCGTGTTCCCCCGCAGGGCACCGGCTCTGGGTGACACCCCTGGGTGCTGGGTGGGGGCACGGCGTGCAGAGGCTCTGGCCTTCCCTGCTGCCAGCTCCAGGAGGGGAGGGGATGCCATGTGGGGCTCCGGGCAGGACACCCATGAGGATGCAGCAGCTCTGCCCTTTCCCAGGGCCTCTCGTGCCCCTGTGCTGGGCATCGGCTCCTCCGAGCATCCCGCTGCAGAGGGACCCAACAAACCTGGCTTTGTTCTGGTTTTCCCTCTGAAATCTGAAATGGCTCCAGCAAATCACATCCTGAGCTGGAATTCCAGCCAGGAGCAGCATGTCCCCCCTCCCAGGGCACACCAGGGGGTCTGCCCCATGTCCTGCCAAGTGGATGGAGCTGCTGGGAATGGGGTCCCATGTTCTGCCCACCCCCCCAGACCCTGCACAAACCCCCAGTGGGATGGGAAGGAAGTGAAGGGGGGGCAGTTGGACCCCTTGGGGTCTGCCCATCTTCCCCAGGAGGGGACACCACCAGCTTTCCCATGGGGGGGAGGTCACAGTGCCATCCCTATGGCTCCTGCTGTGCCCCTACCGCTGTCCCTCTCCCAGCCCCCGGTGCTGCTGAAATGCCAAGTGGGATTTGAGAACATCCAGGTCCCACCTCACTCCTATTAAACCCTGCTGGGACATCACCTCACCCCTTCCCTGTCCCTGCTGCTCCCCTGGGGGCCACAAGGCAGCAAGTGACAGGGACCTGTCAGCCACAGGACGGACAGACAGACATATGAGCAGGACAGTGTAGGTGGGAGGACAACGTCACCTGGAGAGCAAGAGGTGCCTGGTGCGTTTCCTCCCACAGATCCCTCTCTGCAGGGAGCAGGGAAGGACCCTGAAGGACCTGGGGAGATAGATGGGTGCTGGCCCCAGTGGGGTGCTCAGCCACCAACCCCTCTGCCCCAGCCTCTCCTGCTCTTGCCAGCCTGGCTGAGGCACAGCCCCAGTGCATCCCAGCCCCTTTTCCCATCAGGAGGGGAGTACATCACCCTGTGAGGCTGCCATGGGATGGGGGGGAGGAGGAGGGGGCTCTCACCTGTTCTCGCTGCCCTGCCAAAGTCCAAGTGTCTTCTCATCAGCTTGGCTTCATCCTCCCTCCAAATTGAGGGTGAATCCTGCACCCAGCAGCAGGATGCTGGGTGTGCTTGAGCACTGGGTGCTGAGGGTGGGGGAGCAGGCACTGGGGGGGCGGGGGCTGCCAGTTCCTGAGACAGCTTCTCCCCCCTGCTTTTTGGCAGCACCAAAGGGGAGAGCTGGTGAGGAGGTGGGGCTGTGCCAGTCCCTGGTGGGACGTGGCCACGGGGGTGGGTGCTGAGCACCTCTCACCCCTCTGCCTAGGAGATGTCCACGTCGGAATGACCGACCCGGAACGGGCAGCTGGAGGTGGAGGTGATCCAGGCGAGGGGCTGATCCCAAAGATGGGCTCCAAGTCCATCCCTGGTAGGTAGATGGGTCAGGGATGGAGGGGGAGCAGTGGGGACAGGTGCTGGGGACAGACCACCCCAGGACCCTGCTCCCAGTCAGCGTTCCCAGCCCCTTTTCCGACGCAGCCACCTACGTGAAGGTTTACCTGCTGGAGAACGGCGTCTGCCTGGCCAAGAAGAAGACCAAGGTGGTGAAGAAAACCTGTGACCCATCCTACCAGCAGCCTCTGCTCTTCGAGGAGAGCCCCCAGGGCAAAGTCCTGCAGGTGATGTATAACCCCCCCCAAACCCCTCACCCCGTGTCCCCTCGGGGACAGGGAGGGAGCAGAAACCCAGAGCCCTTCAGCTCGATCACAGTGGGTCCTTCCCAGCCAAATTTGCCAAGTTTCCCCCCAAAACTCCCACCCAGCGAGCGGGGCAGGTCCCCTCACCCCCCCTCATCCCCCCCCTCTGCCCCACAGGTAATCGTGTGGGGGGATTACGGGCGCATGGACCACAAGTGCTTCATGGGGATGGCCCAGATCGTCTTGGAGGAGCTCGATCTCTCCAGCACCATCTCGGGCTGGTACAAACTCTTCCCCACCTCCTCTCTGGCCGACTCCAGCATCGGACCTCTGACACGGCGCCTCTCCCAGTCCTCCCTGGAGAGCTCCACCAGCCCCTCCTGCCCATAGGCAGCAGGTTGGTGGGAGAGGAGAGGCCGGGGAGGGGAAAGGAGACATCACAACTGTTCCTGGATGGCTGTAAATATCCTGCCCTTTTTTTCCACCCCCACCTTTATTATTTTTTTTAATTTTTTCTCCTTTTCCCCCCCCCCCTTTTTAAACAATCTCCTTCCCCAGACAAACCGCTCCTGACACGCTCCTCCCCGGGCACGCGTGCCGGCGCGCAGAGCGGGGTGCTGGAGAGGGAGCGAGGGCTGTGAGGTTTGAGGTGGGAAAGGGGGGGTCAGGAGAAGCAACAAACCCCCCTCCCCAACCCTGAGGCAGCCCAACAGACTGTTACCACGCCTCATCCCAGCAGCCAGTGGGAAAGGAATCATCCCCTGCCCTGGGGAGAGCATCCTGGTGCGACCCAGCGCCGGCGAGGTCTCTTCCCCATCGCTCTCGGCTCCGAGGACAAGGAAGCTTTTCCAAAGGGAAACCAACCCAACTCGGGCAGCAGCTCCACCTCAGCACTCTGTTTTCCTTCCCAAGGAATGTAGCATCTTCTCTTATGTAGCTTGCCACGTGCTGACCACACACTCACTCTGCAATACCCGAAGGACTCCGGATTGAGCGGAACCATCTGCCAGTCGCTTCCCCTTCGTCTGTTTCCCAACACCCTGAACGCTGCTGGTGGCCTCATTTCTTTACCTTTTTTCCAGGTTTTCTTCTTCTTTCCCCCTCCCCCTTCCCCTTCCTCTCGTTGGGTAACATGTAGCCTGTGACAGCACCAAAGCAAGAGAGACAGAGAGCAGGTCAAGGTGCGCTCGCCTCACCGGAGCATCCCGCTGGTCTCACCCTCCTCCTTTCACCACTCACCATGGTCTTGTGGAGCTGAAACAAGAACCCCCCCCACCCCAAAATAGAGACTCTGTGATGCCTCACGTGAAAATTTGAGTCAGGAGAAGGTGACTCGATGGAGCTGGGATACCGTTGGAGGTAGGGATGCTGGAGCAGGGTGGCTTGATGGAGCAGGGATACCCTGATGCTGGTGGACCGGCCACCTCCCAGCTCCTTCATCCCACAAGGGCTGGGTTTGAGGTCTGGGATGCTCTCCTCAATACTTGACCTTCAAGTAGGAGCAGCAGAGGGTTTGCCAGACCCTGAGGCAGAACACACCTTCCTCTAACTACTCTTGACTCGTTGGTACGCTACAGGGGAACATCTCAACAGCATCTTCTGCTGATCTGGAATTAGGGTGACTGAGAAGTTAGGAACAAAGGACTTGGATGCTTTGTTATTATCAGGATGAGTGTTTGGGGTTTGTTTTTTTTTTGTTTGTATGTTTTGTTTGTTCGTTTTTAAAGCAGCATTTTTGGTTCCTCCCCCAAGGGGACCAGTTCTTGTAGCAAAACCCAGAATCACGGAAGCTTTTTTTGAAGGTGCCTAATGAAATTTGCTGAAAATACTCAGGGGAGACACCACTAGAGACTCTGGTTTCTTGATAAAAATACACTTACAATGACTGTCCTGAAGGATCAGGTTCCAAAAGAGAGAGGATAAAAAAAACCAACCCAACAAAAACCCAACCACCATCACCACACCCCAAAAGATGAGCAGTCAGGAGACTGGAGGAGGACAAAAGGTTACTGGGGGATGTGTCCTGAGTGGATGGCTCTGACCTTCAGTCTTCACCACAGACCAACCCCCAGCTCAGTTGGGATTTGTTAATTTTTATTTTTTAAGCAATTCTTTCTGGGCAGAGAGTTTCATGATGCACAGAGCACAAGAGAACCAACCCCCAGCTCTCCTGGTGACACCAGGAACCATGAACCAGCTCCACCACGTTGCTGCCACGAGGGAACAAACCCAAAGCTGAAGGAATAAAGACTGTCCCAATGGAGCTGTGTCCCCCCCTCCCCAAACCCAAACCTGGGGGGCAAGGAAAAGCCCCAGCAGCTGGCTTACCTGACAGCAAGGTGAGGAATTCCAGCTGCTGCCCTGGACTTTGGATATTTACAGAGTCAAAAATCACTGGAGACCTCTGAGAAGAGCTGCTCGAGCAGGGATGGAGAGAGCTCTGCTCTGAGGTGACACAGGACAGAGAGGGCTCTGCTCTAGGTGACACAGGACAGAGAGGGCTCTGCTCTAGGTGACACAGGACAGAGAGGGCTCTGCTCTAGGTGACACAGGACAGAGAGGGCTCTGCTCTAGGTGACACAGGACAGAGAGGGCTCTGCTCTAGGTGACACAGGACAGAGAGGGCTCTGCTCTAGGTGACACAGGACAGAGAGGGCTCTGCTCTAGGTGACACAGGACAGAGAGGGCTCTGCTCTAGGTGACACAGGACAGAGAGGGCTCTGCTCTAGGTGACACAGGACAGAGAGGGCTCTGCTCTAGGTGACACAGGACAGAGAGGGCTCTGCTCTAGGTGACACAGGACAGAGAGGGCTCTGCTCTAGGTGACACAGGACAGAGAGAGCTCTGCTCTGAGGTGACACAGGACAGAGAGGGCTCTGCTCTAGGTGACACAGGACAGAGAGAGCTCTGCTCTAGGTGACACAGGACAGAGAGGGCTCTGCTCTGAGGTGGCACAGGACAGAGAGGGCTCTGCTCTAGGTGACACAGGACAGAGAGGGCTCTGCTCTAGGTGACACAGGACAGAGAGGGCTCTGCTCTGAGGTGGCACAGGACAGAGAGAGCTCTGCTCTAGGTGACACAGGACAGAGAGGGCTCTGCTCTAGGTGACACAGGACAGAGAGGGCTCTGCTCTGAGGTGGCACAGGACAGAGAGAGCTCTGCTCTAGGTGACACAGGACAGAGAGGGCTCTGCTCTAGGTGACACAGGACAGAGAGGGCTCTGCTCTAGGTGACACAGGACAGAGAGGGCTCTGCTCTAGGTGACACAGGACAGAGAGGGCTCTGCTCTAGGTGACACAGGACAGAGAGGGCTCTGCTCTAGGTGGCACAGGACAGAGAGGGCTCTGCTCTAGGTGACACAGGACAGAGAGGGCTCTGCTCTGAGGTGGCACAGGACAGAGAGAGCTCTGCTCTGAGGTGACACAGGACAGAGAGAGCTCTGCTCTAGGTGACACAGGACAGAGAGGGCTCTGCTCTGAGGTGACACAGGACAGAGAGGGCTCTGCTCTGAGGTGACACAGGACAGAGAGAGCTCTGCTCTGAGGTGACACAGGACAGAGAGAGCTCTGCTCTGAGGTGACACAGGACAGAGAGAGCTCTGCTCTAGGTGGCACAGGACAGAGAGAGCTCTGCTCTAGGTGACACAGGACAGAGAGGGCTCTGCTCTAGGTGGCACAGGACAGAGAGAGCTCTGCTCTAGGTGGCACAGGACAGAGAGGGCTCTGCTCTAGGTGACACAGGACAGAGAGGGCTCTGCTCTAGGTGACACAGGACAGAGAGGGCTCTGCTCTGAGGTGGCACAGGACAGAGAGAGCTCTGCTCTAGGTGACACAGGACAGAGAGGGCTCTGCTCTAGGTGGCACAGGACAGAGAGAGCTCTGCTCTAGGTGGCACAGGACAGAGAGAGCTCTGCTCTAGGTGACACAGGACAGAGAGGGCTCTGCTCTAGGTGGCACAGGACAGAGAGAGCTCTGCTCTAGGTGGCACAGGACAGCTGAAACCTTCACCTGGTAAGAGCTCCTCGAGCCCCACACGCTGATCCCTGAGCGGCACCGTGGGCTGTGTGACCCGTCTCCAGCAGCCTGAGGGAGCAGACGTGGGGCCCTGACCACTGACACCAGGAACAAACAGCAGCCTGGACACACCATTCCTGCCAGAGCAGCTCCACGAGGTCAGTGACACCGGGGGGAGGCGAAAGACTCTCTGCCCTGGCACGCCAGAGCTGGGACTGTAGCTGAGGGAAAGCATCTCCAGAGGCAAAGCTTCCCCCTCCTGCCAGCTAACAGGGTTGGTTTGTGCTTTAAACTCTTATTTCAGGAGAAAAGTGGGAAATCTGCCTGTGATGGGACAATAACCACGTCCAAGGGAAAGGGGGGTGGCAGCGTGGGCAGAGCAGGGAGCGCTGGGGGTATGTTCTGCTCACCGGTGTGGAGGCAGCATCCTGCATCCTGCATCCTCCTTCCTTCCCACAGGGCTGGCTGCCCGGCGCTCCAGCGAGGCGCAGGGCTGTGCTGCTCCCCCTCTGGACCAGCAGCGTTAGTGCTTTCCTGGAGATAAGGAAGGGAAGGGGATGAAGAGCAGTGGGACCGGTGGGACAGCTGGGTGACATCCCGGCAGCAGCAGATGCCTGAGCTCTGGCAACAGGCTCACCAGTGCTGTGCCAGCTGGGAAAATCAACGTGCCCTTGCTCTGGCATGTGGAGAATCCAGAGGGAAGAGCTCTCTCCTGGAAGGCAGAGCTGGGAATGGGGGAAAAACCAAATCATTTGGCTGATTTTTGTATCATGGATGGACTGAGGACACATCTGAGGGTCACAGCTGAGTGAAGAGTGTCCCAGTCCTTTCTCAGTGTGGGATTTGCTGCAGCACAAGGGGGATGATTCCTCCTGCTCACGGAGAGCTCAGCAAGCTGGAGCCACTGTGCCAGGGATGCCAACGCCTGTCACTCACCAGGACCCCCTGGAATCCATCAGAACCTTAAATTCATCACTTTTTTGGCTGGAACTCCCTTCTCTGGGGGGGGAACATCTGGGTCAGCACCCACCTGAAGGCTTGTGTGGAGAAACAAGATCCCACGTTGTGCCGTAAGGACCTGGCAGCATCAGCTCCTCCTCACTCCCCAGTGCAGGAGACCACACATCAGATGATTCCCCTCCTTGAACAAGAAGGAAACACCAGGACACCCACTTGCTTTCTCCACACCAGAAAAGCCCCAAGCTTCTGGACTCCAGGTTTGCCTTTTTTTCCCTGGGGATTGTTTGACTGCAAAGGGCATTTTTCATTTCTTTGGATGTACTATTTGGTTTGCAAAAGGGGGCTGCCCTGACCAGGTTCTATGCCTTAGATTATTTCCTCCCTTTCCTCCACCTTCCATCAGGAAATTCAAGCTTTCCAGATATTTTATCCCTGGAAAGAGTAATTAATACTCAATGAATCAGCTTTGCAGCCCCGTTTTGGACCCAGCAGTGAGCAAGCAACACCCACCTGAGACATGGAAAACCTTAGCACAGCTGACAGCAGATGCTGGTGTCGGGATCAAGACACCCTACTTGAGTGACAAGGGTGTATTTTTGCCAAAACAGCCTTGAAATAACACTTAAACACCCCCCAAACTCTAGAAAAGCATCTCAGCCACACGGCAAAGCACAGAGAACACGCTGGGGTTTCATGCCCAGGTCTGAGCTGTCCCTGGAGTTTTCTAGAAGCCCAGAATGGGCTTTATTTGCCAAAGTTGAGTGACTGAAGAATTTCCAGGGCCCCAGAAGACGGGCCAGGCTTCTGGGCTCAGTCAGGAACGAGCTTGTTTCACCATCACAGCATGTTGAAGGCAGGGGGACAGGATGCTCAGAGGTAGCTCTCCTGAAGTGAAGTCAGACACAGCACCTGGCCAGAAGACTAAACTGCTGTGCAAAAGGTGCAGCTGGGATGTGGGAAGTGTCCCCTCCACAGCTGCCTCTCCCAGCTCTGAACCCTTTCCTGCAGGAGCAGCTGGATGTGCAGCTCTGGCTCATGAACACGAGCCCAGAGATCCCCTCAGGAGTGAGGTCAGGATTCTCTGGCTGATGGGGAATGGCTTGTGCTGTCATCTCACACAGCTGCTGGAGCAGCCATGAGATGTGGGAGGTCAGGCCTGTGCCTGGAGGTGTTTGCACACATCAGTGCACACAGGAGGAGTCAATGTGCTTAAATACCTGCGCTGCCTGAAGCTGGCAGGGAGCAGCATCCCAGGGGCTCCACTGACACGAGCCCCCCCTTTCAGGAATGGCCCCAGTGATGTTTTTCCAGGCATACAGGAGTTCAGCTTCTCTTCCAGTTGACTCAGATGCTTCTCCCCAGGCTGATGTGAAGCACTCGCTCCCCCAAGGGTGCAGGTTTGGGTACCGCTCCAGAAAACACCGGGGTTCAATGGTCATGGCACCATGATTCCTGGAGGCTGAATCCAAAACCCAAACATCTTTTGCATCACAGGATGGAATCAAATCTCAGGAGCTGGCTCTGCTTTCCTTTGGGGTGTCACACTTCCAGCTGGACCTGTGAAATCACCTTCAGTAAAAGCAGGGCTTGTGTCCTGAGGCGTGCCCAGGGCACCACGGCTTGCTCCCACCTTTCAACTGGAAGTCTTCCTTCTACATCACGTTCCCAAGCATAGGAAACCCCCCAACCCTTGGCTGGTTCTTGGAGGTGTGAGCATTTGGTCTGTGAGCTAAAGGGAAGGGTGAAAGGCTGCAGGAGAGAGAAGCAGCTGCAGCGAGCCCGGCGGGGGAAGGCTGGGCAGCTGAAGGGACACAGAACAGACCCCGTGACCATAAAGCTCAGCTTAACCCAGCTGGTCCCTGCTTGGGGAAGATATTTAGGTTATAAAAGTAGACTTGGGGAAAAAAAAAAATGTACAGCAAAGGGCCTACATGTTTGTCTGGCTGTCTGCAAACCGCCACACTGTTGGACCCCCATCACCCACCGCGGGCACAGCCCCCAGGACGGGGCACAGAGCAGCCCAGGAGAAGGCAGCTTGGTTTGGCAGCTGCCACCAAGCCCCAAGAGCTGGTGGGATCACTGTGCCTGTCTGGAGCGCTGGTTATTGGTATACCTCATTCTTTTTTCTTGGTTTCCCCCCCCCCCCCCTTTTCCTCCTCTTTCTGTTGAAGAACCAGAGCTTCGTGCACTCTGCCACATTCAGGTGATTTTTGTTGCTGTGACTGTGCAATGCAGAGCAATCCCAGGGGGTGCACGTTCCCCACCTGCTCCCATGCCAGCTCCCCACCTCTGCTTCGTTTAGCACTTGCACTATTGATCACTGAGCTAAGAGGGTGATGGAAGAGAGAGGCCAGGGTGCTTCTCCGGAGGGAGGGATGATCCCACTAGGCAGGAGGGTACCCCCCCCCTCATCTCTCCTGACTCCTAATGCTGCCCCTTAGCCTGACATGGGTGTGTTTTGGCAGCCCTGCTCCCCTATAGGAGTGCTCCCCTCCCAGGAAGGGCTGGTGAGGAGGAGCTGAGCATCTCTGGAGCAACGAGCTGAGCACAGTGAGGCTGCTGCTCGAGCAGGGGCACCAAACCCCACTAAAAGCTTTTGCCAGAGCGCTTCTCCAGAGGGAGGGAATGATCCCACATCCCAGCACGGATGGAGAGAGGGAGCCCCCCAAAGCAGGCAGAAAGGGGTGGGGGCTGTCCCTCCCGTGGGAGGACAGGCACTGAGCATCGACCCCATCTCCTAACAGGGTCACTGTCTGTGTGTATAGATCCCTGCACTCCCTGGAAGAGAGGGGAACTTTGCCCTAACTCACTCTGCAGTGAGAGCTGTGATGCAATGCTTGATGTCAGAGGGACCCTGGATGGAGCAGCACCCCCCTCCCTGCCCCTTGTACCCAACTGGCCAGGGACCCTGGCAGCAGATGCCTCTTGAATGTTAGCACTTTGAAGTTGGTGGCCTTGTTTTCTTAAAAGGGCTTGATGTTCTCATGCAGTTAACACTAAATAATCTTCCCCATCATGTTGTCCTACTCCCTGCCTCAAAACTAAGTGATCAACAAGAACCTGGACTGTTTTAAGATGTTGTCCAGGACTCAAGAATCTGTCATTAAGCTCAGAAGTTTACACCTCAAATATAAAAACATATACATCTGTCTTGGTTAAAAACACTTGGTAAAGTAGCAGCTCCAAGTTCAGGTTGAACTTTGTCCTTGAATTCGATTACTAAGGGCACCAGGATTAAAAAAAACCAAACCCAAATCCACAACAGCACCCAGAAAACCCACCAGTTGAGTTTCCTTTTAAGAAATAGCAGAACCCAAGTGTTCACCCTATCAACCAACCCAGAGTTTGCATTCCCAAACAAGACATGAGGGATTTCTCATGGCTCAATAAAGATTTATACCCTACAGACCTTTAAACACAGCCTATGCCTTGTAAAACTGCATTACCCCCCCTCAAAAAAGTATGAGGGGGGAGAATATTATCATGCACTGGCAAAGAAAAGAGACATAAAAGGGTCCAAGACTGTTAAGGTAGGAGGCAGTGAGATGCACCCAGAACTTCCCAGCCAGCCACTTGTTTCTAGCCACAGCCTTTCTGCTCCTGGCAGCTGCTTCAGAAGGGCCACACACACACACACCTTGCCAGGGGTGCATCATCTGGAAGCAACACAACCATGCAAGGACACTGAAATCTCTGCTACTTCCCATTTTCCATCCCTAAGCCCCCCAAGGAGTGGCACTGAGAAGGAATTACCTGAACTAAGAGTCCCAGTAGGTTGGGAACTCGTCAGAACCTCGTTAGCCACGAGTTCATCACTCCCCCAAGCTTCACCTTCGATCCCTAACGAGGAAGGTAGCAGGCAGCTCACCATCTGAGTACATCAGCTGCACGTCTGTGTGTGCATCCATCACCTGAGGGGAAAAGGAGAGTTAGGCCAGGACTCACCCAAGGACTAACACTCCCCCTGGGTGGCTTTGTCCCCTTGGAAGCCAGGGCAGAACTGTGTTAGTGAGCAGATTTGGCTGCCTTCACTTGCCCACTGGCATTTTGTGATAAACTTTGCTTTGATGACAGATTCATTAAGCTTAACAACTCCACCTGAACACAAACACCACAGAGGGGTGAACAAAGGGGTCCCTCAAGCCCCAGTTCCACGTTCAAGAGAAGGGGATGGGCTTGTGATGGTGACCTGAGAATGGGAATAGGTTTAAAAAAAACCCCCACAAAACCAACACAAAACAAAGCAAATGGCAATTTTCTACCTGTGTTCTGTAATGTTTTATATGTGTGTGGTCTTTCTTAATGTAAAACTCTTGTATTTTTGTGGTTTATATGCAGCAGGACTGATGGCTGTGTGGGTGCACGCTATTTTGTAAGATATTCTTAGCCAGTTTTCCCAAGAAGGGGAAAAAAAAAACCAACCAACCTGAAGTATTCACATTTTCATTGGCTTGTACCTGCATGTACAGTATTGGGGCAGCAAGTGAAGATGATTAAAGCCAGCTTGAAAACTTTTTCTTGTGCTTGAATCTAAGCTTCTCAAAGCATCCAGCCCAAACCCATTTGTGTAGCTTAAAAAAACCACCACCACCCCCCCAAAGCTGATGCACCAGGGAGGAGGGAGAAGAGGAAGAAACCCAGAAACCCTCTTTTTTCTCTCTAAAAAGAGCAGGTTTTGACTTGAGGAAAGAAATCCCATAATTATTATGCAGAGTAGCATCAGCTCAAGGCTCACAGAGAGAGCTGAGTGCTCCCCAGCTGCACAAGCCTGTGGAAAAGGGGGCTTCGTATCCATTCTTGGGGCAACCCCCAGATTCCCCCAGCCTCTCATTTCTGTCCCCACTTTTTGTGGAAAGCTCAAGATTTACCTTTCAGTCAGCTTTTATGGACCACAAGGGTAAAGCTGGGGTCTAATAAAAGCTCTTCCTGCAGCCAGAGGAACACTGTGCCTGCCCACACCCCAGAGCCACGAGTCTCTTGTATAAAAAAGCATCAACTGACCCGATTCTGCCTCTGCTGAGCCTGGTCCTTCCCGTGCTGAGCATCCTGAGCTTTGAAGCCAACACCATTCCTGCTCCAAAAGCAGATGGAGAGAGTTTGATTTGGATGGAAAGCTCCAAAACCCCCTCCAAACCCCCACCTGAAGCAAACAACTCACACCCCAGTGCTGGTGTTTAAACACAACCTGTCCCATTGTGGTGAAAAACAAGCCAAAGCCAGGTGAGGTTTCACTGCAATGTTTTATTTGGGGGTTGATATATACACACAGGATCAAGTTGACCGCCAGAGTCTGACTCACACTGATGAGTTGAAGCGGTTGTGGTTCTACTGAAGATGAGAAAAGAAAGTCTGACCCACCTACTTTTTATGCCTAGAGGTTAAAATGTCAAAAGCTAGCTGGGAAAAGGTACCAGGGCTCCACAGGAATGAAAGAAAACCAAAAAAAAAAACCAAAAACCATATGAAAAAAGTATAAATTAGGATGTCATAGTCATTTTAAAAGTGTAAGAAAACTTGCAGTGGGCTCTGAGCCCTCGATAAGTTAACTCTCAGTTAGATTGTTAAAAGTTAAATACATCAATACCACATGTAGGGCAGAAAAGCCACTCTGAAGTGCAAGTTTCACATTCCAAACAGCCCCCACACTGCGCGAGAATCCTGCTTGCTCACGGGGGGAGGGAAGAGGGGTCTTCAAAATGACTTTGGTTCCAATGAGGGTTGGAGAGCCAAGCACAGCGAGGCCTCAGCTCTGGAGAACTCCACTCAAGGGAAGAGGTAGCAAGGCTTGCTTGCCCCTGGGCTTGGGTTAAAATCCAGTTCCTCAGCACCAAACTAGGTCTGCACCCCTCTGCTAACCAAAACCCCTCCCAACACCGGTGTTTCGGTGATGAGGCCTGGCACCACAGGCAGTAAGGAGTACAAGGTTCCCCAAATTCCTCAGTCACACCTCTGCTAAACCACCCAGCAGGACATTGAAGTGCTACCCAGAAGCATTAGTGGAGGTTTGTGCAAGGAGGGGGTCCACCCCAGAAGTGTGCATTGACTGTGCTAAGTACAGGGGAGCTCATGTTCTGGTCACTGAGGTTTCACCGTGTCTGACAGTGAGAAGGCAGAGATGGGTCTCAGGGATGGAAAGAGGTTCAGGCTGGGCAACCAGCCAGAAAGAAAAAACCCTGAATGTCTCATGGAGCAGTTTTGAAGAACAGAACAGAAGGCAAAACCGGCCACAACGCAAGGGATCATTTCCACATCTGAGTGCTGAGGGACTGATTGCTTCCCTGGGCACCTCCTCCACCCATTGACTGTCCATATCCCATCACGCCATTAGCTCCATAGAAGTTCATCCCAGCCATCTGCTGGGTCATCTGCAAAGGGGAGAGGAGAGAAGTCAAGGTGATGTCAGTGAGTCTGCAGCAGTCAAAGGTACAACTCTTGCTGCCCAACGTATCATCAGCTCAAGCAGGTTCACAGAATCACTGGGTTGGAAGAGACCTTTAAGATCATCAAGTCCAACCATTCCCATCCTAAGCTAAACCATCTCTAAGTACCTCATCTACCCTTTTTTTAAACACATCCAGGGATGGCTATTGAACCACCTCTCTGGGCAGCCTGTGCCAGGCCCTGACAACTCTTTCAGTGGAGAACTTCTCCCTCCCATCTGCTCTGCCCCTGCCCTGGGGCAGCTTGAGGCCATTTCCCCTTGTCCCATCTCCTGTCCCCTGGCTGAAGAGACCATCACTCACCTCTCTGCACCCTCCCTTCAGGTAGTTGTAGGTGGTGATAAGGTCTGCCCTCAGGTTCCTCTCAGGAGTTATAAATGGAAGTCACCACCTCCTCAGATGCATGCCCACCCAGCAAGCTGAGGAAGCTTTCAATTTTAGCTGATGTCCCACTGCTTGTTGCTCTCCACCAAGCACCAAGACCTCTGAACAAGCTACTCCTCCACGACCCCACAGTTTGCCTGTGGGATCAGCAGACCTTACCCAACCAGTCTAGATGTAACTGCACGTGTCTCCCCTGCCCTCCCATCCACCACCAGGCCAGCAGAAGCCCCCCTCACCTGAGCAATGTTCCACTGAAGCTGCTGTGCTGGCTGCACACCGTAGACAGGCTGGGGAACCGCTGCCATGCCAGCTACATAGCCAGCCTGCTGCGCAGCCATCATGCCGTTGGGGACGCCGATGACAGCCGCCTGCACGTTACCCATGTATCCCGCTGGAATGGCCATGGGAGCCACCATCCCTGCAGCTCCAGGCTGGGCCATCATGCCCACCGATGGGGCCATCATGCCTCCCATCATGTTGCTGGATGGAGCTACCCCTGGAAAGCTGGTGTACGCTGCTGCAGGGTATGCCATCTGAGCTGGGGCCATGAACATCGCTCCTAGAGGAGACACAGCAGGGGTGAAGGGGAGAACTGCTGCACTGTCAGGGCTGAAGTGCCAACCTTCAAATCAGAGACTAGCACAACATCCACTTGGCCATGGCATCCACTTGGGCTTGTTCAGTCTGGAGAAGAGAAGGCTGTGGGGGGACCTCATTGCAGCCTTCCAGTCCCTGAAGGGAGCTGATAAGCAGGAGGGGATTCGACTTTTTAAAAGGATAGACAATGACAGGACAAGGGGGATGGATTAAAACTAAAGGAAGGAAGGTTTAGATGAGATATTAGGGGGAAGTTCTGTCCAGAGAGAGTGGTGAGGGGCTGGAACAGGCTGCCCAGAGAGGGGGTGGGTGCCCTGTCCCTGGGGGTGTTCAAGGCCAGGTTGGATGGGGCCCTGGGCAACCTTGTGTAGCTCCAGGCCTGGAGCTTGGTGGCCCTGCCTGTGGCAGGGGGTTGGAGCTCTGTGACCCTTGGGGTCCCTTCCAACTCATATCATTCTAGGATTCTATCCAGACTAAGCTGCTCATTATGCTACTCACTGGTTTCTCAAGGACCACCCACATCCCCACATCTTCACTTGTCAGCTGTCAGGACATCCCACCCATTCTGAATTAGTGTGCCACCACCCAACAGCTCTGAGATCTGTTACCTTGTGCAGGCAGCTGAGGTGTTTGAGAGCCATACAAGGAGAGGATAGAGTCTTTAGAGAGCTGCTTCTTCCCCACTTCTTCCCCCTTGCTTCCTGGCTCTGGGAAGAGATTCAGGTTTTCAGGAACAGAACCAGCACTTCCAGCTGTGGGCATAGAGCCCGTGACCTGAGACAGAGACAGCACCAGCTGCATTTAGCACGAGGGGAAGGCACACATCTCAAGCACCTAACCAGGCTTTGTCAAGCACTGGTGTTCCCTACATACCTTGCTGGAGTCAGAGCTTGATCCCACCGATGCAAAAAGGTCAAGATCCTTCTCCAAGCTGCTAGGCCTGCCATTTGTGATGGTGGTTGTCATGGGAGCATCTGGGAAGAGACAAAGCCACATCAACATCCATCACAGATGGCCTGGGGCTGAGGGACAGCCTCTGTGCCAACCCAGCAGTCTGCACATATGCCACTCAGCCCAGTGACCCGACCTGTGACCTACTTTAGCCATCACACACACTGCCAGCTCTTTGCTTGTCCTTCTGGTGCTGAGAAGCAACTGGCTCCACACCAAGGGAGTTCACTGCCCCATATCTGTCCTATTAACCTCAGAGCAGCCAGAAACCAGACACTGCAGTGCCTGGGGACTGCTACAGCTGTTCTGTCAACTACAGGCACCAGCGCTGCACAGGCATGGAGGAAAACATAAGGAGATGGGTTCCTGCTGCAGGGCTGAGCACTGTGCTCGAGCTGCACTGAGCAGTTTAAGCCAAACACCCCCATATTCCTACCAGCTACTGTCCTCTAGACATGGAAAGTCTGGGCTTCAAGCTCACCACATCCACAGGACCAAAGATGGTGTATGGAGACATCACAACCAGCACAGTAAGACCAGAAAGGCTCTTACCAAGTCCTAGCAAGTCCATTACTGGTTCAGTAGACTTTGGAGAGCTTTTTCTAGACTGCTGTGTTTCTTCTTTCTTTTGAGGCTAGGGAGAAAGAACACCAGAAGCACTGTTCAAATTTGGGCTTTCCTGATACACTGGAGGGTTTATCAAGATTAACCCTCACAACCCTTTTTCCAGCAGGTGTAATTGCTTCCAAGTGAGCAGCGTTTCAGAGTGAGCATTACCCAGTTGTTTTATCATCCCATTATGTTGGGACCCATTGCTAAATTTAAGCATGCCCTGAAGTATGAAAAAAAAGTCCCTGCTCAAGCTGGAGAGCTAAGCAGGGAGTAGCAGGATTCCAATCTGCTCTGCACTGCAAGGCAGAACACATCTGCTTAGTATCTGGTTGAGCAGTGGAAAACAAGCTACTACCATTAGTGTGACTCAACACATCCACTGCTATGACTGAGGGCAGAAAAAATGCTTCCATATCAAGCTGGATTACAGAATCATAGAGGTTTGGAAGGGACCTCAAGAGATCACTGGGTCCAACCCCCAGATTACCTCTGCTCTGCTCAAGAGAAGGTTTTACAGTTGATGTATGACCATGCCTGTTGGTCTTACCATTTTCACCTTCTCAAAGATGACAGGTTCCAGTTTTCTTTCTGATACTGGCTCGTTACTCCTTTTCCATTTGTCATCCTTTTCTTTCTGTAAGGGAAGAACATACAGGCATGAGGGTCAGAGCTCATGGCACCATACCAAGAGGAAGTGCCTACAGAGCTTGACATGATGCCGTTACTAATTGAGAAAGCCTCAATGACACAGCTGAAGACCTATATTTGAGGCTCATCCTGCTTTGAGCAAGGAGCTGGAGGCAACAGCCAAAGGTCCCTTCCAATTTACATTCTTTCTACACAAGGATTGAATGCAATCAGCTTGGAAGGGGAGATTAGTCACTGATACAGGAAACATTTAAACTGCATTTTCACAGAGTCACTGCTTACTCAGACACACACTGAGACCTTCTACAGAGGCTTGAGTACATGTTAAGTCATCAGAAACTAACCCTGAAAGCACTGATGTCAATGCTCCGGTCCATGTACTTCTTCTTCTCGTACTTGTCCCGAATGAAGCTCTCCACAGCTCTGAGCAGCTGGTTAAAGACAAATGACTCAAGAACAGAAGCCTCCCATAGCATTGTTTGACACGTGGATACAAGGTACAGGCTGTAACTAAACTAATGACTGTTTAAAGAGCATTTCCAGCAGTAACTTGCTTAAAATAATTTAGTGTTGGGTCCAACTACTTCAGCTACTCAGTTTTTGCCCCTGGGTTATTCCAAGCATGACAGAGCTATAAAAGGTACATTAAATCAGGGCTTAAATTCCTACTGTGTTTTCTCCACTGATGTGGATTTACTTCCAGCATGGCTCAGGAGCATGCATGTCACCAGCAGGCATCACAGCAGTCAGAGAAACAGGTCTGTGAAGGCAAAAGCACCTCAGCCACCAGCTGGAGACAGAAATGCTGGCTGAGATGCTCCTGTGTTTCTTTAGGTTCACATCACTACAGGCCTGCTGAACCAGGCACCTAGAAACCCCCCCAATAAGGTAAAAGTTACCACTTGATTTTTCAGTTTAAAGCTTTTTAGCTGCCTCCACTGAGAATTTTAATTCCTCAGCACTTGGAAGCCAACCCTCCTGTTTGCCACAGCCCCTGGAAGCACATCCCACGCGAGAGCTTCAGGTTGTGACATCTTTGCTCCAGTTCTCCACCCTCACAGCTCAGAAGCAATCCTTTAAAGCTCTCTTCTGCTTCCTTCTGTAAGCAGAGCTTGGAGGGTGTCTAGCTAGGGACTCATTCTCACAGCTGATGCCCAGGTACATGAAGAGAAGCCTCCTGTGCAAGGAGTGCAGCTACTAAGTGCCAAGATGAAAAGACTCTGTGTTGCCTCAGCAGCAAAGGAAGAAAGGATGCTGGTCTGTTTGAGGTCTCCTGAAGTTCTCTGGCAGGTAGGCTTCATAAAGACGATTTGCTTTTCCATTTCCCATCTCTTGCATGCACTGCAATTCAAAAAGAGCTCTTGAACTGTTTGTTTCTCAGACATTAAAGCTCTGACACAGACTGGCACGCCAGGCTACCAAGCAAGGATCCATCCACGTTCAACAGAAGGCCCATGTAGGCTTTTAAAGTCTGTTCAGTACCCCTAAGTCCCTCTGCAGCCTTTTGGTGCAAGCCCACAAGCTGGGAATCCCTGGTGCACTTGCTATGACATGCCACCCCACCTCCCCTTACCATTAGCCAGTCCTAAGCACCACAGCAGAATAAAGACAGAGATAAATATCACATAAGCATCCTAACATCACTCTGGAAGGCCAAGACCCATCTTCAGGGAGGCTGGAGGAGGTAGGCAGCAGCTCCAGCTCCAGACAACAGCAGCCTCTGGCAGTGCTGGAGATGTGCAGTGGTTGGTTTCCCCTGTTGCTGTTTGCTAAGCCTGAAGTCATGACATTTTCCCTCCTGATCTAACCTTGTTTGGTGGCTCCTTCCTGATTTGCTCCCCACACCAGCCCCACCGTGCACGTTTCACTCCTTACCTGTATCTGTTCTTGTGTCCACTGGTCCAGATTGACTGACTTCACCCTGGATATGTGAACCCCCAGGTTCCTGTGGATCCCAGCACAGCGAATACAGATGAAAACACCAATATTCCAGGATGCCCATCGTGGCCCTGCAGAGAGACACAAAGCTTTCTCACCATCCAGTCAGCCTGTAGTTAGCTGCCTCGAGCAACTGAGAAACTGTACCAAGTGAACTGGGACTGAGGAGTTTACATTTCCATCCAGACTGGACATTGGAATTAGGCATCAGCAGGATGTTTAAAGGTTGCCTCCCAATCATTATATTGTGAGCTAGTATTTTATTGCCTCCCTCTTCCATTTCAAGAGCTCCATGCAAAACAAACAATTCCAAGAGGAAGAGGGGGGAAGAAAATAGGCATTCAAACCACCCAAGACAGTAGAACCCCCTAATTTCACCTTGCTTTAGCTGATGTTAACAGTCATGTCAACATAAATGCGTTCCTGCTTTAGCAATGGAGAACCTCTCAGACATTTTTGCAGTTGAACCAGCCCCAGAATATTCACTATTGCCATAAGAAAAGCAGCATAAACCACTCAGCTTCCACCACACAGACTGTGCTATCCTGACAGTCTTACACAGGAGGTACAGCTGAGTTTGGGGAGCAGTACAGGTACCAGCCACCAAAACCAGCAGAGCTGGGGCAGAGGCCCAGGCTGTAACCCTGGCACAAGCCTGATCAACAGTTCACTCCACAGTTTCCACAGCTCTGATCAGAGCCAGGGTTGGCATGCAGCTTTCAGACAGGCAGGACAGCTCCAAGGTATAGGAGGGAGACCATGCTGTGGAGGGGTAACACAAGGGGAAGGTTAACAAGCTTAGTTTTACTCACTGCAAGCAGCTCTCTGAAGGAAACCTGGCAATGCATTACCCAGGGGACAGCAGAGGTCCACAGGGACTCCCATCACTCCCAGCCCCGCTCCCAGCAAGAGCCAACAGACCCTGGCCATCAACACCCTCAGTCCCACTGAGCTTCAGTACTCATCCTGCGCAGGCCAAGACAAGCAGGATTGAAACCCAAATCCTCTGGCCAGAGCTGCTAGCCAGCCACACAGTTACCAGGGCCAGCTCCCACCATGGCTCGGGTTCCACTGGTAACTGGCCCACCAGCCACAGCGAAGCCACATCCTGAGCAGGGGACCCAACAGCCCCCCAAAAGCTGTGCCAGCCCCTTTGGTAGGGATTGCAGGCAGTGCTGCAGATGAAGAGTTATTCTGGCTCTTCTTGCCACAGTTAAAATAGCAAGCCTCAAAGCTAATGAGCCTGAGGTGGGAGGGGGAAGAGGGGGAAAGTGTAATTTCAGAGCCCTAAAAAAGCAGCACTGTATTTGACTCCCCTGGATATGCTAGGTGCTTGTTCACAGTTTAACTCCTCTTTACTGGGAAAGCAAGAGATTCCTGATGGATCTGGTGCTGCTAGTGACCAGTGGCTCATGGTCCCTTCCAGGACAAAGGCATGCAGCCTCTAACTCACCTCCAGCACCTATTCCAGCTATTTTACATCACAGTTTTAAAAAAAGTATTAATTCTTCTGCCCTGCCCCTGCTTCTGCACTAGAAGAGCAGCCCTTGCAAATGACACTAATTTAAGGAAGCTGATCAAAGTCACTGCCCAGCTCAAGAGCAGCACAAAGACCCAACAGAAGCAGCTCAGCTCCTGTGCTATACCTACCAAAACACAGGGCTGAACGCATCAAAGCAGGGCCCCATCCTTCTAGCAGCACCCCATCCTTCTGGCAGCACCCCAGCACACCAGTGGCAGAGGCAGGCATGGGAATGAGAGGCTTGTTCAGCTCCATGGCCAAGGTGTAGCAGGAACTCTGACCTCTTGTTTTATCTCTGGAGTTCTCTCCCAGATACACCCTGCCTGCCAGCAGGATTAAGCATGAGATCCAAGGTTAGATTTAAACTCTAGATATATTTAGCCTTTACAGGACTAAAAGGATTAGTAGTCAGCTAGATACTCCATCAGGGCTGTAGTAATCAGCTCACTGGCGTGTCACACGTGGCAGCTCAAGCCAGCGCAGCCTCCTACCCCGCGATGGCACCCAGGAGGGACTCAGGGTGCAGCTGGTTATAGCCACCCCACTGTAGTGTCACTTCATTTGTGATGTACAGTCTGAAACAGCAAGGGCTGAGCCCAGCACTAACAGCTGCCCATCGCTGCAACTCGTGGATCCCAGCTCTGGCAGAACCTGGTGCCAAAGCAGCTTCACTACGGCAGTGGAGATTGAAAAACAACAACAAAAGTCTTCCTAGGATGAACACTTCCTTAGGTGATAAACGTATTACACAACCAAGGGTAGTTCTCTTCACTGGGCATCCTTGCAGTGCCCAGATCTTCTAAGTGCCAGAAGTTTGGGATGTGGGGTTGTTTTTGTCTAGAGCCAGGATGAAGATGGTGATCTCACACGTTCAGCAGTAACACGGTGGTGACCCAAGCCACATGAGCAGGGTATCTGGACAGGTCTCCAAAACACTCCCTGAAGCCTGCAGCCAGCTCTGCAAGGCTGCAAGTCAAACTCTGGATCTGAGCCTCCCATGCTTCTGGATATAACTAGTCATTTCTTCAGCCCAGTTGCACAGCCCTGTATTCTATCAACACTGTGATAAAAAAGGAACAAGATACAGCTACACCCCTTGAGAATGAAAAGCTACTTTGAGATAAGCAGCTGCACAAGAGAACCACTTGCCTCCCCAGCAGAGAAGGGCTGATACTGGGAGGCTCCATACAACAGGGGAAGAGCTGCTGCTCCAATAATCAGCCTGTCAGCAGCAGTGTGAGGCAAGTGAGGTCTGTCCATCTCAATCAAACTCCAAATGCTCATTAAAATGATAATTTGGGTAGCGAGGAAGCTGAAGGCAAGGGCAGTGCATGTGAGACAGCCCATCCGAACCAGGCTGCCACCCAGGGAGCAGTGGTGTCCCAGTTCAGCTGGATCATGTGCAACACGCAGAGGCACCATCCCAAAACACACTGGTACCTGACCCTCAGCTTTGACAGCATCTTCTGTCCCCAAACATAAAGCTAAACCAACAGCTTTCCCACTTAACTTCTTATAAAGCACTCCAGTTCTGCGGGCAAGGGGGGGAAGGGTTTTGACGCAGATGTAAACAAGCCTCCCACTTCCCTCTTTTGAGGCCACCATGAAGGAGCTCACACTAGAAATCACAGGAGGAAGCACCCAGTAAAGATCAGGCTGGGGAGAGTTTTGTATAATCATTTCCCCCCAGTTTCACACGCTGTTCTCAAGGTGACTGACTCGCAGAAAGCCCCAGGTGGTATTTACAGACACAAGTTTGCTCACACGTCGCAGCATCTAACTTCCCAAAAACTAAACCCAGAAGCTGCAGTCACTGAGCACCGATAGAAGGAGCAAAACACTTCAGTAGGACACCATTTTTCCAGAGAAAAGGGTTTTTTCCTACCAGCAAGTCCCTTTAGAGACCCAGGGTAGCGTTTATCAGCATCACTAGAGCTGCCAGGGAGCCCCTATCTTCTCTGTGCACACCCTAGTTGCTTGCACGAGGGCACGCACACCACAGGGAGCACTTCACCCTCTGGTTTGGTCAATCATGGAAGCTGATGTGCAAAAGGTTTTAGGACAAAGCTAACAGCAACATTGAGCTTGTTAAGCCACTAGAAAGCAGCATGACAGAAATCAGTCCTCACATGGATACTCTGGCTAATGTTACAAAAATAGTTCCCCCCAGGCTGGCGTCCTCGAAGCCACCAGATGGTTTTAGAGCTTAAGGCCCAAAGGAGAACTCACTCCTCATATGCAAAACCAGGAGGAGGTTGCTGCAATGACAACCTGCCTCAGACACCAAGCCTGGTGCTGCAGTCGCTTTTGTTTCAGTGTTAGAGCAAAGCAAGTTAGCTCAGCACTAACTGGAGCTGGGCAAAGCTTTCCCTGCTCTGCAGAAGCATCCTGTGCCCCTGCACATCACCTTGTACGTGCTCAATTCCTTCCTGGAGAATGCCAGCTGTCTGCAGGTGAACAAGAGATTAAAGAAAATGACAAGTTTTGAGGAAGAACCAAACCAGATTCAAGAGCCCAGGAGACACTCAGTTCTGACCCACTATTTAAGGGCAGATGAGACCACCTTAAGATATATTCCTGGCCTGGCAGCAGCTGCAGGAAGATCATGAGTTTAAAAGCACCTATTGCTCAGTTTTCATTTCAGAAAGCTGCCTGGAATGCTTGAGCATATTCCTAAGTGAGGACACAGCAGCATCCAGCAGAGGCCAGAGAGCTATGTGCTACAAACTCAGCTGCCCAGGCAGCGCTTCCAGACAGCTTCACAGCCTGTTTCATATCCCAGCCTGTCAAAATAAACACCACATACCAAGCTGGTCATACCAGCTGAAGTTAGCATCTAAGCTGGAATCATTAATGCCCACAAGGACTGGGGGAATGACCTGCCCTTGCTGAGAAGGCTCCCAATTCCCTTGAAGCCCCCAGCACAGCCTGGCTAGCCCACACCACATCTTAGGCACTTGCTGCAAGTTTACACCCTTGAGTGGTTTTAATCAAGGAATCCCAAGGGGATTCGCTCCTCACCCTTGATTCAGGCATTAGATTTTTGGCTCAAGCCTCTCCTGCAACTTTCTTTATTGCTAATAACCCTCCAGAAGGCATTTAAAAATAAAACAGAAGTTGGCTGCAAAGCCACTGCTCTTTTGAGAGGCAAAGGGAGAGGGGGGTTGCTTGAGGAAAAAAATAGATGCTTTCAGAGGCAGGAAGGAGAGAGCATCACTATTCAAAGCCTCATGAAATCTTCTCAGTGCAAACAATGGCTTGCCTTGCAGGCTCCCTGCCTGCAAGCTCTCCAGCACAAGCCCAGCTGGAAGAGGGAGCTGTGCCTGCTCAGCCCAGTGATCCCAGCTAACACTGCTCCACGTGTTGGGCTATAGCATCCTACAACCCTCCCCTCTCAGTGCTCACAGGGGAGGTGGATGTGGAATTCTCCCTGGAGTGGGATAATCCCAGCAAGATCACACTCACATCCTCTCCTACAAGCCTTCTCCAGGACTTGGAAGTTTCTCAGAGTCAGAAGTTGAAAAGCCTTACTTTTTTACAGAGCCAAATGAGGAAATAGCCAAGTATCCAAGAGCCTCCTTTGACCTGTGGGTTCCTTATTCTGGAAAGAGATTGCTTAGTGACTGACTGAAATTCATTCCACCCATAGAAAAGCTATGACAAAGGCTGTCTTACAAAACAGCTTCCTCTGCTCTTTACTGGAGATGCCTGTTTGACAGTTGAGCGTTCAGATTAGTTTGGGGAAAGAAGGGAAACTCTGCCAGGGAGTGAAAAGTACAGTTAATCTCTCTGAATTATGCTGTTTATCTCATACAACAGGTAGGGAGTTACTGGCCTGAGCACACAGCCAGACACAGGGACTGGAGATTCATGGAGCACTAGCACATACCCCAGAGTTAGTACCACACTGAGCTACTAGTGACATTTTCAGGAAGCCACTGGAAACCAGTGAAACATGGATGCTAAAGCCAAAAATCTCTGGTAACAAGGGAGTTTGATAAGGATATATACCTAATTGAGTACTTTGGTGGTTCAAAACCTCAATTTTATGCCATCCTTAGAAAGAAGGAAGGGCTGTTGTGGGGGTTTTGTCTTTCAAGTAGAAGATTTCTGCAGTATTTACAGGCTTTAACCACTTCACAGGAAAAAGGAAGCATCTTTGAGGGTTGAGAGCATCGCTTCAAAACCAGCTTTGCCTTAAAAAGCTTTGCTGTAGGAGTAGCAACCAGTACACTCTCCACTTCCCCAAACCATAATGTTTGTTACAAGGCAAGTCAGACCAAGCTGGCTCCATCTCCACAGGACCAGGCTTTGAATCTTCTAGTTTACCAGACACATGGAATATCTGAGTGGCCTTGCAGGCAGCTACACAGCTAACTCTGAGTAGTGGGGAGCTTGCAGGAGCAGCCTTCAATACACATCTTATCACTGTCAGCATCTTGTCCTTTGAAGGAGCCCTGAGATGATACAAACCCAGATGGAGCAAGGTGGAGGAAATGAAAATAGATGCTGTGAACAGCAGGGTGGGGCTTTCCTGCTGTTAAAGGAGGTGATGCTTGTTACTTCAGTAAAACACTCTGACAGTGACAATTTCAAGGAGATGCTGTAGAATCATAGACTGGCCTGGGTTGGAAGGGACCCCAAGGGTCACAGAGCTCCAACCCCCTGCCACAGGCAGGGCCACCAACCTCCAGGCCTGGAGCTACACAAGGTTGCCCAGGGCCCCATCCAACCTGGCCTTGAACACCCCCAGGGATGGGGCACCCACCCCCTCTCTGGGCAGCCTGTTCCAGCCCCTCACCACTCTCTCTGGAAAGAGCTTCCCCCCAATCTCTCCTCTCACCCTTCCCTCCTCCAGCTTCACTCCATCCCCCTTGTCCTCTCAGTGTCTGTAGTAAGAACCCATCTAAGAGGACTGCCTCAAGTTACCAATACTGGTGACCACAGTGCCTAAACTATATATATAAAGATCAGCCAAGTTCCATGATCCACATACTTCCTGCAGAGATCAGCATAGTAAGAGCCCCACCAGAGATGATCAGTATCAGAGATCAGGATTTCACAGCACTCCAGAAGCTACACTTAACATCTCCAAGCACCAGGCTTCAGCCTGGTGTCAGACCTAGAAGTCACCAGGGTATTTCAATGCCTGAATTCCCCTGAAAGGCAAAAAAACCCCACACATAAGAGGTAAACCCCATCCCTGTGCCCAAACTCATATCTAAACAGAGCAGCAGGATGGAAACTCACACTACCAGTACTGTTTCACACCATCAAAATTCAACTTTGAATTTCTCCACCACCAAATCCTTTATGAAACATCTGGCTTGTGCAGCTTTGAAGATACTTAGACCTTATCTTCCAATCTAATTTGAGTCCTGGAGATATGCAGAAGTCATCAAGTACTTAAAATAGGTCCTACCAGGGGAAGGCAGCTCAGCTATGGGCCCCCTTTTTGCTCAATTGAGAATCTCTCCAGTTTCTAGAGCTAAAAACAAGCTATTTCTATCCAAGTTACCAGTAAATTCCTAAGGAGAGGGCATGACCTGGCCAGGAAGGAATGGTATGCTTCCCCAAAGACTGAGGTAAGCAGTTTAGCAAGGTCTGATCATCACACAGGTAAATCCAGCTTCAGAGGAAGCTTTGCTCCAGGACCATTCCTCTTAAAAGCTCAAACTTTTCTTGTCCCAGATTTCCCAGGACACGTCAAGTAACCGCTGTTCTGGATCATTCTGAAGGAGACTGGAGCTATTCTTGATTCTCTAGCTGGTTTTGATAACCTACTTGTAATTTCAAAAGCTGAAGTACCTTTAAATTGCAGAGGCACTTGAAGAGGCTGGCACACGAGCTCCTGAGCACATCCAACACCTTATGTAATTCAGCTGGCAGTTACTATAGGAACAAACTTCTCCTAAAGTTGCAGCTATGCTCTAAGAATCACATGGACCCCTTATTTACACCCTCAGCTCCACAGCCACTCCCCAGCCAGGCTCTCCATTTCACAGGCAGCTGGATATAGCTGGTATTAAAGCTGACATGGTTTGCTGAGGTGCCCTCTGCTTGGGGGGGGGGATTATCTTTGTTATCTATTTCTGGCAGATGTAGAGACATGGATTCGTGGATGTGACTCAGAGCCCTGCTCATCTCTCCTCACAGGCTGTCTTCCCACAGCTCTCCTAAGCACAAGGCAATTCCAGGGTAAGATCCTGCTGGAAAGGCTGCTGCTTTTCTCTCCTTGCTTTGTGGCTTGAATGGGAAGTTGCAACTTCAAGTAGGTGTGTGTAGGGTCAGGCTCACAGCTCGACAGGGCTGTGCTCCCCTCCCAGCCAGCCTCACACCACAGCAGCACCGCTCAGACCTCTCAGATGAGGATCACAAGGGGCTAAAAATCAGCCTCAAAGTGCTGAACATTCACATTCACTTGGAATTAGAATCTCTTGATGTGCAAGACTACTCCTTTCACACCTGACTTGGGGAGAGTAGAGCAGCTAAAACCAGAAGGGAAACATAGCACTCATTAAGGTAACTGCAGCTGAGCATTAAAATGAGATGCACAGCCCCAAAGCAAAGCTGCCACTGCATAAGCCTGAGCTTTCTCCTAATACAAGACTTTCTAAAGCAAGCTGAGAAGCTTTATTAGTCTTGCTGCTTTGGTTTTTGAAGCCCACTGCAGGCAAACAGTATGCATCACTACCCACTGCTCAATCTTCCATAATTATCATTTCTTCATCATATGCAGTTGTTCTAGGCAGCTCTTTAAAAAGCAACTCTTCACATGGGTTTCACTGAAAAGGAAATTCAGCTGCAATTCAATAGTCTGCTGATGGAGGAGTTGAGTCACAACAGATTTTGGTTGAATATTAGCAACATGTTTTACATGAATACTGGCTTGGCTGGACTACCCCAACTGCAATGAGCTAACTCCCCCTGTTCACTGGGAGTCATCCTTCCTTAGCTGCACCTACCATAGCCCCAAGGCTTTTATCCTGCTCTTCCTGCTCCCCATTCCGATATTTAACCACCTCTAAACAGCCACAGGTATCTGAAGCTTCCAACCCCTCTTGCAGACAGGGCTCCTTGAAGAACTCGATCATTGTGTTCAGCAGCAAGTAGTTCCCCATCTGAACCACCAACTTTAGGAGAAGGGGTTGATTTTGGCATGGAACCCACAGTTCTCACAAGACAAGGGATGAAGGGAGGAGTCAGACAAACCCGGAGGAGCACAGGGCAACCTCAACTGATGGACAGATCCAGCAGTCCTTGCTGGTGCTCCCTGGGGAGGAACCTGCTGTCCCGGCGTCAACGCAACTGGATCCAAGGAGCCTGTTGGATAGATGGGACTGGAAAAGCAGGGGGGGAGAGTTTGGGAGAAGGAGAGAATCAAATAGAGTTAGCTGCATATCACAACACCAGGTCAGCACTGAGCTTTAGTCAGAAAGGCAGAGAGGAGAAGCCAGTAAATCAGTGTTGAGCAACACAAGACACTTTCCACTTACTGGAAGCCATCTGAGCACTCCAGTCCAAGCCAACTTGCACATGTTACCCCACATCCTTCCCTCTCCATTGGAATCCCAGCCTCCAAACTCACTCTGATGTTCAGCAGTGTGTATCTTCTGACAGATACTCAGTACAGCCAGACTGCCTGAGGGTCACCCTCACACACAAGAGCCACAACAGCAACACACCTGCCCTCAGAAGGCACTGGATGAAGAGATCCCACCCATCATGAGCTTGTTTCTCTTCTAAGGTGCTTTGTTCAAGTGATTCATACAGCAAAGACCTTCAAAAAGAGGATTATGGCAATCCACCACTCCAGCTTTTAGCAGACAGCCACGCTGAGGGGTGCCCAGGGCAGAGCTGCATCACTGCAGGTGGTGCTGGGCTCCACATGGGACCATGGCTTTTAATCATTAACAGTGATAACCTGATAGCATCAGAGCTGCATGTAAAAAACAGAGACAGGCAACCTTTGAGAGTGTTTGCAAGAGACAATGTGCTGCTCTGTTTGGCTGGATCACACCCTCAAGGCTCCTGGAGCTCCCCAGTCCCAGCTCGGTCAAGCAATGCAGATACCTCTCACGTACACAGCAGGTCTCACTGCTCAGCTCTGCTGCCAGAGAACAGCTTAGCAAGGTGCTGCTGTGGCACAGGATGTACCACTCAGTACCTGTCCCCACATTCTTCATCAAGTCACCAAGTTTACTCACTCTGGACAGGAATTTTGCAATGCAAAGAGGAAGAAGCAGGTGAGAGATCTCACCCAACTTCCTCCAGAACAAGAGTCTTACCCACAGCAGTTTGTCATCACACAAGCCAAACCCATCCCAAGCTTCCTTTCCCAGTCTCCTTGTCCTTTTATCCCCCTCCAACAACAAAGATCCAGGACATTAACAGCTGTCTAGGGAAGACAACAGGAGCCATCAGGCTCTCCTTCCCAGCACATCTCTGTGGCTCTTGCAGATCTGTGCAGAGTGTGGGTCTCCAGCTGCTCACTGGAAGAACCACCTTGGGTGTTGAGCCCCACAGAAGTTACTTGCATCCCAAACAGGAGTGGAATATGCTGGAGAAACAGGATTTCCCTCCTTACCATGCTTCCCAATGCAAGCTGGACTAGGAATCACTTGTACACACTGCCTGATGGAAAGCAAATACCACCCCAGGAGGAGACCTCCTCTCCAAGCAAGAGGAGGGTGGGAGAGAGGGATGACACCCAACTGTTTCCCAACACAGCACACCACAGAAGCATGTTTGCTATGCTGGTCCCAGAGCACAGGGCCCAACCAGTTGCCAGCATCATGCACTGGTGTTCCTGAAGACTGGACTTTTACCCTGACCCCATGAGACCAGGTGGTGCACACTAGCTCTGCAGTCTCCTGCTCTGTATGTAGATGTGGGGGAAAAACCCAGTACTGAAACCCAGCAAGAGTTAGGTCACTGGGAACAGGCATAATGGAAGTGTGGGTGGCATGTGAACAGTCTCTGCCTGTGTGTCACACCAGCTTCAAGCAGCAAACCACTACAAGATCCAGCAACTCCAGCATAAAACTGATGGCCAAAGCCCAGTGTTTTATTGTAAAAGCATCTTGATAGTGCTGAGAGAGCTGCTGGGTTCTTACTCTGCCTCCAGCTTTGTTGAGACTCATGCAGAAGCCCTCAGGATCCTGAATGTGAGCTGACAAAGGAGGGAGCTGCCATCAGAAGCCTCACCTGCCTCCACCAGCCAGTGGTGGGTGACTGAATTCCAGCTGTGACCTTGGCAAGCTGATTTCAGAACTGTTCATGTATCTCAACTGGCACAGCCAGAGGAACATCAGGTGGAAACAGCAACAACCAGCTGCATGGAAAAGCACCTGTTCTCCCAGGTAGCACTGGGAACGCTGAGGGAAGCCATGGGAGCACGTATCACACGGCCTCATCAGTGCAGAGCTGCACACTTTTAGTCTTCAGGAAGCTGTATCTCAGCTCAGGGGTGCTCTCTGCTCCTCACAAGTACACCTGGGGCTCATCTCCACACACAGATCAGAACATCACAGCTACTTCCAGCAGCTGTTAGAACAGAACTGCCATCAGGCTGCCCTGCCACCGCTGCAGACCAGTGCCATGCTGGGAGAACACCCCAGCAAGCCCCAGTAACCAAACTGCAGCCCAGGGGGATGCTTTGACTGGCACCAACTACCCTGGCTGGAGAGCTCATCCCATCTTTACCTCCTGTGGCCACAAACTCTGTGTGTTGCCCTCAAGAATGAGATCTCACACACCTCATTAGCAGATAATTAGTTCACCAGGTAACCTGCTCTCCACAACCAGTGCAGCCTGCCTGCCTCACCAGGCACAAGCAGCTCCCAGCAGCAAGGCTGAACTGGGATTGATGGGCTGCACACTGCATCTCCAGGCTGTGCTGCCAAGGGGAGAGGCTGTATCACCCCATCAAAACAAGCAACCTGGAGCTGTTATGAGAACTGGTTTCCACATTGTGTATGTTACTGTCTGAAGCCTCACGCAACAAGATAAGACAGCTATTTTTGCCCTCAGGGCTAGCAACAGGAGCCAAGAGATAAGGGATTTGCCAGCAAGAGGCACATCCTGCTCTCTGCCAACACCATCCTGTTCAACCTAAGTGGTCAAGCAAAGGCAGGTGTGAAGCCTCTCACAGCACACCACCTCCAAGGTGAAGACAGGCTGCTAACCATGAGGTTACTGTGTTTTCACATTGTTTTGGGGCTTTTTTTTTTAGAGCAGGGCTGAAAGGAACCCTGAATAGCACAGGTTAGGTGCTTTCTAGCAGCACTCACTGCAGGTTTTGGAGGTCACACTGAGGTGACTAAGTCTCCCACTCACAGAGGGACACAGCAACACAGCCCCTGCGCTGAGCTCGTGTGCTGCAGTTCTTGTGCAATCAGGCCCCCCTTTCCATCTCCAAATTGTTATAGTAACTCATTAAAAGAGGATTTTAGACAGGCAGGGGCAGAGCTTTAACCCCCACGCTGCTGGAGAGCGAAGCATTTCAAAGCAGGAGGCTATGGAACGGCACGAAGAACAAGTCAAGAGGTTTATCCATCTGTTTTGCCTCCCAGCATCCCGGCACTCACACCTGCCTGCCTCTCCAGCCCCCTCTCGGGGGGGAAGGCTCACTCAGGGCTCCAAAGCAGCGTGAGGTCAAGAAGGAAGCACAGGACAAGCGCTGAAATTCCTCCAGCGGTCCCGGGTCGCAGGGCTGGGTTACAGCCCCTTCCTTCATCCTCCCCCCGAGGCCTCTGCAGAGGAGCCGCCGCTCACCCGCGGCTCCGGCTGACAGGACATCGCCCCCGGGCTGGGCCGCCCGCCGAAGTTACGCAACGCCGGCTGCCCGGGCCCCCTCACCGCAGCGCCGGTCCCCACGGCCCACCGGGAGGCTCCAGGCCAAGCCCCAGCGCGGCCGGGGAGCCGGCGGGTTTCCATCCCCACCCGCCTCCCGGAACGAGCGGCTCCCGCAGCCGGGTCCCTGCCCGAAACACTGGGGGGGGGGGGGGGGTCGGACACCGAGCGCCCCCTGCACCGCGAACCCCAAACCGGGGGAGGGTCGGGGGGGCCCCGCCGCAGCGGCCTCAGGCGCGGAGCCGTCCCCAGCCGGCAGCCCCGGGGGAAAGGGACACCAGCAGCCCCCGAGAGCCCCCCCATCCCTGCAGCAAGGCGGGGAGCGGCGGCTGCGCCCCGCCACACGCCGAGGGAGCGGCAACCGCGGCCTGCCCGGACCCCACCGGTCCCCTCCAGGGCCCAACCGGTCCCCTCCGGGGCCCACCGGTGGGACCCAGCGGTCCCTCGAGGGCCCAACCGGTCCCCTCCGGGGCCCAACCCGTCCCTCCAGGGCCCAATCGGGGCCCAACCGGCCCCCGCCAGTCCCCTCCGGTCTCCTCGAGGGCCCAACCGGTCCCCTCCGGGGCCCACCGGTGGGACCCAGCGGTCCCTCCAGGGCCCAACCGGTCCCCTCGAGGGCCCACCCGGTCCCCTCCAGGCCCCGACGCCCGTTCGGCCGGTAGGGCCCGCGGAGAGCCCGCCGGTACCTTTAGCCTGGCAGTCGGCGCAGAACTTGTTCTCCTCCTCCACCAGCAGGCTGGCCAGCACCGCCTGGTACCGGTCCACATCGCGGACCGACTTGCCCGTCATGGCGCGGCCGGCGCAGCCCGCCCGCGGGTCACGGCGCCGCCGTCCCGGGCAACGGCCGCTTCCTGCTTCCGGCCGGCGGCAGGGGGCGGGACTAGCGAGTGGGAGGAGCCAATCAGCGCCGGTGTCCGCGCTTTAACGCCTTCCCACCCCCCGCCCCCGCCGCTCCCCCTCGTCGCTGATTCGCTGAGGCGCGGCCGGAGCCCGACACAGCCAATCAGAGGAGGCGCGGCGGTGGCGGGGGGGAAGCATGAATGGGCAGGGTCACGTGACGGGATGGGCGGGGGGCTGCGGGGGCGGGAAGGGGGGGGGTGGGGGGGGCAGAGCCGGGGGCGTGGAAGGGGGGCTGGGTGGGGGTGCAGGGGGGCTGGGAGGGGCTGAGAGGGTCTGGGCTGCTGGCTGGGGGGCCTGGGGGGCTGGGTGGGGGTCTTGGGGGGGGTCTGGGGCTGCTGGCTGGGGGGCTTGGGGAGCTGGCTGGGGGTGCGGGGGGACTGGGAGGGTCTGGGGCTGCTGGCTGCAGGTCTTGGGGGGCCGGGGGCTGCTTGCTGGGGGTCTTGGGGGACTGGGAGGGGCCGGGGGGGGGGGCTGGGGCTGCTGGCTGGGGGTCTTGGGGGGCTGGCTGGGGGTGCAGGGGGGACTGGGATGGGCCGAGAGGGTCTGGGCTGCTGGCTGGGGGTCTTGGGGGGCTGGCTGGGGGTGCGAGGGGACTGGGAGCGTCTGGGGGGGGTGGTCTGGCGCTGCTGGCTGGGGGGCTAGCTGGGGGTGCAGGGGAAACTGGGGGGTCTGGGGCTTCTGGGATACTGGCTGGGGGGCTTGGGGGGCTGGCTGTGGGACTGAAAGGGGGCTGTGGGTGCGGGGGGGATGGTGTGGGGGGGCTGAGCAGGGGGGGCTGCTCCTTGGAAAAGGCAGGGTGTGGGGTACATGGTCCCTGCTCAGCGTCTCCATCCCTGTGCCTGGGTCAGGCTCTGCCCCATGGACACCCACAGCTGCCCCACAGCTGCCCCACAGCTGCCCCACAGCTACCCCCTGGACACCCACAGCTGCCCCCTGGACACCCACAGCTGCCCCACAGCTACCCCATGGACACCCACAGCTGCCCCATGGACACCCACAGCTGCCCCACAGCTGCCCCACAGCTACCCCATGGACACCCACAGCTGCCCCACAGCTGCCCCACAGCTGCCCCCTGGACACCCACAGCTGCCCCACAGCTGCCCCACAGCTGCCCCCTGGACACCCACAGCTGCCCCACAGCTGCCCCACAGCTGCCCCCTGGACACCCACAGCTGCCCCACAGCTGCCCCCTGGACACCCACAGCTGCCCCACAGCTACCCCATGGACACCCACAGCTGCCTCACAGCTGCCCCACAGCTCTCCCAGTAGCCCCAGCTCCTCCTAACACCACCTCTCACGCTGTCACAGCAGCCTGTGCCCCCTGCCAGGTCTCTGTGGGCCCCATCCTCCCCCCAGGCCCCCTATTCCAGTCCTGAGGTGCTGGGGGGGGGGGAGAATTTGGGAGAAGGCAATGTGCCAAAAGCTGCAGCGAGCAAAGGGAGGGGGAACAGTCCCTGTGTGGTCCCCTGGGAGGCTCCTGGAGTGGCACCATCCTTCCCATAGTGACCCTGGGCTCAGTGGGGCCACATCTGCCTGGGCCAGGAGCTCCATGGATGCTGAGGATCCAACCTGGGACGTTCTGAAAACAGCCTAAAAAAAAGGGGGGGGTTTGGTCTCAAAACACCAGGGGGGTTCTGGAGGAAGAGCATCCCTGCTGCTGAGGCTTGGAGCTGCCCATCGGAGGAGCAGGGAATCCAGGGGCCCAGCAGCCTTCCCCATCCTGGATTGGGATGCGGGGAGAAAGAACTGGGGGGGAGATGTGAGCCCACACCAGTCCTGACTGGTCCCTGTGCTGGGATGGCCCTGTGCCCCCCAGCAAGGGTGCAGACCCCTGCTCTGCCAGCCTGGGTGGACACTGGGGTGCAGGCAGCAGCCTGGGGGAGGCCACTGAGCCCCCCCAGTGGTGATGAATCAGCCTGCGGAGCCTTCGAGCCCTCCCTGAGGAGGAGGAGGAGGAGGAAGTCGCCAAGATGAATCATCCCCACGTTCCCTGGGAGCTGGGGGGGCGGCAAGTTTGGGGGGGGAAGTTTGGGGGGCGGCAAGTTTGGGGGAGGAAGTTTGGGGAGGGGCAAGTTTGGGGAGGGGCAAGTTTGGGGCGGTGGCAAGTTTGGGGGGGACAGCAAGTTTGGGGGGGGGCAAGTTTGGGGTGCGGTCGGTAAGTTTTTGGGGGGCAAGTTTGGGGGGGCAAATTTGGGGGGGGCAAGTTTGGGGGGGAAGTTTGGGGGGGGCAAGTTTGGGGGGGTGGCAAGTTTGGGGGGCGCAAGTTTGGGGGGGTCGGTAAGTTTTTGGGGGGGCAAGTTTGGGGGGGGTGGCAAGTTTGGGGGGGCAAGTTTGGGGGGGTCGGTAAGTTTTTGGGGGGCAAGTTTGGGGGGGGTGGCAGGTTTGGGGGGGCAAGTTTGGGGGGGTGGCAAGTTTGGGGGGGGTCGGTAAGTTTTTTGGGGGGGGCAAGTTTGGGGGGGGTCAAGTTTGGGGGGGTCGGTAAGTTTTTGGGGGGGCAAGTTTGGGGGGAGTGGCAAGTTTGGGGGGGCAAGTTTGGGGGGGGCGGCAAGTTTGGGGGGGGCAGGTAAGTTTTTGGGGGGGCAAGTTTGGGGGGTGCAAGTTTGGGGGGGGGGCGGAGGTTGGGGGGGGAGGAGGTTGGGGGGGAGGAGGAGGCTGGGGGGGGAGGAGGAGGCTGGGGGGAGGAGGAGGCTGGGGGGAGGCCCCGGCTGCCGGGCTGCCCTCATCCCATTGCTCCACAGTAATGAGCCCCCTCCTCCCCCCTCCTCCCCTCCCCCTCCTCCTCCCCCCTCCTCCTCCCCCTCCTCCTCCACTCCCCCCTCCTCCTCCTCCTCTCTCCTCCTCCCCGGGCCGTGCAGCCGGGGCTGCGGCCATACCTGAGGCAGCGCCGGCCGGTGCCACACACCCCCCCGCCATGGCCTCCTGCTGCCCCCCGCCTGCAGCTCTGGCTCCTGCTCCAAGCCGCCTGCCTCTGCCTGGCCCAGATTGTAAGTGCTCAGCTTGGGACCCCCCCTCAGCACGCTGGGGTGGGGGGCAGAGAGGGGACGGGCCCCATTTACCTCCCCCTTTCCCCATCACTGCAGATGCTGAGCATCCCTGGGAGCATCCCAGCGCTCCTGGCTCTGTTTTCCTGGGAATGCCCCAGGATGGGGGAGGGGTGGGGGGGTGGGAGCAGCCCCCCCCCCCCCCCCCCCAAAGCCCCAACCCACCAGGGGGGTCTCTGTGCTGAAAGCTGCTCCCAGCCCCACAGGATGCACGCCTGGAAGTCTGGGGGGGGGGGCTCGTTAGTTCAGTTCAGTTTTGGGGATGCAGTGGGGGGGGTCTCTCTGCCCTTTCCCTTCCCAGCAGCTGCCCCCCATCCCCTGGGAAAAGGCTTATTCCCTTCTGCTTTGCTGGGATGTGCTGTGGAGAGGGGCTGTGGAGGGGCTCAGAGGGGCTGTGGGGGGGCTCAGAGGGGTTGTGGAGGGGCTCAGAGGGGCTGTGGAGGGGCTCAGAGGGGCTGTGGGGGGCTCAGAGGGGCTGTGGAGGGGCTCAGAGGGGCTGCGGGGGGCTCAGAGGGGCTGTGGGGGGCTCAGAGGGGCTGCGGGGGGCTATGGGGGGCTCTGCCCTTCCCAGAGCTGCCTGGGGGGCTTGCTGAGGGGTAGTGGGGAGGGATGGTGCTGGGGGGTCCTGGGGGTCTCTCCGGACTCACCCAGGGACAGGGAAAAGGAATGAGAGGGAAGGGAAGGGAAGGGAAGGGAAGGGAAGGGAAGGGAAGGGAAGGGAAGGGAAGGGAAGGGAAGGGAAGGGAAGGGAAGGGAAGGGAAGGGAAGGGAAGGGAAGGGAAGGGAAGGGGGTCCCTCTGCTCCTTGGGGTGAGCGGGACAGACAGTGTCCCAGGATCCCACCTGACTTGAGAAAAACTCTCCTGCAAGCTCAAATATGGATATTTAGACCAGATTTGGGGAAAAAAAACCCCTGCCCCTGTGGCTCCTGAGCTGCCAGCATGGATGGCCTGGCTCCCAAGAGCTGGGGGAGCTGCTGCCTTCCTAAAGCAGCCCCCCCTCCCCGGGATAGCCACGGCTTGTGGTGGCAGGGTCTGGCCAGGGGAGCGGGATCCTGCTGGAGGGGGGGGAAGGTGGGAGCTTTAGGAACAAGGAGCCCTTTGGAAATCACTGGGGCAGGACAAAGGTGCCATTCACAGGGGTGGGGGGTGCTCACTCCCAGCCCGACCGTGGGGTTTGCTTCCAAGGAGGAGCTGGGGCTCTCCTGGTTCTGTGACCAAGCCACCAAACAGGGCTCAGCTTCATCCTGCTCACTGTAAAACAAATCAGCCTGGAAGGGCAGAGGAGCCCCAGAGCCCCAGCCCCAGCCAGCCCAGAGGGTTCCCACTGCCAGGAGCACGAGGGGCTCAGTCTCCAGGATCAGAGTCTCTCCCCCCCACCCCTCCTTCCCAGCCATCCCGTTAGGATAACAGGGATTTCTTTGCACAGTTGCTCCTGTGGAGTCCTGAGCAAACCTCAGAGTGTGGGGCAGGCTGCTCGGGGGGGTCCCTGTGCCTGCTCAATGCTGCTTTTGTGTGATGCTGTGGGCACAGAGCCAGCCCGGGGCAGCCAGGAGAGCTCTCATGGAGGGGTTTAGGGGTCCCTATGGAGGGGTTTAGGGGTCCCTATGGAGGGGTTAGGGGGTCCCCCCTTTCATAGCAGGGCTTTGGGCACCTAAACCCTGGGGGTCCCTATGGAAGGGTTGGGGGTCCCTATGGAGGGGTTGGGGGTCCCTATGGAGGGGTTTGGGGGTCCCTATGGAGGGGTTGGGGGTCCCTATGGAGGGGTTTGGGGGTCCCTATGGAGGGGTTGGGGGGTCCCTATGGAGGGGTTGGGGGTCCCTATGGAGGGGTTGGGGGTCCCTATGGAGGGTTTGGGGGTCCCTATGGAGGGGTTGCGGGTCCCTATGGAGGGGTTAGGGGTCCCTATGGAGGTGTTTGGGGGTCCCTATGGAGGGGTTAGGGGTCCCTATGGAGGGTTTGGCGGTCCCTATGGAGGGGTTTGGGGGTCCCTATGGACGGGTTGGGGGTCCCTATGGAGGGGTTGGGGGATCCCTATGGAGGGGTTTGGGGGTCCCTATGGAGGGGTTGGGGGTCCCTATGGAGGGGTTTGGGGGTCCCTATGGACGGGTTGGGGGTCCCTATGGAGGGGTTGGGGGTCCCTATGGAGGGGTTAGGGGTCCCTATGGAGGTGTTTGGGGGTCCCTATGGAGGGTTTGGGGGTCCCTATGGAGGGGTTGGGGGTCCCTATGGAGGGTTTGGCGGTCCCTATGGAGGGGTTTGGGGGTCCCTATGGAGGGGTTGGGGGATCCCTATGGAGGGGTTTGGGGGTCCCTATGGAGGGGTTGGGGGTCCCTATGGAGGGGTTTGGGGGTCCCTATGGACGGGTTGGGGGTCCCTATGGAGGTGTTTGGGGGTCCCTATGGAGGGTTTGGGGGTCCCTATGGAGGGGTTTGGGGGTCCCTATGGAAGGGTTGGGGGTCCCTATGGAGGGGTTGGGGGTCCCTATGGAGGGGTTAGGGGTCTCTATGGAGGGGTTGGGGGTCCCTATAGAGGGGTTAGGGGTCCCTATGGAGGGGTTAGGAGTCCCTATGGAGGGGTTAGGGGTCCCTATGGAGGGGTTAGGGGTCCCTATGGAGGGGTTGGGGGTCCCTATAGAGGGGTTAGGGGTCCCTATGGAGGGGTTGGGGGTCCCTATGGAGGGTTTGCAGGTCCCTATGGAAGGCTTGGGGGTCCCTATGGAGGGGTTGGGGGTCCCTATGGAGGGGTTAGGGGTCCCTATGGAGGGGTTGGGGGTCCCTATGGAGGGGTTAGGGGTCCCTATGGAGGGGTTGGGGGTCCCCCCTCTCATAGCAGGGCTTTGGGCACCTAAACCCTGCTGGTGCTGTTGGAAATCCCAGTGCTGAGCTTGCACCCCAAGCGCTGCCACCCCCTTGGTGAGACCCAGCCAGGGCAGGAGCCCCACGGGCAGAGGGGCAGGAGGGGGGCAAGGATGGGGTAGAAACCAGGGAGGGAGTGGGGGAGCTGGTTGTGCTGGCGTGGGGGGGGGGGGATGTCCTGGGTGTCCCCAGCCATGCCTTTGCTGGGGGGACACCAGCCAGGCAGCAGAGGGGTGTGAGGAGGGGCAGAGCCTTGGGGTGCTCACTCCCTCCCAGCTCTCCCAGCACGTGGGCTCGCTCCCATCCCCATCATCCCTCGTGCTCTGCCTGCTCCTGCTTGACCTGGGTCCCCTTTTTATCCCCCTTAGCGAGGGCCCCCTGGAGAGCCTGGCCCACGAGGACCCCCTGGCCCCCCAGGAGTGCCAGGAGCCGATGGCATCGATGTGAGTACAGCCTGGCTGGGGAGCTCTGCGGGCTGGAGGGAGGGAAGGAGGGAGGGAAGGAGGGAGGGAGGGAAGGAGGAGACCTGCAGCACAAAGAGGGACATTGTGTCAGGGCAGAGGCTCTGCTGAGGGCAGGCAGAGCTGCTGCCATACGTTTCCCTCAGCTGGGGTAGATGGAGCATCCGTGGCTCCTCTGGCTTTGCTGATGGCCCCAGGCAGCACAGTTCCTACATCCCTCTCCATCCACCCACCCCCCAGGCTCATGGCCTCCTGCCCACCCTGAGAAACGGGCCCTGAAGTGCTTTTTGGGGAGCACAGCAGCAGGGGGGTTTGGGTGCAGGGTGCTTGGGGCAGTGGAGGATGCTCGGAGGGGTCAGCACAGGGATCAGCCCAGAGATGCCCAGCGAGGGGGGTGAGATGGGTGTGTGGTGGGGTGCAGGACCCCCAGCTGGGTGCCTACAGAGTGGTGAGGTGGCCAAGGGCTGTGGCAGGCATCCGTGGCTCCCACACCCTCCCCAGGGAGGAAGCTTGAACAGGGGAGATCTGTGCACCACAGAAAGCACCCTTTCTCTGATACTTGCCCCAGGGTGTTATTTTAGTGCTATTTATACCCAGCCCTCCCACCAACCCCCCTACCAGCCCCTCACCAACCCCCCCCCCAGCCCCTCACCAGCCCTCCCACCAGCTCCCCCCCCCAGCCCCAGCCCCATCCTGACCTGGCTGCTGCGCTGGGGGATCCAGCATCTCACTCCAGCTTGGGAAGATGAATGGGAGACACAGGTCCTGAGCCCCCCACGCTGCTGAGCCCAGCTCTGGGGGGTGACAGACCCCTTTTTATATCTTTCTTCCCTCTCCCCAGGGTGACAAAGGCTCTGCTGGAGCCCCTGGGTCCCCGGTGAGTAGCCATGCCTCCCCTCAGCTCACTGACTGTCTGGTCCCTTCTGGAGGGGCTCCTTTCAATCTGCCCCCACACCTCTTCTCTTTTCAAGGGTGCCAAGGGTGAGCCTGGAGCCCCTGGTCCAGATGGGCCCCCAGGGAAGCCGGGCATCGACGTGAGTACCGACCCCCTGTCTGTCCCCCTGCAGCATCCCTGGCTGCCACCCTTGGGTCCCAGCAGGGTCTCAGCAAACATCTTGTCTGCCAAACCCCCCCTGAGTGGGGCCTGACCCCAAACCACAGCAGGACACAGAGGCAGAGCTCAGGCAGGGCTGCTGCCACCCCATCCCCCTGCCCTCTCCTGCATCAGGAGAGCCGTGTCACCACGAGCCCTGAGCATGGACAAGGCTTCTCCTTGGCCCTGAGTGTGGCCCTGAGCTGGGGTTTGGCTCTTGTTTCCTCCTGAATGAACCTGGAGCGATGCTGTGACCCCCCCCCTTGGCCCCCACATTGGTCACTCCCCCCTCTGTCCCCTCCCTGGCCGAAGCACAGCCAGGGCCACACGTGGCAGGAGGGGATGGAGCTGCCTCCTTGTCCTGCTGTGGTGCTGTTGGGGGGCTCCTGCTCTCTCACACAGGGGTGTGTGATGGCACCTGGGGAGGGGGGGCTGGGATGGGTGCCTGTCCCCCATCCCCAGTGCAGCAATGCCTGTGAGCATCAGACCTTTCCCCTCATCAGAAGGAAACCCAAACTGCAGGCTCTGCTTTTTCTGGCTGACACAGCCTAAACCTTTGGGGGGGTTTATCCTTCAACAGTGAAGGAACAGGAGCACCACTGTCCCTGCAAGCATGCATCATTCATCCAGGCTCACCTGCCTGCAGAAGCATTCAGCACCTCTCAACACGGGTGCTGAGCAGAGCTGGGCTGAGCTGGGGCTCCCCACCCAGAGCAGGAAGGATCCCATGGGTGAAGCTCGAGCTGTCGGCTGCAGAGATCCAAACCTGGGGATGAGGTGGCCTGGGGGGGCCTCAGAGCTGATCTAAATGGGATCATGGGGAGGCTGAGCTCCCTGCCTGCCTCTGCCAGGGCTGGGGCAGCCGTGCTGGGTGCAAGGGGACTCTGTGCTGGGGGTCTCAGAGCTCGTGGGGATGGGAGAGCATCACTGCAGGGTGCTCTGTGCCACTGGGGTGGGGGGTCCAGTACCAGCCCCATCTCTGGGTTTGCTGTGTGATGTGCACAGCAGTGAGAAGCACAAAGTCCCCACAGGTAACTCTCAGGCCCTTGGGATGGAGAGAGCCCCAGGAACCCCCCAGCTGGGGGGCAGTAGCCCCTCACCCACCATGTCTCCTCTTGCAGGGCCTGACAGGAGCGAAAGGGGAGCCAGGGCCCGTGGGTGGGCCAGGAATCAAGGTGAGTGAGGAGCTCTGGGCTCCTGCCTGCCCCTCCCACAGCCACCCTGGAGGGTGCAGGACTTGGGGGATGGAGTGTTTGGCAGTGAGGGGGCACTGAGGTGGGGGGTCTGGGGGAGGGGTGTGAATTTTGGCAGTGGAGCAGGGCTTGGTGGGGCCAAACCCTCCTGTTTCAGCTCCTGACTCCCCCCTTCTGTCCCAACAGGGCCAGCCTGGACTCCCAGGGCCACCAGGGCTCCCCGTGAGTATCTGCCTCTCCCATGGGTACCAGTGATGCTCCTGGCTCCAGCACCTGTCCCTGAGCACCCTCGAGCAGGGTGGGAGCAGAGCAGGGATCCAGCCTCAGCCCCCATCCTTGGTGCTGGTGTGGGCATTGCCCTGCTCAGGGCAGGGATGCTGATGGTTTCAGGAGGGGGGGGGGGGGGCTGGAGAATTTGGATCAACTGTTTTTCTTCTTGTTGCAGGGTCCATCACTGCCAGGACCACCCGTGAGTGGGGTCTTGGGGGGGCTGGGGGCATCTGGGGACCCCATTCTGGGTTGTGCTGGAAGAGGTCAAATCTCAGCAGTCCCAAAGGGGAGGAGAGGGGGTCTTGGGGCTTGAGCTCTCACCTGCTGAATGTCTCTCTTGTCCTTAAGGGGCTTCCAGGCCAGGTTGGGCTTCCTGGAGAGATCGGGGCACTGGGACCCAAGGTGAGAGCTCAGGAGGGGATGTGGACCAACCTCCTGAGCATCCACCTCTCTGCACTGCTGGGGTAAACTGGGATGACCCTGCAGAACCAGCAAGATGCAACAGTGGGGTGATGGGCTCTGCACACAGCCAGGTCTCCCAGCACTGTCCATCCCCTCCCAGCTCCCAGCTGGGACCTGCCTGAGCTCCTGCTGTGACAGCCTGGGTGCTTCCTCACCCCCTACACCCCAGCTCCAGCATCCCCTGCCCCCTCCTCACCCCTACACCTGCACCCCAGCTCCAGCATCCCCTGCCCCCTCCTCACCCCTACACCTGCACCCCAGCTCCAGCATCCCCTGCCCCCTCCTCACCCCTACACCTGCACCCCAGCTCCAGCATCCCCTGCCCCCTCCTCACCCCTACACCTGCACCCCAGCTCCAGCATCCCCTGCCCCCTCCTCACCCCTACACCTGCACCCCAGCTCCAGCATCCCCTGCCCCCTCCTCACCCCTACACCTGCACCCCAGCTCCAGCATCCCCTGCCCCCTCCTCACCCCTACACCTGCACCCCAGCTCCAGCATCCCCTGCCCCCTCCTCACCCCTACACCTGCACCCCAGCTCCAGCATCCCCTGCCCCCTCCTCACCCCTACACCTGCACCCCAGCTCCAGCATCCCCTGCCCCCTCCTCACCCCTACACCTGCACCCCAGCTCCAGCATCCCCTGCCCCCTCCTCACCCCTACACCTGCACCCCAGCTCCAGCATCCCCTGCCCCCTCCTCACCCCTACACCTGCACCCCAGCTCCAGCATCCCCTGCCCCCTCCTCACCCCTACACCTGCACCCCAGCTCCAGCATCCCCTGCCCCCTCCTCACCCCTACACCTGCACCCCAGCTCCAGCATCCCCTGCCCCCTCCTCACCCCTACACCTGCACCCCAGCTCCAGCATCCCCTGCCCCCTCCTCACCCCTACACCTGCACCCCAGCTCCAGCATCCCCTGTCCCCTCCTCACCCCTACACCTGCACCCCAGCTCCAGCATCCCCTGCCCCCTCCTCACCCCTACACCTGCACCCCAGCTCCAGCATCCCCTGCCCCCTCCTCACCCCTACACCTGCACCCCAGCTCCAGCATCCCCTGCCCCCTCCTCACCCCTACACCTGCACCCCAGCTCCAGCATCCCCTGCCCCCTCCTCACCCCTACACCTGCACCCCAGCTCCAGCATCCCCTGCCCCCTCCTCACCCCTACACCTGCACCCCAGCTCCAGCATCCCCTGCCCCCTCCTCACCCCTACACCTGCACCCCAGCTCCAGCATCCCCTGCCCCCTCCTCACCCCTACACCTGCACCCCAGCTCCAGCATCCCCTGTCCCCTCCTCACCCCTACACCTGCACCCCAGCATCCCCTGTCCCCTCCTCACCCCTACACCTGCACCCCAGCTCCAGCATCCCCTGTCCCCTCCTCACCCCTACACCTGCACCCCAGCTCCAGCATCCCCTGCCCCCTCCTCACCCCTACACCTGCACCCCAGCTCCAGCATCCCCTGCCCCCTCCTCACCCCTACACCTGCACCCCAGCTCCAGCATCCCCTGCCCCCTCCTCACCCCTATACCTGCACCCCAGCTCCAGCATCCCCTGCCCCCTCCTCACCCCTACATCTGCATCTGCACCCCAGCTCCAGCATCCCCTGTCCCCTCCTCACCCCTACATCTCCTTTCCTGGGGTTCTTTCCTAGGGTGACCCTGGACCCGATGGCCCTCGAGGTCCCCCAGGCCCCCCAGGGAAACCTGTGAGTATCTCCCCAGCCTCAGCCTGTTCTCAGGAGGTTCAGAGTTCCCCCAGCCCCTCAAGCCCAGGATTTGGGGCCAGGACTTGGGCTCTGGCACACAGCTCCCACCCCATGGCTCACCCCCTTCCCCCTGGGAGTGACATCCCCCCTCCAGTACCGTAGTGCTGTGGATGCTGATGGTCTCCTTCCCTCCAGGGCCCCCCAGGACACATCCAAGGACTGGAAGGCAGCGCTGATTTCTTGGTGAGAGCTGCCACTACCTTGTCCCTTCAGCTGCAGGGGAACAGCAGCTGCCTGGCCTGAACCATGGCCTCCCAGTTTGGTAACTGGGAGCTGACAGAATGGGGTGGGGAGGGCAGAGTCCCAGCTGAAGCGATGCTGGGTCCCCTGTGCCAGCACCCAGCTGAGCTTCCCTGCAGCCTCCAGGCCCTTTCCCAACTCAACCTGTGTTTCTTCTCCCCCACCAGTGCCCAACCACCTGCCCACCAGGACCCAAGGGTCCCCAGGGGCTGCAGGGACTGAAGGTAAGGGAACCCTGGAGCTGCCCAGGGACTGTCACCTCCAGCAAGCTCTGCCTGAGCAGAGGAGCCTTCCCTGGCCTGGAGGCAGGAGGAGCTTAGCTGCTGCTTGGGGAGCATGAGGACACACAGGCACAGAGTCCTGGGGGGGGAAAGGTGCTGTGGGAGGGGTCCCCTGTGGCTCCTCAGCTCCTGCCAGCCCCTTCCTGAGGGGTGAGACCCCATGCCAAAGCCCCAACCACGCTGCTGCCCAGCTCCTCTGCTGCACAAGCCAGGGATAAACCCAGCAGGCATCCCCATGGCTGGGGGATGCTGAGCCCCAGCACCTCACCAGGGGGATGCTGAGCCCCAGCACCTCACCAGGGGGAGGAGACTCAGCCCCAGCACCTCACCAGGGGGAGACTCAGCCCCAGCACCTCACCAGGGGGATGCTGAGCCCCAGCACCTCACCAGGGGGAGACTCAGCCCCAGCACCTCACCAGGGGGAGACTCAGCCCCAGCACCTCACCAGGGGGAGACTCAGCCCCAGCACCTCACCAGGGGTAGGCTGAGCCCCAGCACCTCACCAGGGGGAGACTCAGCCCCAGCACCTCACCAGGGGGAGACTCAGCCCCAGCACCTCACCAGGGGTAGGCTGAGCCCCAGCACCTCACCAGGGGGAGACTCAGCCCCAGCACCTCACCAGGGGGAGACTCAGCCCCAGCACCTCACCAGGGGGAGACTCAGCCCCAGCACCTCACCAGGGGGCATCCCAGGATGGGATGTTGTGGCTGGGGTGGCTCCAGGTGACACACCCATCAGGACACTGCCTTGGCCCTGCTGCTCTGCCAGGGGTGCTCACCATCTGTCTCTTCACCCTCAGGGACACAGAGGCCGCCCTGGGGCCCTCGGGGAGCCTGGCAGGCAGGGCAGGCAGGTGAGTGAGCAGCTGCCCAGAAGGAGACAGGTTTTCCTGGCACTGGGGGAACTGGGGCTGGACCTGGGGGGGTCTGGGGAGAGAAAGGGGGAAGGGAATAAAGAGATGGGAGAGGGAGGAGGGGGGTGCTGGGAAAACGGGGGGTGGGCAGCGTGGTCTTCCCACAGTGGCTCCCGGGGGGGGTGACACCTGTCCCCATCCCAGATGAGGGGGGTTGGGTGCTCAGGGAGGTCTGTATCCACCCCAACACTCATCTGTCTCCTCTCTGTGCCTCCCCAGGGCCCCAAGGGTGATGTTGGAGTCTCTGGAGAACAAGGCATCCCAGGCCCCCCGGTAAGGTACCCACTCCTCTGCTCTGCTCTGCCCCAGGGGCTGGGGGCAGCTGGTCCCCAGACACCAGGGACAGGATATGAGTGTCCCCCTGCTCCTGGGGACCCACTGCTGGGACCAGAGCAAAGCCTTCACCCCATCCCTCTCCCTCCTCCCAGCCCCAGAGGGTGGCAAAGCCACATCCTGACTGATGGAGACCTCAGTGGCCCAGGCACCTCAGCCATTAGCTCCTGAGGATCACTCAGAGGCTTGGGGCAAGTGGCCTGTACAGATCATTCCCACCCCTCACCCCAGCTAAGCAGGGGCTGTGGTGCCCCCCTGCCCGTGGGGATTAAAGCTGTGGGAGCTCTCTGAGTGCTTTGAAGCTGCACAGCAATTAACAGGCCCAGGAAAGGGCAAAACCCCTTTGAAACCAACAGCTCTGGGAGGGGGGACACACAGCTCCAGTTTGGGCCTGTGGCTGTTCTGGATCTGACAGCTGGAATGGTGCCCCATGGGGTGCTGCAGAGTGAGGGGGGGGGCTGAAATACCTCAGATTTGGCACAGCTTGGCCCATGTCCAGCACCAGGTTCTGCTTTAATTGGGGCTTCCCCCTGGGGCCCTTCCTGAGCTCAGCCAGGGGTTGTTTCCTCCCCCACAGGGACCCCAGGGCCTGAGGGGTTACCCCGGTGTGGCAGGACCCAAGGGAGAGACTGTAAGTGCTGGTGGGGTGCTGGGGTGGGTGTGCCTGGGTTTGGGGTCGTGTGGGGGGGGGGGACACACCAGCTCCCCAGGGCTGAGCTGTGGGGATGCTTCCCAGGAGCATCAGGAATGCAGCTCTGTGGCCTTCCTGGGGAGCTGCCACTTGTGGGTGGCACCTGGCTGGGGGCTGAGGTGGGCATGGGAAGAACTGACCCCCTCCCCTCCCCTGTTCTCTTTGCAGGGTCCTGCTGGCTACAAGGGGATGGTTGGGACCATCGGAGGGGCTGGGCGGCCGGTGAGTGCCCCTCCCTCACCCCATGGCTGGGGGCAGGCAAGGGGACCCCACCCTTCACTGCTCAGCCCCCATCTTTCTCCCTTCCAGGGCAGGGAAGGCACCAGAGGACCACCCGGGGACCCTGGTGAGAAGGGAGACCTGGTAGGTAACCCCCCATGTTGGGGAGGGGTGGGGGGTGGGGGGCAGCACCCTGCCCTGTGTGATGTCACCGCTCCCTCTGCCCAGCTTTAGCCCCCTCCTCAGCACAGAGAGGGGCTCTGCCCAGGGTGCCCTGGAAGGGCATCTCCTCCTTCTCCCAGCTCCTGAGGGGGGGACTAAAAGGGCACCTACACTGTTCCCTCTGCTCTAGGGTGGCCGTGGCATCAGGGGCCCCCAAGGAGACATTGGCCCCAAGGGGGAGAACGTAAGTAGAGCCAGCAGCACCCCTGCCCCCACCCAGGGCTGGGCCCCTGGCAAGGAGAAGATCTCTCTGTCCTTCTCAGGGCCACCCCACACCCTGACACCCTGGCTCTTCGTGGGGCTGGGGGGGCACAGCAGCCCCTCTGCCAGCCTGGCTGCTTTGTGACCCCTCTCCACGTAGGGCTGGAGGTTTCCTTTCCCTGCCCAGCCTGTTGCTGCCCCTTCTCCTGAGCCCCCCAGCCCTGCTCAGTGTCACACCCAGCAGCTCTTCCCCCCTTGCAGGGTCTCCCAGGCATCGATGGCAAAGACGGCACCCCAGGGATCCCGGGTGTGAAGGTGAGCTGGGGGGGGCTGCTGGGGGGGACTGCTGCTGGCTGCTGGGAGGGTGGGGGGAGGCTGCTGGGGGGGGGCTGCTGCTGCTGGGGGGGGAGGCTGCTGCTGGGGGTAGGCTGTTGGGGAGGCTGCTGGGGTGGGGGTGCTGCTGCTGAGGGGGGGGAGGCTGCTGCTGGGGGGGGTTGGGAGGTTGCTGCTGCTGGGTGGGGGGAGGCTGGCTGCTGAGAGGGTGGGGGGAGGCTGCTGGGGAGGCTGCTGGGGGGGGAGGCTGCTGCTTGGGGGGGTTGGGAGGTTGCTGCTGCTGGGCAGGGGGGGAGGGTGCTGCTGGGTGGGGGGAGGCTGGCTGCTGGGAGGGTGGGGGGAGGTTGCTTGGGTGGGGGCTGCTGGCAGGGGGCTACTGCTGGGGGGGACTGCTGCTGGCTGCTGGGAGGGTGGGGGGAGGCTGCTGGGTGCAGGGAGGCTGGCTGCTGGGAGGGTGGGGGGAGGCTGCTGCTGGGGTGGGGGTGCTGCTGCTGATGGGGGGGAGGCTGCTGCTGCTGGGCAGGGGGGGAGGGTGCTGGGTGGGGGGGGGGTGCTGGGGGAGGTGCTGCTGCTGGGTGGGGGGAGGCTGGCTGCTGGGGGGGGGAGGCTGCTGGCAGGGGGCTACTGCTGGGGGGGACTGCTGCTGGCTGCTGGGAGGGTGGGGGAGGCTGCTGGGGAGGCTGCTTGGGTGGGGGGAGGAGGCTGCTGCTGGGGGGGGTGCTGCCAGGGGTTGGGGGGAAGGGCTGCTGGGGGTGCTGCTGGGTGGGGGGGGGGTGGTGCTGCTGCTGGGGGGGGTGGGGAGGCTGTGGGCAGGGGCTGCTGGGGGGGAGGCTGCTGCCTGTGCAGCGTGGAACAGACACACTGCTGCCCTTGTACTGGTGTTTGCTGGAAATACTGGGGTGGCCAGTCCTGCTCTGGACGTGGCATCTCCTGACTCGTGGGGGGGGGCTGTCCCCACGGGGTCAAGGATGGGGTTCCCCTGCGGCCAGGGCACCCTTGTCCCACCTGTGGCTCCCCCATTTCTGCACCTTTCTCTGCCACGTGGTAAGAGTCTGTCCCTCTCAGGGTGGCGTGGGACAGGCTGGGCGCCCAGGGCTGCCAGGACACCGGGGACAAGCTGTGAGTATGGGAGCCCCCTGCCCAGGGGGGTACCCTGTTACCCGTGGGGTGGGACCCCCACCCCTGGGCTGTGCCAGGGTGCAGAGCCAGCACCCAGCAGGGATGCTGCCTCCAGGCATGGGGCTCCAGGCAGGGTGGCTGCCTGTTTTCATCCCAGTTGTGTTTCCCCAGGGCTTGCCAGGCCAGCCAGGAAGCAAAGGTGGCCCAGGAGATAAGGTGGGTTTGGGGGTCAGGGTCACCCCTCCATGTGCCACGTCCTCCCCACAGCCCCACTCACCTCCCACAGCGCTGCAGCAGCCTCCAGGCTCCATCCCTGAGCCCACAGCATCGTCCCCAGGCCGTGTCCTCCCCTGTCCCTCAACTGCCCCCGTTTCTGTTGGCAGGGTGAAGCGGGTGCTCGGGGCCAGGCTGGTGTCACCGGTGCCCCAGGGCAGATTGTAAGTACACAGATGTCACCACAGGCCTCCTGGGCTGTCAAACAGAACACAGAGTTGGGCACTTTACCCTCACCCTCATCCCTCTTCCTCAAGGGAAGCCCCTGGGGTCACGTCTCCAGCATCCCCTTGGCCACCCCATGCAGTGGCAGCCCTTCATGGGGCTCCAGGGGACAAGGACAGGGTCACCCATCCCTTGGGGAAGGATGAGGGGCAGATGGTGCCATGTGGATGGGAGGGAGAAGCAGCTGGTGTGGGTTTGTTTTTCCTTTCCCCCCATCTCAGGGTGAACCTGGACCTCGGGGGGAGCAGGGACCACCGGGCGTCCCCGGGATGAAGGTGAGTTGGGGGCTCCGGGGGGCTCGTGGCAGTGCTGGGAGCTGCCCTGGGCTCTGCTCTCCTCCTCTCTCCACAGGGTGACCGGGGTGAGCGTGGCCTCGTGGGTCCCCCTGGGGAGCAGGGGAAAGTGGTGAGTCCTTCCCAGAGCCAGGCTGGGAAACGGGCATCACCCCAGCACGGCTCTGGGATGCTCAGCCCAGGGCCTGAGGCTGGGGAGGAGGGATGGGGGGCACAGGACCTCTCCTGGCTTTGGGCTGGGGTCAATCACATGCCCTGTCCCGCTGTGCCTGGCTGCTGGGGTGGGGGATTAGCCAACGGGGTGGCTCAGGGATTAGTGGTCCAGGGGCCATGCTGGGTTTGCAGCCCCAGCGGGGAGAAGAATTTCCTGGCAGCCCAGTGGGAGGGGGGAGGCTGCCTGACCCCCTCCCCCTTGGAGGCTTTTCCAGGGTGGGAAATGGCCACAAAGCTGCTTTCATCCCTCTGGTTTCCTGGGGGCTGGGAACCTGTCCCTGGTGAAGCCCCTCACTGCCTACATCGATGGAGGGGAGGGGCCTCCATCGCTTTCTGCCCTGTGGTTGGATTGAGGGTGGGTGGGATGCAGCCTGAGCTGCTGCAGGGAGTGGGGAGCTGCCCCTGCATCTCATTTCCATGGGGAGCATGGTCCCATGGGGGTGGGTGGTTTCCCCATGAGCTCTTCTCACTCATTTTTCTCTTCCCCCCCACCCCATTACCTTGCTCTCCAGGGGCCCAAGGGTGAGCAGGGTCCACAGGGGATCCCAGGACCTCAAGGCTTGCCAGGAGTCAAAGGAGACAAGGTGACTGCTGCTGGCTGCAGGGCACAGGCTGCTCTGGGGTGCAGCTCAGGGAAGGGGTGCTGACCTGAGCTCATCCCCCTCTCTCCTTTCTCCAGGGCTCCCCAGGGAAAACCGGCCCCAAAGGTGGCACTGTGAGTACATCCCCCTCTCCTTGATGCTGGGGGGGGAATCACCAACACCCACAGGTGCTTTCTCCATCACTACCCCCAGCATCCCAGTCAAGCGTGGCAGAGGGAAGGGGTGGGGGGTGAGGGCACTGCAGAGGAGGTGGGTGCTGGCAGCGAGGGGTCACATCTCTCTCTGCCTTTCCTCTAGGGAGACCCTGGTGTTCACGGCCTCGCCGGGCTGAAGGGAGAGAAGGTGGGTCCCTGCAGAGGGTTCCTGGGGTGAGGTGGGGTGGGTGTGGGTCCCTGCCCGTGCTGGGGGAGTAGCCCTGTGCACCCCAGCACAGCCACAGTGTATTCTGGGGGTACCTGTGCCTCCTCTGCAGCTGCAGCTCCAGAGTCACGCTGTCTCCATCACGTCTCTTGTGTCCTGTGTCCGCAGGGGGAATCGGGCGAGCCGGGGCCCAAGGGGCAGGTGAGTGCCTGGGGGTTTGGGAGCCAGGGGCGCCCTGCAGCTTCGGGCTGGGTGGCTCTGTGGGACCCTCAGCTCAGGGTGATCCTCCTGGCAACGGCAGCGGTGCTCCACAGAGCCTCTGCACAGCGCCTGCCTGAGGACAGGTTATCCCTGGAGATGGGCTTCACAGCGACCGTGTTCAGCCCCAGACCCGGGCTCAGCCCCATCCTGTGTCCTGGGACAAGCCCTTCGGCTCTGAGGGCACAGCCCCTGCCCTGAGGGTGAGGCTGAGCTGCCCCTCCTGACTCTGCTCTCCATCCCCACCACAGCAAGGCATCCGGGGTGAGCTCGGCTTCCCCGGCCCCTCAGGGGATGCAGGAGCACCCGGTGGGAGAGGCTACCCAGGACCCCCTGGCCCACGGGGACTCGTGGGGGAGCGTGGCGTTCCGGGGATGCCCGGCCAGCGGGGCGTAGCGGTGAGTACCCCCAGCACCCACATCCCCTCCTCACCTCCTGCACGGGGTAGGTGGTGACCTGGGGGCTGCCACCATCAGCTTGTGCAGCTCCCAAGGGGAATTGCCCCAACGTTCTCCTACCAACTCGTCCCTCTGGGATGCAGCTGCTGGTCCGTTTGGGAGCTGCCAGGGCTCCCCTGTGAGCTCTGCTGGGATCCAGGATGATCTTTGCAGCCTGTCCAGGGGACAGGGTTTTTCCATACAAGCCTGTTCAGGGTTGTGAAGCAGCTCTGCAGCAGCGTGGTGGGGCACAGCCTGAGCTGAGGCTGGAGCACTTCTACCCCATGGGAAATGAAGGGGTGGGAAGGTGGCACCGGGTGCAGGGAGGTGCTCGGGATGGGGGCAGCTCCATGGGTGCAGATGTGGACAGGAGCAGCAATGTCCCTTTTCAGTGTATCCTCCTTCTTCTTGCTGCCAGGGCCGGGATGCTGGGGACCAGCACATCGTTGACGTGGTCCTGAAGATGCTGCAAGGTGAGGGGGTGAGCAGGGCTCCTCTGGCCAGGTGGCCGTCACCATGTCCCATGCCACACTGGCCTCTCTCTGCCCTACAGAGCAGCTGGCAGAGGTGGCAGTCAGTGCCAAGAGAGCAGCCCTGGGTGGAGTCGGTGCCATGGGACCCCCTGGACCACCCGGTCCCCCGGGGCCACCTGGTGAGCAGGGTCCACATGGACCCATGGGCCCTCGAGGTGTCCCTGGCATCCTTGGTGCTGCCGGGCAGATCGGCAACATAGGACCCAAAGGTAGGTGGTGGTGGTGGCCATCCCCACACTGGGACAGCACAGTCCTCCCTGGAGCTGTCCCAGCCTCCTCCTGCCACACACATCCCTCTCCTGAGTTCCTGAGCTGGGCAGCCCCCTCCCCTCCTCTCCCAGCCCATTTCCCACTGCAGCTCCAGCAGCTCATTCCCAGTCTCTTTCCCCACAGGGAAGCGAGGTGAGAAGGGCGAGCGGGGAGAAGCTGGCCGTGGCCACCCAGGCATGCCAGGTCCCCCAGGGATCCCAGGTAAGTCCCTCTACTCCCAGGGCAGGCAGCAGCAGGTCCCCACAGCCCCCGTGCCCCTCCTGGTGCGCTGACCCAGCCAGCAGCAGGTTGGGATGCTGTCCCCTCATGAACCTGCCCAGTTCATTCCACAACTCCCCAGCCTGTAGCATCCTTCGCTGGGGGATGAGGTGCTCAGGGATCTGGTTTAGTTTAGGATGAGAATGGTTGGACTTGATGGTCTTCAAAGGTCTTTTCCACCCTTGTGATTCAGTGACTCCTCACTGCCTGTGGCTCTGCCAGCCCCTCTCCAGCCCCCTCACCATGGCTCACATCCCATGCTTCCCAAACCAGCACCCTTCCCCACACCCCACGCCCACCTCTGCTCAGGCAAAAGCTGGGCTCAGCACCCACAACAGGCACCAGGGACCCATGGATGGCCCCATCCCTTTGCAGGTCTCCCTGGCATTCCCGGCCACGCTCTGGATGGCAAAGCCGGGGAGCGTGGGCTGCCGGGCTCCCCAGGACACGCCGGCCGGCCGGGCTTGCCCGGTCCCACTGGGCTGCCAGGGTTCTGTGAGCCAGCTGCCTGCCTGGGAGCCTCAGCATACGCTGCAGCACGCCTGACAGAACCAGGGGCTGTCAAGGGACCCGTCTATTGAGGAGGCACCGTGGGCAGATCCAGCTGGGAACCCACCCCGGGGCTGGCAGCAGAGAGACCAGAACACTGCAAATCCATAGGGAGCGACCCCAGCCTGAGCTGTGGGAGGGTGCTGGGCTCAGGGCAGCTGTGGGAGGGAGAAAGCATCCTCGGGAGATTGATTTAGTGCAGGTATCACCCCCCCATCCCCCTCACACCTCCCACAGCTCAGGGGACGGTGGAGAATAAAGAGAAGTCACCCCAAGTCCCATCCTCATTAATGGGGCTCGTTACCTGCCCCCTCTGCCCATCCTCTGCTCCCTGTGCCCCTTCCCAAAGAAATAAATTGTCTTTTATACAAACCCTCTTACTCTGGTATGTCCTGCTTGGTGCTGAATCGGCTCGTTGATGCTTTTTCCCCCCCCCCCCCCAAAAAAAAAAAAACCCTCAAAAACTCAGAAAAAATTGTGGTTGGATTATTTAAGGGACTCACCAGATCCAGCCTGGTTCACTGCTGGGCACTCACAGAGCTGTAAATCTTTGTAAAATAGGATTATTTTCTAACTATGAGAAGGAAAACACCAATTTCTGGAAAAAAAAATGGACAATAAAAAGGAGATGGATTGTTAATAAACTGAGCTGACACGTTGATTTCTTTGAATCAAACCAAGACTGTGCTGGGGGGAGGGGTGGGGGGGTTATTATTTGTGGGCTGAAGTTATTTTTTGTGTTGTTTCAAGCCACTTACCAGGTGTCTCCATCACTCATGCCCACCCTCAGGCATCATTTCAGCCTCTCAATAAGTTTCTTAAGCAAAAGCTCCTTCTTCCCCCCCCCCAAAACACACAGAGGAATTTGCCACCCCATGTCAGAGGCTGAGCTTGCCAGAAATGCATCAGGCACCTTCAGGTAAGACCTGAGCCCCCTCCCCAAATCAAACAGGCTAGAGAACTATTAGCAGCATCCCCAAGGGTACCGATCCCCTCCCAGTTCACCAGGGGCTGGGACAGGATGCGCTGGTGTCTGGCTCATTACTGCCACCGCCAGCAGCCGGGGGGAAAGCTGCTGGGGGGGAGCGCTGGGGCTCCGCTTTGTAAGCTAAATAAAAATCAATTTTTGTTTATTAGCAAAGCATGTTGGGCTTGGCAGGGGAACAAATCCCAGGGCGAGGTGCTGGGAAAGGCTGGCTGGGTCCAGAGTGCTGCTCAGAGCATCACTGCTGCAGGTACATCTCAACCCAAGCAGGGATGCAGTGGGATGGGGTGTGTTTTGGCTGGTATGGGGTTGATCCTGCCCAGAACCAGACCCAAACCCAGGGAGAGCCAGCACCACCTGCTCTTCCCTCCCCATAACACAGCATTTTCCCATATGGCTCCTTATCCATCCTCAGAAAGTGCTCACTGTCCATTTAAATTACCTTCTCCGTGCCCTCTGCACACCCCTGCCTCATCACTTAACATGCAATCAGCTAGCTTTAAGGGGGGCTGTCTTCTTTTTATTTATTTTTTTTAAAAAAATTAATAATTTGGAAGTGAAATGCAAATGTTTTATTTGCAAGTTGGGATTTAATCAGGGAATTAAGAAGGCTGCTTATAATAAATCAGGGGCCAGACTCTGGTTGTCTCCAATGAGTGGCAAACCCACTCCGAATCTGCCTCTTCATCAGAGCCCTCATAAATATTCATCCAATAAATAGCAGCTTGGATGCCATTACAGAGACAAGAGAGATTGAAACCCAAGTATCTGTGGAAATGAAGCAGCTGGAAAGCATCCAACCTCAGCCCCAAATAATAACAGATCTTTACGGGAGGGGAGAAGGACCAGGAGAAGAACCAGCCCTGTCCAGGGCTCCACGGCTGGAAAAATGGGGAGCAGCAGCTCGATTCTCCCCAGGGAGGAAGCGAGGTTATCAACCCCCTCCTGGGGTAGCCCCAGGCTGGGCTTTGCCCCGGGGTTCCAGCTGTGCAGCACATCTGGGGCCGCATCCCGGCGCGTATCCCGAGCGGAGCCATCCCGGCTTTCCTTTCCCCCACGAGAGGGAGCTGCCTGCCCGCTCATCCCCCTCTGCCCGCTAAACCCAGCTTGTGTCCCTGCAAGGGGCTGGCTGCTGGGCTTTCCCCCCCCCAGGCACAGGGCTGTGCTCTCCCCTTCGATTTGGGGAGGGGGTGAGAGGTGAAGCCCACCTTGCTCATCCCCTTCCCACCTCTGAGGTGAAGCAAAGCTGTGGGGATGCTGGTTATGAGGAGGGCTGAGGGGCAAGAGCAGTCCTGGAGCAGGGAGAAGCTACTCCCAAGGAGGACAGGGGGCTGCTGGAGGCAGGGGAGCACCCGCTGTGCCTGCAGAAGGTCTTGGGCTGCCTGGGAGGATGTGGGATCCTCACCAAGGAGCCCAGGGGCTCCTCACACTCAGGTGTGTGCATCCCCAGGAGGGCTGCCTGGGAAGGGATGGAGCAAGACCTGGTCTTGCTGCCCTTGCTGCTGCTCCCAAGGGTGCTCATCACAGCAGTCAGCTCAGCTCTCAGCTAGTGAGAGGCAGCCTGACCTTCAGCAGGCATCCGTGCTCCCCAGCTGCATCCCAGGAGATGCTGCAGGGCACAGCTACAGCAGGGCTCTGTGCAGCCTCACAGGTCACAGCCTGGCAAGGCCAGAGCTCAGGAAGATTAAGAAGATTAGGCTTTAATTAAAGCACCAAGGAAGCAGCTGTCTGGGGCTCTTGCTCTTTTCACATCCGAATTGGGTGTTGTGGGTCCTGCGGTGGCTGTGGGGAGCCAGCCTGGCTCCTGCGTGTCACAGGGGCTGAGAGCAGCCCAACCTACTCACCACCCCATCATTCCAACCCCAGGAGTGGGGTCCTGGCTTATTTTCCAAGCAAAACCACGTGGAATCGTTTACAATTATCCAGAAGGGTTTAAGAACCTGCCCCCAGGCTCAAACCTGCAGCTACACAGGCTCCAGAAGCCTGAAGGTGGGGAATTCAGCATCATGACAGGGCTTTCACATGGTGTGGAAGGCAAAAGGGGAGAAACAAGAGGAAATCAAGGCAGATGCCTTTGGGGTTGCACTGATTAACCCCCCCCCCAGTCCTGCTGAACCCCCCTACAAGAGTCTCTGCTTTCACACTCTTCCTCTCTCCTTCAAAAGCTTTGGGGAAACAACAACAAAACCTACCAATCTCTAGCCTGGAGTAATTAGGGGCCAGTCAGGGCTGGCAGTGCTGGCCATGCTTTGCACTCAGACAAGCACAGCCTGTTCCTCTCCAGCACCACGTGCCCTGCAGCTGGATGCAGTGGGTGCTTGGCCCTGGCAGGAGGCACAGCTCCCTTCCACACCAAGAGGAGAAGATAAACCCTCCCACACAGCTCCCTTGACACTGAGAAGAGAAGATAAACCCTTCCACACCAAGAAGAGAAGTTAAACCCTCCCACACAGCTCAGGGCAGCCAGAGGGTCCCAGAGGGGACAGCCAGCACCGGGGTGAGACCCACCAGCTCACACACCACCCTTGCACACAAAGGGGGTTTCCATCTCTGGGACATCCCTAGCAGAGCACTGCCACCAGCGTGCTTGTCCAACATCACCCACCAGCATCACCCATCCTCACATCCCCCCCAGGTGACACTCCCTGGGTGCCTGGCCAGGGGCAGCCAATGCCACCTGAATAATTCAGGGACCAAGAGAAAAGTTTCCTTGAGCAAGCTAATGCATTGATTAGCCCAAATTGCCTCCCTCACCCTCGAGGAGGTAAAAATGAGCTAATCACCGTTTGTTCTCTCTTGATAGATGATTAACCACAAATTAGAATATTAAACAGAGGACTTGGGGTACGTAAATTAACAGCTGAGAACCAAGTTAATTATTGGAGGAGCCATAAAACTGCTTATTTTTATCCTTGGGATTATTGTTTGATTTTTTTTTTCCCCCCTCCCTGTTAAAAAGAGGGAGTTTATTTTTAAACCAGTTCAGTGCTGCTGCTGGTGGTGAGAAGGGCTGTGCCTGGCCACTCAGGGCAAAGGGATCTCCTGCTCCATCACCAACATCCAGGGGAACTAAACCTCCCCTCTACTGCCAGCCCTCCCTGTGCCCCATGGACAGGATGCTCCAAGCCAGGGCACCCAAGCAGCTTGGGGACCCATCCTACTTCTGCATGGAAAAGGTCAGACTCCAAAAGGGGCTTTACCCCCAGAGAAGTGACAGGACTCTGGGATAAGGTGTCTCAGGGAATTAACTTTGTTAATGTCCTGCTCATTTAAATGTAAATGGTGAGCCTGGCTGGTATGATGAGGCTGGGAAAGCTTACTAGAGAACCAATTAAAGGTTTGTGGGAGAGGGGCAGAGTGTGGGAGAGGGGCTTCCAGGGGCAGAAATGTGCCCCCACATGGGGTGGTACCCAGGCAGAGAGCGTGTGGGGTGTCTGTGGGACAGGAGGGGTTAACCCCTGCCCTTGGCTTGGTGCTGGTCCCATGGCCAATGCCTGCAGTGGTCCTGAGCAGATGGGGAAGGAAGGGGCTGGGGGGGTCATGCCACTGACCCCTCATGGGCAGAGCAGCAGCTCCACAAGGAACTGGGGGCTGTGGATGCTCCTGGGCAGAGCAGGGCAGGGACACCCACCTGTGGAAGGGGTGTGGGGTCCCAGGACCTTCCTGGGGGGGGGTTGGGGATGGCAGCCACTCCAAGCTCCTTGCAAGCAGGTCCCTTCCTCCCCAGTCCCAATTAGCAGGGCCCTGGCAGGGTGGGTGCTCTCCGGGGTGCAAGCTCCTCCCTTGGGGGGGTCCTGCCACCCGCTCCGGAGCCCAGGGAAGGAGGAAGGAGCCTGCTGACAAAAGGCTGATTTAATTACTAGAATTGTTCTGATTACAGCCTGCAAACACTGTTATCTTGTAATTATTGCCAAGAACATGCCATTAGTACATGATTAAACACAACGTCTTGTGGGCTGCTGGCTGATTGTCTGATGCCTTATGAACTTAATTACTTCTTGTGGATAGAAAGCAACTGCAAAGAGGGAGCAGGGCAGTGGCTCTGGGGGGGAACTGGGGGCTCTTCCCCCATGGTGAAGGGGCCCTCAGCTCCCTTCCATGGTCACAGGTGTACTCACACCCCCAACCCCCTGACAGCCCCTGCAAGCCTCAGCCAAGGCACAAGCAGAGTCAGGATGAGTGCCTCTGGTCTTGCCTTGCTCTGTTAGATGCCACCAGTGCTGCATTTAAACTCATCCTGACAAAGTAGGATGCTGGGCTGGAGGCAGGGTGCTGGGCTGGAGGCAGGGTGCTGGGCTGGGCTGGAGGCAGGGCACCAATCTTTGCTGGGTTGTTGCTGCTCTGGGACACAAGGCTCTGGGTTCCCAGCAGGCAAAGGGAGAGGAGATCCTGCTGTTGATGGGTGAAGGTCCTGCCTCCCCCCTCACTGGGAGCCCTCCAGATGAGCACAGCAGTGCCTTGGTTTCCTTCCATGGGAAATCAAGTAGCTCCCCACCTCAGGGACCCCTCAGCACCTCTCTCACGCTGTCACCCTGCCCCAGTGACAAGGACATACAAACGAATCCTGACGTCTCATTAGCAGGATTAATTCTCAACCTCATTCTCCTCTCAGCTGAGAAATTGGCACTTCCACTTGCTGCTTCCCAGGACACCAGGCTGCCCAGGCTTAGCAAACAGCAGGGAAACAGCTCCCCTGTCCATCCCTCTCCCTCCTGCCCTGGTACCCAGCACCCCCACCCCTCTCCATGCCCCCCACACTACCTGCTTGCAGAGGAGGGTCTCCACATCCCCATGGGCACAGCATCCCCTCAGCAGCCAGGATGCCACAGACTTTCCAGGCACCAAATCCACACAGCTTTCAAAGACAGACCCCCAACATCCATGAGGGGTGGGTTACCCCTCCCCAGGGGCATTTCTAGCAGGGCAGCCCCGTGCTTGAGCTGGGATGGGGAGGCAGCAGGGCTGGGTGCTGCCCACCCTGGCAGGTGCCACAGGAAAAACTCATCAGTGCTGGTAATTGCTTTCAGGCTGCTCATCAGCTGGACTCCCTCATGCTTGCTATCTAAACAGGGAGAGGAAAAGTCCTCCCAGGAAAGGGAAAGTCAAGGAGAAAACCTTGAAAAGGAGAAAACCCACAGCTCCTCTTCTCTGGAAGGGGTTTTCTCCCTGTTTCTCCATCCTCTGCAGTGCTGGAGTTTCCTGGATACACACACACCATCCTCTGTGTGTGAGTGGTGACAAATCAGCCCAGGAAAGGCAAGAGAAAAAGGGGGAAAACATGCTGGAAATGGGTCTGTTTGCCAAGCCCAGGCTCAATAAAGGACCTATGAATAAAATATGAAAAGCAGGAATTTATACTGGCTCATAAACATTGAATCCCCTTATGCAGAACATACATATTTTTACATCCCAGACATATGGGCTGTGCAGCCCTCTGGTCATGAAGCACAGGCTGGGTAAACAGCCAGGGACTGCAAATCACTGGGTATGGGCCCACCCAGCCCCCTCCTGTGCCTGGACCCCCCCTGGAGCTCAGCAGTGCCCAGAGAAGGATGCCTGCCCATGCCTGTGATGCTGCTGGGATGGGGCTTGCACAGCACTGGGACAATCCCTTGGGAAGGGGCTTGGGATGATGGTGGCTGTTCAGATCTGCACCACCCAGGGCACAGAGCGGGGTGTCACCCTGCCACCCTCCCACCCATGTGGGATGGAGCCCCTGTGTCACTGCTGCAGGGCTGGGGGGTGATGCTGGGGCTGGTGCCGTCCCCACCTCCTGCTGATTTACCCCTCAGGGCAGAACCCGCCTTCCTGGGTGCAGAAGTATGCTAACAGTGATAAATGGGGAACAGCAGAGGGAGAAGGGGACTGGCCCTGGCTGGGGGCAGCCTGGGGCAGCGCTGCCTGACCCTGGTTACAGCTCTGGCTCCTGAGTGGTGTTTGTATTTCTCCTCCAAGCTGATTTCCATCACCATCACTCTGCAGCCTGCTGTCAGCTCCATTATGACCCGCTGAAAATGCCTTTTCCGTGCCTGTTCCTTCTCCATCCTTTCTCTTTCGCCCTTTAGCTCCCATCTGGCAGGGAGAGGAGGGGAAATCCCCAGCAGATCGGCTGTTTATAGAGTCATGTTCAACACGGGCGAATCAATACAACAAACTGCACTGGGCGAGCCTGGGCCATCGCTAAACACGGTCCCAGGCAATTTAGCCAGGTGCCTGTCATGTTCAGGCTCTCTCTGGATCACAGCCTGGAAGGAAACCCAAATGTCTCCTTGCAGGAGTTCATTATGGCTCTAAGTTTCTCAGCTCTCCTCATCTTGGGGTGCAGGCAATTTCTGCCAGGTGGGAGGGGGCATCCTGCAGCATGGGTTGCCACCAGTGGGTACTGGTGAGTGGGGTAGGACATAGAGGGGAGGGGAGGGGGGTGAGGGCAGGATTGAGATCACAGAATCACAAGGTTGGGAAAGACCTTTAAGATCATCAAGTCCAACCATTCACATCCTAAACTAAACCAGATCCCTAAGTACCTCATCTACCCTTGTTTTGAACACACCCAGGGAAGGTGATTCTGTGATTCTGTGGGATGAAAAGCAATGAAGGAGAAGGGGAATTAAGCAGTGGCATGTGGTGGGGAGCAGGGCTGGCCTGGCAGAGGGACCAGAGCAGCTCTGCTCTGCACCATGGTTCGCTTTCACACGTGGAAAACACAACTGGATTCAACACCCCTTCTCTCAAGGGCAGATGATGCTTTGAGGGGGAGCAGTGCTGCCAGGAGGGACTGGGCAACCTTGTGTAGCTCCAGGCCTGGAGGTTGGTGGCCCTGCCTGTGGCAGGGGGGTTGGAGCTCTGTGATCCTTGGGGTCCCTTCCAACCCAGCCCAGACTGGGATTCTGGGATTCTGTGACTGGGGTCCTGGGCTGGGTGCTGCTGCTGCTGACCTGCTTCATCCTCTGTGCCCCAAGCCCCCCTTGGTGTGTGGATGAGCGAGTGCTCTCTGTGCTCCTGGAGCACTTTGGGAGGGGGGAGGCTCAAGCTGGGGGTGGAGTTGCCACCATCCATCACACACAAAGAGGGTTGGACCCCAGCTTTGGACACGGGCACGTGGCACAATCAGATTGTGCTTCTTCAGCATCAGTCCCACCAGAAGCTCCTGTGGAGATGTCATCAGTGGTGTTACCCACGGTGACACACTGGCTTTGCTCCAGTGATACCAGCCAGCACCCAGCACCAGGGGCAACACAAATTACACTGATGAAGGGGGATTTTCAGGGAACAGGAACAATTCTCCCTCCTCACAACAGGCAAAAGCTGTTTAGCAGCCTCACAGTCTGGTCTCCAGCGGGAGAGGTGCCCGTGGGAGCAGACCTGTGGTTTCACTCCTGCCCCTGAGGGACATCACTGCTGCCAGTGCCTGGTCATTAATGCTCCCAAAGCACTTTGAGATCCACAGGCAAAGGGTGCTGGAGAGAGGCAGAGTTATTACACCCACCCACCAGGCAGCAATCAGCCTCTTGCGATCTCATATTTCCTACTGATGGAATTAGCCAGGCTGAGCTCCCCCCCAATCAATACCCTTAATAATGCCATCAAGGCCCTGTCAGTCTTCATTTCCCTCAGCAGCTTTTCCAAAAGAAACTCATTTCTAAACCCAGGAAATGAAGGTGTTGCCTGCAGCTGACACGGCTGCTGCTCTGGGGTGGGGGGAGCCCCGGGACCCACCGCAGCCTGGCTGTGCTCGGTGGTACATCAGGAGGTGTCACCCATCAGGGACAGAGCTTGGGTGGCCACAGCCAGGCATCCTTTGCTGCCCACACACGGTGTCGGGGTCCCCCAGTAAGGACTGGCTTTGATAGACAGGAGTTGGTGACTGCTGAGTAGTTAATAGGACACCCTTTTAATGTCCCTCCCTGCTGGAGAGCCTCTCTTGGCCTTTGGGATACATCCCCATCCCAAACACACCTGGATTGCTGGGTTCTTCTCTCCTGTGAATCTTCCTCTTCCCCTGCTGCTGTTCTGCTGGGGGAGGCTGAGCTGCTTTCCAGCTCCAGGCCAAGTCCTGGTCCTCTGCGTCCCACTGACCCAGCCTGGAGCTGTGCTGGAGCCTCGGGGCCATCACCATGCTGGGTTGGGATGGCTTTTCTCTAGGGAAGGGGGATGCCAGAGGTTGAGAGCAGGAATCAGCTGAGCCAGAGTATTACAGAGCCACAGGGCTATTGGAGGCTGGAGAGAAGGGCAGGACAAGGGGGATGGAGTGAAGCTGGAGGAGGGAAGGGGGAGAGGAGAGATTGGGGGAAGTTCTGTCCAGAGAGAGTGGTGAGGGGCTGGAACAGGCTGCCCAGACAGGGGGTGGGTGCCCCATCCCTGGGGGTGTTCAAGGCCAGGTTGGATGGGGCCCTGGGCAACCTTGTGTAGCTCCAGGCCTGGAGGTTGGTGTCCCTGCCTGTGGCAGGGGGTTGGAGCTCTGTGACCCTTGGGGTCCCTTCCAACCCAGCCCAGGCTGGGATTCTAGGATTCTATAATAATAGCAGGGGTGCAATGGGAAAGCTCCTTCCCTGTGGCACACAGCAGGCTGGGCCTGGCAGCCCTGGGAGGGGGAAACCAGCTGGGTGCTGAGCACCCAACCAGATCCCAACAGAGACGCAGCCTCCCCCAGCTCCTTGCAAAAGGCCAACTGCTGCCCCTGGGTTTTCCTGCACAATGCTGGGATTAGGGAAGAGAACAAGCAGGTCCTGTAGGCAGCAGCTTCACCTCTCCTTCTCCTGGCAGGACTCGGGGCGGTGGGAGTCCTGTTTCTGGCTGCGCTGTGCTCTGCTGAGCACCCTAATCCTCCCTCACGTCAGGGCCCTGCCATTGTCTGGGCTGTACCAGGCCCTGAATCTGTGCTCAAATCTTTCTGTGTGCATTATTAATCCCATGTCTCCATTCCTGTGGAGATGGATTTAATGAGGATAATGATGATTTGCAAGAGCAAAACTGCTCAGGCTGCAAATAGTGCCAGCAATTCCCCTCTCCTTTCGCCCTCTGCAGCAGTGACCCTGGAAGCACCAAGAAACTCCCTGTTCCTTGGCAAAAACAAGCTCCTGCAGCTTTAATCCTGCATGGAACCCCCCGTTTCTGGCTGTTAAACCCACTGCCCCTGTCTGCTGGGAGAGTTGCCCCCAGTTGTGGTGTTAAAACAAGCTGCTGATGGGGTGGGAGCTGGCACCCCGCTGTGGATACACCCAGCGACCTGCTGCAGCCCACCAAGACCCTGAATCCACCCTGGAAATACCCTTGGAAGCAACAAATTCCTAAGATGGAGCCATCCTGCTCCAGCCTGGTGCTTGGATGAGGTGGGTGAGCATCCACCTTCACTGAGTGCTAGGAATGAAAGGACCTGGGGCACTTACCCCATGGTTCGTGTCCTGCAGCATCCCCAGCTTGGTCCTGCTCACCTTAGGCTGCTCCAGAGGTCAGAGGCTGTTGGAAGCTTCTCCTGTTGAAGAGAAGGAGGCTTTAGCCCTGTTTTTCCTGATGGATCAGTTCTGCATCAACAGCCTGGATTCTGCCCTGGATTTCAATCAGATCTGATGTTCCCATTTCATCCTTCTCTCCACCTGTGTGCCCCAGGGGGTCACTTTGAAACCCCTGGGGTCTGCTGGAGACTGTGCTGGGAGACAGGGTGGGGTGTGGGGGGGCTGAGTGCTGGTGGAGGGAGTAACAAGTACCCAGGATGCTGCAAGAAGTTTGGCTTCAGGGCTCAGGATTACAGGCACAAAATACTGGGGAAGCCCAACCCAGCAGACACCTCTCCTCATTTCTTCTTCTCTGTCCACTGATGGTGGCTCTTTGCTCCATCATCCCTTTGCTCCATCACCTCTGAGCTGGCCAGTGCATTCCTGCAGCTTGCTGGACTTCTATCACTGGGCCCAAAGGCACCAACATTCCCCCAGCCCAGCTCTGCATCTCTCTTGCTCATCCCAAGTCCATATTTTCCCCTTTGTAGCCAGGGGAACACCAACATTTCGCATTCCCTCCCCTTCCCTCTGCCTTATGCATTTAGTTACTGTCTGCATTGCATTAAATCATAGAATCACAGAATCCCAGCCTGGGCTGAGTTGGAAGGGACCCCAAGGGTCACAGAGCTCCAACCCCCTGCCACAGGCAGGGAAACCAACCTCCAGGCCTGGAGCTACACAAGGTTGCCCAGGGCCCCATCCAACCTGGCCTTGAACACCCCCAGGGACGGGGCACCCACCCCCTCTCTGTGCAGCCTGTTCCAGCCCCTCACCACTCTCTCTGCACAGAACTTCCCCCTAACATCTAATTTAACCCTCCCCTCCTTCAGCTTTAATCCATCCCCCTCACATCTTGGATGGCTCAGCTGCAAAGCCCATCTTTCAGATGCACAATGGCCAGAGGTGCTGGGGGGAGGGAACTCTGGGTTGTGTAATTCTTTCCTAAGGATTTGCCTGGGGATGGATCTGGATTTTTATGGTTTGCCTCAACACAAAGGGATCTGCATGTACAGGCTCAGCGCTGGTCGTGCCTGTGTCTGCTCTGCTGCACGCTGGCTGAGCCAGGCGAGTCCAAGACGTGTCAGCAGCGTTGTAAGGACCTGTACTCAGCATTGGTGAGGCCACACCTCGAGTGCTGGGTCCAGTTCTGGGCTGGGGAAGGGGCTGGAGGGCAAATTCTCTGAGGAGCAGCTGAGGGAGCTGGGGGTGTTCAGCCTGGAGAAGAGGAGGCTGAGGGGAGACCTTCTCCCCACCTGCAACTACCTGAAGGGAGGCTGCAGAGAGATGGGTGATGGTCTCTTCAGCCAGGGGACAGGTGATATGACAAGGGGCAATAGCCTCAAGCTGCCCCAGGGCAGGGACAGAGCAGATATTAGGAAGAAGTTTCCCACTGACAGAGTTGTCAGGGCCTGGCACAGGCTGCCCAGGGAGGGGCTGAGTCACCATCCCTGGGTGTGTTCAAAAAAAGGGTAGATGAGGTGCTCAGGGATCTGGTTTAGTTTAGGATGGGAATGGTTGGACTTGATGATCTTAAAGGTCTTTCCCAACCTTGTGATTCTGTGAAATACAATGCTTCCCATAAAAATCCATCTTTCCATGAAGATGGATTGAAAGGTGCACGGCTCCTCCTGGGATGAACTCGCTCCCTATCTCCAGAGAGCAGACACAGGGTTTCATGGCACCGTAAATCCAGCTCCAGGGCTTCTAGCTCCAGATAAAAAGCCTCTGTGGCTACATGACATAACACACTGATCCAGTGTAAATTCACTCTGCCAGTTCCTATTTGCTCAGGCTGTTTTGATAGGCTGTGTCTGTGTGACAGCTTTGGGCCAGAGCAGGTATCATCCAGCCTCCTGGAAGCTGCAGACAACTGGACTCAATTTCCTGCTGTCTGCTCGGGGCTGTGCTGGGTGTGCTGTGCTGTGCTGATCCTGGTCCCAGCCACGCTGCCCTGCCACCCAGGCTCCCAGCCACGCTGCCCTGCCACCCAGCATCACACCCACGCAGCACCCAGGACTCGTATCGCTGCTGCAGGGTGCTCAGCTATCAACTTCCTTCCAGGGCTGTCTGGGGTTGTTGCTGGTTTTGGAGGGGAAGGAGAGGGGAGATGGGATATTTCCAGTCTGTAAGAACTTCCCAGCTTGCCTGGCCCAAGCCCCACAACCTTTCAAACACAGGTGGCAGGACCATCCCTATCTCCATCCCAGTCCCCATCCAATCCAAGCCCATCCCCATCCCAATCCCCATCCCCTCCCCATCCCTCACCCATCCCCATCCAATCCCATCCCTCTCCATCCCCACCCCCATGCCATCCCATGCCATCCCTCCCCATGCTCATCCCCATGCTCATCCCCATCCAATGTCATCTCCATGCCATCCCTCTCCATCCCATCCCTCCCCATGCCCGTGCCCATCCCCATCCAATCTCATCTCCATGCCATCCCTCCCCATCCCATCCCCATCCCATCCCTCCCCATCCCCATCCAATCCCTCCCCTTCTCATCCCCATCCCAATCCCTCCCCATGCTCATCCCCATCCCAATCCCTCCCCATGCTCATCCCCATCCCATCCCCATCTCCATCCCATCCCCATCCAATCCCTCCCCATCCTCATCCAATCCCTCCCCATCCTCATCCCCATCCAATCCCTCCCCATCCCCATCCAATCCCTCCCCATCCTCATCCCCATCCAATCCCTCCCCATCCCCATCCCTCCCCATGCTCATCCCCTTCCCCATCCCAATCCCTCCCCATGCTCATCCCCTTCCCCATCCCAATCCCTCCCCATGCTCATCCCCATCCCCATCCCAATCCCTCCCCATGCTCATCCCCTTCCCCATCCCCATCCCTCCCCATGCTCATCCCCATCCCCATCCCAATCCCTCCCCATGCTCATCCCCATCCCCTCCCGGTCCTGCGGGCGATGCTGAGCCGGGCGGGATGAAGGCTGCTGCATCCTCGCTGCTGCGCACAGCCCGGCCTGTGCCGGGGCAGCACGGCCGGTCCCCCGCACCCCGGGGCCGCTTCCCCCGCCTCCCCCCCGGCTCCGACACTAGGGGGGGGCCGAGCCCCGCGGATGCGGCCCCGCGCTCCGCCGCTTCATCTCCCTCAGCCTTAACGAGGTCTAATGAAGCGGCCGGAGCTCCTTTGCGGAACGCGGCTGTTCCTCTTCACCTCCTCTCGCTTCCAGCCTAAACCCGGCTGCATTAATCTCCCTTAAAACCGTGGTCCAGGACACTGTGAGCTCCCCCAACCCAGCCAGGTTCCCTCTCAGCTCTGGCTGCCCTGCTCCAGCCTCTGGCTCTAGACAGAAACCAGCCCGTGGTGGACACAAGGTGCCTCCAAAGCTCTCACAAGGAGCCAGAATAAATGAAACTATAAATATCTTTGTCCCTGACCATTCCACTCGCTGTTGCAGATGTTCTCTGGCATTAGGAGTCCCCTTGGCCCTTTTTAGCTTGTACATATTTAATGGAAAATTAGGTCTTAAATCCTCCATCTCCTCCAGCCCTCTCGGAGGTTGGGCAAAGGTTTGGTCCATGGCCAAGTGTGGGATGAGGATGCAGCATTTCTGTGGTGGACGGGAGTGCTGGGCTTTTCCTCTGGGAATCCCAGCTCTGCTTTGTACCCACCCCAGCCATGCCCAAAGACTTTGGGAGGCTGAGCCAGACCCCCAGCATCCCCCCAGCATCCCTTTGCCCTCGTAGTTCTCCAGCCTGAAATACCTGCTGGAAAGGTGCGATGTCCTAGGGACCCTGCTTTGGCAGGGGGCTTGGACCCAGTGAGCTCTGGAGGTCCCTTCCGACCCCTACAATTCTGTGATCTTGTAATTATTTCCTTTTATGGTTTGTGCTGTGATGGGGAAGCTCCTTCCCTTCACCCCATGGTGCAGGAGGGAGGCGACTACCAGCACTCCAAAATCCAGCATCACCTCCTCCAGGCCAAGATGACCACACAGCGACCTGCTGCAGCTCTGCTCCTACACACAGAGGTACCACAGAGCCCAAAAAGCTCCCAGGGGCCTGTTTGGGGTTTGTCCCCAGCCCTGGACACAGGGATCCCATGGGCAGGGAGAGGCAGGGCTGGCACCGGGCTGTGATTTCGGCTGTGGCACCGCAGGGTCGAGCTGTTTTTAAGGGCCCCCAGGCAGTAAACAGCATCGAGGGATGAATCGATTCTGTGCAGCTCCACGTTAGATGCAATTACATCTTATGATCTGGTAAAAGCCAGGATTTATCTCCTGCTTTGATAGGCAGCCCTTTCCTCCCTGTAGTGTTTGAGCTGTAAATCTCTCTCCCTCTCATTCACAGAATCCCAGCCTGGGCTGGGTTGGAAGGGACCCCAAGGGTCACATTGCTCCAACCCCCTGCCACAGGCAGGGACACCAACCTCCAGGCCTGGAGCTACACAAGGTTGCCCCATCCAACCTGGCTTTGAACACCCCAGGGATGGGGCACCCACCCCCTCTCTGGGCAGCCTGTTCCAGCCCCTCACCACTCTCTCTGCACAGAACTTCCCCCTAATCTCTCCTCTCCCCCTTCCCTCCTCCAGCTTCACTCCATCCCCCTTGTCCTGCCATTCTCTACCCTTTAACAAGCTGATTCCCCTCCTGTTTGTATGCTCACTACACTTTATCACTGTGCAAACAGGTTTGGGGAGAAGAATATTTAAAAAACCCACCAAATTAACATATAAATGTAAAAAAAAAAAACCCCCACCCCAACCCCAGTGCCCTTCAAGAGCAGCAGAAATACAGGGAAGAAAATAACTGTGCATTAATGCTAATTGAAACAGTGAGGGCCCCACTTAAACCGTTTTGAATATGCATCAATTGAACAAAGAATTAATGGAACTTAAAAAAAAAAAGATACCCCACCACACAAACCAACCCCACAAAAGGGCCCCTGTTCCCTTTTCACCATTAATTTTGTTAAAATGTTTTACATCCTGGGAATAATTGTCTGTTTGTGGGTGAGAATTAACCCGTGAGTCAGTGGATCATGGTGGATGATTATCTGTAATAGCTATGATTGTTTTCACTTTCCCCAGAATGGTGCTAAACACCCCACAGAAATAAACCAGGCCCAGCACTTCAAATTAAAATAAACCAGCCCTGACCTGGCATCCTGAGCTAAGTTGCTTCCTTGCCTCAGTTTCCCCAGTGGAGCTGGAAATAGTTGGTCTCCTTTCACCTTCTTGGCCAGGAGCTGCCCTGTCATGAGCAGCAAGGTCCCTCCTGACCTGCACAGGCATCTTCCTCCTTCCTAAACCCATCAGCATCTTCCCTGGGTCGAGCTGGACCCTCAGCTCACCACAGCACCTTGCTCACATGCGTGTCTGCACCCACTTCCAGGCATCTAAGGAGCTGAGATGCTCCTGGTATTGTTTGATGTCCATCTGTGACCCTGGGGTCTGGGGATCCAATTAAAATCCCTGTATAAATTACCACACACACTAATGGTGCTGGAAGGAGCTCGGTGTAATATCTTCATTCTGCAGATTATTTTTGCATTTCATTGAGTTTTGGGGTTTTTTTGAATTATTTTTGCATTTCAATGACTTTTTGGGGTTTTTTCCTAATTATTTTTGCATTTAATTCAGTTTTTTGGGGTTTTTTTCCAATTTTTTTTGCATTTCGTTGAGTTTGGGGTTTTTTTTTTCAAATTATTTTTGCATTTCATTGAGTTTTTGTGGGTTTTCTCAAATTACTTTTGCATTTCATTGAGTTTTGGGGTTTTTTTTCAAATTACTTCTGCATTTCATTGAGTTTTTTGGGTTTTTACCCAATTACTTTTGCATTTCATTGGGTTTTGGGGTTTTTTTAAAAATTATTTTTGCATTTCATTGAGTTTGGGGGGTTTTTCCCAGTTATTTTTGCATTTAATTCAGTTTTTTGGGGTTTTTTTGCAATTATTTTTGCATTTCATTGAGTTTTGGGGTTTTTTTTTGCAATTATTTTTGCATTTCATTGAGTTTTTGTGGGGTTTTTTCCAATTATTTTTGCATTTAATTCAGTTTTTTTGGTTTTTTTCCAATTTTTTTTGCATTTCATTGAGTTTGGGTTTTTTTTTCAAATAATTTTTGCATTTCATTGAGTTTTTGTGGGGTTTTTTCAAATTACTTTTGCATTTCATTGAGTTTTTGGGGTTTTTTTCAAATTACTTCTGCATTTCATTGAGTTTTTTTGGTTTTTACCTGATTACTTTTGCATTTCATTGGGTTTTGGGTCTTTTTTTAAAATTATTTTTGCATTTCATTGAGTTTGGGGGGTTTTTCCCAGTTATTTTTGCATTTAATTCAGGTTTTTTTGGGTTTTTTGCAATTATTTTTGCATTTCATTGAGTTTTGGGGTTTTTTTAAAAATTATTTTTGCATTTAATTCAGTTTTTTTGGTTTTTTTTCCTATTTTTTTGCATTTTGTTGAGTTTGGGGTTTTTTTTTCAAATTACTTCGGCATTTCATTGAGTTTTTTTGGTTTTTACCCAATTACTTTTGCATTTCATTGGGTTTTGGGTTTCTTTTTTAATTATTCTTGCATTTCATTGAGTTTGGGGGGGTTTTCCCAGTTATTTTTGCATTTAATTCAGTTTTTTGGGTTTTTTTGCAATTATTTTTGCATTTCATTGACTATTTTTGCATTTCATTGAGTTTGGGGTTTTTTTTCAAATTACTTTTGTATTTCATTGAGTTTCTTGGGGTTTTTTCAAATTACTTCTGCATTTCATTGAGTTTTTTGGGTTTTTATCCAATTACTTTTGCATTTCATTGGGTTTTGGTTTTTTTTTCCCACTTATTTTTGCATTTCATGGGGTTTTGGGGTTTTTTCTCCCTTCTCAGACATTCAAATAAAATATTCCCACCTCTCTCCAGCATCTCCTGCTGCACTGTGATTAAATCCCAGCATCCTCTCCATGATCCGGGCTCCTCTTGCAGCCCAGCCCGTTGCTCCTCGAGGCTTTGCTGGCTGCTGGCAGCCTGAAGTGGATCTGGGAGTTTGCAGGCTGCTCCCTACATCTTTAGGACCTTGAGGCTAGGCTGGATTTCTGGGAACATCACTGGGTTAGAGGAGAAAACAGAAAGAAAAGAGCAAAAAATAGAAGAAAGAGATCCTGGTGTGTGGATGTAGGGCAAGGGGGCCACAAGCTTTCATCATCTTTGGGGTGATAAATGGGAGAGAGGTGGAAAACTTTGTCCTCTCTGATATACCCTATATGTATAGATATATATATATATATTTTATGGCTTTTTCTTTTGCCAAAAAGGCCATTTGTGAGGCTGGGAGCATAGCTCAAGGGGGATATATAAAGGAGCTTTCCCAGGCAGGGCACTGAACCCTTCCAGCTAAGCCTAAGCAGCTCCTATGATGCCAATGATGAGGAAGCAACCAGTACCTGGGGTGGTCCAGCACCCCAAACCCAAAACTGGCATCACCAGGGGCTGACAGGCTCCCATCTCCCTCCTCCCCACCTCTGTCCATCCACCCTGTTTCTCTTCTTTCCCTGGGTGGTTTCTCACCAGCAGCATCCCTCCCCACCTCCGAGCTGACCCAGCGTGGCAGGGCAGGATTTCAAGGGCATCACCCACACCATGAGCTCCTTGGAGCAGGTGCCACAACCTGCAAGAGGCTCTGGGTCCTGCTGTGAGGGTGCAGATGGTGGTTCTGTGGTAGGAATAACCCGAGCTGGCTGCTGCTGCCTGAGCCCCTGGATGCCAATCGCAGCACCAACAAGCTGCCCCGTTTCCCCAGGGCAGGACCCAAGCTCCATCTCATCCATTTCTGGAGAGCATCCGTGGTGCTGTGCCCATCATGGGGGTGCTGTGCCCAGGGCTGTGCTGAGCCTTGGCCAGGCTGTGCCCTGGGCTCATCCTGGATCTTATTGCATCCCTAGGTGTGCTGGTGCCCAGTGCTGAGCCTCCCCACAGCGTGTTCCCCTCCTCACTCCTGCGAGGCAGAGGAGGGACAAGCTCCCAGCCCAGAGAGGCAGGTCAGGACCCTGCTCTGAGCAGCTCCTGGCAAGGCTGGAATAGTCTTCAGGTGCCTTAAACCCGACCAGGCACCAAGGGTGGTGGGTATAAACTGTATGATGAAGCCAATTCTCTCTGCTGATGGGGAAAATCAGGCACCAGGGAGGCTGGAGAAGCTTCCAGCTGGGCTGCACTGTAACAAAAATAAATTCCTTTTCTTTTAGGAGGCCAAATGCCTCTCTCCAGCCACCCACACCTGACTTTTCCCATCATCTGGGAGGCTCTGGCTTTCCAGAGGAGCATATCTGAGCAGCTGGAGCCTTCCCTGGCCAGTGTGGGGCTGTGGGTTCCCACCCAGGCAGCTCCAAGGATGCTCCCAGCACTGTGCATGCAGCCAGCTCCATCCCTGGGGCCAGTGGGCTCAGTGCAGGGCAAAACAGAGGAGATTTCCATCTCTGTGGGCAGCAGATCCCAAACTAAATCAAAATCCACCACGATGCCAAGGTGTGAAAAGAAAACCTGGATCTTTGCCCTTCTGGAGCATCTGTAGCACACCCTGGGAAGCGATGGCAGGCTTGTTCCTGACGTCCTTTCTGCTTGGCAGGGCTGGTGAGCTGCACGAGCTGCAACGGGGTCTGTGACAGCTCCAAGATGTAGGACAAATTGCTGGAGACAGTGACAGATGGCTGGGTGCAGCTGGTGCTGTACTGCTGCTCTCTCAGCTGCACAGGGTCTTCTGGAGTGATCCCCAGGACAGATTCGGTGCAGGGTCGGTCAGTTCTCCTCTGACCCAGCTGCAAAATTCATTATCCATCTTTCCTGGAAGCTGGTGTCCTCACGCTGGATAATGCTCACCCAAAGGGTATCCCAACACCAGCACTGCAATGCAGGGATGGCTTTAGGAGCCAGGAACAGCCACCTTGGGAACACACCCCACATCATACCCCTCCTTCGAGGACACAGAGCTGGTGAAGGTCCGAGGGTTCCTCCCTGTCCCCCACCTAGCATCCCAGCACATCCCACACAGATCCAGGCAGTGATGTGCTGCCCCAACACGGGAAAGCTCTGGGAAGCACCGGACAGGTATGAGCCCAACACCTGAGGGTACACAGCAGAACCCCCCTTCCCAGGCAGCCTCACAGGGAGGGGTTAATGCGTTTTAAACCCAGCTCTGTAAGCAAGGGAGGGGGCAGCTGCTTCCTGTTTATAAATGAAGTAATGTTGATTGGGCCTCAGCTTGCTGGAGAGCTAATTAGCTACCAGATGCTGAGGCTCAGCAGATGCTGGAAGGGGTCTGATCCCAGTGAGGTAGCTGTCATGCTGACCTGGGGGGGCAGAGCAGGGTCCGGGATGTGGAGACAGCCCAGCACTGTCCCAGGGAGTCCCAAGCCCTGGGGTGCAGCATTTCCAGGCATTATTCTGTTGTTATTACCCTGCATTGACTTCAAACCCTGGCAGCTCCATCACTGGCTGTAGTGCTCTCTTCAGGCTGGAGACAAAGCCTGAATGAGGTACCTTTAAACCATTCTAGGCTGCCAAAATAATTTTGCTCCCATCTGTTTACCAGGGGGTTTCCTATGCACCACAGCCCAGCCCTGACTTGGCAGCACCATCCCCCTCCAAAAGATGCTCTCCCCATCAGTTCGGTGCAGCATCATTGGGCATCCCGTGCCTAATGCTCAGGCTGGGGGGAGCTCATGGTGTCACTGTGAGGAATGCTAAAGGAGGGGGCTGGTGTTTTTGGGATGTTGCTGTATCCTGCTTTCCTTCCAGTCCCTGCTCGAAACATCTTGATGTGCTGGTGTGCCAGGCAGGCTGGGGCAGCACGAGGTGCTGGCAGAGGGACTGGCAGCACCAGCCAGGCTCTTGCATGTGCCACTGCTGAGCAGAGCTTGGAAGGCAAAACCTTCTTGGGGTTCAGCATGAGCAGGGCAGAGCTGCCTGTGGTGGGACCAGGCTGTTCAGAGCCGAGACTGGGGTGCCAGGCTTTGCAGGGCTGCCCACCAGAGCACTTCGGCTTGGGGAAACTGAGGCACGGGGCAGCCGAGCTGTGCCTTGTGCCCTCTCTCACTGTGACATAGCCTGCTCTGCATTGCCCAGGGGGCATGGAGTGTGTTCCAGGGGGGAAAGAGGTGGCTCTGGCACCTTATGAAGCCCCTCACAGTTAACCCTGCATCTGGGCCCAGAGTGCTTTAGGTTAAGGGAAGGGTTAAGGGACGGGAAGGGTTAAGGAAAGGGAAAGGTTAAGGGAAGGGTTAAGTAAAGGGTGAAGGGAAGGGTTGAGGGAAGGGTTAAGGGAAGGGAAGGGTTGAGGGAAGGGTTAAGGGAAGGGAAGGGTTGAGGGAAGGGTTAAGGGAAGGGAAGGGTTGAGGGAAGGGTTAAGGGAAGGGAAGGGTTGAGGGAAGGGTTAAGGGAAGGGAAGGGTTGAGGGAAGGGTTAAGGGAAGGGAAGGGTTGAGGGAAGGGTTAAGGGAAGGGAAGGGTTGAGGGAAGGGTTAAGGGAAGGGAAGGGTTGAGGGAAGCTCTGCCCTGTCTCTCTGCATCGAAATTCCATTTCTCGGTGGCCCTGCAGACAGGGCCGCAGGGGTTCTACACCTGACTCCTGACTCTATGGACTAAAGCTGGAGGAGGGAAGGGGGAGAGGAGATATTGGGGGAAGTTCTGTACAGAGAGAGTGGTGAAGGGCTGGAACGGGCTGCCCAGACAGGGGGTGGGTGCCCCATCCCTGGGGGTGTTCAAGGCCAGGTTGGATGGGGCCCTGGGCAACCTTGTGTAGCTCCAGGCCTGGAGGTTGGTGGCCCTGCCTGTGGCAGGGGGTTGGAGCTCTGTGACCCTTGGGGTTCCTCCCAACCCAGCCCAGGCTGGGATTCTATCACTCTGTGACTCTAGGGCTGGCTGGGTTCCTCTACCTTGTTATCAAACCCTGGGGAAGGGGATGCTGCTTTGCTCTTGGCCTGTACGGCTTTGCACAGGGCCCACGCCTGCATGTGGCCAACGGGCTCTTTCGTGGCATCAAAATGCAGATTTTAAACACTCCCTGTCAATTTTGAGAAAAAAAAAAAATTGCTGGTGGGACAAGACAGTTGCATGGAGGTAAAAACTGGCTGCTGAGCCCCTGCAGTTACAAGGCTGCCCCGGAGTGACTATCATTTGCTACAGCAATGTTTTCCAGGCAGCTGAATAGTGTTAGAAGTAGGAAAAAAATCAATACCTACAATCCCATCGGCTTGATTTTACTGATGAGCATGCTTTCTGCTGCGAAAGCTTCTCCAACAGAGAGTTACTTCACGGAGCAGAAGGTTTTTCAGTTGGGCAGGAACCATTCAGCCTGTGTGCAGGGAGAGGTTCCACGTATGAACCCCCCTCTGAACCTCTGAGGCTTTAAAAGGCAAATCTGCTGAAAACAACCTGATTAAATGTTGTAGGGCTGCAGACATCATCATCTGCTTAAACCTGCTCTGTTCCCTTCCTGGCTGGAGGAATCAGCAGGGAGATTACAGGCAGTGAGAGGAGATTTACTGACTCAGAGGGAGGTTTGGGGTCTGAATCTGCAGCTGAGATGCCACGGATGGTGATGCAGCCAGGGAAGGGGTGTTTCTTCAGCTTGGCAGCCTGGGGATGAGCAGGACATCACCCTCTGCCCCTCGCAAAGAGCGAGGAAGGAAGCCTTCCCCATGGTCACACTGGCTCCCAGGGGGGCATTAGCTTTGGGTGCTAATTTCACACTGCTGCTGGTTAAGGTTACCATTTTCATGGCTCTGTGCCTCAGTTTCCCTTCTTGCTCTGTCTTGCCTGTTTAAAACATGAATTCCCTGGAGAAGGACCATCCCTCACTGCATGTGTGAGCCATGCCTCTGTCACCACATCCACGGGGGGATTTAAGGACACGGTGGGACAAGGCAGGTGGGACCCCTCCTCAGGAGCCCACACTCCTCAGCCAAGGCAAGTTAGTTGCCACTTTTCTTTAGGGTCTAAACCATGAGTTATTCCCTCGTGCCCTGGACTTTGGGCTACTCCATCATTTCCATGCTGCAGTGCCCAGACCCTGAGCCTGGGACACAGGGACAGGACCAGAGCATCAGGGCAGGACCAGAGCTCATGGTCTTCAGCTCCTGGGGACAGAGACGGGTCTAAATACATTTTGGTTCTGCTGGGGAGCCACAGTGACTCTGCTGCTCCCATCTTCCCACCTTCCTGGCTGTTCATGCAGCATGTATCACTGGTGGAGAAAGGAATGACCTGGTGATGCTGGTGCCTATAAACCCCAAGGATTTCTGTAAAGATGGGCTGGTGCTGCTCCCTTCCCTGTTGGGAAAAGGCCACAGGAGGATGGGAGTGAGCCCTTGGCAGGGGAATCAGGGCACGGCTGAGCCAGCAGAGAGCAGAGGCAGAGAGAGCTTTTATAGAGAATAAATCACTGTCACAACATGTAAATGAAGGTCACTCGGTGCAGGTGGCTTCTCCCAGGCAGCACAGGCAGCATTATGGGATCAGGACCCAGACACTTAAAAATCAAAGGGATTTGACTCTTCCTTTAGTATCTGTCAGATGCTCTGCCCTGGGAAGCCTGCCTCCTGCAAGGAACAGCCTCAGCCCTGCATTGCCCTTCCCCTTCCCAGGAAAGCCATTCCCACCACCCTGCTGACTGATTTCCTGCCTGGTTCTCCTCTGCAGCTGGAAAATGGCTGAGAACGACCTGGGAAGGCTGGCTTGCCTGTCAGCCTGAGACCTTGACTAGCCAAGCAGGCGTCCTGGGGACAAAGCAATTTGAGAGCCACTCAGTGCCATCAGCTTCACAGCAGTGGGTGGGAACGGCTGCTCAGGGGAAGCAGAGGCCAAAATAGGCTTCGTGTGAGGGTTTGTGCTCAGGCATGTATGAGCCCAGTGGAGCATGTGGGTCTCCACTTCCCTGTGCCACAGGCAGCGGAGGAGGAGAAGGAGCAGAGCCAAAGAAATCGTGACATCCCTCTCCCATCCCTCTCCATGGTTAACAGTCTCCTGGATGGCTCCACCAACACTGGAAGTTGGGTACCAGTATCATAGCAGAGGGATGGATACTGGTATGATGAACCCTGCCTGACCTCACACTCCAGGCAAGGGGTCCAACCGTCATGCCTGGAGAATGGTAAGAAGTTGTTATTGATACTGGTCTGGGTTGGGGTCACTGGGATGACCTTCCTAAGCTTGTGAGGAGTATTTGCACTATTGCTAATACCTCCTTTGCAGTATTGAATTAAAATGCTCCTACCCCACAAACGAATTAGCCTCATTAATGCTGCAAAGCTGCTTAAGGGCAGAGCTGCAGCACCAGGGGAGCCCAGCACCATGGGCAACTGCACCCAAGCTCAGCATTACGTGTGCCTGGCACAAGACAGCATCCTCTCCCTGTGAACACGTGGAGCCTGTCCCAGCCCAGCCCCTCACTGCCTGTTTTCTGGCAGGAGGGACTGGTTTCACTCCTCATCAGCCAGCATCTCCCCACGCAGCACACAGGGTGCCCAAACCAGGCAGCTATGTATAGCAAGGTAATCTGCCTGGGTTAAAACTTTCATGAGGCTATGACAGGAAGGGAGCAGAGCCCATCCATCACCCAAATTGCATCTCTTACTATGATGCTGCCACGCACGTTGGGAGCTGAGGCAGCAGGAGATGCCAGGGGATGGGAAGATTACAGGAGGGTTTTGTCACCATCCCTTTTTGAAGGAAAAGCTGCGGCGATGAGGCAGCTGCAGGGAAAACCTCATGTTCCCCAGACCTACCACAGGACTCCCCAGCCCCTGGGAGAGAGGGGGCACAGGAGATTTTTACTGGGGGCTTAGAAGCAGTGGATGATGCTCCTCAAGCTGTCCTGGACTGCTGCCTCGGGGTCTGGCTGGAGCACAGGGCTCACCCCTCATGCCTCTTCCATTTAACCTTATCTCTCTCTGGAAGGTGCCAACACGCCCCTCCAATTTCGGAGGCTTAATTTAATAACCCTGCTGCTGTGCACTGAAACCCTTTAATGGGAGAGAGAGAGAGAGGCCAAGGATTGCTGGGTAGGTGAAGGATTTCTAAGAAGCCACAGCAACGTGTTGGGCAACGAGCTGAACTCTTTAAAAGGGCAAATGGAGCAATATTTCCTGAGAGCCCTCCTCGGATGCAGCATCCCTCTGCCCACACACCCCCTTATCAGGACATCTTTAGGCTGAGCAGCTAACACACAGTTATATTTAATTTATAAAAGGAGTAGTAGTAAATCACATGTGGGGGAAGGAAAACCACTGTTTCATGTCTTTCTGCTTTCCTGCTTGTACTTCACAGGACACACAGTCATTGCTCAGGGAGCTTTCTGGGGCTTGTATTATTTTCAGATGGCAGATGGCTGTTTTCTAAAGAAGTTTGGAGCTTTTGGGGATTTATTTTAAAATGGGAAGATTCTAATTAAAACATCTCATGAATTTCTGGAACGAGCCAGCTGCTGATGGCTGGGCATGGATCTCCCCAGCGCCCATCACTGCGGGCAGTGAAAGCAGTTAGGGCTCTGCTTGAGTGGCTGCAGGGATGTAGGAGCTGGGGGTCCTGTGTGATGCTCATGGTGAAGTCCTCAGATACCCTTCACATGGTCCCTGAAGCCCTTTCACCCACGGCTCTGACTCAAGAGTGGCTGGAAGAGCCTTTTGCAGAGGCAGGGATGCTCCCACTGTGCACGGGGAGCCCCCAGCTCTGATGGGCTGGGGGATGTGGAGGAGGTGACACTGGGAGCCAGGGGATAATCCCACTGATAAGCCCACCCCCTCACCTGCTTTGGTCACATCTGCCCTCCCCATCACCAAAGTGGGTGGTGGAGGCACAGCAGGTCTTGTTGGGCTGCACCCCATCATCAGAAGCCAGCTGAGAGTCAGGGGCCACGTGTGCATTTTAAATTACCCAAACCCCGACTTGCCTACAGACTTAATGAAGTGTTAATAAACAGAAATCTCCCATTAAAAAGCCAAACTGTGGGGACTTGGGGTGACTGGCTGGCCAGACTCTAAACTGATTCCAATTAGACACACAAAGCTTTTCCAAAGACCTTCGTTTCCCCACCACCAGCTCGCTTCCCCATCTCAGCACCTTGTTTTCTGTCCCCAGAAGACACCAGGTTGAAGCTCCAGCTCTGTGCACAGAGGTTGGTTTGCTGATCCAGCTCCAGCCTTGGGAGTGAGGTGATGAAAGCTCCCACCCTGCTGTGGACCTGTGGAGGGAAAACCAGGAGCTGGAGACATGGCTCCTTGTTTCTGTGACTGGGGCAGCACAGGAGGATGCTTTGTGTGCTGCTGTGGTTAGATTGGATAATTTGGGCAGTGATGGAGCTGGTGAGTTGTGGTTGGAGGGCTGTGGGCACAGCCCAGAGGGATGGGGAACACGCACCATGTTGGATGTCCTGTCCTCTTCCTCCAGCATCCCTGCAGACTCGGCACCACCGTGGGTCCTGGCTCCTCATCGCCACGAGCCTGCTGAATAATTCATCCCCGCTGCCCCCACCGAAGATGGAAATGGAAAGTGCTGTTATTCACCTCATTTTTTATGTTCTGTTTCCCAGGGAGGCAGACAGCACATTTACTTTTAGTAGGGACCATAAAACACGCTCCCAAGTCCTCCCTCATTGCTGCTGGAGGCGAGGGCACGGCTGCCCAGCTCCCTGCACTGGGGATGCTCCTGCTCACAGCCTCTCCTCCTGTGTCTCCTCTGCCACCGTCTCCTCCTCCTCCTCAGCCCCATGTTGGATGCTCAGAGGGACTCGCTGTGGGTTTGAAGCTCCCAGACAGAGGTGTGCTTTGGTGAAGGAAGCAAACCCCGAATTTCATGGCTGAGAAAGAGCAAATCGGACGCTGTAACGGGGCATCTGGGGCCCTGCTGAGTTATCTGAGCCCAAGGAGCCTGAATCCCTGGCATGGGGGGTGTGTGTTGGGCACATGGGTTGCCTCTTCTGCCCCAGGGCTGGCATGGGATCCCCACCACGGGGTCAGCAGCCAGGGTGATGGTCCCCATGGGGACCCAACTAAGCGGTGCTGGCATAGAGCAGCTCTTCCCACCCCTCGATGCTTCAGGCCACAGTTGAAAGTCCCTTTGACAGTGATGGAGATTTACAATAGCTCTGGCATTCTCGTGCATTGGTCCTGTTGGGAGAGGGGTGGAGGAGAGAAAACACCATCAATTATGGTTCTAAACAGAGATGGATGGATGCAACAGGCCCTGGGAGGGGGCTGCAGCTGCTGGGACAGGGGGTACCCAGATCCTCCTACACCCAGAGCAATACCTGAGCTGCCACGGCAGCTGCAGCGCTGGAGGCTTGTGCTGCCCATCCAGCCACCAAGCTGGGTTATCCCTGCCAGCACCCACCCTGAGTGATGCACCAGGGGCCTGAGCAAGGGGAGGGAAATGAAGAAGCATTATTGAGACACAAAGCTTATGTGATGCCTGATTTAATTAACTCACCTCCGTCCCTGCTAGTTAAAGGTATTAAAAACCCATCCCCAGTCCCCTGGGATTACCAGAAGGACTGAAGCTGAACCTCTGCACAAGGAGTGCTGCTGGGGGGTAAAAAAAATGGGGAATGGGGGGTTTGGGAGCCACTCATGGGCGCAGCCATCAATCCCCACATTCCCTAGGCACATCTTGCAGCAGGTGCTTCCCAGGGTGCTCAGGATGAGCCCCATCACCCTCTCTCTTTGGGTGTCAGCTGGGTGCAAGGGGCTGTGGCCGGGGGGGGCAGGGATGGCACAGGGGGTGCTGTGCTCTCTGCAGAAGAAGCAGCCATCGTTTTTTTTTCCCTCCTCCCAATACATTTTCCTTTGTGTGGATGAATTATTTATGCAAATGTCTTTGCTGTTTTTAAGTACTCAACAGATAGCTTCGACAAACAGCCCGTGGCGATGGGGCAGCAATGCCCACTTCTCATCTAGCACGTGTTGCTCAGACACGACAGAGAGTTTTACTGAGGAGCCCAGGCTCTGGTACCAGCACCACAGACCCCTGTAAGTGAATTACTTTTATAAAGTGCCTGAACTAAGTAAAGAATTAATATTGCTGGTGAGCTCACATTTACTGCCCAAGAGCCTGTGCCCTCATTAAAATGAGTAAAGGCTGAGTACCAGCCCTGTGGAAACCCAGGCTGTATAAATACTGTATCCTCTAGCTATGGGCTACGTGAATCTTAAGGAATTTTTTCCCCTGATTTCCTGACTGAAGCCTTTAGAGCAGATATATAACAAACAACGAGCAAAGCTGCTGCAAGGGTGAAGAACTGGGTGAACTCTGGCTCTCTCTCTCTCTCAGGATACAGGGTCTCAGAGGAAGAGGGAGCAAGCAGGGCAGGGCAGCATTCCCCAGAGCATTCTGAGCATCACTCCAGCACCCTCTGCAGTCATCCAGCATTTCCCAGCTTCCTTTTTTCTTCAATTAAAGAGGAACAAAAAAAGATGCAGGCAACTAAACACCTTTTCCTTTCCAAGTGACTGCCCCTTTCTCCCATTTTTGGTTTCTCAGGCAGGTCTCTGTCTTGGTAGCGAGTTGCAGAGCTCCTGTTCTGTAGGAGTTTCTTTGGTTCAGAAGGAATTACCCTGAGTATGATTCAGCATCTCTGCTTCCCAATGCACCCCACCAGAGCGCGCAGGCAGCGACTCTGCTCCCAAGGTACCTCCTGGGTGCTGCCCGGCAGCACCTAATGCCTTGGGACACCCTGAGTCCTCCCAGCTACCTGCTTGCAGTGTGGGTGTTCAGCACAAAATGCTGTTGAGAGATTTTTTGGACCCAAGTCCCTTTTGAAAAGGGGAAACTCAACCCAAACTCTCTCAGGAGTGGGGTCTTGCTGTCCTCCCCCTGAACAGCTCATGTACCCGTATCCTGCCCCCCAGGGCTGCCCTGTGATGATGCTGATGGGCTGCCTTCACTCACAAGGGCTTTGGGCAGGACAGAGCTGCCTTGGAAGCTCTCTGCTTTATGAGAACTGAGTGCAAAATTCACAGGCAACCACCTTACTACCACCCAGGGACCGGTGATGCTCGGTGCCTGAGCCTTGGCACCACTAGAAGGGCTTTGAGCAGCGCCGGCAGCGCACAGGGACCATCTACTGCCCATAAATGTGATTTACACCCAGCTCAGAGCCCCACCACACGTTGGGAGCGATGTACGACAGGCTCAGCAGGTCCCACTCTTGTGAAAGCAAATGGGAACGCAGCCTCCAAAGTGCTGCTTACCCCAGACTCCCCAAAGCCCTGCACTGCACAGCGAGATGCCTCCAAGAGCAGGAAAAGCGTGCATGTGCTTTGCTCAGCTGGACCAGGCTGGGCTGCAAGAGGTGGTGGCAGCCCAAGAGGTGCCAAAATCCTGTCATCCCCCCTCCTCCTTCCCCTTTGCTCTAAAAGCAGGCTCTCCCTCCTGGCCCATCCTTGGAAACACTTCGAGGATCATGAGCCACATGGAGGACACTACACAGAGGGGATGCAGAAGCATCTTCCCTCTTACCTGCTTAATGCCCCTTTTGCAGAAAACCCAGATTAAAAAAAAAAGAAAACAATCCAGAATCCCCCAAACAAATCCAAGGGAGAGAGGTAACACCTCTCTCTTTCTTCTCTGTCAAAACAAGTTTCTAGAAGAAAACTCTCATGATGGACATGTGGCTGTACCAGTGCTGACAAGAAAACATTTCAATGGGTGTATTGAAACTGGCATCCTGTCAAACTCCCAATTTCTGAATGATCGTGCTTTCCTTCGAGGATGCACAGAAGCATTGCACTCGAAAATTACTGTTCCCCTCCACTGGAGAGCCAACAGGTCTAATTATCACCCAGATCTGCTGAGGCCGGGCGGCTTGTCAGCATAACGCTGTGGGATAATTAAAGTCCCAGCTTCCTCTAGTGGGAAAGAAAAAGCAGCTTCTCATTAAAACAAGATTTGCAGATTTTTGAAGCCCCCTCCAGATACGGGAGCCACAAACCTGCCAGGTGTTGCTGCTGGTGGGGCTGGTCTGGGTGTGAAACCCCAATTACAGCCCAAACTGAATAAGCAACAAAGAGAAAAGCCCTGCTTGCACTTGAGGGGATTAGCAGTGGATGCAGAGGTGCCAGGTCCCATGGGCACCACGCTGGAGTCTGAAAGGAGAGGTGGGAACTGATGTGGCTGAGCTGGAATGGGATCCCCCCTCTGCTCCTCATGCCAAGACAATGCGAAGGAAACATCCAGAAAAGCTGATCCCCTTTTATCTTGGAGCAGAGCGAAGAAGCAGGGCAAACATGGGTGTGTGTGGGCAGGACCAGAGGCACCAGGTTCAGTGGGACACCCAGTCCTCACCCAGCATAGAGGGGTCCCAATGGGAGCAGTGGACACTCAGTGCCTGCTGCCTGCTCAGCAGCTGGAAGCATCCTGCGCCTCTGGATACGGGCTCGGTGCTGGATGTGTGTGCCGGGGGGCATGGAGCCACTGGATCGAGCCCTGGGCAGGTGTTGGTGCCCACCAGCACCTCGCCCTCCCCTGGCACACAAGTGATGCACTTTATATAAACTGTATTTAAATAAATCACGGAATTACCAGGTTGGAAAAGACCTTTGGGATTGTGGAGTCCAACCGGACCCACATCCCTGAGCATCTATTCATCCGTTAAACACACCCAGGGTCAGTGACTCGCCCCTTCCCTGGGCAGCCTGTTCCAGCACTGATAACCCTTTCAGGGAAGAACTTTTTCCTAATGGCTAAATACACAATATAAAAGATAAAATTATACTATATATAGATATATATGCACACATACACCCCGTCCCCCCCTCCCAAACACCCTTGGCACAGCAGCCAAGCCAGACCTGCAGTCAGCAGCGCGTCTAGGACAGACTCACTTCCACAGAAACCAGGAGAATGGGTTTCCAGGCAGGACCACTGGTGCTGCTGCTCTTACGGTGCTGGAGGGTTCTCTTGGATTGTGGCCAGTCTAATTGGGGTAATTATAGTCCACTGCCAGTTTAAAAAAGCCTCCACACATTCACAGGGAGCGATGCACATCTACACAGCGCCCATCCGCACAGATAGCAGCAGAACAGTAATTACGTTAGAGTTTGCTCCATGGAAGAGTTTAAACCTCCTCATTACATATTCCAGCGAGTAATGTGTTAGTAACTGCCTCTCCCCCAGCACTGGAACACGCCTGCCTCCCATGACAAGAGTAAATTTGCTTTGGCTTTGGCATTCAGGGCGCTGTAACAGCACGTCCACTCCTCTGGCCTGAGCTCTGCATCCATCCCATCATGCTGGAAATTAAGCAGCCAAACTTCCCAGCAGCACAGGGCTGTAATCAGATGACACAGCCCTGTATTGCTGCTGGAGATCACCATTCCAGCGCTGGTGATTAGTAGGTTTATCAGCAGTTGGACTTGGCAGGCACTGGTGCCTGTGTTTACCAGCAGGGAACGAGCGCTATGCATCAGGCAAGGTGAATAGTTGATTTACTTTTTGTTTGCCTTTTTTTCTCTCAAATCTGGAAATATTTTGTTTTCAGAAAAGGGAAAAAAAAAAAATCTGCGTAAAAAAAAATTACAGATGCCTTAGAGAATAAATGAAACAGGTTTTTTTTCAACCTCAAATTAATCACTTTGCTTTGGATGAAAAGGGTTTCCTAACAGAACTACAGTGAAAAAATACAACCCAAACTGAAGACTATGGGCAAACTTCAAAAAATCTGCCCTAAAATGTTTTGATGAGCTCAAAATCTGGGGTTTTGATTCGTTTTCTTTTTGGCACAGGCATCCCAGCAAGGCGAGACGTGTTCACTAACAGCTCTGGGGCAACGGAGCCCAAGCCGGGCACTGGAGCATGATGTGGGGAGAGGACAGAGACCCCAACCAACAGCTGCAACTGCCAAATAAATTATAGAATCATAGAATCCCAGCCTGGTCTGGGTTGGAAGGGACCCCAAGGGTCACAGAGCTCCAACCCCCCTGCCACAGGCAGGGCCACCAACCTCCAGGCCTGGAGCTACACAAGGTTGCCCAGGGCCCCAGCCAACCTGGCCTTGAACACCCCCAGGGATGGGGCACCCACCCCCTCTCTGGGCAGCCTGTTCCAGCCCCTCACTACTCTCTCTGTACAAAACTTCCCCCTAATCTCTCCTCTCCCCCTTCCCTCCTCCAGCTTCACTCCATCCCCCTTGTCCTGCCAGTCTCTGCCCTTTAACAAGCTGATTCCCCTCCTGTCCCTCTGCTCCCTTCAGGGACAGGAAGGGTGCAAACCTTTTCCCTCCAGGTCTTTAAATAGGAGTACAGAGTTATTTGTAGAAGTGTGGGTGTTGTTTCTATGCCCCTGGAAAAGGCTTGGCCGCTCCTCCCCATGATCTGATCTACAGTCCTGTGTTTTTATAACAACAATTGATAAGGCAGGCAGGCCACATGCACAGGGGGAACATATCACCAGGGAGCTAATTAGTTTTTATTACTGTAATAACTCAACAGGTGGACCTGATGCTATTAAAAATAACGAAAACTTTATCTCTGCCATAATTATTTTTCCTTGGGAAGTGTGTGTGGATGCTGCCTGTGCACACCTATGGACTGGAGATAAGAGGATGAGCTCCAGTGATTAACTCTCCAAATAGGAAATCGGGATTTATTGGGTCATTTTGCTTCCAAGCCGGATGTGTAACAGCACTTGGGGGGTGTCATGGTATGTGTGGGGCAGGAAAGGGACCCTCCACCATTAGGGGAATCAGGTTTTTAAAAGGGTAGATACTGGCAGGACAAGGGGGAATGGATTAAAGCTAAAGGAGGGAAGGGTTAGACGAGATATTAGGGGGAAGTTCTGTACAGAGAGAGTGGTGAGGGGCTGGAACAGGCTGCCCAGACAGGGGGTGGGTGCCCCATCCCTGGGGGTGGTTCAAGGCCAGGTTGGATGGGGCCCTGGGCAACCTTGTGTAGCTCCAGGCCTGGAGGTTGGTGTCCCTGCCTGTGGCAGGGGGTTGGAACTCTGTGATCCTTGGGGTCCCTTCCAACCCAGCCCAGGCTGGGATTCTAGGATTCTACCCAATCAAGTCTCTCCTCATTTTCCACTGCTCATCAGCACCGAGAAGACAGACCCTGCAGAAATGCTGGCTGCATCACCTGAGCCTGGGGTGACAGCCACGGGGGGGATGTGATGGCCAGTGGCTGTGGATCCCCCATCCCTGCTCCTCCCATGGGATGCAGGTGGGTCATTCCACTCCTCTTCCCTCTCCTGCCCTGTTCCTGCTGTTCTTCCCTAGCGAGACCCTCAGTACAGGGCCAGGCACCGTCTCCTCTCCGTGCCCAGCACCGCTCTCAGCTGGGGCCGCTGGGACAAACCTGATAAGGAAACGTAATCACCACCACGTCCTTTGGCAGATATAAAAGCAGAAAGCATTTGTCCTAATTACAGGGCTGTGAAAGAGATGGGCTCAGGCATTTCTGGGCTGCTCAGGGAACATAACAAGCATTAACACGCACAGCAGCGGGAGGCAGGAGAGGAAATTACGGTGCGATGAAGGCAGACAGAGCACTAATGCATTCAGCTGCCTCTTTAACCCAGCTAACAAGCAGCAGCGCTGCTATTCCTTGTGACAGCACCCACCCAGCACTGGGCTGGGGACTGTGGCAGCAGTGACAGTTCCTGGCTCTGTCACCCACTTCACCGAGGGGCTCAGAGACCTTGGTGGGTCACTGAGACAGGATGGGGGTCTCTCCCCTCTAGGAGCTGGAGCAGTAGCTCCTGCCTGGCTTGGAGCAGCCCCACATCCATCTGGTTTCATTCCTCTCCCTGCAGCAGGAGCAAGATGCCCCCAACAGAACCCTTTGCTCAGCGCTGTGGGGAATGTGTGGGGCACGTGGGGCTGCCACCACAGCAGGTGGTTAAGTGAGGGGCACGAAAGGCCCATCAATAACCACGCACCCCTTCACCATCAGTCATCCGCAGTAGTGCAGCCACCCCTGGGAACCCCCCCTTGGCTGGGCTGCCATCACAAGCCACTCCTTTGGGGACCTGATGTTGTTCATCTGATGATGCTCTGGGCAAGAGGAGAGAGGGAGAAGGTGGGAGGAATAATTTTCAGCTCCCCTGACCCCTACTGAGCTCCAGTACCCATCACAGCAGCTATTAATGAAAGATGATTGCAGGCAGATCACACAGCTCAGGGGACAGTGACACATCGCAACACCAGCACCACTCGAGTCACCGTCTGTGAGGAAGGGAAGGAGACGAAAAGCAACAAAGAAGTGGAATTAAGCAGTGGCATGTGGTGGGGAGTGGGGCTGGCCCGGCAGAGGGACCAGAGCAGCTCTGCTCTGCACCATGGTTTGCTTTCACATGTGGAAAACACAACTGGATTCAACACCCCTTCTCTCAAGGGCAGATGGGTTTGTCTATCACACTTGTGGGAATTTCTGGGAATTTATACCTTCCATAGCTCTACCTACCAGCTCCTTAGTGAAAAGCAGCTCTGGGTGGTAATTTACCCCCCTGAGATGCTTCCTGGCTGTACCCCTCTGTGCCAATTCACCAGTCGCAGCCCCCTGACCACCTCAACCCAGCGCCGAGCACAGGAATCGGCAGCCTGAAGGTGGCTGCTTGCCCAGCAGAGCATCACTCCCCTAAAAACGGGGTGGAAGCTGAGGAGGAGAAGCATGTGGGATGCTGGGATGCTCCAGCACAGCCGCTGCCTTGGAGCAAGGGCTGAACCCATTACTGGCCAGGCCGAGGGACGGCGGCTGCGTGTCCTTGGCATGGGGAAATCTCTTCATGTCTCAACGTTTCTCCAAGCTGCAGCTTCTCACCCCTCAAGCAGTGAACACCCCAGAGCCCTGCAAGCCTCACTCAGCACCTTCTAAGGGGTGGTGAACAGGATTTGGCCTGAAGTATAAACTGACACAGCCTAATGGCACCTTTTAAAGTGTGATGACATTGCACAGCAGCCACTCTCATCTGATTTGGATGAAGGGGAGCTGAAATTCTCCCCGAATTACCCAAGCAGGTGTAGATGCTCTCATTCACAATACCCCTTTCATTTCACACACCTGTTGCCTCACCTTTAGGCTGCCAGCCATGCCTCCATCCTTACTGCTCACCTTTAGTAGGAGCCCACAGCAACCCGCTGCGAGGGAGCGGGCAACACGCGGGCTGTTGGCTTTGCCTGATTTATGGTGCCATGCCCTGCCCGGCTTCAGAGCCTCTCTATTTCACGGTGCCACCCATAAATCTGCCAGCAGCCATGGTTATTCGCTGTGTCAAGCTCCTGCCCTTGCTTTTCTCACAGGTTTATTCCTCCTGACTGTGGTCCATGTCCCACTGAGGGGTGTGTTCTCTGCAGCCCCTCACAGCCACGCTTCTCCCTCACTCCTGCAGTGGGATAATGCCTTTCCTCATCTGAAAACAAATTCGAGTTCCTGCTCAAGAGCTCAATCATAGGACTTTTTTTCCCCCACCAGCAGATCAAAGGGCTTGTGTGATCCCTGATTTTGAAGTGCTCCATCCAGCTGGATGACAGCAGAACGAGTTCACCCGTCCCTGCATCGCATCTCTTCACCTTCCAAGGGGTTTTTATACCAACTCCTCTGATCAGAAATGAACTTCTCCTGGGGAAGCTGCTGAAGAGACACCAAGATGTGATTACAACGTCACCTTCCCTGTCCTTTAATTTGCAGAAAGAACAAACAGGAGAGAAAAAAATCAGCCGGCGCAGTGGAAAAGACCCCACAGTTATCTGCAGACATGAGATGATCCCGCAGGAAGTCTCCCAGTATTAAGCACAAGCCCCTGAAACGTGCTGCTGCTTGGCAGTTTTCAGATTATTTATGGCCTTTTATGCAGAACAAACCTGCTGCCATCGCAGGCTTCCCTGTCAGCTGGCTGGCAAACAAGCTGACATGAAAAGCTTTATGAATAACACATGGAAACAGAGAAATAAGATGGATAATACGAGGTAGGAGGGAAGAGAGAGCCACCAGTTAAATAATTCTGCCGTGTTGCCACCTGCCATAAATTATCCAGGAAGACACACACGCTGAGGGGAACCCAGGGCACAGCTCGGGGGGGGGAAACAGCCTCAAAACCACCTGGGATCGCCCTGGGAATTGGCCTTGGGCTGCTCTGAATGAGGCTTTGGGTCTGGTCTTGGGTAAAGACATTTCTGGAGGCAGGAGGTCTGCTCTGCAGTGCCTGTGGATGATGCAAGGTCAGCAGCATCCCACCTCTCCCACCCTTCCAGGGTCGTACAAGCTTCTCCCACCTTGTGCTGTGACTTGGGACACATCTGGGAGCTGCACATGTGTGGGCAAGGACAGGTAACCAAAGGGTAATGAGGTAACCAAAGGGTTAATGAGACAATCAATGAAATATGGCAGAGGACAGGAGCCAACACACAAGGTCAGGGCTGCTCTGGAGTCCTTCCCTCAGGAGCTGGCAGCAATCACAGCCACGCTTGTGGGTGGAGGTGAGCTGCTCACAGCCACAGAGCATCACACGAGCTCAGCCAACTTGTGGCTTGACAAACACATCACCACATGTGAAGCCCCTTCCTTGCTGTTTAACCACGGCTGTAGGCTTGTCCTGGGGTGAAAGCCACCATCTGTGTCCCACCATCCAGCCCTGGATCTGCTCTCTGAAGAACCAGCCCCAGCCCTGGGCCAGGAGCCAGGACCTGGCACGCTGCTCCCGCAGCCATCGGCTCCGTCTGGAGCCTGGGATGTGGATCAAGGATCTGTGCTGCCTGAAGGTCCATCCATGGATCAAAGCCACCTTCTGCTGCTCCAGAGCTGCTGCCTGGAGACCCGTGCTGGGAGCAGGCATCTGCCCAGCTCTGCCAGGAGGGACCCTGGGAAGAAGAGAGATACCTGGCCACTCATCCCTCCCCACCTCTCACTTGTTTTCCTGTGGCCTTTGATCAGATCTACTGCTGCCACATCATTTATTCCAGCTGCAGCTCCAGGAGCCTGGTTCATCATCGTTTCCCTCTGTGGTTTCCAGGAGCTGAGCCTCTCCCCTCAGAGGGATGCTCAGAGAAGGGCTCTGCCACCTGCGGATGCTATGGCTGCACCCATGGGGGCTGGAAGTTTGGACTACACATGGTAGCCCCCAAAACCACTTCACTAGTCCACATCTACCTCGATCCTCTCTGCCAAGGGCCATCACATGGGTCTGAGCATGAAGAAATCTGCAAAACACATTTAAACAGTGGCACTTCCCAGCACCCCAGACCAGGCTTCTCGTGCTTCATTAATTCACACAGACTTTTTAACTTCTTCTTCCCCCACCCCCCTTTTCCAAAAGCTGCTGGAGCTTATCAAGAGATGAAAGCTTGAAGGACATGCATAATTAATGGCCTGGCTTTATTTAAATAATTTAATTTTGCCATGGCATCTGCATTCTCCAGGTATGGCTTTAATTCTTTAATGACAGACGAGCGTGCCACAGCGCCTCGCCTGATTAACAGTTGAAAATTAAGGCAAGATTGGAGTGGGAGAGAAGGATGTGTCAATACAGTAACAGGAATATAAAGTAGTTTGATAACAGAGGGAAAAGCAAAGAGTTTCTTTGGCTTGGCAAATCTATCCACTTTAATAGTTCAGTGTCCCACGGCATTTCCAGGTGGATTTCCTGCCCCTCAAGACAGCCTGAGGGGTACTGGGGAGTGAAGAAAGGTCTTTTGTAGGTTGAAATTCCCCCTGCAGCCTGGGCAGAGCAATGCCCACCCTTCTCCTGTTCCCAGCACTGGGCTGGCAGAAGCCTGATGGGTTCAGTGTCTCAAAAAGGAAAGCTGGTTTGTTGGGTTTTTTACCAAGTTTTGCAGAGTTCTTCCTGTTGATGCTGAATTTAGAAGCAGAACTGATGCTCTGGGACCCACAGAAGCTGAATACCCCCATCACAGGCTGGTATTTTCAACTTCTAGAAAGGAAGGGGAAAAAAATCATCCCCCAGTCAGCTCCAGGAAGTGAGTTTGCTGGTGATTACCCCAGGCCCAGGATCCACACTGGCTGCCAGAGACAGCTCTTCCCTTGGCTGGGCTCCCAGCAGAGGTGCAGCACACTGGGGTGGCAGCACAGGAGATACAGAAGTAAAAAGTGACCAGAGACGTGGCACACGTTCCTCCTGTGCCCAGGGTTATGGGATGGGGGCTGAGCAGCCCCACTGCCCCTGTTCACGTGCTGAGGCTGCCAGCAAGGACTCCAGGGGATGTATTTTAGGGAGGATGCTAAAGCCCTCACAGAAGATTCTGGTGCCAAAGCGGCAGCACAAGGCTTGGGAACAGGAAGGATGCTCACCTCAAGAGGCAGCCCTGAACCCCCAAAAGCCCTGAGCTGAGCCCACAGCCAGGGCCAGACAGTGTACCCCTCAATGGCCCAAGCAAGGGGGACAAGGAGGACCACCGATAACCCATGGGCAGAGCTCTGTGGAGCTCCAGGAGGTTGTGCCCACTTTTCCTCCATCAGTGGCCCCTTAAATCCAACAGGAACACTACTGCTGCCCCCCGACTGAAAGCAAAGCACAACCTGGGCACACCATGCCATGAGCCAGCTGTCCCAGACTCCCAAACAGCCTGACAACGTGGCACCAGCTGCTGAAACCTCCCAGAGTTAGTCAGCTCCATCCTACCACCTTCTCCACCGACCTACTTCCAGTAGATGAGCTGAGGCCAGATGAGAAGGGAACCAAACTGGAAAGATAAAGCTCCTGTGATCTGGGAGAGACAAATAAAAGGCAACGTGAAAGCCACAGAGAGCATCAAACCGGCGTCAGCGAGGCCGGTGTGAGCAGAGCAGGAGCAGCAGGAGGACATCAAAGGCTGCAGAACACCCTTGTCTTAGAACAAGTTTTGTCAATCAGTGCCAAGGCACGAGCTAATTGCTGTCAGTCATCAGCCAGGGGGAGAGAAGAGGCATTCAGCAGTGAAAGCAGCTTAATTAAAGCAGATTGGAGCATCCTGCAGCAGAAAGGCTACAGCACAGGGCTGGGGGGGAGCGTGAGAAGATGAAATATTTATATATTTATATATATAAAGTGCCTATCACAGTACTGATAAACATTCTTTGGGGTGCAGAGGCTCTGCAGACCCTGTTATCCCACCTCCGCTCGCAGCCTCGCTCGGCACCACGTGTGGTTTTCCTTCCTCCCTCCACAGAGCTGACTGGGCCTGATAAAAACCTGCTGGAAGAGCAAAATCCCACATAGAGAGAGGAATTAACTCCATCTCTGGGAAGGGATGGAGACAAAGCAATTATTTCCTGGACCACGTGGACTTGGGCAAGGAGGAGCTGGGGAGGAACCAGATGAGACAAGGTGGGAGCGTCTCACGTGGGAACCACAGACACTCCACGTGTGGGTTTTTAACGAGGTCCCCAGGACCGATGGGCTGCACCACACTGCTCTGGCAGGAGCACAGAGCTCTTCCTTCCAGGCTGATTGCTGAAGCAATTAAGTGACTAATTTGTTGTCTGGCTGTGCCGCTCTCCAGGGCTTGAGGAGATTAAAGTTTTGCCCTGTTGCAGATGTCTCATTTCCTAGTCTTGGCTTTTAAACTCCAAAACATCTCATTTGGAGTCCCAGCCAGAGGTGGGGTGGGGGTGGAGAAGGATATAGGGCTGGGGTTGTCACCCCACTGTGTCCCCTAAGCAGCATCACTCCACCTCTCTGAGCTGAGGTGCTGAGCTGTGGAGACCTCCCAGGACCGGTCCCAGCACACTGGGTGTTGGGATGCCCATGGGATGCTGCAGGCTCCCTCCTGACTATCTTCAGCTGATGGTTCCTACCTGGGCTGCAGCAAAGCGACTTTGTACCCTGCTTGGTAGAAAAGGGGGTGATACTTGAGCCAACGTAGCAGCAGGAAAACCTCTGGCACAGGAACCCTGATGGGAAGGCTTCACATGGGGCTGGGGAGAAACACACCAATAAATCCCGCCGAGGAGACCAGAAATCCTCCACAACCTCTGCTGCTCTCAGAAAGCGTGACAGGAGACACATAACACCACATTCAGTGCCCCTTTCCAACTAGAAAATTTGCTGCCAAATTAATTTCTGACTTCAGAAGCAACACGAATTCAGCCCCAGAGCTGGAGGGAGAAATGTTCCCAGCAGTTGGTCCCTCTCTGGGCGCCTGTGCTCTCCTTTCCTCTCCCTGACAGTGATGCTCGAACACAGCCCCCCATTTCAAGGGTTTTGTTTGTTTCTTGGAGGATCTTAAGTACCTGTTTTTCAAAGGGGCTCTGCTGATCTGCTGTGACAGAGCATCCCCCAGCTCTGCAGCTGAGCAAGCATCAATTCCTTGCTGGAGGGGCGGGACCGCAGCTGGAATAACATCACATCCCATTAGCACTGAGCAAGTGAGAAGAGAGGATGGCACCCAGAGGGACAGCAGACAGATGTCAGCGTGGTTCAGCTCCCCACAGATGAACCTGCTGCTGGTCGAGCAGCACCAACCACATCCAGACCAGGGCTGGCTTCCCTGGGCACCACGTGGGCTCCCAGGGCAGGAGGAAGAAGCCTGGTGATGGGGAGGAGGGTTTGGGCTTGCCTGAATCCTTTGCTGAGCCTTCCTGAGAGCCAGGACACACTTCTGAGCAGCCTGAAGTTGAAGGGGTGTGAAATCAGGAGCCTCCAGCACAGGGTGCACACGTGTGTCTGTGTGTGGGGGGATCAGCATCCAGCAGCTCCTAGAAGAAACCTCGTGCAGTTCATGAAAAAGGCACCAGAAAAGTGTAAGAAAAGCAATGCAAAAATTTATATTTTATTTGAATTCAAAAATTTAAAATAGCTTTCAAATTCAGTAAAGTATGCCTGACACCATGAGAAGCCTCATATACAGAGACAGATAAATTAAACTGTATATACCGCAGACAAGCCCAGTGTATGTATAGATTACATATTTACACCTCTCTGTAAACCAGATTTATACATTTTTTATTACATTTACAAAAAAAAGCTGATCTTCCACTACTGCTTACTACAATAATGAAAAAAAAACCCATTTACATTGTGTCTGTTTAACTGTACAAACTTTTGATTCATAAAAATATATCTCTGTACAAAAGAGGGAGGGGATTTTTTTTTTACCTTTTTTTTTCCTCTTTCTTTTTTGTTGGTTTTTTTTTTTTTTTTGGTTAATTTTCCTTTTTTGTTAAACATAATGCAAGTCCTCTGGGCACAAGAATGGAGAATGTCACCTATGGGGTCCCAGCCAGCTTGCAAAAAAATGGGATAACACCCCCTGCGCTTCCCTGTTGCCTGGGCAACGGGGGGAAATGGTGCTGGATGGGCTGAAAGAGGGAGTCTCCAGCCCGCTTTGGTGTTAAAGCATCTCTAGGGCTCGATTTACACACCTTAGGCAAGCTCCTCCTGGCTCTTCCACTGAATGAGGGGGATGTGGGAAGGGCTGAGGAGCAGCCCTGGGTGCTGCTGTGTGTGCATCCCTGCCCGGGGCTCAGCACCGCTCGCTGTTGGGAGAGATTTTCTTGGGCTCAGTGGCAGCCCTGGAGCGATTCAAGCTCTGCTGTTGAGGGGTACTAGGAGGAGTTTGAGTTTTGGGTATGGGAGAGGAGCCAGGACACTGAGGTCACTGGCACAGGAGCACCAGGTACAGCGAAGGGAGCCTGGTCCCTCGGCTGCGTTATGGGGGCTGCACGGAGGCCAGGATGGGCTGTGGGGTCAGCCAAGGGCATGAACCACCAGATAACTGGGGCTGGAAGGGACCTGGGAGCTCATACGGGCCAGGAGAGCAGACCTGATGGTAGGAACAAGCTGCACACGTGCAGGTGCAAAGGAGCCAGGTCAATACCTTGCTCTTGTTACACCAGCACCGAGGGGCAGCAGCTCCCTGCCTCCCCCACAGCCGCTCAGCTAAGGAACTGGAGGGGAGACACAGCTTGGCCCCCCGACCCGAGTGCCACCACACCCTGGTCAGGGTCCCCTCTCCTCACTTACCCTTTGAGCTCGCTCTGGGGTGCATGTCCTGCGAGCTGGGGGTGCCCAGAGTGGGACAGGCACAGCTGCTGGCCCGGCACAGCTACCCAGGATGTTCAGTCCCACACCCAGCTAGGAGATGAAACCATCTCCACCAGTACCTGGCGTGGGGCTGGGAGCTCTGTGCCACAGGACATGCTCTGCATGGGCTGGCACTACCTGTGTGCCCACATCTGTGTGGGCAGCATCTCGCTGACCTCAGCCTGTGCTGGACCAGGGCTCCCATACCCACCTCTGAGGGGTGAGTGAGGGTACCTCTGCGTGCTTTGGGGGGCACAGACGGCATTTTTTGGCAGGCTGGCTGTTCAGCAGTTAGGCTGTAGAAGGCTGCTTAGTCTAACAGCACTAAGAGACAGAAGTAAAAAAAATAATATATATTTATATACATATACACACACACAGAGTGAAAGAATAATCAAAACAGGGGGGAAAAACCCAAAAACAACCCCAAAACAAACTACCCTGTGGTTTAAATTAGACAAAACCCCAGCTGATGTTAGGGTGGGGGGAAAGCCAGCGTTGAAATGCAAAGCATGGATGTAAACACCACCCCATCTGGTTTCATTCTCTTCTCCCTTCACATCTTCTGTAAGAAGAAGCTGCTTCGCTGACACGTCCTGCTCTACACCAGCCACGTTCCACCCAACTCCTTCTTGGCCAAGCAGCTCTGTTGCCTTCCTCAACTCCAGCCTGGCCTAAGAAACGGTGACTCAAAGCAAACAAGACTCAAAGCCCGAGCCAGACAAGAGCAGCTCCTCCTCTTGATGCGAGGAGGATGGTGTCGTTGCAAAAGGCATCGTTCTCTTGGAAGGGAGGAAGAATGTCAAAGCTGCCTCACCGCCTCTCACGGAAGCCAAGGCAACCTTCCTGCCCCTGGGAAATAAAGGGAGCAGCTTTGGATAGAAATTAAAACTCTTATTGCATTGCCATTTGGAGGATCAATATGGAAAGGGCAAAGGCTTCTGAATGCTACTGGGGGGGAGATTTTGTATTCGTTAGGAGTTCTTTTTCAAGAGGGTTTTGTCCCTTTGTGCCTGCCAGTGGTTCCCCCATCAGGGTGTTTGGGCACAGATAAAACCAGCAGCTGCTGGGACAGGGACCAAGACAGAGGGGAATGTTTCCTTCCCAGCCCCAAGAGGTGCCTGCAATGAGCACAGGGCAGAAGAAACCCAGCAAGAACATCCAGAAGGGAAATAAGATGCAGGGAAGAGGAGAAAAGCTTGCCAAGCTTTGCTTTCCTCACTGAAGATGTCCCACTGGAAAACTCTTCCCCTGCAGAAGCCCTGGGTTAGAAAAACACCAAAGAAAAACCCCACAAAACCAAACAAAGACAAAGCAAGTACTCATCCTGTCCCACACCAGTGCTTTCCAGTCACCACCTTGTGTCGTGCAACCTGCTTTCCCCTCTTCATTGTCCAAGTTCTTCCCAAAAGGGGCATTGGTGGGACCCCACATACCCCACTGCTGCCTCGAGGAACCCACAGCCAAGAGCAGGGCGTAAAAGCCTTCCCATCACCTTGCCTCCCAGCTCCTCCACTTCCCCAGGTCCTGATGTTGGGTTGAGACCCATGGGGAGGGTGGGAGAGAGCAGCCACGTGCCGGAGCAGACCTTTGGTTGGCTTCATTATCCACAGCAGTGAGGACGACAGAGGACAACCCAGCAGTCTCTCAGGAGTTAACACAAAGTCCAACGAGGTGTAGCAGCTTCTCCACAGCCTCAACAAGGTTGGGAGGAGGGAGGTGGGGAGGGAACGGATGGAGACTAGTGAGGTGAAACACAATCATCCACCAGACACGACCCCGCAGGAATCTGGGACAACAGGAAAGGAGGAGGGGGGAGAGAAGCAAAAATGTTTGTTATTGCACACAGAAGCGCTGGGGAACCCTGTGATGGCTTCACTGTCTCAAACTAAGGACATTCCAGCCTCATTCCAACCCTTTGGGTCCACAGGGGACTTCAGGGCATTGAGTTATTCCTCTATGCAGTAAAACTTTCCACCCCCTTGTTTTGTCCCCCACCAACTGCCAGGCAGACCACCCCATCTGCAGCTGGTCCCCAAGGCAGCAGCGAAGATGCTGCTTTGGGTCTTGCAGAGATCTCGGGGTGGGGGGGCAACATGAGCCACCCTGGGTGCTCCCACGACCTGCTGCTGCTTCACAACAGCCCTTTTTGCACGGGGGGAGAGGCTGGTAGCAGTGTCCCACCCCAGAGTCCCCCCTGGCCCACTCACCGTGGAGGGGATGGGTGCTATACAGCTGTGCACACAGTGCTGACTGTGAACTCGGTCTCGTTGGCCATGATGTCTGTGGGCTGCAGGTTACGGTCGTACATGGGGTTTTCAAAGGTTGCTCGGACGTTGGTGTTCTCATGGCCGGCGTAGCCGTTGAACGGGACTTTGGGTCTTCTCCTGAGGGGTGTTGGGGGAGAAGACAGAGAGGTCAGGGCTGCTCCTGACCCAAGACAGCTGGAGAGCTCTGACAAGAGGTCAGGGGAAAGGGAACGGCTGCTTTTGAGGAGAGCAAACTGCTGGGGACAAGGCAGGAGGGGTCTATAGAAAAGTCACAGAATACTGAAGGTTGGAAAAGACCTTTAAGATCATCAAGTCCAACCATTCCTGTCCTAAGCTAAACCATATCCCTGAGCACCTCATCTACCCTTTTTTAAGCACATCCAAGGATGGTGACTCAGCCCCTCCCTGGGCAGCCTGTTCCACATCCCTATAACTCTTTCAGGGAAGAACTTTTCCCTCCCATCTGCTCTGACCCTGTCCTGGCACAGCTTGAGCCCATTGCCCCTTGTCCCATCTCCTGTCCCCTGGCTGTAGAGACCACCTCCCACCTCTCTGCACCCTCCTATCAGGTAGTTGTAGGTGGTGATAAGGCCTCTCCAAATCTTACTGTTGACTGGCAGCAGAGGCAGCTCCCTGGGCTTTGCCACAGCCCTACACACGCTCCCTCTGCGGAGCAGCCAAGTCCACAGCAACACATCAACAGGGAGAAATAACTCATTTACAGCATACGCAAAGCCACCCTGAACACCCAAGTGAGAGATTTACTTTGCCTTATCCTCTTTAACACTGCCACCAACCTTACTCAGGGCCGTAAAAGCCCTCAGCACCCTCTGCTCCCAACACCCCTCACGCCTCCACCTACCTATCCTCATGCCATTATCTTTCCACCTTCTGAATTAAATGAGAGAACAGGTCTAGGGGGAATGCTTTTCAGCCAAGCTCACAAAATCTTTCTGTCAGCCCCTGATGCTGTTTCAGCTGCTGCATCGCTCCCAAAAACCCACCTGTGTTTGTAGAGATAAAGCACGAACCCTGCAATAATCAGGGCGATGAAAGGCACGAGAATGGCAGCTGCCACCGAACTGCTGTTGGATGCAAAATGGTGTCCTATTGATTCTGGATCGTTTTCCATCATGCTGATGTCTGAAACAGAGCAGAGGTAAAGGCATTTCCAAACACTGCTGTGGGGAAATGGGGTTTGCTTGAGTTACAGGTTACTCCTGCAACAACGGAGCCAGGCGGTGGGGAGTGCTGCTGTAAAAGGGAATCAGAACACCCTTTGGAGCCATGTGAGGAATGGTCTGGAGATCTCAACTAGCTTAGACATCATCTTTTATTTAGAAGTGCAATTAAAAGGAGATGTAAGTAGATTTGTCTTAGCAAAATGCTCCAACTTGGATGCTCAAAGTTTGGCTTTAAGGGAGACTTTCAAAGGCTGCAATAATGAGCATCTAGTTCCCCATGAAGATGACAGGACTCCAGGGTCAGATTCCAGAAATCCCAAGAGACTGGACTGCTCATGCCACATTTTAAGTGGTATTTAGGAGCTTAGACCTTGGGTTACCTAAGGTCTCAAGTGCCTCTGCGATTGCTGAAAGCAAGATGGACACACTGTGGGTGGCAGCAACAGGACTCGGGCTTTTAGGTCAGACATGGAGGAAAAAATGGGTCCAGGTGCTATTTGTGGCTCCAAAGTCTGTCTCTGAACAGGAAACATTTATTTAAATGCCTCACTTTTGTCCCCTCCAAACGAAGGTCCCCTCCAGGGACCCCTCCTCCCTGCACAGCGTGGCACTCCTCTGCCTCAAACATGAAGACACAGAAGCTGTTCCAGATGCCACCAGCCCCTGGGGTACAGAGGTCTGAGGGCAGGCCCCCTTCTCCATCCCAGTCCCCAGCTTGGGTTTTGTGAGCTCTCTTAAGAAAGGATGTGCTGAGAGGAGCCAGGAAGGGTGAGGTTAAACCTGACAGTTCAAAAACACCTATGAAGATCTGGTCTGTCAGGGTGTAAACTGACGCCAGGGACAGGAGAAACGTTTCCTAGTTGAGCCTCTGCTGCCACCAAAACGCAGCTTTCCACAACCCAGGGAAATAGGGGTGATCAGAGGCACTTTACCAAGTCTCTGAAGGCCAAACTGCCCAAAGCCTTTGCCACGCACGAAGCCCTGGTACACAAAGGTGCCGCTTGACGACTCCGACGAGACCTGCAACGACAGGAGAGCAGAGATCAACAGATCCACTCACTGCTCCCCCGGGATCCCAGCACCCACCTTGTCACAGCCTCTTTCAAGGTCATGACCAGCATTAATTTCAGGCAGTTCCCCAGAACTGCTGATTCTACAGCAAAAGCTCCAGGCCACAAGTGGCCACGGGTCACACAGACACCTGCTGCTTCTGAGCTCCAGTGGGTCTCCTCAGGGCATGGGAAGTCAGCAGGCACAGGAACTGAGGTGAGAAAGTTGACTCCAGAAGATGTTTAACAGATATAAACCGTTAAAATGGAATTAATTGTGGTTTCTCTTGGAAGACTTACAGATCTAAAACCAGAGGGCAATTAAAAAACACCAACCCCATGAAGCTGCAAGGGAACGTGGAAGAATCAACTGCCATGTAACGTTATCTCTTGTGATGGAGGAATCACAGACTCACAGGGGTTGGAAGGGACCTCCAGAGCCCATGGGGTCCAACCCCCTGCCAAAGCAGGGTCCCTAGGACAGGTCACACAGGTCGGTGTCCAGACAGGTCTGGAATATCTCCAGAGAAGGAGACTCCACACCCCCTGGGCAGCCTGGCCCAGGGCTCCCTCACTGGGAAGAAGTTCTTCCCCACACTGGTGTGGAACTCCCTGTGCTCCAACTTGAGGCCATCGCCCCTTGTCCTGTCCCCACAGATACTGAGAAGAGGCTGGCCATTTCCCGCTGTGTCCCACTCTTCAGATATTTATAAACATTAGTAAGACCCCCTCAGCCTTCTTGCCCTACGTCCCCTTCAAGCAGCAGGTCACTGGAAGACAGTGGCCCCATCTTGCCAAGAGCTGGGATTGTGAGAGCAATAGGAGGAGCTGTGTGGGTGACTCTGTGTTTGAGGTGTCTGTGCACTTACGTGTCCATCTAGGGCCCACTTATCATTTTTGAACTTGTTGACAAAAATCTCCACTGGTCCTGTTATCTGGTACACCTGGAGAAGCAGGTGGACATCTTCCTTCTTGTAAACCCCTGGAAAACAAGCAGCTTCCTATCACTAGATTATAACAACTCTCTGAGTTTGAAGTCATTAACTTTCTGCCCAAGGGAGTAATCACCTCCTCAACTTATGAGGGAACAACAACTCCTCCCAACCCTAGCAGGGGGATGACAGGAGCCACCCCACAAACACACAATCCCACCTCCACTGCCCAGGATGTTAAAGACATTTTGTACAAGAGACTCAACTGCAAGTTGAGGTTATGTCACTGGAACAGCATCAATCTGCTGCTCTGTGGAGGGCAGGGACAAGGAGCCTGCATGTCATTTCATCCCATCCCTCTCAAACCACCACCCCAGCATGAAGGAAATGGATGATGGACTGGGCTGAGCTGCTGTTTGGGGAGAGTCAAAGTCAACTGAGGTTCAGGACTTGGTTTGTCTTGGTCCAATCAAAGATTGGTGACTTCAAAGCTGGGTGGTTCTGTAAAGCTCTATAGAGCATCACCACCACGCTGCCCCTGGCTCTGCAAGACCACTTGAGACAAGGGTAAATCCCTAGGGATGGCCACTCCAGCTCCCTTACCAGACACCTGGAGCTCCACGCCGCTGTGGTCTATCAGTGTGGCGTTGACTTTACTGGTGGCAGGATCGAAGCTGGTGACAGAGAGCATGGCAGGCTGCTTTTTCCCCATGTACTCGTAGGAGCCTTTCCAAAGGGAATTCCTTGCAAACACATCAGCAGGCACTAGAATCCGCAGCAGGGGGAGGGGGATGCAGGGAAACAAGGACAGCACCATTTATTTCTGGTTTTCAGAAATCAAAACAGAGCCAATCTCTCTCTCTGCATTCACAAACACACATTTCAGCATCTCAGATCCCTCCCACTCCGTTACCATCACTGAGCACAAAGCCAACGAGGGAACAAACAAGCTGATGACTTTAATTTTGGTGTTTTGACAAAAAATGTCACTGAAGTTTTAAAAACAAACCAACCCCCAGAATAATTTCTTAGGGAAAGCTAACGAAGCAATTCTTCTTTTGATAAAAGGTCTAACAGAAGACATGCTAGAGAGCTTCAAGCTCCAGGGTGCCCTGGGGATGGGGATGCTGGTGCCTGACTCCCTCAAGGCTCCTGTCTGTTCTCCAGTGAAGCACATGGGCTGCTTCCACCAGCAAGGAACAGCCACGTTTCTGGCTGCCCTGGGGATGGACTGGTAAGGTCCAGGTCTGGTACTAACGTGTCCCATGGCAGAGCCAGCCCCACTCTGGTACCTGACATCTTGGTGAGCGGCGGGTCCCGCGCGGTGCCGACCGGCCTTCCGCTGGGGCGGACGTCAGCTGGAAGAGAGGGGGAAACCACAGCTGGTCAGTACCACAGCATCTCACATGGCTTCTGCTGAGCTGGGGCTGGCAGAGGACAGCCATGGGATGGCATTGTAACATGGCTGCACGTCCCTGTGAACAAGGGCTTTGATTTTTGCCCAGCTCATGGGAACAGCACCAAGCTTTCATCCACTCCAGGCCCCTCCATCCACTTCCCGGCCCCTCCATCCACTTCCCGGCCCCTCCATCCACTCCATGTCTTCCCACTCCCACCTGCTCCAAACCAAAGCATCTACAGAGAGCCACCACGCTCCACAAGAGCCACACAGCTTCATGTCCAGATTAGACCATTAAAAGTCCCTGATCTAAGGCTCTGAGGAAGGGTAAAGGGTGGGTGGCATAAAGAACAAGCTTTGCCTCGTGCAGATGCTTCTAGATGCAAACCATCCAGCAGAAAACCCCTGGTCATCTCTCCACCAGGAACTGTGCAGGACCCAGGGAGGGCTGTGGTCTCTACAGCCTGCTCAGCCACACACAGGAGATTTTTGGCGTGCTGGTGGAGGTCTGACAGCAGTTTCCTCTCAAGCTGCAACACCCTCCCCTGCAGAGGTATCACTAAACCAGGGTCAGAGCTGTTTACCCAGGCAAATAGGTGGTTTTCCTGTCCAGCTGCCATCAGCTTTGCAGGTTCGATGCTCAGACCCTCCAGTGAGATAGTACCCGCTCTGGCAGGAGTAGATCAGGGTGTAGCCCAGAGATGGCAAATCCAGGGCACCGACGTTGGCGTGGGACGGCGTCTCCGGCTGCTTACAGTGGTGAGCTGGAAGCACAGAATCACCACGTTGGAAAAGACCTTTAAGATCATCAAGTCCAACCATTCCCATCCTGTGCTAAACCATCTCCCTGAGCACCTCATCTACCCTTTTTTAAACACATCCAGGGAAGGTGACTCAGCCCCTCCCTGGGCAGCCTGTGCCAGGCCCTGATGACTCTTTCCTTGTGGAAGGCACAAGGAAAACAAGAGGTGAGAGACACCTTCTGCCTTCCCAAGTACGATGGGAAGAGCAACACCACCATGTCAGCAGGGACAGAAATCTCTTAGAAGAGCTTTCCTTCAGGAAAAGCTTTCCCTGCTCACTAAGGGAGACAATGCCATGCCGGGATTGTTCCTGGATGGATGAATTAATGAGATGCTTCCCATGCTTTGCTGGCTAGATTGCTCTTTGTGCTGAAAGCTCTCCAGGGATCCTACACTCACTTCCAGTTTCATGGCCTGAAAATTGGGCTCTGCCATCCCCCAGGCTTTTAAGGGAAAAATAAAACCAAATGATGCTAAAGACACCTTCCTGTGTCCCAGGTCTATCTCCAGACCACAGCCTGCTCTGATTGGACCCCCAGATCCAGTAAATTAAGCCAGTGATCCCAGCAAGCACATTACAGATCTGGTTTTGTAGAACCTCTCTTCACAACACCAGCATCCTCCTAATAATTTGCACCGACCCGTCCACAGCATCACACAGCAAGTCCTCTAGTGTGCAATAGTCATAAATTCCTATAATTGCTCAATAACTTTCAGGATTTGGCTCACAGAAACCGAGGCTGAGCTTGTCCAACTCCCTGCCACCAGGCCGAGCGTGTGCCCACACTGCTCTATCAGGTCCTGCTGTAAATGTGTCACCACTTCCCTTGAGAAAGTTACGACACAAGTGGAATAAATCCCAGAGCTGGGAAGCTCCCTCTCACCCCCGCTGTAAATTTGCCCTTTCTGTAGCTCTCAAACTGCTTGTGAATGAAAACAAACCCTTGGCAGCCTTCGTGAGGTATCATCTCCATCCCTGTGTTACAGGAGGTGAAATATTAACCCCAGAAAGGCCAAAGCCCAACCCCAACTCACCCATGTGGGAGCCCCAGCTGGAGGCTGCAGTTCAGCACTCAGCAGCAGCCGCATCCAGCTCTGCTCAGCGCTTCCCCATCTCTGGATGGAGAAGGCTCTACACAAAACCTAAAGCCAACAGCTCCCAAGTCCTTGCTGGCACAGGGAAATCCAAACCACCTTCCATTTCCACACACCCAGTGCCAGGAGCAAACTCCCACGTCCAGCCAGAGCTGCATCCCTGCAGCCTTCCCCTTCCAGAGATGGAAGCCTGTGAATTTGGGGATGTGCTCCCATCCCTGAGGTGAGGAGCAGGGAAAGGCAGCTCCTTGCAGAGCGACTGCCCCCCTCTCCCCCTTGTAGGGGTTTTAAAGGCGAGTTCTGTGGTTGGGCTGTTAGCAGAATGAGCACCTACAAGGTTTGTTAGCAAGAAAAACCAGCTTGCCAATAAACCTCCTTGCAAGGGAAAAGGTAAAGCTTAAAGAATCCCAGACTGGGCTGGGTTGGAAGGGACCCCAAGGATCACAGAGCTCCAACCCCCTGCCACAGGCAGGGCCACCAACCTCCAGGCCTGGAGCTACACAAGGGTGCCCAGGGCCCCATCCAACCTGGCCTTGAACACCCCCAGGGATGGGGCACCCACCCCCTGTCTGGGCAGCCTGTTCCAGCCCCTCACCACTCTCTCTGTGCAGAACTTCCCCCTGATATCTCCTCTCACCCTTCCCTCCTTCAGGGATCTAAGCAATCTCCCTTTCCTTCCAGAGCAGGTCTCCTCAGAGCTCTCCCCCACATCCCCAGCTCTTTCAGGGCAGGCAATTTGCACGCTGAAGCACACCAACAAACCAAGGCAAGAGCGTGGTTAAGGGTGCTGGTTTCTTTTGACACAACCCCCCTCTCCCAGGACTTACGGACGCAGTCGGGCTGCACGCCGCTCCACGTCAGGTTGGGGAGGCAGGTCCTGGTGGTGGAGCCCTGCAGCAGGTATCCCTTCTGGCACTTGAAAAAGATGATGCTCCCCACCTGTTCCAAGAGGAGATTAAACACTGAACTTCCCAGCACAACACAATTCACCCACACTTAAAGTAACAAAAGCACTTCTGTGATTCCCCACCTTCTGCACCCCAGGGAGGGCAGCCAGGTGCTCTCTGCCCCCAGCACCCAGAGCCTGGAAACCTTTACCCATGCTGGGAGTTGCTTCTTTTAATGACAAAAGCAAGGCTGCTTTGTCTTTTAAGTACACCCAAAGCCAGCATCAGACATCAGGGCTGTGAGAATGGGCTGATTATTTTTGCCAGAAGAGATCCTCAGTGCAACCAGCATCCACAAACTGTCTGTGCTATAAATGCCAATCTCCACAGGGAAGAGCAGAAAGCACAGCAAAGGCTTTCCAGCATTTTCCAGGCACATGTACTTTTTGCAGGTTATCTGCATTTTTGCACTTAGTTTCAACCCACTGTTTGGCTGTGAGCCCTGTTACCACAACTGGATTCGCCTTAAATACCAGAATATGCTGGAATAAAACTGCTTTGAGTACCTTTCCCATCCTCCCTGGCAAGGTGGATCCTCACCGACCCTGCAGCTGGGGTTTATCCCACAGTCGCTCCTGGACCCTCAGCTGGCAGCTGTGGTCCCCAGGGTACCACTTCGCCATCCCCTGCAGCAGCTCCACTCTCTTAAGCTGGCAACTCTTACCCAAGCCAGACTTCCTGTGTCTCACTAATAATTAAAAACTAGAATTAATTCCTTAAAACACAGGATTAAGATAACTAATTAGCAGCAAAACTGAAAGATCCACTCTGGCAGGAGTAGCCCCATGGAATTAACTATCCCAGCCCCATCTCGGCAGGGAACAGGCACCCCCGGTGCTGGCAGCAGAGGCAGGAGATGGAGCACCCCAGGGAACTGTTTTGGCTTCTTCTCACCACTGATTTCACACTGTACAGGAGCTGAGATTAAGAAAACCACCTACGGAATTTGGTCTGAAAACGAACGTCTCCAATGTGAATGCTAATTACACTAATAACTATTAATTAGCACCGTGCTTAGTATCGTAAATAACGCATTGCTGCTTAATCCTGTGCAAGTGTGCTCTGAGGTCCCAATGGGGCACACCGGGATGTCCTGCTCCTGGCAGGACACGGGAATCCACGTCCCCCCTCCTGGCAGGACACGGGAATCCACGTCCCCCCTCCTGGCAGGACACGGGAATCCACGTCCCCCCTCCTGGCAGGACACGGGAATCCACGTCCCCCCTCCTGGCAGGACACGGGAATCCTTGGCCAGGCTCAGCCACAGACCAAGCACAGCAAGTACAGGGGGCACCCGTGGGGACCCACAGCCCGGATGGTACCTGGTAGCCCTGGGAGTTGTTCTGCATCCCAAAGAGAGGCACGCCGGGGTCTGCACACGTCGTGAGGCTGGGGTCTGGAAAGAAAAGCACAGAGGCAAGGTTTTAAAGCAGGGCTTGTGAAAGCCAAGTTGGAGCTCTGCCTCCCCCTGATCGTTCTGCATCTTTGCAACGGGACAGAAATGGTTTGCTACGGAAGGAATACACAGCAACAAGGGAAAACACAGGGGTCTTTCAGCTTCTTCCATCCCTGACCGTTGCACACTCACCAGAGGTGCTCCACCACCCAGCAGGAAACATAAGAACACAAATCACCCTCTTCCCTTTTCTGTAGGCGATGAGCAAAGCCCCCAGCTCACCAGTGCTGTGCCCTCTGCTGCCACTGGCCACCCCTGCACGCGGGCTGTGGTGGCCCTGTCCTCCTCCCGTGCCCACGGTCAGCACCTTCATCCCCCTGGGCTCAGCTCAGCCCTTGCTCACTGGGGAACCTGGTGCTTTCTCAGTGATAGATGGGGGTGGGGAGTTTTAATGCAGCTCAGATACATAATCTCTCTTTATGCCTCTCAATCTATCAGAAGATCAATGTGCACAATTCAGTGGGAATATCTGCTGCTCTTCTAGCTTCTATCCCACTGTTTTCCCCCAGCACATCGACAGTAGCAGGGCAGGGATGGGATTAAGGCAGAGATGCATCATGTCAATATCTGCATCCCACACTGAGCAAAGGGAACTGAAGCTCTGGGCTGAAAGGCAGTCCAGCAGCAGCAGGATCCCTGCTCTTTGGGATCCCAAGGCTGAGCTAAGCTGAGGTGCTGAGCACAGGGAAGCTCCTGTAGCTGGCCAGGGGTAGCTGGAGCATGGAAGGATCTCAGGGCAATCTGATATCAGCCTGGCTCTGGACTCCCAGCCTTCTTCCCTCAATTTGCCTGGCACTGCTACAAGACGGACCACAAGCCCCACAGCAAATCCCTCTCTACAGTTCAGTGCTCCAATGAACAGGACTGTGCACAGCAAGGAATACACCAAGGGATGTCTCCCCAGAGTGACACAGTGGGACAGGGGTGGCCCATCACTGCTGCCTGCGGCCACAGGATGACAGAGCTGCGGCCACAGCAACCCAGGGCCCTTCTCCACAGCCACATCCCATCGCTGATACCAATGTGCATCTCCAGAGAGCAGTGATGGAGGCTCCTGAGGAAGCCTGGAAGCAGCCCAGAGCCCATCACTGTGCAGAGACAACGGATTCCATGTCGGTGGGGCTGTGGAGGCATTAGCATGGTGCAGGGTGTGACCACAGCTTCTGCACCTAAGCACAAGCTGGTTATTTCTATGCCTTTATTCCTTGCAACCCAACTAATGGGTCTCTTCACACTGAAACACCACACACTTATTGGTGTTGTCCCCAGGCCCTTGGAGCTGTGGTGTGTTACTGAACACGGGATACAGGATGTGGCTGATCTGGGGCTGTGGCACACGAGTCATTCAGTTCTGCTGAGCTTTGCTCATTTGTCATGGGCACAGCTTCCACAGGAGCCCCCAGATAAATCAGTGTCTGAAATAAATAAATAAAGAGCCCCACTGGCGGGTGAGGCAGCGGGTGATGGATGGTGGAAGGCAGAGCTGTGGTCTCCTGGCTGCACCTGGGGGGGTCTGTGGTGCTGGTATCTCAAAAAGGGTGTGAGATGTGACTGCATACAACCCTCAGGGTTCAGCTGCTTGTGCCAGAGACTGACATTCCAGGCTAAGGTTTTGTAGGCACACAAGTCTTCTCCCTTGTCACAGTTTGTTTTGGGGACACCAAGGACACTTCATCAGCTGTATTTGTTGGGTGGGAATCACCCAGCCTCCACAGGGCTGGGTGCCACGTACAGATGATAGCATCCTGGGCAAGGCTACATGAGAAAGTGATGAAGCATTTAAAGCCAATATATACAACAGCAGGTGGGTGCTCCCAACTCTTCATCCATGAGAAGTCAATAGGGCGCTCGGGAGGTTCAGGCCACAAGTATTTTTACGTGCTGTAACTGGTGATGCATTTCAGATGTAGCTACAAGGACTGGAAACTGTGTGTGGAGGGGACAGCCAGAGCTGTTTCTGCCCCATCTGCCCCCATGGGGTGATGATGGTGGGGTTCAGGCAGACAGTTAAGGCAGCAGCACGCAGCCCGTGCAGTTTATCACTGCGGGAGTCTTGGAGTTCAAGGATGTAGCCAGAGTTTTAAATAGGTGAAGAATGCTGTGACTAATGGTGATTATACACTTCCCAGAGGTTTCAAAGGGTTTGGAAGCCCCAGAAAATGGGCACCTGAAGAACATGTGGAAATTTCAGCCAGAATCCCAACACTGCAGCTGGGCAAAGCAATTGGCAGCACTGTGATCCCTGCGTACGGCACCTTCATTCTTCTGGGAGCTGCTGTCCTGCCCATCTGGATAGAATCCAGAGGCAGGGAAGAGCAGCAGAACTCTCACTTGCACCCTTCAGCAGAGTGTGGGTCTGCTGCAGTGTCTGTGAGCAGAGCAGCTCCACTCTGCAGCTACCCAGGGCCCTTCTCCATGGTGACATCCCATCACTGGTACTGATGTCGTGCATCTCCAGAGAGCAGAGATGGAGGCTCCTCAGGAAGCCTGGAAGCAGCCCAGAGCCCATCACTGTGCAAAGACAACTGATTTGATGTCAGTGGGGCTGTGGAGGCGTTAGCAGGATGCAGGGTATGACTGCAGGCACAGCACTGAGCTGCTGTCCTGCCACCATCCCCAGCCTCAGCAGGAACTGGGGCAGCACCAGCCCTTGGGTCTCTGCACGCTCCCACACAGCCCTCAGACCTCACAGCTCGGGGCTGCAAACACTGACCTGGGAGTTCTGCCCACCAGCAGCCCAAGCACAGTGCTGAAGGGCACCAACAGGGAGGGGATCCTCTTCCTCAGATGCTCTGTGTGTTGACCACTATGGGGACAGGCACTCAGCCTAAGCCACAAGCCCTGAGAGCAGGAGATGGGCTCCTTACCACAGCACGCACAAACCAAAAGCATCATCCCTGTACAGTCTGGTTTTTGGGGGAAGAAAGTGCTAATTTCTGCAACCCCAGCAAAGAAACCCAACTTAGCTACATCAGGAAAGGCAAAGTGACTGCTCAAAGCTCTTCACTTGCTGATGGAGGAGGGAGGAGTCTCCCCTTACCTATGCAGCTGGGCTGGGTCCCGCTCCACGTCCCATCGGACTGGCAGAACCTCCGGGCTGATCCCACCAGCACCAGTGGGGCTAAGCAGGAGAACGAGACTGAAGAGCGGTACGTGAAGCCTCTGTCCTCCCTCCTGCCTTGAGCAGGTATCCCTGGATCACCACAGAACACAGCTGCAAGAGGCAGAGAGACAAGGGCACTGCAATGAGCCTCCTCCAGCGCAAGCCATGTTAATAAGCTAAAGACTGGTCTGTCAGTGGCCCAAACCTCCCCACTCCCTGTCATCAAACCCTGTGATTGACTAGGGAATTAGTATTGATAGAAGGCATTGCTGGCTACTTTCCTTATAATTCTCTTTTTTTTGTCAATTGCTGTTAATTAACTTCCACCTTCTTCCCCATCTTTTATTTTTTCCCCCCCTAACAGCATGCATCACTTCCAAATGTATCTCTAATTGCACCATGTCAAATTGCTCCATGGTTCTGTGTCACACAGAAAGCCCACTAATTATCCAAGCTCCAGGGAAAGGTGCAAGGAACACAGCGAGGGCTTTGTATGCTTTAATACGAAAATGGCTATTGTGCAGCTGCCAGACACTCAGCCAGGAAAAGAAACTCCAATCTACCTTTATCATGAGACATTTAACTAATTTTTTTGCATTAGCTATTGTATCAAGCACACAGGTTTCCACCCAGCCAGAGCTCTGCCCTCCCAAAGCATTCCCAAACTTCTGCAACACCACGGTGACTTGTGCCAAAGGTTTTTTCCCTATGGAAAAAGAGCCTTGGTTGCAGAAGACTCAGTTGCTGGGGAGACACAAGGACAAACAGCCTTCTAAAGATGCCTGCTGGACAGGAACGTGCAAGACCCTCAGGCTTGGTGTAAACTCTGGTACAGGAGGTGGAGCCACTACCTGTATCCCCATGGCTGCTGCTGCCTCCTCCTACAGAGATGGCAAACCAAGACCCCATCAAACCAAGACCCCCCCAGCAACAGGGCTGCTGCTGGAGGGAGGGTGAGCACTCAGACCTTTGCTTATAGGCAACTCTGAGCATCACCCTGCTTTTCTCCTGGCAGGCAAAGCTCCCGCTGTTAACATCAGACTTCCCTTGGGCTTGGGGCTGGGAAGCACAGCACCCTTTAACTGGAAGCAGGACCTCCATACCCCCTGCACCCTCTCCAAAACTGCCAGGTAAAGCAGAGTTGACACTAAAACCAGCCTCACAGAGATGCTGGAGAGACACAGAGTATCAAACCAGCAGGCTCCAACACAGCCCAGCACCCAGCTGGCTGTCTACTCACGGAAGCACTGGGGAATCTCCCCGCTCCAGGTCCCGTTGCCCTCGCAGGTCAGCACCGCAGGCAGGGAGAGCTGGTAGCCCTCCAGGCAGGCGTAGCTCACGCTGGAGCCCCAGCTGAAATCCGAGCCCACCACTTTCCCGTTGGGGATGGCTTGTGGGGGCTTACAGATGATAGCTGCATGGAAAACAAAGGCACCATCAGTCCTCCCAGCTTCTCTGCGTAGTTTTTTCCGTTAACGAGCAAATTCACGTAGGATCAAAGTTATATTCTGCTCTCAAAGAGCCCCCCCTGGGACTGGCCTAGCAGGGGCTGTACAAACTTTTCCAGTTGCAAATCCCCAGGATTTTACTTTGAAGCTTGGAGTTAGCCAAATCCCAGATCTCAAAGTCAGATTTCCAAGTCTCTGCTCATTTCCAACCAGAGGAAGAATCTGCCCTGACTTAGTGTGAAAACTCCTCTACGGTTCTCTGAAAGGCTCATACACCTTGGACAACCTGCCTGGGTTTCAGATTAGCAGTGGAATCAACACCCAGCCTGTATTTCATCTACTCTGGGGTGTTTTAATATGACATTTTTGCAGTGCTTTGCTTTTCAGCTCAGGGGAGCACTGAGAAAGATGCTAAGCTCATGCAAATCAGCCTGGCCTCCAGATGAGGCTGGCCACGTCCTGTATTATTCCTGCAACATTAGCTCAGCAGAGAGAAGGAGAGAGGAGTGAAAGGATTGCTCTTTACAGCCTCTGAAGGAATCAGGAGTGTATTTGGGAGTTTCAATGTGGTCTGCATTTCTATCAGACTCGTGACAGGTGAATTTTTCAGACTGCTGAAGAAGTACACAGACGCTGCTACAAGCCTTATCTACGACTCGGTGGGTGAGTAAAACACTTGCAGAAGAGATCCAGCCTGTCCTGCAACTGCTCTATTATTTCCCTTCCCTATCTCTGAACTACAGAGGCAATCTCAGAGCAGAGAAATAATGAAAAGAACATTTTTCAGACTTCTAGATGATGCCAAAAAGCGTGTGCTTGCAAAACACAATATTTCATTTGAGTCTGATCTGGCTTTTTTGAAGCCACTGAAGTCTCTGTGCTTCACTCTTCCTTCTCTACTACAGGGATAACAGGAGTTGCCTTCCTCCCAGGCATGTGGTGATGACTGATGGGGCTGAAGATAGCAAGGTGTTCATGCTGTGTTGATACAAGTGCCATAAACACAGGATAGATGGAACAACAGGAGAGAGAAACTCCCAGCTGGGCTCCAGGCACTACGTGGCTGTTGCCTCCTGTTACCTGTGTGTAAAACTTGCACCCTTCACTCTTGGCAGTGACTAGTCTTACCCTTGCAGGCAGGTTTGGTGCCATTCCAGGTTCGGTCTTTGGTGCAGGTTAGAGAAGATGCCCTGTCTGACTCCATCATGTAGCCAGGCGTGCACTGGAACACCACTGTTCTATTGTAGGTGAAGTCACCGCCCAGCCTAACGCCGTTGGCTGGCACCCCGGGGTCACCACAGTTGATCACTGCCAAAGAATAAGAAAGAAGCGTTTCTGGCTTGACCAGACCTTGGCCTCACACTTCAGAAGCTGCAGTTAAGTAGAAGCCTGGTGGTCCTGAGCATTATTTAACACAGGATGTAATCCAGTCGTCGTGGAGAAGGGAGCATTTGGGGAGGATCTGGAGTAGGCTGGGCTACAGGGGAGCATTTGGGGAGGATCTGGAGTAAGCTGGGCTACAGCACATGGAGAAGACTTTGCTCCTACCCAGCAGAGTGAGCAGTGATCTTAACAGCACGTTAAGACCTTGCAAGCAGACACATTAACACACATTAAACATTAAAGAAAATGCGGGTCAAATCCAGGCTGGTTGGAAGGCAGTTTGCCCATGACGCCCCCTCCTCTCTTTACCCCAGTTTCTGCCTCTCATATAAGAGCACCTTTGCCATCACTGCGTTCCTGCCTTGGGCAGGAGCAGTCAGGAAAGGCACCACGGTCACTGCAGGCTTCTGAGCCAGGAGGCTCTGCCCCAATACCCCCCAGGAGCTGGCAGAATGCTCACATTCAGCAGCAGCCCCAGAGAGCCCCTCCAAGTTGGCCGACATCTACTCAGGAAAGCTATCACAGAGTTCCCTTCATCCAACTGGAAACAAAACAACCCCAAAGCAAGAGTTTTCCATTAGGTACTCACAGAATCCCAGGCTGAGCTGCTGCTGCTGCTCCTAGGTGGTTTAGCTGAGTTTCTCAGCACGACACCCGTGGGTGTGCACATCTACAGCGAGCATCCAACACGCCCTGACAAGCCATCCCCAGAGCCTGGCAGCATCGCTCAGCTCACCTTCCAGGAATCCATCCCAGCGCTCACCTGTACACTCAGGACTGGTCCCAGTCCAGGTCCCGTTCACTGTGCAGTGCCTGCTCAGCACTCCAGTGGAGTAATAACCCTCCCGGCACTGGTAGATAATGGAACTGGAGAAAATCAAGCCGTCGTTAAATAGAACCCTGGCGTTGCTGGGGGTCCCGGGGTTCCCACAGGATATAACTGCAAAGCAAAATGGCAAAGTTAAAAAAACCCCAAACAACCAACAAACCAGCCACAAATAATCCCCCAAACCAGCCCCCCAAGGTTTTCCTCCTGCAAGTGACTGTTCTCAGTGGGTGTAAGACGAGCTGTGAAGCCCCTGGTAATCAGCTCTATTAATCCAAAGGATCCCAGACTCCACTCCCCAGCTCAGAGCAGGGCTCTGCCTTGCCAGGCAGTGTGTCCCAAGGATACAGCCAGCATCCCTGGGGCAAAGGATTGAAAATCCCCCACCCCTCCATCCCTGCAGCCAGTCGGTTCCCAAAGCCCCAGCCCTGCTCCTGAGCTGGGGGCATCCTGCAGCTCACCCCCTATGGCCAAGTATCCTCCTCCTACCTGAGGGAAGAACTTGCATCCGCTCATTGTGGAGCTCTTATCCCAGTTTTTAACTTCCTATCTAGTCCTAGAGCTTCACAAAGCATGTGGAGACAAACCTGGAGTCCTTCCAGCTTCCAGGAGCTTGGAGCACAGACCTGAGCGTGCTGCTTTGCCTCTGGCCCCTTGGAGAAGCCGACAGCTTTGCAGACTTCAAAGGAAGGAAAGCAGCAAGGGAGCCCGCTGCCTCCCCACTGCAGCATTGCTCACGGCCTGGCTATGTCCAATTATGCTCTCAGAGGAGGGAGAATATTGTGGGAATACAATTATAGGTTTGTCAGCTCCCAAGTTTTATGACTAAAGTACCTCGGCACCACAGCAATAAAAGGGCATCGGAGTGAGTGGTGCTGCACAAAGCCCTGTCATGACAAAATAAGCACCTGCAATAATTGCATCCAGCCCTCATTTACTCTGAAATTACAGGACATAAAAGAAAATCACATGAATCAAGGAAAGGCTTAAGCCTCATACTCCCAGCTCTGTGACAGGGAAATTCCTTGCTCCTACCCCTCCCCAGCAAGGTGCCACGGCCTCTGTGAGAGCATCAGCCTGTGCAGGTGGAAGGTGGCTGGGCACCCCACACATCTGGGTGAGCTGGGGCTGTTCAGCCTGGAGAAAAGAGGACTGAGAGGGGATCTGATCAATGGTTAACAATAGCTGAAGGGTGGGACCCAGGGGGACATGGCCAGCCTCTTCTCAGTGTCTGTGGGGACAGGACAAGGGGCGATGGGCTCAAGTTGGAGCACAGGGAGTTCCACACCAATGTGGGGGAGAACTTCTTCCCAGTGAGGGTGAGGGAGCCCTGGGACAGGCTGCCCGGGGGTGTGGAGTCTCCTTCTCTGGAGAGATTCCAGCCCTGTCCTAGGCACCCTGCTTTGGCAGGGGGTTGGACTCAATCTCTGGAGGTCCCTCCCAACCCCTGTGATTCTGTGATCATCCCAGCCACCCTCCACAGGCAAACACAACTCAGGGCCCTGGCAGGAAAGCAACGAGCACAGGCCACCAAGGCAAGGAGAGGAGTCTTCCTCAGCCCACAGCTTGGTATTGCTGACAGCCTGCTAACACAGGAGCTCGCTGGAGACAGATCTGCTTGACAGGAGGAGACTAATAACTGCTCAGGACCGCGTGGCACAGCAGCTCTGTGTGGCTCCAAACCCATCCCAGCCGCCCTCTCCTTGCAGATTTCTCATGCAGCCAACGTCTCCGTGATACACAGTGTTATTTCCAGGAGATGCTGGGATAAAAGTCAGATTCTATCATCTCAGAAAAAGCTCTGAATTAAGTATTTCACTGCCTGCCCATACATCAGCTGCTGTCTCCCTGCCTGGCCTGCGCTGTGTACGTGTGTGGCCCAACACAGGCAGGTGACCCAGAAAGCATGACTCCTGTGGCTCCTTTCATCACAGTGTGCATCAGCTGTGACCTGTACAGGCTGGATACAAAAAAACCCCATCCCATAAATATAAGGATGAAAGGATTGAACTTTTAAAATAACTATTTAAATATAAATAGGATCTCCTCATGCACCTGAGTGGTAAATAATTCCCTCTGGCCTCAGTGGGAGATGTGAAATGAATTGGGCTCCAAAAGAAAACTCGCTTGGGCTTTGCTTTCTGAGCAGGGTCTAAATCCTGAAGAGCCTGGAAGTCCCACAGTCGTACCCACTCACACCTCCTTAAGGATCCCACACCCACCCGGCCTTTAAACTAAGTTAAAACTCAAGAAAATGACCTGAAAATCAGCTGCATCAAACAGGCATTTCTTAGAGATGCTTCTGCTTTACCCAGGGAGTATCTTAGGACATGATGCTCGGCTGAAATGACTGATGTGCCATGAAAGGTCCAACTCTCTGCTGCAGCAAGCAGTGTGAGGGATGCTGAGAGCCAGCTCCTCCTGCTCCTCTCACCCCAAACTTGGGGTGTGCCACACCGCAGGAGACACCACAGCCCAGTGCAGGAGGTCCAGACCCTTTGACACCCATCAGCACACGCCTGGGCTGATGACCCGAGAGCCCTGAGCCTGAGCATGGACTGTCTGCCCCAAACCAGCCCCATCCCCTGCCCAGCAATGCCAAACCCCCCTGCTGCTTCTGAAGCACTTCAAACCTCCCTGGGACTTACTGACTGCTACAAAACTCCTCACCTTAGGGTTTCGGGGTCTGTTTCTTTCTCAAATTTTGTTCCTGCAGTCATTTTATGAAGTCCTTTTTGAGCAACCCCCCCGGCAAAGCTAAACACCATTCCCTGCATCCCCACAGCCTGCCCGCAGCACGACCTTCGCCAGCAGCGGGATGGGGGGAGCTCAGCCTGGCAGGCTCTGAGCTCCTCAAAGTCTAACAGGAGATGGCACAGCAGGGACCAAACACTTGAAAACGCGTTCCTGAGCCCTCAGCTGCTTACCCTGACCTGGGAGCTGTAAGCTCCTTTCAACACTTTATTGCTTCCCTGGGGCTGTGGCAAGGTCACAGGCACATTGTGTGTGTTGTCCCCCCTCCTTGTGCCTTGCTAACTCTTACATCTCCCATTATCCAACACGACAGGCTGCTGACTGGCGTTGGAGCTGGTCCTGAGACTCTTCCCCCCTCCCCAATTCCTCTTCCTAGAAAAGAGCCAATTCTGACTTTGAGGGCTTGTGCTGTGTGCCTGTGCTGGAGCAGCCCAGGAGCAGAGACAGCAGGGACAGCCACGTCTGCCTTCGCTCCAGATCACAGCCAGAGCTGTTCCCTCCATCCCATCGCTGCTGGGGGGAGCTGGGAAGCTTGTGTGCTACAAAGTGGCCTCTGCTATATAAAACATCACAAAGCTCAGAGGCGTTCCGGAGCTCAGCAATAATTAATGTGATTCCAATCCATGGGGTTGGGCTTTTTTTACCCCCCCAAAAGCTTATGCAGATTCCCCCTTGCCTTCCTTGGCTTTTTTTCCTCCACGTTTCACAGCAAGAAGCTGCTGGGCAAAGGGAGTTTCTCTGTGGGTCCTGTCCAAGCTCAGAGGCAGAATCCCTGCACTCGAACTGAGTGATGCTCAGCGTATGGTCAGATGCGGCCACCGAGCTCCTCCAACCCGTACCCCTGTTCTCCAAAGCACCCCAAGCCAGGGCAGGGCAAGGGGATAGTGCTGCTGCTCAATCATTATAACCATCAGTCCTTCCTCTGGGCTCTGCTGCCATCCCACTGCCTGGCTGAGACACGCCCCAGTGATGACTTTGACTCTCCAAGTCTTTGCTTCAGGAGCTGATGCTTCAGGAAAGATAATTTCCATGCTGTTTAATTTAACCAGTTACCCACCACCCACCTAAACCATGCAGAGAGAGCACGAAAAACAAGCAGCTAGGACCTGACTTGCAGCCTGGCCCCTTCCCACGTCCACAGGGGTCAAACATGCTCCAGACCAAACTCTTGGGTTTTTTCCCAGCATTATCACTTAAAACAAGCACATTTCTGTCTCCTGAGGCTGCCAAAGAGCAGCCCAAGCCCTGCGGTATTTTGGATGCAGTTTTAATTCACCTGGAGAAACGATAAACAAAAGCAGATGTTCTGCCTGGCTTTTAAGAAGAAGAGGGAGGGGGGAGCAAGGTACAACTGATGAGCCTCCTCCTGCACCGCTCCTCTGTGAGCACAGATGTGGCATCAGGAGGAGGAGAAAGAAGGGGGGGAAAAAAAGCATCTAAAATTTCATTTACACTTTAAAAGCTTGCTGGAAATTAAAGCTAAATGAGGCCTGAAAGCTGTGATTTTGGAAAGCCAGGGAAGCCACTCTTCCTGGGCACGAGAAAGGCAGAGCTACAGAAAAGAGACTGAAGCAGGACTCCCCGAAGGAGTCCCTGCAGTTAATTTAATTCCAAACCATTTCTGTATTTGGGAAAAAGCAGTTATGCCTTCTTCCTGCCTCTCTATTCCTCTGGCTTTCTGAAAAAGTCTGCCAGAGGGTAAAAGGTATCAGGATTCGGAGTTGATGAGTTTCAAGGTGACCCTCAGTGAAGCTCAGTGCTCCCTGTTGCTGCACACCCACCCTCTGTGGATTGGAGCTGTCCCGGTCCCAGTCCCTGCGGATTGGAGCTGTCCCGGTCCCTGCGGATCGGAGCTGTACCTGTACTGGTCCCTGTGGATCGGAGCTGTCCCGGTCCCTGTGGATTGGAGCTGTACCTGTACTGGTCCCTGCAGATAGGAGCTGTACTGGTCCCGGTCTCTATGGATCAGAGCTGTCCTGGTCCTGGCGCAGGAGGACACTGACAGCCAACCATCAGTTCCCTGACTTCAAAGCCAAGCTCACACTCTGTAGCTGAACCTATTATGGCAGCACCCTGGCTCTCTCCAAAATGGAGCCATCCACTCCTCTGCCCTTCCTGTCTGTGCCGCTGTCCTCTGCATGCTCCTTCACAGAGGGCTCTCATCTCCTGCCGAACGGCCCCAGACCCTCTGTGCTCATTTAGCAGCTAATCTGGAGAGCAATTTGCATCCCATTCCCCGGGCAGCCGAGCGCTGCTGACCTGTGAAGCACCATCAGCCTTGATTCCACTGCATTTTGGTGGCTGCCAGCAGAGTGGCTGAGTCACAGAGCTAATGCACCGCCCGAGATGCTGAGCGGCTCCGCTGCCACCCCGGAGCTCTTCCACATCGGCAGAGATGCCTGTTCCTCCTTCCAAAGCACCTGCCTGGGCACTCAGCCCCTCATCTTCATTTGCCCCGAATTCAATCCTAAAATTAATCTCTCCTGGTCCCTCCCCTGTTCCAGAAAGCTGGAGGGCAGCGCTCAAGGCTCAGGCAGAGGAACACCAGGCATCTCGCTGGGAATGCAGATGACAGGGATACAGCACACCACTCACCACTGTAGATGACTTCCCTACATGGACCAGTCAGCACTTAACATTAAATGACTACGTTATGGGCATAATGTTATTACTATTCATAAAATGGGAAGGGGAAAAAAAAAATAATAGCTCTGCCAGGGATCTGTATTTTGGTGCCTCTGGAACCTGATGGGTTATTTATCCTGAGATTAATGAACAGAGCCTTTCCACCCAAAGAAAAAAAGAGAATGAAAAAAACCCCACCCCGAGACTGAGTGTATTAATAACATGATTCAGTGTCTTTTCAATCAAGAGCTCCATCAATTTGGAATAAATTTCCAATTCATTTCTAAACTCTCTCTGAGCTTTCTGGCTTTCAAATCAGCTGGAGAGAAGCACTTGCCCAGGTCTCTCTGCGATTGGTATCCTGCCCTGTTCTGGCTTTGTTCTTTCCCCAGCTGATTTTTAAACATTTCTATAAAACAGTAGCAGCGAGCAGCACAGCTCAGAGAATCCGGCTGGGGGCTTATTAGATTGGATTATAGGGTCTTACTCGATTCCTGCAAATGGAAAAATAAGGGGTTTGGGGTTTTCAAACACAAAAATATGCTTACTGGATTATAATTTGCATTTTGCATTTCTGCTTAATGTAAATGACTCCTGTGTGTGCCAGTCCCAGCTTTGACATTCCTCATCCTGCTGAAATTTCCTCAGCAAAGAAATGACGACTCAGTTGGTGCTGCTGGACCCATGTATCTTACACAGACTGGGGCGTCTCTGATGACCTGCTTCTGCATGTGATGCAGATGTAGAGAGAGACATCCCAGAGACCCCCGACAGCGAGCATCCCCCTCTCATCAAGGATCAGATCCCAAAGGCTCTTCCTACTCTAAACCTCAGTCTAGTTGTTGGTGGGAACCTGGATGACCTGAAACTGTTCACACCACACCAGCACACCCAGCATGGTGGAGCAGAGTTGGGCACCCAAATAGCACTGAAAAACTCCCCCGTGAGATGTGACCTGCAGATGTTTGACAAGGGGAGAACCACAGAATCAACAGGTTGGAAAAGACCTTTAAGATCATCAAGTCCACTGTATCTGTCCCCTAACTAAACCATATCCCCAAGTACCTCATCTACTCATCTGTTAAACACATCCAGGGACGGCGACTCAGCCCCCTCCCTGGGCAGCCTGTCCCACATAATTGAGAACCGGGGCTCCCAATACATACACAGTATTTGGAGGAGATCAAGGGTACTACTGCTCGCAGCACTGGGATGTCCCTGGCAGCTCAGAGTGGGATGGGCTGGGGGGCAGCCATCCCTGCTCAGGAGTTTGGGGACACCCATGGCAGGCTTGGTGTGCTGTAAGAGAGGATGCTGGGATGGAGAAGTCACCTTCACACTCCGGCTGCGTGCCGCTCCAGGAGCCGTTGGCTTGGCAGGTCCTCTCGGATGAGCCCCGCAGCGTGTAGCCAGGCTCACAGCTGAACCTGACCATGCTGCCCACATCGAAGTCATCTCCCAGCCCGATGCCATGGGACGGGATCCCCGGGTCACCACATAAGCCCTGGCTGCCTCCTGGGAAGAAGAGAGCACAGCATCAGCGGTGGAAGCAAAGCCACAGGGCTTGGCCCCTCTCCAGGGCACGTGTTCAAAGGGTCAGCACACAAGCACATGGTGCAGCCGACTCAGGGACATTCCAAAGCATCCCCTGACTCTGGGAGCCCACTGGTTTGGAGCTGGTTGTGAAACACAGCCATAACTCCTGAATCTCAAGACGGAGCCCTCAGCAGCTGCAGCTGCTTTCCACGGCAGCTGCTCCAGCAGACAGCAGCTCGGCTGCCAGCATCAGTCATGTGGATGCTTTCCCTCCCAGCAGAAATTACGACATGCTCCAAGCCACCCCAGCACGCCCTATTGTATCTGCAGAACAAGAAGCTGTTGGGTTTGGAGCAGAGAGGTGGGAGGGAACCAGCTGAGAAACATCCGCTCCTACAAGTTGCAAACACTTTGAGCTGCTGGCTGTGAGCGAGGGGGACAGGAGGAAGGGAGCAGCTGCAGCAGATGCCTCGCAGGGGCTTCTCCAGAGCGGGCTGGAGAGATGCCCACACCTCCTTTCGGCCTGACATGGGCTCACACAGCGTACGCCTGTTCTTGGCTTTCTCCACTAATGATCTGTGTAAACACATCCTCCCCCAAGCCAGAGAACTATTTCACTCCTGCAGCTAGTAATGAAGTTCCCCGTTCCTGGCCCTTCTGTGCCTTGCTGCAGGTATGGCCTTTGCAGCACTACATGTAATATAAACCATAATGAGCATATTCATCATCCAGGGAATGTACTTGCTTGTAAAAGGGAAGGGGGGGAACGCTCCAGGTTTGGTATTTTCTTTCACATCAAGGCTGCTATCAAAGGCTTTTGTCTCATCTTGCAAAAACTGCTGTGGCACTGCAGGGATCTTCAGTGACTGAGAACCTCTGGCAGGGGATGCTCTGAGCTGGATTCTGCCTCTTCGCTGCTTTTCTAACAGTGCTGCTTGAGTTTGGTGTGAGAGGAGCCTCTTCCCAAGCCCTTGGGTGACAATTCCTGGCCCTGAGGTACCGGTCAGCCACCTGGCCCCAAATCAGAGGTGACCTGTCAAGTGCCATCAGCCTGGGTCTAAAAGCTGCCTCCACAAAGTCGCTCCGAAAAAATCACCCGCAACAGATGTCAGGGGGAACCAGTCAGAGCAATGCTGAATGTCTCCAAAAACCCACCCGCAGAGATGACAGGAGAGACAGGCAAAGCCACATGGGGAAAAGGCATGAATTAGAGCAGAAAACCCTTCTGAGCAGCTACAGATCAGGAACTCTGCAGACACGGCTGCTGAATAGGAGGATGGCTCCGCCTGATGTCTTTTCCCCTTCCCAAGCAGAGGTTAAGCTTGGTCAAGTGGAGCTGCTAAATCTAAGTGGCATAATTAAAAATTAACACTTGTCCCTAATGCTTTGCTCCAGCTACGTTCTTATTTTGTCTGCCTTGGCGCTCTCCAAGGGATGAGGGATGGGATAGTGTGGGGAGGGCTCTGTGCAGCATCCTGCCAGTCCTTCAACACGCTTCCTTCTATTGGAGACCAAGAGCTGAACTCCCAGTCCCCCGAGGTCAGGAAGGCTTGGCAAGCTCATCTCATCGCATCCCCGTGACTCTGACCCAAGTCTGGCCCATCAGGGACTTACTTTTTCTTTGCTTGTTGCAAGCTCCTTCTCAATACAAGACCTTTACCACTCTGGCACAGGAATGGGGATGAACTTCTACAGCCAAACGGCTCTCAGTGGAGACGCTGATGATGTGGAAACTCACTGTACCAGCTTCCACTTGCCTTGTGCAGACCTGAGACTGCTGTGGTGCCGTAACAGCAGATGTCAGGCCCTGGAAAGGGGCCACATGGGCTTCTTCTATTGGAATGGCATGAGAAAGAGGGTCAAACGCTGCAGTTGGGATGCAAGGGACTGGTTTTGTGCAAGACACATTCATCCTGTTCAGAGTCTGCATGGAGAAAACTGCACAGCATCAGGCTGCAGAACACCTCCTACCATGAGCAGTGATTTATTCCTCACCTCGTGAGCTGAGCAGTTTACTCTCTGCCAGTGCTTATCATCCGAGTTGCAGGAGACTGGCTAGCTGAGGCGCAGTGATTCCCAGTCTCTTCCACCATCTCCCTCCACAGCACAAGCATTTCTCCAGCTCAAAGCACATCAGGCTGCCCCCGTGCTGGATAAAAAGGGGCAGCAGGGGACAGGACTGCCCCCTCCCTGGCTTCCCAAAGCCCAGCTCACCTGAGCAGTGTGGCAGGGAGCCGCTCCAGCGCCCGTCGAGCTGGCACATACGAGTGGAGTTGCCAATCAGGGTCCGTTTCCCCAGGCAGCTGTACCGGACCACGGAGCCCACGGTGTATTTGTCCCCCGAGATCTGAGCGTGGGGCGGGGAGCCGGGGTGGCCACAAGACACCACTGTAAGAGACAGATGCAAGAGCTTTAACCATGAGGAACCACCCACGATGCTTGTTTAAAGGCAGATGCTGCCTGTACCCAGCAGAGTTCTCTGTGTTCCATCACTGCAGGACCTCAGCACCTCAAACCCTCTCCAAATGCACAGTGGCTCATGCCACGGTGGAGATGTGGCACAGCAAACCTTGGAGCCATCTCCAGGGGGACATGAGCTCACCCTGTAAGAGCTACCAAGGGTTTGTAGCCTTGACATGGAGAGGCATTTTTGCACCTTATCCCTTCTTAAACACAAACATTCCCAAGGTCCCCCCATCCCATCAGCAGAAGGTCCTGTAACACAGAGCTGCAGCTGATGCTGCTGGGTCACCCCTGAGCAAACTACACCCTGGCAGATTCAGAGTGCTGCTCGCTCAACCCCTGGTAACACTAATTACTAGTAAAAACTAGTAAAAACCCTCTGGTAACAGTAATTAATTGGTTTGCTTTAGCTTTGCAATCAGTGGTGGAGACAGCACGGCTGTTGACAAACACCCTGACAGATCTAGGGGGCTGTGAGACAGGCTTGGATGAGGATGCTCAGCGTGTAAAGACCGTGAACCACTCAGATTCTGAAGGAAAGCATCAGCAACGGGTATCTTCTCTCCCTCTGCTAGTGTCTAAAAATACCAACACTGGCATTAGGTAGAAAACATGATGTATGCTTCAATAAAAAGAGGAGCACGCGGCTGTTTGGGCACGTGGGCGTGGAGATATACTGGGTGCAGAGCTGTGACTAAAACCAAGGACGCTCTGCAAGGAAATGGGCTTGATAGCTAATACTTAAACTCACACTGTAACTAACAATTTAATAACAGATACTCCAGCAGACTCAGCTCAGCTTAAAACCTGTGGCAGTACCGAGGTTTTTAAGGGATTTACGTGCACAGTGGGAAGGATGTTTTTTCCTGGCGTGTTCAGCTCTGCTCCAGTGTACTTATTGGACTCGCTCTCCCACCCCTCAAAGGGATCAACTCTGGTCTGCTCTTGCCTCCTGAGGTAACACTCGCAACCCCAGCTTGTCTGGCATCCACCTTCCCCATTTATTATCCTCTGGAGAGTGCCTGCTAACTTTAGGTACCCAGCTATAAACTCTTTAAAGGGTTTCAGCACTGAAGGCTGACACAGGAAACAGATGACATGCAAAAACCTCTTCCTCTTGTGTCCTTTAAACTATTACGCTCATGAATCCAGATAATCAGCCATAAAACTGACCTGAGTTTCCAGTTTTGAGAACACCCACAAACCCTCCAAGTCTGTGGACACCCAATATTTTAAGGAAGGGGCTCAATTCTACTTAACTGGAAAGCTGGGGGCTGAGGGAGCCTGAAACATCAGGCTGCTGGGTCTGACAAGGTAACCTGCATCTCTGCATCTCAGAGCCCCCGTGGCTGTGGTACCCGCTGCCGTTATCACTTGTCAATTCCCCGGGGCCTGTGCAGGGTGCTGCAGATGTGGGAAGGTGGCATGCTGCTAAGGAAGGGGAAGGGAGATGTGCCAAGCATCACTCTGTGTGACAAGGTGTCGAAGGATAATGCAAGATAAATAAAAGAAAGAAAGAAGGAAGAAAAGAAACGATCGAGGCTTTGGAACAGCTCAGTGGATTCCGAGTTGAGGGGCTCCCTTTCTGATGGCTTTGGGGGTTTATGCTGGGAACAGGAGAGGCAGCTGCTCTGGTGTCCAGAAGGACAGCACACAACTGCTGTATTTTACCTTTCTACATGCAGGTTTTCTATGCTAAAGCCAAACCACCTCCCACCCAGTGCCTCCTCATGCTCCCTGCAAACCCCCATGGGCTGAAAGGGCCAGGATACTGTAAGGAAAGGAGGGGACACACAGAGAAAAAACCATAGCAAAGCCCCTTTAGCACCTGTGTGGCAGCAGAATCAAGGCTGCATTTATTTCACCGTCACACTGTGGCTTCCCTCCCCCAGAGCTGCAGGGATGAGTGGGTGTATGGAAACTCAGCCACGCCTGAGCCCTGCTAAATACGCTCCCATCCTCAGCCAGGCTAATTGCACGCTGCTTCCTAGGAAGATCTGTGCTGGAGAAGTTCTGCTGCCCCTCTCCACCTGCGATGCTTTTCCTGGAGCTGCATGGAATTGGCAAAACTCATCGGGAGCTGCCTATCCCTGCAGACGGAACCCACCTCTACCAGGATTCCTCTCCTCACACCACCTTTCATGGGCAGGATCCAAGAGGCCAGTGAGCTGATGGAATAATTCCCAGGGGTTACAAAGGGTTTGGGATCCAAGAATTTTCCATAAGCATTCAGCTATGCAACAGAAAAAACCCCACATGGGATGAGAGCCTGTGGTGGATGGGTGGTGTTATTCTGGAGCACTTACAAAGACACTGCGGGAGGGCCCGGTCCCAAGTGCCATCCCCCTGACAGGTAAGGACATGGGTACCCAGTAAGTAATATCCATGGCTGCACTGGTATGAGACAGTTGTTCCAAAGCTGAATCTGTGAGGACCACTCGGCTGCACTTGACGGATGCTGTTTTCCAGGTGCCCGGGGTCAGTACAGTTTACAACTGCAAACAAACAACAACAACAACAACACAAACCAAAGGGTGTAACAAAGAACAAAGGATTCTCCAAAAATGAGCAGGAAAAGCAGGGGGGAAAGTTGCAAATTGCATATTCGACACTTTAAAGCATGGGGGTGGTTTATGGCTTTGGTCTTAGTTTTTAAGATTGAGGCAGAAATAGAAGAAAATCCTTATTAAAACAGGAAAAAAAAGAGCTGAAGGAATCCTCCAACTCTCACAATGCTGTGTGAGGCTCAGCAGCTGAGCCTTGTGCTCAGGACCCACGTTCCCCAGCTGAGAATAACTCTTTGCTTGACTGACACAGCACCAGGATGGACAGAGACAGGGGATTAAGGGCTACGGGGGGAGAAGGGTGTGTGGGGAGGGAATTTGATAAGTGAACTGGAGTGCTAAGTAGGGCAGCCTAGGAGGAGGAAAGGCTCTGCACAGAGACCATGGTGTTTGCTTTGAGGAAACCAGTCCAGAGTTACCAGGATGGGCTCTGCTAAGGGTCTGGCCTCATCCCCACTCCCAATGTCTGGGAGGATGCTGGGCTCCGGTCACAGGTTTGAGTGAAGCCCAAGGGAATAAATAACCAGATTTACAGAGTCCTCAGAGCTCAAACATCACTTACACATCCCTGAGTTCATGATGGCTTCAAGCAGGGCTTTAAGGAACCCAGAGCAACCAGTGAGGAAGGCCCAGGCTGGGTGCAGGCAGCCGACTTACCGCGGCAGGCGGGCAGGGTGCTGCTCCACTGGCCGTTGGCCAGGCACTGGGACTGAGGTGCTCCTTCCAGGCGGTAGCCAGTGTTGCACACAAACTTGGCCACGTCGTTGAGATTGAACTGACTCCCTTGGGTCAAGCCATTGGCAGGGTTGCCAGGATGGCCACAAGTGATGGCTGCAATCAGAAAATGGAGATGTTGCTTTGGTTTACTGGCACAGAAAAAAGCGGATTATCCTTCCAAAAAAGGTTCCCAAAGGAGGAGACCATAAAAAAAAAACCCCACATCAACCCTGAAACCCACACTGACTTCAAAGATTTGCAGCCAGCTCTGTGGAAATACTGAATCAAGTTGAGAGCACCGTACCTTTGTTCCTTTCACTGGCCTAAGAAATTCTCTGAACCACTCTCTAAGCAGCTGAGTGCCAGCATCCTACTGCCTGACGCCGTAAATCCCTAGAGCTCCTCTTCAAAAACCCCAGCTCCTGCTATTAATCTCTTGCCTCACATTACCCTGGGCATCACACACTGAGTCGTGAAACCTGATGTTTTCCTCCCTCTCCCCGGTGTAAGGCAGGTGTAAAGCTACACCTGGAGGGACAGTTAAGAGAGAGGAAAAATATGAGACAAATCAGGTTTCCAGTGTACAGCCTGGAGAGCTTAAACCTGCCTGCTTTAGGTTTGAAAAGCTTTGGGGGGAAAAACCTTTCTTTCTGAATCCCCCAAATGAGGGGGAAGGGAAGGGAAGGGAAGGGAAGGGAAGGGAAGGGAAGGGAAGGGAAGGGAAGGGAAGGGAAGGGAAGGGAAGGGAAGGGAAGGGAAGGGAAGGGAAGGGAAGGGAAGGGAAGGGAAGGGAAGGGAAGGGAAGGGAAGGGAAGGGAAGGGAAGGGAAGGGAAGGGAAGGGAAGGGAAGGGAAGGGAAGGGAAGGGAAGGGAAGGGAAGGGAAGGGAAGGGAAGGGAAGGGAAGGGAAGGGAAGGGAAGGGAAGGGAAGGGAAGGGAAGGGAAGGGAAGGGAAGGGAAGGGAAGGGAAGGGAAGGGAAGGGAAGGGAAGGGAAGGGAAGGGAAGGGAAGGGAAGGGAAGGGAAGGGAAGGGAAGGGAAGGGAAGGGAAGGGAAGGGAAGGGAAGGGAAGGGAAGGGAAGGGAAGGGAAGGGAAGGGAAGGGAAGGGAAGGGAAGGGAAGGGAAGGGAAGGGAAGGGAAGGGAAGGGAAGGGAAGGGAAGGGAAGGGGGCAAAAGGTAGGAGCAGCAGCCAGTGCAAACAATACTGAAACTCAAAGTGCTTTTGCCAGGGCTAATCTGCTGGGCTGGCACAGGGAGGACACAGCCCCTGCTGTGAGCACAGCCCGGAGCCCTTTGCTCAAGCACAGCCACACGTGGCACTGCGCAGAGGGAAGGGCAGGACGTGCCACACAGGGGGGTTTTTGGCTGCTTAAAGAATGCGACATCTTCCGACAGCCCAGGACGAAGCTGGATTGATTACTGTCACGCTGAAGCTGGGGAATGGCCCATCAGTACCAGGCCAGCAGTTTTGCTGTGCAGCTGCCAAAGCCAGAAGCTAGAGGGGAAGATGAAATTCCCACAAAAGATCCATAACACGTTTGACTGCCAGGGCTGGACTGTACCACAGGGATGGGAATTTATTCCTTATGCAAGCTGGTGACAGGCACGGGGTCTAAAAAATATGAAGCAAGACAGCCTTTCAGTGCTGCAGGAAGCAGATGTCCGGTTCTCTGAGGTACTTTGGAATATGATTATATGTGTGTTGAAACAGGTGATGGATTCTGTCCCAGGAAAAAGAAAAAAACAAACCCAAAAAGGCTCCCTGCAGTTGGCACGGATCAAAAGGAGCCACTTGCTCTGAGGGAGCGACTGTAGCAGGTTTAAAGAGAAAATATCAGGACAATAGGAAATTATAATGTGCTTAACACATGCAGTGCCCTGAGCTGCTTCAGAAGCAATAAAGCCTCGAGGTATCTAATTTCAGAGCCCAACAGCGAGCTGCTTTAACGACACGAAATTTATGTTATCCACAAGGCCTAATGTAGTGCAATAACATCAAGGCCAACTTCTGCACCTTTACAGATCTCTGCACAAAAGCTTGGTGGGCTTTCAGGTGCCAGAGTCAGAAGCTGGCACAAAGCAGAGCCAAAGGCACAGCACAGAACCAGTCCTGGACAGGTTTAGCAGTCAGGAGGCAGACACAGCAACGCTCATCTGCTTTGTTTCGATGGGTTTGGTCGCTCCCCAAAGAAACAAAATGATCCATGAAGATGGATGCTTAGAAAATCCTGTGCTTCCATAATTCTGCCCAACAGCAGGACCACCTCTGTCGATACCGTTTCCTGAGCCAAGGCTAGTCTGGATGTACTTGGCAAGTAAAAGTGAATTCAAACTTTTTCAACAGAGCATCTTCGGTTGTGAGAGTAATTCAGACCTTCCTAAAGAGCCAGAGCCAGCCTCTCCAATAACTCGTCTCCTAAGAAGCTCATGCAGAACCCCAGACAGCCTCCAAAATTTGGAGTCTCTGCTCACCTGGACAACTTCAGTCTGTTTCTTACTTTTAGGCTGGGATCTCATACGTCATTTCTTACTGTGTATCTTCTCGGTGTTACTGTGCCCCAGCACATAAGGCTTGAAGCCAGACAAGAGAGATCAGAAGCAAACACCCAGAGAACCACGATACGAAATACATGGATCACACTGTCCATTGATAAGACGATGCTTAAACTTAGTAACACCTTAAGAGCTCCAGAGACTGACTTCATGAGCTTATTTACTGGAAAGATAAATGAGCAGGTTGTACAAGGTGACTTGTGACTGTGGATTAGAGGGGGAGAGAGACTGACTTTCGTCCAGCACAGAGCACTCAGCTGGGCTGTGTCTGGGAGGGATATGTCTGTCCCTAACCTCCCTGCACCCCAATAAAGGGGGGGGGGGGGGGTGTCTCTTCAGAAACCACTCCTTCAATTGGCTCAGCTGTTAGGAAGTTAATATAGGAAAGCCACCAGAGAAAGGAGGCACTTCCAAAGCAGAGGGAAGGAGCAAAGCAGCCAAAACGGCAGCAATGCCGCCCCGGCCACACCTCATGGTGTCCTACATGACAGCAGGGATGCTCGTGCAGCACGCTCACCGAGTGTGTGCAAAGCACTTGTACACAGCCAAGGGGGTGTAAACCCTGATCAATGGCCTTTCCACACGCTCCTGCCCTCTGCCCATCACGAGGGCTAGAGAAACCTGACGACATACTTACGCACACAGACAGGCGTCTTCCCAGACCAGCGGTGATCCTGCTGGCAGATCCGCACCGACATCCCGATCAGGCGGAAGCCAGGGTTGCACTGATAAACCACACTGCCACGGTAGTTGTAGTTCTCCCCGTTGATCTGCCCGTTGACGATGGGGCTGGGAACACCACAGTGCCCCGCTGCAGGAGGGAGACAAGGAGAATCACTGAGAGCTCGCGCCCGAAGGCACCCCATCCCACCCTGACACTCTGGGTAGATCCCAATTCCAGACTCTGCAGTCATAAACAAACCCAGAGCAGCAGGAGAAAGAGCACATCGTTTTTTAAGAGGTCTCCTCTCCAATCTCAGCACACCTCTACTGAGCAGCGAGGGATCAAAGTCTGCTTTCCTTTCTGTATCTACATAATGTTAGGAAAAAATTTTTTACTGAAAGAGTTGTCAGGGCCTGGAACAGGCTGCCCAGGGAGGTGGTTGAGTCACCTTCCCTGGATGTGTTCAAAAAAAGGGTAGATGAAGTACTTAGGGATATGGTTTAGTTTAGAATGTGAATGGTTGGACTCGATGATCTTAAAGGTCTTTTCCAACCTTGTTATTCTGTGATTCTGTGAATGCCCTACCACTGGAGCAGTGCTGAGCCCACACTTGGCTTCCCTCACAAATCAGCATCCAAAAATTCCCATTCCCTCCCAAAACACAAGCAGGACTCTTTCCCCCCACACACCTTCGGATGCTCCACACCTACCCAGGCATCTCACTTCTGCTCAAAACACAAGCAGGACTCTTTTTCCCCCCCCAACACCTTTGGATGCTCCACACCTACCCAGGCATCTCACTTCTGCTCCGCTCCAGAGCCCGTTGGCCATGCACTCCCGCACGCGGGACCCGACCAGGGTGTAGCCGGTGTTGCAGGAGAAGATGGCTGTGGCCCCGTAGCTGGTCAGCGTGCCGATCTTGTTCCCGTTCGGCGGGGTCGGCAGGTCTCCACACGAGATAACTACGAGAGGTCCCAGAGGATGTTAAGCAAAACCAGGCAGGGAGCTATGGGGGCTCTTTTAAAGACACGTGCTCAGGGACGCCTGGCACCACATGGCATTACTGGAGTCAGAAATGAGTAGGGAAGATTATTAAAGAGCTACACAGCTAATAACAACAACTCAGCGTCGTGTCACACGAGGTGACAAATGTAAGTGCTATTAATACTTCTGCTTCAAGGTGCAAGGGAAGGACTGAAGGTAAGATGGGCTAGGAAGGAACTATAGAAGCTTCTCACACAGGACTACTTCTATTATTAACCTGTTGCTGGTTTAATATTATTATTATAATTATTAATATATTCTTATTAACCAGCAATGGGTTAATTAACCCCTTCCAGGAAGCCTGTCTCCCAGGAAAGCCACAGAAGGGCACAAGATTCCCAATTAGAAAGCAGCACCCAGCTCTTTTCTCATGCCACGACTTCCAGGACAGAGCTGATGTCTGAAGATCAGACCCAGAGAGGACACCTAGCCAAAACCCTGGTTTGCAGGGTGCAGCTGGAGCCCGGCCAGGAGCCCGTGCAGACACAGCTCCCAGCCACAAACTTCAACTCTTTATCTTATCTACCTTAAAAACCAAATCTGCAAACCCCCTGGAGCTTTCGCACTCAGCAAGAAACCAAGAGACTCGTGCTGGGTGCTTCTGACCTTCGTGCTCTGCCAAGATCCTGTCACTTGAATTTAGGTGGCAATAATGCTAAAGAAATAAAACGAGGTCAGGCTCCTGCTCCTGGATGTGGCTGAAGAGCTAAGCAGGGGTAAAACTCCATCCGTCACCACAGCCAGCAGTGGCATCTCTAGAAACAAAAGGGAGGCACAGGAGGGGAGGGAGAGCTGCCGTTCTGAAGGAGAGATTTTTCTGTCTCTATCTGCACTTAGAGAGAAGCAAACCCCTCTGCCCTTGACAAAAGGAAAGATCCAAAGCACAGTAGTCATGTTGGGATGACTGAGCGAGCGCCTTGTCTGCCAAGAGAGCGTTTTGTGATTTACAGGTAACACTGTTACCCTTGTAAACTTGGCTTTTGCATAAAGCTGGAAGAGGTTAGGGTTTAAATCAGAATTTTTTATTTTCTTTCTTAAAAGGAAACTTCAGAGCATCTGGCACCAGTGACAGCAAAGCTGCTGGGACCCGACAGCAACAGATGAGCTAATGTGCTTGAGCTCCTGCAGAACTGTTTCGATGACACCAGGCATCAGATCAGCAGATGACCTCTCCCTGCATCCAAACCCTCTCCTACCCGAGCAGTTCTCCAGCCCCGCTCTCAGAAGCTGCCAAGAGCTGCTGGGGGCTGTGGTGTGTGTTTGTACACTGACAGCAGAGCTCGCACACCCGCTGGATGGAGAACAGAAAGCCCATCCCAAGCCAGACACCCCATGAAGCTGGACCTGCCCCAGCACAGCTCCTGAGCGTCGCTCCCTCTTACTTTTACAGGTGGGCATGGGTTCTCCTATGCTCCACTTGCCGGTGGCTTGGCACCTGATGACCCGCTGGCCTGTGTAGTAGTACCCAGGGTCACAGATGAGCATTAGCTGGGCGTTGTAGTGGTACTGGATCTCGTAGGTGAGCCGCCACCGGCCATGCTCGACTGCAATGCTGTTGATGTCAGGACAGGTGACAGCTAAAAGCCAGACATGGTGAGCCAGGGAAAAGAAAGGAGACAGACAGACATGAATTGGTGGTTAACTCCAGGGCACTTGGGGGAGCTTCAAGCCAGGGGGATGGTCTTAGCATCTCTGTTTCACAGGCAGGAAGCCAAGACACCCTGAGAGGGGGCATCAGACCCAAGCTACACAGGATTAGAAACCCCCTGCCCTAAAACACTGCACCCCTGAGGCACAGCAGTCCGTGCTGGAGCTGGCTGACGTTACTGAAGGGCTCTCCAAAACTCCCCTGGGGCCGTGCTGCCTGCAAACACTCACCCACGCACTGCGGGGGCTGGTTGCCGTTGCTCCACTGCCCTGCCTGCAGGCACTCAGCGCTGGGCTCCTCCCCGGGCTGCAGCTGGAAGCCCTGGTTGCAGTGGTACACGGCTTTCGTTCCCACCGTGTACTCCTTCCCAAAGACGATCCCATTCTTCGGGGCTCTGGGAACTCCGCAGGAGAGAGCTGGGAAGGAGGAAGGGGAAAAAACACAGTTGAGAAGCCAGTCTGCTTCCAGGTTTATTAAGGGATTCGTGGAGAACGAGTTGCAAACACCCAGATCCCCATGCTCCCCTCCCCACGACAGCTCCAGGCCCCCTCCCCACGACAGCTCCAGGCCCCCATTGAACCCCAGAAACTCCAATAAAGTCCCACTTCCAGGGGGGGAATGAGATTTTCATCTCCTGCCTTAGCAGCGAGGTAACAGCAAAGCTGAATACCAATTTCCCCTGGAAGAGACTCTGGCTCTTGCTCTAATATCTGTAACACAAAATGCATCAACACACAATTCAGAAGTTTTCACAGTGAGATAAAGGATTAGATGGCACCAACACTCTGTGTTTACATCCCACAGCAGCAGCAACCTGAAACCCCTTTTTCCAACAGCACTTCTGGGTTACATAAGGCAGCAAATTGTATAATTATGTTGTGGCAGAAGGGAGGCTAAAAATAGCATTACGGCTGAGAAGGTAAAGGGGGGGAATTCAGGGGAAAAAACCTGATAAACAGGCACAATGCCAAGTGGCTGCTCGAGACGGCAGTACTTCGGAGATGATGCTCAGCACCACTCCTGCTGAGGTCCTCAGGTCTGCAGCCAAACAGGGCAGGAGGGGGACAGGCAGGTCACAGAGATACGAGCAACAGCCAGGTACCCACAGACCTGAATCATGTTCATTTATGCTGCAGGAGTTTCGCAAGGCATGAAAAGCCCTGGTGCCCCACCAGCACGGGGAGCCTGGCATTCAAATCTGGGTTTATTTCTCTATCAGCATGCAGAAGAGCTGGGACACCCAACCCAGACCGGGCTCCAACACCACCATGGAGGATCCCAGCCCTCTCCATGTCTTGGCTCTGGGGGAAGCCCATCTTGCTGGGGCTGGAGCAGCAGAACCCACCTGTTTGACAAGGGGGAAGTACAGCCAGGGGCCTGGAAAGCTGTCGCTGTGAGACCACCAGCCAGCAGGGCTGCCAACAGCCTCTGCAGGGCACTGAGATGAGCAGAGCCTGCTAGCAAGCATGGATTCCGAGGCCAACACCCAACCCAAACAATTGTCCATGTTTAATAACGCTCTAAAGGAAATCCATTCCTTCCTGGGGCAGCCTGAGCTGCTCCTGCTCAGCTAATGTAGGAGCTGGAGGCTGAGCCTGTCTCTCCGGAGCCACATGCTGATACTTAACACACATTCACCTTCCTGTTATTCCCTCTGCACACAAACACGGGCTGGGAAATTAGTAACCTTAGCAAAGTCACCTCCTGGTGTCACAGACCCCACACTGAGTGCTGAAAAGGAGCCACCAAACTTCTTGTGTGCAGCACCAGAAGAGCCACTGGAGCTTCCCAGCACTCAAGGTCCAAGATGGTTTCATCCCACTGCTGCTACACACGTCGGCCAGAGTCCCAGCCCAGAGCAGGATTACACAGCACCTTGCAGATGCTGGTGTTGCTAATAGGTGTGAGTAATTCAGCAGGCTCATATTAGCACCATCAGGCACATCCCTGGTTGAAATGATAATCACACGTATGTCACTTCATCGAGCTAAGGAGCTTGGCGAATCTCTCTACAAGGCTGGGTGTCTAGACAAGCAGCCACGCTGAATACCAATGCCATTCTGAGGCAAAAGAAGAGGGGACCTGGGAAGTCCGACCTCCCCTTTCCCTGTCCACCTGGCAGTTCTCTTCTGATGGCTTTCTGATGCTGCATCCAACCAGAGAGGCTGGTGAGAAAGCTGACCCCTGTTCCTTGATGCTGTCCCCAGCAAAGCCTTCTCCTTTCTCTGCTCAGCCCTTTTCCAAAAGTCATCACCTCTATTTGCCACCAGGAAACTGAGGCACAGAGACTGAGAGTGAGGGACCAGGAGTGAAGAAAGAGACCGTGGCCAGCTGTGCTTCAGGTCACTGAGCTGCCACTCACCTTCATCTCTCTGCACAAGGGACGAGTTCCTGCTGCCTAGTCCTGTCCCTGCAAGCTCCCTCTGCCCCTCAAGCAGCATTTAGAGTCCTTCCATTGCATAGCTCCTGCCCCGATAGAGACGTTGGCAAGGCTACAGCACTGCTGGGCCAGACACAGGGAACTACAAAGTCCATTAAAGCCACCAAAAATAACAGCCACCCTCTTCACCTACAGTCGGGCTACACCACCAAGAAGGACAGGACCAGGGGAGCCAGCCAGGGCTGTGACCACTGCAGCATCACGTGGGCCTGATGCCCTGCACCCATGGCAGGACCCTGTCTTCCCCACAAACCCAACATCCTTGAGCAGACCATGGTATCAGCAAGGGTTTATTGACAGAGCTCTGCACGAAGCAGAGAAGCTGGATTTTTTTGGGTGACAGTAAATTCACCATCTGCTCCAAAGAGCATTTCAGAAGCCCAAACCATGGGCACTGCAACCCAGGGATGACAAGAAGCAGTAGTTGTTCCAGGGGAAAGCAAACCACCATTTGGCTTGGAGAGAGCCACAGAGAGCATGGCTGGAGGAGAAAGGAGTGCTTACAGGGGGGTTCAGAGGTACAAAGACTCTGTCTGCAGGAAGATGATGTGCTAGGGAAAGGGACAGAGGCTGTGAAAGCAAATCTGCAGCTGGGATTCCAAAAAAACAAAGCAGCTTAAAAATAGGCAGCAGAGACAAAAAAGACACATGAGATCATCTTGTGTTCTCCCCCATTGTGCCAAGGCAAGATTGTTCCCTGCAGAATATTCTCTGCTACTTCCATAAATGTCAGCTAGGACAGAGCACGTAGTAAAGATTATTCAGAGGGGATGGGGAAGGGGGAAGAGGATTACGTGCTGGCAGAAGGGAGCTATGGGAAATGTCATTTGTTAACTAGACCATGTGTTTACGGGCACCCTGGTTCCCCTCCTCCTGACACAGCTCATTGTGTGAGCAATTTATGCAGTGCTACAGAGTGAGTTCCCAAACCTCTGCCATGTGGTCCTGGCCACCAGAAAGGATGAGAAATTGAGCACAGCCCAAAACAAGAGGTTGCCAGTTGGCTTGGAGAGCAATGCATTAAAAAAATAAAAAATTGAAAATAAAAAAAAAGGAAAAAAGGATGTTGGGTTTGATGTAGCTGAAGTGAGGAAGAGCAGAGCCAGCCCTGGCTATGGGCTGCTCGAAGCCAGGGGGGGGAGCTGCTCTGCCATGAATTCTCCTACTGCTCCAGCTTCTGCCTCTCCCTCCCCTACTGCATCCATCTCTCAGCACCTGGTAACCATGGGCCAGTGTCACGGTTCCTGGTGGGAGTACAGGGAAACAGAGGGAGGAGGTGACTTTCCCAAAGGTGTTATACTTCCTTCAGGCTCAGGATCTAACATAACCAGTGAGATCTCATCACTGGACAGAGACATGCTCTTCCAGAGGGACATCCAGCACCAAGGTCCACCTGTGATGCTGGGAGCTGGCCCCCAATTCTTCCTCTGTTGGCAGCCACCATGGAGCAGCACCCCAGGTCATGCATCAAGCTCCTGGCACGTCACACGTGTTCAGCTGAACCAGAACAGAGCAGGCTGGGAGCCTGCCCACTGTTCCCAAGAGATGGGTCAGTGCTTCCTCTGTGGCTCCCAGGGCAAGTCCTGCTCCAGCAGAGCCAGGAGCTTGGCAACACCCAGGAGCCCCCCACATTGCCACTCGGGCGGTGACAAGTCACAGGCGGTCTGGTCCTGACTGCTCATCTGGTGGCCTGGGCACTGATGCTCAGGGACCAGGTCTGCTCTGAGTCATCCTGTCAGGCAATGCCTCACCTGAGCATGTCCGCTCCCAACCTCCCCACAGCCCCTCTTCTCTACCTCCTCCCCACCTCAGCATCCTCACCATCCACTCCCCATTTAAACTCCACTCCCCATTACACCTCTTGCAAACAAACACAGCTTCTGGAGCTGAAGGTGAGGCTGAGGTGGCAGCCCAGCACACTGGGGCACCGAGGGCTCAGCAGCATTCCCACCTACTCCTGATTACAAGACCCTCCTCTACAGAAAGAGACGTGGTACATCAGAGAATCTCCTTACGCTGGGCTAAGGATTCGGGAGGCACAGTTGCCATGACAGCCCCTTGCACCTCCTGCTCTTGCTGCTCCATTCATTTGCTCCCCTCCGTGGCATCACAGAGGTTAAACTGCTACCTCAGTCCTGCCCAGTTTCCCAGCTCCCCTTACCAACAGGACTGGGTGCAGGGTCTTGGTTTACCACTTCCCACTCCCTTTAAATAAAGGCACCCTTGAGAGGGCCGGGTGGAGGTAAGCACCCATGGCACAAAACCACCCTTCTGATGTAGGGCTGCCTGCACCCCCAAGGGACTAAGGAATTCAGGAGCACAGGAGGGATTCTTCAAGGCTCTGTGGTACCTCCCACACTAAATAATCCTGCTTTTCCTTGTGGCTGGGACTGGGCAGCGATGCAGACGCTGCAATGAGATTTCTCCTGTGCTGTCTCTGTTCTCTGGCTACTTTCCAGGGAAGTCAATGCAATATTAATCCCCCTGGAACATGGATGAATGTTCAAAGGCACTGAAAGGCTCCATCAGAATAAAGATGGGCATTTTATCAACACAAAGGAACAGGGATGATTGGCAGGTTGAGAGAAAGGTGCAATCAGAAAGGCACCATAGTGAGGGAGACAAACTGGCACAGAAGCCAAGCCCCCCGGGGGTGCAGCGCCCCGTCCTCCCCTCTGCTCCCACGCTGGGAAGGAGCCATGTGCCCAGCGCTGTATGTCATAAGGATTGCAGCTAATGAGGAGGAAATGTGGAAGGAACAACTAACTATGTGCCTAAATCTTCCATGAAGCCAAGAGAAACTGGGCACCAGCCGAAGCCCAAGAAACTTCTCATCTCCCAGGAGGGTACTTCCAGAAATACCAAAGGAAACTCCAGTCACTAAAACCCAGTGGGACCTGTGCTCCTGCCAGGCTTTGTGGATTCTCCCAAGCAACAGCTTCTCCCATCCCTGGTCAAGGCTTGGCTGTGTCTATTCTGAGAGTTCAAACACTTCCAGGACAGAAGCACTTGCACAGGATGCGCTTTTCCTTCCCTACCCCAGGCCAGACAACAGCCATCTGCTCCCAACCAGTTACTCCCTTCCCTCCTTCTTCACCTATTCCCAAGGATGTAAGAGGATTCCCCCATCACTGCCCACCTTCAGCCCTTCCCTCCTTCTTCACCTATTCCCAAGGATGTAAGAGGATCCCCCATCACTGCCCACCTTCAGCTCCCAGCCTGCTCTCAACACGGAGCTGGGGCAATTACAAGAGGTTTTTCATCTTCACGTGACAACACGTTTGCCTCCCCTCACCTTGGCACAGAGGGATCGCTTCATTCCAGTGGAAGTAGCCCTGAGGGTGCTGGGTGCAGGTGGTGGTGCTGTGGCCAACCAGACGGTAGCCTGTGTCGCAGGCAAAGCGGACTGTGCTGCCGGGGAGCAGCCCCGTCTGGCTGAGAATCAGCCCGTGGGCTGGCGGCTGCGGGAGGCTGCAGTAAGGAGCTGGAGAGAAGGGCAGAGGAAAAGAAGTAAGGTGCAGGAAGGGTTGGTGCATCCAGATGAATTCCCTTCCCGTGCTCAGGAATGACACTGCCCTTACCCTAACCTCAGGCTGTACAAGAGAGAGAGAACTGGCGATGGCTAAGTACCAACTCAAAGGGGCACAGCGTGCAGGGCTACTCTCCAAGTTTCACTCTGCTCTAGAAATAAAGACTAATTTCTGATAATTAAATATTACTTAATTCATTTACTGAGCAAAGCCATTATTTATTTATGACATACTGGCAAGTTCTCAACCCAGTTCTGGAACTTCTGTTAATTAAGATTTGCTAAGTTCCAAACCACAGTAATTCATCTGAGAGGAATTCTCAGCAAACATCCAGCATCCAGCAGTGATTTTGTGCTGAACAAGCAACTGAGACTCCCTGGTCCTGCCCCTGTGTGGGCAGCGGCACAACACCCAAGCAGCAGCACAATGTTCACTGTCACACGTGCTGTCACATGACCTGTCACATCTAAGTCGTGCCTCGTGCCCCACACAGCTCCTAACACAAGTTCTTATGTTTTGTGATGTTCATCTTCAAACACCTCAAGACAGCCTCACTGCAAGGATGGGGTAATCCACTGATGCAGTGATCTTTACTGGGAATTGCATGGGATGGGTCTCTCTCCTCCAGAGCCTATGGTCATGTACTCTGGTCCTGATGCTCAAGAGGGGTTGCGAAACCAGCCAAAGCCTCAAGGTTCCTCCTGGAATGAGCCCTGCCTGCTCCAGCCTCCCCAGCTCAGGAGGAGCCCAGCTTTGTGTGCTTTCCCAGGCCCTGGCAGCTTCTGCTGACACAGATGGCCTGTGCCCCTCTGCAGCAATTTCATGGAGATGCTTAGCTGAGGGGATGCCACGCTCTGGGCAGAGGCATCACCCGCCCCTGCAGCGCGCTTACCGGAGTAGCGGATCTTGAAGCCTTTCCTGTTGTAGGCATGATCAGAGGACCAGCGCAGATAGACTTTGTTCCCACTGCTGGTGACAGTCAGAGGGGCAGAGTAGTTCCCACTCAGCGAGAGCAGCAGCGGACTGTGGCCAGAGGGACCTGTGAGGATGCAGGGAAGGGGGAAAGGTGACGCCTGGCACACGGTCACAGGGGGCAGGTTTTGCAGGGGGAAGGGGTGTGTTGGGAGATGCAGCTCAGGAGCTTTCCCTGCAAGCCCAGGAACAGCAGCTCATGCTCAGGGTTTTAGTGAACACGAGTCCCAGTGCAGACACCTGGTTCCTGGGAAACCAACGGCAATTAAAGCCCAGTTGATGGCAGCAAGGCGAGGATTTTGCTCCAGGCAGGATGCCTTCAGCTCAGTCCCCCTGGGCAACCAGAGGAACATCAGCAGGTTACAAAGCTGCCTCGTGAATACCAGCAGATCCCCTCAGTTTGTGAGAGCGCTCAGAGGCCCAGAAAAATCTGGTCTGCTTCAGGGATGAGAAGTCCCACCTTCTCAACTCACCCTCTGCCAGCAACCTCTGCTATGATTTCTCCTGGGAGCTTGCTAACTCCTTCCCCCTGGAAAAATACTTGAGATCCAGCCAAAAATCAAATCCCTGATATTTGCTTATCCAGAGAACCAGTGAAACTTAGGAGGAGCTGTACATCCCACAGAAGGTTACAGGCAGAGCAGAGGAAAGCTCTCCCGAGCGCTCTGGGAACAGAGATTAACAACTAACCAAACTCTTCCACTTCTCTCCCTTCCCCAGGGCTGCTACACCAGTTCAAACCAGTGCATCTCTTACCATCAAAGATTTCAAACTCATCATACTGCTTCTCGCTCAGGAAGTACTCGATGGTGAGGGAGATGTTATAGCCAGGCTCCACCTTGACCACCCAAGAACAGGTCTGAAAGTGAGGGTAACTCCCCAGGAAGCTCTGGCTGAGGATGACACCAGTGGAGTCTGTCATAACCTCGTTCATCGGGCAGTGCACTGCAGGGAGCACCAAGGACAGACAAGAGAAAATTAACATTCCTGTTTTGACGGAGGAGGAAGGAAATGTGAGATACGATGGCTGAGAAGGGTTGTTGATGAGCTAGGTGAAGATAGAGCTCAACTCCCACCCATGTACATCCAACACTGCACACCTCGAACCTGGGGGCTCCCAGAGCATCCCCAGACCCTAGCACAGGCTCTGAATGAAGCACACCACGTTCCCTCTGACCTGAGCAATGCCCCCATCAACAGGGCAAAACAGCAGTGATACAACCAACCAACCTCAACCACTGCTGCATCACTCCACAGCTCTTTCAAAACCAACAGCACTGCGACTGAGCAACTATTCCCAAGGTATAAAACACTCCCTGGGAATCCCTGGGAACTTTATTACCTGGGTTAGAACAAGGTGTGGAACTACAGGCTTATCCCAGGGCACCCACCGAGCTGTGAACTGGGATGTAAGACTCTACTGTAATCACTACACTCCCATTTAGCTTCTGGAAATATTAAATCCAGCTGAAGATGCTAAATGAAAAGGCTGGCAAAAACAGCCCAGAAGAGGAGGCAAACACACAAAGTGAGTGAGAAAGCATAAAAAGAAAGGGAACTTTACTTACCCATAATTGTCACTAAAGCCTGGTGCAAATGCTGTACTTGTATTAATAGAAAACAGCCAGAACTATCCAGAAAGAAGAGTGTATTCTTTCCAAATCCTTAATCCCATCAGTGATTTTTTGACCTCTATAAATTGGTGGCCAGATGTAATTTAAGCAGTCCCTTTACCCCCAGGCTAACAACCATCAGTAAATAATTGAATGACCTCCCTTCCTCTCCTTCAGCTCACGCTATTGCAGAGAGAATCGAGCTATAGAAAAATATCCCATTATATGGTAAAAACACTCAGATAGGAGGGAATGAAGGAGATGAAATAATCACGGCTGGAGCAAACAAAAGCACCAGCAGGAATCCAGAGGATAAATAAGGGAACGTGGTAGCAGGGAAACATCTCTGGGATCCCTCCTGAGCAGCAGCAAGGTGTACAATGCAGCGTGCTCAGGGCTTTCATTTTTCTCCCATGTAATACATTGTGTGGCACTAATAGAAAAGCTGTTCCTCGCAGGATTGCCTTGCTGGAGGAGCTTGCTTCACTGCAGCCTGCTCTTCCTTTGGCTGTTCATGTATCACTGGCAAACCCAGCAGAGAATTCCCCCCTTTCCACCCCAGGGTGAGGACATTTGGGTGACTGTTCTCACGACCATCAGAGATGAGGTGTGTCAGCCCTCTGCTCAGGCTCCAGTCCAGGAAAGTACAAGTTTAATGTGCTTTCCTGAACCAGGGGCATGGGGTATAATCCAGGGGGACCTGACGGGAGGAAACACCCCCCCAGACTGTGTGGAGACCCCACTAAATCCATGCAGCAAGCAAGGGGTGGAGGAACTTTCTGTATCACTTAGAGAGCTGTTGCAGCAAGTCACACAGCAAATCTCTCACCGTGGTGGGGGGTTGAGCCTATTTGGGGTGCTCAGCCCTGGGACAGGCTGTGAGCAGGTCAGGAGAACAGTCTCCCAGCACAGAGGTGTGTCACTACCCTCCTCATGAGGTCCTGATGGGTGGGACTGCACTACTGGGACCCTGAAGAGCTGAGAATTAACCTCAGGGATGCAGGATGTGCAAGGAAACCTCCCCCAGCTGCTATCCTGTGTGTCTTGCAGCAGTGTCTGGGTAGGGAAACTCTGGCTGCCAGGCTGGGCACCCTCAGCTTTACCTTCACACGTGGGTGGAGGTCCTTCAAACTGCAGGTGAGTGCCCAGTTTGCAGGTCAGGATTTCATTTCCAATCAGGGTAAAGCCAGGAAGGCACCTGTACCTCACCACATCACCTACAGACAGAAACAAAACAGCCTGAGCCAAGAGAAGGATCAATTCATCCAGGCTGAACTGTGCCCTGGGAAAGGGGGTACAACGGGGCACCTTGACCATGCCTCTGCCATCAAGCTCTGGCATGACCATGGGGAAATAAAGGGCAGGGAAAGAGCCTCAGCTGGGATAAACTGCTGCCACACTGCTGAGACTGTTGTGATTCGTCCCCTCCAAGAAAGCAGACAGGGAGAAAAGCTGCTTTAAAAGAAAATAACTAAATCACAGCTACTTCACTGGTTCTAGACACACTTAAAACATGGATGTAACTGAGGGCAGCAGCAAGAACCACAAAAAGCAGAGTGGACACAGGTGAAAGGGTCTCAAAAGAAGTAACAATGGTCCTTAAGCTTCCACACAGCACTCTGAAACACCTGAAAAGCAGCGCTGTGGCAAAGGTTTCTTCACGCTTCCAAACAAGCTCAGGGCTTTCACAGAAGCCAGACCTCTGCTGTGCTAACATAGGAGAAGCCTCGGGACAGTCGGATCCATCTGCCTGCTGGGTGCTGAGCAAGGTCACCCCGTGCCCCACACGATTACATATGTGGTCTCCTGTAACCCCAGGGATGGGGTGACAACATGTGTGTGTCTTCCTACCCCACCAGCCAGCGAGGGAGAGGGAGGGCTGAGCGCCCCAGAGAGGTACCTATGTTAAACTCTTCGTTCTCGGTGATGATTTCTGCGTTGGGGACGATGGTTGGAGGCTGACATCTGAAGAGCTGGTAGGCTGAAAGAGCAAAGGAAGAGCAGCAGATGTTAGGCCGAGGGTGAAGGCAGCCAAGGCCACCTTGGTGCTGAGAGCAAGAGCCATCAGGGCAAATCTCCCCACTCCACAGGCAGGAGGAGTCAGCAAAGCCCAACCAGCCCCTATCGAGATGCTCTGGGTGTTTGTGTCCCAAAGCTGCTGTCTCCAGCTCCTTACACCTAATGGGAACCAGCTTTTTCCCAGTCTGTGGAGGTGCCTGGACAGTGTCAGTCCCTTTGGATGAATGTGGAATGATGACTGATGGGTGCTGATGCAAGGCCACATTGCCAGCACCTTTTGGGATACTGAGAGAGACGATCGTGGTGACCTCGGTGGCATTAGGTCAGTCACAGAAGGAGACTCACAGGCTGCTCCAGCACCAAGTAAACGACAATAACTCATAAGAGAATTTCCCCCACGCTGCCTGTCCTTGAGCAGAGGTAGCAAAACTCACCGATTTACGTTTAACTTGGAGTTATTCAATGATTTCTTCTGGAAATAATTCCAGGACGACTCATGTTTTCAACCACAAACCCTACACGTAGCTCGAGGCTCTCCAAGTAACCTACACAAGGTCAATGCTGGTGCTGCACAGAGGACACAACAGGGCAGACCTTGTACTCTTTGCACAATTAAGTGCTTTTCCAGGGGTGCCCCGTGGCTAAACAGGTAGAAGAAATGCACTTGAGGAGCAGCAACAATTCCCAGTGCCTCCACACCTGACCAAATACACTGCAAATATCAAATCCCCCCAACCCCCAAATTTAAAGAGCAGCTAACGTGGAGCAAAACCACCACGCTGCTTACAAGCATGTGGGTGCACGAGGCTCCAGCCCTGTGCTGCTTATGAAAATAAACACCCGAGAGCTGGGAGCAGAGTTAAATTGAAAATATAGTACTGGGAACTAAATGAATATTAATGCAAGACATTTCCTGCTATTTGCTCAGCACTTCTCTGCATCTTTGCTCCCCCTGCACCTGACCCTGGCCAAGCATAACTTCCCCTGAAATTTATATCAAGCCTTTAATTTAAGATACTGAAGCTCAAGCTGCCACTGAGTATTAATTCTTACTAACTCCACGATGTTGAACTCCTCACACAGTGGTGAGGCTGGTGGTCCTGCCAGCACCCTCACTGAGGCTTTGCAATGATGCTACCTGGAAAGGAGGAGTCACCCCGTTGTCCTACCCCAAATTTCTTACTCCTAACGTGGGGTAGGAGATTTTCCCAAAGGGTGATGTTTGTGGTCCAGGGGGATGTGCTGGAGGCAACACAGCTGCTCCTGGTTCACGGGAGGGATGGGCTGAGGTATCCCATGTGTGTGAAGGCAAGGGAAAGAAATCAAAACATATGCTGCTGCTCCAGTGAGCTAAACCCAACTGGGGGGTGGTTTAGAGGAAAGCACCAGCTCTCTCAGTCAGACAGCCCCTTCTCCACGATCTGCTGCAGGAGCAAAGGGAATGGCTGAGCAAAGGAAAGCCCACACATGTGGGATGGGAGAGGAGTGAGAGGCAGCAGGGCTGTCCCTGCTGCCACACAGCAAAGAGCCATCCCAGGAGGGAACACACCTATTTACAGCCTTTGTTAAACAGATGTCTGACAGTGGGGGGAGAAGGAAACCAGAACAAAAATTTAAATTAACTGCTATTTAAGAAGTGCTTGACAGCATCTACTGAAGCGGAAAGATAACCCAGCTTTTACAGCATTAATCTCTGCTCCTTAATGGGCCATATTTCAATACTGAGGTGTGATTAAGATGGCTTCAGCATATGGGTGATACAGCACTGGTGAAGCTCCTTTCAACAGCACATCCATTTGTTCTCACCAGGACAAAAGAGAGCCCCGTCCTTGAAACCACGCTGGGACCCCCTTGAGTTACTGTGCCATAAAACCCTTTCCCATCACGCTCACACATCAGCTCGTGCTGGCACCTGAACTAACCTCTTCCATAATAGGTGCAACATCATCATTTTTCAAGGGATGCCATTGAATCTTTAAGCTCTGTGACTCATTCTTTTGTTTCCCTCCCTCCACCCTACGGTTTCTTTGGAGGCATTCTAAAAGGGCAGTGGCTCTCTGACATGGTGCTGATCATCACCATACAGGAAAAGACAATTCAGAGCTGGAGAAGGAGGTCTCTGACGTCCCAGATCTGCCAGACATAGGAATGAAAGCACACTTTGCTGCAGATCCTGAGGAAACGGTGTTTCCTGCAGTTACACCCCAAAGGGTGATGCTGAAGATTTCACTGACAGCACAGCTGGAGTGTGGTATGAAAACCACCCCCCTCCACATTCTCCCACACCTTTCCTGGTGTGCAAGGCACCAGCATGCAGAGGAGAGCCTGGCAAAGAGAAGAATCTCACCTCCATCACTTAGAATCTCTGGGGTCAGGTGTTACAATGAAGTCCCATGTAAAAAGGGAGAGATAAGCCAAGACACAGAAGGCCAGGCAATCAATGGGAGTGCCTGCGTGGTTATCAGGTCCAAAACAGGCTCTGGCCAGCACCAATTCTGACCACCACCAACTCCAGAGCTCTTAATCTGAAGATACTCTACTCTCCAGCCATGGAGATCAGGGAACAGTGACCTATGCTGATGGGCTCTAACCGCAGCAGCATCTAATTCGCATTGCGAAGGGAAGCGCCCACCGATGGGCAGCGTGTTTACCCACTGCTCATCTCTGAGCCAAACTGCCTAAACCATCATTTCCTGCATAACTTATATAAGCACCATTGTCTAGCAATAGAAATCTTGCAGCAATAAACCAATTCCCTCCCAAAGCCTAGCAAACACTCTTGAAATTCAGCCTGTCTAACACTTGCCTTTCGGAGCTGAACAGAAGCTAAGGCATTCTGTGCAATTCATGTAAGACTTTCTTGCTGCCAGCTAATTACCAAAGCAAGATCTCCCTGTTTGTGCTTTCCAAAACTCCCAGCCCTGCCACAGGAACTCGTTAGCTAATCCAATTTCAAGTCAGGCTCTTGTTTAGCAGCAGAAAGCAAATGCTCTTGTTTCCAGGCTAACGCCCAACAGCTCCCCAGCGCGAGCGGCACTCGCACCAAGGAATCCCCAGGGAAGTCAGGGATTTACACCAACCCCTTTTTCCTCCCCAGAGAAATGAAGTCACCTCTGAGCTGGAACACAGATGCCATTTAAAGCAGGATGCTGAGATGACCCAATGGGTTCAGCGTAGCATCTGGAAGACAGCACTGTGCTCTGTCACCACTGTGGGGGGGATTTAGGCAAACAAAGTGGAGATACCCAGAAGGGGATCCACCCTGGAGAGGATGATATTTACAGGCATCACCTTGGGAGAGGTGTAGGATTGGGGTGGCTGTTTGCAGGCACTTAATCTCTGCTAGAATCAACAGGATGGTGGAGAATGCCCACACCTGCCCAGACTGCACTCGCCCACCTAAGAGACCTTCAGTTGCAAACCTGCAAGAACTGGGTGGGCCCTTTGGGCCAGACTTGAGGTCAAAGTAGGGCTTTTTACACCTTGGGCAGAACTAATCGTCTCCCCCACTGCCTCCCCCTGTGTCCCACAGGCAGGTAGTAAAGCCCATTGCTCAGTGAGCCATACAAACCGTAGAAATAAATGGCAAAAATCCCTCCGTTGGCTGCATCACTGTGGAACTTCATCAGGACCTGATTGGAAGAGCTCTGGGCTGATTTCTTAGCAGAGTTGCCAGTGAACACACCAAGCTGTGGGGCTGTTTGCTGTGGACCATCCCTAAAAATCATGTGTCAGAAACACAAGAAGAAAGCATTATTATATGTCTTTAATCCTAGGCAGCAACCAACCTCCTACGCTGCATGCACAGGAGCTCCTCCCTGCTCTTCCTTCCTTGTCCTCCCTTTTCTACACCTATACAATGGTCTCAGCAGCTCCCAGAGCAGCTGACCTGGATGCCCAGACCCCTCTCTACTCCCATTACACTGGCATAAGCTCCTTTGGCAGCACAATTACAAACATCACCTTCATTTTTAACCTCAGAACTTGAAGAATCAGGGCCAGTTTTCCAAAGGAGTTTCACTCCCTGTTCACATAGCAGACACTGAGATATATTTTTAAAATCAGATACTGTTTGAGTGCTACAAGAAGCTCAAGACTTTGGGCAGAAGCTCAAGTGTAGCTGTTTGTGCTCCCTTGACTGACTGAGGTTGGTCACACACCATCTCTCTTCCCTTCTCCAAAGAGGAAAGGGAGATCCCAGAGTAAAGGCTCCTGGGGTGAGGTGCTCAGGACATGGGAAATCAGTGCTGCTTCATTAACTGCAGCAGAACTGTACCCATTTTACATCAGATGTTGCAGTTCCCAGGTGCTGCTAGTTAAAAGGCACAACATTGGGGAAAAAGCTTGGTGAAAGCTAAGGATTCCTGTCTAGACACCTCTCCAGAGCCAGGGATGCCACTTCCATCACTTGGCATCAGCAGCCACGTGGCCCATGGATCATTCCCCTCACTGACCTTGCAACTCCTGCATTTTTCAGGGATGTAACATCACTGTGCTCAGAGTCAGTCACCCTGTCTGTTTTGCTAGCCCCTCAGTCCTTAATCTAATGGCTCTATCCTGCACCTGGAGTTAAAACAATCCCAAATCCTCACCCCAGTGTGCCCAGAGGATACCCCTACTCTCAGACACAGCACTACCACCCACAATGTGGCAGTGGGTGCTCTATCAGCCCTAGCAGCTCCAGTCAGCCCCCACATCTTGGCTGTACCCACCAAACAGTGATGAAATCGTTGTAGGGCTCCGTTTGCAGCAGAGTGAAGTTCAGATGGATTCCGTATCCCACTGGCACTGTAAGAAGCCAAGTGCAGTCCTGGGAATTTGGGTACTGGTTGGGGAAGCCAGGAGAATAAACTGTCCCATTTTGGGTGGTGATGTTCCCCCCACAAGGCACTGCAGGTAATCAGACAGAAAGACAAACTAATGAAGAAACATCCCCCCAAATAAAAACTCTTAGAGATCCCCTATTCCCCCTCCTTCTTTTTTTGGATACAAACATAGTAATTCTGGATACAGGAGGACCCAACCCCAAAATCTCAGCCAACATGCCTCAAGCAATTCCCATCTGTCAGGACTACATCTAAACATTCTAACTTTATCCCATTAGAATAAATCCAAGTGCTTCAGAGCTGAAAGGAGCCTGTCAGGGTGTTTCATACAGATGCCACAGCCAGGTGGGCAAATAAACTTTATCTTCTGCCCTAGTAAAGAGTCTTTGGGCTCTGCCAGCTGTCTGCACCCATGCATGGAAAAACCCAGCTCCTGACAAGATCACACCAGTGGGCAAATCTGTCCAGTCGTTCATACAGCACAGCCTGGACCCGAACCACCGAGCAGCTGGCTTTCCACAGAGCACATCTGAGCAGGGGGGAAATGATGATTTGTATGACAGCAGCGTCCAATTCATTAATCAAGATGACAGTTCCATTGCACTAGGTATCTTCCAGGCCCAAATGAACTTGCAAACTAAAGAGAGGCAATTAGAAGCAGCCTCAGCAGCCAGAAAGAGGGGCAGGAAGATGACACCCTGCGGAAAGGCCACAGCAGGTCCCCGGGTCTCAAAGTCCTGTGTATGGAGCAGCAGCTTCTGGTCCTCCCTGGCACAGGAGTTCAGCTGAAATGATGGGAACATCTGCAGGGGTGAGTGCAGACAGTGTCATCTGCCTGAGCCAGCTCTGTCTAGGAAGCACATAGCTGCATTAACCCAATCCTTGGCTCTGGGTAACACACTCTCCCTCTCAACAAGACTGATGGAGGCTCAGGGCTGAACACAACTCTTGTGCAGGCAGAAGGAGCTCCATGGACTTCTACCACCCTGGCCCTGCCCTGATGGGCCAAATGTGAGGTTAGAGCTGAGCTCCACACATTCCCTGCTCTTTCTGCACAGTTTGTCAAGCTGAGAAAAGCACATGTGTGTTTATTTAACTCCATAGGCTCATTTGCTGAAACAAACACCCAAAAAACCTCAGGGGCCAAGGTCTTTCCTGCCCTGAAAAGCAGCAGGCAGCCTGCTGATGGCTGGAAGGACTCCCTGGAGCAGTGCTGGAAACCTCAGCCCCTGCACATTTATTTCCAAATTACAGCCTCTCTTTTAATTAAAAGGGCTTTCAGTTGTGACCTGTGTGGGGAAGAGGAGGTGGTCAGCCTAAGGCAGCACACCTGCACCGCTTGTTGCTATGCAAAACCAGAGCATTTAAGGAAAGAGTTAGAAAAGGGAAGTTCAGAGTTGACTTTCTCCTCACCAGCAGATGTGCACGCAGAGGAAAGATGCCAATGGTCCAAACTGTACCTAACCCCTCAGCCCTCTGCGCTACTGGAAGCGCTGCAGAACAAGAAAGCTACTTAAAAAGCACAATAAAGGAGGAAGAATTGGCTGGTTGTAGCTGGTGGAGGTGATGCCTGAGATAGAAAAGGGCACAATCCTGCTGCCACCCTACCAGCAGCACCCAGCTGAGCGTGGGACTCAGCTAATGCACATCCCTCTTGCACTGCTGGGGTCAGTGAAAGACCAGCTGAGGATCTGGTTCTTTATGCTTTGTGTTCTCTGGGGTTTAAGGACTTAAGACTTGAAACGAGGGAAAATATCACCTCTCTCCTCCCCCAGCGCACGGTTCCTGCAGACCACGAGCTGTAAAGAGGTTGGGATAAAGGTCAGCGCTCCTGGGAAGGGCCCTGGGAAATCTTCAATAAGCAGCCTTGAACTTCTAAAGGGTTCACAGAAAAACCTTCTAAAGTAAACCCCAGAAAACATCCGTGTGCCCAGAGGATGAAAGGCTGAACCAGCCACGTTGCGCTTGGAAAGGAGAATGTGGCTGTTTGAGCTTCAACACCTGGAACACAGATCTGCTCCTGCACCCTGCACACTCCCTCCCAGCTGGGTGGTCTGCAGAAAGGGGACCTCAGTCAAGGGTACCAAAGAGCTCCCATCTGGATCATTCCAGAGATGCCATCACTGCCACACTAAGGAGGCTACAGAGGGACACAATCTCCCCACGCTCAGAGCTGCGAGGGTCTTTCACCAGGGATTGTTTCTATTTAGCAGTGCTAAACTAACAGAAGCTGAACATGGCTAAAGAAAGCAAGCAGGCAGTGATTATTACCACTTCAGGCTGAAGGCACAGCTCCTGCTGCCATGAGCAGAGTGACAGCTAGAGACAGTTCTCAGCCACCGCACGGGAGTCAGACACACCACCCCAAAAGATGCTCCTTGGTTTGAACTGTTCCCAGTGTTTGCTTGGACCAGGCTGAAGCGTGCTGGGCATTAACTCATGGAGAACACGACTTCAGCATCACAGGGGATGAGGCTTTGCTCGAGGTGCACGTTCCCAGCCTGCCTCCAGCAACACTTTCATTTCCTAAGATAACTTTTAGCCCAATTAGAAAACAACCATTCAAAAGGAGCCCAAGAACAGAGTGCCAACACCTTTCCTCTCCCCACAAATGCCTGTCTGGGTGCTCCCAGGGTTACCCCCCAAAGCCATACCTTCACACCGGGGCAACGGGTGGTCCCAGTTCCTGTTGGTGCCGTGCTGACAGGTCAGGACAGGGTGGCCGATGAGCTGGTAGCCAGGCAGGCACTCAAAAGAGATGGACTGGCCAACGTTGTACCCGGCTCCTCTCACCACACCATTAGCAAAAGGTTCAGGGTCGGGGCATTCCTGCAGCTCGTAGGCTGATACAGATACAAATTAAGGAGGAATGTTTCACACTTCATATTTTCCTCAGAAAAAAAAGCAGGAACAGTACACCCACCGTGCTGCTTGGCCACCTTCTCCTCATATAACGAGTTAATTGAAGGAGATAAACTTTAATGAACCGTGCACGCATCTGCATGAAGGTTGAGGGAAAATCCTGCTGCTGCTGCTTTGGAGCAGGCTCAGCCAGGAGTGGGAGGGCTGCCCTGGTCCAGAGGAGTCTCTGAGCCTGTCTTCACAGTCACCCCTGTGCTTCACTTCTAATTGGGAAACCTGCCTTGTTTTTCAAGGAAGCATGGACAACCCCCTATGATGGATACAAGCAAGTTGGTTAACATGTTCCACCTGGCATTATAAATTATTGGTCAGCCTCCCTAGAGCTAATTTGCATAGCAATTTCCATGAGATTACCCAGAGTGCCTCGCAGAGCACATTCCTTCCTAAATTGTGCAGCAGTGCATGAATTATATGGTGCATGGACAGGACAGCCAAGGCAAAATTAATGTTTTCAATTAAGTATGAGTAGCGGCTTTTATTGCTATTTCTGGGGAGTCAGCCCTTTGTCAGTCCTTGGCTGCATCACGTGGCTGAAGACACAAGCTCCATCCTTCCCACCCCTCTGCTCTCTCTCCTCCAGGCAGTAGCTGGACCACTTGTCCATATCCAGCAAAGCCCATCCTAATCCTGTCCAGTATCTGCCCAAGGCAGCTCCTTTGCCCCTTCATATCCCCACATGCCAAGGATGGGTGGTCACAGAAGACAAAAGGGTTTTGCAGACACAGAGCAGCAGATCAGCAGATCCAGCAAGAGGAGGAGACTTCCTGGGCCTCATGCTGCTGGCTTCGGAGAGCAAGGGAGCTGCTGCTCAGAGGGCATCACTCAAAGCTGGAGCTGCCCAAGGACTCGAGCTGGGCAGGAAGGCAGGTGCCAACATTGCCCATCGTCTCCAGATGGGCACCCATTGACTGTACTGGCTGATTACTGGCACCCCCAGTATCCATGGGAGCCACCGAGCGCACCCATTGACTGTACTGGCTGATTACTGGCACCCCCAGTATCCACAGGAGCCCCGTGATTATTCTTTTTGGCTGCTGCCTGATTTACCCCGTTCCCTCCAGCAGCCAGCTCAGGACAAAGCAAGGCTGTGGCAGGGATGGGTCCAGACTTCATCTGACACTGAAAAGCAGCTGCAAAATTGCAGAGCAGACTCAGGGGTGCTGAGGCCTCTTCTCCATCCACATAACAGTCGACAGAGCCAAGATCTAAGTGAATCTGGCTGGAATGAATTCAAAGGCATTTCACTGTCACACAGCACTCAAGGAACATTTGTTATTTGCCGTAGGCGTACGTCCAGGTGAACAGATCCCAATTATTAGGATGAAGCGTGGTCTTTATGTAACACCTTTCCAGCCATTTGGATTAAATCCTCATGGATTTAATACAAGAGAACAGCAACAACTGTGCTGCCTGCCCTGGCTCCCCCACCCGCACCATCAGCACCCAGGGATGGGATGGTCCCACTGCTGCTGGTTCAGCACCCTCCATACCTTGGTATTCCAGCTTGAAGCCTGGCTTGTTCTGCGAGTGGTCGCTGTGGAAGTACACAGTGGTTTCATGAGATGTGGACAGGAGAGAGCCCGGGATCTCGGTGCCGCTGAACCGCCCGATGACATTGCTGGTGTCGTACGGCCCGTTGCGGATTTCAACAAAGTCGTGGTTGGGCTCAGTGGAGAAGTTTAGGAACTGGATGTGAGCACCTGGAGAGGAGGAATGAACAGCCTGCCTCTGGAGCTGTACCCGAGCCTGAGTGCATCGGCACGGCTCTCCCAGGGATGCACGATACAGCCTGGTCAAACAGCAGCAGGACACTGACCCCCTCGGAGGCAGAAGGTGCCCATAGGTTTGTATCTGGGTGCTGCAGGTTTCAGTCAAGCTCAGGCTATTAACGCCTGTAGTTTCATGCTGCTGGAGCTCCTGTGCACACCCCTCCCTCTGCCTGACCACAAAGGAATTGGGAAAGCAAGCACAGAGCTACATGGATCCCCCCTGGACAGACTGTGGGCAGCTCAGACAGCTGGCCAGCCCCAGACTCAGGCCAGCCCGAGCTCCGTGTTTGCTTTTCCCAGCAGCATCACCAGGAGGAGAGGAGTTAATTCAGGAAACCCAGAGAGTCAGTACTTCTTCCAGGTGTGGGATACTTCCACTACCATTCAGCACCCTGATGGGGCTGGTCTGGAGAAGAGCTGAGCTGGAGGTGCGCAGGTTTCTGCCTCACCCAGGGCTGGGGAGAGCCCAGTTTCAAATGTCTGATGCCTTCATCAGGCAGGACATAACCTGACACAAGCTTTGGCCACTTATCACATTTCTAAGTGGCCTAAGGCTATTGCAAACATGAGAAGCTAAGATGAGGAAGTACACAAGCACGCTAAGGGAGGGTGTTACAGCTGATTTGGAGCCATGCTCACAAATCCCATCACCCTGAGATAATCCACAATGACTGGTCATCACCTTTTGGAGAAGTATCATTTCATAGCACCATATAAATGCAGGTTTACTGGAGAGCATGGTCAGGGGGTCAAACAACAGAGTTTCTGTCACTCGTCTTGGCAAGCCATGCATCCAGCACTGACTGAGCAGGGACAGGATCGCCCTGCCATCTCTTTTGTGAGAGCATCAAGCCAAAACCAGCTGTCTCACCAAACCCCACTGGCAGCAGGATCCTCCACGTGCAGTCCAGGTTGCTTGGATAATTTCCTGGAAAGCCCGGGCTCAGGAGCACTCCTTCCATCTCTTCTGCCGTTCCTCCACACTGGGCTGTAAAATCAACAGTGTTAACGGTCAGGATCACATATGGGTCCCTCTGGATGATGGCTGTGGCCAGTCAGCCATGTGGGAAAACAAGTTAAAAAACTAAGAGGAGAAAAAGGAAAGCCTGTCTGCCCAGGGGGCTGTGGACTCTCCTTCTCTGAAGATACTCAAGACCTGTCCACATGCCAACCTGTGTGACCTGTCCTAGGGAACCTGCTTTGGTGGGGGGGGGGGGCTCCAATGGGCACTTGAGGTCCTTTCCAACCCCTACACTCCTGTGATTCTGATTCTGTGATGGATCTAGCACAAAGTTTGCCAAGCCCTGCACATCCACATGCCACTCTCCTGCCCTCTGGAAATAAAAACAGCGGCCCAGAGACCCACTTTTGGCAATCACAGTGGGAGGGAGAGATCTGAGCTGCAAGAGGAGGCATGGGCACTCTGTTCTGTCCACAGACTTTGTAACAGTGCATTTGCTGGAGTTTTTAACCACCTAAAAAACCTCCTACTGTGAAGAAACAGACTGATCCCATTTTGACTCCCGTTTTCTCCTGGCTACCCACTCTTCCTCGCCTGTGGTACTTGTCAATCTCTGGGCAATTACCGGTAAATACTGAACAGAGTGTTTGCACACTGACTCAAATAAATTCCCTACCAAGAAGCCATCCACAGATGACAGCACAAAATATGTTTACAGAAGGCATCCCATGGAATTGAAGCACAGATAGCTCTTCTAGTGCTTATCTGGATGACCTCTACCTTGTTACAGTAACACCATCCAGCAGAAAACACCCCAGGCACACTCCTAACACCTTCTGACAGGGAAGGTGCTGGCTCCCCTGGTCCACTATCTCATTATGTGCATACTTGCTACTAACAAGGCTTCTCCCAGAAGAATTCTCTTTCTTTTTTCCTCTTAATGGCTCTTTAATAGAACTACTTCTGAATTATTTAGAAGCTGAGCATCTGGATGAAGTAGACCAAAAGAAAATTGGCATGCTTTGCCAAGGAAGCAAGCTGTTCTCTGCACAGGGGAAGAACCACAGCCTGGGCTTTGTGCAGCCAGTGGGGTCTGGGCAGGGTTTGGACAGAGCAGAGAGTGGGATGTGTCAGCATGGGGTGCTGCAGCATCCCTGTAAGGGATGATGGTCACTCATGATCTGCACTTGTCTGCAGAGATGTGTTCATGCCCCTCTTGAGCTGGGTGACCTTTTTCAGGGCAGCATGATGTGGGCTGAGGGATAGGAGCAGACCAGGTGGATGGGTTTGTACCACTGCACTCATTTGGGTCATGACTGTCCCAAACACAACAGTCTCAATCCCACTGTGCTGGTGTTTACACCCCACAGTGCCTCACAGCCACCCAAAATCCTACTCAACAGGGTCACCGATGCTGATTAAAAGTAAAAACCTGAACTCTGAGCTAGTCACCAGCTGGATGATAATCTCACCATCCTCCCCCAGGCTGGGACCCCCCAACTCTAATGCTGAGCTGAAGGGCTTCTGATGTCTTTCAGAGCAGCTCCCGTGGGTACGAGTCCTTTAGCTCAGTCATTCTGCTATAAATGGCTCTTTATTTATTCCTGGCCTGCAGATCATCGGATAAAAGAACTGTTAGCTCTTATAATTACTTTAAAGCAAAATGATGTAAGCTAGAACAGCAGGAGCCTGAAATAACTGTTAACTAAAGCTATTAAATGCATAAATGTCTCTCTCAAAGCTGTAAAATGTGCAATATGAATATTAAACATCCAGATCTGCTAAAAGCACAATATTGAGAATAATCCAAAAACTCCAGCAAGTTCCTTTCACCTCTGTGCCTCTTCCCCTAGGGCTCACTTCTTTCACAGTCGAAATCCCCTGCTGAGTCCCCTTCTCCCAAGGGCAGAAGCACTTGGAGGGTGCCAAGGCCAAGAGCTGCCGTGCTGAGTGACACGGGACCCACCAGACCCCGAGGTGGGGACAAGGCACCAAGTGCTGCGGTTCGGTGTAAGGTGCCAGAAAAAGATGCAGTTTGATGATCTTAAAGGTCTTTTCCAACCTTGTGATTCTGTGATTTTAGTGACAGCAAGATGCCTTTCATTAAAATAAAACCTCACTCTTAAGCAAAGGCCTTGAGACAGAAAACAACCCTCAACCTACTCTGGGTCTAAAGCAGTTTGAGATTTTCCTTTTTGAATGAGTTTTTGTAGAGGAAATGTTTTGTATTTTACATTTTAAACTATAGCCACGTTTTAAAGACTCAAAATGAAGAGTTGTGGGCAGCTCATAGGGCCTTTTTCAGTGAAGTTGCCCCTGGAACACACAAAGATTTTCAACATTATCCCACTTCCAGAACAAACAGGCATTGCTCCAACTCAAACCCTTTTTCCTCTTATTTTCTTTTTCTTTTTAATAAAAAATGATTGAGAAAAGCACTAAAATGCTCTGCTAGGTACAAGAGAACAAGAGTCCTACCGATGCAAAGCGGCGGTGGGTAATTCCAGCGACGGACAGTGCCTGGCATGCAGGAAATGTGAGAGTGGCCCTGGAAGAGAGGAACACAAGGCACAAGGCTGGAGGTGGTCTCCCTGTATCCCAGGGTGGTTGTTATCCTCTCTGTTGGAAAACCTTCAGTACCTGAAGGGCGTAGCCTGGTTCACACTGGAAAGACACAACGTCGTTCACCAAATAGCGCTCGCCAATCTTGAGGCCGTTCCCAGGGACAGGGGGCTCTGGGCAGCTGGACAGACCAACAGCTGTGGAGGCAAGAGGAGGATGAGTGCTCCAGGGAGAGGGATGGGGTCTGTGCTGTAGGAATGGAAACACATCCTTTCATTTATCCCATTCCCCTGTCTACCAACCACCTCCACCACTGCTGGTGGGAAAGCCTGGTGGCCTTGGGATTCTCCACCCTGATCAGGTGGTGTTTCCTGGGACACAGGGCATCCTGGGACACAGGGCATGTCTGGGATCCACATACACATCTACTTGCCTTCACTTTACCTGGAACACACTTTTTTCCACATACAAATGTGTCACAAATCACTCTGGGATTCATGGTCAAAAATATTTCTGACCGAACCCTGACGCCTCGATGGAAGAGCTGTGCCTGTGACACCACGTCCGTGGCAAAGCAGAGACCAACTTGCTCTCAAGGGCTCCCAGACCCAAACACCCACCAGCAACCCTCCCCATCCGAGGTCTGTATGCACCTTTACCAGCCAGGCAACACCTGACAGAAGACTGAAGAGGACGACTTCTGCTGTCCCTCGCTGGCAACACCAAGGGCATGCACTACGTGATCCCTGGGATCTGTCCCTTTCAGGGCAGAACAGCCCAGTTTCATCCCAGTTTCATCCTCCAACCCTGTTCCTCCTGTTTTCACTTACAGACTGGATTCACCACGAGGTAGAAGCAGCAATAAGCACGGCTGCTCCTCCACACCACTTACAGGACACAGCCTACCAAAATCTCATCCAACCCTGCTTCCATCTGAGCCCTTTAATTTCCAACTGGGAACATCCTGCTGCAAACCCAAGGAGCAAGCCCTGAGGTCATGTGTTGGGTGGTGTGCCTCCTTTACACACTCGTCAGCCCCCCTCTCCCTTCTGCAGCTCCAAACAGAGATAAAACGCAGCCTGTTGTCTGCAGCCACCTCACACCCTCCGCAGCCCAGCTCCCTGCCAGCACCTCCCTCGCTCTCAGTGCTGGCAGCTGGCATGGAAAGATAACCTTCTGCATCGCTGCAAGGGCTAATATGCTGCTTAAACTCCACAGGCCGCAGGCTGAGCCGAAAGCAGATGTAAAGAGAGGGGAAAAAAAAGCACTGAGAAAGGAGCTGCTGCCTTCTCCTCCTGAAACGCCAGTCACGCTTCCCAGCAAGAAAGCACGTAGTGCCTCCCCACACACGGCTGTGCTGCCTGACCTTCAGAGAGAAAACAGCTTTAAATAGCTTCCCAGAGCAGTGGACACTGAGTTTTGCTCAGCCCTAGATTGTTCTTGCTCTGCTTTGGCTTTGCAGGGTGCAGAGGTAAGAGCTTTGTCTGAGGAATGCAGCGAGGGAGGAAAGGGAGGGGGAAAAAACCCCCCAGTCCTTTAGCTCAACTCAAAACTTCCTGGCAGCACCTCTAACCCAAGGCAAAAACCTGGGGCTCAGGGATGTGAAATTCCAACTGTACAAGCAAAGGAAAAATAAACTATTTCCAGCTGCCCTGAATAAACCAGCATCTATTGATTTTCACAGCAAAGGAACCAAACAAGCCTGATGACCCCAAGCCTTACAAAGAACCTGAACGTGATCATTGCAATGGGGAGATACGATCCTCCAAGAACTTACTGACTGAAACAGAAATGGAGAAGAAAGAGTTGCAGCAAGAGAATTTCTCTAACAACATCCACTTTGCCAGCTCCCAGAGAGCAACCTGGGGTGCAATCTCTCTCCCTGATCTTCTCAGTTGCTGTGATCTTGCTGGATCCATTAATGTGCTTGGCTTCAGTCTGCAAACCCAGTCAGACCTGGAAAGCTGAGCACTAGTTGCTCCCCTAAAAGCACAGGCTGTGCAGCCAAACAGCTACACCAGTTCTGTGGGCACTTTACAACACGAAATTCATTCTCAAATCTGTTTGCTTCTCCAGGAAAAAATAAACAGAACATGGGTTGGCTTCAGAGACAAGCACAGGATCTGTCATCAGGACCAAGTGTTGGACAGGGCGGCCAGCAAGGAACGAGGATGTTTACATTGCCCCAAGGAAGATCGTGTGAGCAGGGACAGCAGCGCCAGCACGCCTCTCACCAGCTCTCCATCGCTCCTACCAGCACCAGAGCAGAGCCAGACCAGTGCCAGGCACTAACTGGTCCCCTGAGAGATGCACAAAGACCAGACCGGCTCCCAGCCCCGCTGCATCCATATCTCTAGCACACTGCAGACACACAAGCCTGCTTGCTTTCCTGGCTGCCAGCTAAACATTCAGTGTCCATGATGTGCTGAACAGCGCTGAGAGCTGCCAATCTGCACCTGCCTGACACTGCCCATGCTGCAGCCAGGCTGCACAGCAATAATTCAAGCCCTCTGTGCTGTACCATGGGCGAGGGAACAGCCACCGACACTGGGACACCTCTCCTGAGCAGACATCTGCTCTGATGGCAGGAATCAAAACACAGACATGGGGGAGAAGGAATTTTTGGCATCATTACCCAAACCTGCCAGCCCTTTTCTCAAGAGACTCTCTTCCCTGCCATGTCTTCCAGTTTGAGCCTGGTTTGTTCTCCTACCACTGAGGATTGCTTCTTTAAATACTGTCTCTGTGTATCATCATCTGTGATGATGTTTTTCGGTCTGGATACCCCAGAACTGAAGGCAGCTTTGCATCAGACCTACCAGAAGCAGAGTGGTCCGTTCAGTTTGGATGTTGGCATAATCCATAATGGATGCACCCCCCAAATGTCCATCCCAGAGGATGGGGGAAAGGAGCAGGTGCCCACGCTTCGGGGGGTGCCTCCTTTGGAACATGATCTCAGAACTTCCCCTTTAGCTCATACCAATGATCCTCCCTGAGTTGGAGGCTGCAAAAGGAGCGTGACTGTGTATTCCTACCAGTCAGGATGGAAATGATGCTGTGACCAGTATCGAATGCCTAGGAAAGCCTGCAGAGAACAGGCGGTCCCTTCCAGCCTCCAGCAAGCATCATCTGAGGCACTTCCCAAGCAAAGACCCCAGTGCCATGTGGAACAGGACAACTCTCCTTGAATTTTTAATGCTTTGGCCTCTACAACTTCTCCTGTGCTACAGCACAGGAACCGAACCGGTGCCACAAAGTGCAGCAGCAGCAAGACAAGGGTCACCCCATGACCCCACATCTCCTCTGCTGCATCTGCTCTCCATCTAACACTCACTCCCCTCTCTGCAGCTTGACAGCAGGGAACCACACATGCACAGGCCTCAAAGCTCACTGCCCTTCCCCACTGAGCAGCCCTGCTTCTACAAGGCAACAGCTCCGTAACCATTCCCCAGCACTCAGAGGAACTGTGAGATCAAGGCTGAATTGCTCTTACTTTTGTATTCCAGGTGAAAGCCAGCAGCAGAGACACTGATATCCGAATAGAAATGCAGATAGAGCTGGTTTGAAGTGCTGTTCAGCAGCGCAGGCACTGTAGTTCCTGGGAAAACAAGAGGTGCACAAAGACACTGAAGAGGATTCTTTCTTCCTCCTCAGTGTCCTCCGAGACTAGCTGCAGAAGAGGCTGAGAACAGAAAGTCCTTTAACTTAACAAGCTCTGTTGGTTTTGATCAGGTTCTAATGAGGCCAATTGAGAAATACCAAGGGCTCTCTGCAACAGCCTTTGCAAATCTGCTGATGAATTCCATCATGGGAAGTTTTGCCACTTACAGACCAGACAGACTCAAAAGCATCGAGAAGGGAAACAGGGATGAGAAACAGCGTGGGTGGAGCATGGGTCCCCATCCCCATGAGGTCCAGATTCTCTCTCCTGCCTCATTCCCTGGAGCAATTGGCAGCAGCAGGTCAAAGCAGCCCTGGCTCTGCTGGGTTTTTATGCAGGACCCTTCTCCTTACCAACCTCAAAGCAGCTTGAACACCTTTGTTCATTAAAGCAGCAAGAATTGGGGCCACTGGTTTGGAGCAGCTCTGCTATTTTAAAGCTTGACGATGCTCTTGGGACTGTTTGGTGCTCGTTGCTCTCCCCAAAGCCACCGTCCCACTGCTGAGCAGAGGACAGGCTGGTTTGTGGTGCCTGGTGAGGTCACCCTGCCGAGAACAGCAGTCTGAGCTAACCTCACCCAGCCCAAGAGCGCTGCAGGAGCTCCCACACTGTAGAAGTGCTCATGGGTTTTTCCAAAAACCCCCAACCCTCACCCACTGGTCTTGTGTTCAAGGCTCTCCATCAGTATGTTCTGCAGGGAGGCAGGAGTCCAACACCCAACTCCAAGCCCAGGACTCCCTTTAGCAACATACTTAAATCCATGTCCAGTTTCTGAAGCACTTAAGCCTGTGCTTTATCTTACAGATGTGCTGAAGCCCAGCTGATGTGAAGAGGAATTAAGCATCATGCACTGAGGGGCCTCGCTGAGCACAATGCTGAGCACGTACCAGAGAAACTTCCCAGCATGGTGGCTGTGTTATCTCCTCCATCAAACACTTCCAGGGAATCCCAGTTCTGCTCAGTTACAAAACTGATCACCTGTATCTGAAGAGAAAAAAAAGAGATGACATTACACCTCCTGTAATCATGCCAACAAACCAGATAATACCAATTAACAACACTAAGTCAGCACTGCTGTTTATCCATGGTAGTGAACTAGTAAAACTTGGAGACCAGTTGCCTTTGACCACAACCACTTCATTATCCAGCTGTTTCCAGCAACTCCACATTCCAAACTTCTATACTGGGGGGCTGATTCCTGCTGCTCCATAACTTCCCAGCTACTTTACAGCAGCTGAGGACCCCAAGCCTTCTCTTCCTCTGTATGGAGAAACCCCTGAAGGCTTTTACACCACTTTCACAGCAAAGCAACCACTACCAACCCAACAGCTACAATAAAAACAAACCCACATTAAGCCACCAGGTTTTTTTAATCCCATGAAGTTTCTGCAACTGTCTGTGCAGAGATTTGTGTTCCTCAGTTACCATTAAAATGGGTTCAGCCTTTCAGTGCCTCACTAAGAAAAACAAGCTGCACTGTACGTCCTGTTTTTGAATGGCATGAGGGTGTCAGACAGCAAACCTGAGAGAAAGCCAGCAGGATCTGGGAAAAAAACCCCAACAAACAGCTTTATGGGCTCTAGAGAGAATTTCCCAACACTGAGAACCTCAAATTCCACTCCCAGGCCAACAGCCTCACTTGAAAAGGAGCCGTAAGGACACATCAGGAGTGTCACTGGCACGACACTGCCCCAGCGAAAGTCTTTGTCTCGGTGCAGTGGGGGATGTGGGGGGTTTGGGAAGAACATGCTGGAATCTCAGAAGCCTGGGAGGCAGAATTCCCTGTCCTTCCCACCCCCACACTCCAGATGCGGAGAATCACAAGGTTGGAAAAGACCTTTAAGACCATCAAGTCCAACTTGAGCCTCAACTCTCCAAGCTCCCTTTTGGTGAGGATTCCCCACTGATGTATGGTTATCCTGGTGAACTGGACAGTTCCACTGCCTTAGCACAGAGCTCAGCAGGGCTAGAGAGTGCCAGGAGACTGCCATGCACCTCAAGTCTCTGCTGTGCACACACACATGTGCACACACACGCGTGCACACCCTCTCCCTTCTCTCTGTGAAGCCCCCATCCCCGTTATCCTGCAGCGTTCTTCTTCTGGATTTACTCATCCACTCCAAAGGTCTCACTTGCCTTTGCCCTACCAAACAGAACACACACACTTAAAAAATAATCATAGTAATTTAAATAAAAACAAATTTAAACTCAAACCCCATTACTTCTGCCACTTCCACCTTTTTCCTCCCTGATTTATTCCCAGTAACAAACCAGGCCATAAAGTTCCTGCAAAGTTTTTTTATTGTTGGTTATTTTTTTCCCCAAAAAAAGAAGTGAAGTTCATCTAGCAGAAATTGCAGTGACCCCTGCAGAGCCATTACTGATCACACTGACCAAGTCAATACCTTTCAGTCTGCATAATTACACCCCTATTGTGATTTACATTATTGAAGGAGAATAGGGATTGAGAAGGTGCATTTTTTTTGCTCTTACATTTCCTAAATTATTTATTTCCCCCCCTCCCAACTTAACGGAATAAACACTTTTAAGGTCCTAATTCTGGTCTGACGTGGATTCACAAGGGATCTACATCTATTTACTGCCATGTATATAAATTAATTCGCTCAGGAAGGTTGCTACAGGGATGAATAATTCATGGCAGAAGTGCCAGCTCGTACACTGATTACATAAAAGTCCTGCTAGTGACTCGCTGCTACCAAGAAAGCTTTACTTTCACCTCCTCCTCTGATTTACAGTTGTTTAACCTTTAATTGTTGTACAAAATGAGGGTAAACTGATACTTAAATTAGCCCCTAATAACTGAGAACATCTTGCACAGGGAAGCGGCTGGCTGACCAGGGAAGCGGCTGGCTGACCAGGGAAGCGGCTGGCTGACCAGGGAAGCGGCTGGCTGACCAGGGAAGCGGCTGGCTGACCAGGGAAGCGGCTGGCTGACCAGGGAAGCGGCTGGCTGACCAGGGAAGCGGCTGGCTGACCAGGGAAGCGGCTGGCTGACCAGGGAAGCAGAGCCCATCCCAGTTGGCCAGGTTGTGCTGTGAGCAGGTGGAGCACGATGGGTCAGGCTCTGTGCCCATCACCCTGCCTCTGGGCTGCTCCCCGACCAACAACTCCTGCATGGGGCCAAATGCCTTTCCCCATCTCCCAGAAGACTTCTAGTGGAAGCCCCAGTGTCACAAGCCAACATGATTGAGGGGAGATGTCATCCTGTGACTGGTCTATGGCTAGAGGTGAGAGGTGATGGGTCCCTTGCACCAATGGCACAGTGTTCCCTGTGCAGCCTGGCACAGAGGCAGCAACCCTGGGACCAGTCCATAGGGACTCTGGCCAAGCCTCAGAGCTAAAGCATCACAGCACTGCCCCTCACCAAAACTTCCCACTCTACACCTCAAAACCAGACTTAAGGCTCCAGCAGTGCCAAAGACAGACTTTTTCTTTGCCTGCATTCTGTGTTAGACCCCAACACATCCGTTTCCCTGGCAAGAGCCCACATCCAGCAGAAATTAAAAAAAAAAAAAGGAAAAAGAAACCTTTAAAAACACTTTGGCATTACATTTTCCAGTTTGACATGTGAGAGCTGCATTTGCACAACCAAAGAGGTGAGAAACAAGTACTTATGAATAAAGACACGCTTTTAACAGCCTGCTGGAATACCCACTTCCCTCTAAGCTTAGCAGACATGTGCAAAAACAGCTCCCCAGGCTGAGAAGTGGCAGTGAGCACTCAACATAGCACCAACATCTATTTACGTGGCGTTAAAAATTAAGGGAATTATCACCTCCCCATCCCAGGAGCCCTGAGCAACTTGCCAACTGCCCCAACTGTTCAGATGTTTGGCTGAGCTGAATGGATCCTCCTGCCACGCTTTGGAGAATGGCTGAAATTTCAGAGGAACCACAAAGGTATCGACAGTGAGCTCTGAGGGTTCTGAAAATGCTGCTTTTAAAGGGTTCAGGAAAGGAAGAACAGAGTGGAATTTGTTGGACTGGGCACAGGAAAAACCTCTGTCCCTGGCAGAGGGCATATGATTATTCCTCTGGATTTGTGCTGTTTTCCTGCGATGCTCCCACTGCTTTTCCCACTGGCTCTGCCATCCCAGACCCTGGTTCAGGTTTGGGTCCTCATGGCAGCACCTGGTCCCAGACCCTGGTTCAGGGTTTGGTTTGGGTCCTTATGGCAGCACCTGGTAAGAATCCCTGTCTTGGAGAGCAGAACCATGACCCAGCCAGGCAGCGCTGCTGCTGTGTGCCAACAGCTGAGAGCGCTGCTGGGAGGGAGGAACACACCTACAAGTCTATCAAGCTACATCAGAAAATTAAAGCACTTAAGGAACAAAACCCTTGCAGACAAATTGTCATGAAGGAGGAGAAGGAAACCCTTTGGTAACGAGGTCCATGGAATGACTCCATCGCCTGTGTATCAGCTGATGTCAGCGAGATGCCTTGAGGATGAGGCTGAAGGGGAACTTTATCTAAGGTTTGGTCTCCAATGTGGGACTGAATTCTTGACATCCTCTAGCCTGAGGGGCTATTTCTGCTGAGGAATGATATGGAGCACAAAAAAGACCTGGAGAGAGAGCTCCTTTACCTGGAGACGATGAGCAGCAAAGCTGTAATTGTATAACCACCCTGCTGCAACTCTGCTGGCATAACAAATCCAGGCAGGCACTGCGAGCAAGCAACTCTTCTTGGTGTAGCTTACATTGCTCTCAACATTGCATAATTAAGTGGTACAAAGATATATACCCAAAATACCACAATTCTTTTGTTACACCAGAGCAGCCACGTGGCTCCAGCTGATTTCTAATGGAAGGTGCCTCCAGGAGACAAAAAATCCTGTGAAATACTGCCCACTTTGGGCAATCACGATGTCAACTGGTGTCTGGCTCCAGAAAACCACACATCCACCCCGTTCCTACAAGCAATTTCAGACCATGCAGCCCCTTCGAGCACACCAGATACCATGTGTGCTCTTCTGGAGCTCAGGCCACAGCTGCTAACACCTCACCTGTATCCCTGCTCCTTCGGGGACCGTGATCTTCCAGACACAGTTGAGGCTGTTCAGGTAGGGCTCAGGGAAGCCGGGGGACAGGATGGTACCTTTGCGCTCGGTCAGATTCCCCCCACATGGCACTGAAATAAGCACAGTGACACGGGAGGGCGTCACACAACACACTTCACAACACCCTTCTCTTCAAAACAAAACAAGCAAGTGGAGCCGGCTCGGGATTAAGGAGTAGGATTTGTGGGAAGAACCCTCTTTGGGGTGACCGTAAGATCCACTGGCAGCAGCTGCAGGGACAGGGAGGGGATTGTCCCTCTCTGCTCTGGCCTCGGGAGGCCCCAGCTGGAGTCCTGTGTTCAGAGCTGGGGTCACCAATACAAGAAAGATGTGGGACTGTTGGAGAGGGTTCAGAGGAGCCACGGAGATGATCAGAGGGCTGGAGCAGCTCCCCTACAGAGAGAGGCTGAGGGAACTGGGCTGGTTCAGCCTGGAGAAGAGAAGGCTGTGGGGGGACCTCATTGCAGCCTCCCAGTCCCTGAAGGGAGCAGAGGAACAGGAGGGGAATCAGCTTGTTCAAGGGCAGAGACTGGCAGGACAAGGGGGACGGAGTGAAGCTGAAGGAGGGAAGGGTGAGATGAGATACTAGGGGGAAGTTCTGTCCAGAGAGAGTGGTGAGGGGCTGGAACAGGCTGCCCAGAGAGGGGGTGGGTGCCCCATCCCTGGGGGTGTTCAAGGCCAGGTTGGATGGGGCCCTGGGCAACCCTGTGTAGATTCAGGCCTTGAGATTGGTAGCCCTGCCTGTGGCAGAGGGTTGGAGCTCTGTGATCCTTGGGGTCCCTTCCAACCCAGACCAGTCTATAATTCCATGACACTGGGCATACCAGCCCAGGAAACTCAGCCATGAGGAACTGCTCTCCTCCAAGGATGGTGAAACCATCTTTGGGCAGCTCTGCTTTATACTAGATGTTGTCACCCCACAACTGAGCATTACATCTAAAGGTCCCTTCACTGACACCTGGAGCCAAGCAGAAAGGTCTGAAATGAGGCTATTTTGGGGTTTTGTTGTTTTTTGGGTGAGTCACATTGGGTTTTTTTTTAAACACCCCAAAGGATTTCATTCATTTTTCAAGCACTAATTACAGAACTGCTTTGCCTTTCCTCCGCCCAGCTCCCAAACCCCCAGATACCTACCCACACAGGTGGGAACCGACACGTTCCACTGTGCCAACGCCCCGGGCATGGTGAGACACTCGATGCTGCGGGAGCCCTGGAGCGCGTAGCCAGCGCTGCACTCAAACCGCACCACCGCCCCCACCGCGAAATCGCTGCCCAACCGCCGGCCGTAGCGGGGCTCCGGGACAGAGCTGCACTGGGTGGCACTGGTCCGAGGAACCGCTTGCATGGCAGGCAGGAGAAACCAGCAGGGGAGGGTGGAATCACCAAGGAAGAAGAACAAACAAAAACCCAAACCACAACTAGTTAGAGCCAAATTGGGAAATACAAAGTGCCAAGTTAAGGAGCCGTTAAAAACAACACAGGAATCTGATTATATCTAATCCCCAGACATCCATACGTGACCACTGAGAAGAAAAGGAAACAGCATTTCATTCCAGCTCCTGAGAATTCAAGTGATACTTGAAAGAAAAGCAGCTAGGACATTAGAGAACCATGTGTGCTTTCTAAGATGAGACTGTTTGCCTTCAGAATACTTACAATCGCCTCAGAAAGGTCATTTCTAAATAGGGAAACCAAGGCACGCAGCAGTGGCTTGCCAAAAAACTTGGATTGCCACCTAATTCTAGAGCTTCAGCAGAAAAACTCTTTAGTGCTGCTGATCCCAGCCTTGGTCCTACAAAGGAGAGAGGTTTTAAACAATCTTCTTCAGGGCGGGAAGGGTAAGAGAAAGAAAAGGGGAATTTAAGTTGTGATGCTGCAGCGCTGATTGCTGAAATTGCCTGTGCTGCTGTTCAACACCAGGAACAACCAGCAAAGAAAGAAATGGAGAGGCTGACAGACAAGCAAGGGGGAAACGAGTCAAGGAAATGCCTGTGGCTGAGGAAGAAATCAATCTGTATTTCCCTCTGAGTTGCTTGACAATTTGTAAGTGTTTAACGCCCAGGCTGCTGGGAAGGGAAACACATGGAGAGGACGAGCAGATTAGCTGTATCATTTGATTTTAATTGGATTCGGAGAGATGTCAAATGTCAAACCCACTGTCAAAGGCATCATGCCAAATGATCAGCAAGAAGCTGAAGTCCTACGTGTGCCAGTGGTCTGGGGAGGGGAATGGAGAGGCAGGAAGGACCTGGGTGTTTGGGGCAAATCCATGGCAGCCAGGTGACTCATGGATCCTCAGGCCTGCTCCAATAACCCCAACTTGGCCCTGTGTGACTTGGCCTCTCTCCAAACCATGCAGAGTGTCATGCTCATGTGCCCAACGCTGTGGCTCCACTCTCCAGTTCTATCTACTTGTGACCTGGCACTTCCAGCTCCTTCACCTCGGGGAACGGGCCATGCTTGGGTATCGCTGGGTGAGAGAGGCTTTGGGAGAGGAAGCTAGCTCCTTGGTTGTGGAAAAATGGGAGCAAACACCATCACAGCCTGGCCAGGCAGATTAAAACCAGGGCTGGCTCCTTTTCCTCTGGCTTGCCAGGCGGTCATCACCCAAGCGCATACAGCTCCTAACTGCTGGGCAGGAGGGAGGAGCCAAGCTCTACTGATTTAATCAAAACCTTTGCTTGGCTGGAACCTTTAAAGATTTACTATCAGAACTACAGTCGTTTCACAGTAATTAGGCAGAAACTCAAGAGGACGGATCTCTGGATACTCCAAAACCCAAACCATACTTCACATCGCCCCCAGGGAAGGCACAGGGTGCCCCTGCCACCTCGTCCCCACTTTACAGCAGCTGAGCCACAGATAACTGTGCGAAGCATGTGGGTGACCTTCTGTCTTCCCACCAGTCTGTGCATCACTTTCTATTTACTACCTGAAAATCTCTAAGTGGGACTTGCCCAATGCAATGCAAACTGCTGCCGAAAGCATCAAGGGGCCAAAGTTTGACAGCAGGAGACCCGAGCCTACCACGTGCCGAGCAGAAGGATTTCACAGAGCTGCCAGACGACTGTTCAGCTGCTTACACCCAGCAACGTGCTAAAACGCCCTTGGGGAAGATTGTTGGGGTATAAATCTCAAGAACTTGCTGTGTCCTCAGGGCACGACTCAGTGAGATCCTTCTGACGCTGATCCTGGGACACACCAGGGCTGAGGCTGAGTGAAAAGGAAAGGTCTGAACATCAAGTATCTACAAAGCCAGGCAGCAAAATTCACTGCCACCAAAATAATCTGCTGTGAGATCTCCTGTTGGGATGGGAAACGTGCAGTAGGTGCCAGAAGCAGTTTGGTTTGGGACTTTTCATGACATCACTGCACCATGACCCTTGAGACATTTCCAGAACATGACTGTACTCACCTTGGTAGACAAAATGAAAACCTTTGGCTGTAGATTGACCTTTGGAACTGAATTTGATGAGAATCTGGTTGGTGGTAGCTAAGGGTAGTGATTCACCTAGATGATGAGAAAGAGATAAAACAGGAGAGACAGCTCACAGACTGTGATTGCACAGAGCGAGGTGCTCAATGGCAGGCTGTACCTTTAGGTTGCTTTTCCCAGCAGCAACTGGGACACGTTCCCTACCTGTATGAGAGCCTGAGAGGGAGCTGAGGAGCCGGGAGTGCTGGTTGGGGCCATCGTGGACTTCGATGATATCGTTGAGTGCTGTCTGGAAGAAGGCGAACTGCCCGAAGACCACTGCCAAGAGAGGGAGCGCCGGTCGGGGCGGGCAGCAGGCTGGACTGTGCTGCCATCCCCACGCAGCCAGGGCCCAGAGCAGAGGCATTTCAGCTGCTTTTATCTCAGGAGCTTGGCAGAGATAAAGAGGGCCTGACTGACAGCCCTGGAAGATGGGAGCCCTTTGTTTATCCACAAAGTAGGCACAACAGAAGCAGCAACCAGCCTCCCCCGTGTTCACTTGCCAGTACGCTTTAACACTGATTCATAGGCCAAAAGGGATTCTTTTATGAATCACCCCATTTGCCTGCCTACAGAACACAAGGTATATAATTTCACCAACGGATAATTATTATTTATTATTTGTATTGAACCCCTGGCATGCAGCTGGCTCCCGCTGGGGTGGGCATTGTACGAAACCTGAACAAAATAACAATCCCTGTCCTGAGGAACTTATTTTCCTAGATTGGCCATCTCTGCTCAGGGAGAAGGACTGCAGAGAGGCAGCCCTCCCATTTTAACAACAGTCACTCCTAAGCCTGTCTACAGACCCTGCGAAGCAGGGAGCTGTGCGGTGCTCCGGGTCTTACTGCACACACTGTAAATGCACCCTGGGGCAGGCAGAGCTCAAAAACAGGGGAGAAAATCATAACAAGAGGATCAGAGCAGGTTTTTAATTACAGCAAAGAGACTTCAGTTATTTATCTTCATTTTTCAGAATGTAACAACAGGTTTTTTCCTCCCAAATCCGTGCTAAGAAAGTATTTTTTTCTCCCTCCCCTTTGTCTCCTCTCCCAGCTTTGTATATTCAAGCTCTAAGTGCCCAGTAGCACATTCACAACATGAGAGGTGCCCTTGCTGTGAAATTCATCATGCACCAAGCTACGACATTTGATTCCTGCATCCTCTGGTTTCCAGCACAGCTTTGATTCTGGGAACCACTGAAAAAGTTGATGGTAGCACAGCCCTGACGCCTGCTGTACACAGAACCTGAGGAGCGAAGGAGATGGGAAACGTGTTAAACATTCACTACCAAGGCTTTTCCTGCTTGTTTTTAATGGAGCTATTGAAAGGAAGCAGGTGGGGAAGAGAAACTCATTTAGCTGTCATCCTACCCTAGGCAAGAGTCAACCTTGCAGATCAAGCCCTCTGGTTATACTGGTTTGGAGATGGTATCGAGATGGGCTATGGTAAAACAGGTCTGGAGGTGTAGGAGAGCAGTGCGGGGATTTTAAGGCAGATAGACCCAGGAACTCAGCTGTAACCCACACGGTGGCAGAAGGGCGACAGGAGCAAAGGGAGCTTTTAACTGACACCTGATCCTTCTTTCACACCTTGCTATCTCAGCAAAGGAAATCACAAACAGCCGAAAGCACCGCAGGGACTCGCTGGATCGATACCGTGCGCTGAGCAGCGGTGTTCAAAGAGCAGAATTTAGAGACCTTCACCTGCCTGAGCTGTCAGCACAAGCGCTCCTCGAGAACTTTAAATTCCCTTCAAACAAGGAAATATGTTAACCAATCCTAATATCCAGCTAGCTGCCTCCAAGGTTTCCACAGCGCTGCTCCTTCTTGCATTCAAGCCCTGACCGAAATGAAGCAGCGTTGGAGCCTATGAAAACAATGTCTGGTTGCTGAAAGGGATCTGGCTTCTGTTTCCTAGACTCACAGAATGCTTTGGGGGTTGGATCTAGTGTTCAAATTTAATCTACAAGTTATTTAAAAATAAAAACTAGTCCTAGAGCTCCACAGCCCCACACCCACAAAGCTGTACGCTCGTGTGCGGCTCCACGCAGACGGATTGTTTAGCACCACACTTAGCGTGTGTTTATGGTAAATACATTTTGTACTCTCAGAGGCCCTCTGAGGCTGCTGCTAGCATTAATCACCATGAATTATTTTTTTGCTGATTTTTCAACTCTGCATGACTGGATACAGAGCAGGAACGGGAAGGGGAATAGCAAGATGGTGGGTTTTGTTTGGGTGTGTTTCCATCCCCTGGTTTTTAAGATTTTGGAATTCAGAAGTTCCCACCACCCTTTCTGTCCACAACAAAGTGTGAACAGTGTCCAACAGTGCCACTTACTATCTTCCAATCTCCCTTATCACCATTTATACACACACTTATTTTACTGCTTTGTTCAAACAAGGGAAAACAGCCCAAATGAGGGAGTTGCCCAGACAGCGAGACAAACTTTCAGAAACCATCCCACAACAATACCGTAGTCCTTTGGCACAACGATGAAGTACAAGCAGACTTGTCCACTGGTGTAGTTCTGGGGGTAATTCGGAGAGAGGACGACACCATCCGAGCCCGTGTACTGACCACCACAGGGTGCTGTAAGAGAAAGCCAGGAGGAGATCAGGGAGCCTGGACCTTCAGACCTTCTCCTGCTGCTCTGATCTGCCCACGTGCTGCGGCGCTGAGCAACAGCAGCTGCCCCCAGCCTGATTCCAGCTTCAGGCACCACAGCTCTTGCTGCAAGTTCTTATTAAGAAAAATAAGGCTTAGCCTAAACCAAGTTCATGCCTGCTTCACATTTAATTACCAAGACTATGGCAAGGCTCAGGGATGCCACGTATGGTGGTGTAGACTAATGAGTGATCTACACTACTCTCCAACCTGACCTTAAAGCTCAAGACCCTCCTTCACTTTCCACCCTTTCTCCAGCAGGAATGGCATCCTCCCCTTTCCACCTTTCCAAGTCAGGGGTTTCATTCTTACAGTCACCACAGACTGACAGCTCTCTCTCAACTCGCTCCTCAGATGAACAAGTTCTGACCGCAAACCCATCATTTAAACCATCTTCTCATTAAGCCAGAAAACTAAACAAAATAGCCCAGAACTCCTACCAAAAAAAGTACCTCCTGCTTTCTCAGCAAACCCTGACCCTGCTCAGGAAAGCACATGCATAAGGGCTTCAATTAGTGTGGTACAAGTTAAATGAGTGTTCACAGCTTCCTGAGTCCGGCCCTGCATTAGGGACAGGGGATTTGACATGTACATCATCTGTTGTGTCCTGATCTCTGTCTCTCTCAAAAGAAGGTTCGAGAAGCCTCCCATCAGTCAGCTCTTGCTGACCTCTGGGTGTGAAAAGATAGAAAAATGATGAAATGCTGAGAAAAACCCTCTCTGTCCCCCTGGCAGTGGCTGAATGCAGCAGTAACACCAAGTTTATTATGAGATATGCTACAGGCAGGTTGGTCCCTACTCCCCTTTCCCCTTCAGCCTTACCTGTGCAGGTGGGTCGAGGTTTGTTCCACGTGGGTTTTCCGTCCCCTCCCATGACACATGTCAGCGTGGAGACCCCTTCAATGTCATAGCCACCGTCACAGTAGTAGGTAATGGTAGATCCCAGCTTCAGATCTGTCCCCACTCGGGTGCCGTTCTTTATCGCCCCGGGGTCAAAGCACGACTCCCGGGGGTTTTCTGAGGGAGAAAACAGCCAGGGCCTTCACTGCTCTGATAGGCCACTCTACAATTCTGGTCAAATACTTGTTTTTTTGGCTTTTCTCATCTGGGAATCTCTCTTAAGTGCATCACTAAGGCTAAACATTTGCATAGTTATATTTCCAGTGTTCTCCCATGCTGCTGAGCTGGGGAATTCCACGGGCCAGATTCTGGTCCAGGCTATTCTGTGATGCTCAGCTCCAGTACAAGTGCATGGGAAGAAGGAAGGCTGAAGATCCCACATAGATTTACCAGCACCCAAAATCACAGAATCATAGGGGTTGGAAGGGACCTTGAGAGCTCATGGGGTCCAACCCCCTGCCAAAGCAGCTCCCCAGCTCATATTGCACAGGTCGGCATCCAGACGAGTCTTGAATATCTCCAGAGAAGGAGACTCCACACCCCCCAGGCAGCCTGTCCCAGGGCTCCCTCACCCTCACTGGGGAAAAGTTCTTCCCCATGTTGCTGTGGAACTTTCTGTGCTCCAACTTGCAGCCATTGCCCCTTGTCCTGTCCCCACAGACTACTCCAATCCAGGAGGCAAAGCTCTGATTTAACCACCCACACTCCTGCTCCTTCCTTGCACAGGGGACAGGCTGCAAGGAGCTTTGCAAACCAGGGTGTATAAACATGGGCTGAAGGCACACCCTGTCTCAGATGGGCCACATCTGCTCACGTTGTCTCCTCAGCACACCTATCATTCCCGGATCTAAGAGCTGTCTGCTCTCTCCATGGCAATCCGCCGTGCCATGTGCTAGCTGGTTGACTCTCCAGATGTGCAGCATGGCTGCAATTATGGCAAAATGATTACAAGCAGTTAGACAAAATGAAGACATTTTTCTCTCTGTTCACTATGCCCTGCAGAGTTAAAAACCCCATTTACATATGAAAATTCCAGTAAAGACTACAGAGCTGTCAGGTCTTGGATATTTCCTTCCTTCTTCTTCTGAAGCCTTTTTTTCTTCTTTTTTCCTTTTTTTTTCCCCCTATTTTGTTATCCCCCTGCACGAAATATAATTAGAGGCTTTGATTAATCCTGCTCTTTTGTCATTTGGAAATTGCTCATTAAAGATGAGGGCTTTTCTGAGAGCAGTGGGTCTGTGAACAATTATAATGTGTTTAAGCATTAAATCATAGGCTTTTAGTTTTTGGGGAGTGGAGGGAGAAGCAGAAAACAGTAAAGCCCCCAGATCTTGCTTTTGTTTCCTTGTTTGCACTGAAAAAACAGGATTAGCTTTTCCTTCACACAACAGCTGTGCCACTGGTGAGGGATCCAGGTAAACGGAGCACAAAAGGATGTGAGATGTTTCCACCCTGAGCCACACGAGGAGACCACTGGTCCTTGCACCACCGGTCCCCTATTTTGGGAGGCCCAGACTGCTCAATGTCGATGCTCCTCACAGACCATCACACACCTGTAGCATCAAACTTGAAATCATGAAGCCCAGGGTTCTCCCCTGTGTTAGCAGCATCTTGCTGCAGGGACTGTGGACAAGCTGTTTGTACTTCAAGCAGCCCCACTCCCCAACCAAAGATGGTCCAGTTTATCTGGTCCTGGGAAGAGACATGTGTTCCTATAAGCATTAGCTACCAGAGCACTCAAAAGAGCTTTGATGGAGAAGATTAGGGTTCTAAGATAAAAGAATTCAACAGTTTTATCCTGTTATTTCTCATGTGTGACCTGACAACAGGTGCTGCTGGGACATCAGACAGACCAGAGTAACCTCGATCATGAGGAGTGATCAAAGCTTCTTCCAGTCACAGCACTGGAAAGCAAAGCCCTTGGGTCTCTGGCCAGCTCAGATGAACACATTCCCTCCTCATTCATCCTTATGCTTGCAAGACATCAGCCAGAGGCTGGAGAAGCTGGAGAAGCCTGAGAAGCCAGCCTTTACCATTACTGTGGGTCAGTGGGACACTGCTGGACAGACCACTCATGGCAGCCCAGAGGTGCTGAAACCCTTCCAGGCATCACTCAGCCAGAGGACTGAAGATGAGCAGTGCAGTTGCATGTCCCAGAGCCCACTGGAGCTCACAGGCCATCTGCAAGTGTAAATGCTTCATCTACTGTTCCAAAAAGACTTCTTCCCTCCGCAAGCCTTCATCTCTCAGCATCACTAATACTTGTTCAACCCTTCCACACAAAAGCTGCACCCAACAGCTTCCTTCTGACCACTTTACGCCTCTCTTGTTATTTCCAACAGTCTCACTGCCTTTCATCTAACAAGTTGATGTGGCTTCAACCTGTCAGTCAGCCTCCCACCCAGCTGTCAGATGCCTTAGCCATGTGCTTGATCTCAGCCTCTGCTCTTGCTTTGAGAGCTCCTGACATCCAGTCGCTCTGTTGACTGCTGAAAAAAGGGGGGATGGGGGGTGTGTGACTGCTGAGCAACAGCCCTGCTGCTCTGGTTGTGTTTTCCTCATTCTTGACTGTTCCTCTGTTCCCTGGAGGGTCTGTGCCTCCAGGGACACCGCTCACCTCAGAGGACGATGCATCCTGACATGCCAGTCCCACGCATATCTCTGGCTGAACACTCCTCTGCAGAGGAGCAGCCCCAATGAGCCTCAGCAGGCTACAAAGGGAGGTGATGGGCTCAGCTTTCTGGAAGTATTTGGGTGAGTGGTGACAGCAAAAGGTTTGTAGAAGGATGTGGGAAAGCCACAGCTTTCCCAGCCTTCAATTTATGAGGCTATGAAGTGAGGACAGCATGGCTTGCTCATCTAGAATTAACATTTTATTTTCACTCAGACACTTCAGGAATCGAGGACTTTACCCTGATGTCCCAATTAACAGAGATTCAGGCTGCCAAGAGTCAAGACCAGTGCCACGAGAACTGGCTCATTAGCCCACAGAAAGCAGAATTTTCTGTGATTCCCCTCTCCTTTCCCAAGGAAAACTCAAAGCCTGGAGGAGCTCCTAGACCAGGAGGTCAGGCTTTCATCTGCACGTTTGAGAACAGCTTCACAAGAGAGCAGTTGTCTGCCCAGAACATCTGTGAACATGTGCAAACCTTTAGTAAGAGCTAAGCCTTAAAAAAACAACCCCAGGAGAGGTTGTCTAGAAGACAGGGCTGCAGTTTTGGTTGGGTTTTTTCCCCACAACACTCATCATATACTGAAGACAGGAAAAAGAACATCAGGATTTTGAAGACCAGGTTTCATAAACGTTATCTTGGTTCAAAAGACAATGCATGTAGGGATACTGAGTTAAAACCCTTCGTTTTCTGTACCCTTTAGCAACTACTGGAGCAGAGACAAATTCTAGGTGTATTTCAATACCTCAAGTGAATCTGCTAGGAGCACAGCTCACAGCTCTCACAGAAACCACACCATTAACTACGCCGATGTTGCAATCATGTGCTTAGTTAAGGATTGTCACTTGAACAGAGCTTAAACAGGATCCTTGAGCATTTCTTCCTTCTCACGAACCCAAAGATCTCCTTCCTACTGCCAAGCCATCCCAAGAAGCAGCTCCTTCCCAGCTGAAATTCCATACTGACGTTGCCCCTGACCCTCTGACTCACTCCAAGGCGTTCCACAGATGGGAACCCAAGCTTGGTCACTGTGAGCACGCGTGGGGGAAGCACACTTACAGCATCCTTGCTAGTAACCTTAGCTTGATTTTTCCATTCTGCTTCACAGCTGATGGTGCATCATGGGTGCAAAGCAGAAGGTACATGTTCATCTATCAGCAACCCTCCTGGTGGCCTCCATCAGTGTAGCTAAGCTGGGAAATTGCCCAGCTGAAGATCTGCCCTCAAACCCCCTTTCTACAGCATCGCTGCATTCCCACTTCACTCTGGCTGCCACGCTCTATGCAAAACCTGACATAATAAAAGCCAAATTCATTCTTCTCTCTCTGTTTTCTCCATTCCTCCTAGCCCCAGAGGACAACTTTCTCTTGAAGAGCCATTGCCCCTGAAACAATTTCAAATGAAGTGCTGCGGCTGTTTGAAATTCACCCAACACACCATAGCTGCAGGCTAGAGCACAGTCCCAGTCCCAGAGAAGATGCAGGATTTCAAGGAGGGACTGACAGATGGCTGCTTTTACCATTTTTTTCCCCAAAAAAAACATTACCAAAAGAGGACTACAAAGCCCCTGGTAATTAACAGTACTTCGCAGGCGGCTGACACAGGTGATATATGGTATGTAGGGAGCTACTGGGGCAGAAGCCTACGTGGGCTGCAGCCCTGACCAAAGCCAAGGAGACAGCTGGGAGAAGACTGTGTCTTTGAACTGTACTTGAGATTCCACAGTGGCAAGGAGCTGAGCTCGGCATTTGATTTCCTTTCACACACGCTCTCCCCTCCTGCATTTCTTTTCTTCTTCCTTCGATTCCCCAAAGTTCTATTTTCTGCTGCTTCTCCGACTTGAATCCCAGGTTCCTTTTAAAGTGCAGGGCAATTAATGAGTGAACTGAAAGCCTCATTCTTTCCTCCCAGCAGTTTGGCTTGGTGGGAAGTACGTAGGCGCGATTAACACTGTAGGACTGTTTAGGAGAAAAACGCATCACACAACCACCCTAATTTAATGAGATTTCATTTGTTAACTACTTTCTGGCTGCCCACAAAGAAAGGAGGGGAAGAAGAAAACCCAAAACTTCATTTTCAGTGAAATTAATTCTAACAAGAGCAAAGAACTTCAGATCTCTTGAATCTGAAGCAGCACTAATTGTCTTTGTCTTATTATTTCATGACTTTACTAGAGGGAAACCCATCTGAGCAGCGTAACTGACAGGAATTGCTGTTTCACTGGTCATTAACCTCTGGTCAGGTAAATTCCAAAGCAGGAACCACAGACAGAGCACAGGAGGAGGGAACTGCCCCAGCACAGAGAGGAGGCAGCACCAGCCACCCATCAGCTCTCCCCAGAAGCTCTTGCTGCTCCCACACACACAGTTGGGCCAACAAGTCTCAACAGCCTGTTTCCCAGCACGAGCCACGGTGGCAGAGCCGCCTCTCGCAGTGGCACACATCCAGCAGCTCTGAAGCCATCAACGCTTTATTCCCACACTGCAAATTAGGCCATGAAGGCCAGAACAAGCCTGAGGAGCCATTTCTTTCTAGCCCTGGGTTTTTTCCACCCCAGTTTTTAATCCTTGTCCTCGGTTCTGCACAGACCTGGCTCATCAGGTCTGACTTTTCAGAACTTCTTCTTTATTTTCACTACAGTTTGTAACAACTCCATTCTTCCACCTACTCAATGCACAAACAAGTAACACGCTCTGCCAAAGCCTTCCTTGTTTTCCCCCAGCTCCCAGAACAGCAGTGCCAGGTCTGTCACTTCTCAGCTTGCTCCATCAACAGAGAGCTAAAAGCACCCCGGGAAAACTCTAACCACTGCCCTTGTCTCTCACCATTAGAGCTGAAGCCACCACAATGTCCTACTTGCTCCTCAAGCATGAAAAAAAGAAGCCACTGCTCTAATAAACACCGATACCTATGAACAGAATGAACTGTGTTAATCTTCCTAAGTATCAGCAAACTGGTACGTAGATGCTTTAGAATCCCAAATGAAGCAAAATGCACAGATTTGAGGAGAGCTCCACTGACCCAAGAGTGCTGAGCATCCACCTCCAAGAGCCTTCATCTCTACATACAGCCACCCAATTATCTGGCACACTCTTGGATGACAGTATCAAGAATTCAGACTGATCCTGTAATGGATGGGTACATCTGCACCTCCTTTTCTTGGACAAAACTGCTCTTGCTGCTAAGAATAAATCTTAAATCCACGGCAATGTGGAGTATTCCCAATGACCAGCTAGCAGTTCAGCTCTGAAAGTTCAAATCTACAATGGAGCAGCACTCTCTGCTCACTGAGGAGAAGGCAGAGCTATTTAAATGCAGCGTGGAGCAAGAAAGATTATACAGAATTCAGCCTGGGCATAAATATGTATTTTCTTGGAATGTCCCTTGACTTTTTTTAAAGACAAAAGATGTAAAACCTTTCTTCTCTGTTAATGAAAGCCCTGCACAGAAGCAGCCACATGTGACTGATGTTCAGCCACATGCCAGTCCTTTTATTCTGCTCTTACCTACTTTACATGCGCTGGGCCCTTCTGCCAGCCTCCAGGATCCCCTTTCCAGCTCCCAATTTTCCCTCCCACGCCTCTTTGGCATGTAGCAAAACAGACTGGAGGATTACTGCCTGAAGAGAGGTTCCACAGGGGGTAGAGCTTCTCCCCTTTGGTTTATGTATGTGGTCTAACCTAAGAGTAAGAGTGGGTAAGATCCAGCTGTTCAGGTGCACCCCAGACAGCTCTTACCTGTGTAGTCAATGACAAATCCGGTGTTGCTGACTGATGCATCGCTTCGGAAAGCGAGGAAGAGGCTGTTGCTGCTGCTCTCGATCCTCTCGGGTAGCTGGGAGCCATAGAAGCTTCCGATCAGGGGGCTGAGCGAATCGGGGCCATCGTAGATGTGAAGGAAATCATAGCCAGGCTCCAAGCTGAAGCTGCAAAACCCAAGGAAGAGCATTTCAAGGGTGAGCTATGGCAGCCCCTGGAGAACAACAGAGACTGTGGTCTTCAGGGCTGAGCAGGCACATGGCTGAGAGACTGCTGCTGCCCTGCCCTTGGCCAAGCACAGGATGCTGCCATCTCTGCTCCACATGCAAGGAACCAGGCACCAGTTTCCCATGCCACACCAGTCATCTGGCTGTGTCCCACAAAAGCTACATGGGGATGGAAGAGGAGCTGCAGCTGAGATATCTGTATGTTCCCCAAATGAAGGTGATGCCTGAGAGCAGATGACAGTCCTACAGGTTGTGTTTGGTTCCCTCAGAGAGGAAAGGATCCCCGTGCAGCCCCAGCTCGCCCAGACAGTGCCCCCACCGCTGGTATCCCCTCCCTGTCCTCACAGGCAGCTGCAGAAGTGGGACCAAGGAACTCTGGGATACATACGTATTAAATACCAGGGCAATGACATAATCAGGAGAGACAGTCAGCTTCCAGTCACACTCCTTCCCTGGCGGGTAGGGCTCCGGGTACTGCGGGGACAGGATCACTCCCGCCGGTCCTGTCAGGATGCCGCCACAGGGAGCTGAAGGCAATGAAGGAAAGGGATGAGGCTTTCTCTTAGAGAAACTTGAGAAAGGGGAGATGAGATGCCAGAAGGGAGAGAGAGATGGACACAGAAGGGCACAGAGAGGCAGCTGGCATGGCTGTCTGATATTAAGATAGGTATTACAAGAGCCTGCAGCACCCTTAACAGAGATGAAGGTTCTTATTCCAGGCAGGGTACACACATGTTATTACCATCCTCCTAAGATGTACATGTGAGTAACCAGAAGCAAAGATGCTGTATGCTTTTCTGCTGCATTTATTTAGCCAACTCCTGGTCCAAGTCTGGATAGCTGCTACGTAAGAGAAAACATGTTGTCTGGGTGTAATGGGCTGTTCGTGTTTATTACAGCCACCACCACATTAAGTGCCAAGCTGATTGAAAAATCAATTATCCCTTTTTTAAGGCTGAGAGTGCCTGCATGTATTTCTAGTACAGCAAATACTCATGACTGATTTATTACTGCCAGCCTTTCTGCAGCCCCTTGATGAGGGCTGATGCTTTAAGATTCCCCTTGTTGCTCAGATCCGTCCTCCCAGATTTGGGAAGGGGAAAGAGAGTGAGGAACACGGGACGTGTTTAATTCAGGTGCCTGGCACCAGCCAGCCTACAGCAATGCAAGCACTGGGTGGGAAATGAGCTAGCATGGGACAGAAATAACACTACAGATCTTGGGAGGACCCTTTGTGAAGGAGTCTGCATTTGTGTGTGGCCTGTGGGCTCTGCTAAAGCCCTGCAAATACACAGGAATCCCCAGATCCCAGGTAAAACATAGTGGGGCTGCTCTCCAAAGATCCCAGCACAGACTGAACTAGAGACTCTTCTCCAAGGCCCAAAAGCAACTTGTTCAGTCAAGTCCTGCTGCAGGTTCCTGCAGGCACAGAGAACTTATCCCACTAGGACAGGCCAGGAAGCACCAGCACAGACAGCAGAGTTTGGTGAGGGTCAGCATAAAACCATGGGAGAACCACAGGCATCTAATTCTGTGTCCTTCTACCTCAACCTTCAGGGTATGTGCCTCTTCCAGGCTGTAGTCAGGGGAAACTTCAGAAGAAACTAAAGCACATGGACTCATTTTTGAGAAGCTGAAGGGAGACAACTGTTCAACACCCCCTGATTTCTTTGAAAATCCCACCCAATGTCTCCAAAGGATTGCAACTAGAAACTGGTCCAAACCATAGCTGTTTGGAGCTGGGTCAGGATACAGACTTCAAATGCCCCAAATCTCCAGGGGCTGTTTGAGCTGAGGCTCCAGTTCAGCCCACATTGTTCAGGGACTGCTGAAGTTGTACAATAAAGATGCGAAAATACATTTGAAATGCTAAATACAAACATAAATTCCAACCCTACGTTAAAGCCTGTTCTCCAATTCAGCCCAACTAGCCTGGTACACAGTGACTACAACACCAATATTATCCAGCCACCGATTGTTCCTCCAAATCCTCTGGCACCGAATAGAGGGAAGGAGTGAAACATTGCTTTCAACTTTTTCCCAGAGCTTATGACTCCTGGAACAAGGCTGCCAAGGCTTCTGTTCCAAACAGACCCAGCACAGTAACACCAAGTCAAATTGGAGACAACCCATGGGAATTCTCCTCGCACCAAGATGAAGCCACTGGCTAAGTTCCTTTGGAAAGGACTGAGCACCCAGCTTCTGGTGTGAAAGAAACTCAGCAGGAGAACGACATGCAACAATCTGACTTAGTTATAGCTCTGGGAAGACTAAAAAGACTGTCTCTACCAGGCTGAAAAGGTGCCACATTAGATCATCAAGATAGTCATTCAGAAACCAAGTCATCCCATGGGGAGCATAAATCCTGCACGTGCTGTAGAAGTTTCCTATCTGGCATTAAATCAGGTGTTAGAATTGGAATTAACTGATTTTTCTTGCTTGGGATAACAGTGCATAAACAGGAACAGAGGTTACAGGGTAAGTAATTTGCAGCTAGCATTTAATTGGCCAGCAAATTTGATGTTTATTGCTCTTATGTGCTTAGCATGACTATTTTTATGTGTTCTGGACATATTAAAAAGAATCACTTTTATGAGCTTCTTTTATTACTTTATGAGCTCAAAGAAAATGTCAGGTAGTTCTTTCTCGTGACAGAATTTGCTGTCTCCTCCTGCAGAAATTATTCACCCATGACCCCAATCCTCTCTCCCAACCTGAGTTTTAAAGAACCCTTTAATTTCAACTTGTCAGGTTAAATATCATCGCTTACATCGCATTCTGTGCTACGAGCTTCCAGCATGGACTAGATTCTCCTTGTCCCAGACACTCTGGGGATACACCTAAAAAGCAGTTCTATGAGACAGCAACCCAAGGCATATATCTACCTTGTCATACACCTCCCTGAACCAGATGGGACTCATCCCCTTCGGATACCTTGCCATGGAACAGGGCAGGGAAGCCAGAACAAGGGGAGGATGAATGAGTGCTCATACCTGTGCAGGAGGGAGGGTCTGGCTGCCAGAAAAATCTGTTCTCAATCTGCACACAAGTGATTTTGGCCTCCCCTTGCAGAGCATATCCTGGATTACACTGGAAGACGATGGAGTCTCCTGCCTCTTTGCTGTCACCACTCCGGCTCCCGTTTTGGGGAATTCCTGGGTCATTGCAGGAAGTGGCAGTAGAAACTGAAAAGTATCCAGAAATATACACTTAATACATATAATTAACACAGGCTTACAGCACCAGCTGCACTTAGACTCTGTCCTTAAAGCCACATCCAAGCAATAACTTCATTCTCCATCTCTCCTCCTTCTGCATCCCTTAAAGTCACCACACAGACACAACCTGGCGTTTACTTTGCACTGAGCATCTGCCACTCCAGCTGGTAAAGGCTCTGGGGACTAGCAAGTTCAAGTGCACTACACAGAGTGCAAGTTTGATGTATAATTGTGCACATGCACATTTACTTAATAAGCTTAGACATCCACTGATCTTACATGGCATTTCTGTAGAATTCTGTGTCAGACACATGCTCTAAGATAAACAAATCCACTAGCACTCTTCACTCCCCTGAAGTGGCAGAGCAATTTAGCCTTTAGCCCTGTGAAGCATCAAGCCTGACCTTTTTAGAAACACATGATTTTCCCTCCCAGTCTCACTGCTGTGTCCCTCTGAGGCGTGTGATGACCCCTCACAGCTCCTCCTCAGCTGGGGGTGGGCAGCACAGCTTCACTGCTGACCGAGCTCAAGGCCTGTCAACGCTTCAACTACTGAACAGCATGGAAAGTCCTGGAGTAATAGAAGTTTTGCAAGCTTATATAGATCATTAAAGTTCACAAGATCCAAAACTGTATCCTTCTGAGCTTAGGCCTGACGACTTAGTCACACCTTGTGAACAAAGGCTTTGAGCAGCAGCATTCAATAAAGACCAGCTCCGTTTCGGGCAGCGGAGCAGAGCTTATTTCCTGCTAAGTTGATGAGAGTCTATTACACCTAGGCAGTTTAGAGCAAGCTCTTCTTAAAAGAGCCAGAGGAAATCCCCCTCTCTCTCTGTGCTACTGGAGATAAGCAAGTTAGCAGCCTGCTCTGGCTGTCCCGGACAGCTGAGACACAAGCCTGGTGAAGGAAATGCAGAGCTATGCCTGGTGACACAAAGCTCTCCCTCCATCCTGGCCATCTCAGAAGGTGGTGTACCCAGCAGAAACTTCCCAAAGACCTTGTCTCCTCTCCCAGCACCCAAACAAAAAGCTATGGGCAAAAGCTTGGGAGAGCCATCATGAGGTCCAATGCTTAGATGTGGCTGAGTCCCCAGAAAGCTGTGTCACCATTCACTCAACAGCCTCCAGTTCATTACCATCTCCAAAACAGGCATCTATTGGTTGGTTACTGGACATGTCAGTGGAGGAGATGTTTCATCCTGGAAACATCTGTGCCATCAGTACTTCGTAGATGTGAAATCTGAAATCCCCTCTCAGCAAAGCCAGGTTTGGACGGTGCTTGAGGAAGCAACAGAAAGCCTACCTGAGAACTGAACAGCAAAGCCCTGCTTGCTCGTGAAGAAGTCAGTGTTGAACTGAAGGATGACAGAGTTGAAGGTGCTGTGGACATCACTGGGTAAGCCAGAGCCGCTCATCTCCTTTAGGAGGATGCCGTTCTCCACCGGACCGTCCCAGATCCTCAGCACATCGTGGAACTCCTCGGTGTGGAACACCATGAAATGGAGCCTGTGTGGCAAAAGGAAAACGAACTGCAAGTCAGATCAGGGGCTGAGCTCTGCCTTTTCTCCTGAAAGGGCAAGAAATGTGATTGGTAACAACCTAAGGTAGCTTGGCCCACAAGGAATGAGTTCTTCTCCTGTTGTCTGCAACTCAGCTTGGACAAAGCACATTGGCCCTCTACCAAACTTTGTGTCTATAAAAGCCAGGAGCTCTTACATCACATGCCACCCTGATAACACACATCCATAAACAAAACCCACCTGAATAAAGGATACTAATGTTTTCTGACAAGTTGGATCCCTTTTGGTATTCTCTCCTGAGCAAATAAAATGACTGCTCTCTCCTGAAAGCCTCGAGGAACATGGTAAAGGTCCAAAAGTCCAGCAGTGATTTCCCTAGCCAGAATACCACTGTGTGTTATCCCACACCAAAGGTGCTCGGACACCGTGATGAGCTGCTGTCACTGACAAAATCCTTGGTCAAGGACATATGGGGAACCTGCAGCAGAGGCACAGGGGCTGTGGAGGAGAGGATGGGACTGTGCCTGCAGCTTCACTGAGCTCTGGAACACTGAAGTATCAAGAATCTGAATTAGCAGAAAACATGCTGGGGTCCCTTCAAACACCTTACATCTATCCATCCAGTTCCTACACTCCCCCTGTGCTGCACATGGCAACAACCTTGGCTGTCCTTTTGGTTTTTTGGTATCCTGCAAGGAACAGCTTGTTGTTCAGAGCAAGCATCTCCTGATAAAATGCACTGATTTTTGTTACCTCCACTCAGATCAGAGAATGTGCTCCTGGCACCAAGCTAATTGTGTGTATCGGGGTCGGGGGGAAGGAAACAACCAATACCACTCAAGACAAATAGCATCATGCTGGAAAAGAAACCCTTACCAGGGTGGTAACTGCCCCAGAGGTTAATAAAAGGGGCAGAAAAGGGTGTGTGGGATGGTGGTAAACAGGTGGGGGCAAATTCTGCATGCTGGATCACAACATCTCTGAGGGTCTGGGAGATCCCAGTGTGATGCTCCTCTCTTCCCAACCTGGGCTGGGGAAGGTATCACACTGCACTTCTCCCCACCACACCAACCTCTGATGTGGAAGGATGCAAAGCAGATGGACCCAGGCTTTGCAAAGAGCTTTGGGATCCTTCAAGATCAGAAAGACCATCTAAGCCTAAGATACCATCATTATTACTGGTACTGCCAAGGGAGTTATCAACGACAAGCTGTGATACATCAGTCCTTTCCACTCCTCACTTAAAACACCATCTGAAGAGAAGGAGTTTAATTGCCTCTGTTTTTCACTGTCACGTTATCACTGGGGGAAACACAACCTGGCAGGAGGAAATCTGGCTAACAGAGGGGTCACTCGAGGCACACCATTCCGAAGTGGGGACAGAGCTCTATAAACTGCACTGAGAAAAGCTGCAGAAATAAAACAGGCAGGTACTGGGCTTAAAACCCCGACAGCCCACGGAGGAAAACAAGGAAGCATTTGCTTGGCTGCTTTCCCATTTATCCAGGGCAAACATAAATACATCAGGTAGAACCATAAAAGGAGAAAAGGAAAAAAAAAAAATCATCCCTCCCAACCCAACCCCACTGTGATGTACTCAGCAACAAAATGATGCCTGCAGAATCCAACAGAAACCAAAAGAGCTGAATCATAAATCTAGCAGAGTCCTTGAGCAAAGAGAAAATAGCTGGAGATGAGTTAAACCAGCCTGGTTAAACCAGTGTGGTAAAACCAGCGTGGTTAAACCAGCCTGGTCAAACTCATCTACTGGCACGTTGGCCTGATGATGTTTGCTCCCAGGTGAAAAGGTTCTAGTCGGCCAAAACCACCAGAGAAAACTCATTGCTGAAGACCTTGGAAATGGGGAGACGCTGCCAGAGAGCACCCTGGGCTGGGGGGACACCCCAGGACTGCCACACAGCACCAAGGCTGCCCACACTGACTCCCTCCTCTCTGGTTCTGGGGCAGTGACTCGCAGGCAGGCTTCAGCACCGAGCAGGAAGCCTTGGTGTGGTAACTGGATGACAGGGGGTCAAAGCAGAGGTTCTCTGACACCACTTGGTTCAGGACTGCAGTGGGATACCTGATTTTATTGAGAAAATTGGTGCGCTCTGGAGCAAGTCAATCTGTTCAACAGGCACACCTGTAACCAAACAGCATGGTTTCATCAGCCTGATTCTGTTCCCTGCAGGACTTCATTTAAGACAAGGTGGAGGCACTGGTTTAGCAGACAATGGAGTGTTTTATTCTTGCACTCTGACAATCCCTATTTCATGTGTGAAAATGCAGCAAAGAGCAAATCAGGAATTGTGGCACTCACTTGATATATATATATATGTGAGCAGGAAAGTTCTCCCAGCTTAGCAATGAGCCAAGAGGAGGAGAGACTGGCTCTGCACCGACAGTCTGCATGATCTCTGGTGAGCCACTTAGCCCAGCCCTTCAGAAATCACCCCCACATCCTTACTGCCCAACCTGAGGCTCTTTCTGCTGCTGTTCCCCATCCAAGCCCTGGCAGCCCTGGCTTGGCTCTGCTCTGCAGGAGGCTGGGCTCCCATCTGGAGCTGGCGGTAGCCACCACACTGGGAATGCCACACAGCTTGCACAAAGCCATGGGTCTCTCATGCCAACAGCACTTTGCAGGGCTGCAGGCTCTCCCTCCAGCCCAGAGAGGGTTCCCAAACTGAAAAGCTGTTGAATGTTACGTCCCTAGAAATCTCCAAGGAAGCAAACTGGAGCTTCCCAATAGTCTCGCTCATACTTCTAAGATGAGACTGAAAAATGAAGCCTGTGCATTAACACAGGATTAGCAGTATCATCAAACTCTCTTACAACACCAAGGTTGCCACTATACAGCAAAACACCACTGCCACACATCCGTGGGTACCCACTGTGCAAGCAGTACTCAAAGGCAAGGATCGTTCCTCTTCCAGCACACCCTCCCTCCTCCACCTCTTCCCAGAGTCTTGCAGAGAAGCCAAGTCACCTCAGTGATAATTTCATGTGCACACGTGTGTTTGCACACACACAACATTAATCCCCTCTCAAAGTGCAACCCTCCACCTTGCACGGCAAGCGTACAGGGTAATTTTTCTATTTCTCTCTCCTTCCTCCCCTTCCCCTCATTCTGTGCAGATACAGCTTTATTCAAAAAGCTTTGGTGATTAATTTTAATGTAAGTTATAAATGAGAGCTTTATACAAATGTATCAGGCGTGAAGAGGATTATTTTTCCAATGGATTACCATAAAAATGAAGTCGCTGAAAATGTGCTCTCAACTACCCAGAGATCATCTGTTCTGTTTGAGCTGCCAAATAAAGGAACAGAAGAAGGGAGCTTTCATCTCTGATGAAAGGAAGGGTCAGAAGGTACATCACCATACTACGGTCTGGCATCGTTTCGTTTCAGTCTTGGCCCCTTCCAAGCCTCTGCAAACACAAGCCCATAGCTCTGCTCGTCTGAGGACCCTTACACAAGCCCACGGTGATTACGTGTGTGAGTAAAGTTCCCTGAGGAAGCAGCCTCTGGATGAGGTGGGTTCTTACCCTTTTAGGGAAGAGGAAGAGAAGAGGGGGTCTCATGTCTACTGTGTCTTATAAAAATCTTTGGGTTTTGCAGAATCTTTTACAGGAGAATGGAAAAAAAAGGAGAGTTCAACTGGAAGGTGCCTGTGCAGTATTCTGGGTTCATAGCTGCACCTACCCCTTATCACAACATACTGAAGAGCTGAGTTAATGGTGGGAGTTTCTGCATTAAGTCAGAATTAAAACACTGGATCAGTTCTATCTCCAGCATAAATCACTGGAAGCACCGTGGAGCTCAGCAGTGCCTGAGTGCTGATGCAGCAAGGAAGCTGCAATGGAGATAAAAGGGCACTGACAGCAAAGGAGTGCAGGGCTGGGACAGCAACAGGTTTGGGTCAGCACAGAAACAGGGCTGAGGCCAGCTAATGAGCACTAGAGATTACGATGGGACATGGTGGGAGAAGAGGATTGTTGTTGAACAGCCCTCACACTCTGCACATCTTCCCCTCGAGCTCCATCATGCCACCAGAACTTTACTTGCCAAATCCCTTCTGTTCTCCAGCACTGGCTTGCTTTAGCTGGAGTGATGTGCTCAGGTACACACAGAGTGGTACCAAAATGGTTTGCCAGGGCTTGGGCAACCTTTGGTGTGGGAACAGTGGGTGAGCAGCAGGAGCACGGGGGAAGTATCACAGAGAAGGGAACTGCCTGAATTCTGCTGGTGACTGCACAAACTTTATGAGCCCAATGTCCTCAGTACCACACTTGCCCAACTGCCAAATTCATCTAATTTCTAAGCAAATTACACTTCAGACTGCCATTTTCCAACAGGAAAGTGGCAACAGAACAAGGAGAGAAGTCAGAGGAGCAGGAGGAGGAAACAGTCTTGGGTTGCTGTCCAGACCAGATATTTAGAAACCATTGGGAGTCTTTCCCTTCAGGAGGATAATTACATTGCCTGTGTTCTGTTTGTTATTAAAACAATAAAACAATGCAGTTAGGGAGTGAAGGCTAAGTGCTGTGGTCTCAGTTTTCCAGCTGTCCATTCATCTCTGGGGACCACCACACTTGACCATACAAACGTATTGTGACAGAGCTCATCCCTTTCAGTGTTAATTTACTCTGGGAGGTGAAGCAAACCCTGAAGCACCTTCCTTTTATCCTTCCCTGAGATGTGATCTATCCAAGGAATATTATACAGGTGCCCTCACTTTAGGACTATGTCACTTGGACACGTGTCAAATGTCGTTGGGAAACTCAGCACTGATCTGGTGGGATGAATACACCCTGTCAAGGCAAGGGGTGACAAGCACTTACATTGTACACGCTGCAGCAGCTCTTGGATGTTATTTTAACACTGTCATACCACAGGCAGCGATAGCAAATACTCCAGCTTCACCACCCACAGCACAGGAGCTGCTACCAGCACAGGTCATACAGGGCTAAAAAGCTTAAGAGAAAGGAGAAGTGACATCCCACCTGGCAAGGAGACAAATCCTTCATTTGGGACTCTCCAAGTGACAGGGCATTCCCTCCCCTTGCCTTCTATAATTATTGATCTCCTTCTGGACAAATAAACCACACGTGGGAAGAAAACCAAGCCACAACAGCTTGGCTGAACTCACCCTATTGTGCAGCCAGCTTCTGCCTCTATTGTCCAAATACAATTCAGGTTGTGATCGTAGGGTGTTGGGTAGCCAGGAGACAGTATCCGTCCTGACGACTCTCCTTTGATAGTACCCCCACACTCAGCTGAAAGAAACATATGGGTGAGTGAGAAGATTCATGACATACTACTGTTCTTACTTGGCAACAGTGCAAATCTCATCCTACGAGCACAACAGGGAGTACTTCTTCCCATTTGAAGAGATTCTCAAAGCCTATGAGACAAAGACAAAGGGAGCCATTGAATTTGGGTAAAAGAGAGAGTTATCAGGATAACTCTGTGCTTCTGAGCACACTCCCAATGCCTTATGTGCTGTCAGAACTTCCCTCCACCTTTGTGACTTTGTAGTGAATAAAGGCAAGGGCTTGCCAGCATCCTGTGTCCCCTGATTCACACACATGGGGGGAAAGACATTAAGCCATGAATCATTAAGGCATAAAATATCTTAATGATTCATGGGTGTGATAAAACCAAGCAGCCAACACGTGTCTGCAATAAATGAACCTCAAAAGCACACAGGGATTTTGAATAAAGTTTTTGTAATGTATCCATTAAAATTCTGTAGGTTTCCACGTGCTCAGACACAACCATTCATATGCAATATATGTGTGTATATATGTATAGCAAACAGCATAAGGGTTCTGAGTGTGCATTAATCACAGCTATCTGCTGCTGAAATTCAGCAGTCACCACATAAAGAATGGTCCTAACTCTTGGTTAGGTTACAGTGCCAATGTCTGAGCACATCAACTGTGACCGTGAAAGTGGCCTTCTGGTTGTTGAGATCTCTCAGAGGATTAAGCCTGTGAGAACCTCTCTTCCATGTCCTGGAAACACTAGCTAATTATGAAGCTGTCAGGGAACACAACAGCAGCACTGCATTTAATATATACACAATAGCCAGCCTCTTTTCAGTGGTCTGTGGGGACAGGACAAGGGGCAATGGCCTCAAGTTGGAGCACAGGACGTTCAGCACCAATATGGGGAAGAACTTTTTCACAGTGAGGGTGACAGAGCCCTGGGACAGGCTGCCCGGGGGGGTTGTGGAGTCTCCTCTGGAGATATTCCAGCCCTGTCTCGACACTGACCTGTGCAACCTGTCTTAGGGAACCTGCTTTGGCAGGGCGGTTGGACCCGATGATCTCTGGAGGTCCCTTCTAACCCCTACAATTCTGTGAAAACTTGGTAGCAGAGTTTTCCAAGCAGATAGACATCCTTCTGGAGAGCTACAGGCAAAAGGGAGCTCAAAACTCAGCCAAGAGAAGGCTGAGGGAAGTAAAACCTCTGAGAATCTGGAATCAAACGTCACATAACTCTCAAATAAACATGACTTTAAACTGCCAAATGCCTGGACACATGGTGACATCTGCTATCACCAGGAAGTGCCCTTCTGTTTAATATTCAAGTGAAAGGGTAAGGCTTGGAGAAGCAGCACCCTCCTTGCAGTGAAGCAAGAAACCTTGTCACACCTATGCTCAGAGCACAGTGCTTCACATTAAGGCTGCTTGTACAAGAGATCAGTGCTCTCAGTTTGAAGATGCCTTAGGTCCTTATAAATGGTCTTTATTAACCTGGATGGGTGCAAGCAGCATCAGGCAGCATCACCTGTATTAGCAAAGGAGGAAGAAAGGGCGTTGGGTGCAGTGCTGACAAACCAAGTCCTTGTCAGAGGACGTTTTAAAAGCAGGAGTTGTCTCACCTACACAGGTTGGCAGGGGTTGATCCCAAGCTCTCCGCTCCCCAGTCAGGCAGACCAGCACCCTGCTGCCTCGCAGGGTATAGCCAGGGTCACAGCTGAAGGATACAGAGCTGCCAGCAAAGTGTCCCTCGTCATGGACCTTGTAGCCAAACTGTGGGATGCCAGGGTCCTCACATTTAATGAGTTCAAAGCCTGGAGCAGAAGAAACAGCATCTGTTTTCATCAGATATTTAACAGCCAGGAGATATTAACACGAGATCATATTAATATTTTCTTCTTAAAATCATTTGCTGGAGAGAACAAACACCATATTGAAAATTAATACTTTGCTAATTAATATTTGAACGAGATCCCAGAAATCTGGTATCTCAGCTCTGATCCAGAGTTTCTGTATTTGCCACCACCTCATCCACCACAGAACAGGTCTGCTGGCACAGCCCCCTCCCCTACTCCAATTCCACTTCAGATCACAAGACCAGCTTCCTCTGGTCGTGCAGCTCAAACACCAGCACGCACCATGACAGCTCAGATTCCCACCCCACAAGCACACTGGGCTAAGACTCACTAGAGAACTGCAGCTCAAAGCCTTTACTGGTGTTCTCACTGTTGGTGATGAACTCAAGCCACATGCTGCTGGAAGTGCTGTTGATGCTGGTGCTGAGCATTTCAGAGCGGCTGAAGGAACCCAGCAGGCGGGCAGAGCTGTTACTCCCATCGTAGACCTGGGAGGAACAAGAAACACATACTAGAAAGCACTACTTAATTGCTCGAACTCCAGCCAGGAAGAGTTCCTTGGAAGATGGTGAAACAATCCCAACTAAGACTGTGAGGAGCAGGATTCATACCCTGGAGATAGGCATCCTTACACTGGATCTCCTTACCCTGGAGATGGGCATCCCCTGCACTCAGGGCTGTGATTGCTGAATGGAGCTGCTCCAAAGGTGCAGCACAGCTACTGGGAAGAACATTTTCTTCCTGCAGTGACTCACAGATGTGCCCTGACCCTGCTATCATTTAAGAAAACACAAATGGCTTGGGGTTTTTTTCCCCCCCTTTCCTTTGGATAGCGTGATTCTCTATGAGGATAAAGTGCAACTTCTCACTAGTGGAGATTGATAGCAACTTTTCCTCAGGAGTAGATGAGAAGCTGATGACAAACCTGTTGAGGGGATGTAATTTCTTTCACGACGAGTATACTTGTTGCATTAGCTGGAAATCTTTCTCTTTCCAGTCACTTCTGAGCTGAAAATACGTGGATTACACCTATCGTGCAGTGCATAACTATGGCACTTGAACAAGGACAGAGGCGTTCTCTGGGAAGATGGCTTAGCACAGCAGCAGCACATCTTGTAACGTTAATGCCTCCTACAAAACCATTTCTCTGTGGTTAATAGAAACTCAGCCTGGATTTGTCTCCTCCTATATGGAGTCCTAAAGCTTGTAAATGCAGATTAATCTGAGGATGGGAATGCTGAAGAGCTTGGAGTTCTGTATTTAAATAAACCTCTTTTTTGGACAAACTGGCCTTGATTCTTAAAACTACAAAAATAACACCCAGAGCCTCACAGTTCCTCACGTGTCAAGAGTTTCCCCTGTACAATTACACAGACTGAACTGAAGTTTAGCTGCCATGGAAGGAGCCCTGGCATTCCAACAAATCTCTGCATCTCAGGGAAGACTTCCCAGCAGAAGCAGAGTGATATGGCAGATGTATCTCCATTTTTAATGGGTAATGTGTTTACACATCCATCTGCAGACTCAAATACCCAGGAAGCCTGCAGTGGAAAGGACGGCCTTTTCCAGAGGTCAGCCTCAGCTAACTCCATTAAAACTTCAGAACATCTCTTCCCGTTCAGATCCTGCTCTCATGAGGGTAAAGCCAGAAAAATTACCTTGAGGACATCTCCTGCCTCCAGTTCAAAAGTCCTGGCTTTCAGCTGGATCCCCTTTCCTGGCTGGGTCTGGATGGAGTAGATGCACTCGTGGTTGTTGTTGTAGTTTATTGGGTAGTTGGGGGACAGCAGAACGCCTTGGGTTCCAGTTACAGATGAACCACATTCAGCTATATAAAGACACAAAAGGACATTTTAATATCCACATGTGTACTCTGGCCATACAACACATGCAGGAGACTCCTCCAAACAGCCGCAGATGCTCACTCCTTCCCATGCCCATCTGCTCACGCATCCACGGACGCTATTTCCAAGCACAGTCAGTAAATGAAGCAGTACTTGATTGCACTGCTGTCATCATTAAACCTCTGGTGCCTTACAGGAGAGGTAATATCCACTCCTGAAATGGGCAGGAAAACGGAGTCATGGAAAGTTGGTGTGCTCAAATGCTACCTTGGGATCCAAGCCAGAAAAACATTCCAAAAATCCCTGGAAAACCACCACCTGCTCAAAACAGCGACTGTGTTTATGTTCCTTCCTGATTCATGAACCAGAAGGGAAGTAAAAAGATATTATTAGACTGAAATATTTAAAGCTTTTCCCTGTGTTTATGCGAAGCTCAGCACATACCTAGACAGCACATACAAACCCTGTGGTATCACATCGACAGCCAGCACAGCACCCAAAGCTCCTGGGCAGACAGACATCCTTAGGGAAACTCCCAAATAAACACAGATGATAAAGTGGTTTGTGACTTGTGAAATCTTCCCCCAGATAACTTCCCTGAAAGCTCAGAGGGCAACATTTGACCCTCTTTATTGTTAATGCTGCCCTCAGCTCTCCATCCCTTGACAAAGGACCTCTCATCTCTTGCTCCCTGAGTTTTTCTCTTCCCAGCTTTGCAGCTGATGGTGACATTCATCCCCACTAGACAAAGAGCGACCACCAGAGATCCTTTGGTCTTCCAGTTTCAGAAACTTGCTCTAGTTTACATTGTCTTTGTTTCCTCCCCAAATGTGGCTTTGAAGAGCTGCAGTGGGCTTGGGTTTTTCTGTGGCAGAGACAAAACTGATGTTTCTTGGTCAAAAGAAAGGGGCTGAGGACATGGAAGGTGATATGTTGATGTGGGAATCCCAGTTTGCCTCTTGAGGAAGGACAGAGGGAAGCACAGACATCCTTTCCTCACTGTTATTCACTACAACCTGCAGTCCATCCCTGTTACATCCCTCTAGGACAGTTTCTCTGCTCCTTCACCAGGTCCTTCTCCACTCCTCATTAACAGTCTTTGATTTTGGGCCAGATTTGAAGTGAGATGATTTGTGTGATTCAAAACTTGGCAGAATGATCCTCTTCAAGGAGAGAAGAGGCTGACAGCTTTGGAGGTTCAACCTATGGACCCCAGGTGTCAGGAGACCTGGGTTTAATGCTTCTGGAAAAAAGCAGCAATGCATCCTTCACCTCTGAGTGGAAGGGGATCGCTCTGGGCACACCCTTACTCCATGAAGTATCAAGTAGACATTGAAGCACCTCTAGGTGCAAGGTGCAGTACTACACGGTGGCACTGAGCTCCACCACAGCTCATGGGACACAGCTGAATGGCTTTAGCACAGACTTCTCCAGGGAAGATGCTGGAGATGTCACCACTCTCTCTCCAGACCCACCTCTAGGACAGGAATTGAACACAAAACCTCTGGGTTGTCTGGCAAAACCAATTAAATCTCCTGTGATCTCAATGAGTAACTCTCCAACACCCATCTATACCCAGGGTGAGCATGCAGATCTGAGTGTGAAGTGGGGATGCTGGGGACAAAGCTGTCACCTTGCCACCAGACAGTGAATCTGGCCCATTACTATAAAACCAACAAGCTAAACTCAAAGGCAGCTGCCCAGGGAATTGGGAAATGGAAGTCAGTGTGTCCACTTCACGATGATGTCCCAGGATCAAGTTTAAAGCCTTGTTAAGTATGATTTCTTCTGATTTCTATTCCCCAGATTAGCTTTCTCCACAACCTGATTATTATTCATGCCCAAAAGAGACTGCTTGTCACAGCAGGATGATGCAACCCTGTGACCTAAGCATTCAGCAGTGCTGGGAAACGCATTCAGCATGACACGACTGAACAGCAAAGCTAAACAGACTGAGAAAGTAGCCTGGCTCTTGCTGGGATGCTCTTTATGATGGCCTTCAAAGGTCACCAACAGAGACCAGGAAAATATTCCTAGCAGGCTTTGCCAGAGTGAAAATAAGGAAGAGATCTGGTCTGATGTGAATGAGTCTTCCATGGCTCTGGGTGAGCCAAGCAGCAGCAGAGCACGCCAGAGTCTCCAACTTAAAACTGAAGAAAAGAGAATGTTAAATCCTTTGACAAAGGCCTGAAGCATCCTCCTGCCTTTCCATAGGAATGTAGCACATTGCTACTTTAGCTGTTTCACACTGACAGTTCTGCTTGGAGGGTCCTGCAGGCTGGGCAGGGGGTGCTCTGCAGACCTTGCCAGACACAAGTGTCTGTAGCCCATCTGCATCAGGGATGGATGCCAGAACCCAGCTCAGTGTTGCAGATGAATTCCTCCTCTCCTCTATCCTTAGATTGATTTATTTAGTGTAAATAATGGCTGGAGGGGTTGCAAAAAAAAAAAAGGGCTTGGAGGAGAGGAAGGGAAAGGTGTACAGTGCAAGAAAACCTCTGGAGGGTAAAGGAGAAGTAAAAGCCAGAGGGGGTTTCACAGAGACATCCATACCGACAGGGAACTTGCATTGCCTGGGATCACCCACCCAGAAGCAGCTTCCATAGGTCTGGACTATTAAAGCTTTACAGCACTGATTCAAAGGGAGGATGGCCCTAAAACTGTGCTGTTTTACAGGAGCTATCCCAGAAGGGATGATGGCTCTCCCCTGTACCATCACTGGGGCTCACCAGTGGCTGGGCTGCAGAGACACAGGGCTCCAGCACTGCCTGCCCTGGTCTGCTGTGCACCTGGGGCACCCCAACCTGGGAATGCATCACTGCCCTCACCACCATGGGACAGACTGCCTGTCCCTCCCTTCCCCAGGCACAGCCACAGGGCTGAAAGCTCAATTCCAGCTCCCTCTTCCCCATCCCTGTACCAACCACCCTGCGAACCAGGGGATGCCCCCATCCTGGCCCACCAAAACAATCCAGCACAGTGTAACCAACCAAGCAAAATGAAAGCACATGACCACCTACCAACACACCTTGGCAGAGGCGAACTCCACACACGCCGTCTCCCCCCGAGGCAGGTGATGCGGGATGCGCCCTCCAGCCGGTACCCAGGGAAGCAGGAAAAGGTGAGGACATCCCCCACTCCAAACTGCAGGCCCTTCCTGATGCTGTAGGCTGGGACCTCTGGCTCATCACAGGGCTCCAAATCGTATTCTAGAGGGGACAAAGACATTTATGGAATGGCAGGGTGACACCTTGCACGTCCACCGTCTCCCCATGGTGGGTACCCCTGTCCATGAACATGAGGATGAAGAGGGAGCTTTGAGGGCTGTGATGGGCTGAAAAACAACAGACCCCTCAATGTACAGTTTACGTACCTAAAAGGAAGCTAAAAATATACCTGACTCCCATTCCCCTTCTCCAAGAGAGGAATGGCATCCCAGAGACATTAAAAATAACTCCTGTAATTAGATCTTTTGATGCAATTTTTTTTTTTAAGGTAAAAAAAAAAAGCCATTTCCCCCCCCATCAAACTGAAAGCTGACTGGAAGCTTTCTGTCTAGTTTCCACAGGGTATCCTATGCAAATCCCTGACTTCAGAGGCCAGAACAAAGGTATGGGAAACCAGCTCTCTCCATGCAGCATGTTCTGTCTGCATCTATGGCAACAGCTCTGTCCATCAATGGCTCAAGCACTCCAGCACCGAGCTCCACAACACCATCAGCCTTTCTCTTCCACACCGGCTCTGCCCCTGGCACCCTCAGGACTAAAAGGTATCCTGAGATCCAGAAAAGACCTGCAGCAACATGAGGAGCTTTTGTCCAGTAGCTGAGGGTTTACACACAGCCTGTCAGGGCACTCAGGCAGTGAAGGGGATATCTGCTGACCTGGCAAACACTCAGGAAGGCATTTGTAGGACTTTGGGGTGAAGGACACAGTTAAAACACCTTCAGGCAGAGCTCACCCACAGCAGAGTAGTGATTTCTGAGTGTGAGGATCTGCTGCTCAGCACAGGCAAATGGGCCTTTACTTGAGCCTCTCCCCAAGAGCACCACGTGCACGCTGCTCCTCACTGAACAACTTCCACAAGGCAGGAATTTCCCTTGAAGGAACCACAGGCAGTTGATGCCCACATCCTGCACACAGCCAGATCTCCACTGGCACAGCAGGAGCGAGAAGGGCTGCTGCAGTCAGCAGAACCCCACATCCCTCCATGTCCTGCTATGTGCCCCCAGGGATCTGCTGCTATCTGTTATTACAGCAGGTCAATTAGGGGAAGCTCAGCAAGAGAAAATACTGTTTCCAGCTCCCTGGCAATGCCAGCAGGCTCGTGGAGACCTGGCCCAGGCTGCACGTGGCGAGTGTTACCTCTAGGACAGGCCAAGGCCAGCTGCAGAGGCTGGGCTGTGGGATGAGCATCTGAGTGGAACAATGAACTAAAGGAAGAAAGAGACCAGATGGACAATGGGAGTGACCAGCTCTGCTTTGCTCCTTTATCCAAGAAGTCCAGATTGCTAAACGTTGCCTTCCAAAAGATCCCATCTGCCCCAGCTTCTCCTGGTGGAAACGCTGTGCCTGCTGCAGTGATTGTTCTCTGATAAACAGAGGAGGAAGGCATCTGGAGGAAAGGGGGCTAAGTGTACCCCACAGAAAACGTGAGCTGGAACACCAGGGACAGAGCAGAAAAGATGATGGTGGGAGAAGGCAACAAACACTGAGCAGGGGAACAAGAGGAGTGACCATCAGTGACCCAAATCCTGTGCACTGCACCAGCAGAAAGTTATTCCCATGGTTTGCAGAAAAACGGGAAGGCAAGGAATGAAGTCCTTGTCTGCTCCTCTCCTTACCTGAGAAGGTGATGTTGAAACCCTCATAGGACATGGAGAAGTCTGAGATGAAGCGAATTTGTGCCGAGAAGTTCCCGAAGAGCCCTGCACTGAGCGGGGCAGGGAGACGAGAGCCCGTCAGCTGCTTCAGTGGCTGAGCAAAGCTGGTATTTTCGGTGATGAGGAGGTAGTCATGGCCGTTCTCCAAGTGAAAGGTATGGAAGGTGAAGAACACACCTGCAAGGGAGTAGAGAGATGACTATCTTTGGTCTTTCCAGCAGGATGTCTGTCTGGGCATGTTCATACAGCATCCCTTCATCTCAGGGCCAAGGACCCCCTCCTCTCCCTGAGACCACACCAGTGTTAATTCCCTGTTTCCCAGTAACAGCAGCCCAACAGAGAAGGAAAAGTGCACTGGAAAGTATGAGCACATTCATGTTAGAAATGAACTAGATGAGAAAAATCAAAGCATGGGTACGGCACCGGGTCCAGAACAGAACAAGGCAGCTCAGATGGTGATTCCTCTGCCTGTGTAAGACAGGAACAGAGAGGACACAGGCTCACTCGAGGGACAGACCAGCCACAGAAAGGACCAGGTCTGGCAGCTTAGAGATGTGTCTTATTTTAAAAGTATTGGCCTTTAGATGGGGAGCGAGAACAGCAAGAGCTGTAGCTGTGAGCACTTAAACCCAACAAAACCAAGTTACATACAGAAAAGAATTCATGCCTAGAAAAACAGGACTTAAGCCATATAACAAGGTCAGAGAGGCTTTTCCAGAACATAAAGTACCCAGCAGTGTGACCACAGGGATTTCCCACCCCAGGACTGGCTGCTGGTGCCTGCAGGTCTGAGGACACAGGAGGGATCACACACAGATCTCTGTTTCCTCAGCCACAGGCAGCTCATAACCCATCCCCACGCATGGCCCACGCGAGGGACACGCCACAGCAGCACCATGGGAAGTGATGCGCAGCCACTGCACTGCTGGGCACAGTGTGGACGGTCCCCACAGCCAGCCCAGGTCTCTCCAGCTGCAGTGGATCTTGGAAGCAAAGAGAACCCTACACTTTTATTCATGTTATACAGGCAAAAATAAAAGCTGCAACATCCAGCTACCAAAAGAGACACCCAAGGGAACTATGTTGCCTCTTCTCCCCCAAATTCAATTTTGATGATTTGAAGCATTTCAGCAAGAAGGCTGTGACCTCGCTGCATTTGTAAATGAACAAGGAAGGAGGAAGGGATTACTCACAGTATCCCTCACACCTACAGACACAAACCAGTAAGTACTCCAGGCTTTTGCAAAAGCCTCCAACTAGGCGAGTGCTCATGCTGGAATTCAAGCACAATTAGAAACACTTATTCTGTGGAAAATAATCCCAACTTTGAATACACAGCAGCGACAGCTTCCTGAGAGCAAAGCGAGGCAGGACCATCCAACAGACACCCTGTCACATCCCCGTCACACCAAGTTAACAAGCCGAGGCGATGCCTACCCATCAAGAAGCCTCTCTGCATCTACACAGCTGCTTTCACCCACAGCTCTTCACACACTCTGAGCACCATGGGCCAGGCTCCCCAGCCCTCCTGCTCACACCAAACTGAGCTTTACACTCCTCCCAACCCCTCTGAACTCAGCAGGGTGATGTGCAGAGATGCAGCCTCCTCTGTGCACACATGAGCTGTGATATGCTCGTCAGGCACAACGAGAGCCCAACCTCTGCACACACATTAGGGGTGCCCAGTGGTGTGAGCAAGTTGCTTCATTTAAGCCCATGATACAGTCAGTCTAGGGAGACCCAAGGGCTGTCTTGCTCTGCATCCCACCTCTGCCAAAGCACAGCATCAGCTGCTTCAAAAGCAAGCACGGGAGATGTCTAAACAAGGATCAGAGGAATACAATCCCCTCCTTGCTTCCCCATCCCCATTAATTTCTGGAGGATGAGCCCTACCTAGAGATTGATTAACACGCTGAAGCATTAGATGTAACATCCATCCTAACAGCTTTTTATCAGCATCAAATTACAGCTGTGAATATTCCTTCTATCCTGACATCTATCCGATTTCTTTTTGAAGGTGTGCTGGTCACATGCATGCGAGTTTCCTTCCAAAAAATGAAGGACAGAGAGATTGGTGATCAGTACAAAGCCTTTCCCATAGAAATCACTGGACTGGGAAGCAGCAGGACCCCCAGGACATCCCAACTGCCCTGTTCTCACCCCATCTTCATCCCTGTCACACAGCTCCTTGCACCTCACTAACCTTCAGTGTCCCAGGCAGAAGCATTTGTGTGACTTGGGGCTGAACAGCCCCCAGAAAGGGTCTTGACTGTGACAATCCTTCCTTAAACCCAGGTATATGGAGCCTGGCAGGAACTGTTTCATCCCACTGATCTCCTCCACAGGTAGGAAGCATCTAACCACTTCCAGATGTTCAGTATTCCTTCCAGCTGACTGAGAACACAGATGACCTCCTTCAGTCTGAACATGTGGTGAGACACAGCGAATTCCAAACGCCTGAAGTTCTCCCTGCTTACAGACTGACCACACATTTACACCCTTGCCTTTACAGAACCCAATCTAAGGAACAGAAATAGCATCACTCCATCGAAATCAACACAGCAGCAGAGGAACATGAGCGTAACTCAGCCCCCAGAACTGGGAGGACAGCCCCTGACTCCAGGTTTTTTAAGAAAACAACTCCAATGACAGGGCACAAGGCCCCTCCAGCACCAGTGCCAGTTAAGGGCTGTGTAGCTGCAGCTGTAAGGGCTAATTGCAAACCCATTTTAAAGGATTTGTGACTCCGATTAAACCTTTGCTCTGGTTTGAAATTTACTGTGGTGCAAAATACCTCTGCAAGAGCAGAGGCTTTTCTCCCCACTCTCTGTAAAAGAAACAACAAATTATATGGAAAAGAAATCACTCTGAAGTTCTTGGATTAAAAATAATAGTCTCTCTTTAAGCATTTAAATACCTTTAAAATTAAGCTGCTTTTAAAACTCAAATTCTACAGCTCCTGAGTCCATAAAGTAAATCAGTGTCTGCAGTCACATAAAAATAACTATTATAACAACGAACTTGTTCAATGAAGGGACCCGTGTGCTGGCCAGGCACGAGATGTTCATAAAGACCCAGGAGTCAATAACCTGAGACTGGCTTTTATGGGGCAGATCATCCCTGCTCAGTCACTGGCTTGGCAGTGAGCAGCCTGCTGGCACGGGGGCACGAGCCCTGAACTCTGTTCTGTGGGAACTGGAAGAGTCCCCAGGCCCAGGAGAGCAGCAGCACTGTGCACCCAGTAAGGCATCAGCAACGTAGGTATGCACAGTGTAAGACTAGAAGAAGAAAGAGCAGGTACAGTGGCAAATGGTTTAGGCATGTAACTAGATCCCCTGCTCACAGCTGAACTGTTAAAGCTTCGGGGATCAGGAAGCACAGGCTTTGCCCAGCGATCACTGATGTGGTCCCCAAGAACAGGGAACCCCAAGACAAGGACAAAGCCCCAAGAGAAGGCTCTGTTGCAATGAATTTAGCCAACAACTAGAACCAGCTTTTCCAAGAGCTTGATATCCAGCTTCTCCTTGTGTGACCAACACGGCCAGGTTCAGGATATTCAGATCCAGGGCTGAATTTTTTGGGTGATCCCGAAAGAACAGCATCACTCTATGGGATGTGCTGCTTCCTGTCCCACGAACTGGCCACAGCAGGATCTTTTACAGGATGGGGAATCAAAGCCCCCAGCTTTGCAGAGACACACCTTTGCTATCTAAAAACACACTGTGTTTTTTCAAGCCTTGCTCCGAGGACTCCCTTCTGATGTTGGCATGAAAGCACACAGGCCATCAGAGTTACACTTTCTCATATGAAAGAGCATCAGTCTGCTGCATCATGCTTAGCTTAGCTACAGGATAATGCTGTGCCTCATCCCAGAGCTGAGCCCAAGGCAGAGTGGATTAATGAAGACTGGATTGCTGATACTCAACAGAATACTTTTCTCAGCATGCGATGGTTCCCTTAATGCACTGTGCTGCTCACTGACAAGTTTATTTGCTGTAATACAAATGGTATTTGCAAAATTGGCTCATGATAGCTCCTGTTGTGCTGGTATCCGGTACAAGGAGACAGTGATCTAAGAGTTTATACCCTCCATGCTTACCCCAGGCAGGTACCGACTGGATCAGGAGAAATTACCTCCCACCCCTGTACATAAGACTTGCTCTCTAATCAGCAGTGATTCATTTTCTCAAGTTTTTCCTCCAAGACAAAAGATCAGCCTGTGCTGCACAGGAGTTTGGACTAAACAGGTCTGCATTTGGGCCTCTAAGCTGGCAACACTCCTGGCTGGTGGGGAAACAAGAGCTGCAGGATGAGGACAGAGCTGTGAACTGAGCCCCCAAATTCTGTTCCACACATTTGTTTCCCCCAGACCGCTGTCCTCTGGTCCATCTCTAACACCACTCTAAGGTAAAAGTTTCTTACCTTTTCCATGTGATGTTTCTATTGTCCATGTGCAGTTCAAGTTATTTGGATAAAAATCAGGGAAGCCTGGGGATAAGATGGTACCACTGGAACCCCGAATGTAACCTCCACACAGAGCTGAGAAAGAAAAGGGAAAACAAACCAGAATGAATTCAATAATTCGAACCCCATCAGCAGCCAGAAGAGTATCTGTTCTCCTGAATGTCAAAACAAAGCCCAACCACAGAAATCAAACAAACTACCCAGACCAAATGTCACTGCAAGCTTTGCAACTCCTGCTTTGCTTTTGCAGTTGGTCTGCAAAGGAAGCATGTGCTGACTCCCACAGATGTTCTCCTTACCCTCACAGCTGGGCAATGGCCGGCTCCACTGGAAGTTTGGCTCACACTCCAGGGCTTCGCTGTCACTCAGGGTGTAGCCCGAATCACAGCTGAAGGTCACCAATGCTCCCACATAGAAATCATTCCCGTGGCGCTGGCCGTTCACTGGGATGCCCGGATCCAGGCAGTGGTCTGACTGGAGCTTCACAGCTGTGGCAAACAAACCCACCCATGTCAGACCACTCAGATGCAAGCTTGATGTGAGGGGAACATTCAACTCCTCACAAGAGCTCAAACTCCTACCAGTTATCCCCCAAGTCAGGATGACACAGAGGAACCCAACTCTGCCTCCTAAACCCAGTAATACTGTGTAAATGCTAAAATAAAAATAAAAACCTCTCTAAGCATCCAAGATGGCCTAAAAAGCAGAAATGGCCACTTCACTTGCAGCAGGTTCCCATCCTCCCATCACCATGAGAGGTCAAACTGTGAGTCCGCAGGGCCTCTGATTGAGCCCATTGTGCTGCCCGAGGCGCATCGTGACCTGAACAGCCTGCACTTACTTTCATATCGGATCTGAAAGCCTACGTCAGAGTGGCTTTTGTCAGTGGTGAAGAGGAGGTAGAGGTAGTTGCTGGTGCTGATGAGGAACTGGGGCACCTGAGTCCCATCGTAGACGCCTATCAGTGGAGAAGAATAGGACCGGCCATCTCGCACTTCCAGGGTGTCATAATTCACCTCGGTCTTAAACCTGAAAGGGACACAAAGATGTCTCTGAAAAAACAGCCTGGCTAGTTTAACTCATCACAGTCCCACACACTCCAATGACCAGAAGGCAACAGGCTCTGGAGCAATATGTGGGTCTGGTTCTTTGAGCCTTTGGATGGCTGATTATCGGAGGAGCACACGTCACCCCTCTCCTGTGTGGCTGGGTTTATTTCTGATCCTTCACCTGCTAAGACCAACCAGTCTTGGCAGCAACAAGCATCTTAATGCCACATCAACAATTGTCTCTCGGCTGTACGGTCCAAGTTCAGGAATGTACAGCCCTCCTCAAACAGCAAAACGGAGGGGGACAAGCCAAGAGACTCAGCACTCCCGAGTCTGGGCCAGATCCTCACTGCAGCTCCTCCTGGCAGCCTCCAAAAATCTGTCCCACACATGTCTAAAATAACACTGCAAATCAACAGGAGTTAGTCAAAACAAGAAGGGAAAGGGCCCCGTTTCCCACATTTTCTCCTTGAATGTTAGATGAATTTTAACGTCTGGCCAGGAGTTAACAAGGGAAAAAAGAACAGGAGAACTTTACTGCCCAACACAACGCTGAGCTCCTCCCTTCCCGTCTCCTCTGAGGGTGGCCACAGCTCAACACCGTTGGAACCACTAAAACCCACCACAAACCCAGGAGAAGCACGGGCTGAGCACCTGTCAAACGTGATCTTGATGGGGTAGCCCGGCTGGGCCTCTATGACCCAGGCACAGCTCAGGGAGTCCTTGTAGAAGCCAGGCCAGCCTGGGGACAGGATGGTCCCACTGGGTGACGTCAGGTGGCCCCCACAGGGCGCTGGGGACAAAGAAAGGACAAGATTCAGGTGAAGGGCATCACAATCCAGCCTACCCTCCCTGCCAGGCAGTCCCATCCAGCAGCTATTCACACATTATTATTGCTCACACGTCACAAATGATCAGAAGCAGAAGAAAGAACACCACCAGCTGTAAGAAATTGCCTTTTCAGCTGAAACTGAGGATGCAGCAGCCTGCTAGTGTTTCTGTGGGAGTCAGTATCCTGACCTTGGGCAGCAGCTCTAAGGGGACAGCGTATAATAATAATGATTAGATATAAAAGCAGAGAAAACTGCAAGGTCAGTTTGCATTTCACTAGCTGCAGGTGCCAGAAAAATCTTTCATATCTGTGGTAATTGAGTCATGTCTTTCCTTCCACAAGGGACACCATGAGACTATGGTGTTTGTGCTGCTCTGTGGTCCCTCGTGCTGTCTCAGAAGCTAAAGGCACATTATTATCTTTTCTAGAGAAAGGACACTGGATCTCCTGGACCTGAAGTACAATAACTTATAGCCCTAAATAACTGCAATGTATTGTCCTTTAGAAATCAAATGGGATGGAAAAGCGTGTCTCTGCTCCCAGGGGTTTGTGCTCCCCAGCTCAGCACTGCACAGGACTCGTCACCCAGACGTTTCCTCACATTCCACTGAGCCGAGTCACTGTGCTGCTCACACCGTGTCACCATCACAGTCTCCCCTGGGAGCTCTTGCAGGGTAGAGTGAGCCCATCACCCCCTGGCACACACCACACTGCGTCTCTGGGGACCGAGGGGATGGACCCTGCTCCTCCAGAGCAGCTGCTGAAGCACCAGCCCAGGGCCAGGCCTGATGCCAGCTCTGCACGGGGCTATGGAACATCACATGAGGTATGACCTTAAATACCTAGGGAAGTCTGGGCCTAAAGCCTTCCTTGCTCATCTGAAGGATGCTGGAGGAAAGTCAAGTGATCTCAACTGGAGCTGAACCAGTTGTTTTGCACAAGAGGCTCCTTTCTGTCCCAAAGCTACCCAATTTCCTGTCTGAACTTCCCCTTTTAACTCTTTTTTCAGGTCTCTTTCTTTCCCATTCATTTTTTCCATCACTAAATGGTACTTTAGAGCTATGTACTTCCTCCTCGTTTAAAAAGGCTAATTAAAACATACACTTAACCAAATGCATGCTGAAGGCTGAGTCAAAGAAATCACCCCAGCGTCACAGAAAAAGCTGCACAAGGTAATGGCATAAGGTTATCAAAGCTTCAAAAGATAGAAGTTGATTGAAAGTGCATTATTTAATGTGTATTTCTCTTCTATACTTACAGATACATAAACGCCCATGCTTGGGAAAGTAATGGAAACTCTGAATCAAACCCAAAGATATCTTATTGTCAGCTGCTTGCAAAAGAAAATTACATGATAATATAAAAAAAGAGTCTGGTTTCTCACTACAAAGAAGTTATTGAATCCAACTGACACCTCCTCCTTTCAATCTGAAAGGCAACAGACCAGCTTGTGCATTTGCTGCTGCTCATCCACCTGAACGATGCACGAGCAGCTACTGAAATCATTGCTCAGCAGCATGGTACTTGTTATTCAAACTGCTGTAAACACCAGTGCAAAGCATCACTTCCCTGAGAACACTGGGCAGAGAGAGACTTTCCACTTCTAAAGAGCTCTTCCTTCACTCCCTTTGCCACAGAAGAAGCTTTAAAAGTCTAGGGAAAAAGCTTTGAAATCTGTGTTAAAGCCTTTAATTCAACCCACCTCCCTCAGCTCTGGGCTATCACACTGGTGTGGCAAAGAGATGCCAGCTCCAAATCTCTGGTTCCTCATGGCCAGAGTCCCTTAGACAGGATGGATGCACCACACTGACAGAGACATGCCACAGGTACACGTACGTGTACAAGTGTTTGCAGCAACAAGTTCACTCCTCAGAGTAGAGATCTGTTCCTTTGGCTTCTTCCATTATACAAATATAATATATTTTATATGCATTAGAACTCAGGACAGAAAAAGCATCACCATGTATCTCTGTTCTTTAATTCCCTTCACGACAAGAGCGGTCGGGAAGCTTTTAGTCATCAGTAAATCAAAGCTTTATCACCATTGTTATTGGAAAAGCACCTGTTGTAACAAGAATTGAGCTAATCCAGATAATACACATCATTTATTTCACTCAACATCAGAAAACAAGAGTTCAGTGCTTGTGGCTATTGGACTGCCACTTTCTTCTACACAAACTCTCCTGTGCAGACACCACCTTGTAAGGTCCTGGTTCTGAGAAGAACCAAGTTCAGCAGTCCTTCAGTTCTCAAGGACACACAACCCTGGCTGTGTGCTGGCAAAAGCCCTCCCACAAGGTCAGATAACCTTCGCTGTGGGTTATCTGACAGGGACCCACACGGACAAAACTACTTTTCTATTTTCCCCAGAAGGCTGCAAACACCAGGAGATCCTTCTCTCTCCAGGGCGCATATCCAGACTAGTAGGACAGCTAATAAAGTTTACCTTCGCATCTGAGCACTGCATTGTTCCAGACCACATTCCCTTCCTTCAAGATGCAAGTGATGGTCTCTGAGCCGTGGGTCCTGATGAAGCCCTCGTCACAAAGGAAGGACACGGAGCTGCCGAGCTGGAGGCTGTCCCCAAAGCGCTTCCCGTTCACAGGCACGCCAGGGTCAGGGCACTCGTTGTGCCTGAACGCTGAGAGAGGAAGGTGAGAGAAGAGTGAATATAACTCGCTTCCCCCACGTCTGCCCAATTCAAAAGGAAGTATGTCAGTGTCCTGGTTTCAGCTATGATGGAGTTAAACTTTTTTTTTTAGCAGTGGATGGAATGCCATGTTTGGGTGTTAGCATGAGAACAGTGCTGATAGCACCCTGATGTTTTCCGATTTGTTGCCGGGCAATCAAGGACCTTTCTCAGCTCTGCATACTTCCTTACTAGTGAGAAAGGAGGGGACGCAGCCAGGACAGGTGATCCGAATTGGCCAAAGAGGATATTCCATACCAGTTACGTCATGTTCGGTATAAGGGGGGACTGGGGGGAAGAGGGGGAGACAACGCCAGGACGTGCGGTTTTCTGGGGCGGTCGGGTTGTCCGGGACGGGCTCTAAGCTGTGCGGCCTGAGTTGTGTGGTTTGGTGAGAAATTGCATTGTGTATCACCAGTTTCATCTATTTTGTGCTTTAAACTTATGTTATTGTTATATCTAGTTTTCTGTTATTGTTTAGTAAACTATCCTTATCCCAACCTGCGTGGTTCTGGTTTCTAGGTTGTGGTTTATTTTCCTCCTTTCTTCCTTCCCTTTTCCCCTTCCCCCAACTTTCCCTCCCCCTTCCTTTTAAAAGTACAAGCGACTGTGTGGGGTGCGGCCCTTGGCTGGGGCAAAACCACGACAGTCAGACCACAAACTTGGGAATTAAACAATAGTTTAACGTCTTTCTATGGAAACAACACTTGATTGTGTCCCTGGACATGATCCTTCCCTGGGGCTTCTTCACAGAGGGCACAGGACTTGGATTTGGCCCAGCAAAGGTACGACCCACAGGGACAAGTCAACCTGGGGTAGAAATCACATCACCACCTCTTCTCTAAGCTTCTGAGACACCCAAGAACGTGTTCCCCAGTCAACTTATCTAGCTGAAGGCCCTTTGATTCTTCTGGTCCCTGTCTCTACTGGCAGTGCTCATTTGCAGACTCAGAGAGGAAGGATGAGGTTACAACCATTTGCATCCAGGAGGTGCAGAGGTAAGGGGGCCAGAAAAGACCCTGCACAACCAAATTAGCACCTTTGAAAAGTCTTTCACCCAGGAAAACACACAGGTAACTCAAAAGAGAGGCAGATTTTTACAAGCTCAAGCAATACCACAGTGTGTGCGTAGGGGGAACATAAGTTAAGCGTTAACGAGAACGAATGAAAGCTTTAAGGCCCCGTGGTTAAAAGTAAGGGTCCCCTCAGCGTGTTCTGAGATTGACTGCCAGACAGTCCCCGACCTTGCTTGTCATCATTACCAGGGTAAAATGAAGGACATGCAGCAATTACCTCTCCCAGTGCTGCAGAGTCTCGTACGGAGCCGCACAGACACGCAGCTCTGTTTAAAGGCCTGTCCTTTCCCAGCAGTTAAAACCGGGCCAGCCAACCAATCAGAAAGTAAGTCTGCAGCCTTAATTCCCTATTAAGTGCATAATTATGTACTATATCTTCATATGCTAGGAGGTGGTCCTCAGAGATGAGCAGCATATGAAAGATTAAAGCCTCCAGATTAATTACACACACATGCTTTTAATATCTTTAATGCACTTGACCAAATTCAGATGAGTTCTGGATTTCCTACAGAGCATCGTTACTCTTATAATACCTTGTTAGATACCTTGCTAAAGGGGAAAACATAAGATGAATCCATTCCTTGGGCTCTTGTATCTGTCCCTTGTAGCAGTATGTTGTCTCCCTCAGACCTACACTAAAGGGAAGGGTGGCAAGGTGTCTGAGGAAAGCTTGGGAGCTCCCTTCCTGCACCTCAAGCACTCAGAACAGATTAGCTCATGTATACTTAAGAGTCATTTACAACAATAAAAAGATTATTTTATGAATGTCTTCATAAAGGGGACAGGCACAGCTCCCAACACAGGTATGGCTGTATCAGAGAGAGCACCCGAGGGCACTGCTGGTGGTTCTGGATGAGGCATCTCCCTGTGTAGAGGACCAGGACTGAATCCTGGGTATGTGATATTACCACACACAACCTACTTCATCTGATGAGCCTTCAGCCTGCTGTACTGTGGCAAATGATTTCTTAAGACCTCTGATTTTTTTTTTCTTTTAAACAGAGGATTTGCAATCATAGCTAGAAAGGCTATTAATTTAGCTGTGCCACTAAAGGCTATTATAACAAAGTCATTTATCAGTTCTGCTGAATAGGTTTAATAATGCTCTTTAGAAAATTATAGGACAATAGGAGGATAAAATTACCGTAGCATTCATTTGAGATTTGAAGACTGGACTTACATGAAGCTAAATACATCTGCAGAAGTTTCAATGCTTTGGACTCTAAGGCATTGCTACGTGCTTCCCTTTATCTTCAGAGCCCCACATGCTTTCAGGTGTCAGCAAACCGTGGCAGCGCTGACAGAAAAACACAACCAGAAGAGAGCTAATGGCTCCTCCTGATCTGCACCAAGCTGCCCACAAAGGTGTCTCACCTCAGCAAGCAGAAGCAGCAGTCCACATACCACCACAGGCTGATGGGAGGATGGAAACCCCAGTCAATCAGTGTACAGATAATCCAGGGCCAAATTGCTTCATCAAGCTTCACAGCCAGAAAGAACCCGTACCATCAGCTTGAAACCTCAATTACCCAAGCACAAATGGGAAGTAACCCCTGGTTTTCAGGTTCACTCTGGATTTTCAATGGTTTAAGCGAGATCAAACTCTCACCCTTGAGTCCCCACAAGAGTTCAGAGCTCAAAATTGAAACCAGAAGCAAGGATGGAGCACTTACTGGTGAAGGTTATGTTGAAGCCTCTCTTCTCCATGGAGTGGTCAGTCTGGAACTCCAGCCTGGCTACATGACCGCTGCTGGTCAGCGAGGAGGGGATCTGGTTTCCTGAGAAGGTCCCCAGCACTGGAGACTCAGCAGTCCCACCATCCTTCACAGCTAGGAAATCAAACTGGGGCTCCACATCAAAATCATTGAAAGCCAAGTGAATTCGGCTCTCGGGTTTAGCTATAATTAACCAAACACAGTGCAAGCTGCTTCCGTATTCTTCAGGGTAATTCGGTGACAGCACGATCCCAGATGGGGTGGTGAAGTTGAAAAAGCAGGAAACTGCAATGAGAAATCACCATCAATCACACAGCCCAGTGCTCTGACACGCTGCTGCACCACGTCTCCCCATCCCTCCCTCCCTCCCACCCCTCCAGCTGGGTGATTCCCCCAAATTCCCAACCGCTTTGCTTCTCAGAGAGGATTACAGGAAGGAAGGGCTCAGTGCTCCATTCACTGCTAGGTGTCAGTGATTTATTTGCATGGGGAAGAAGTGACTTCAAAGCCAGTCTCCAGTCCTGGTTTTGGTTGGTCTCCAATTGTCCAGCCTGGCACAGTGCTGCCCCTTTCCCTGCAGTATGCTTCCCCACATCCACGTGGGGCTTCAGCCCACACATAGTGGGCTCATTTCCCATGGGAAGGCAGGTGGGGATTTGGTATTCTGCATGTGAATTCTGCATGTCCCTGAGAGAAAGCCCACACCAGAAGCCAACCTGTGACTACAGCTAGCACAAAACAGAACTAGCTGTAAAGGAATCAGGCATGGCAGCAGCATGTTACAGTCACAGCTCAGCACAGCCTGAGGTAAGGAATCCACTCAGCTGGTACCCCACACAGGCCTCTGGGCTCCTCTGCCCCTATATCCATACCCAAGGCTTTTTACTCCCAAGTGCTGGGTAAGCTGCAGGCCAGTGCAGGCTTTTCAGGACTTGCTTAAACATCCTTTTAATTTACTTTTCTGTTTGCTAAATGCAATTTTAAGCCACGCTCCTCAACAGACCTAACAGCACCTGGGAAGTCCCACTGCATTTCAACAAACTCCTTGATGTTCAGACTATCCCCATCCCACTCTAAATATTGGTGTGGTACAAGAATAAATCATTGATTCCTCTAAAAAGGAGTTGAGAGTCAATTTGCTTTTGTCTGTCTCCTTGGGCAGCACTGGAAAAGGGAAGATGCTGTTTGGTTTTGGTCATGACTTTGCTACACAAGCCCAAGAACCTTCCCAAGCTTCCCCAAGCACCAGGGGCTTGGGATGACTTGGTGTGGGGGCAGCTTCCCCACCCATAGCAAATAAATCACTGACTTGTGCTGGGCCAGCACATTACCAAAAAGAGGCATCAAATTAAGACTGCCATTCCCTTGAAAACAATTAAAACCAGTTTGAAAGTGAAGTTGAGGGGAAGAGTGCATATGGGGAATCTCTTTAGCTCTCAAGGGTTTTCAATATATACTGTATTTTCAATATATACTGTATTTCAGCTGGCAAGGTCCATTAATGTGAGAAAGCAAGGCTGCCTTTTAAGTGGTACCTACCCAGTGGGTTTGATATTTTATGTATGTAAGCTTTACTCATCCTTTTTTCCCCACCGTCACCCTTGGTAAAATCCATTACCTGGAACATGCATCTCACCCTTCCTAGCAGAAGGACATCACACAGGGCACGGGACTGGCTTCAGTTTGGCATTTAGACGATTATTTGGTTCAATGCTCACCCTCCCTCTGTTATTTTCCCCTCTGCCTTCCTTCAACACTTAATGGTTTCAGATCAAATAAGATGGATGTTACCATGACATTATCAAGGCTAAGAGCTACACAATCTATTTCCTGCTCTCAGCAAAGAGAACAGATTAAAGAGAACACAAACTGCAAAATATCCGCAGGATTTGGACTCTTTGCTAGATGCTGAAATATCAAGGGATGCTGTCAAATAATTCTGTCAGCATAAGCTGGGTATAATCTGCCTAGGAATAGCGACTGAAAATAAATGCATTCACACACAGATACACATTAGGGGGAGGAACCCCTCACAGGAGTTAGGTCTGAGAGATTTCTTGCACCCAAAATATTAGCATTCACGTAGAACCTAGAGAATCACCCGGCCAGCAACAGGGAGGTGTGGATGCTAGCACAGCTCTTAGGGCACAGCGCTGGTGGCTCATCTCAGGAAACAACAGCAGCAACAACAAAGGACTTGCTGACAAAAGAAAGCAAAGCAGAGCGAGGGAAGAATATAAAATTAACCTTTGCTAGACAGAGCGAAATGACAGATTAAAAGAGTAACGGATAAAACCCTCCCAAAGTCTGCACCACAGGGAAGGAAATGACAGTTTCAATTTTCCATAAACCACCCAGAGTAGGAGAGAGCAGAGCTGCAGGACACGGGCTGCCATCCCACACAGCCATGGCCCTGCACCAACGCCTGGGCTCTCCTCGTGCAGCGGGGAGCTTGGTTTCCCCTCCCAGAGCATCCCATCCAGCCCAGGAAGGGAGACCCGATCCAGAAGGTTCATAAACAAGATCCCTGTGCCCACAAGATGTAGATTTTCTTTGTCTTTTTAAGCGGGGGAGGTTTTTCTTCAATGTGGAAAGGGGGTTTTTGGTCTGGGGCTGCACCAGGACCCACGTCAGCCTCTTCTGAGACAGAAGCAGACACTCAGGTAAGAGCAGCAGCTGTTTAACAATGTCACAGGGAGGGAAATGCACTATCAGAACAAAGACAACAGCACCCACAGAAGGTGGAAGACAGCCGAGCGGTACCTGGCTCATGCTGCTCTGTGCAGCCCAGACAGCGGGGAACCAAACACCCCTGAGGAGTGAGCCATCCCTGGAACACCACAGGTCAGCCCTGCCGCCTGTCTGTCAGGAGCACCACGGCTCTGAGGCCTCGAGACTGCAATTAATATTTATCATCAGTGTTCCTAAGCGTTCCGAGAGGACATTTCGTTACATGCACAGCATGGGTTCCAATGTATAAGCCTATACTGATCTCTGTCAAAAAACATCATTTCTGATCCATCAAGCACTGCAAAAGCAGCAAGAAAAAATCTCTTCATTAAATACAGAACAGATCACAGCAAAACTCGGGAGGAACAGAGCACCCACTGACACCCCAAGCCCCATGTCACTGCCAAATACACACAAGGTGTTTATGCAAGAGATGGCAAATGTTATCCAGATCCTTTTATTCAGAGCAATCAACCAGTGAAGAAACAGCACCCTGCTTCTTGTCTTGGGAAGTCAGGGGGACTCATGGCTGCAGCACGAGGGCTCTGCCCCACGGTCCTGGTGCGTGATGCTGACAGAGCTGAGCACAGAGGGATGCAATGGCTTCTCACCAGCTCAGCTGCCTGTTTCCATGCTTTCAGCCAGGAGCAGGTCTTGCACTTGTCCAGTCAGCCTAAGCACAACTTGCTTCTCAGTTGTTCTGCTTTCAGAAGGTCCTGCCTTCTCACAGACGGTCTCAGTCCTGAGAGATGTGTCTGGTGGTCCCAGACTCCCCATCACTGCCCATCCTGCCCATGAAAATCCAAGGCTGGCCCCAGGGAGAGGACAGCACATGGGAGTGGGGAAGGCACCAACTTCACGAGCTGGAAACCAAGCAGGGAATCACTGTAATGATTTCAGTCTCCATGGAAACAATGAGAAATCCTGACTCCTCTCTCAGCTTTCAGGTACTGTCCCCACCAACTCCAACCACTGAGAGAGAGCTTGAAGACAGGGATGGATTTCCTCCCTCATCTTGCCTTTTGAAGCAGGTCCCTCCTCCTCTAGGCACAGCCTGGTGATGGACTGGAAAAACAGGACCTCAGCAGGAACCTGGTTAGTAACTGGCATGCCTCACTCAGGAGAGGCATACATCCCAAATAGCTAGCAGTGCTGGAAGCTCAGGGCACTGCTCCAGCTGCGAAGCAAAGTGCTTTTACACTGTGTATTTTCTTCTTTCTGTATCTGCTGTTTCAATAAACACATCTGCATCAAAATGCCTTTCCCTTCTGAAAACCCTGAGGCACCAACAGGCAAGTGGGAGGTGAGGGAAAGGAGTCTGGAGCAAATATTAACTGGGAGAAGTTTTGTATTTCAGAGCAACAAACGCTTCAGCTTAGTCTGATGGAGTAGTTGTGGCTGCCAGCGTGTGGCTAACTGGGGGTGGGAGAGGGGGTGTGTTAGGAATAATGGAAACTCTGCAGGGTCTGGAGACCAGATCTTGAGGCAAATCTCACCAGGTAAAGCAGGAGGTATGGGAGCCTCTGTGCATGTGGAAGAGCGCAGCGATACCAAAGCAGGTTTTGTTTGATCCCACTCAATGCAGGAGTGATGGCTGGGTTACCAGGGAAGTTGAAGAAACTTACTGGAAGATGCTGATCCTTGCTAGGAGTGCGCTGGGTGCTGGGGTGTCTGCAGCCATGGGTTGTGTTCAGGAGGTACTCCACAAAGATCCTGCCCCATGTGTCCCTGTTTCAGGGAAACTCTCCCCCTCCCTGCAGTGTCTCTCAGGAATTGGTGGTGGTGTCCACACGATGACAGACCTTTAATTGTCACTTTTTTGGCAGCCTGGTGCTCTTGTTAGGTACCATCCCTGTCTCACTCCTTCGTAGCTTAGCAGAACATCCTTCCTCCACTGCAGCACCTGGGGTCATGTGCCACACACGGGTCTCCTGTGAGCTGGAAGCTGCTCATGCAACAGGCTGGGACTTGACTTTCCACACAGTGCCACAGTCTGGGCACACCGAGTGCGATGGACCCACCGCAGCCCCAGGGAGGGCAGCGCACCCCGAAGCATGCCACTGCCACTGGGCTGGGGGCAGCTGCACCCCAGCACGGCAGAGGGTGTGGGGGCAGGTTCAGCCACACGTGAAGCTTGTGGGGAGCAACAGAAAGCCCAAAAGGTAATCCTGCACACACTGACTTGGCCTGCAAACTGGAGATGTTCTCAAAGACCAACCCCACGTGTAAAGCAGAGAAGTAACAAAGTGTAAGGGAACTTCTCTGCAGACCAGGTTGAAGATGCCAACATAACATACACCGTGTTCCTGTTTTCTCAATATAGAGACAGGGAAGGGACAGAGACAACCTCCTTGCCTGATAAAACCAGTGTCATTTCAGATGAGTCATGTAAGGAGAAGCAACCCATCGTGCTGAGCAACTGCTGTCAGGAACACGGACAGATGCCTTGGCACAGGACAGCTCATTTATAGCAGCGTGAAACCCTATCAGGGTAACAGTTCAACTGACTCAATCAGTAAAATAACAAGCATGGAGACAACCCAATAAACGGCATCCCCCCTGTCAGCACTGAGAGAGCAGCTGGGAGCACCTCCAGTGACCAGTGTGTACAGCAACGTGGCCTGACACTACTGTGACATCCTGCACCCCAGCTCTGCCCACGTGCAGGAGGAGCATCCCTGCTGGGGCTGCCAGAGCCAGCTGCATCTGCTGCATCCCCAACACAAGCTTACTCTGCACCCTCTGGCCTTAACTCTGCACCCTTCCTGCTGAGCCAGGTTGGCTGCACAGGGAGCACAAACCCCTAATAATTTGGTATCAACCAAGAGAATATGTGGAGCAGCAGCTCACAGCAGGAGACTTGACTCCTCTGGCTCTACAACTGAGAGACAAAACTCAGTGATAAAGTAATGCCCAGGAGAAGATTGGCTCCAGTTTCCTAGAATCATTAAGGTTGGAAGAGACCTCCAAGATCATCTAGTCCAACCATCCTCTTACCACCTGTATGACTTACTGGTTTGACCCAGGTGACATGGAAGACACTGGTTAAGCAGCCCCTTAGAAAGTCACAGCAAAGGAAATGGAAAATTTTCATATAAATTACAAAAAGAGCCCGGGGAATTCACAGAGGCCAATCAGAACACAACTCATTGTAATTAAGAAGGTGCTTAAGTGCATTCCTGCCCAGCACAGCACTTAAGCATGTATTGCTACTTAAGCAAACATTTAAATTTCAGTGCTTCCACAAACTGGGGCTGCAATGCAGAACAAGGGCTTTGAGGGAAAGTGCCCTGCTTAAAATTAAGAAGGGAATGGTCTTACATGGCTGCAACCGTGAAACAAGGTTAACAAAAGCTCCAAATCCCACATGTACACAGAGATCATGGTAATCCTGCCTGCCTTTAATTCGCTTCCCTTACTGCCAGAGAAAGGCCAGATCTCAGCAGCTCAGGGGAACAGGTTGAAGATAAGGAGTATTTCACCACCGATTTGCTGCTCTGAACCAACTGCAAGCAGGAGGTGTCACTGAGGCTGCAATGGACACGCATCTGTTGTGCAAGCTCAGAAACCATCTAAGCCCTGAGGTGGCCTCAGCAGGGAACGAGCCCGTTTCTTGGCAGGGTTTTGGCTGCAAAAGCCCAGGATGTGGCCAGCTCCTTGGCTGAGGTCAGAGTTGACATGTTTTGGTTAAAGTTAGCTAGCAGTTCCCTCTCCCAACCCATCCAGCAGAGACAATTAAGAGCATCTCTGCTCTTATAGCAGGAAAATCCTACCAGGGTGCTTCATAAAAGTATCCATCAAAAATATAAGCACACCCCACACAACAAAACAGCTTGGAAATAAAAATTAATAGGATCCCTACACCTCCAAAATCCACTAAAAGCAACTACATCTACTAGCAGATAAATGAGTCCAGTGTTAGCTAGGAAACCAGAAAACCTGTTTACAGCAGGAGGGAGAAAAACATTGTGAGTTACCATGAACTGTTCCATCAGCACTGCAAAATGTATGAGGCATTAAGAGTAACAGAAATAACACAGAAAGCAAAGAATCAGATTCCATCACATGAACCAGAGTCTACAGTATGGTCCAAAAGCCTAAAAAACTCCCCCACAATGAAAAAAGTACCAATTCCTTTAGAAGAAAACATTCAGGAATTTCCAATTAATGAATTATTAGACAATAAAGAATCATTCTTATCACCTTAACCACCCTCCTCCTCAATAACCCAACTCCCAGTTCCCACAGGTTTCCAGAAAGGAGCATCCACGCTCAGTTTATCAACATGTGGGTATGGAGAACCCACAGCTGCCTTCAGTAGGCTGCTCCAAGGGTTAACTACTCCTGTTAAGAAGCTATTATGTTTAAAAAGGAAAACCAGGCTTTTGTCACTGCTAACTTGAGACAGGCTTTTCTCCAAATTACTCTTCCCAGGGAAGGCTCCATAGGTTGCTGTGAATAGTGGGCAGGAAAAGAAGAAAAGAAAGAAAGAAAGAGAGAGAAAGGAAATAATGACCAATTGACAATTTAATTTAGAGGTAAATGAAAACCTTGTCAAGTGATAAGAAATTACACGGTTCTGTTCAGCACGTTGCTGGGAAAACATCTATTGCACTTTGCATTTCCAGCTACTAATCCTGAGTGTTTGTACCAGACAGTGCACACAAAAGGTCAGCTGCTCAGCTCCAAACTCAACTCTGCAGTCTTTACAAAGAGGAAGGAAGATTATTCAGCAGGTATAATAGGCCAATATGGAATTAACAAAAAAAAAAAAGGGAATAATTACCGCTAAGGAGGAGAGAGATTTTATACTGCTATTAGGGGAAATTAGATGTTTAAGAGCGTGGAAAAATGCACTGAATCATGAAGCCTCTGAAGAGGACAACTGCCTTAGTGCTGTACAACTGCGTGGAAAGCTGGGGGGGTCCTGGGGTGGGCTGACCACCCCTGGGAGCTGCCTCAGCAACAGGCTCTCAACACCACAGAGGATGTTGGTGGTGCTCAGTTTGGTCCCAGGGCATCAACACCCTGTTCACAATGAGACAAGGCAGATCTCCAGCATCAGTGGGCACCATGCTGCCTCTTCCCAGCGTTCCCACACGTCACCACGGGCGCATCAGTGAGGTTTTCAAGCGAACAAGAAGGGAAGCAAGCATAACATCTGCTCCAAAGCCAGAGAAGAAAACACACAATTTAACATAATTTCAATTGGAAATGCTTTGGGAAATGCCTTCAACTCTGTTTAGAGGAACATTATGCATGATGCTGCTCTGAGCAGGTTTATAATAGAAAGAGTTTACTGTAACACAACAAAGTCACTGGAAACTAATGAAGACCCTAAAGGAAAATCAGAACCAGACCAAAGCCCCTGCAACGACTATTGGATCAAGGGATGCAACGTGTCTGGGGGAATCCAGCAGCTCTGGAACAGCACAACTCAAATGATGGCCCCTCCATTTAAACATACACGCACATATAGATACACACATATTTATCCTCAGCTCATGGAGTTGCGGTTGAGCGATGCCAAACAGATACCCTCAGCCCAGTGCTGACACCACCACCCCAGGTCTGCTCGATGCAGTCACAGTGCACACACTGCTTTACTCCCCGGTGGTTTATTCACCTCCAGAACACACGACGGGTCCAGAAAATCTGCAGTTTGCAAGTTTGAGATCAATGAACTAAATTCGTATCAGAAAATAAGTTGCTTCCAGAGATGACTCTCCCAGAGCAACTGGCAGAGGGTAGTTAGAACAAGGCACAGGCTTTGCCTTTATTCGGTGAGGTGTAGGGCTGAACTTGGGAGTTGTAGGTCACAAGCTCTCAGGGACTGGGCTGCACGAGGAGGAAGGAGGAGGGAAGTGATAGAGAACATTGTAAGATGTACTGAACTGCCCTCCAAGAGCAAAGTCCCCCACAAAGGGGATCGTGACTCTTCCTTTCCTTAACACAAGAATAAGAATGTTGTGAAACAAATCTTGGTCCTAGGGAATGTTTGGTGGCAGTGCCTTCCACTGCAGTAGTTCTAATAAAACTCAGATCATGAGGTTTTCCCTCCTATGCACGAGAATATTTACACAGTAGTTCCAGCCATGTATCTGAAAGTTACAGCACTACAGCTCCCTGGCTACAGCGACCCAGCCTTTCATCACCATTCTCACTGCAGCATCTGAACACCTCGACAGCTTCCTGTTATAGCTGCAATTATGGGCTGGTTCCCCATTCATAAGCTGCTTAATCTCCTCAGGCACAGGTAACTGTAGACTTCAGCTGGGATATTATATCCCTTATGAGTTCCTAGCATCAGAGCACAAACTTCATCCAAGCAGCACAATGCTTTTCCCCATGTAACATTTATCTGCGTGACATCCCTTAAGCCCATTTCACTGTCCTTCAAGAATGCAAAGAAAACCAAGCACAGCTCTGTAGGAAAGCAACAGCTCAGGTTATCCTGGGTTAGAACTGCCTCAGCCCCTGGCACACACCACAGCTTGGTAACTGGAACCGTGTCAGAGCCAACGGCAGGGACTACAAAGACAATTCTACAAGGTACTACAGGATAGGGAGAAAGAGAAGTCTTCAGTGTGCAGTGCCCACTGACACCCAGACACCCACATCACACAGAAGCAGCTGCCAAGCGCGGAGCACAGCCAACAGATGACTGTGCTGCCCATCCAGCTGCAGCACTATAGGCTCCCAGGCTCTGGTGTAGGTGTTTCAAGCATCTCAGATCAGCAGAGTGTGAACCTACACAGCAAGGCCAGGGATACCTCAGTTAGCAAGAGGTTTTGCAGAAGACATGCACTAAGTAGTCTTGCAAAGTTTCTCAAGCGCCCTATGTGCTGCCCCCTGGATGGCTGAGGGATGCAGCGACAACACCGAGGATGAGGATGGAAGCTCTGTTATCATGAAGGCACAGACAGGCACGAATTAAGAACCCCTTGCAATAAGCAGATGCATTACTTAAATGGTTTGCGTTGCTTTGTCATCAAAGCCTGGGGAAATGAGTTCTCCACAATAAATTCTGTCTGCTCATAAATCATTTGCTCGGGACAGCAGGATGCACCACACACGCTGTTTAATCTCCGTCTGCATTTGTCACGCATTTTGCAGCCAGAATCAGAAGCAGTGAATTGTTTGCATATTCCAACTAGCAGCACATAAATCGGGTTACCTTCTTTTCCCACCCCGTGCCCAACAGTCTTCCAACACTTACAGAGAGTCATCACTAATCCCACTGCAGATTTCATGCCAGGTTACGCATTTTGCCATCTCACCTCTTCCGATTCATGCACGCTAATATGATGCTGCCTAGAATAAAGGCAGGGAGGTGTAGAAAGGGCTATGAAAGGCTTTTCCTGCTATCTACGTGTTGTGTTGTTGATTCATAAATATCCAAAGCCGAAGGGATGCAGAGAACAGAATACAATGGGATTATTTTAACTAAAAGGTTAATGCCTGCGCTACACCTTGCATGGACTGCATGGGCTTGGTTTGATGCCTCCCTCCAGGAATTACTCTTACTTTACTGGAAAGTCTCCTTCCTATACTAATACAATCGAATCCTCTCTCCCTGAGCACAAACTCCAGGTTTGGCTTCACTGCAAACCGTCAGCCAGAGCCTCAATCAAGCCTCAGCTGCTCAAATGCATTTGAACTTCTTGGAAATGGGGGGGAAAAAACCCCCATCCAACCTATCAACTCCTGACACTAAGCACAGAAACAGTCTAACACTTCCCACTTCAAAAATAACCAGGGAAAATCCGTTTTCCTCATCAGCATCCTTAGCTGATTTGCTTACAGTGATAACCAAGTGGGAAGGGAGTCATGGCATCTGGAAAAGGCAAAACTCATAAAGTAATCGCTTCCTTTCCCCAAATAGACAGTCTCGAGACTCAGAGCTTAAATTAGCATTTGAAAAGAACGGCACTTCCTTCAGTCATCTCTCACATTCCCCCAGAAATCGCCTCCCCTTCTCCCACAGCTTGGCAGATCCCAACTCAGCTCTGCAGTTACTGGTCTCCCCCGCCGGCCCAGCCGCATCACAGGGTCCTGCCAGCATCTCGTGCTGGTGGAACATCTATTCATCTGCACAGTGAATACAGGCTTTTAAAAAAATACCATTTCTGTTTTCTCCCTATCCATTTTCCCCACACTTTTGTCCTCCATCTGTTGCTCCCTCCCCTAGTTTTTGCTGTCAGGCTCAGTCCCACTGCCCTGCACCACAGCGTCTGTTCGAGGGCACAGACTTTCCTATGCCCAAGTAAGCAGAGAAGAGATACAGAGAAGAGTTTGCTTGTCACCAACTGGGGAAAAGAGAGAGGCTCGTGTGAGTTTTGGCAGTGCTCAAATACAGCGCGGCCTGGGTGAAGGTTGAGTCGATATAATCACAGAATTGTAGGGGTTGGAAGGGGCCTCAAGAGATCGAGTCCAACCCCCCAAATAAATAATAAAGCTGTTTGCCCAAAGCACCTTCAAAAGACAGTGAGGCTGTTAAAACCCAGCGGGGACTGTGCATGGAACTCCCACTTACATCTGAAAACATTCTCCTTAGTCACTACAGAGAGTGCAATATCCTACTTCTGCTGAGAACTCATGCAACAAATTAAACACTGAGGTCAGCAGCAGGGAGCCTGAGTATTGCCACATAATGAAGGAAAACTGAGTGGCTAAAAACAGACTCAATTTTTACATTGTTGCTGGGTGTGTGCCCATGGCTCCTGGTTTGGACCCTGAAGCTGTGCCCCTCTGCAGAAAGGATGTGAACCGGAGTGAGCGAGGGCAGAGGGGCAGAGTAGGGAGCACACATGGGCCCAGCACCAGCCCAAATCTCCCCATGGGCACTGCTCCCCGCTGCACATTGCTTCTCTGCTGAGAGAGGAGCCAACACAAACTCTCCCCATGGTCTCAGGGAAGTGAAGCAGCAGCTCGGTGCCATCCCTGCCACTACGAGTACTTCCCCGGGTACCAAGCACAGGGCACAGACATACTGCTGCTGCGACCGCCTCACCACACCGAGGTATTTCAGAGCCATCTCCTCACTGACTTACAAACACAAACTGGTTTCTGAGCAGACCACTGGCTACTCTTTTGGCAGGTAATAGTTTTCTGTCCCTTCAACTCAAAGGCAGGCTGGCACTCAAACTTCAAACTGTCCCCGTGGCGGAAGGTGGATCCTTCTCTCCTGCCGTAGGCTGGGATCCCGGGATCACCGCAGCTCCCTTGGTCAATCTCTGAAAGAAAGAAAACAGAAGTTGTGTGGGGGGAAGCTCCGAGGCCACTGCACATCTGTGCTGGTCATTGGGCAAAGACATCACATCCCTGCGGGATCAAGGGTCCCTCAGCACCACCTCCCACGGGACGGCGGTCAGCAGCAGCGATCTGCCTGTAACAGAGGAATCTGGCCACTGTCACTGCTTCCTCACCCTTAAATTAATCACAACTGAATGAAAGACTCAGCAATACCCAAGGAGATCCCCATCTGCTTTAAGGGCTTCTGAAGCAAACCACCAATGTGGCCGTAAAGGGACCCTTGGGCAAAGAGGACACGGCTGGGATGCGTCTGCTGGACTGAAACGGCTGCTGCCTCTCCCTCCCTCTCTCCCCAGCTCTGTTTGTTTCTCTATGTAGTCCTGAAGCAGACAGCTGACACCTTACCACCCCGAAACACACAGTTAATCTCTTGCTGCACATGTATTCCGACTTCAAGTAAATCAGGGACACAATTTCCTGTTATCTCCTGCTCAGTACGATTTCATTTCAGGGGGAGCCCTGCTCTGTGTCACTATTAGCTACAGAACTTCATACCTTCACAGCCCCCTTAGCGCTCCCACATTATTTATCAGCATCACATTCATCTCTCCTTCCACGTTCCCTCTAGTTTTTATCCCCATCATCTCTGATCAGCCTTGCTGTCTTTTCTCCCCGGTTTCAATTTCTTACACCAAATTGGCAACTTCTTTTATGACATTTTCTTTAGTGAGGAAAATGGCATAATCCGAGATTTGCATTACTCCATCTAATATTCCAATTTGGTTTGAATACCAACAAGCCCCTCGTTATTATTCTGACTTCAGGCAACTTGGGTACAGGTGGATTTTGAATAGAAGTCACAACAAGGCTCCTAGGCTCCTGCTACCGCTGTACCCAGCTTGAACTAAAAAGTCACTGCCAGGTAATGAAGCATCCCCAAAATAATTTAACATACATTAATATTAATATTAAAGTTTTCATGAAATAGATTTCTTTTTTTGCCTGTCAGTGAAAAGAGTTTGCCAGGATTTATGGAGCTTCCTGCAGACTTTGAAAATCAAAATCTTAAATGATTTGTACGTGCATATTAGAGACAAAAAAATAATAATAATAAAAGAGTTTGAATAGAAAAGTAGCACAGAACTGTATGTTACTCTCCAAGAAAAGGCAGGAGACAAATGGTGCAAATCATGAAAAAGAAATTCAGCTTTAAAACTCAAGGAATAGAAACAAGATCAAAGTGCTGCATGCATATTTTAAACACGAATCACTGCGCCCTGACAGGGACACCGATCACTGATAGTGCTTTCTGCTACTTGTCAACAGCCTTTCACAATTAATTTCTGTTGCTCCTTCAAGTCTGGAAATAAAGCATTGGGAAGAGACACTGGTGGGAAGCTGTCCCACAGGGCACCCAGCACCTCCAGGTCCTGCCATCGCTGACACCGGGGATGCTGGGTGCCTGGGGAAGGAATGCTCAATGTCCTGGCAGCTGTTTGCTCAGCATGAGCTAAACATGATGCTAACACATCACTCCAGCCATCTCTCAATGCTCACAGTGCTAAGGGTGATGCAGTCATTGCACAGCCCACTCTGTACCCAACACTGCCGGGGCCAGGGGAGCAGAGGTGCCAGGACTCCTTGGGCTGCTCCTCTGCCAAAAGGCAACAGAGCTCCAGATATGCAGCACATTCCTGCCCAGACCTCACCCCAGAGAGGGACCTCTGTCCTCTGAAAGCTCAGGGATGTTCTGCCATGAGGTTCAGCAAGGCGGAAGACCTGAAGGTCTTCCCTCCACACGTATCTTTGGCTCTGGAGGGATGGTGGCCACAGGAACCCCAGATAGAGCTGCTCAGCAAGTCCAGCTACCATAGAAGTCAAAGCGTTCAGAATAGTCACTGCCTTTGTCAAACAAGGACAGGCTCAGAAAAAAACCCAGCCAAGGGAAGAAAAACACCTCCCTTCTGACCCTCTGCTGAGCAAGAATAAAGGTGACAGAGATGTTCTCCGATTGAATGGGCTCCCCTGACTCGTGGGCTTGCATAGTGTCAGCACTGCATGAACCCAGCCAGAACTTCTCTACAGAGACACTGAAATCGTGGCTTCCAAGAGAGGAGCAAAGCATCAGAGCTCTCATCTTCCACCCCACACGTGACCTCCTTGTTAGGAAGCAAACACTGTATGGTGTTAGAGAGGGCAGGGAATGGCTTTTCTGTCCTAAAAAAGTCCCCTGGGTTCCTCCACTTCTTTTCATATACAGTAAAATATTAATGAAATATTTAGCAGAGCAGAAATTCCCCCCCCCGCCCCCCCCCAAAAAATGAGTGATGCAGAAATATCAAAACACGTTACTGCAACGAGATGGAAACATTCCTCCTGATGAATGTTTAAGTAAAATCACTTCCACATTAGAATAATAAAAGTCAAAACCAAACAAGAACATCTAAATCAAGTGTTTTGACATTATTTAAATGAAACCAGTTGAGACGAATCTTTCAAAACTTCTCCATCAAATATTATATCAAGCAGGGAGGATTTTGACAAAAACCAGCGTTTTCTAACAGAAAATGTTTCACCAGAAATTTTTCATCAGCTATTTATGCTATTTGTCTTCGGGCAGTGGGTGGGGGAAGTGGGTCCCTTTGCTTGGTGCAGAGGAGGCAGCCTACACCTTGGAGTGACTAATGAGAGCGAGATCCTCAGCCCATGTGGGCAGGGAGCTGGTTTGGGGAGCGCCAGCTCTCCCATCTCCCCCTCCCCTTCCACGCAGCAGCAGCTGCACAGGAACACTGCAGGCACCCAAAATTTAGGTCACGCTTTTCTCCCGGGGTGCCGTGGGAATTTCTGCTCCTGCCTGACTCAGCTCTGGAGGATAAGGAGGAGTTTTTGGAGTTGCAAACTCTGTGCTAATGAAATTTTAGTTTCTGAGGGGGAAAAAAATAGGCAGAAGGCGTGGCACCTGTGAGGGCTTCGAGGGTGTTCCTGAAGGAGCTCACAAGGATGGTACTGCTGGCCAGAAACGACCCCCAAGAATCCATTTAACCTCACACACATTAATTTGTACGTGCATTAACTCTGCTTAAAGTTCTGAAGTTAATAGTGTTAGGTAAGTATCCAAAGGAACCAGGACCAGGGTGTTTCTATTGCCCAGCTCTTTTTGTTGATTCAAACAGTGAGGAAACAAGTATCTAAAGAGGAAATGTGATGAGGAGGAGGATGAGAGAGACTAAGGAAAGGCCTTTTCTGCATATCTTGGTCCCATCCCTCCCATCTAAAACCACTGTTGCAGGGCAAGTGCTGGAACCAAACCCAGCAAATACATTAAAGCCCCACAGCAGCACATCAAATCTCCCCCACTAAGGCTTAGAAGAGACTCAAATACAAGAAAGATGACCCCAAGAGCAGTTCAGGTCAGCACATCTAAAAGCCTTCAGGTCTGCTGGTTCAGCAGTACCTCGGTGTTAGTGTTTCATGACACGAGTCAGTATGTTTAATGGAAAAGCAGAGCAGGAAAGATACACACATGATGTTCTCTGACACTTTTACCATCAACAGTACTGGGGGGTTAGGTAATGGAGAACCTTAAGGAAAAAATAAATACACATTATCAGTGAAAAGCACCTGCATGTTCTCTGGGTGGTCAGTGAAAGCTGGGAGCCTTTCACTAGACCAAATCTGAGCCAGTGCTCCATGCAGGGGGCTTTGGAAGTGAATTCTGAACAGCAGCAGCATCAGAACCAGTTTCAGATCAGTACTTTTTTCCCCCCAAGTATCCTAGGATCAGGCAACTTGAGCCATTATTGCTGTTCTCAATTTGACATACGTGCAGCTCACATCAGAGTTCTGTATTTGCATCTAACACACATGTAAAAACAGACATGGAGCCCCAGGAAGCTCATCCAAACTCACTCCCCAGGCAGTGCCAATGCGATTAAAAGCAGCAGGGCCAGTAGAAGAAATCTTCAGGCTCCAGCCCTGTAGAGCCCCTAAGCCTCTTAGCACCATGGGGTGAAGTCTCAGCTCTAACGCTAAGCTCTCCAGAGCCAAACACTTAGTCAGCATTTCAACAACAATAAATATCATTATATCATCCCCTGCCTGCAGCATGCTGGTAGTTCAGAACACAGACCTTAGTCAGCTCTACCCAGACTAAGCCAATTCCAACAGAAATCCAAACCAGATTAGTGTGTCTCTGTGTGTGTCTAAATCTAGTTTTCATTTTAAATTACTACATTCTATTACAAAATACACAAATATAAATGTCAGGCTAAATTAAAAATCTAGCTTTGTTCTTCTTTTTCATGTTTTAGTATTTGTTTCTTCCCACAGAATTTTATACTACTGATATACTACTGCTTGAGGCAACCCATGAGTAACTGAGATGTGCCCTTCCCCACACCTCCCCTTGTCAGTCCAGTGACAAACAACCACAGAAGTATTACAGGTGAGATTATGGGAACCTGAATCCTCTCCAATAAAACCTGAATTTCTTGAGAACTTTTGAAAACGTTTTGAAAATGTTTCTGAAGGATTTATACCCAGCCCTTAGGAGAGGCTGACCCAGGAATGTTCCAAGAACCATTTTGATGGCTGTGGAAGGCACCAGCTTTAAGGGAAAGGTATTCTCAAAAGCCATCTGAGATTAAAGGGAAAGAAGGGAGAAGAGAAGACCCAGGACCCCAGGAGGCTGTAAAGCCCTCTCACAACTCAAGCACTAAATTGCAGCATCAATCAGCTCGCTACAGTCCTGAGAAAGAAAAGACTTCTCCAGCAAAGTGGAGCTTAATACAAATTTCTTCTGACAAGCGCTGGAAGTCCAAACCCATTGTTTGCTGTTATGAGGGAATGTCTGTTTAAAGGGATAACACTGGCTGAAGTCAAGACATCGGAGATTTAGAAGTAATCTTCATGAACATTAATGAGCCAGATGCTCAGCTGGTAAAGACTGACACAGCTTAATTGAAAATCAATGCTGTCACGCTGATTTACACCCGCTGAGCATTTGTTCCAAGCACATCCCATCTCACAGCACAGACTGGGAAAGACCCAAAAATCCAGAGACCTTGGTATACTCTTCCTAGTGTGAACGTGCTTTCTCTTGACTCCCAGGTGAAGCAAAAGACTCTGGCTGGCTTCCCCTCCACAGGAACCCTACATGGAAAATCTCACTGCCCTCCCTGGCACGTTCCTTCCAACAGGTCCTGCCATCTGTGCCTCAGTAAATCTCCTTGGTGTGAGTGTTCCAGCTCCAGCAACAGGCTTTATGATCACATTACAGTTCAAATGTACGTGGTTTCAGTATAGATGGCTACTTAAAACATACTCTGGAAGCACTGCTCTGCCCTTGTATAAGGCAGATTTTTTGGTCTTGACTTTATATAGCTCCATTAGCTGTAATTTTCCTCTCCCAATTAGAAAGAAGCATGGCCATAAAACTGATACTGAAACTTGTTAGTAAGTTGCATATAATTTCATAATGTATCTGGCAAGTGCTAATTGCCTCTTACTTAAATGTCTCTTGCTTTGTAACTCAAAGCGTTTCCAAAAACTAAGAGAGTTTTATGGGCCTGAGGTTGGCTTAACCTCAGGACAGAGCCAGCACAGACCTTAGGCATGGGCTGTATTTCTTCCTTCATGCATAAATCCAGTTTGCAAGGTCACAGAATCACAGAGGATGGAAGGGCCCTCAAGAGATCATTGAGTCAGTAAGGTGCTGTAGGTACAAGAGCTGCCCAGAAAGAGACAATGTGAACCAAAGGCAGAGTGTGGCCTCTACTTTGACTACGTGCAAAGGACACAATGGATTAAAACTAAAGGAAGGAAGGTTTAGATTAGACATTAGGGGGAAGTTTTTTACAGAAAGAGTGGTGAGGGGCTGGAACAGGCTGCCCAGAGAGGTAGTGGATGTCCCGTCCCTGGAAGTGTTCAAGGCCAGGTTGGATGGGGCCCTGGGCAACCTTGTGTAGCTCCAGGCCTGAGGTGGGTGGCCTTGCCTGTGGCAGGGGGTTGGAGCTCTGTGATCCTTGGGGTCCCTTCCAACTCATATCATTCTATGATTCTATGACAGAGGCTCCCCAGGGACAGGTCCCTGCTTCCAGGCTCCTTGGGGCACAGCAGAGCCAGAAATCTCCCTGGTTTTCTCTTCTATGAGGTTATGGACATGGAAGGGTACAGGACAACAGGCAGCAGCAATGACCAGGGAAGCGAGAAGCACGTTTGACATTGGAAGCTCCACACAGCAGGACTCCAAAGCATGAATGATAACAGTGAACCCCAAACCGACTGGTGAGGTCACAGGGAGCCAGAGCAGCTCAGCCTGGCTGTAGATCAAGCTACCAATAACACCAAAGCAAGTCAGAGGAGAAGGAAGTCAAGCTCCTTAGAGACCCAAAGGTCACAGCAGATGAACAGCAGTGTAAGGAAGTTCCTATATCATGTGCTTTGCAAATTTATAGCCTGTGCTATAGGTACAGGTAAGATTCATCAAAAGACTGAAGGACCATGTCCCCACTGCCCTTTGGGTGAGACTAACCACCCAGACAGGACTGCAGAGCAGAGCTGGAGTGTGCTCTCACCTGCCCACAGATGATACTGCTGATACTCAGACCTTGCAAGGATCAGTCCCCTCATGGGGACCAAGATTTGTGTGCCTATTTTCAAGCATCAGAACCAGAAGCAGCCATCCCTGGTGTCAGCAGGTCACGGAGAGAGCTGAAAGGCATTCACGTGCCTTTAAAAAGAGATTCAGGATGACAGCAAGACCAAAAAGCAGCTGACAGCTAAGCAGATGGGTTCTTGTGGGCGTGCACCCAGGAAGCAAGCCCCCTCAGCAGGCATGAGGCTGTTGGATGCAGGACAAGAGCACAGTCTCCTGAGCCATGCTGGCAGGGGAAACCAAGGACCCCAGGTGCCCACACCAAACATGGGCAGGCAGGACAGAGATTTCTGGAAAGATCCAAAACCAACTCAAACCAGGAAGCTGAGAAACACTTTGGCTAGAATCACCAGTCACTTCCATGAGTTAGAAGGAGTATTTTTCCATCACACTTAATCTTTAACTTTGCAAATACCTGAGATGGCAGCACACACAGCAGCCTATGACAGGCTTCAGCATTCTCATCCTAGTGCATCTCAGGAGTTTCCTTTGAAAAATCCCAGCATTAACTTGTATTTCATTTGTAATACTCCAGACTAGTCAAAGTATAAAGTACTTGATAGCACTAATCTACTGGAACCAGTGATTCCTTGATCTCATTTTCTCCTGCAGACACAGCCTGGTGCCATCAGCTGCCATTCACCAAATCTTTTCCAACAAAGCAGATGAAATGGCAGCTTAACACTACCCACCCAGTCTGCTTCCATGGAAAAGAAATCATGAAAGCTGTTCTTATTGGAGCAAAGCTTCAGTTTTAAGGGAAAAAAAAAATCTGCAGAGCTTCAGTGTGTTTAGAGAAGCTTCTTTCTCTCTTTTCTCCCAAAGAACTGTACCCATCTCATCCCTGAACCTTTGAAAACAGGTAAATCCTGAGTGAGACGCTTGAATTACCTTCATATGTCGCTTTGAATCCCAGCAAGTTGCTGACACTGTCTGTCTGGAAGAGGAGCCACATCTGGTGGTGGGTGCTGACGATGAGATCGGGGACTGTGGTGCCTGTCAAGCTGTAAAAACAAATAAGAACAAGTAAACAGCCTGTGTGACTCCACGAAGTTATTTTCCCACCAAAATAAAGGCCACACACAGCTCTGTAGGAGCAGAATAAACAAGAGCAATGCTAACACAACTAAGAATCACCCCAAACCAGAAGACTGTCCTAAAACCCCACAGATTTTCAAGCCTGATGAAGCTCTCCTTGTACTTCTGTGTGCTACCTCAACAGCTGAGTCTTCTATCATAGCTGAGGGCCTGAAAGTTATCATCACTATAACAATTACAATTTAGGACCATTATTACAATATATTACCCAGCATTGAGAGTAATAATTTCCTCTCTCACTGAAGCAAAACATAAGCAAATAAAATTCCCAGAACCCCTACCAGCAGATGAATCCTCTGAAGTGCCTTTAGAGCATTTCCTACTATGACAAAAGATGTAACTTCCAAGGCATTCTCTGCTATGGTTCTACCCCAATGGAGAAGTTTCCACAAGGATTTCAAGAAGCACTTGGAAGGCAAGGCACCAGCCTGCTGAATGCCCTGGGAGCCCTTGAGAAGCGTTACTAATCCAGGCGTAGGGGGTGAGGAGGATGCTGCCTACCCATCAAGGATACTCCTTGGAGACCTGGAGAGATTTAGAAGAATGTCACCAATATATCTGTCTTAATGAGTCGTGTGCAGCTCATTCAGCCTTTGGGATTAATCAGCTCGTTGTGGTTCAACCAGCTTTAAGCTTTATCCCCCACCCACCCAAGCACTGGTGTAGGCACTTCTATGCACCCAAACACCGGTGCTGAGCACAGCTCCTTCCCTTCCCCACTGCTCCTACAAGCAGGAACGCTGCGTGGGAAGGGGTTGTTACTACAGGAGTGTGAATGTTACACTGTCTGCCTTAGCGGCAACGTTTGATGGTGTTACAATACTATTTCTGCTAAGGTTTGGAATCACCGAATGCGTAAGGTTGGAAGGGACCTGGACAGGTCCATCTAGTCCAACCCCCTGCAGTGAGCATCATCCGTGATAAATTCATAGTTTACCTTAAGTACAGCAACTGGAGAGGTGGCTGGGGGTTCTTTCTGCAGGGTTTGCTCAAACCTGAACACATCCATAGGTAGAGATACAGCTTCTGCCCAGCACTGGTCTCAAGCACAACAGCACCACCTGAACAGCTTCTTGATAAAATTGATCCTCAAGCTCTCACAGCAGAATTACTGCAAACCAATACTGCAAGGGAATGAACCCAGCAGCTGTGCCTTGATAGCATCCTGTGAGTAAATGTAACTCGCAGCCTCCAGGCATAATTGTTGCAATTCCCAGTTTCCTGAGTAATCGGAGACAGAGCAGCTGATGTGGCCATTACCGCTACTCCGGAGCCAAGCCAAAGGACTGCTAAGAGGGGCTGTGCTACTTCACTCTCCTTGCTTGACTTCCTGGCTCCCTGCTGAGTGCTAAGCTCTCTCCCACAGCCTTACAGGTACCCAATGTTAATGGGACTCTGAACTCTCCTCCCCAGCCCAGAGATGTTCACCAGTTGCGCACCCACCAGCACTACTGGTACCAGTCACAGCTCAAGCTCCAGACATGGTATCAGAAGGGTGTTATTGCCCAAAATCACATTCAGGTCTTGCCAAGCCCATCAAAACTTACCCCGTTCTACCCCCACCTTTGCTCTGTTCCCGCTCTGACCTGCATCAAAAGTTATTGATCCCAGAGCGCTGGTAAACTAAGAAGCAATTTTGTTTTAATGACCGTTTTCCATGCAGGGAGTTTGATGGGGAGTGCCAAAGAAGTGCTATTGTTGATTCTTCACAAGTTATTTCAAGCATCAGACAGACAAGAACGAGGAACATACCAAGAGAAAAACCTCCAGAAAAAGGCACTTCAAAGGTTTTGCATTCTCTCCCATTCCACTTTAACAAGCCCAATGATTGATTTGGGTGCTCGTTACTTTGGGGAATAAAAATCCTCTCTGCAAGTCAGAAAGCTCAGCCTGACAATCTGTTAACGTTCTCCAAGATGCATCTTAGAGGGAATGAGAGTGAGACTGGAAACAAATGGTCCCTCATAGCTCCGTTTGGGATAACGTCTGCTGTCAGGCAGGCTGATTCAAAGGCATTTCTTGATTTGAAAGGCTGAGCTCCTCCTCAAAAGCCAAAAATATATTAAGAGTATTAAGGAACCTGTCTGACAGGTCAGGTTTCTGCATGTTGTCGCCTCCAAAAAACCTACAGCTTGTATCCAGCTGACAGTGGACAGGAGGGCAGCAAACACTGAGAAAATCTGTCCACGGACTTTCAACCACACTCATTAGAAATGAAGTATTGCTGGGGTTTTCACACCTCTTCACATTCCATTAGTTCTCAACCCATGCCCTGTTAGCATCAGCGATTGGAAAGTTCTCCTGCACTGGGAGAAGACACCAGACACTACACCTTGAGCAGAGATTCAGATATTCCAAATCTGCATTAGCAAGGTGTTGAGTAGCTAATACAGGCTGAGAAAATGTGGAATGATTAAAATCAAATCTAGGAGAATCTTCACGGGCTTTAGGCAAACAAAAAGGGATAGAATGAGAAATCATTCCAGCAAGTTATTACAAACTACTCCCCTGGCAGTAATTTGCACATTTTGACCAATCAGCTGTGAAATGTTCTGTGACACTTTAATTACAAACACTTTTGCAATAATCAGACTTTACATTTGTGTACAGGGTGGGTTAGAGTTCCCAACCTAAAGCATCACTGGTGCTGTGTACAAGAAACGTGCAGGAAAATGAACTTTGGAGAAACAGAGACTTGGGCAAGAGGAGCCAACATCAAGATAAGTGAAAAGGGAGTGGGAGGCTGAGCTGTGTAGAAAAACAAGCAAAGAGGAGGAATTAAAAAACCAACATGATGAAATAGTCTCTACCCGTTGGAAAGAGTACAACAGCTCTGCTAGAGCAGCTTTTGGAGAGCTGTTTGCTGTTAGACAGCTTTGATTAGACAGAGAACAAGGGAGTCTTTCAAGTCAAGCTACTAAAGCTGGATGCTGGGGGCCCTGGTTCCAACACCCCCTTCATCAGTTCAAATGCTCCTTCCCAAAGTCACGGAGACTTTTCCCTGCTTCTCCTCCAGTAGAAGCCTGGCCTTGCAAGTGCCCTCAGGACATGTGAGCCTCTGACAAACACTGCTGGCTTACATCTTCACCCCAGAGAGGCAAGGAGCCATACGTTCAGGACCCGAACAGAGTCATGGGGCAGGACTGAGCTCCAGAAAAAGGACAAGATGCCTGTAAGGTGCTCAAAGCTGACCCAAAGTCAGTAAGTTGAGGCAAAGCAGCCCTCCTGTGCATCAGCACAGCTCTGTGCAGAGCTCACATAGACACACACATCAGCACCAGTGGGTTAAGGACATTAAACAACCTTCTGGAAGATGATCAAGGATTGCTTTTTGCCAACTGTGGCATTTCCTAGAGGCTGCTGTCAAAGATCCTGACTTACCCCTGTGCAACACAGGGGCCTGCTTCCCCTGCTCCCTCTTCCTTAGCATAGTGCACGTCCAGACAAGCACACTGTGAATGCAAAGCTGCAATTCAGACACAGAGGTTTGGAGGGGTGGGCACAGTGACCAACACCCACTGGCACCACACCCCAGCACACACCTTCCTCAGGGCAGCCAAGAGCTCTCACCAACCTCAAAACTGCCTAAAAGATAGCAGCCACCCCAAACTGATGCTTACATGGTGTAAAGCACATGGGTCAGGAAAACCCTTGTCTTCCACCTACTAACCCTTTGCATCATCCTAATTGACATGCTCCTTCCAACTGAAACCAAAACTGTCTCCAGTTATTAAGCACCAAGTAGGAGATGGCACATGCCAAAACAGAGCCCACTTTGCTTTGATCCCCTATAACACTTGGTCTTCAAATCTTCTAAAAACAAGAGACTAACACAGAAATTCTTCAGTTTAAAATCTGGCAGCTTCAGAGATTTCATCTCTTTCCTTCAGCACAGCTGGATTGGCCTTGTACTGGTCCAATGCCTTTTCTTCATACTTAAAATAATAAAATAATAATACAACCCAACTCAAAAGCCAGCTGGAAATAGTAAAACAAAGCCCAAAAAACCATATTTAAGTGGCAAACACTGATATAGGAAGGCCTGGAAGGGAAGCAGGACTATCTACAACGTGTGCTATGCAGAAGAAAACCCTGCAGAATACCATACCTAGGAACTAAAGGACATAAATTGAAGGGGACCAATTCTCAGCCTTGACACAGCACGTGTCACCCTTCACACAAACACACACTGGGTTTGTCACTCAAAAATAAGGGATTGACAGCCACTCTGCACTGCTGAGGATGACTGCCCAAGGACAGCACAGGAGGCAGAGATCCAAACAGTCCCCAGTTTCTGTTGCATTTACTCATGTTCAGAAGCTGTAAGGGTTCACCTGGCTCCCCAGCCACTCTCTAAGGGGTCCCCAACAACAGCAGCTCAGGAGAAGCAGTGAGGGAACAGCCTCTGTCAGCTGAAGCTGAATAAAGGGCGATGAGAGCAGAGAACACCCAGAGCAGTCAGCTCCACCACAGCCATCCAGCGAGGTGCAGCGAGCAGACTGGGGCTCTGTCACCCAAACACATCAGCAACAGCTCATCAGGCAAACCTCACCAGGGTGGGGGGTTCTCACAGGGACAAAGGACAGGCTACTTACACGTAAAGCACAGTTTTCTGGTCTCCGACTTGTCCTCCATCACCCACTGTCAGAGTGTCATATCCTCTTTCTAGTTCAAATTCTTCAAAGGTCAGTTTGATAACCTGGCAAAGATGCAGCATGTTAATATGAATCAACTGCCGAGGCAGCCAGCAGATCCTCTTGTTTTATTTGTTTGTCTATCGAGGAGGAATTTATAAGAGCATTAATATCTTCAGGACATCACCAAAGGTGACTGTCCTCGCTTTTTATAGCAGCGTAGCAATTCTCTCCAGACAGATTGAGCTCTTACTGAAATTACCTCTCAGATTTTTCTGCTTTATCTATTGATTTTCCAGATGCCTTTATTGATAAAGATCCCTGCGTTGGGATTTCAGCACGCTTTCTTCCACCAGGTACTGCTACTATTTCTTTCATAAACCTGAGATTATGGTGATGGATTTGGATGTGCATATAGGGCAGCGTGCTTGTTACATACAGTGCAAGCAGGATGTTGCTTTCAAAGTTCCCTTGGCTTTCAGAAGCTTCTGTCAGACCAAGAAAAACTTCACGTGAATTAGTGTTGGGGCAGCTCAAGGACATTGTCTCAAGCTATCTGCAAGCACCATCATCACAGTGTCTGTCCCAGCTGTCTGATCCCTGTGTTCTCTGTCCTGCTCTAGCCTAAACATCCACCCTGACTCGATTTACACGCCGCCCACCACGTATCATTTGGGAGCAGAGGTCCCACAGAGGCAGAGAGGTTCATGTGCCAAGTTTTTTGGCTGCTTTGGAAATCTCTTGGTCTCAAGTAACTGAAAATCATGATGTGACTCAGGGGACAAAGGTCTCAATCCAGCCTCGGACAGCACAAACAGACAGAAAAGGGAGAGGGGTGAATTTACAGCAGTGCTTTACATCCACCCTGTCAGGAGAGACCCAGGGGAACATTTGTTTCTGGGAGTTTTTAACTGACCAGATCCAGGGAATCACAAACACCTGAACCCACCCAGACCTTTGTACATGTCCCTGTAAATATATTACCTCTCCCAACTTTTAACAGACTAAGTTCCCCAGTTGGGTTTTACACCACTTTTTGCCCTTTCACACACGCATAAATTATCACAAATGATTAACAAGAAGGACCCCAGACACGTCATGTCACCATCCATCTCCTGACTTGGGACAAGGAAAGGAGCATCCATGTCTTGCAGACTCCTGCAAACACTTGAGCACGTGTGCCATCACAGGGGGACAAGAGTCCCAAAGTTAAAGCCAAAAGCAATAATTAACTGCATAAATGAAGATGTGAGTGTGCCTCTACAGCCTCCTCAAGGCTCGTGGGGGATCTCCAGCAAGCTGATGACATTCTTCCCCCCAAAGTCACTCAGCTTCAACACCTTAAGGAAACACCAGTTAAGTCAGACATGGATTCAAATGCCTTCAGTGTTCCTTAAAAATAAAATCAATAGGGGTCTATGTAGTTCAGACTAAGTCATTGTGTGCAACAATCTTCTACCTATAAATGCAATTAAGACTTCTCAAAAGCAAATTAGGTATTTTGGTGGTGACATTTAGCTGTATTACCCAAAAGCCCCAGAATTGTGAAACAGGCCTGGGTGATCCTTCCCAGAAGTTTGGAACCATTAATTTTAGTAGTAGCACCAAAATATTAACCTGGGCAGAGTATTATTAAACCATGTAATGATGGAATAATGCAATTAATACCAAGAACACACTGCTGTAAAATGGCACACATCGTTAGTTAAATCAGTCATTCAAGTAAACTGCATTCTAAGCAGTGTGACCCTAATTAAATAACTAATTACATTCTAGTATGCTGAAGACTTCAACCTCGTGGCACAGGAACAGGATGCTGAATACAATATTTATTTACCTATTTTCCTATTTTCTTTTTGGTCTGAAAGCTGAAAATTATTTAATGATTCATTAAACAACAACAAGAGAGTTACCAGCGCACACACACACACACAAGGATGAGACAAAGCCTCAATTTTAAGCTACTGAAGTGACAGGAAGCAATTATCAAAGTCAAGAAAACAGGCTGGAATGTGACACCTGATTCAGAGGCTCTACACTGCGAAGCCATTGGGAGTGCAGTCACATTCAGAGGGAAAAACCACGCTCATTCTCTCCATGGAGAGCAGCAGCTCTTGCAGGAACACTCAAATGCTTTACAAGCACACATTACTCATCCCCCTCCCATCCTTCTCCCCACTCTCAAGCATCTATCTTTATTTGGGATGAATCATACCCTGGAGGGGCCCATCTCTCTCTGCCCATGACACAAGGAGCTTGGACAGAGCTTTATTTGGTGAGTGAGGCTCCAGGTGAGAACAAGCCCTGGAGAAATATCAACCAGCAACATCCATTATGTCAGGAAGGTTCAGAAATAGTTTTGATGCAAATTCACCAATTATCATATGCATATCTCAGTTCCCAAGTCATTTATTTTTCCACTCTGGTTAAAATTAAGTCCCATGGCGCTGGGGACCAGCAAAAAACCCTACACAGCCTGAACACCCCCCAAAACAGGTCTGATGTCACCTCCATACAGGAAATAATTCCAAGCTGTCAACTGAAGAGCAGCACGCCCTTAATACTGGTTTATATGGAGGTTTCTGAGCAAACTTGGAGGGGATTATGTAGATCAGTGAATCTGGCTCATAGTTCTCCTCCAAATATAGAACAGATGACTTGCAAATGAGTTCTAAATTCAGCTCGGTGGTTTTCCCATAGCTCATATTAAAAGCTTCATGTAACAGGACATGATCCAAAGACCACTCAAGTCAATAAAAAGATTACCACCGACTTCAGCAGGCCTCAGCTCAGGCCCATAATGCTTTTATCTTCAAAGTATTTTACAAGCATTTTAATTAATTCATCCACAATTCTTTCCCTTCCCATGCCAGGGAATGTGCAGTGACAAGATCTGCACCTAAAGGCACTGGGAGTCCAGGAGGTGAGTTCTCCGACCATGCTCCGTGTGTGAGCCAGCATTACTCTGCCAGGCAGGAATACCAGTGACTGACTGGGCACTGTAACTCATACACCAGCACCTCCCAGCTTTGGTTTCTGGAGCCTTAATGAATTCTCTGAACAGCAGAACACACTCACGGGCAATTGATTTGCTTCCCCTGCATCCCAGCTTCCTGAGGAGCGCCAGAGGGATGCCCACCCAATCACCTGGGCTTCTGACACAGTGCAGAGCCTGCTCTGCCATTCCCAGGAGCCCTGCACAGCTCAAAGGGACACAGGCAGAAGCACGGGGTGAGGATCGAGCAGGCACAGCAGTGGCTGTCCCAAAACAACTCATACTCTCCTCTCAGCCCTCCCCGCTGAGGTCCATCTGGAGATGGAGAGCTTTTCCCTACCTCTAAGTTACACTTCCAGGATGAAACATCCAAAACCCAAAAGCCCTTTATAATCTGATATTACTAATTAACTATTTATCACTTCAAAGAACAGGCAAACAGCAGTCTCTTCACAGAGTTAATACAAGCTGCTGAGCTGATCCATCTGTCCTCATCTCAGTCGTGTCATCCCTCTCCATGGTATACGATGTTGCAGCCCACAAAGCCTAAACTACGGCTTCTTTTGGCACTTAATCTCTGCTCCAGGTCAGTGAGCAGGGGCAGGAATGGGTTTTACCAATTGCAGCCCCTTTGGGGTTTATGAAAGCAGAGGATCGGGGCTTGAAGATTCTGGTTTGTAATCAGTTTGTTATTACACAGGTTTAAAAGCTGAGGAAGAACTTATCCAGGGGAAGGAGAGAAACTTTCCATAACCAGAAATTCATACAGACAGTTTGGCATTTGAAAAATGAGAGAGTCTACCCAGAAAGCTTACAGAAGGAGAAGTTCACCCTATCTGAAGGAAAAGCAGAAGAAGTTTGGGCACAAGGCTGGCAGAAAAGCAAATGCACAGAGATGAAGATTAGGCTCTGAGTATTCAACATGAAAGCAATGTGACAAAGGGTCAATAAAACAGGGCACATGGCCCATGGGCCATGACAACTGTTATCTCCTCCTCCATCATTTGCACTCGAAAACCCAGATGGAAGTGCTCACCTAGGTAGCACCCAGGGGACACCTGCACCCAGCTCGCTGCAGCCTTCCAAGCAGAGAGGTCTATTTTAAATACACAAAACCTGGGTTTTGCTGATGTGTGAAGACAAAGCAGCACAGAGATGAAGGTTCATGTAATGCCCATAGCAAGTCTACGATGCTGTGGTGTTTGACAACCCCCACAGAGCCAGGGTGTGCCCAAGGTCTGCAGGCTGGAAGTACAGCTGACACTTGAGCAGTAATAGCTGCTGCTGCATGGGGTCCATTCTCTACTTGCACATTACTCTGATGAAGGAGAACCTCCTGGGTCTGATTAACCAGTAAATCACTCCTAACAAATCAGTGCTGGAAAATATCCTGATTCCACACTCCAGTGTCCCAGGATTTGGGTCATTACTGCACACCAGTGCAGCCAAAGCAAGACATCCGCTGGATGAAACAACTGGCTAATGACAGCCCTGAACTACAAACCAAACTCACACAGAAATTGGAACATAGCAACACCTCATTAAAACCATAACCCACCAGTGATGTGCCCTTATTAAATGCTTGAACCAAGGTCAGTGGAGAGCTCAGCAGATCTCAATAGGCTCTTGAGGAGCCACAACTCTACCTGCCCTGCCCCTGCCTCCACCCTGGGGATGCTGAGAAATGGAGGTCAGAGCACAAGAAGCCATCACATCAGCAGCAGTGAGCAGGCTACAACTGAGGATGGGTGCCAGCACTTCTAAGGAACAGAAGGATTTGGAGTGAAAGATGAGATCCTGGGATACTGACCCATTTGGGAGATGCCTTCCTTGGAGCAGCAGCAGAAGGCAGAGCACCAAAACACAGGACTGTCTAGAGGCAAGGGCCGAGGCATAACTGACAGAGTAAGTGTATGAGCTCAGTGCCTTGGCACATGGGACTCGCTCATGAGCTAATGGAGATGATGTTAGTACAAACCCAGATACTAAGAAGAATGAAACTTGCTGCCTTCCCAGAGCAGAAGATGGTAAGTGACACCTCAAAGCATCTTGAGCTACACAAAGTAATTTTTATTCCCATGTTCCCATACAGATCTGGAGGAAAGGAGCAGGCTGAGTTCTCAGGGCTGGAAAAAGGTGCCAGACATTGAACATTGCCCCCCTCCCAGCCACGGAAAAGAGAAAGGACCTGATCTCCTGAGGGCCAAAGTGGTCCAGCCTGGACCTCTCTGGGATCAGCAACCACACATGTGAAGCACACATGCAGACCAGTGGGGACAAAAATCCCTCAGTGAGCACAGAAAAGTTATAAGTTTACAATACTGCATAAGTAGCAGTAAAGAACCATACCACCTCCCCCCTCACCTGCCCTCAGCCCTCTGGGGTGAAGCCCCGGTTGGTTAGAGGCCAGCCAGAGGGATGGAAGAAATCAGCATTCCTGGCACAGCCTTCCTGCCCAACGGAGAGCCAGTTTAATAAGATGCTCTGCTAAGGGGTTTGGCATTTCCCCACCATTCATGCCAAGATATCAAAGAGGTTTCGATTAAAAATAATTACATTGGCTTTTAATTACATCCTTTAACAAACCCAATTTTTAGCAGAGAGGGAATGTGACATGTCACAGTCTTTAAAGACACATGGAAGAAGTCTAGGGTGGGAAGAGGGGGGCACATCATCAGGAATAGAAACCTGAATGGTGAAATCCTCAGGAGCAGTATAGCTATACGACATTTCCAGTGGCAGGGTGATGCAGCTCCAGACCTACCTTGGCTGGGTTGAGCGCTGTGATGACCCACACGCAGTAGGCGTTGTTGTCGTACTGCACGGGGTAGTTGGGAGACGTTATCACCCCGCTGGGCCCACGAAGGTACGTGTCACACATCCGAGCTGTGAGGAGGAACACAAGACAAGTGAGGTCTCAGATTTGGGGTGCATACTGCACTCTCTGCTCGGGAGAAAGTGGGATGAACACAGGGGGAAATGAAGAATTGCTGCTCTGTGTTGTTTGCACTGGCTAAAGGATTGCTTTTTTCCCCCCAGGTAACAGACACAAGGGGTTTATCTGTGCCCAAGAGCTGTGTGGGGTGTTTCCAGGGGCTATCAAGCAGGTAGACCTCCAGACCAACCAACAACAGCCCTTTCTCTAGCACTTGGCTGATTTTATTTATTTTTTACTGTATTAAAACGCTCACAGAAATACTTTTATGTGCAGGACAATGAAACCAGCTGCAAGAAATATGCCAAGGAAGAGGCTCTTCCTTTTCACATCCCTTGAAGCTGTTACTCCCTTTCTTCACTGCAGGCAAGGATTTCTTCAGTACAGGCTGACTTCATTCTGATGTGACTGTGGACTCAGAACCAGAGTGGCAGCTCAACTTTGTATCTTAAAAACATCTTAAGTAAAGCAGAAAAGTGCTTAAGCAGGACATTTTTGCTTGTGGTTCTCCTTTGATGTAATATTTAACCAGCAAACGTGAAGAACAGTGTCCTCATTTTGTAACTGGCTCTGGTGTTGTGATGGACCCTCAAAATTCATTTACCTCAAATCTCAAAGGAGCCAGATTTGCACGTGGCATCTCCAAAGCCTTTTTTTCCCCCCATCCAAATAGCAGTGAAGTCTGGAAAGTCACCTCCTGGCCAAACTGTTTGACTACAGGAGTTGAAACAGCTCAAGAAGGAGCTGAGGGCATCTATGATGCTTAAACCCCACCATCCCTGCCCCATCCTGGAGTCTATTACATACATCCTGCCCTGCCCTAGAGAAGAAAAAAAGGAAAACAAACTTTTTAAAATGAAAAAAAAAACCCATAACAAAGTTAGCAGTTAAAAAAGTTAAGTTGATTCACAGAATTATAATAATGCAGGCAAATCCTTTCTTATCTCTTGCAAGAGGACACCATAAATTTCCTTTATAGTGTCACATATTTATGCCAAATATCCTCTTACACTGATTCAATGTATTCTAGGCTTGTTTCAAGAATTAGATGAGATTCCAAAGCGTTGAAAAAATCTGCAGATTTAAAGGCAAAAAAAAAGAACTGAAAAAATACTAATTTATGACTTTAGGAGCTTTAGAGGGATTTAATTAAAAAGTATTACAAGTTGTTCATTATTAGCGTTACAAATATCACAATTATGCATGCTGCTTTTTAGAGACAGGGAATAAAAACAAAATGGCCAAGGGCAAAACGGGCATTAGGTGTTTTTCCATCAAAAAACCCCCTCCCTCAGTTCAGTGATGGCTCATGGCTGGGCCACAGGATAATCAGGATGATGCTCGTTAGAAACCAGATTAAGTTACTCCCACATTGCTGCCCAGTGTTATCAAGTCCCACCTCACAGACTCTCCCTCTATCTGAGCTTTTCTAGACTTTGTTTCAGGCTTTCATCTTTCCTCCCCTCTCCTCCTTGTTCCATAAAAAGAAATCCCTGCAACGGAGAGCAGAGAAGGGCACGGAGAGCGATGCGGAGAGGTGAGGATGTAGTACTCAAGGACAAATATAATCCACATGGTGCAGACCTAATCACTTCTTATGAAGCTCCATTGTTAATGGAAATAGCTTCATTAGTCCCATTGTGCACAGGAACAGGTGGGGTTTTTTTCTTAAAACCTGATTTTCTAGAATTAAAAAACCTGCATGAGAACCAAGTAAAGGTTTGTGCTGCAGACTGAAAATCTGAACCTGTGCTTCTCTCTCACTCAGCCAGAGAAGAATCACTGTTAGGAAGGAATAAAGACCCTACTGACTTGGGACTATGAAGCTGGCCAGACCAAGCTCCCATCTCCAAGAGCACAGAGCTGAGCATTCCCCCCGAGACTGGCAGCACGGAGAGGGGCTCTTCTCACTCTGCCCCTTGCCTGCGGCTGGGTTTAGGGACTGACCTGCACCCTGGAGCACAGAACCCAACCAAGCAATGACAAACTTGAGGACAGGATGGGCAAAGCACAAAGGGGATGTGAAGCAGATGGGTTCTCTCCATACTTCTAAACTCTGAATTCTTTTAATCGTCTCACCTCTGCAGACTGGCCGGTGGTCGCTCCACGCAACGATGATGTCGCTCACTCTCTTACAGGTGATGCTTTTGGACCCTTGTAAGTCATAGCCCTCGTTACAGGTGAACTGGATGCTGGAGCCTAACCTGGCAGACAGAACACAGGGTGACATCAGCAACGGAGACACTCCTGCAACTTTTTAGCATCCCCATGATTCTCCACATTGTGAACAGAGAGAGATCACCAGCCCTCCAGGCAACAGCAGGAATGAATGAGGGGCAAGCCTGTGCCTCGTGCTGAGTGCTGTTTGCCTGAGGTGGTGATGGTCTAGGAACAGATCCGAGTCTTTCAATGCTCCTTCAGTGGGAATTTTACTCAGTGTGGGAGCACAGACTCAGCCCTGAGAGATGCCACACTCAGGCTTCTTATAAAGACAAAAACCTGCTTAATCTGCCACTGAAAAGTTTGTTGTTTATCACTTCAGATTCCAATCCTTTGCTGATTTAAGCCAGCGCTGCCTTATTCACTGAAGTGACATGATGCAGGTTTACAGCAGCTGTGAATTCATCCTGTGGCATTTAGGGACTAGTGGGAATTCCCTTTCTTCCGCCCGCACCCTTCCCATCCATTTCCTGGGTTTCAGGCGAATTTGATAGACTCAGGTTAAATTGAAAGACATTTTCAGTGAACAAAACAACCATTGACAGCAAAATAAGATTAAATATTGATTCCCTGCTGCTAACAGGAGGGCGATTCATCCCTGCGTGCTTTAAATGAACGCCAGGCAACTACAAGGGAAAGAACAGCATTGTTTTAAACTTCATAAGAAAACAATTACCTAGCACCACACATACTTATTGACAAGGAATTGTACCGGTGCTTCAGGAAGTCACCTCAAACTCACTAGGGGCAGAGCCACACTGTAACTTCAGCTAATTTGAAAGTGATGTTTTTGCTGGTTAAGACAGTTCTTTCCATCCTTAACTGGAGAGGGGGGGGAAACGACAACAAACATTGATCACAGGAGCCTGGCTGAACGCCCATGTTGTGAAAAGAGAAATACTCTGGAAGAGAGATCATTACAGATCCTCATGTGGGACCCGGGTCTTCCAAAACACACACACGTGCACGTTTATACACACTGGGTCTTTCACAGCACTCGCCTGGGCAAGCTTTGCAGCAGCAACACATTCAGAGGGGTGCAGATGGGTCTCTACAAACAGACTACACCACACCAAGGAGCACACACACAATGGGCACAACCAGCAGCTTTGCAGCATGCAGAGTCACACACGTAAACGGTTCTTACCTAAAATCGTTGCCTATTCTTTTGCCTCTCTCGGGAATCCCAGGGTCTGGACACATATTATGTCCCTGGGACACACCAACCTGAGTTACTACAAAGCAAAAACAGCACATACAGAGACAGAATAGCAAAAGAAACATTCTTTCATCAAGTGTCTTGGTGGATGTGGAGAGAAAAATGGCAACTGGTAGCTCAAGAACCTGAACATGTTCTGTTTTGTTTAGAAAAAGCAGCTTTGGAAACCAATGTCACTGGAACCGTTTCAGCTCAGTTTACACACCAAAGTGTTTTCCAGGCAACGCCAGCTAGGGACACAGTTTTCCCTCCGTTCCACTACAGAAGCACCTCTGAAAAGAGTTGGTTTTTAGGGTGTTTTTTTCATTCTGCAAAAATTACACCAATTAAACAGCCCATTTCCACGGCCTGTGATTAAAAGGGCTGGCTGTGACACGACAAGGTGACAGGCTACCGCCCCTTCCAAACCCATCAGAGTGGTGCCAGGGAAAGAAAACAACTCGATGAGAAGGTAGGTGTATGATACCAGGGGGGAAAAAAAACCAAGCACAGAACAAAAGAGAGAAAGGAGAGGGGAAATGCAAGTCTAGCATTTTAAAGCAAGTCATTTAGTTTTCACTACGGAAAAATTTTATGGAGCAACCCTCAACATAGCTGCCAGCAAACGTGAAATCAATGAAGTGCTCATCAGCACTCAATAACCCCCTTCCAACTTCGTTCTCTCTCTCTCTCTCCCCCCACTCCCACCTTCCCCCTCCAGCCCATCCAATGGCGCAAACAAGCATTTCAAGGATTGACTTGGGGGGGTGTAACTCAGGGGGAACCTGCCACGGATGAGGTGAGATCTGGCAGTATATGGATTTCAGTTGAGAACTAGGATCCTGTGGGACAAAGGGGAGATGTTGTCACGGAGTTGTAGATGTTTATCTGACTTAGGGGGGTTTTTTGTATCACTAAGGGAGGGACGCAGAGAAAAGCGCAGCACTTCTTGGCAGTGATGTGGAAGCAGCAAAGCATGAATCTGAACCAAGCACGGCTCTGTTCTGCCTCAGCCTGTCACTAAAGGGAAATAATCTCCATTAGCCTTCAGAGTGTATTCCAGTAGCCCAGCGCCCTGAGGACCACTGCCAAACAGGTGATGGTGCAGCCACACAAGTGTGTTCCTCACACCAGGCACATTGGCTCAACAACCTGAGATCTCCATGGCCCTGGACATGGTGAAAGCCACGGAGGTGTGTACATGTAAATATTGATGTGAGAAGGAAAGCACATGGAGCATCTACACACACACAGACTGCGCAGCATGGACACACAAAGAGACAAGACCTTCAAATATGGTAATTATGCATTGCTAATTACAGCTGGCATGGTCCAGCTGGAAGATACAACACTGTTCCTGAAGGATGGAAGGATGACTCTACTCCCGCTGGTACGGGGCTTTCATCCCATCCAGCACCTACACCGACCTGCCCGCTACCTCACTGAAAACATTACGGCTTCTGATGCCAGGCACTAACTTCTCATCCCACCACCTTCCACTGCGAGAGGACCTGTCCATCCTGGCTTCCCTTCCCACAGCATCTCCCACCCTCTGTGGGACCTGGAGCTGGGATGTTGCTGGCCCCACCACTGCACAGAGCTCTGTGTTCCAGCGTGCCCTTTGGTGCTCTGCAGCCTCCTCCATGTGTTGGAGGGCAACAAGAGCAAGAGAGATATGGCTTTATGGGAAACCAGGCTGCGGGGAGATCACTCTCCCTCCTTGGCATACTCACACCCTCATGTTAAGCTCACTCACATGGACAAGCAAGGACAGAAGCATGAAGGCAGCAGGGTCTCTTTCGATGGCTGCATTCTGTAGCTGCAAAGCTCCTCTGCCACCTTTCACAGACTCCCATGATGGAGTGTACACCAGTCAGATGGATCGGGGTCCCTCCCAGAGACTTCCAGCAACCACAGCAGCCGCGACAAAACCTGCTCCAGGAGTGAGTTATCTCCAGTGGGTCTCAGAGATGCACAATCATTCAGTGATCCTTCTGCACGTGAAGTCATCAGCTTCCAAGAGCCCTTCTGAAAGTGACTGAAACAATGTGCTACGTCTGAGGAACGGAAGGTCAGCTGCACAGAGCATGAAGCATCGCCTTTCTTAGGGCTTCTGAAGTCCTCCCCACCTTGCAGATAGGCTGACTGTGTGCACAGGTATCTCCAAGCAAAGAAAATTAACACTTCAGAGCATATAAGCCAGGGCTGGATGTCACAGCTCCACACGGTATTTAAGGAAAAGTGCTAAGATTTCTCATCTTACTTCTGTACCTTCTCCAGAGTACAACCACACTAACCAAGATACACCTGTGACCTACACACACACAACCACAGCTTCTGGAAACAGGCTGCCCAGAGAGGGGGTGGGTGCCCCATCCCTGGGGGTGTTCAAGGCCAGGTTGGATGGGGCCCTGGGCAACCTTGTGTAGCTCCAGGCCTGGAGGTTGGTGGCCCTGCCTGTGGCAGGGGGTTGGAGCTCTGTGATCCTTGGGGTCTCTTCCAACCCATTTCCAAGGCATCACTATGATTCTACATGTACATCTGCATTCAAGCACTCAATGGCTCTTCCTTGCAGAGCACGTTACCAGATTGCCTTGCCACGCCAAATACTTTCCCCCACAGTCAAAACACTATCCAGACAACATCATGCATCCCCACAGGCATTACTCTGCACTGGTATCCCATCCATTCCTTACATCCCACACCAGACGACAGCAACCTCAAACCCTCCGACACAAAGCTCCTGGAAGAAGCAAGGCTGCAGGTAACCACCCAAACCCAGAGGCACCAGGAGGGCAGGCCGCTAGGTAGCAATTGCATTGCTGAAGACTAAACCCAGGTTTTCTTGTTAGCCAGCATTTTATTAATATCCATATAACATGCAGAGATAAAGCAAAGAACAGATAAGATAATAGAGCAAGGGGGAAAGCAAAGATATCTCTGTATCATGATAGCTGGGACACTTTACTCGCGATGGAGAGCACAAGAGGAGGAGGGGCTGGATTAGATGGTCACTTAAGAGAAACTTTTCTTCTTCTATCTTTGGCTTTAAACACAGACACACAAACACAACTAAACCAAAGCTTATAAATGGTATTTGTTATGCTGAGAACTTGCTGTCAGTACAGCGTTCACCTGCCTCAAGGTTTGACTGATCTACACACAGGCTGTATCACTCCAAAACGATTCACGGTTACCAGAAAACAACAGATCTTACAAACTGCAATGAACTGTTCAATTACTACATTACAGACTCCAGGATTTGCTCCCCCAAACCATGGAACTACTTTGCCACCCCTTCACTCTCCGCCTGATTTTTTCCCCAGCTTCCTTCTCATCAGGTATCTGCTAACAGCCACTCACAAGCGCTTTGTTTGCTGCAGAGATTTACTCCATCTGTTATAAGAACCCAGAGCCTCCTTTCATTTTCTGCATCTCCCCACGTTAATAAAGAAAGTTCACTGATGGATTCCCGAGGGACAGGTTTTTATTGACCTTAGGAACATAAAATACAAAGCTACAAAATAAAGCATCTTCTAAAAAGGTTTTATAAAGACTCAACGTTTCTCAGCAGGAGAAATGCAGTGAAAGCAAGAGAGCTCTTCTACAGGCACAGGGAGGGGACGGGTGCAGCAGTCATTAGTGTAAGGAGGTTAATCTTTCCCATCATGTTAAGGCTTGCAGTTCCTCTGTGTCTGGTCACGTTAACGGGTTACAAACCTCACCCCTAAGAGCTGACCACGCAGCTCAGAACCACGCAGGTTCAAACCCCATTTCCAGATACGCAGATTTCAAGGCCAGTTGGCTGCGTGCTCTACTTCAAGCCAAGCACAAACCCTTTCCCAGCCATAAAGCCCACAGCTGGCTCCTCCACTGCCCAGCACCCTCCATGAGCTGCCACAGTACAGCAAGGACCCATGGACACACGCTCGAACCCCAACGCCTGACACAGAGCAGGCCTACTACAGCGCTGAGCATCCGGAAGCTTCCATGCACTTGGCTGAGGCCTAAAACTGGTCGGCGCTTGAGAAAGGGCTTTATGTTTGCATGTTTTAAACAGGTTTTGCCGAGTGTGAACGTACACAGCGCCTCGCTAATCCACACAACCCCTTCCAGTCCCACCCAGCAGTGCGTTCCCAGGTACGCCTCGTTCAAAGGTCAGGATTTGGATGCCGTTTTGTGGGGGCAAAGCACCATGTTTTACCCACTGAGTGAACATGGAATATACGCGCACTTAGATACTGCATGCAGCAAAGGAAACCACCTCCTGAACGCAATCTAAAATGCAAAAGGTACTTCTTATCTCTTCTCTTATTCTCCAGAGCAGTGTTATTCTTTCTCTAAAAATGACTGGAGCAAAATGTCTCATTTTAGGGATGGGGAACAGTCTGAGGCACTCAATTTCAATTTCATATCAATATATTTGACTGCAACCGGGCACAATCAGCATCCCCCCACCCCAAAAGGCCGTATTTTTACCCATCCTTTTTCAGAAGGAGCACCAACACCTGCTACAGCACTACGTTTTGCCTTCGTTCAGACACGAGACACTCACACTTTAATCTGGCTGGGCTGGATCTGGCAGCTAACCACAGCATCTGCCCAGGGAAACAGAAATCCTCAAAGACCTGCTGGGTATTAAGCCCATAGCTAAGAGCTGCCTTATGCGGCCAGAGATTTGTCAAGGGAGAATTGCAGGACAGGTACAAAGAGCCCTGGAAAACACTGCTGGTAAGAAAGTCTTTGGAAATAAAGCTCTAGCGATTACCAAGAGACACAGAAATTGCTAAATTTCTGATATTGGAGCCAGATGAAATAAGAGCAACGCTAGGAAACTTCAATGATCTTTAATCAGTCTGTCCCACCTGTGTAATTATCTCTGACATACGCAGGCTCAGAAGCTGGTGGAAGGTTGAGAGCAGAAGGGGCCGGCTAACCGTGCAAAGCAAGGAAGCAAGGGGAGAAGATGATAACATTCTGGGCTTCTTTTTCTGAAAATGAACCATTTTCTGGAGACATCTTCTCCAACTCAGCATTTCTGAAGTTGGAAATTTACTGTAAGGGAAGTGTGACAGCAGAAGGCTGCTCAAGATAGAGGTTAATCTGGGTTTACAATCCAGCCCATGCTGAGAGCAGTGCACAGGGAAGGAGCTGAAGGCACAAGGGTTGTGGCAAGCACCATGCTGGTAACGGAAAGGAATTTGGGCCACAGCACTATCACCATCTATATTATTATTATAACTTAATAGCTTTCAGGCTGAGCTGCCTTCCTACGCTCTGTTTTGCCTTATCAAATATGACAAGATTAGTGCTACACAAGATGCTGAATTGACAGCTCTGAAGACCGGAGCCTGCTCTCTGTTGGGTAAGGATAAACCAGGCAGAGGCAACAAGACCCTCCTATACTTTTCTTCTCCAAAGCGGAGCATGGCTGGGACAGAGCAGGATACGCTGGAAAGTCCTTACTCAGCCTTCAGCAGGGATAGTGCTGACACCAGTCATTAGCAACAGGTCAAACTACTGCAGGGAAGCATCCTAGCATTCCCAGGAAGGAGAAACAGGAATTCTTTATGTTTTCAACGCCAGAATACTTATAGACAGTAAGGACTCCCTTCCCCACACTCCCAATATCCACCCTAGCAAATATCCCACTCCGAGCACATCCCTTGGTCTCCAGTGCCCACCACAATCAAAGCTAGTGGTGTTTTACTACAGATTTATATTCTCACTTAAATGAACTAAAAATATTTATTATCATTAAATTCTTCTTGGCAAGAATATATCATAGGACCAGGAACATCTTGCATACAGGGCTTCTCATAAAATTCAATTAATTTTCTCTAAATGTGCTCCATCACTTTCTGCTCTGGAGATTTTGGGCAATTTGCATCCCCTGCTATTGAGGTACTTTGCTGGACCCTACTCCTGAAAGAGGGGACACTACTTACTCTAACATGGCACTAGAGGTGTTCCGTTTTCATTTCAGGCAGACAGCAAGTCATGTTTTAAATTCAGTTGATCCATTTTTAAGTGAATTTTGCATCCAAAATTCAGGTGAGTGAAACATCCAACCAGCACCTCTCTGATGGGTGCGATGGACTATGCAGCAAACCGAGCAATTACATCCTCTAAAAGCTATTCTAAGGAAAGCCACATCCTGCTCCTCTTTCCACTTATATAAAATACAAACCCAAGTTAATTCACATCCCTCCTGGTTAATTTTAAATCCCCTTAAGAGCTGAGTCACCTGTCCCCAGTCACACACACAAAGAAAGCCTGAGTCTGGCTTCGGATTTGAGAGGAACCAACTGTGAAGACGGACGGACAGACCTCACCGATGCCATTACTACAGCAGGGAAACATCCCAGCAACCAAGTGACCTTCTGAGCACGCTTCTGACACGTCAAGTACCAGATGTGACTCACAGGGAGACCATCAAAATCCGTGTCAGCTCTTGCACAGGTTTTTCTGAGGGGACAACTAAGTAAAGAGGAAAAGAGAGAGACTGCTACTGCCTGTGTAGATCTTCTAGTAGGTCATTTTTGGGTGCATTCCTTATTCCTAACTCCTCATTTTCCAATAGAACCATTAATTCAGTTTTCAGAACTGTTGATTTGACACTTGCCACACTAAGACAACAGAAGGCACCAACCCCAGCCCGTCCCTGAGCAGGAAGCATACAGTATATATTAAACACACACACCCATCCCCTCCAGTCCCACTTCAAGGGGTTAGTATATGCTTGTGAATAGAGCACTGGAAGGAAGTGATGCAGTAATGCAGAGGGGAAAGAGGGGAAAAGCATTAAAACTTTTAAGAGTGACAAAGTTTTTAGAGATTACTGGAAAGTCAAATGAAATGTTCAAGGAGATCATTATACAAAGAGAGAGTAAGGAGGAGCCAAAAAACTTACACACTGATGTCTTCTGGTTGTTGTCCTTGCTGGGCATTAGCTTCACCCCTCTGGACTTCATTTCAATTTGCTTTTTGACTACAGAGACAAATTTAAAACAAAGCAAAGACAAGGCAAAGATTTAGCAAAGCATTAGGGACCATTTTAAAGAGAAAATGTAACAACCATCCCACACTGCTGGGGACCCCGTGTCCTTCCCATACAGCTCAGACACCCCCAAAACCACCAGGTCTCCCTTTTCATTTACCTTGTCAGGTCTGGATCAGTGTCTCTGGGGACCTGAGCCAACCTGACCCAACAGGAACATGAAAATTTGGCATACAACCCCCATCCTTCTGTAACCATGCCACATGGCTTAACACACCCAGCATGGGAAAGAGGAAATAGGGAAGTGCTAAGGTCCTTCAGGGATGTTGAGAGGAAGATGTTGAGTTAGTTTCACCCAGTTTTATGACACACTTACTCCACGAACGTGCCACACAATAAAACCATTCGCTGCTTCTAGGGGTCTACAAACACCCTGCAACCTAAAACCAGTAGAACCAAGGTGGCAGTGAAATGGCAGAAAAAAGGGCTGCATGAAACCCATGTTACTTGCAAAGAGAAGTGAGTATTTACAGCCCCACTATTAACAGCCACAGTGACTGTAAAATCCACCCAGTGCCTCTGCCAAGGGGTCCTGGTGTGACCATTCCCCTTCCCTGCTCCACACCTCACCCAGCAGATGAGGAAAAACCCACGAGGGTGGCAATGAGATTTCCATCCACCCATCGCCAAGAGCCTCCCAGCACCTTCCTCCCAACACCAACACTCCCCACGTTGCTGAGCAGCTCTTTGTTTTTATGATCTGGACTTGGCTGCTGCAGGGGCTCTCTCTACACAAGAGGGTTTTGCACAAAACCTACACTGCCAAAACCATCTGGATACAGCAGAGAGACAGACAGCAGCTTCCTGCAGCGTACACAAGGGTACTTCTGACTAACACACAGCAGAGTTTTTACTGGCATATTTTAAGTTAATGCAGCTGAAGAATAACTTCACATCAGGAAGCATGATGCCCAAATCACTTTACAGAATCCTTTTCCTGACGAGCCAGTCCTTAGCTATGGAAAAAAACCAGTCCATCCTCAACTGTCCTTTCCTTGTTCTTTACCTTGTCATACTTTCATCCCTAAATTAACACATTCCTAAGAGAAAGTTGTCAAGAAAAATTACCAATATAACTAACAAGGTTTTTTTAATCATCCTTTTCTGGCTTTAAAAAAAATAAAATCTGTTTACAACATCTGTTTGCAGGAGCTTCAGACAGGGAGATGTCAAACATTGCTCCTCCAAGCTTACCTAAGCTAGTGCTTTTCTGAGCGAGATGTTAGCCTGGAGCTTGTTGTTTATCATTTAGTTGCAGCTTTCTGCTTTCTCTTTAAATAAAGCAGTTATAACTTCAAACTGAGGTCTGCATTAGCTTAGAAATATTCACAAAGAAAAGCTGATGTTGTTCAGGTCTTTCTTATTAGTATCTTTAATCTGTCGGGGGTTTCTTGCCTGCTTTAGGAGGGGGAAAATATAATTAACGGTACAGCACTTTCAAAGCAAATCTAATACACCCCCTTTCCTTTGCACTGTAATCCACCTGCAGATGCACACGGAGAAGAGCAGCAGGTTCCAGAACACCTATTCCTCCAGGTGAATAGCACACCTCCTCCGGGTCCCAGCATGACCATTCTGGGATGTTTGCAGCCTGCCCTGAAGGACCTGAACAAACACACTGTACCAAGGGACCAAAGAAAAGACACAGGGTTACAGAAGCTAACATTTCTGGGTGAGCCTGGGACCTTTTGTCCTGAGGTGACAGCTGTAAACCACACAGGAGGGACACCAGGCTGTACTACAGACCACAAGGTACAGGGACACCTCACACACCCTCCTGCCTGCACACAGCCACTGATGCTCCAGCTCAGACAGACAAACTCCTCGCAGCAGCAGACTGATGGAAGAGGTGACAGGGTCCCTTATGGGCACACCACAGCCTTTTCCCAGTATAACTGAGGGGGGTCACGGCTACCACTGTGTTCTGGGCAAACCCCCCTCACCCTTTTGTTCAGTGCAAGGGGAGCAGGCAGCAGTCCCCCACCCATGGAAAGGCTAACACCCCTCTGCCCACAGCCGCTGCTCCGTGCTCGCAGCCTGGCCACCCTGTCCTGTCCTGCAGCATTCCCTGGGGGTTTCCATCCACACAGGGCAGCGCAGCACCAGGGCTGAGGCTTCTCCTGCTGATGCTGCAGTGCAGCACTCAACCTGTCACCGGGATAAAGCGCTGAGGAGGTCCTGGTCTGCTTATCCTCCGTAATGCTGCAGCTAATGATTCTCTGGCACTTTCCAAGCAAGTGCAGGGATAACCTCATAGTCACGGCCAATATTCCCTCCCAGTCAATAAAACACAGTCGAGCCCAAGTATCTAAGGCTAAATTTGAGCTATTGCAGGATGTACAATGGCTCATGACTTTGCAGTATCTAATTCATCGCTCTGTACGGCGCTTTGGGGAACCATCGGTAAGAAAGCAGCTTTACAAAAATCATTTCCATTTTTATACTCTCCACAACTTCCCATCACCAGTTACTTTATACAATTACCAGGGAATTTTCCCTCCCAGCTGCACGTGGAAAAGCACAGGTCTGCTCATTTCCACACCATAAAGCAAGGCTGCAGCCTCAAAGGACAAACCAAGCCCCGTGCCCTGCGCACGCCGTAGTGATGCTGACACTGTGGGTGGGTAACACACCTTAACACTGGTTTCACAGGGCTGCTGAACATCCCAAAGTCCAGCAGAAGGGAACCAGTATGGAGAGCTCCCAGCTCCCAGCCATACACACAAGCGTGGATTTTTTAAAGCACACACTAACAAACTTCACCCATACCCACTCCCACCTCCCAGACCCCAGCCAGTCCCTCTCCAAATCTGTCACTAATGGAAAGCTTAGCTCCAAAACGCCCCACAGTAATGAAAACAAGCAGCAGAAACCAGACATTCATTACTAAGGACCAATCCTAAAATAGAGACTAAACTGCATTACCCATGAAGTATATACTCCTCTAATTGCATCGTGTCTCTTTCAACAATAATTGATAAAGAGAGATCGCTACACACTCGCCTCAATCCTTCATTTTGTTTGCGACAGAGACAGAATGATGAAAGTCAGGCTCTACAAATTACTCAGATTAGAACAAGTCAGAATACATTATCACTTCCTTTTCTTTAAAAAAAAAAACCAACAAATAAATAGGAGCAATTCTCCCACTCTGTGCCCTCAAAAGTCTGCTATATAAAAATCTATTTTGTTTATAAATTTGAATGTGGAACAGTACTACAAAGGACTGTGTCAGGGTAATTGGATGAACAGAGATTCCTCTGTTTTCTGGAGGTTTTGCTGCTCGCACGTATCTGATAGATCTAATGGAATACTCAGTGTCCTGACAAATTTGAAAGATGACATTACAAAGCTTTTCCAGCAAGCAGGCAGTCTGGGGTGTTTCTTTTAAACAGATTCATGTTGCTCTAAACAAGAATTTAAGGAGACACTTATTTATTTTTAATTTAGAAAACAGCATTTCAGCAAAAAGTCTGTTCTGTGAAGCCCCACTGCCCTTGCTGGGGGGTTGCCCAAATCTCTCTTCCTCTTGCCATCATCTGGAATAGTATGGCTGGTTGCTTCCAGGCATTTTTACTTGGGTTGGAAGTGAAGAGAAACACCCCAAAATGCACAGAATCCCCCTTGGGAACTGCTCATTCATCCTCCCATCAGCCAGCCCGAGCAACAGGGACTCAGAGCCCGCAGCAACCACCAGAACATCCCAGTCTGCCTCTTGCCCAGGACACTCAACAGGTTGCACAGCAGAAGCTATAACCCCTTTGCAGCCCAGATGTGTGCTCCAAGATCTGCCAAAGATTAAGCATATATACCAAATAGACACATATCCATAAGAGCCACACACATCATCAGACCATAGTGAAGGTGGCAGCTCTGCTGCTGCTCTGTGCTGGGGGCTGAAACGTGCCCACGTTTGTCTTTCTACCTGAGGGTGGGGGACAGAAGGGGAAGAGAATGGGGTGGGAGAGCAATGGGACATGTTATGTGTTGGAAACAACCAGCTAAAGAGCAATGTGAGATCCAAGTTGAGTAATAAAATCTGTGGAAAGATGGACTACACTTATTTAGATCTGCTCAGCATCATTTTAAATGCAGCAGCTTTTTCATTGCCTCATCACTTCTCATGGCTTGTAACCCCTGCACTGTCACTTGTCGCCAGGAAAGGCATTTGTGGCTTCCCTCCTTCCCACCTGCAGGTACACAGCACCTTCCTGGGGAGGAATGCAGGAGGAGTGGGAGGAAGGACAGGAGGAAAGGACCCACTTTCCCCAAAGTCCCTTTTGCCAGCCCTTATACAGGGTGCAGGGAAAAAGCATTGGAAGAAAGTGAGATTCATCTTACATCAAAGGGAAAAGATGATTGGAAAGACACACTAACTCTCCCTGGAAGGGAAGAAATTGACTGTACTCACAATAAAGAAAACCTGTATACAGCCTGATTGTATCTAACCTTGCTTGTACCTTCATCAAGAGATTCCCAAACTAGGGCACGGATTAGGAGAAGCCAAAACGGAACGTACAAAGGCAGCGAGCTGCTAGAACTAAGTGCCAATGTTAAACAAGCTGGAAGGGAAATTACTTTCTTAAAGATTATCAGGAAAGCCAGACACAGTCTCTGAGGACAAAGGATGCTAATGAGTGACGTGTGTACATGTCTTCAGAAGTGGACAATGAGTTAGAGTCAACCTAACCTTCCCTGGGACGAGCCTGGGTCTGCTCATGTCTCTACTGTGGACAAACACCTTTCAGTTGCTCTGCTTCCCATGGCTTATGTACCCTGGTATTTATTTGTGCACATTAAAATATTTTATGTTCAAACAAGTTCATGTTCCTCTGAAAAGGGTCCTGGGCATCTTTAATGTTCTATAGACACAGAATCCACTGACTGCAAAAACCCTGCCTTTATCCCTAGGGGTTTGGGTTTTTTTTTTTTTGCTTGATTTCTTGCTGTGTTTTTGTTTCAGCAGTGAAATCTTTCCCACCAGCTGGAAAGAACCTGACAAACTCCACAAAAACCAGCAAGTGTGTGAGGAGCGAGTGTCAGATTCCTTTTGCCAGCCAGACACAGGTCCTGCTTCAATGCCACTTCAAGAGCACGTTTTTAAGTTCATCTTTTAAACACTCAATACACAAAAGCACAGTTCATTATATCTAACAAAACTGTTTCCAAGGAGTGTGCTAGATTAGAACCCCCTGACATTTATCTAATCAGAGGAAATTATAACATTAATCTTTACTTTTCTGTTTTTAAAAAAAAAGAGGATGATTCAGACAGGTGTTTTAATAGAAAGCAGCAGTCCTGACAGCATTGGAAAATGTCACATCAAAAGCCATCAGCCGCACGCAGCCGTTTATTAGACAGAAGCAGCAAAGGTGTTTTTTCTTATAATACAGAGTTCTGAGTTAAAGGAAAGCAAGGGAAGGGAAATAACAATGGTGATTCATAAAGTAAAGCCCATGTGGAGACCACGACAACGGTGCTAGAGCTAAACAAATGGAAGCACCAGGGCAAGTCTGCCCATTTATCCAAGGGAACTCCTCTCCCTTTGTTTTGTTCCTCTTAGTCTGGGGATACGGTGCTACTTCTCATCACAGTCCCATTTCTTCCTTTTGAGGAAAGCTACTGAACGACACTGACACAAACCTCTGGAGAGGGGATGAGGAACTGGATGTCTTTCCTCCTCCCCAATCCTGGCTCAGAGCCGGCTCCCTAAAGCAATGCTACAGCCACAAAGTCCTTCTATATCCCTGGAGAACGGGGTAAAGGGTTCAAAGGAACCCAGTCCAAACCACTGGTGACTGTGTGGTCCCAGCTGCAGTTCACCACGGTTGCCTACAAACCTCAGAGCACATCAGCATCTTCTCTCTGCTTGACTCCCACACCAAAAGATTTCCTTCCCCCTCCAACCGCATCTTCAGGCCCCAATTCTGGGATCCATCCCTCTAGGGACAACCAGCAATACAGGACAGTTTACACCTGACTAGAAACCGGTGCAGTGTAAACACAGACATGGTCTCTGTGGGACTCTAGAGTGCCCTTGGCCTGGTGGCACCATGTCCGTATGGCCATACCCCACACCACACAGTGTGCAGAACCACAGGCAAAGGGCCATCCCCTTTCCCCTAACGAAGCATCACAGCATCTTCCCATAGCTCACAAGTGGTTTTTACTCTCCACAACTGCACACAGCAGCTGTCCACATGACAATACCTGGATGCCAAGTTCACACGATGCAGAAGGACCATGCAGGAAGTTAACTGTGTGTCCCAGGAGAAAAGAAGCCTGGCTAAACCCGCGCTGGGAGGGCTGAGCCCGGGCAGTAAGCATTTACCTTGATACTGGGCACTGAAGCCCTTCTGCCTGTGGTTGCCGTCGGACGTGAAGTGAAGCCGCAGCCAGTTTTTACTGCTGATAACCGGGGCAGGCAAGTTCATTCCAGTAAACCTGCAAGAAACCAACCAACAAGAGCCAAGCGTTATTCTGACTGTGACTGACACCCCGAAACCCCATCCTTTCAGGCAATCCTGCTCCTCCAGGAGTGTGGGAAACCCTGAGTGAGCACCCTACGCTCAGAGGTCACACCCCATTTCTGTAGGCCCCTTCTCTTGTCTTCCCACAGGATGGTGACACATCTGTAATCCCAGGGGTTTCCATACGAGGGGCTGAGCTGCATAATGACAGTGTGGTACTGGAGAAACAAAACAGGCCCAGCTGGACCAGCCCAGAGGTTCCAGTCTTCTCCTGCAGCACACCAGGTGAGCAGAGGTGCTGAGCAGCTCTAAGAGGAGCTCTATGTGTTCCCCCAGCATAACAGGGTCTCATAGCTCTGTCACCTTTTGTATCTTACTGACATCACACAGAAGTGACATAAAATCCTCCCAGGGGACACACTAAACCTGAGGTACCAAGGCGAGCTTCACTCTCAAGCTTACTCAGTTCCTGTTTTCATATTTGTTAACCCCACTACAAAAACAGTATGTTTATTTTAAGTGAGGAAGAGAAAAGACTGCAAGAACAATTTTCTTTTACTGGAAACAGCCAGCAAGAAGCACTGATTTATGATCCATCCCAGCCTGGAGGAGATTGCAGCCATCAAACACGAAGTGCAAAGCTCTGCAGCCCATTAGCAGTCCTTCAGCAACCGTTCTCTTTGTACCTCTTCATACTTTTTTTTTTAAAGTATTATGCTGTTTGCTTTATTAAACCCCAGACCATAATTCAGGCTCAGCTGTCACATGCCAAGTCCTAGTCTGGAACGATGTTTACTGAAGTCATGGTGCTCCTGAATTGAGGTATATGACTAACATTAACCACGGCACGGGGAACAACACTACCATCACAAAAGCTATTATGGGCTCCTATTATTGCTAATGAAAGACCATTTAATTACTGTCACTTATTTAAGAATTATCAGCATTCCAATACCCATCCTTTTTAGATCAAGGTAAAGGGATCCTGGAATCTAGTCCATTCAAAAGGATACTCTGGGTTTCATTACAACACGTTTTCAGCAGCAGAACCAACAGCCTAGAAATCTTTCAGAAGCCCTTCACCCAGCCAGCACCTCCAGAGGTGAGCTGACCTTGTTCTAAGGCAAACAGTACAGAGCCAGGGTGGTACTTGGCAGCACGTTGGTTAATGGCAGCTGAACTGCAATGCAATCCTGCTCGACTCGCTAATGAAATAGCAGGGATGATTACGCTGCATAACTAATGCGTCTCTGCCACCTACAGTACAGACTTTAAACCTCGTATCATCTCGTGGCTGAATTCTGCATTACAAAGCACAACCGAAGCCATCCTTCACACTACCAGATTGCTGGAGATGCTTCTTGACCATTTCTCTGGTATTTTCAGCTCCATTTTTGCAGATCCTTTTGAAATACAAGGAATTATAAAAATATATTCCATATGGCCCTCTGCCATCCTTGGATAACTCGAAGACAGCTGAACCAATTTCATCTGAAACTTTTTTCAACTAACCAAGTTCAAACACACATTTTGGGCTGAGATCAAACATAGGATGCTTAAAACCAATTCTGAGCAAGTTACTATGGCTGGTTGTTATGACAACATGTTTAAACTTAATACTCTTACCCCCAAAGGCTATTTTATTATTCATTCTGAATCAATAGTCAAACTTCTCATAAATAAACTTTAGGTATGCAGAGCCAAATTTTACCTTCATAACTGTGGAGAGCAGAGTAATTCAATTGCCTGATATAGGAACCAGAGAATAATAAAATTAACCTGCCTGAGTGAGGCAGAATTTCCCTCTCCTGTCCCCCTGTCCCATTTTTCTTTTAAATATACACCTCCTTGTGAGAAGTGAATTCTGTAGCCTGCAGACTGGGAATCTACTTACACATATGCTTTGGATTAACTATGTGAACAGACCACTATTAACTTCTGAGGATCCCACATAAGTGAACTCCTCGATTCTACCAGATGAGTGAAGTAACACTTTGAAAATCAATTAGAAAAATTAACAGATTGCACTTCTTGCTGCCTTTGCAAGAAGTAATTACTGAAGGCAAAAGCAGGAGGAGAGAAAGAGAAAAATAATCCATCGTAACCTCAGTGCTCTGCACCCACTTTGTGCTGCTAGGAAGAAATACAGGAGATTTGGGGGGAAGGAAAACGATTCCCTGAATTTCCCTGCATGGAAATTTTCATCAGCACCATATGTCATGTGCTTAAGACATTGACAGCTTTTTGAAAGGACTAAATCAGCCAAGAAATCACTATCAGGTCCTCATTTCCATATACACCACTGCTCAAACCCTCAGTGCACAAAGAGACCATATTCTCCAGGGCTCCAGCCTTACAGACTCCTTTTTTCCCTTTTATCTTCCTATCCCTTTCATTCCTGAAGTTAAGCAGCTCATTGTTAGCGTCAGGCTGCAGGTTGCAGCATCTGGAGCTACTTCAGATCCCTGGTCCTCAGCATCCGACCCAGCTGAGAGACACCAACAGCGATGGCAAAGGGGAGGAAGCTGCTTCCTTCTTCACACTCTCCCGGCCAAACCAGTCTGTCCCAGCAGCAGAGCATCTCAGTGCCAGGAATCCCAGTGAAATTCCTTCTCCCTGAATCCCCAGGAGACTGACTGCAGGCTGAAGGACCCTGTCCCATGGACCTGCACATTGCCCAGCACCAGAGCTGTTGGGGCAGAAATGTTCTGATGGGAAAGCAGCAGCAAGGCTAGAACTAAGGCATTTCACAGAAAGCACCATGCTCAGCTGCAGTTAACTACTGGCTTCCACCATTAGGCTCCCACAGGTTTAAAATAATCATTAGGAAGCATTAATGGTTAATTGATAATGGAATATTTAATTACAGATAAACACAGTTGAACTGAAGCAGCTGCCTGGTCTTGGAATGCAAATGCCCTGGGCTGCTCTTGATGAATCTCAAGTGAAACTGGAAGGATGCTCAGCAGGCAAGAGCCAACAGCAACCACAAAAAACAGAGTATCAGCACCCTGAGTCTCCCACCAACCGGTCCCATGAGCAGGGATAACACCTGGCAGCACCAATTAATGTGGCCCAACCCACAGGCAGACTGATGACAGCCCAAGGCAAAAGGGCAGATGATAAAGGCTGCAACAAGCTCTTGGAGAGGACACCAGCCACGCTGTGACACAGAGCACGTGATGTTTGTGCCACCAACTTCTCAAGGTCATGTTGTTTTGCTTCAGAAGCCCAACGCTGCCTTGCTGTCTTCAAGAAGAGAAGCCACATTCCAGAGCCTTAGAAACACTCAGAGCTGATTAAAAGAAGCTGAAACTCCTTCCCACATTCCCCACAATACTTTTGCACTACATTATGTGCTCTGAATTCTCAGCACCTACTATTAAGCCCAATAAATGATTGAATTTCTAATCGTCCAGTGAGTCATGTAAATAAAAGCCCTTCTGCCCTGGACCTCTGCCACTGTATTTCTCAGTATTCCAGACTTTCTTTTTAAATTAAGTCTATTAGCAATTTGCAAACCTTTTTCAATCCTCTACGGCCATTTCCCTCCCCTCCTCCCCTTTCTTGCTGCCATCACCAAGAGATATGAATCACTTGATTAAATATTCAGCTTCCTGGATATGGCAACATGTTAACTGAAATCTAAGTCTTTGGAATGACTAAGTAGCAATGTAAGAACTGGTTTGTAAGTAAAATCAATAATCATTACTCCCTGAAGGGACTTTGGGACCCATTTTATACATTAAGCATCTCTTTAATCCTGGAGTCAACTTGAGGAAAGATACAAACTGAGCTTCTACTCCACAATTTCATTTGCCTTTTTGAGTCCGGAGGTGAGCAGAGAGGATGGTGAGGCAGCAAGGTTGAGTGAGAACCAGGCTCTTCCCTCCATCCCCCTGGCCTGGGGGAAGACGTGCAAGAACAGCCCTTCTGCAAATGTTATTTCACCCGTATCTTCAACTCACTCCCACAAGGGCTATGGTTTCAGATGCTTTGCCCTGTGCTCTACACCTGGGAGAGGTCCTTGAAAGCACAAGGAACCCTGTGCACTGAGAGAACCTGTTGGAAGATGCCCAAACAGTTCAGGCCCTACGAGGTACTGAATAAATCTGATCAACTTTCAAGTATCTCCAATGTCAAGTGTCCAGCACACAGGAATTTCACCTCACCTCAGATGCTGTCCTCAAGTTTAGATAGAATCATAGGATGCGTTAGGTTGGAAGGGACCTTTACAGCCCAACTATTCCAACCCCTCTGCACTGAGCAGGGACATCTCCACTAGAGCAGGTTGCTCAGAGCCCCATCCAGCCTGACCTTGAATGTCTCCAGTGATGGTTCCTCCACCACCTTCCTGGGCACCCTGTGCCAGTGTCTCACCACCCTCAGAGTGAAGAGCTTTTTCCTAGTATCCCACCTAAATCTCCCCTTTTCAAGTTTAAAGCCATCACCCCTCATCCTATCTCCCCATGCCCTCAGGAACAGTTCTTCCCCAGTTTTCTTACAGGCACCTCTCAGGTATTGAAATGGCCCAGGACAGAACCATCTCTTAAGCAACTGATTTTATCCCAAATGCTTCCCAATAGTTTGGTTTTTTTTTTTTCAACTGGAGCATTAAGGCTTTTTAAGTGCCACTGAAGCCTCCACATCAAACATAGTGCCTCCCATTCCTTCACTGCGTAACACAGGAAGGTTAATGGTATCAAAACTCCTCTTGAGCAAAAGAAGCAGTGTGGTTTTCCTCCACTAAACTATTTTCTTTAATTCTTTTCTTGCTCTTGTATTTCACATTGGATTCAGGCATTAAATATTTATACCATTCACTCAGCCATCCCTCCCTTGGCACGATTAACATTACTGTCCATGGATGGTGCTGATTAATCTGCATTCACACCCCATTATCTATTTACAATCCCAATTCCTACTTGGATTTGATTCCACAGGGAGAGAAAGAAAGGAAAGAGGAAAAAAATAAATCAGTAAAACATCAGAAGGTGAGCTAGAGGCACTGGAAGAGTGGAAGGAGACATCTGCAGACAGAAGATCCAATTTTAACCACCCTGAAAGCTGATCAAGGTGAATTTGACCACAGTACTTCTTGAAGAACCCAAATGCAATGAGCAATTCATTGAGCAGACACGATGCAAACAGTGTAGGAGAGTGTGGAGTCGAAGGTGGCTACTAAAGGGAAGAGCTCTACTTGAAAGCACATTCTGTCACCTGCCTTACTCTGAGACAATGGGTCTAAAGTGTGAACTTGAAGATACACAGGTGCCCCAGTGCTGTCCAGAATTGGGATGTAGTCAAAGACCAGTGTCAGTGAGCCCAAGGAGATGAAAGGCAAAGGAACATCACTGGGGCTGCCTTGATTTTTAAGTTCATCCCACCTTTTCACATCCCCTCTGCACATGCACAGAACTACACAACTGCCAATAATCAGTATCAGACAGTCCGTGATGGACACCAGGTCCTGCCAGAGTCTCCAACACCAACCTTTAGGGTGAACCTGTCTGACCCTGGACCTTCCCAGAGCACAGCTTCACCTCCTCCTCCTGCAGATTAAGAGAAACCCAAACCAAGACCCACATTAGTTGATGTGGCTGCCTACAATAGGAGATTTAGAAAGCAGAGTGTGCGCTCCCTGAGCCTTCAGAGAAGGGAAAAATAGACACAAACTGCTTAAAACCTGGGGGTGTAGATGCTCAGTTTAACCAAAATCCTTCTGGGTACAGAACTGAGGCCAGCCCAAGCCCCAGCACTGCTTTTGCATCAGCCTTGACAGAGCCTCACAGTCTTTATTACACTGAAGCATCCTGCCTATTCAGAGATTAATTTTGCTTTCAGTACAACTAGGGGACATATTGCAGAAGCTCTTCATATCTCTGGGTATGATTATTCACTTCACCTGTATTTTTAACTTTTCATCCAAACCTCTACTCAAATTATCATGAGAGTTGTACCATTAATTCTGAACATCTTATTTCAGCATGTCTCCTCTCTTAAACAAAGTATACTTAAGCACCTCTAGACCTCATTTTTTTTGGTCGCAAGAGACATCCCATCACAATGGACTTTTACAAGGAAAATGAGTAATTAGATCAAGTTATTGTTCCTTGCTAAATGCTGCAGGGACGGGAAGAACATGCCTGCATCTTAAGTTTCAGAAGCACCGTTACACAAGCCTAGGAGATGCTCAGAAAATGCAATGAGAGATCAGCTTCCCAGCTCACCCCCCTCCTGCATGTCAGGCTGTTGATGTGGAAATTCCCAGGGACTCCTGACTATGGAGCACCCTAAACAAAGGCAGGGTGAAAGAGAACTTCTTGCCCCCGTCAGGTGTGGGTCTTGTCACCAAAAGAAAGACCTACCACCAGTGAAGAGGGGCTTCAAAGTCTTCTCCACCATCAGCACGTTTTTCAGACCCACAGTGGGGCTCAAGGGTCACCTTAACCCCAGGGACAGATTCTTCCACAATTCTTTTCTACATCTCCTTGTTCAAAACGAGTGAAAACTCACTTAGAAGGGCAGCTTGTTTTAGAAATGAAGCTTCTCAGCATGTTCAGATGTACCATGACCCTACAAACTCCAGCGAGCCTGGTGACACCAGACCAGCTTGTGATTATTAGAAATTACAGAATACAAGAGATCTGTTCAAAATCAATCTGGCCTAGGAAATGGCACCAGTACAGACTCAGGACTGTTGCACTGAGAATGAGAGAACTCTTCCAAGTCACATTTCACCTCAGTCTTGGTTCCTGGATCTTTCAACAACAGAACTCAGCTTTAGCCCTACGAGCAACCAGCTATTCCCAAAGCCTTCCCATTAGAGCAATACTGCCTTTGGTGCTTCAAAAGCCAGTGTTGGAAGGGAAAGCCCATTTCTTTGTCACTCACACTTTGCTTACTCTTTTTCCCATTCCACTGAAAGATGAGTGTTTCCATACAGCAGCAAAACTTCAGTCATCGACATCAGCTTAATTACTGCCTGCTCCCAGATAAATTTGTTGGCCAAACCCAAATCAATACTTTTTTTTCTTTCTTTTTTTCCCCAGAAACCTTCACTCTGAAGTTCTTCATTCTTCACTTTTAGGGAAATCTCCCCAGCTCATCTTTAAATGAGTGCAAGCCAAACCCTGGGCTGATTTGAGTCAACGTAGCTCCCTCCATTGGAGACAAAGCCAAACTAATTTACACTGTACAGGGGATCTGACAATCTCATTTCTCTGCTGTTTTTCTTTAACTGTGAAGTGCTTCAAAATTATTTCAGTCTCTCATTAGTCTGAATTCTCTTAAATCTCCGTGCTAGATTAATTATGGTCACTCTAATGAAAGGAGTGATTCATTAGTCCACATGCATTTCTGAGAGTGTCACAACGGAGCAATTCAACAGGTAGGATGGTCTCTGAGGAATTCTTATTAAATTTAGCAGATATTTATGCACCTACCCACCCACTATGGATAATCAGCTTCTTACATTTAATATATATAGACACGGTACTACAGACACACACACAGATGTCAGAGAAAAGCAAACTGCTCATCTTGCAGGGAAATACTTCCAAGGCATTAATGGAATTTAGGTTTTTTCCACTTTTGGAGTAAAACCAACCTGAAGGGAGAACTTTACATGCCATGGGCTGCAGCAGCGAGAAGAATGCAGGTGGTGTGGAAAGGTAGCAGTGAAGCACAGAAGTTGGCTATGAAAAGAAAGTCCTTGGTCCTCACTGTGATGCACGTGATACCACATTATAGCTTCAACTGCAAAGTGTTACTGAGGTCACACATGAAGCTTAACTTCCAAGCTGGAGATGTCTGGATGAGCAGATGCCTACACTTAGATCGCATGGCCGTGTTGCAAGCGGGAAGAGAAGGGTGCACACCCCACCTCCCCTTTTTTAAGTGTAAATGCCCTTAATGTGACTTCCCCCTATTGCAAATTGACTGAGTAGAAGTCCACTGACAGAGCAGAAGTGTTTGCTTATGGCTCAGAACAAGACTGCAGAGCACAGCTCCATCAGCTGGGATGGTCAGTACCAAAGGAGGAGAGCACGCTGCTGCATCGGGTGCGTTTCATGACATGAAAATACTCCCCATAATACTTTTACCATGGAAATACCATTTGGCTCCCGTTATACCAAAAGGTGGTAACAAACACGATTATATTTATTCTATTCAGGAGGAAACAAACACTAATTCAACACAACAGAAGAACGGCTAATGCAATCGCAGCTTACTAATACCACACTGCAAATCCCCCAAAGAAATCCACTACAGCTTTATTACAATTTCCTCTCAACCCTTTCTGCCTCACTATCACTGCTACAGAGATTGGGTCTCACTCAATGCAGCATTAGATGTGTTGATAACGAGGGAGACTATTTATTACTGGATAAATAACAACCATTTCCATCCCTGCACGCACAGATATACTCATGGCTTTGTCAGTCTAACAATGAGTTAAAGTTCCATTAAACTGGGGCTCTTTATTAACAGATTATGCTGGGAAGCCATAGGGCATGTTCTCACAACATCCAGCCCACCAAATTCTGCAGACCGAGACCAAGAAGTTAAAAGACAAGTTCAAATCTCTGCCTCCCACTTTTCCAGCACACCAGCCATAGAAGCTGGTTCCTCTGGGATCCAGTGCCCAGTCAGGTCACCTCACCTTTCATTTAAATACACAGAAATCACTGAGCTGATATTGCCTTCTGCTGCCTAACTTTACAATGTCACATGAATAATGGAAGATGCTACGCTTAAGTGACAAGGAGAGTCTAGATTGAAGCTCAGCCAAATTCAGACCAGACATAGAAGTCCACAATTGTCCTATTTTCTCCTGTGAACGCTGCCTTTCCATCCTAGCACTGCCTGCAGTATGCTCTACTGGCAGGTATGCTTTTGTCAAGGCATTCAAGGAGAAAAGAGGGGCATATCAAGCCTGCTCCAAAAAGATTTCAGGCTCTTGAAGCAGAAGTATCTTTAGAAAAGAGGTGGGAAGACAGCAGCCGCATCCATGAGACCGTGATCTCTCTGGAGTCCCAAAGGATGCTTACAAGGGTTACCAATGTATTCAGGATTTTAGCCACAAATCATCTATCAGGCACAACAGCATGTCGGGTGTCACCACTGCCACCACACCAGCCCACATGCCATCTCTAAACCTACCTTCCCTGTCTTTTTTCATTTCTTTGTGTAGTTTCTAGAAAGGCTCCTCTACAGCATAGCAAAAACTCACAGAAACCAGGAGAAAACAAGATTTGGAAACTGAAGCTTCACTTACTGACAGCTCCAGGAAGACACACTAAAATTACAGCGAAATGCAAAGCAGCCCTGGGAAGAAAGGAACCAGAAACCACGAGTTCTCTGAAGCAAAGACTTATTTTCTGGTCTCACATTCAGCACAGCAGGATATGAATGCTACCAGGATTTCTACATAAGACTGCAGCTTAATGCTGGTAATAATGGCACACGAACACAGCAAGTGCTGAGAGGTGTCTTCATGGGCACAGTGCTTCTGCCTGCCTTTTAAAGATGAAGGGAACTGATGGGCTGTGTAAGAAGGTGAGGTGGTAAAGCCCCCAGAGAAAGGTCTATGCCAGGTCTAATGGCTGCTGCCTACGGGCAAAAGTCTGAACATATCAAGTGATGAATGGCCCCTGGGTGCCCATGTGTCTGCAGCATCCCAGTCCCCTGACCATTCCCACCAGTTCCTCCACAACCAGGCACTGATGGATGACAGCAGCACCAGACAGCTGAGGGAATACTACAGCCTGTCCTCCTCTCAATTCCCATCAACTCAGAAGAGGCTTAAGGTTTAATTATTTCTATTTTTGATAACTGTGAAGTGTACATGAACCTGAGGCTGGTAACATCCCTCCTGGCCAAAAGTTGCAGCCTGCATTGATTGCTGACACAGTGCTCAACTCTTTATGGTGTTGGGCATTCTTGGCCCTTGCTTAGACCATGAAAAAGCATCACCTTGTTTCAGAAATCACATAGCAAGAAGGAACCAGATCCACCAGCTCTGGGCTTCTGGGTATTTACACAAAGCAACTACATTTCCCATCTTTTTAGCAGACAGGACAATTTTGAACTATCACGGTCAAGACTGTTTTACTTGGTAGCTTCCAATTGCAGTAGGGTGACAGTGAGACTAGAGTTTCTGTTGAAAAGGGCTTAATGGAACCATCTGCTTATTTACTCTAGATATTAATTCAGCATGAAGTCCAAAACTGAAGAGAAGATGCATGATGGCTTTAAGCCAAACCCACAGAAACCACTTTGTCCCTAAACTCTAGCTTCAAACCTGCTCTAAATTCTCCAAGGGCCTTGTGTCCTCTCTAGAGAGAGCAGCCAGTGCAGTGGCATCCTGAAACACCTCAGCACTCCCAGTGTTCAGCATCACCACCCACTGCCAGCAACTCCAGAGCTAAGGCCAAACTCGAGGTCTAACCCCAAGATCTATCTTGTGATCACATCTGGAGCTGAGATACAACTCGAACAAATACGACACTCTAAGGCAGAGTTTCCCTCAGCTTCAGCGGGTTCTCAACAGACCGTAGACCCATGTTGCAAGTATGTTTTACAAGACACAACAAGGCTTTATTGCTGCTTACACAGACTTGGCCAACAACAAGCTGGCGTCTGCTCCATCATGTACATCAGCTGCATCTCACCATCCTGAGCAGCAGACCAAAACCAGTTCCTCACTTACACACACTCAGCACCACAGGACCACGTGCCAAGGCTGGAAAATACAGACATCCTCAGCCTGCAAGCAGTGCACAACCCTGTTCTCTCTTGAACATCTCTCTCTGACAGTGATTCAACACGGTCCTTGATGATCTAAAGGGTGTCTCCCAACCAAGACAATTCTGTGATTCTGTGACTCAAAATTACCATGACACACAAGGAGTAGTTCATTCCAACCTTCAGCTACTACTAGGAGAAAGTAGTTTTCCTTCCTCCTTGGTATAGCCTCGCATGTTTATATAGTGACTGTGTCTGCCTTCATCATCTTTTACATTCATCTCCATGGCAATTTTCTTTTCCAGACCTTGTTAGCTGCCTTTCTGGGAATTTGTTTCCAATCTTACATTTATTCAGAACTGGCACTCCCTCCACATGCGACAGCTGCTGGAAAATTATATATATCCCGTTAGCAAACAATGCAACAGCCTCTGAATATTCTGCCCATAAAGCTTGAAGAGCTTTACTGGAAATTGGGAAATTTATTTTTTTTTTAATTAAACTCACCCATTTCTGAATACAGACAGATTCTAGGTAGAAAGGAAAAAGGTTGTTCTGAAAATTCTTCGATGTGACAGGTACCTTGGTAGATGAATGACACAAGCTCCAGGACATCTGCTAAGAACCTGCTCCGTTTTCTCATACTGCTGCATCCCTCCTCCCAAACCCTCACATATCAGCTCAACCTTTCATTCAGAAAGAATGAGATGAACCCTTTTCATTGAGGAAAAAAGCTGCTTCTGCTCCCTCTTTCCTAAGTTCACTCTTGTGCCAGAACTAACGGGGGCAAGAGAGAAACATCCCAAGAACCAGCTCCAGCCCCATCCAACAGCCGTGGGGGTCAGTCGAGACCTCAGCTTCCCCCTCACACCAAATGCTGCAGCACACACAAACCCAGCTCTGCCTCCTCCCTGCTCGCAGCAGCACTCAAGGTTTGTCCTTAGACGATCACTTCCTGGAACAGCTTCCTCAATCACCAAAATTACTCCTGTGCTCAACTTAAGCTGCCAAGCCTTAAACTTCAGAAATAACTAACTGTGCATCAGACAGGCTGCAAGTGCTCATGCTCAGACAGGAAACTACGTAAAAATACCTTCCTCTGAACACCAGCAAAAAGAATTCAGGACAGGAATGTCCTCAAAATCAGGCAGTAAGGGGAGGTCGAATGACAGCAATTCCGTTAGCAGCATCGAGTATTTCAGAGCTCAGCTGTACCATTTCCAACTCAAAGTGCACGGCAGGACTATGACAAGACTGTGGTGTTCTGGCACCTCAGTTAACAGATGTACAAGAACAACTTTGCTGTGCAAGATGGAATAAAGATGCGTTTGTTTTGCTGCATGCTCAAGGCAGGAGGAGAAATCCAGAGAGGACTGTGTTGTGTGACGATGTTGTGTTATTTTCTCTCTTAAGTCTGGAAGGGATAAAGATATCCCATGCTGAAGCCAACCTAAAACTGATAGACCTGGGAAAGAAGTGAATATCTTCATCTTCCTCCCACTGAGCCCACTGCACCTTTCCCTGGACGCCAGCAAGGGCACTGGACCGTGTGATCCTTGTCTCCCATTCCCGTTGTGGGGAAACTACTTGGGAGCCACTGAGAGCTGACAGACACACACAGTCTGTGCCCAAGCCCCCCAGATAAACCACTTAATTGACTTAATTGTCTTCAAACCAAGCACGGTTAACAACAGCAATGTGCAGATGCAACTACAGCCTCGTGAAACTGCGGTACAGCACCAGTGTAACACACAGGCTACGGGCAGCACGTCCCAGTAAGTCTCCTCTGCCTTGTGGGAACCCTTCCTGCACCTTCCCATGGAAGGTGGAAATGCCTCTGTCACCAGTACAAACCATCAATATTTCGTGCCCGTGAGGAGGCTGCAAGGGGCAGCGGGAGAAAAGAATTACTATCCAAGGTCACTCCAGCAGCCTCAGTAAATGAGGCCTCCCTGAAGATTCATAAACCCCAAATACACGTCCTGTACATTAAAACTTCAGGAAAAGAGAGAGATCAAATATTATTAAAGCTCTGAGAGCTATAAAAGGCAGGAAATCCAGCATTCAGTCAAAGACTGGATCAAATTCAAAAGGAGCAGAACGGAGGAGAGAAAAAAGATAGAGATAAGGATTGTTTCCAACCCTGAACATGTTTACCTTATTAATTTCTGATACTCCCATCCTCTGATCAAGGTGCTTGGGATTGGGCAAAAATTAAACAAAAGCTAGGCACAGTTCCCAGAAAGCCAGCCTGGGAGCAGTGTATCTTCCACAGACAGCCCCTCAGTAAATCTCTTGGTTTTACACAGAAGAGGTCAGCATATAATTATCTACAGCACGGAAAGGGGAAGCGGCCAAGGTGACACAACACACTGATGGCCCAGAGCCCGGGTCCCCAAGCCCTGATCCTGTGCTCTTCTCTCATGTGCGTGCTGCTTAGAAGTCTAGACACGCCTGGGGTAAGACCTTGCTCTGGAAAAGTCACATATAGATGCTGATTTATCTGTTCTTGTGTTTCCTGTATAATACATAAAATATTTCTGTCCTGAATTTCTTCTAGGTGCAGGACTGTATTTACCCAAGGACCGGGGCATGGAAAACGGACCAGTTCAGCACACTAATGGACCACTTCAACATGCTAACGGACCAGTTCAGCAGGCCAAAGACTTCAGGAATGACTCACAGCCCACTAACGCTACCAACTGCATCTGCCCTTTCCAGCCATCCTTGGCAGGACAACGGGGATGGAGTGAAGCTGGAGGAGGGAAGGGTGAGAGGAAATATCGGGGGGAAGTTCTGCACAGAGAGAGTGGTGAGGGGCTGGAACAGGCTGCCCAGAGAGGGGGTGGGTGCCCCATTCCTGGGGGTGTTCAAGGCCAGGTTGGATGGGGCCCTGGGCAACCTTGTGTAGCTCCAGGCCTGGAGGTTGGTGGCCCTGCCTGTGGCAGGGGGTTGGAGCTCTGTGATCCTTGGGGTCCCTTCCAACCCAGACCAGTCTATGATCCTATGAACCAGCCCAGCTCCAGACAGCACCAGTCACAGAGACTTCCCAGCCCAGTTCCCCTTGGCTCCTTTCTCCCTCCAAGCAGCGCATTGACCCTGTCCTTACAAAAAAGCAAGTCCTTCCCTGATCTCCCTCCTCCTCTGCAGAAGGGCAGCGCTGTTGTTGCACCGTTATGCTAACAAATAAAAAAAGACAGGCAACAAAAAGGATTATCTGTGGAATCACTGAGAGGAATTTTTATGAGGGAGTAAAGATTCAGTAATGATGATGTTGAAGAAGCAGTCATTTGTGCAGAGTGGTCCCCCCGGAAATTTCCACGGTGACTACAGCAGTACAATATATAGGATTATTATGGGGAAGCCTCTCCTATAATGAAGCAGATCCGTAACCTGGTTTGACATTGTCATTTTACACCACACAAGTGAATGTGAGACTCGCAAAGCAATAAATACTTATTTTGCCAGGATATCCAAGCCCTGTGAGAGGTGCCAGCCAGCAGCTAAAGCAACAAATCGCCAAGTTAGGCTCTTGTTTTTGCACTGAAGACCACATCGTCCTACTCACCTCTTTGGGAAGAAAAGGAGTTACCTGCTTAAAGCCAACAGGAAGCTTTGAGACTGCATTTACTGATAAACTAATGCTCGAGCTTTATTGTAATCCAGCAGCAAGACAAGAAAGCTCCTTCAGCAACAGCCAGTCAATGAGGCTAAGGAAGAAATGAGACTTGTTTTCCCCCTTCACTCACCCTCATGCTTTCTTTCCCAAGCCAACATTAATAGCTTCATCTGTCCTGTCAAGAGCGACATTTTGAGGAGGTGCTTGCAGTATCATAGAATGCCAGACTGGTCTGGATTGGAAGGGACCCCAAGGATCACAGAGCTCCAACCCCCTGCCACAGGCAGGGCCACCAACCTCCAGGCCTGGAGCTACACAAGGTTGCCCAGGGACCCAGCCAACCTGGCCTTGAACACCCCCAGGGATGGGGCTCCCACCCCCTCACCACTCTCTCTGTAAAAAACTTCCCACTAATATCTCCTCTTACCCTTCCCTCCTTCAGCTTCACTCCATCCCCCTTGTCCTGCCAGTCTCTACCCTTTTAACAAGCTGATTCCCCTCCTGTTTCTCTGCTCCCTTCAGGTACTAGAAGGCTGCAGTAAGGTCGCCCCACAGTATCGTGTATATTTACTTAGCAAGCAACTGAATAATTGGAGCAGAAGAGCATAAAACAAGCCTGTCCCTATCCTTTTTGGTGAATTATTTAAGCAAACCCATTTTCAAGGGGCTGGTGTAACAAAATACTTTGTTGTTGAGAGAATTCCAAGCATCTGATCAAGTAAATAAATTATTGTTTCCGAGGATCAAGTGGCACATTCTCATCAGCAAAGTGAGGGCTCCTGTGCCTGCCCTGAGATGCCAGCACGGCCAATATAACTCAGAGTAACTGCTTCAGAGATCCCCCTGGTGAAACCTTCCAAAAAAAGGCAAATAAGCTCACTTGAAATCCTACCTGCCACCGTACTCCATCACTTCAATCAGCAAGACGTGCTGTTTGATTAATCAGGTTATCAGTGATAACCTGATAGCTGCCTCCCTGGACAAGGGACCCCTCCTCACTAGTTGATGCACTCCAAGTATGGAAAGGAAGGACCAAACCAGCCATAGAACCAATTTATCCTTCAGAAATCCCAACAGATGGGTCTCTGCTGGGCATCTGATGATTGTGCTTGGTTTCTGCTCTCCACACCCCACACATGGGGTGTTTGTTCTCAGGACTTGCCAACCTACAGCATTCCCAACCTACAGCCCCTCCCATGCAACAATTTCATCTCAAGAAAGATTAAAATCTTTCTACTGCATCACTCCTGCCAAAAACATTATGGTATTAGCTTCATCAAGAGGAAGAAAGGTCTGGATATTATTGTTGCAGTATTAATCACCCTAAATATTCAAAGCCACAAGCAGGTTTTGAAGAAAAATGGTCTTGATTAACATCCTAGAACACCCACCCCTAGACTGTTGTTGGCATCATTTTACCATGCAAACCACAGCATTGTAAGCCCTCGAAAATTTAATGTTTGCAGAAGTCATTTCACTTGTTGAATCAGCTGCATTTAAGAAAACACTGCAAAATGATCCCAAAAGTCCCCATAATGTGAGCGATTCCTATTACAAACCAGACAGGCCATCAGGACAGACCCCAGGGCTACAGGCAGTAAGTGACTGTAGTGACACAACAGCCATGTCCCCAGAGAACTTAAATCTTCCAGACATAACAAGAGAAAGAGGAAAGGAATTAGCCAGGGTTACACAAACAGATGAGAGGCTGTACAGTAGGAATAAGCTGCTAAGTTTCAGAAGCCATTTAACATACAGAATATACGGTACAGCTCTGCAACAGTCCCGTGAAAAGCATCTGATGTTTATAAATACTCCACTCAGTCAGAAGTTTGGAGGAGGGAGAGGGATTTGTTAATTTAGGCTGTTTTGTGCTGTCTGCTTAATAACAATGGATTTTGCTGGGGTCTGTTCTGGAGTTGGACAGAGAGAGTAACGGAGATTTAACTGGCATGAATCCTAGAGCAGCCTCTGCCAGGAACAGCTGCTAGCTGTCTGGGAGAAAAGCCGTTCCTTTTTCCCCAGAGTCCTACCACAGCAGGACAGAAAAGACCCAAAAAAGCCTGTACGGTGTGTTTCCTACCTTGCAGTCCCAGGCCTTAGGGTTAACACAACACAAGCATGTGCACACCAAGGAAAGAGACTTTGGAAAGGGAGTCTCTGTGCAAAGATCATGGAAAGTGAGGACTATGTAACAGCACAACCCAGCCGTGTATGGGCACACGTCACCAACGTGACCTACAGATTCACCTGAGCATCAGCAGGCCACGTGGGGGAAGGCAAAGACCAAACCTCTCCTCCCACATGCTTCCACGCTCCCCACTTCTCCCAGGACTCTTCTTCCAGCACAGCCCTGGACCATACAGCACTTCTTGAATGGTTAAGAGCACCACAGGACACGCGTCAAGGTTGACTACATGTTGCCTTATGTCTGAATTAATTATATCACCCACAGTGATAACTGAAAGTTATTAATGATGACAGACCTGACTGTCCCATCGCTCTTCAGTGCAACCCCATGGGAAAACCAGTGCTCTCTGCAAAGGGGGAAAGGGTCAGGCAGAGACCATGTAGAGCTGGCACTGGGATGCCACTGCAGCTGACTTCAGAGAGCAGCAACATCTCCTGCCAGGTGCAAAAATGCAGAGAACTCCCATTCACTGTCTGTCACCCATGACTACGGCACCTTCTCCTGCCTGAGACACCTCAGGGAGCAGAACCAGCAGCAGCTGCAAGGCCACAATCTCGTCTCAGCTTTAATATTAATCACAAGGCATAGAAATGCTCTTTTCTGTCAGGCAGCAGTGGCTGAGAGCTGGGGCTGGCAGGTAGTGAGGGCTCTGGGCAGCTCAATGCCCTTGGTGACAACAGTGCTTACACCAACACGTCTTCCCTGGATTTCAGCACAGCCATCCACACAGGGAATCCTGATGCCTGACCAGTGATGGTGGGGAGACTTGCCAAAACTTGTACTGGAATTACACCCAACCATCACCTGATGAGCTCGAGAGCTCAGGAGAGCTGACCTGGTGACATTCCCACTTCGTATGACGAGATCAGGGCTGGTTTTTGGGGAAGTCGTGACATTCACAGCTCACACAATGCTTAGATTTCCAAGCTACTGCACACACTAAACACCCAGCCAAGCCATTCAAGTTCACAACTCCTCCATAGACCACAACCCTCCTCCTCTATTTGTAGCGACCCAGTTGTACAAACACACCCTCCCATACAGGTACCCCAAGGCAGTAATTCAGTAGGTGCCTTGGTATCATGGTGACAGATGAAAACATGAAAGATTGACAGGTTTAGTTTTCTTCCAACTGATTAATTTCTGTTGTCTTCCTAAAAGCAAGTCTCCCAGCTCTCCTTCCAGCACCCAAAGCATCCATGCTCCTGAAGCCAGCCAACAACAGGACCAGTGCCCCAACTACAGAAGCATCTTCAGTTACAGAAGGTCTAGCTCTGCCCTAAGAATTCCGTGGTAGAAATCCACCCTTCACGGCTGAGATTTTTTTCCTTCTCCTCTCTAAACATTATTCCTGTTCCAAAATCCATTCCAGGTCTTTCTCCTCTAGCCTGTTTTTCTGTTGTTAAGATAAAAGCAGTGTTATTTTATGGACCTCTGGATGGCTGTAGGTGAAAGCACTGTGGAGAAGGCAGTTCCACACGAAGCAAATCTTGTTAGTGGTTGGGGGGGGAAATCAATATCAGAGAGTAAGTGGGGAAAAAAAAAGATGTATAGCTGCAATTGTTCATAAGATATAAAAATTTAGAGCAACTTCCCCTACCTGCTGGTATATCTGAGCCTTCATTATGATAACTCTATTAAAGTGCAGTTGAGTCATTGAATATTTGCTGTGTCACAGTTAAATTATCAACAAATACAACCAGGAATGGATTTTTACAGCCACAAGATTAAATTACACACCCTCGCTTCACTCCCAGAGAGGACTCTTTCTTGTGAAAAGAAAGGCTCTAGTAAGAGCAAACAACAGGTACATTAACACCAAAACCCAGGCAGGGAGTGGCAGCAGCATCTCCTCAGTTCTGTTGACAACTATAACCAAAGTAGAGACCCCCAAACCACAGCGGGCACAAGAGGGGGGTGATCTCACTATCAAGGAAAAACAGGCAGCACGTTCAATCCCAGCACTGCTGCTATCAAGAGATATTCCTGAGATCAGTACTCCTTGAACCCACGTTATCTTACCCACCAGCATCCTATCTGGGGAATCAGAGCACTCTGCTCCGCAGCATTTACATACAGCATTTAAAAGAACTCCTCTGGAATGAACTGCTTATCAGCTCCAGGATGCCCCTTCCCCTCCCTCACAAGAGGGCTTTGCAGGCTGTCCTTTATTCTCCCCCTCCCCAATGTAACACCACATCCGAGCTGGGGCTCAGGCTAAGGAAGAACAAAGCTTGTGACACAAAGCCCAAGGGATGAGAGGCCACAGCTGGACTGACAGACACACAGACAGCCCCAAAATCAAGATGGTACAGGAAGAGTTCAGCTTCACATCTCAGCGCATCGCCACACGAAGTGGTGTCCTGGTGGCAACCCAGAGAACAGGGACAGGCACAAGCATTTGTGGTCCCAATGACCCAGTAAGATGATGCCATCAAGACAACGTGGTGGAGCCAAATCAGCATCTTCCCATGAGCTAGCCCAGGGTGAACAGGGAAAAGAGCTTCTTAACACCTTCATCTCCATATCAGCCAAATACACTTATTTTGGGGAGGTAAATTGGGGTGGTGCAGGAGATGCTGAAGTCTCCTTGAAAGCACAGCCCTTTTGGCACCAGCCAGTCCATCGTGCAGAGCCACTCCTGCCCTCGATCCTCTGGCAGAGCAATGATACAGAGGTCAAAACAAAAAATAAGCCATCAGGAGAGCCCCTGCTACCTTCCCAGGCACCCTGGGGTGGTCAATAACAATAAAAAGTGCCTACAGAGCTTTCAGCCTAAAACCCAATTCTCTAGGCGGTATCATGCAGTTACTCTTTAATAGCATTTTTTTATGGCGTGGAAGAAAGAACTTAATATTGCAATTACTTCATTTAATGCCATGTAATGGCTGAACAAGCTTGTCAGCTACCTGGAATAGAGAAAAGGCAAAGTATGGTATAATTGCATTAAAGTGGAAAACATGAGTAACTACTCATATTAAAAAGGATCAGAAATAAAAAGGCAACATAGTGTGAATTATAGAGAAAATAAATAGTTTATGACATGCAGCTGAAGATCTGGCATCTTTTAGCAGCATCTCAAAAGCCAGTTCAGCACATGAGACCATTCTCCTCCCAGTCACCTTTGCTTGCCACAGGCAGGGCAATAAAGGGCGGGGGGGCAAGGAGAAGGGAGGACTTGAAAGCAAACCCGTGACAGGGCAGGTGAAGGGGATGAATTGGGTCCACACTCACTTAGTAGGTCAAGGACAAGGCACCTCAAGAGAAGTGATTTTCCTGCCGTACTCGGAGGTGGTGCATTGCAGCATCAGCGCCCGCTGCCAGCGCCACACCGGCACTTCGCATTCTGATAGCCTGGCAGCCCAAGGTCTTAAAGATGTTTAACCACCAGCACACCTCTGGGTAAAGAGCCCTTCCACCCCACACAACAGGACCCACGCTCACCTCCCACATGCACAGAAGGGAAAAGGAGACTGATAAACCAAAATGCAGGTTATTGCCCTTGGAAAGCCACCTCGGGCGGCCCTCAGCACTGCCAAAGGGGTCATTTCGTGCCTTCCTGAGGGCAAATACTGCTGACTGCAGCTTGCCAAATGCAAAAGGCAAGCTCCCAGCCTTGCAATCAGTGTAGTGCTGATGGCTGACACTTTCAAAGGCTGGACTGAAAGCGCTTTACTGCTTTCTCCTCTTGTCAAGGTAAAACTGGTGAGAAGGGGCTTTATTCAGGTGTGCTTTGTGAGCTTCTGGGCAGGAGGAAAAGCAGTGGGATCTGCCATCCCAGGCATCACTTAGACACCAGGGGTTGCCTGAAAGAACCACAGCTAAAAAGGGAGATACTCTGATTAAGTCCTCCTCACTTGCTTTACACACCTGAGAATGCTTGCGTATTGAATGCAAAACACTCACCAAAGCATCACATTTTGAGGAGTAACATATTACTTTGTCACCTCGTGGCTTTTTAACAATATTAACTGTGTTGGGCCTTTTCTGCAATCACAAATCTGAGTAAAAAGGCTCCGAGTGATGAAGCTTTTAAAAGTATCTCTAGATTCACACTGTATAATTATGAGACCCAACAAAGACAGACAAGCGCTGAGCCTTTTACTTTCTTCTGCTCTTACATAAAGCTTTCAGACGTTACACAACTTCTCTTCTTCCCTACATACTTTACACAGATCCTCTACACCTTAGCGTGTGTCTGATCTTTTCAGCTGAACTCTCAAATGTCAACATTCATTTACCTTATAATTAACATCATTATGAGCACTGACATTTTTCTCATCTTCCCGCTACTTTTTTTTGGCATCTCAATAGTTTCTGTCAAGGGGCTGTTTTCATGTGCAAGTTTTTTTAAAGAAACAGTAAAAAAATACTGTTATTTCAAGCTCACAGCTAATGTACACTGCAAAGATTCCCATGGATGAGGCAGGAGCTCAGAGCACTGCTGGAAGCGGTCGGGCAATAGGTTTTACCTTCACTCTAATTGCAATTCATGTAGAGTCTTCCACTTTTGTTAATTTTCCTGTGCTGCCTTTACGTTAGTCCTTCTGGCATGAAATCCTCGCAGCACAGCAAATTGGATCCCATTTCATACCTTAATCAACACTCATTAACAAACAGGCAGAGAGGGAAGGTCTTCGATGAGTGAGCTGTTTCAAGAGGCCAAAGCCCGGGCTGCGTTCTGGTTTGGCTGTGGGTTTTTAATCAAGTGTCAAATACAAAAGAAATGTTATTACGTGGTGAGTACAAGCTCTGTAGATTCTACTTTTCACTGGAAATCCAAATCAGTTCACAACAAAGATTTTCTTTAGCCAGGGCTGGTGCCAGAATCTTTTACTCCATAATTAGGTGTCTCCGGGTGCACATATAACCGCAGTGCTGAGTCAGTATCTCTACTAAGGAGGTTCCTCTGAACAGCCAGAGGCCTCCTTCATGTTCAGTTAGGAACACTGAATGCTTTTTAATTCATTAAAATCCACGTGAATGAACAATTTCAGGATGCCTTTATGTATATTTGCATGATAAAACAAGTGACCCAGTAGCAGTCGCGGGACCACAGCTCCAGGCATACCCAAAGGAATTCTTCATCCCAACCACTTTCCAGCCAAGCACCATTAAGAACCAGCAAAACCCCTAAATCAGCATCTCACCTAGAGATGGCAAAGAAGAACAGAGACAAGTCCAACATCTGACCTTGGTTGAGATGATATCTTTTGGTTTGAAAACACTCCAGCTAAGCGTTCTGTTTTGTTCAAGCTACATGATGCACTTTGGGTGCCCCTTCATGCTCACCCATGTAACCTTCCCCCCTCTCTCCCCAAAACCCTTCCAGCCATTAACCCACGGGCACTGCACAGGACAGCACATGGACATTAAAGGAGGAAGCCAAGGACTCTTCCGCAGGAATGCAACAGCAAGCTAGAAAGCTTCCACGTCCCAGGGCTCAGAAAGAAATTTATCCTGGAAGAAGATGACAGGATGCTAACAGAGATAGAGCAGGGCTCTTCGCTAAACCCTGTCAAGTGAAAACAAAGAGTAGATGCTTATTAAGGCAAGGAGTCTCTTTCCTGGTCTGCACTCAAGTTTCCCTCAGCAAAAAAACACAACAAACCTAATGTACCTTGCCACGTTATCAGGAAGGGACAGTCATTTTTAAGTTATAGCTCCCTATAAACGCCTATCAGATAACTCTTCTTCTACTTTATTGTGATGGTCCTGACTTATCATACATGACAGCGGTGGAAGGGGGGGGTAGCAACAGTCTTGCAATCATTGCTAGCTGTAGTCAACTGCAGAAGCACTAAGACAAGCATTCTCCTGAGCTGAAGGAAGAAGCTGAGCTGTGGGCAGTGAGATGTAGCACGTGGCCAACCAGATGCCTCGCTGCAGGGACATCAAGCTGTCACCTCCATGAGACCGTGGAGAGGAGATAAGCGGCCACAGCCACAGGTAAAGCTTTGCACAGTGTCTTAGACACAGACCCATCTGAACTTGGGGTTTGCTGGGCTCTGCTGCCCGCAAATTATTTGTTCTTAATTACTGTTCTACCCCAAAAAACCTCCAGCACAGAGCAAGTTGTGGAAATGAAGCCTCTTTACCATAGAATATTTGCCTGCAGAGACCCCATGGAAGTGGCAGCATCTTAAACCCTACAACACCTCTCCACACTGGAGAAGAGAGGGATGCAATAGACAGCAGCATCCCCACACTGGCACCGACCTGTGTTTATTCAGCACTCCAATCCTCAGATTTACCAGACCAGAGTTGGCCTATTTTGATGAATTATGTAGGTAATTCAGGGCCATGAGCAAACATTCTGCTGAGATCAGATTAATGGCCTCAATTCAAAGTGAATTTTGTAAGTGACCCAAACCAAGCGGGACACACGCTGTCTCGGGTGCATTTCAACACAATGCACTCCTCCAGGCAATTTGCTGAATCCCATCAATCCCACATTTAAACCAAATTCCTGGGGAAGATCTGGAAAGAACACAGATAAATGAGGCTAAATAAACCAAATCAGGGAAGGAGCAAGAGAGCTTTATTTGTAGCTCCTGAACTCTGGGAATTGGGGAGTCTGAGAAGTCTCTCAGGCTGAATTATTGGGATAATAAAGCACCTGCTGAAGAGACCTCTGAATGCTGTAATGAAATTATTTCATTGCCCCAGAATCATCACAAACGCAGGTTCACTTTGGAGAGCAGAAGAGACAACGGAAGGGAAAGTGGGATATATAAATGGAATGCAAATCACCCTGGGAGAGCGATGGGACATGAAAGGAGCAAGCCTCACGGATCCACAAACAGCCTGAGCTGGTTCTAATTGTATTTACTATTGTGGGGTCACTCGCAAACAACCGAATGTAAACACAGGAGGGGAACAGACACACACCATCGCATCAGAGTGTTCTGTCTGGGATTGGGTTTGCCACCAGCTTCCACACAGCCTGCCCAGTCTCCTGCCCCAAACTCTGACAGAACCACACAGCCCAGTAATTAGAGATGAGTCCAACAAGCCGCGACAGAATCAGGTGATAACGAGTTACCTGTAGCAGGGGATGACTCCCTGCTCCCAGCCTTCTGCTCCAGCCTTCACCTTTCAGAGGGCAGAGTTCTGCACCATTCCATAATTTAGCACTTATGCAACCCACTACATATGAATATTTAACTGGGAACTTCAGTAAGTCATCTCGTCCTTACAGAGAATGGTCCAAGCCTTACTGTGCTTTATTCCTACCCCTGTCCCTACCCATGTGCAATCTGAGGGGGCAGAGGAGCTCACCCTTTCCTGGGAACAGCCCATTTCACCTTTCAAAAACAAGCAAACAATACACAGGAAATTTTTCTTTCATCCCCACACAAACCTGCAGACCCTTGCTATATTTTCATTTACTAAGATGTAATTAATGAAGGCTTTTAAACCCTCAGAACCTTTCAAATTAATGAAAAGTCCACCCAAATAAATTAGACATGTAGTCCAAGAGCTGCAGATTTAAATTACAGTAGTTATCCTGACAGGAACCAAGAAACAGCTGTCACATACAATTATTTTTAGGGCTGCTACTAAACCATTTTCACATTATGAGCTGCCACCTCTCAGCAGCTAACAGCAGCTTCGCATTTTATCATGACAAAAAATTAGAGGCATCCAGTTATCTCCTTGGGTATTACACACATTTGTAATATACTGTGTGTTAAATGGAGCTAAATCCCAGTGCCAGGGGAGGAACACAATCCGAGGCCAGCACGGAGCTGGGTTACATCACCACAGCTATGACTTCATCCAAACCCTTCAGCCAATAGAGCTACAAGGAAGCAGATCTGGCCCATAATGATTGGCTCTGGAGCTCCTGTGTCATAATTGCACAATGAAGTCATCACTGCTGCACAGCCCAAGGCGCTCCAGCAGCCACATCATCCTCATGCTGGAAGAATAATTCCATTCCGAAGAGGAGTGGTAGGAAGAGTCACGCTTATCCACAGCATGCTCGTTACTCCATGGCTCGCCCAGCAATCAAGCTCCCAAGGGGGAAGCACGTTGCTCATCTGATACTCCACATCTCCATCAAGGTGGTCAAGCCCAGGAAAAAGCCTGGGACTCACAGGAAGATTACAAAGAAACAGCCCAAAAAACAGAAAACCACCTCCAGGGAGGAGAGAAAGAAGAACAGAGGCATGGCAAAGAGCCACAGGATGAAGCACAGGAAGCAGAGAACATCAGGTCCTCCAAGGGGAGTAAGAAAAAGGAGGAGAAGGCAGCAGAGGAAGAGAGTGAGCTTTGCTACAGTGAAACAGCCACTACCTGCCTTCTTCCTCTTCATGGCACAGCATCGTCCACAGCTTCAGAAATCGCGTCCAGGCTGGACAGCAGTACAAACTGTCAAGAAGTTAGCAAAAGCATGGCACCAACAGCCAGAAGAAGACAAAGAGATGTACAAACAGCAGGCTGCAGAGCTGAGGAGGAAAATGCAAAGGTCAGGACATGGGCCAGGAACAGCCAGGAAAAAAAAAAAAATCCAAGAGAAAAGAGGAAATGAAGACTTTTGATGGTCTGCTTCACTGATAAGACGCTGACCTTCTGCAATTTCATCTCATCACTTGTGCAGCTGCAGCTGCTCTCAGTACAGTTCATAAGCCTTAGTAAAGTAACTGCAAACACCTGATAACCACGGATTCCAGGCATGGCAATAATTTATTATTAATATAGCTGGCTCCAAATCAGTGGCAAGAGGAAGGCTTGTGCAGCCTAGAGATGGATGTTTCCTGCTTATCCAGAAAGAAAACAACAGTGAGGCTTCTCTGCCTCCTCTCTTCTCCAAACCGTGAGTTAAAACACACTCCTTCTGCAACAGAGGAGTTGTGGCCCTCCAACTCAGCAGGTCCTGCAGCTTGAGACACAACAACTCCTGCAGACTTGCCCTGGGGGAAACACACAGCACTGTCCCTGCCAGGGCTCTCTGGCCGGTGACCCACTTACCTGTGGGTCCTGTCCCCAGCACACATTACATGTGCCTCAGGGACAACAGGGTAGGTAGGCAGGACATGATGCCAACCTGCATTCTGCTGCGCCACACCAGTGAGCAGCTCGAGCTTTGAAACCTCTGATCCACTGCAGACAGGAGGGTGGCTTGGGAACCAGGGAATCCCAGCTTGTGTACACAGCCTCACACAAGGTCCTGCAAGGTGGCACCATGTCCACACAGCCTGGTTAGGATGGGTCATCGCTACGACCAGCTTTTGGTCCTCAGCCCTGGCAAGGTTTGATGGCAAAGAGGAGCAGCCACCCACTGCCCCTACTGAAGGTGTTCACCTTCTGGGGAGATGCACCAGCAGTTTCTGATGCTGGTATAACCAACCTGCCAAAGGACAATGGCACAGGGAGGGTGGATGGCCATGGGTTTGGTCCCAGTCCTGTTTGGGGAGATGGCCAACTAATTTAATTTACTATATTAACATACTAAGGTACATTAATATATACAGCAATATGCAAATTAAAATGCAGAGGGTCTCCTACACAACCCATCTGAGCAATCAGATGGAAATAAGCTTGCTTGGTTTGGGTTCTGGTTTTAACTTTGCGCCTTTTGAACAGCAGCATAATTTGGAAGGGATGGCAGCCTCTGCTCAGGTGAAGACACTCAATAGAAGTGGAATGCTCCAAAACATTTCCACATTGTCCATGATGGAGCACAGCCTCAGCGTAAGACATTGTACCATAGCAAAACATCATCTTACCTTCTGTGTGCATCAAGGGAAGCCTTGCAGCTCAAAAAAAAAAAATCACAAGCACATTCAAAGACTGTGCCTTGTTCCACACATTAGACTTTGTTAGGGTCTTAGCACCATCTACTGTAACATCTGGAGATGAATCCAGCGGTCAGCAGCTCTCACCACTGGGAAAGTTAAAAACTCAGGGAACAGCCCCAGTAAACCATCAGCACAAACACTGGTGATATTAAGCACCAAAAAAAAAAAAAAAAAAAAATCACACTCTGCTATGACTTGGCAGCAGAGTGTTTAAGTGAGCAAGGACAAGAAATACCCCTTTAATGGCTCTCCTGACTTCATAGCCACTAACAGCATGACAGTACCCATCAATTAAAATCTATTCCCAGCTGCCCTAGTGATGGCCACAGCTCACTGGGCAGCTATTTTTGGGCATGTTACAAATATGAAGTGGTTAAAAAAAAAGATAGAAAAGCCTCAAGAAATTACCCATCCAATCATATTTTTTAAGGGAATCTCTGTGCCTTCCGTCCCTCAACCTGCATACTTCATAAACAACTGGCATTCAGGCAAAATCGTGCTCTGTGAAGTTGGCACACAGGTTCCACTCAATTTAGCACATCACAGCCTGTTCATGAGTAATGTCTTCAAATACCTGCAGCGCTGCCTCAAAACATACACTGCCTTGCAAACACACACACTCCAACCAACTCCCAGTATGGCTGTTTGTACCGGTCTCTTCAGCTGCAATGCAATCCAAGGGGCTGAAGGACAACGCTGCCAGTGCAGGATGTACAATAAAATTCCAGTTACCTACAGCAGGCAACCCCTTGCTGAGGGGAAACTGGAGGACCTGGAACACAGCACACTTGAGCTTTTCACCCCCATCTGTTTGTGATGTATATAAACTACAGGTGGAAGTTGTTAGAGCTAAGCATTAACTACTAAAAAACCCCAACAGTTTTGGAAGTGCCTCACCATAGCAGCAAGGAAGCTGTGGCCTTCAAAGAGCCTGTAGGCAACTGATGGAGAAAGGGGGATAGCTGATAAATACAGCTGCTAGAGAGGAACATATCTGGGAGACCAGGGGTAGGTTCCTCCACCCACCCTCCACTGAGTCCCACCACATTTTCACTACCAGCTGAAGCTTTTGGTTTCTTTCAGTACTGAACAACTTGGGCTCAGCACGACCCTCTGTTCACTTCCCATGTTTTCAAAAGTAATATTAATGACATAACTATGGATCTAGTGATATCATTTATTGCCATGCTGCCTGTGTTGTCACTGCTGAGGGAAAGGTGAGTGACAAACACCTTGCAAAGTCTGCAGGAAGAAGTTAGCTGGCTTCACTTCAAGTCAGCTAAATGGATTCATCAAATCACAGGATGCATTAGGTTGGAAGGGACCTTTAGAGCCCATCTAGTCCCACCCTGCAGTGAGTAGGGACATCTTCACTAGAGCAGGTCACTCAGAGCCCCATCCTTGAATGTCTCCAGGGATGGGGCCTCCACCACTTCTCTGGGCACCCTGTGCCAGTGATCCACCACCCTCATATGAAAGCTTTTTTCTAACATCCAACCTAAGTATCTCCTTTTTGAGTTTAAAACCGTCACCCTTGGTCCTATCACTCCATGCCCTCAGGAACAGTTCATCCCCAGCTTAAGATTCATCTTGGGAGCTGGCAGGGTCAGCTTTCCCTGCTGCTGTGGTGTGGGGGCTTCTAAGGGGCTGAGTTAGAGCGGAAGAGAATAGCCAGAAGCACTCCATCTTTATCCAACCCTCAGGAAGCCACTTCCCTGGGCTCTGGCCAGAGGCACAAGCACACATCTGTCACCACAGCCAGAGCAGCTCTTGCACACGTTGGATCACAGATACACCTCACACCCTTTCAGACTTCAAAGTCTGGATAAACAAACCAACAAATCCTGAGCTGAAATTCCACATACTCCTCCAGCTTCCTTGGGAAAGGAGGGGGAAAAAAAGCAGCAACCTAAACACAGAAGCATAAAATACCCATAGGAGACATGGATGCCACACTCACACTCCTCCTGACATCGAGGGAAGCTCTGTAGATATTCCCTCTGTTCCTTGGTGAATGGGAACAAAGGCACTTAATCCAGCCTCCCTCATCTCGCCTCCTCTCTCCCTACACTAGCAATTTCCTTCTGTGTGTGTGTAGAAGACTAGTCCAAAAGCTCTCTTATTATGGCAACAGTAGTAGATGCACTAGAGTGTTTCTGAACAGCAGATGTACTTGATAGATGTTCTCTGCAGCAATGCTTCCACACCCTGGCCTCATCTGCTGTGTAACACTGGCACGAGAAGCCGTGCTTGCAGCAGCACACCAATACCCTGGGTGTATGACAGCCTGGGACCAACAGCAAAACAAAGCCCAGAAACAAACCCCTGCAGTTCTTTCTCCACGTTGCAGTGCAGAGTTGGGCCTTTCGAAGCTCTTGTTTGGGTGCAGCAGATGCACCACTAAAGATTTGGCATCCCTCAGCATATTAAATAAGTTACCAGCCTTGCTTGCCTTTGAGAGTGTTAAAGGAAATAGTAAAAGAACATAAAACTAAATGATTGCACCCAAACCCCACACAAGCACAGCACAGTTCAGCAAGTCACTGGCAGCATTTCAGTCCCCAGAGGGTGATGAGTGAATTGACCCAGGAGCCCACCCAAAGCCTTGGGGCAAGAAGCAGCCCCAGGGCTGGGACTTGACCCAAAGGAGGTCCCTCTCCTCTTCCCCAGCCACCCAAGAACAACCCACAGCAGCCAGAGCCTGGCAGAGACACCCCCCCCCCCAACCCCAGCTCTGTGCTTAGTCAGGAATGGATTAATTCTGCAGGACTTTGAGGCTCCATAGGAAGGGCTCTGTCAGGAGTTAATTGAGATGTTACAACTTCAACACTCTTACAAACCTCAGGAACTGGAAGTGCTCTTTGCTCATTAACCAGCTGGCAGAGAATCTTTTTGTTTTAGAGAATCAATAACCCACTTTTGTTCACAGCTTGATTTTAATGTGACCAAAAAGACACCAAGTTACCAGACACTAAAAAGCTACCAGGACAGCAGTAAGGAGAACAGCAGCTTGCTTCTTTTAAGTCCATCTTGCAACAAAGCCCAGATTGAGCATCACAGAGCACACACCCATCTGCAGAGATCTGAGAGAGGCAGTACATCCCGCCACCCTTGTTAACTTTGATTCAGATCACAAATCACTGCAGTAACAAACTCATCCTCTGGCCGCCAGTACCACACTCACAGCAGAGCCCTGCTTTGCTGATGGTAGCTACTACAGTTTTAAGAGCTGCTCCTTCCCCTGCTCTGCCCAACGAGGTATTTAGCACGGATGATGATGCCTGTTGACCTTGCAGCTCTTGGTGAGAGGGCATCTTCGTTCCAAATTGGAATGAAGATAATGAAACAGGTCTTCAACAAGGTGCCACTCCCACCGAACTGCAGCCCCATCTGTTTCTTTTATTTGATGAGAGTTACCAGAATAAAGCAGGTGCTATGTTATTATCAGCACAATTAGAGCAGCAGCCTGACAGACCCTGTTTTGTCTTTCCCAGAATTCAGCACTTAGATAAAAACAAGGATTTGGTTGTGTTCTCCCTAACGTCACATGAAGGCACAGGGGGTATGTTGCAGTGGGCATGTTGCAGTGGGCAGACAGACAGATCCGACTTGCAATGCTCAGGGGGAAGGTGATACCACCTATAAAACGCCACAGAACACGGACATGCACTGTGGGGTTAAAACAGTCATTGCATTTCTGTGTGGAAAACAAAAACGTCATCAGACTACCATTGAGGAGGCCACAATCACAACTTAAGATATTAAATCCAGGCCAACAGGATCCTGGGCTCCATCAGAAGAGGGGTGGCAGCAGGGACAGGGAGGGGATTGTCCCTCTCTGCTCTGCCCTCGTGAGGCCCCAGCTGGAGTCCTGTGTCCAGAGCTGGGGCCCCAGGACAAGAAAGATGTGGGACTTGGAGAGCAGTCAGAGAAGCCACAAAGATGCTCAGAGGGCTGGAGCAGCTCCCCTACAGAGAGAGGCTGAGGGAGCTGGGCTGGGTCAGCCTGGAGAAGAGAAGGCTGCAGGGGGACCTCATTGCAGCCTTCCCGTCCCTGAAGGGAGCAGAGGAACAGGAGGGGAATCAGCTTATTAAAGGGCAGAGACTGGCAGGACAAGGGGGATGGAGTGAAGCTGGAGTGAGTAAGGAAGGTTTAAATTAGAAATTAGGGGGAAGCTTTGTACAGAGAGAGTGGTGAGGGGCTGGAACAGGCTGCACAGAGAGGGGGTGGGTGCCCCATCCCTGGGGGTGTTCAAGGCCAGGTTGGATGGGGCCCTGGGCAACCTTGTGTAGCTCCAGGCCTGGGGGTTGGAGCTCTGTGACCCTTGGGGTCCCTTCCAACCCAGACCAGGATGGGATTCTAAATATGCTTAATAAGTTGCTCCATAGTTTAGATGAACTTTCTACCCTTTCAATCAATAAAGAACCATTAACGACCTATTCCGACCTCCACATGGTTTATTAGCACTGGGGGCTTGGTGCAGCCATGGCAGAGTCTGCAGCCTGTTCAAGATGCTCTCACTCAACTGTATTAAACTTGAGTTCCATACGACTTTGCTGGGAAGAGTCTGACAAACCCCTAACTCTGCAAACTCTGACACCTCTAACCTGCAAGCCAAAGGGAGTTTCAAAGCTCTGCAGAGGTCAGGATCAGGTCTCCGATTTATTATGGCAGCCACATACTTGGAAATACTTTCCATTACTTTTATCACGACCTATAAACTGCTGAAGAAGCTGATGCTGATATTTAGAGAGAGGAAGAAACACGAGATTTGCAATTCTAAACATTTCAGCCTAGCTTATGTTCCAGCTAGGGAAACCTCAGAAGTTCAGGGTGAACCAGGGTACAGCCTCCAGTCCATCCCTGACTTCTGCTCCTCTGGAGCAGCTCTGGGTTGTTTTACCAAAAGAATCAGTAGGAAAATAAAAATCCAATTTGCAATCACCTGAAGTTCATCACAGGTCACACCCTGGAGCCAGCAGAGGTGAGCAAGCATCAAGCCTTCACCAAACTTCCACTGCAATCTTTCAGAGATTTTTTTGAAGATGAATCTATGATAATTTGGCAGAAAAAGCAAAATAGTTACTTTTTTTGGCAACTGATTGAAATCAAAACTTGCACAAAGGAGGAGGGAAAGTGCCAGAAGCAAAGTGAGCACTGGCATCCGCAGCAAACGCGGAATCTATTCCGTCCCTCTGGACTCAATTAGTTCAAATTTACAAAGAATGGCACCCATAAAGATGTTAAACATAAACAAAAACTTCTATTAGCTTGCTTCAAAATTAATTTTAAGTGCAAGCTCAGTTTCATACATACTCCAGGATTGCAAAGTTTAATTAGTTTTTTTAATTCTTCCTACAAAAAAATTCCAATTCACTAATTTCACCCTGAAAATCAATAGTTCCATAAGAGGCCTAATAAAATAAATATGTATATAAATATATATATAAATATGTTCTGAAGAATAGATGTTTCACTTGAGGTGAAACTCCACTTTTGAAGGTTTCTCACTGGGGGTTACTGGGGATGGCACAGAGATACTGAGTAGCAATGAGGATCTTCTGGCTTAAAGCTTTTTATTTTCAATGCAAATGTGACCATACAGACCCTGATGAACTTTCTCTTTCCAAAACTAGAGAAGAGGCTCGAATCAGAGCACACATTAAGCAGGCTTAAAAAGCCCAAAGGATTTTTCCCACGAGCTTTCCTCTACCTGCAGTAACTGCACAGGCATCAAGCAAAGCAGCCAGAGCTGCCCGAGCTTTGCATCCTGATGTTCTCACAATCAGGAACCACTTCCCGTGGTAGCCTCATACAGCCCATTAACTACAGTGAGAAGCCAGCCAGCCTTGGCAGATCCCCAGGGTTGGGTTGCAGGAAGAGGCTTGTGAACTTCTGGCACCACTTAAAAGCAGCAAGATGCAAAAGCCCTGGGTGCCTCATCAGGCATGGTTGAGCAGCGATGCCCCGGGTTGCATCAGGGCAACAGCTCAGCATCCAGGCAGCACGAGGAGCCCAGGGAGCAAAGGCAGAGGGAGGTGTGACAGGCAGAAGCGGGGAAGCAGGAGGGACAGCAGGGCAGAGGGATCCTGAGCATCACCCAGTGCAACCTCCCTCTTCATTCCTTCCCCCGGAGATGGGATGCAGCAACTCACCATTCATCAGGGGAAGGGAGGCAGGATGAAACAAGCACTTGGTCCACCTGTCTGTCCCCCCCCCACTCCCAGTCCTCAGTCACCCTCACAAAGCAGTTTTAATACCCATCACAGTGTCACCTAACACAGCTCTGGCTGGCTTTGAAATTGCTTTCAAGACCATTCCTTTAGTTTTCCCTTCCCTTTTATTTTCTTCAGGCTCCACAAATTCCAGTGTGGCTTTAAAAAAAACCAAAGGATATTTGTTCAAAGTCACACAAAGCATCTGTGACTGGGAAAAAAACCCCACAACCCAACCCTCCCCAAGTACCCCCCTGCCCCAGCAGCCTGCTTCGAGCACAGGGCATCGCTCCAGGATCGATGGTGTTAATTTATTCTGTTACATTACAGAGCGAACAACCTTATTTCAAAATTCCTCCGTGCCAGCTCCCAGCCTGAAGCACTTGTTATTTTTTTTTCCCCTTTTAAGAACAGCTGACTTATCAAAACCAGGTTTTTCTAACAGAAAACCACAAGCTAAGCCACATTATGATAATTGAAGCAATTAATTACTTTTATGCCTTTCTTTTTAAAGGGAGATCTTTAATGCAGGTAATTCTGACTAAAAGAGCTAATTTGAACTGCTCCATCATTTAAAAGTCGCATTATAAAAATTAATTTAGAAGGTGCAGCATGAAGACAAAGGGATAAAGGAAACCACGCAGAGATGGGTATTTCCCTTGGGTTCCAACCGGGAAGTATCAAACCAATGTGCCTATTTTAGAAGTGTGGAGAAGGCTGATCAAGTTTTCAGGTCACCAGTAAAAAAAAAAGCAGCTCTTAACAATTTACTGACATGCCTCAAACTGGTGGGTTACTGTTTAAAATAATTTAAGTTAAGCTGCCCCAGAAGCACTCTCTTCAGGGAGGTGCTGGGTGCCATCTCCAAGGCATCTGGTCTTCTTTGCTCTTCGACTTTCCCAACTCAGGTGCCTGGTGCTCCCCCTCAACACAGACTTGAAAGCAAGGTAGGTATAAAAGTACATTCTAATAAAAGTAGGATAAACTGATTCAAACTGACATGAACTTACTGCACTGGTGACAGCAGGGGTACTGGCAGGGCAGCAGGAACTTGTTTTCCCCATTTGGGCTTCTACAATTGCTTGATGCACAAAGCCACAAGCAGAGCATTGTGATGCCTCTAAGTTTTCCAGAGACTTGGAAAATTCCAGCTTACTGCAGCCAGGAATACAGTCATTAAACATTAGCTGTTGACAACGTTTTGTCTCTTACTAATGCTCTGATATTTACTGATGCCCTGGCATCTTCCTGATCTCTGCTATAAATCCAGCCACAAGAGAGGTCCCTGGGAGGAGGAATCAAAACATCCATATTGTAAACCAGCCAAGACTGTCAAAAACAAACCCAGCATGAGCTAAAGAGATCACGACCTGCCATGACAAAACAAAATGCCTCCAAGAAGCAGCAGTAAAATATAGTAGCCACATGAAGCCCAACCCACGGTTTCCTTCCCCCATCGGGGCTCTGGGATGGCTGATTAGATCTCTCTGTACAAGGTATCAAAGACCTGAAGAGGCAGGATACTCATCGAGCATCTGCATTTAATAACTGATATTACTCGTTTGCAATGTGCTTGAATCAGAGGGAAAACGTGTCTGTGCCATGAGCCATCAGCAGCAAAAAGCAACACACTGGACCTGAAAAAGTACTTGCATTCCTTACTACAGCTGGTAAATATAAGAAGCATCCATGAACAGGCCCCCACCAAAGAAGCCCAGAAGAAAAGGGTCTTTGAAAGTATAGAAACAGCTGCAGAGGTGTCTCTGCTCCTTCCTTTTGAAGTTGTAGATAAGGTGAAACACAACTATTATCAGCTGCTGCAGACAGTTTGATGCATAAATCCAATTCCTCCACACAGCCCATTCCCCTGCAAAGGGAGGTCCCTCTGCAGATGCTGTGACACCACGGCAGAGCCTCACACAAAGTGACATGAATTGGGTTTTGAACAAGAAAATATCATGACTGATAAGGCAGAGACATCTCCTGGAGGCACCTTTAAGGGAAGTCAGTGATCTTTCCTACCAATATTTACCCAAATTCTGGATTAAACTGGGAAAGCTCAGTGTCCTGCTGTAACAGCAGGGGAAGAGACACAGTGTTTTCACGAGGGCTCCGGATGTCCAACTTTTTACAACCTGTGACATCATTTGCACTTACGTAAAGTCACCTTCCCCTGCCAAATAAGGGTATTATTCACCATTTTACAATCTATATCATCACTTATATTTTGGGTCATGTCCAGAAGGTACTCTTGAGATTACCAATATGTCTCTCAGCTTTCAGCCAGTTGAGTTAGGCTAAATTGCACATGGTCTTAGGAGAACCCAACCCCTTAGCTTGCAGGTATTGAGCCTTTCTTGCTATTTCCTGGTACAGAAATAGCTAAATATTAATTTCTTCATGTTTATGAAGAACGTAAAGCTGTAAAAACTAAATAAATTAATAACAATACTTTGGGGATTTTACCCACTGGCCATCCTGCACCTCATCCCTGGAGCTGCCATCCACACACACAGCGCTGGCTTGCAAGGTTCTCCCTCTGCCTCAGAGGTGACCAAACACCACAGAAGGACAAGTTGGGATAAAACGGACAATTAAAGCACGATCAGGGTAATTTTCAGCCTAAAAGCATCTTCTTCCTTGGCTTAAAGAGCTCGCCTGAATATTCATGAAACACTCCACTATCTAGCAAATAGAATTAATCATATTAATGCATGGAAAAATAAGATTAGCCAGAAAGCAGTATATGAAATCTAATCATGTTTTATTGAATGAAACATGAGTGGGAGAGGTCACGAGGCCCTTTCATTGTCATTTGTCACAAAAGGCTCTCTCCGTGCTGCGCTCTGGGCAGGGAGCAGCTCAGGCTCTGGGCAGCACTGAGCACACACCTCCCAGAGAAGGACAGGCAGCAGGGAACAGCCAGTCCTGCTGCCTCTGTTCTGCCAGGCTACAACTTCAGGAAGACATACGTGGAGCGATGGAGCATCATGAAATCCCCCCTCACCCCAATCAGCCCTTTCCTCTGGAATTTCCCAGTTATTTCTGCAGTACAAGCTGAGGAGTGTTGGGACAACACACAGCACGACTGAAACTACTTTGTACCAGGCATTATCAGCCCTTTAGCTTCAGAACAACACCGGAGATGCTCAGGAGCCATTTGTGTTCCCTGGGGAAGCAATCAGCTCTACCTCACAGCTACCACCAGCATCGCACCGGCTGCCTCCTAGCAGGGAGAAACCAGCTCTCTGACCTACAAACTCCTGTTCTTTCTGCAGATTCATGCTAAAACCCAGCCAGAAGCACAGCACAGCAGGCAAAGGCTGGCATATCCCAGAGAACCTACATACACGTGCCAGCAGCAGCTCAGGACCAGCATCACCGCAGCATCCGCGAAGGGAGCTGCAGGCATCGCACGAGGTGGCTGCGTGAACAGGGACAGACTCCTCCAAATCAGTAGCTCCAGAGATTACACCACAGACATAAAAAAAAGGGTGGGTTTTGCAGTAAGACTGCTTCCCACTAAAGCAATCTTTTACAGCTTTAGAGCCTCTGTTGAATTTTTTTTCCAATTAAAAGCATTATGAATGCTTTATAAGAAAAAGAAATAATTAAATGGTACCAGTCCAATAAGGAAATCTATTTTCCAGATCCCAATGAAGATGTAACTGATATTTAAATAGGGATTCCAAACTCACTTCATGGTTGTTTTCTTTTTTAATTCATTCCCAGTCCTATGGAAGATATTACCACAGAAGAAAAGCATCTTAACATCACACAAAGCATCCAGAGTTACCCAGCTCTTACAGGAAGAAAAAAGCTCAATTCACTGCCCAGGACAAGAAGATACCTGGGCTTTAACTAATGCTGAAATAAGTTGTTTCAAGACACACAACTCCAGTTTTCAGCCTCATGCACGCACCAGGGCAGGATAACACTTGTCAGCTTTCAAATAAAAGCAATTACTGGCTGGGAGGAGAGAAAAAAAGGAAGTGGTAAGTGTGAGATGAAAATCAGTTTGAAGCAGTCGTCAGGCAATCTGTTTCACTGAATCCCTGCAAAGAACGGCAGCTGCTGGGGAGGACGTGGGGATGGCACAGCAGAGAGGGACCCTTCCCAGCTCCAACATGTGTTGGGCAGCTGTCTATTGCAGTGAGAAGCCTGCATGGTTCCTGCAAGCACCATCCTGGGTACCAGTGGTGGCAGCATCGCTGTCGGCAGCAGCTGCATCGGGTGCAGACCCAGGGCTCTGGAGCTGCTGTAAGGTGGCAGGAGGAACATGAGAATAGACTAACACCCGATTCACAAGCCCTTTGGAGCCAAAAACTTCAGTAGACATCAACTGAGGTCTGGGATGAAAATACACACTGAAAGCTCCGAGACAGCTCTCTAAGGATCAGAAGCTGCTTTGATATAAAGAAAATAGGTTGGTTCATTAGAAGCTCACACAGAGAAGAGTTTTTCCACCAACTGACATTAGCATCATCTGAAAGACTGACCTTCAAGAACACAGGTACTCTAATCTCTTGCAGGTAGAACACAAGATGCACAAAGAGATTAGCCCAGCCAGTGGTACAAAATAACTGGCATCAAGAGGGAAGCACAAAGCACATCTTGCATAGGAGTATCAGAAACCACTTCGCAGATAGACAAGGGTGGTGGGGAGGGAAGGGTCAACTGCAGGTAGTGACAGGGATAGAGATGAAGCCAGCAACAGCAGAGAGGAGCTGCAGACACACGGGTGATTCTTCCACCCATTCCTCTGCTGAGCTCAACTCTGCAGAAACATGGCAACAAGAGGGAACTTCCAAAAGGCTTTTCCAGTCTCTGAGCGGGGCTGTCTGTCTTCCAAGGGTAAGCATTTGAACTGTCAAAAACTGCACCTGCACTTAGTAAAAGTTGTGGTAAGAAATAATTGGGGCACCATTCAGTCCAGGAGGAAACAGGCCCCAGCAGAGTCATTTGGGAGGGTGGGCATGGTCTGGATTGCAGAGAGGAAGGGGATAAGCAACCCAAGCTGTTTCCATCTCCAAACTATGGGGCAATTTCCACAGGCTGGGATAACAAGCTCAAAAACTTGGCAGAAAAACAAGGGCCCAGTGTCAAAGGCAGAAATTCAGAAGCAAGTCACATTCCCAGGTCAGCACGTGACTCCTCAGCGTGGTACAGAGATGCTCTGCCAGGTAACGTTCTGTTTCAGCTGAGCTCGAGCAGAAAGATTATGGGAAATAAGGTTATGGAGGGCAAGGGGGGAAGAAGGTTAATTGCTGCACTAGAAACTAATACAAGGCTAAAGAACAGCCCAAAAAGGTTCTGGCCCTTCACATGCTCTAGGATTTTTGATCTGAAAAACACTACACTACGATATAGCAGTAACAGGAACACCTTTCCTAGCTAAAAGCCCAGTCCCTCCTACCAATTTGGAGTCTCAGATGCATCACAGCTCTAACAGACTTGAAAAAAACTCATCATTAAAGAAGCCATCTACACCTCCAAGTAAATTTCCCATCTGAAAATTAGAAATATCTAATGAACAACACAGCAGTTTGTCACAGTTGGACAAATAAGATGCTTGTTAGGCTGGGACATGTCTGCCACAGAGCAGGTTTGGTGGCATTTAGGGCCAGCCTGGAGACTTATCAGCAACTGCCTTTGGATGCCTTAGGTGTTCAGCCTATTTTCAATGTAGCTGAGCACCCACAGGGATGCTTCACCACTGATGAAAGCGTTAAACCAGGTACCACGAAAGACCATAATCAGCAGATATCCCCAAGAAGCATTAGCCAAGGGACTCAGCCCTGAGCAGACGCTGACACAAAGCACACGATCAGAGCTCAGCCCCCCTAAAGACTGGAGCCCAAGCTGCTTTGAGGGATTTTCATCTTTTTCATGTATTTAGAGAGAAGAATCTCCTTAATCCTGCCAGATCTCTCAGCTAATACAAAGTGAGGGTGAAAGAACCCCAAGTCTCGGACCAGAACAGTGACACCAGAGGACACACATGCTCCATGTGCCTCTCCATGTCCAGCACATCCTGAGAAGGGCTGTGATGAGGATGGTACCTCCAGCTACCGCCAAACTTCCACCTTCCCGTTCCAGCCTGGAGACACCTCTGCAGTGTCCTCTCTGATCTGACAGGCTCTTTTTCACACCGCTACTTTCCTCTCCTCCTGTTCTCTGCTCAGCAGAATTGTATTTCTCACCTGTCAAAGAAATCCCTGCCCAAGGTCCCCAGACAGAAGCCGCGATAGCGGTTAAAAGAGCTGTAAACGTGGTATTTTATTAATATGTCTCAAATAGCTACTCAACCTCTATTGCTCTGCTTGACATACGGACGCTCAGACTGCAGTGCCCTTTCCCTTTCAAGACTTATTGCAGGATTCGCAGCCGACAGGTCGGGGACCAAACAACTCGCACGGGGATTCTCCAGGGAGCATCCTCTGCGCAGAGATCGACACGCAGCCGACGCAGCCACGGCCACTGCTGAAGGCAAGAGGGTTCAGGGAGCCTGGCTCGTAAAAACAACCCCAACAAAGCATCTATTTTTAATAGAGAGGAGGGTGAATGACAATGCAGGAGATTTTTAGTGAGTGCAGACCAAGTCAAGCTTGCTTAACGTGCTGAGCAAGCGGTCTCATAAACATTGCTATTATATAATATCCCACAGCTTGGAAATACATATGGATTATACTCCAGATGAAATTTAATTTTGTTTATTAGTGTACATCTCCGAACCAGATTAGAACTATTTATAATGCTTCGGAAATTAAATATTTAGCTGCAAGATTCTTCAATAGAAGGGTCTGTTTGGCCCCAAGTCTATCTGCCATATTACTGATAATTAAAGACTAGGTTTCCATAGATGGAGGGGGGGGAAAAAAAGGGGGTTTTAGCTGTATTTTCAAGCTGAATCATATCAACATGTTTAAAGAGGAGATATGAGCTCCGGATTTTTCCCCCCTACGGGCAAAAATTATTAAATAATGGGAAAAATGAGTCATCTGAATTTAATTATCGGGCTCTGAGTTGTGAAGGCCAGCTTTGAAAAATGAAATTCAAAATAAGACTCTTTGTAATTCCGCTTATGGGACTGCAAAGTTGACTTCTCAAGAATACGAAATGAGGGCCCTTTGAATTGCCTGGTGCGTTTATCTGGCCTGTGTGTATTTCATGGTGCTATAAAAACACAGGATGAACCTCAAAAAGCAGGATGAGCAGCTTCTGAGAGCCCTGGATGCGATTCTGGTCAGTGTGACCTGTGCCGTGCTCCTTAGCGCAGCAGCACATCTCAGCAGCAGTGTGCCCAGGCAGCCAGGAAGGCCAGTGGCATCCTGGCTTGTATCAAAAATAGTGCAGCCAGTAGGTCTGGGGAGGGGATTGTGCCCCCGTACTGGGCATTGCTGAGCCTGCACCTCGAGTGCTGGGTCCAGTTCTGGGCTCCTCACCATCAGGACATTGAGGTCCTGGAGCGAGTCCAGAGAAGGGCAACCAGGCTGGGGAAGGGGCTGGAGGGCAAATCCTATGAGAAGCTGCTGAGGGAGCTGGGGGTGTTCAGCCTGGAGAAGAGGAGGCTGAGGGGAGACCTTCTCCCCACCTCCCCTGCCCTGCCAGGAGGGTGCAGAGAGGTGGGCGATGGTCTCTTCAGCCAGGGGACAGGAGATGGGACAAGGGGCAATGGGCTCAAGCTGTGCCAGGGCAGATTTAGATTAGATATTAGAAAAAAATTTTTTACTGCAAGAGTTGTCAGGGCCTGGAACAGGCGGCCCAGAGAGGGGGCTGAGTCACTGACCGTGGGTGTGTTTAAAAAAGGGTAGATGAGGTACTTAGGGATATGGTTTAGCACAGGACAGGAATGGTTGGACTTGATGATCTTAAAGGTCTTTTCCAACCCAGCGATTCTGTGATCTCATCTGGCCCAGCCAAACAAGAGCCCCCAGCCACTACAGCTCACTGAGCTCACCCACCTCCCCACACAGACACATCTGAAGGATAGGCAGTGTTAAAGATGCAGCACATGAGCACTTGGCAGGGAATGGGGGAAGAAGGAAAGTAAATACATCATCATCCCTGCCACCAAGGCCCCCAAACTGACCTTTGGACAACACACAACCTCTGAAATAACCACTCCATCTCTTTTTTAGAAGAGGGCACATACATCTACCACTGAAAATCAAAGGGCTTCGTTTTCTAAGCCCCGGTTGCCATTTAAGTGCCTCCACGCTGTATTTATTGGTACTTTACTAATTTTTTTTCCCCAGCAGGTTCTCTCTGACAGGCATTGTTTTATTTTTGATGTGACAAGACACAGTGCTGCACTGGCAACACCTCCGGGCTGAATAATGTTTCTTAACTAGCTACATTCATCTTAACCACATACCACAGATGACTGATCCTCACTGCAGCACATAATGGCTCAAAACGAACCATGCCCTAAAATATTAATGCATGCTAATAAAACCAAGGGGGTTTTTTTCTCTCATGAAACAGCAACATCTAATTTTCAAAAGGGGTCCTGGGAACAGTAAACAATTGGTACATGGTAAATGGCAAGCTCTCTCACATCAATACATCCTAAACATTCAAATCCTATTCCCCCATAATTGCCAGGCAAGTATAAATTACTTCAATGAATGTTATTTGTAGCTGCGACAGAATCCTCATAAATAATCGTAATTTAACTTCCTGCTGATAATCCCAGGCAACACCTAATTATTTCAAACACTTAATTCCTCCCTTCCAGAGGGATGTCGGGTTGAAGACTACTCCCTTCCACGTGCTGCTAAGTCAGGACTTTTAACTGTTTGTTGAGTGCAATCACAGAGCCTCAATTAACCAGGGGCAGAGCTGCCCTTTGCTATAAACACGACACAAGCAACACGCCAAATCCCTTCTGCAGCCCCTCGCTGCAGACGTCAGTGTCGATCACTTGGGGAGCAATACTGTATATTGGACCAAAGAAGAGAGCGTGGCATTTATCACAGCTAAAAGCATATCTGAGAGCATTGCTCATGCAAACAAGAGGAGAAGGGTAATGAAACACCACACAGTCTCCTGTCTAAAGGACAAGCTGATCTGTAGAAACATTTGCCACTAGTTCATTAACAGTAAAGTCAACTTGTCAGAGATGTAGTTAGCAATAACCAGAAAACAATTTAGCAAAACCCAAGGTTTGAGCAGGCTTTCTTGTGTTTTGAAATGTTGGGGCTTCTTAATTCTTTATTTCTTCTAACCAGCAACACTACAAAACCTTATTGCAGAGATGATGATTTAAAGTAAACACCAGTCACTGCAAAGTTTACTGAGCAAATAAAAAGCATCCCAGGGAGTTTCACTAGAAGGTAGCAGCTACAACCAGGATTAACCCACAACTACCTTCCTCTGGGCACAGATTCACTCTGAGCATCCTGTAAAATCCAACCAGCACACACAAATCATACGACATGTATGTACCAACCACCACGAAGCACAGCCAGCAGTAACCTACCAGAGCGAAGATCCCTCTGTTCCAGCAACTTCTAAAACATCATATCCATCTTCCAGCTGAAAATCCATGAAAACCAGAGCAATAGTGTCTCCAGGTTCAGCGAGAATAGTCCACGTGCAGTCTGCGTTATTGCCATACTCCAAGGGAAAGTGAGGGCTTGAGATGATTCCACTCTGTCCCCGTAAAGTCCCGCCACAAGCATCGTCAGCTGGAAGCAGAAGGAAGTTATCAGATCTTGCTGCAGTGCATAAAGCAGTACATCAAAAAAAAAAATAAGCCCTAATTCAAAGGAAAAGCTTTATAAAGCCCTTTTGTCGGGGGTGGGAGGGTGTGTGTTTTACTACATGCTGTTAAGAGAGAGATGTTGAGGGAAGCAAAATCCTATTAGGTCAGCCAGTGTCTCCTGGCAAGTGCCAGCAGATTCCCCACCGTACACTCTGCAGTGATTTGTTTAGACTAATTTTCAACACCCCAAGTGACAGAGCTTCCAGCACATCCCTGGGGAGACAGCTCTCAGCCTAATGCGTCTGCTGTCCGGACGTTCTTCCCTCACATATTGCTGCCTGTGTCCTCTGTTCCATTCCTTACTCCTGAGTAGAACCCTCCGAGATGTTTCCTGAACCTTTCCCCTCAGAAAAACATGACGAAAGCCACCAGGAACTCAGGGACTGGGAAGGGTTTCAGAGAGATGTGAAAACTCCCCAGTCACAGCAGGGAGAGGCTGGTTTCCAACTCACACAGAGCTCAACACCTTCAGCAGCAGCAGCAGAAATACCCCCAAGGGTCTGGACAACAAGACTTGGAGCACAAGCACTGTATTTAATAGAAATCTAGTAGAACAGGAGGGGAGTATCCCACACGCCTGCCTCTGCACATCATCATTTGCTCTGATTTCTTGAGGAAATGGATGTTTTACCAAAATCTTAGTGGCAAAATCTCCACCACTCCTTCAGAAACCTAGCAGTGCCCTTCCCTGGTTACATACTGATCTCATTTGCTGCAGGTTCTTTCACTCTCACAGCCTGAATTTTGTCAGCAGGAGCTGTTAGAGCAATTAAAGAAGGAGGATCTAAAGAAAACATGGGCAGGAAGATAGAGGAGACCAAGAATTAAATTGACTAGCACCAGGGCAGCTCCCTGCTCTCGTACATGCAGCATCAGCTTGGCATTTATTTGGGAAGGCTGCTAAGAAAAGCCTGTTAACTTACAGCATGCATTACAGAGCAGCATTACAGATGCTTTAGTCAAGGAGCTTGGGGCTTTACATTATAAACACCAATTTGTTCGCTACAAACTATTTAATAAGCCTCTTCTAAATGGAAATCTGACAAAGGGGAGAACATCTGTTAGGAGCACTGGGTCAGGGACACCTAAGGAAAAGGGCAGGGCAACTCCACAGGGCTAATTCCTGAAGAAGGCTGGGACCTTCTTCAGGAATTAGTGGCTTGTGCTATCAGCAGGGCTGAAGCTTGCAGCCTCTGCCTCATGAAACCTGGAAGACAATGCAAGACAAACACAAAAGCCACTTTCTTCTCATATGGCCATCTCCTACACCAGCCCAGCAAGCCGAAGGCATGGGCAGACAATTCCCAGCGACTGAGATGGGAATGCCCTGGGCTGTAACCCATAACACAGTGTCAGCACACTACCAGGTTGTGCTGGCACCTCCAAACCCCAGCACAGACACAGCCCAGTGCTCAGAGCAGGGCAGCACATCTCTGATCACTGCAGAGCTCACAGCTCAACAAAGCATGAGAAAACCATCAGATATCCAGGCAAGACATGCAACTCCTTCTGGGCCACTCCAGCAGCCAAAACTAAGGCTGGAAAAAGCCACTGAAATCCCAACTCAATGCTTTATTCCCAGGTATTCTGTCACAACAGCTGAATTTTGCTGCCACCGTATTGTCAGTGAATTAAAGTTACTCTCAGACACTGAAGTGTAGTTAGAATCATCAATAAATTTAGGCTGAAAGAGCTCTCATCCAGTCCAAGCACCACAATATCCTTCAAACCTGAATGCAACCTCCATATTTACTGCTGTGGTCTGGGAAGTCTGAGACTGGATCTGGTTTGGTGAAGTTGTTCTTGTACCAGAAGGAACACAGAAGGGGATGAAGAAACACACAAAATCATTCTGATTCAATGCTGTATTAGAATTCTTAAACAAGAGGACTACTTTTAGGGGAAGACTAGGCTAAGACAAAGGTACAGTGGTTTGGAATTTTCTTTTTTAGTTAAAAGGAAGGTTTTCATTTCAATTCCTTGAAAATTTTTCATTCCAAAGAGGTATCTAATGGAAAATATATTCCTTCCCCATCCATCCTAATACACACTTCCTAAGTCTGTCGAGCTAGTTATTGTTAAAATGAATTCTACAATCCTTTAAAATCTTCTTGAACAGCCCTTCAATTATTTTGGGCCCCGTGCAGTCTAAGCTGCTGTGTGAGTTACAGTAAGACAGACCATTTTTAATGAGATTACGCATATTTGATACGCTTAAAATGCAGCTTCTCCAATGTTCCTGACTTTTCAGCTGCCTTACTGAGTCTTTACTCAACCGCCTACCAGAATCATAAACCTTTCGGTTCTACTTAAATTCAGCAATCTGGGCAAGACTCCCCTCTCTGCATGCAGAGGAGTCTTACAAAGCCAGATTAAAATGTTTCTGGATATTCTTTTGGTGCTTTCACACACACTGTTCTGCTCTGTGTGAAATCAAGTGGCCTGGGTGAGGGTTGTTCCTTCCCTGGCTACACTGGAACAGAAGACAGCACTGCGGGTCTGCTGGGGTTTGGCCTCCAGCACACCAACTGTCAAGACAAAGGTAAAGCCAAGACTTGTGGGATTCAGCTTCATGTCCCATTTAGATTATAGAATCATAGACTGGTCTGGGTTGGAAGGGACCCCAAGGATCACAGAGCTCCAACCCCCTGCCACAGGCAGGGCCACCAACCTCCAGGCCTGGAGCTACACAAGGTTGCCCAGGGCCCCATCCAACCTGGCCTTGAAGTGAAGCACCCGGCCTCATTTCATTCTGTGAGCACAGAACTGCACAGAAAGCATGTAAAAACATGCAAGATAGAAACCACCCCAGGTACTTCTGGCACAAGTCACAGAGCTGGGATGTCAGTGTAGCCCAGATTTTACAGTCTGACCCAGACTGGCTGAGGACTTTCAGTCCTCAAGGCAACTTTCCAAGTTACACACGGACTGTGCCAGGCAGAGCCACCCTTCTCCAGGCAGCCACAGGCACCCCCCAGCTCCATGCTCTCCCACCTCGCAGATCAGCATGGAGATAGCATTCCCTGCTGCTCTGGTGCTCCCTGAATGAGATCACCACAGTTTTAATCCTTCCTGCCACGCAAGCAAGAAATATAACTCACTGGAGCAGAGTCTGCACCAGCTGAATTTATCATCTCTCTTAGCTCGGAGCCCAAGAATCAATTCTGATATAACTGTGCTCTCAAAGCTGCAGCACCAGCTCCTGCCACTCGCTCTGCAAAGGCATTTCACCAGCCACTCTTCCTGCATCTGGGATTCCTTCCTACATACCTTTCTCAGAGATTACACTTGGGTTGTTTTGTAAAGGACAAAACTGTACTTGGAAACTGAGTCACAAAGGGGGTGCACACAACTCCTCAGAAGGGAAAGTGGCTGCACCACACCACCCCTCAAAGCTTCCTGAACACATCTGTTTCCTATTCACCATCCATTTCCTTCCATCTTTGAGGATTTCAGTGCATGAAGGCTGAGACACAAGGCTACCAACACTCAGAAGGGATGTTACAGTGTGGAGGACAAGCACAAAGCAAAGGGCATAAAGAAACCAGAGGAGGGTATTGATTCACATGGTACAAACACTGTTTTCAACAACATCTTGTACCTCTGCCATGGTACTGAGGAGTGGGGGAAGAAGGAAAGGGCAGAGTCCCCAGGCCAGGCTTTGTTCCTTGCAGTGACATGAGACAAGTCTATTCCCAAAACAGCAGCTCCCGAGACTCCACCACCTGCCCAGGACAGGCACCATGCATGGACACAGTCAGAGCCTGACCCATCTCCTACTTCCCTTGGAAAATAAAAGCCGATGTACAAATGCATTTAATGAGCTTTCAGGTGACAGCTACTAGTAAGCCAGTATTAATAGAATTAATTATCAGCTACACAGGCCGCTAAGATCTTTTCTCTCTCAAGGCAGTATGTTTTCTTCTTCAGGCCAGAGTTTTGGAAACATTCTTGTCTCTGCAGAAGGTGTAAATCTGTTTGTCAGCACACTCATCTCACTGCCCTGTGCAGCAACCACAGCCTGGATCACCCGTTCACTAGCCAAGCACCAGCGTCTGCCTGATGAAAACCTACTTGGGCAGGAGGAGTGCAGCTGGATTTCCAGTTCAGCAAGTCCATTTGCAGACTGGCCGTGCCACCTTCTACCTCCTGGGAAAAGAGAAACCAGAAATCTTCTCCTGAAACATTCTGTCTTCAAAACAGGCCTTGGAGGTTTTATTTAAGGTGAAGTCTTGAAGGATCAGGACCAAACCTACTAATGAGACATGGCTACCTGCAAGGACGTGCAAGCACATCGCTTTGCTGCTGCACATGGAGCTGCACGTGTTTTGCTATGATCCACAGAGCCCCATGAACAGAACTAACCCTCTGAAGGGTATCAAGATGCCACCATCATCATTGCTGGACTCAAGACTGAAACAGTGGCTTTAAAAGTTTGGCAGTTCAAGACAAAAATGGACTTTTACTTCCCCTGCGTCACAGATCACAAAAATTACAATGATGCCAAGCCTCCAATGCTTGTTGGGGTCAGGATTTAATTCCTGCCTTGCTGGGGGCTGGGACACAAATGCCTGACTAGTATCAGGGCATGGGGATGATACTGCCTTCCTCCAAAGGATGGCTACCAGAGAAATGCCGTCAGGCTGGAGGAAACATTGGTCCATTGATGTAGATAATTTCCTTCTCTTCCAAAAAGGCCATTGCTTTGCACTCTCAAGGTCAAACCCCAGGGAATGATTTTCCTGCCCTCACTTCCAGTGAAACTGGGGAGGGAAAGGTTACAATGAGAGTCCCAATTCACAAGAAAAAGCGAAGAATCATAACTTATCATGCTAAAATGGCAACGGTAGCTGCCATTGAAGGTAACTCCTTCAGAGGAATAACGTCTCCTTGGCCCCAGAAATAGTAGGTAAGGTGTAAGAAATACACTCAGCAGCACACACTGCTGCTGTGTATTTCAGGAAAGCATTAAAAACACCAGGAAAACAATATTTGCTCACTTGAAATTCAAGATTTATGCTACAGCTTAGAACTGCTGATTGATTACACAGCAGAGTCAATAAAAAGAATCAATATCAGATGCTCTGCTGAAGTACGCAAGGAATTGAAGGGAAAAGACTTGAAAGCAGCAGCAACTGTTTTGGTAGAACAGCAGAGACACTTGTATGTTTACAGACTCTCTAGTCCCTCGTGGCTCAAGAATTAGCAAGAGGCTCTATACCAAGAATAAGTAAAATAAAGGAATCTAAGCTCCTCTACCCCAAAAAGGGTCATGCTGGAAAGCTGGCCAGCCTTTTCAAACACACCCCAAATTTCACCTTCCATATAGCATCATCTCCTGTCCAAGGCTGCCAGCCCTGGTGCCAGCAACCCACAGCATCTCTTCCCTGCACAGGCACACATTTCTTTATGGGCAAAGCACCAGGATCACTGTGGAATGAATGACCCACAGGGGAAACCAGCCTGACATTGCAGAACGCAGAAAATCCAGACCCATTTTTTAGTGTTTTATCTAGAAAACCTGCAGTGTCTCAGGTAGGTGCTTTATCTTGGGGATAATCCTCCTGCTTTCCCCCCACATCCCACTTTAAAGAAAGAAATTCAAGTTTAAGTAGCTGTGCAACATTGTGAACACTGAGCACTTTATAACCTTCCCATTATTCACCCAAACCCAGGCAGCTTTTAGGAATCCAATAAAAATGAACCTCAATATTACCTACATCATGTTTACTTCTCGAGTCTTTCAAATCAAGCTTACAGCACAGGAAGTTTTCCCCCGCCTCAAAGAGCTCATTAAATCCCATTTCATTGTGGCTTTGCTGCAGATGAAGAGAGGACACTTTACCTCTGCAGAAGGGGAGAGGAAAATCCCAGGAGGCACTGTTTTCCGAATTGGCATGGCACGTGAGCAACGCGTGTCCTTCCAAGAAGAAGCCTGGATTACAGCTGTACCTCACTTTGTCCCCGATGCTGAACGTTGTCCCTTGCTGAATCCCATTCTGCAGCCTTCCAGGATTTCCACACGTGTGACTTGGTAGAACTGCCAAAGAAAGTTGCTTCTGGTTAGGGATGGGGTGTTGTACCCGAGCGGTCGGGTGAGGAGAGGAGAACCCAGAGGGAAAGTTCATCTCAAAGTAAAAGCATCACTTCAAATGAGATGAGTGAATAACCACAAAACTCACCCTCCTGAATGGCAACAGAATTCATCAGGTCAGTTACAGTTAACATTTAAGTACCATTTCTACCAAAATACATGTAAGGAAGCAAAATCATTCCCCAAGCAACTCAGAAACAAGCTCCACTCTTTCCTGACCCATTTTATACCAGTTTCCTAGCAAAGCACTCCTCTTCCCTACACCCCCAGCACCACCCCCCACAGCTCTATCCATTTGTCACCATTACAGCTGATTAAAACCCAGAGATGACATTCCTATTTGAAATAATTTCTCAACAGACCTTTACCAGGCACCCCGAATGCTGCTGCAGCATAAGCAGAATTGTGCTATGCCTCAAACCACACAGAAGACAGCAAAGCTGTAATTAACCACCACTGCCTGGATGAAGAGAGCAACACTTCAGCCCAAAAGGATTTGTATCCCATCACACCCTGTGTTTAACCAAGTTTTCACACCTTGGCATCAAACTGGACCCTGAACAACCCATCTGGGTGCAGCTCTGCTGAAGGCAAAGTGGAGTCAAGCAAAGTTTCCATCAGAAATAATAAGAACTACTTGAACTCAAGATGGAAAAGCTGCAGCTTGAACACCAGCAAAGCCTTACCCAATGCCTCCATGCAGCGGTTTGAGAGAATAAAACTCTACTGGTTCCCATAAGCCACAAGGCAATCAAAAAAGATCCACTCAAATCATGGTTTTAGAGCCCAAAATAAAATCCAATGAAGACAACTAAAAGACAAGACCAACTTAATCAAATTTGATTCAGGCATCTTGTATTATTGTTCTTTTTCATTAAGGCTGAAACATCAGAGGAAGGAAAACACCATTCGAAGCTGAGCGATAGTTTATCGTTGGAAGCAATTTTGTCTGGGGCATGAACAAACCCAGAGCAAAGGGAGGTTTAGTCTGCAGCTCTGCCAAGGAAAAGAGGGGGATTAGAAGGAAAACGATGCTCTGCTGCATGCAGTGCAAGACACAACCAGAACGCTGCGTAAACACGTGAAATAAAGCATAAATCCCTAAGTGCTAACTGGTGGGGAGTTGCTGCCTCACTGTCCTGCTGTGGGACATGATTTAGGACCAGGACAGAAACATCCCTGGGCATTTCCCCACCAGCAGCCATGCTTCCCTCGGAGCAGAGCTCGGGTGCCCTGGCAGGGCTCTCGACAGCAGACACGCAGGCAGCATCCCTTGCGGCGAGGGAAATGAGAGACTAATCTGTAATGAACACAGGATTAGCCTTCCTGCATCCAGACAGGCCACCTTGTTTTCTAGTTAACCCACCTCCAGATTAAATGCACCCTGGCCACCTTAAACTTAATTAATTTTAACAGCACATCCAGCTCGACTCCTGCATCACTTCAGCTTCGTTCCGCTGTCATCACCACAAGCCCTCGTCTCACATCCACATGTGGAGCAGCCACCTGTCCCAAGACCCCAGAGCCCCCAGGGACACCACAGTCCCTCCATACAATGAGGGGCCAGGGACAAGCTCCAACAGACAAGACTTCTTCCCTGTCATGCCCCCCCATACACAATTTTCCTCCCCCCACAACGTGCCTGGAGCCAGGAAGTTCAGCAGCAACTTTCACACAGAAATATTAATGATCACACAGGTTTTGTAAGCAGGGAGACACTATCAGGGATGTCAGATGGGTTGAAAAGCAGTGTAGAACTAATGTTTCATTTTCTGTAATGATACTCAAAACCCCAATTTAATTAAATTACCAATGTCACTTTTTTTTCCAAAATGAACCAATTCCTGCTTTTATGCTCCCTTCCTTGAAAATTAATGACTCTAACTTTGCTATAAATAAAAATCTATCATTTTTAAAAGTCAATCTCTAACACTAGCTGCTCTCTACTTAATGAACTGTGAAGAATCAGACAACCCTGACCTGCTTCATATCTTAAAATCATACTTGAAAAACAGGATCTCATTTAAAAATTCTGCTTCATTTGGCTGCCTCAAAATCTTGTTACAGGACAGACAGCACACACAGGCTTTAGGTGGGGAGGTGACATTAACTCCTTGATTACTCTGGATCCAGCAGGGTCACTGCAGGAATCAATGAGATTTGATTTTTATTTTTTAAAACACCTGAACACCACCAATGAAGAAGACAGACTTCTGCAGTTTGCTGCCTTGTGGACCAAGAGAAGGGCTTCCAAGAGGTTGGTGCTACATCCAGAGCTGGGTTTAGCATAAACCCGGATGAGGAGCCACAAGTCCTGACCTTGAGGCAGTTCTGCAGCTCAGAGTGGTCATCCCCCAAAGACACACTCATGGAGTAACACCTTCCCTCTGGAGAGGGATGAGGAAGGGTCAAAGGACACAACATCTGTGCTTGTGACAAACCCTGAAGAAGATGGCAAGACAGGAGCCCAAACAGGCACGTGAGGGGCCAGAGCTGTGCTCACAGGGGTCACTCAGCATGGGAGGTCTGTACAGGCCTTGGATCCGTGGCCCGGTGTGACACCCAGAGCCGGTGCAGCCACTGCTGCCACAGCAACGGATCTGAGATTGCACTCCAACATTCCTGAGAAGAGATAATATTATTGCTCATACTTGGCTGCCTCTAACAGCCAGACTCTCTGATTGCTTGAGAGATTAATAGAACTGTAGTATTTACATCAGATGTCGCCCAGAATAATATTATTAAAGCTTTGTCTTACCCATTTACCAATTCCACTGTAGATTAGCAGCACGGATTTTTTTCCTCCCCATAAAAGCTTTGTTCCCAGCAATCAACATAATATTTTCCAGTGATTGTATGGAAATGAATGCAGCCACAGACCAGATTTGTACAGATGAATAGAAGGTCCTGTTAGTCATTTTGTAGCTAAGTGTGGGGTTTTTTTCCCCCATGATGAATTTAGAGCAGTTTATTTTATTTGTCTTGATTTGAACAGCTGCCAAACCTCTCTCTTATTTTATGACAGAAGAAAGGAAATAGGATTATTCTGTTGCAGTTGCACCTGGAGAGCTCCTTGACATACCCCAAACATTGGTATCCAAGGGCTGTTCACACAGGCTGCTATCGACACCTCTCAGGCACTGCCATCAGGGTGCCACCACCATCAGTTTGGGCTCAGTTTATCCCCACACACTCTCCAATGATTTATTTCCCACCCTTCATCTTACCCCAGAAGCATCATCCAAGATCTTGTATGTTAGGTGGCTTTTATGGAGCAATGAAGATGCGTTTCCCTCATGGAGCTGCTACAGGTAAATATTATATCCCAATCTATTAGAACAAGACCAGAGGGGTGTCTCAAATTTCACAAGGTGCTGCTTGAAAGTCAACTGAACAAACTAGAAATGAAGACTTTGAGGAATTTCCACCAGCCATTCCTATGAGCTGCTGAAGAGCTACAGAATCGCTTATCTGCCTCAGAACCTGCACACCATTCACCAACTTCAATGTTTATCCCTATTTCCTCCTGCCCTTTTCAACAGGCTCACCACCCTGTTCCAAACTCATCCCCAAGGCCACCACACTGGAAGTTTTCATAAGCAGCAGCTTTGAAAACCTAGTACTAATCAAGCCACGTCTCCTTGTTCCAGTTCATTCGAAATTAATTAGTAGTTTTTAAGTCATTAGATGTGACTCAACGCATCCTTGGACAGCAGCCCACCATCGAAACACATTCAGCCTAATTACATCAGCCCTTCCTAGAGCCCCAGAAATCTTTTTGTCAAGAGACTGAAAAAAGAATGAGGGGGGATAAAAGCAGAGAGCTGTTTCTCTTCCTGCTGAGCACATGGACACCCTGGAGTTCCCTCACCAGTTTAGGTACTCTCAAATGAAAACTCAACCACATCCCTAGCTTCCTGACCATTCTCCAGAGAAATCTTCCCTGTTTCCTATTCAAATTAATCTTCAGCTCCATTTTCTCAGTTTATATTGCTTGAATATAAAGTAACCCCAACATTTAATACATCTAGCAACTGCATTCCCGTCTATTACCCTATTTACATAGCTAAGAAAAGCTATTTTATTGCTTGAATTATCTATGGTAGTTTACGACAGGTATTTCAATGCTATCATTGTGCTAACCTTGAAATCTTATCAAGGAGTGCAACTTTTATGATATGAGGCCATACATTATCTCCTCATTCCCAACCAATTTTCATTCCTAATAAAAAAGAAGAGAAAGCAAGCAAGCCATGCCAGAGCAGGCACTTACAGCTCCTGAATACAGTTATTACAGCGGGAATAATTTATAAATCCTAATGAAAGGATGCTACATGGACCAAGCAAAATAACAAAGCCATTGACCTAAACTTCTTGGCTCAGTCATCACAGTGCACTCGTTCCCAAATTAATCTCCATTATGCTCTTTCAATGCTTCTTTCCATTTTCCTGCACTCTCTGAATCATGTGGGGGTCTGAATCTAGCGGGGGGTTGGAAGGCAACTCATCCAAGGGAGTCAACAGAAAGGTCTTCGGCAAGACCTCCAGGCTGGGCAGAGCAATCCCTCACTTAGAAGACAACCTGTATGAGATCCTTTACCTTTCTAGAAATTCAAGGAGATGATCAGACTCTTTACAGAGAACATCTCCAAGATGTCCATCACAGCTTCAAAAATTAACCAAGACGCCTGTGCATGGCATGGCTGGTGCAAAGGGGAACACCAACAGGACAGGGAGAGCCACACCAACCCATTTCCTCTCTCCCCCTTTATCCATCACTTCGGGGCCCAGGTACCACAGGTATGCTCCAGGACTATCTAAGACTTTTCAGCAGTGTGTTTGGAGTAATCTGTTTTAGTTTAGAAGAGTTTTAACCTTCAGAATAAGTGTCCAGTGTGCGCTAGAGGAAAGGAAATAAATGGTATCTTTTTCATTTCATTTTATCCTTTTTTATGTCATGATTCATTTCCAGTACAGCCAACAGAGATAAAGCTAAATGGAAACTATTTTTTCCCCTCTAATATTTCTTTGTTCACTAAAAACCAGCCAGATAGTTACTTTTGGATAATAACAGACCAGAACGGTTCATCATCCATCTTCTTTGTGGTAGTAGTTCTAGGGCTTTTTCGGAAATTCATTTTCAGTTTTCAATTTACCTTCCTGGAATGAGCTACAGCAACTTCAGTGCAACTTCCAAGAGCACCATGCAAGCTGAGAGAGGATAACTTGAGGTCTGATTTAGCCATCCCACTACAGAACTAGGAAGAGATTCAAAACACGAAAGCAGCAAGATCCTGGGAGTTACAGCAACAAACAATCCCACCTATCTTCAGAGATGCAATGAGCAGCGATCCTTAACATCCAGGACTTCATTCCACTCATCATTTATTCTTTTAAAAAATAGTGGCTGCTTGCTAAGTCCAGCAGAGGAAGGATGGCCAGCATGAAGATACCAAAGCTTGGCTACAGAATTCATTTGCTGGGCCCTGAAGAAAACCACCACACTGGAAGATGCTTGGTTTCCAGAACCAGTGGTCCCTACATGCCATCCCAAGCTGGGATGCTCTCCTGCATCAGGAGCCTAATCAGCCAGGCACTTGAGAACGTGCTTATCTTTGTGAACATGCTCCAGTCCTGCTGCTTTTCAGTGCAACGACACTTGAACACAAGCTTAATGTAAAGTGTGTGGTTAAGTGTTTTGCTTTGCAGGAATGGATTTAAGTGTATCCTTAAAGGTTTCATTGAACTGGCATTTAACAGCTGCAGAGTGACATGGAAAAAACTTCCCTTGGGATGAGGGGTGGTTTCACATTTGTTTTCTCTTTTCCTCCCCAAACTAAGGTTAACCATTCCAAGGGAAATGAAGACCTGTGGTTTTTTGCAAGATAAAAGACAAGCCAAGAAAAGCAATACTGCAGCAGTTATCAGCACCAGGAGACAACTGCAGGAACCAAACGAAAGCAGAATTAGAACTGCAGCCCTGGAGAATTCAGCTGCCATATCAGATAAAGCACCTCACTCCATCGCTCACATCAGGACTGAAAGGCAAGGCATCAGCCTGAAAAAAGGGCGTCAGATTTGGAAACCCAGATTTGAACCAATTCTATCTAGACACTGGGTGCCAGTGTTGGTCTGTTCTGCATTTTGCTGGAGAGCATCCCTGGACAGAGAACACTCTTTGTTCTGTTAAAAAAAAGCCACTTCCAACTTTAGAGACTACATTGTTTATCTGCTTATTGATCTTCTCGAGCTATTGGCCGATTACCCAGGAAGAGAAATTGTAGCCAGCTACATCCCTTTTCATAAATATTTCACAGCAGACGAAGGGCATTCACCACAACACATCATTCCTGGCTTCCTCAGCCACTTCTCTGGAAGCAGCAGGTATCAAAGTGCAGGGCAGGAGCAGCCCCTGCCTGGGAACTCCAGGGTGTTGGTGCTCCCCAGGTCTCGCCTACAGCACCATGCAATCCCCATGCCCAAACACCCCAACCAACAGAGTCTTTGCTCACTCCAGCTCTCAGGCAGCTCTGTTTTCCTTCTATTAGTGGCTTCCACACATCCTTCCTACCCCTCTCCCTCAGCTTTCAGAGGCCTTTCAAGAGGCAGCTGGGGATCACACCCCCGCGACAGACTGAGTTAGCTCACAGCTCCGCTGAGGTTAAACCGTGAGTAACCCTTTTCCTCGGGACTGGGGCCAGGAACTCCCATAATTCACAGCTTCCACTCAAACTACGTGAGATCTGGCTCACCCCCACAAACACACAGGAGAAAACTAGTTTACTTTCATTGCTCAACTGCCTTCCCAATTCATTCCTTCTAATGAATTCCCTCTTACAGTTCTCTCTTCTGTACCATCTCCCTGTGCAATTTAGTCCAGGTGATCCTGCTCTGATAGGGGGTTGGACTAGATCTTTCCAAGTCCCTTCCAACTCCCAATGTTCTGCAATTTAAGAAGTCTGGTTACTCAACACAACATAATGGCCAACACTGTTGGCATAACTACCTGGGACATGGAACAGAGAGCAGCACCTGGACTGATACTGAGTGATATCACCCAGCTCGCAGGGAAACACCCTTGAGAACAGGAAAGGTGAAATATTACAGTCAATAGTAAAAGGAACCAGGAAGGCTGAGCTCCCAGCACAGACACCTCGTACTGATAACCAGAAAGCAAACACAGATCAGGGATGGCGCCACGGAAGAGCCCACTGAGCTGCTGTAGCAATTAGCCAGTCATCTGCTTCCAACACTAGAGATTCATTATTAATTTGTGGTCATAACTGATCCAAAAAAATAATCTAGAAAGTAATTTTATCCTCTTCACTGAAAACAAAGTTAAAGTGATCTAATTATGTCATAAAAACATGCCTGGGGCTCCAGCCTGCTTCCTAAATTCACAGGTGCCTACCTTGCACAATTTGCCATGAGCATAATTTGCAAGCCATGCAATAATATGCACTCATCTCAGAGAACAAGTTCTTAGCCCCACATGGGATCTCCCCAATCCCTGAATATATTCAGAAGCAAGAGCTTATCCTGACTCCAGGTGCTTCTCTGACTTCAAATGCCTGTCTGGTACTCAAGGGTAGACAACGTGGATGTGGGTGCTGAGACCTGCCCTGTGTTTTGGCTTGTACATCCCAACTTATTGAATGGATGTTAGAGAGATATTTATGCTATAAAGGTTGGTTAGGGCAGGCATAAAACCCCTAAGAGTGATTTAAGGGGAAAAAAAAGAAAAAAGGGAAAGAAAAGCAATAGCCAAAAAACCAGAACAAAATAAATCACAGCTTGAGAGTTTGAGTGGACATCAAGAAATATCCCTCAGCAGAAGGGAAGGACAAGAGGCTGCTCACAGGCTTCCCCAGGACCCCGTGGAATCGCTGTCCTTGGCATTTTCAGGATGTGGCTAGAGAAAAGCAGAGATGCCCTGATTCAGTGATGGTCAGCACTGCTGCTCTGAGGGGCAATCTGCAGCACAGCCCTCCTGCCATCCCCCTGTTCCTGCCATCAGCACAACATCTACTGGTCCAGGATCCATTGGCTCCTTACAGAGCCACTGCAGTGTGCATCCAGAACCGAAGCACATGAACAACTAACACTGCACCACATTCAAAGGAGTTTTGCTTTGATACAAGGCTGGTCACTCGAAGTAAACATCTTGAACTTCAGTTGGAAGGTGACTCTCCTGTCACTTCAGAGCATGTGGCTCAAAGGACATGGGTGTAAGCCCAGGCACTTTTGAGACAAGACGTGGCTGAGCTGCACTGGACGCCTCTCAGATGCTGCCAGGCCAGTTGCAAGGCAGGTGCCACAGGGCCCCTTGCCTGCCAGTTCAGATTATTACCAGCCACTTTGAGACCTCTGCACTGACACATGTATTTGAGAGGAAGGGAGAAGCATCCAGCCACCCGCTTAGTGCTGGAGCGGCTGCTGGCCATCCTGCATAGAGGAGAAAATGGGATAGCTGTTACTGCAACCATGAGCACGAGTGCACAGCTTCAGTTCTCCCAAAAATCACGCATCTAGTTGAGGAAAGCAAGATGAGGGATGCAGGGGAACCTGGAGAGACCTCCCAGCACATAGTGAGGGTTCCAGTCCTCCCACTTTACTCATCAGTGAAGCAGAAAAAGATTGACCTTGTTCACTCTTCTCTCCCCAGACAAGACACTGAACAGCTTTACTCCAAGGCTAGACCTGTGTGTATCCAGAAATACTGAAGCTCTACCTAGAATAGAGTATGATGGTCGTTCAAGGAGACCTTAAATGTACCAGGAATTGATGCCCAAAGATGCTACAAATGACAAATCCATACAAGAAAGGCATCTATTATATAAATGTTGTCATGGAAACAGGATACAGATTTCTTTTAAAGGACACTCAGAGCCCACTCCTGCAAGGAGACAGGGCTGGGACTGACCACAGAGAAGAAGATACCTCAGGACCTCAGAGCTGGCCCGAATCTTGTTCTACTACTGGCAAAGCAGTTAGATTTCGCATCACTCACACCAAAGCTGAATGTGACTCTGCTCTGAGAAAAATAAACTGAAAAATAAATTGAAAGAGTTCAAAACAAAAACACCATGTCAGGTTCCCACATGCAAATAACGAGGGGGACAAAAGGTGAGCTTCACTGAGCATTTCACATGAAACAGCTCAGAGATCACTGTTTCCATTCCTGTTTCCCCTGCGACTTGAATTACACAGTGTATGCACAACATAAGTCTACCCAAAGGCCAGAGACAAGCTCTGCTTGAACTTCAGGTGGGGAGCATGTGTAGCAGACACCCCATGCCATCCAGCCCTGCATTCTCTAAGCAGGATGCTCCCACTGCAGAGAGGAAAGCAAAGGAAAACAAATTTATTACAGAGAGTTCTCTCAACTTGTCTACTACAGAAGAGGCTAATACCCAGCTTCTGTGACTATCAGTTTACGCCTTGAACATTTTCTATTAAGAAACCACTAAATCTTAATCTAAACAGTCTTGGGCTCTTGAACCCTTCAAAGAGCTGATGCACATCCAGGCAGAGCATGGAAGCTCAATCCCATCAGACGCTCACGTTGGAAAGATGAATTTACACAGCACCTATTTGACATGCAATTCAATCTAAACCCAGTAAAGCCTCTTTTCTCTGGAGCTCACACCAGGCACTCAGAGAGGAAACGCTGGGAAGTCAAAGCAACGCTCGAGTGGGGAAAAAAATAGGGCCCAATTGTACAAGATAAACTAGAGAAGGTGACACATGAGCTTCATGATCAGCAACAGCTCAGTAAAGCTGGCAAGGGACTCATGCAGTGGACTTGTCTGTGACTGCCACCACAGGCTTCACTGTACCAGTTCAACTGAAACAGGTATTTTTATACTAAAACCCTTTATGAGATTTTCACCTTATTACTGTTTCATTCCATTCATTATATTTTTAATCATGTCCAAACAACTGAGCTATTAAATAAATTCCAAAGCAGCACAGCAGGCTGGGGCTTACGCAAGCTAAAGATCAGAGCAGTAGGAGACAGAAAGGCTACTTCGGATGCAGATTAAACTCTCCCATCCTTACAAAGCACAAAGCAACTGCTGGACTCAACTGCCACGCTCAGGATTACAGCCATTTCTCAGTCCCACCTCCTGCTGACAGCCTAAAAGACATTCAGGATATGATTCACTTGATATAAGTTACAGGTATTCTGCAAAGAAGGGAGAAAGTCGCAGAAGTATCCTCTCAGTAATGTGCTCCCCACTGCAGAAGCCTTTGTCAGCCTCTGCCAGAGCATCTTTCAAGTGCAGGTTTCAATATTGAATCCTTCCAGACAGCTTCAGCATCTCCTACACCACCTCAAAATGAGAAACTCCACAGTGCTGGGACCACAAGAAAGCCACAGCATGGACAGGCAGTTTGGCTCTCACAGGGATTACAGGCTGCTGCCCAGTGGAGTTTCTGCCATGACAAAGTGTCCTAGAGCTGGAAAGCTACCTGAGGCTTGAGTGAAACTGGATCTATTCCATGGTAGAGACTCAACAAAGCTTAACACCATGTGGGATTTAGTTAATATTTTGTATGTTCAAAGCATCATTTCAGCATTGCCTGCAGCTCAGGGGGCCGGTCAGCCAGGCTGGAACTCTATCTAGAATTAATTCCCATGGGATTTCTGATAATGTGGCAGAAATGCCATAAAACCAGACCTGCTTTGGGGGTAGCACAGTCTGTACACTTCCATTGCAACCTGCAGTCCCTAAAGGGTAACAGACACTTCGTCAAGCTCTAAAGCTTTCCTTTTAATTTGATTCCTAAACAAGAGATATCCCGTTATCCAAGACACTTGTCTGCTGTCAGCACCACAGCCTAAAACAAGAACTCCCCCAGGAGAATAAATGGCCATCCTTTCTCTACACACAAGTTGCACCAGGCTTTGTCATGCTTTGGTCTGATGCACTTACAGCAGCATAAGATTTTTCTGTAAAATATAAAAATTACAGCTGGTTTTGCCCACTGAGAACCTGCTCACACATAATTATGTCTGGAACAAGAATCCTGACTTCCATTAAGCTTTCATTTCCACTCCCTTTCTTACCTACCAGCCTCCTGGTAGCTGGACACCAACACGTATGTGTCACCATGAAAACAGGAAGGGATGGAGATGCTGGGAGGTGATTTAGGATAAAGGCATAAAGAAAGCACGTATGGACAACATGGCCATGTATTCACAACAGAGCACAACTGCTAATGAGATTAACAGTCTGAAATACGCTAGCACAAACTCATTTTCCTCCCACTGTATGTTCCTGCAAGGCTGGTCTAATTTTATAGGATGAGAGGTTGCGTGGGAAGAACAGGATAAAAGTGAGATCAATGATTGTAAGAAATTTTAATTAGCATAAAGGTTCCTCTGTGTTAGTTTACAGAACTGAAAAAAACATGACAAAATGTCTGGGAGATTCATTTCAGAGAAGTGAGACCTGAATCTCTGCCCAGGACATTGAAAAACATACAGACACCAATTCCTGACACAGCATGCAGAACAAACCATCCTCTTTTCTAGGAACCTACAAGATAATTTCAGTCACCTTTGTGTCATTTGCATTAGGACTATGGAAACTCTTGTGCTGTTTTCTTAGCAGCAAGCAGGGCTTATGTAATCTTTTAATATCGAGAATTCACTTGATGCCAAGCTACAGGATCTATTCTATTAAAATACAGCATCATTCCAAGCGCTCAGCCTCAGACAGTCCTGAGCTCTAGCCAAGATGTATGAAGCATGAGTGCTAAAGTGATTAGTCTGCAGGAGGTGAAAATTCATGGAATTTAATGACGCAGCACTGAAAAGCAAGGCAGCAGCAAGTGCTCTGGCTGAGGGGAAAAAAAGCTAGCATCTGAAAAGGATAAAGGGGTCAGAAGAGAGCTGAACCATGAGATGTTCCCACAATCAGAAGATAAATGGACAGATGTTTGCACCTTGGTCTACAGATGGTCAGCAACTGAGCAGGCAGCCATGGAAGAACCTCTCAGCTCGCAGAGTGGGGAACTAGCTACTAATGGAAAGATAACCATGAGCAGGGGAAAAAAACACCAAGGAAGACCAATCATGGAATTAATGTGTTCTTCAAACTCCTATGAGATCCCATTTCCACACAGGCATCTCAGACAGGGCACCGAGAGAAGTTACGAATCCTGGAAAGGGAGAAGAGTAAACTCATCGTATTTCAAGATGTTACACAGTATGTAAATAAGCATTTGAAAGGCTAATAGCCTTAAAAACCATCAGCCAGAAATAACAAGGAAAAACAGCTCTGAAACTCGCCACTTCTTGCAGCAATAAGCTCTAATGGATTAGTTGGAACCCATGTATTTATGCTTTTTATACCCACCCTCTTTCTTTTCTTCAGCTTTTGTGCTCAGCTGAAAATATCCAGCCATCCCATCCCTGCTGTTTATGGAAGGAACGACTGAACTGCCAAATTCCCCTCCCTCCATTCTCAATTGCTTATTATCAAGAATGGAGGCCACAATATTGAAGAAGCGATGTGTATTTATATCTCTCCAGCAGAAAGATCTATTTTGAATGAATGAGCTCATATTTCTTCCCAGTCTGGAATCTACTAATGGTATGTGGTTTGTCATCTGGATTCAGTGTTTCCCAATACAGAAAATACCTGGAGATGAAGATCTGACCCAGCAGAGAAGAAAATATGGATTTACACCAATGCAATAAACCACTTTTTATTGCTATAATTGTAAATTCCTTTAATAATCCTAGTGCAAGAGGTGCACAAGAGTGCTTAGCCTTGAAAGGAGTTGAAAAGATAGGAAGAAACAGCTGGAACCTCTGCAGTACAAACCAGCCCAGGACTGAAAATGGACAGAAAAGGAGTTGAGGGGCAGGGGGGGTTGGAACTCTCTGATCCTTGGGGTCCCTTCCAACCCAGACCATTCTATGACTGAGTGCATCCTGGGCACACACAGAGCAGCTGACTCCCCATCAAACCAGACCAAAGACCAGTTTGACATTCCCTCACTGCTGCAGGACAGGTCCATAGCCATGAGACTACTCCAAGGTAGGGAAAAAAACCCTCAGAGTCACATCAGAACAAGGGGACCTGAAGTGTAGGGAAGCAGAATGAGTCGCCTTTGAGTGAAAGGTATTTTAAAAGACCTCATCTGTCAGTTGGCTGTGGCCAGGGCTGAGGGAAGACTCCAAGGAGACACAAGGAGGGGTAAGACCAACTGCTCAGTTACATCCTTACAGAGGAGATCTCGCACAGTTGAGTTTCCACGATAAAGCACAGCGCTGCCCAGGGGGCAGAAGGCAGTCACTGTGACTTTATCAAGTAACTACTATAATTTCCATGCAAATAAGAATAATCAAGTGACTCTCACAGCTGTGGCAGCCTGAAGGAAACAACAGCTATGAGCTGATCAAAGCAAGCAGATGACCTCACAGAAAACACATTCAAGATGTTATCTGTCCTTATGCAATTTGTTTCTGTTTGGTGAGAGCTAAAAGAAGAAAAAATACCTCTGTCTGTAACAGTGTGGGTGAGGCTGCCACAGACTGTGCCCACCAAGAGCCTCCCAGGGCTCTGGTTGATACTCAAGGGTCCACGGGCCTGGGAATCCAGTTCATCCTCATTCCTGACTCTGGTGGCACAGAAACATAGGCAAAACACAGCTGCCATCCCTCAAATCAAAGCAGCAGACAAGTCTGTGTGGTCAGGACTGAAGCTGTTGAACAAATGAGGAAGATCAAATAATCAGAACGATGATTTCTGTGTGTTTCGGGGGGAAGTGGGGTGGTGTCCCTTATCTATTAAAGCAGACGTGGCTTCTTACCTCCTCAGATTGTAGGGGAGCATCCCATGAAGGAGCTTTCAGGCAGCCTAGTCAAGCTAGGTTAGCTTCATCTCTCCAAACTGGCCGTGGTTACTGTGGGTTTTGGTGTGTGCATTGTTGCTTTTAATGTAAAGCTCACAAGACAGGAACTAACTTTTACACCATTTAATCCCTACTAAATCTAGTTGAAATACTAGGTTAAAAAAATACCAGTGCACACACACACAGAGGGCAGAACTGCATTGCTCCCATCCTTCAGAACCCAATCTAAAACCAACGTGATTAAGTTTATGACAGGGATGCTCAGACACAGCACATGAAAATCTATGCTTAAGGACATAAATGCCCTTAGTAACCCATGTTTTACTTCCCATCTATTGCATAAATTAGAGGTTATATGCTTAACTCCTACAAACCAAATGATTTCTCTTATACTGAAGTTTATAGAGCATGTCACAGAACTGGGATGGACGGATGAGGATGCAAACCAGGAACATCAACTGAAGTCATCCATTTTGACCAGCTGCAATTGGAATAACCATGTTCACTGCCCAGAGAAATGTTCTCTCAAAGCATCCTCTTCACTGAGAGCTAACCAGATACCTGGTAATCTGGGGTGAAAAGGTTCAGGATTCAGGGATGCACTGCTAGGTTTACACTGGGCAGTTCTCAAAAGAGGTTTCTGTTTCCACAGTCTGTGCAAGGACACTGGGTGCTGACATGATTTGGGATTTCTCCATAAAGCCCAGACAGAGCAGGCATAATACTTTGTATTAGAACCTGATCTAGTTCTAGAGAGAGAGGTTCAGTTTCATTCCTTACAAGGGGGCATTGGTCATATCAGACCAATATATCTAATAATTAAGCACCGTTAAGTAATTAAAGTTTTTGCAGTAAAAATGCAGAATCACTCAACAATCATTAGGGATTAAATACTCCCAGTACAAAAGAGAACGTGTAAAAGCCAATTTTCAGGAACAAATTGGAGCCCGTTGCAGTTTTCCATGTAAAATTGGGGAGAGCAGACTGTTTACATTAAATTCTGCTATTTTCTGGTTTTTGCTTTCCCACCAGAAGTATTTCTCACTGGCCAGAGTTACCCAGTAAATGAAACAGGTTGGATAATTTCCCCTAAATATTTTCATCTGCACTACATCTACTTTTTCCATTTTATTTTTAATTGTTCTTTTCATTTAATCCATTTTATATGCATAAAATTATATATACACACCAGGCTTAACTATCATCTAAACAACATGCTTCCCAAGGCTTGGTAAAGCAGAGCCTCTGAGAGCCACAGATGGGATCTGTCTGTGCTCCTACAAGGTGAAAGCAAGCCAGGTCGTATTTATTTCTCTCTGCATTTCAGGGGTTGCTGATTGACAGGCCCTGTTCTTATGAATAATAATAATATCACTGAGTCTTTCCGTGCTTGAATAAACTATTGTTTTTCCTCTTTAATAACAGGTTAGGGTTTACACAGAAGACTCCAGAGCACAAAACCACAGTGACCTTCCCCACCTGAGCAGGAGCTGCTGAAAGTAACAGCTGATAAAAACCAGAGCAACCAAGATAAGGCTCTGGCCATCCCACCTCCAGACACATCAGCTCACAATAATCAGAGTAACAACAAACTCAAGATGATGATGCTCCCCCTCCTTCCCCTCCTTCAAAGGGCATTTCACCTCTCCACTTCCCATACTGGGCCAAGAACCAATTTGCACTTTCTACACCAGTTACGCACTCTGAGACTCCCAGAACAGAGCCCCAAACACTGAATCATCTCAGACCTGGACAGCAAAGCAGATATCCATGTACAAGTACATTTTCATCTCAATATCAGCAGCATTGCAGGGGCTGTTTCCCGCCACCTCCCTCCAGCCACTCTTCACAGTCCCCTCACACAGCAGCAGCTCACGCTCCCAGTGAAGCATCACTGCTTCTCCTCAGACTCAGATATCTGGATGTGGCATTTTCCAGACACATGAGCTCTAAGTGTGTTCAAGTAAATGCCTTTTTCCCCCGCCCAGTTTTTAGATACACTAATGAACAGCAAGAACTGCACAGGCAGTTGATACTTAAAACATGAAGAAAATGTTAAATCAGGAGGAAAATCATCTTACAGCACAGAGACGCCCTTTCTATTTATAGATAGCAAGCTGAACCATCCCCAACATAGCTTGTATCTGCATGAACAGCTTTTGTACAGTGCCATACAAAACCCCTTGAGTCAAGGAATAGCAGAATTAGTGTAACAGAAGCAAAGAGCTCCATCCATGAACCTCTCCTACAGGGTCTGAGAACAGCATTTTCAGGCAAAACCCAAAATAATTGCCCAGCATCCTCCAAGACATGGAGTTTGGCTGGGGTTGGCCACATCAGCCTGCATTTGACTCTGAGGTGGGACTAACAAAATCCAAGTCAATGACAGAATAAAGCAGAGCCATAAGGAAAGGACTTTTTGCTGGGGGGGTCCCTTAACACACACCATGGACAACTACAACTTGATTCTCCTTGTTATACCCTCCCCTCAACTTTCCAGACTGAATTCAGAGTTCCTTGATTGAAGCAACGTATCTTTCAAGTGAAGAGCAGCAGGTATCCTTCCAGCTGCATGCAGCAATCCCCTGCTCCCAGGTTTTACATCTACTCATTTCAAAGCCTGCACAAAGGGACATGGAAGGAGGAGGATTTTTGGTGGTGGTAGTTTTTTTTAACATCTTAAATGGCTGACAGATAATCATATTGCTTTCTTCATCAAAATATTATTCAAGGTGAGAATGCAAAGCAATCAGAGACACACAGATCACCAGGTAGCATGTGCATTCACTTCTGGAAGCAGAGATAAAGTTAATTAAATACTCATTTAATTTGTATTAAGATAGATTCAGTCTACTTGAGCTGATCTAACTCCTAAACCAAAAGGTATACTGCACACAGTAGCCTTCTGTCACCAGAAGATGCTTTAACTGTGTAGTCACATACATACATAGAGGCTTTTTTATACCATCTGCCTTAGCTCTCAACTTCTCCTCTGCTTTTTGAGGTGCAGAGCAGGTTACTGAACAACAGGAGAATCCTGTCTGTTCCCCAGAAGGCAGGATGAGCCCTCAAAAGCTGTTGGGATGTGCAAGACACCCCTACATGACACCCTGTATGTACCACACAGGTTGAGCGAATGCAGGAGTGATGAAAAGACCAAAGTAACATGGTGGAGGATATAAGAGGTCAAAGCAGGGAACACAGAGCAGAAGAATGCCCAGAAAGAGAACACCTCTTGTCACTCTCTGCCCCAAAATCCCTCCTGCTGGCCCGTGTCCCGGTCATCTGAAGAGGAGCTGGAGGTCCTTCTGCTTCTGTTTCATGCAAGAAGCCATCAGCAGATCAGAGCTTAAGCTACAGACAGAGCAAGGCTCTACCCAGTAAGGTGGGTCCTTGGAAGTAACTGACTTATTTAGAGTCAGGTTCTACTTGGACAGATAACATTTTAATGTCAAAACTGGAAAGCAATACCAGGGGTAAAGAAAAGGGGAAGGGATTACCATCCAGGCTAGGTGGATTTGAACGGATTGAGAGGAGATGTCTCACAAGAGCTTAGATCCAATCAGCACACGTCAGAGGATTTTGCAGGATAGGTTTTCCATTCCTTAGTCAAGCTGGGTTCCTTTCAGTGTCTCTGCAAACTGCTTTTATTTCCCAGCCATCACTGCTAGGAACAGCAAGCCCAGTTCACAGCAAGCCACTAAAACCAACGCTGGTCAGCCAAAGCACTTCCTATTCCTCAGCAGGAATCGCTTTGCCTACGTAGAAGTCAACTAGTCTCTGACTAATAAAGGGAGCTTAAAGTTACTTCTTCCTATCTGAATTGGCGCATACAGACAGCTTTAGTCTGTCTTTTAGCAACCCAGACACAGAGCTTCCCCTGAAGTATACCTGATCTGTGTATCACATGAAACACTTATTCATGGGCCTAAATCAAGATGTAGGCACCCAAACACATATCCTGATAATGAAGAAAAAATATGGGCCACTGAGAGCAGCTTGAGATGATGAGGAGTCTTGCTGAAGTCCCAGCTGGTGCAAGACAGACACAAGCTGATCCTCTCCAGCTGAGGACCAGCCCACAGAGCTCCTTTCTGTACACAAACTGATAAATTTTATACACAGTGACCTCTAAAATTGCATTTGTGAATCCCATGGAGCAGGAAATGTTTTCCAGGCTGGTGGATTTCTGCAGGCAGCTCCTGCACTGAACTAGTATTGAAAGCTCTGGTCACATCAGAGAGCTGAAATAATAAAGCCTGTAGTTATAGGGAGGTCTCTTCCCTACCAAGGTGTGGAGTTCTGTACAACATCCTGAAAGCAAATTAAAGCATAATAAAAACAATTAAACATGCAAACTCTCAAAATACAAACAGATAGAGAGGTACAGTAAGGAGCCCCAACATCAAGGGCACAGAAACTGTCCCCAGCGGTGGATGTGGACAAATGCTCTACAGAGGGAACACAGGCCAGGCTGAGTGAGGTCAGAGACTGGGACTGTAGTTGGATCACTGACCACAAACACTTTGCAAACAGGGAAATGAAAGAGCAGGATTCAGATAAGTCAAGAGAATTTCAATGGCAGTGCATTTGGAAGACAACCTGACCAAAAACCCCCCAACACTCGCTATAAATACAAACCACATCAGCCAACTCTAGCTATGAAGAGAATCTCCACAGCTTTTGGGAAGATAATTTCTTAATTCTCCCAACCTTGATCTATTGACAACTGGGAAACCAACATATGAAGACAAAGTAAACCAAAGAATACCAGCTGTATTAGCAACAACAAGGCTTTTTTTCCACAGATCTGAGATGCTACCTTCAGCATCCTACCTTCCTTTTCATAGCTACCACGCTCGTACCTGCTCGAGCACAGTGTGCATGTGTGAGGACCAAATGGCGATGAAGGACGGACAAGCCTTTTAACCAAATTGGCTTGGCAGGAAGTCTGGAATTTTCACACAGCTCATTAGCAGTGACTTTTTATGGAAATGTATGCTGAAACAAAACCAAATGCATCTAACAACTCCATGTTCTGCAAATAGATTCCTTGATTGAAAAGAAATGGCTCTCTATTATATGCAGGGGGGAAAAAAAAAAGAGCAAGAAGGCAGAGGAAAATGAAGGTTTTAGGAAAGAACCACCACAATGAGAGTTCTTCATGAAGTACCTGGCAGTGCTGTGCTGAGAATTCCAGGTACTGGTCCCCAGTGCCCTTCTCCTGCCCAGGCACATCCAGCAGCCCACGGGTCAGGCACATCCATCTCAAGCACAAAGAGCCCTCCAGTGCCAGATGCCACAGAAGCAGCAGCAGTGTGAGTCTCACACACATTCTTTACAGTGTTTCAGCACTGCTTCCACACACTCTTCTCCCAAACCAGCTGATAAGAACAGACATACTGGGAGGGGTGGGGAGAGGTAGCAGTGAGACCTCCTTGACAGCAAAGTGCCCCCATATATTAGCTGAGCAAGTGTCACGATGTTTAAATGCTTAGTGCTGGAACCTATTTGCAAAGCATTAGCATTCCTGTTCTCCTGCGTCTGCACTGATTGATCTCATTTACATATGCAAATCAAAAGCCAGTATGAGACACTTAATATTCCCTTGACTTCATTTAGTGCCGCAGCAACGCGGGTCAATATCTCACTCCATCCTCTAGTACGTGGGGAGGGCTCTAGCTGAGTCAGCAAATGCTAATAAGCTTTGCTGCTTTCAAGTCTTAAAATCAATTAGTAGTATATTAAGGCAGACTTGCTGGGAGCTCATTTAAGTAATAAAAATCTTTTGTTTAGCTAAAAAGAAAAAAGAAAAGGAAGGTTGACTCTTCCTCCCCCTGTTCCCCAGGGAGTTGTTTTAATCTGAAGTCATCATGGAGAGCAAGGCATCTGCCAGGCTTACCCAGCACCGAGCTGCTCTGCCATTTTCACCAGCTGCAGAGGGAAAGTGGTTAAGGGATCCCAAAAACACCCTGTCTTCAGCACAGGTTTTTCCCCTACCCCTGTTCAAACAATACTAAGGTACACAAGAGCACAAGGAACCCAGAAAGCAGTGTATCCACAGCCACCAGCCATCCACCATGGTGTTCGTGACACTATCCCTGCAACAGCCCCTCACCTGCACTCTCACTTAGAGCAGCAGCTCCAGGCTGTCACAGCACAAATCATCCTACACAAGCTCACCAGTCCTAACACCATGAGCTTCTGGGACAAAGCACAGCCACAAGAAGCTGCATCATCAGCCTGTGGTCCAAGCAGACCCCCGCCCACAGCCTTCCTGCTGCTCAGGACATCATCCATGTACAGCAGACCGCCTGAAACCCCCCACCTTAACCCACATGGCTCCAGGTTAGCTTCCCCACCACAATGGGTGCTCAGCACCAGCCTTGCTCTGAACTCAGTGACCACACCAAGAAGATCCACTATGACCAGCACAGGCACAGTTGACACCAGCCCACTACCACTCAGAGCATGGCTGGTGGTCACAGGCTCGCTGCCATCCAACAGCAAAGTACAGACAAGGTGACTGTCAGCAGCAGAGATTTTAAGGTATTTCCCCTCACTCAGACACCGATTCTGCAAGTCACCGGGGCCCAGAGCTGATGCTTTGTAATGCCAGCACTACAAACAGCACCAGCCAACAGGCACTTGACCTTGAGCAACCCAGAATAGGCTCTCATTGCTCAGCATCAAACTATGTCAGCTGGCAACGCAGCTCACCTCAGCTTCACCCACCTCAACACCCCCCACACCCTAAGGAAGGGTTCATTCATAACCAGGCATGAGTATCCCCAGCCACCCACCCCAGGGAGAGGCAGTGGCCAGCACAGCTATTCACACTCATTTCATCTTCACCTTTTGTTGTACGAGCACCTGGCTACCTGATGGAGCCCCAACACTGCAAGTGGCAAACACCCGGATGGCTTCACTTGATTTTACTTCAGCAGATTTACTGGACATCATCTGCAAGTATCAGCCAGAGCAGCACTGACACTGGTTCCTGCCAAGGCTGTGAAAAATAATTGAGTCACCACTGTCATGCCAATTTGCTGCTCGTTTCCCTTTCAAGGCTGAAATGCCACTGATGACTGGAACACGCTTCTGACCACAAGAAGTTTCCTCCACAGAACAAAAAGGAGTAAACAGATAGAGATAACTGGAAATAAAGCAAAACAGGGTTTTTACAAGCCAATTTTACATCTCTCAGGTGGGTTATTGCCCTTTACAAGTTGTTTATAAAACAACCGCTCCGAAATACTTCTGAATTCTGAAGTAGTGGTGGTGTTATCATCACAGCTAAGACATCAAATCCACATATTCCACCAGTAGCGAAGTGGACCAAGAAGGACTGGCAAAAACTGGGGCTAATTTTGGACATGAAACCCAGATGACTGACTTCAACCAGCTATTTTACTACTTGACTCATCAAGTTTGCATCCACCACTCCCTGCACGTGCCCCAACAGAAGAGTTGACTCTGCAAAATTGCTTGTTTCCAATCTGCATATGGCCCATTAGCTGAAACAGTCACTGCACATTGGGAACAGCTGATGACAAACAAGGACATGGTGACAGAGCAGAGATCCTGGGGAAGAATTCCAAAAAGCATCCGTAAAAAAAATCTGAAACCATATGAGAGGCAAACCCATTGCCAACCAAGTTTTTTACTTGAGGTAGAAAACACTTAATTGGAGACAGAATCAATCCAATGCTATGCTTTAAATCTAATTATAAAACTACTTCTCCTCCAGACGCTACGCTGTGTAGAACAAGGCTGTCACTCAATATTATTGACAATGCTGCGCTGCCTTAGTGCTTATTTGGTACCTTGGTTTATCATGTAGTCCAAATACTGGTACCTTAAAAACAAGCAACAAATTAAACCTCACCGTGCTGACTCAATAGCTGCGTGGTTCAGCATGGTGCTGATATTCCCAAGGCAGCCTCATGTCCCTGCAAGGTAAGCAGGGAACACCATGGTGCACAGTCTTTGCCTGCTCCTCACCTCTCCCTAGCAAAACAGTGCTGGATGTCCCAGCACAGAGGAGCAAGAAAAGCTGCTGTGGGGTCACGTTATCCTCCAGCTATTTGGCACTGGACAGTGACATTTCTCCAGCAAGACTTTTCCCGCTTCCTTACAGGTTTATCTCAAGTTTATTGCTGTTTGACAGGTGAACACCACCTAGGTTTTGTTCCAATCCATCCTTTCAGGCACAATGTTCATTATGACCAACCATGCTTTTCCAAGCCCCCCTGTATTAAAATGGACTGGGGCATTTCAGACATCAGAAAATCAACATTCAAACACGATCTGCGAGGCCCTTGCTTTGTTTTGCACCTCTCTCTCAGCCATCTGGAAACAGCAACGTGACTCAAAACAAGTCAACTCATCCACAAACCTGCTAAGATATAAGCACTAACAGTAAGATAGTGACAATGAGCATTATTGGGAAGCGCCTGGGGCCAGCACAGCCAATTTAGGATCTCAGCTGCTGAACTCTTCGGTTGGTTAGAATGCTCTAAGCAAGTTACTGCAGCAAGATAAACTAACATAACAAATTTTGGTACATAAATCAGATGAGAACTCCTGGTTCACCTGAACTGTCCTCTGCTATTTCATTGCTTCTCTACGTGGTAGACCTAATATGGAAAATACAGGCAATTTCTTTTTAGAGTACTTGATATTGTGGACAACAATCAGGATTTAAACCCTTTGGGAAGGTTTTAAGGTTCTGCAGTTCTACATTGCAACAGATGGGAAGTTTCCTAAAGTTTAAATTCATTACAACTCTGAACAAATTAACTATAAAAAGAATAATAGGCAATGAGCACAAAAAATATTCACTTTAATATTTTTGCCATCTATTCAACATGACTGGTTCCATCAGCAGGTTCAGGCTGCAGCTCCTGGACCAGCAGCACAAGCACAGCCAGGTTCCCTGCCTGCACACAAGCTTGAGACACTCAAAAGATGCTGAAAGGAACCAACCAACTACACATCTCTGCTGCAGTCATCTGCTGTGAATTAGTTTAAAACAGTAGCAAGCATCTCAAAGTTATGGTGTCAAAGCCTCTTAGAGGCAAAGGGGCACTTCGAACCCACTGTTTCAGTGCTGGCATCGCCACTTTACAGCTTCCCATGCTGTTCCTCTCCACAGCTTCATCACTACACACTGTGAGGGCTGCAAACTTTTATTTTAATTAAAACTTTAATTCTCAACCACAGCGCTCCAATAATGAAAAGTCATTGGGGGGATTCAGCATGGAGCTCTGGCCATTGGTATATCTCTAGGAGTAGTTTCACCAGTTCCAACCACCACAGAAACAGTATGTACAGCAGCACAGTCTAATACTGCTCCAGCCCAGAAAACCCCACCAAGCACTCCTCACCCCAAGTCAGGAAAAGATTTAATACAATAAATATTGTCTAAATGGGAACACTTCAGTATGCAAGGTTCATTTTGCATTTAGCACCTTATTAACACTCATCAATTAGGGACACACCTTTTAATGCTCCTAGCCACTCAGACTGCATGCCTCAAGCTAAAGAAAGCTCCTGCAGAAGCAAACCAGCACTGGCTAATCACATTCCTCATCCCAATATGAGGTCTCTGTAGTTTTTTTAAAGGAAAGACATGATGCCATCAGATTCACTCCTAACTTGTACTATCCACCACCTCACTGAACCCACCTGCCATCAGCACAATGGGATTTCCCAGGGAGGTCTCCCTTCCAGCATGACCCTAACTCAGCTTGAGAGATACAGAAGGCAAGATCAGCCTGAGGTATAAGAAAGCTAAATCTTTGCCAGGTCACAACTGATACTAAAATTAGGAGGCACAGTAAACAAAACAAGCACAAAAAGCCACTAAGAAAAGGTATCTTAAGCATTAGAGATAAGGATGAGATGCCAAAAAATGCCTCCCATTCAGTCAGCTGCTCCTGTAAAGAACTATGTCTATTAAAACAAACTAAAGAAGTCCTAGAAGGCATTGCAGAGTCCTTGAGAGCTTTATGACACACTCCACATGCCCAATACTAACCAGACCAAAGTAAAAGTAGCTGTTAAAGAGTCAATATGCTCTGGCATCCAAATCCACGCATTCATCTGCAAAGGTGTTTTGGTTTTGAACACATTTAACTGTTTCTTGCAGAGATTCAATCACCAGACAAATAAAGCAACACCACAATTCCAGTGGGAAAAAACCAGAGAGCAAGACTGGGAGCTTCCACCCTTCCCACTGCCACCTGAGCAAAGGTTAATCCATACTCTGCTGCAACTCAGGATTCACGTTCATTTCTCTTGGTCTGAAAAAAGGAGAAAAGCACCAAGCCAAGAAATTTATGAAAAGCCCCTTATGCCTTGAACTGTGACTGAGGTACTGAGAGAATTGGGGCCCAGCTGGATGCTTAAATTAAACCAGTACGGTGTTCGCTCAGAAGGCAAATTGGTATAAAAAGTACTTTAGGTTATGGCTTTCCAAAATTTTTGCCTATTCAGCATTAGCTGTTCTGAGATGTATTTACACAGATGATATGCTTGCAGCAGCCAGTGGACAAGCCCAGGTCATCACATACCCATCAACCAGCCCACATCATCATTTGTAGGCTGCTCCCAGCTCCTGTGCCCTCCTTTCACCCACGTGTCTCAAAGCCTCAGAGATCTCTAGATCCCATCAGAGCTTTGATAACCCCTCCAGCACCAACTGCAAGCAGACAGGATGTAAATAGCTCAACTCTTAACTAAGAGCTTTCTTTGCAGCCCTGTGAATCCCATTCAGACCATCAGAGCTCAAGTTCTACTCTCAGCACAAGCAAATTAGAGCCAAATTTTCAGGAACTCTGGTAAGAGTTGTAAATTAAAGACTCACTTTCAAAAGGCAAAGGATTTGTGCATCTAAATCCTCCACTGTGGGCTTTGAAAAATTAGATTAGCATTTCCTAATTTATCAGAGGACTTAAACACATTCCCTTGAAGAATCCACCTTTTTTTAGCAGGTTGGTTTCTGGGGGTTTGGTATTTTCGGTTTCCTGAGGTGGGTTTTTTTAAAAAACCATAACCAGAAGCTGATTTGAGGCGCTCTGCTTTTACAAAAGCCTTGAATACTCTGCTTCCAAAACCAGGGAAAAACTCAAGTCAAATGACAGACAGTCAGGCCAACAGGAACAATGCAGTTTCACAACTTGTGCACAGTGACAAGACACCCATGGAGCAGCCCAGAGGCAGGAAACCTCCTTCAGGTTCAGCAGAAGGGATGGTCAACGAGGGACAGGACCCAATTTTTAATTGTATTTTCTAAATATGTACCCACGACTCCACAAACAGCCCTCTGAAGAATGTGATATTTGTGCTTAAGAGGAGGGTATTTATTATGAAGGAAAACAGCACCATTTACTTGGGGCTGTTTCCCTCTGTATTTAAACGCTTCTAATTTCTTAAAATAAGCAGTGTTCTTCTAGGGATAATTGTTTCTTTTCAATCAGGCACTTAGTGTTTGCAGCTATCAAATTTGTTGCAGCTGTAATCAAACACGATGTCTCGGGAAGGAAAATCTTCACCTACTGTGAAATCTGGCTGCATTACACAGCACTGCCACCACAGCCCCCGAGCCCAGAGCGCTGCCCTCCTTTCCAGGGGCTTCAAACTCAACTTGGCTTTTGTCGTGGTTTTGCCCCAGCCGAGGGCCGCACCCCACACAGTCGCTTGTACTTTTAAAAGGAAGGGGGAGGGAAAGTTGGGGGAGGGGGAAAAAGGGAAGGAAGAAGGAGGAAAAGAAACCACAACCTATAAACCAGAACCACGCAGGTTGGGATAAGGATAGTTTACTAAACAATAACAGAAAACTAGATATAACAATAACAGAAGTTTAAAGCACAAAATAGATGAAACTGGTGATACACAATGCAGTTTCTCACCAAACCACAGAACCCAGGCCGCACAGCTTAGAGCCGTCCCCGAACCCGGAAACTGCCCGTCCTGGTGTTGTCTCCTCCTCTTCCCCCCAGTCCCCCTTTATACTGCGCATGACGTAACTGGCATGGAATATCCTCTTTGGCCAGTTCGGGTCACCTGTCCTGGCTACGTCCCCTCCTTTCTCACTAGTAAGGAAGTATGCAGAGCTGAGAAAGGTCCTTGATTGCCCGGCAACAACTAGAAACATCAGGGTGCTATCAGCACTGTTCTCATCCTAACACCCAAACATGGCATTCCATCCACTGCTAAAAAGAATTAACTCCATCATAGCTGAAACCAGGACAGCTTTCAAAACAAGTAAACTAGCACTAAAACTCAAAGTTACACAGAAGAAGGTTCCTAAAAATATTAATTCAATATTACTGCATCCCTTTTCTATCTTGCTTCCATCGCTTGAACTCAAACACCATGGGTGAAAATCTCATCCTACTTGAGAGAAACTGAGGCACAGTGTGAAACTCTGACTCAAGAACATTGATACAGGAGGACGGGGCAAAGTTGAAGTGATAATCTAATCTCTTACTGTTGCTACTGAGAATGCAAGCCACAGCAGGTGAAGAAAACATCTGGCTGGCAGACCAAGGAAGGACCTGGTGTTCTGGGACATGAATACCATGTGCATTCTGCACCGCTCCATGACCTCAACCAGCCTCTGCTCTTCCCTGTGTTTCAGCTTCCCATTTCCATGTCACCTTTTCCTCTTCACTCCTTGTCTACTTGTTCTTTTCTCTGCATCCAGAGCATTCAGACGTTGGGCTCCAAGATGGGTGCAATGGGGATACTGCACCACTCTGCTCCAGCCTGCCCCAGCCTCCCCAGAAGTCATAACGCACAGTGTCAGAGCAGAAAGACCTTTTGGGCAAGAGGCTCAGGCCCTGACTGCTTGTTTAGTGTTCAACAGACACCCGGAGAGTCTGGGGAAGGTCCTGTACAGCCTGGAGAAGCACTGAGTTTCATTAAGCTCGTGAGCCTCGGTGGTTTATAGCATCACTCTCCAGCACTGTATGACACGGAGCAGGTTTGGGTACCTTTCCTGAAATCCCTCTCGATTTTTCATACCCTCAGGACTAACAAGTAGCCAAGAGGTAATAGTATACAAATAACAACATACTTTTATATCTACATTAGTAAATGAAAAAACCCACCCTTGCTATTCATCATGAACTGCTGTTAGCATTATTGAGGAAATTATGTGGAATTTATATCAATTTTCCTCTTATTGTAGAAGACTTGCCCAATTTATTTCAAATGTCAGCTTACTATGTGTTCATCAGGGGTGCAGCAGCAGCCATTGCAATTAATTTCCCATTGGAGGCCAGGCACGTGCCTTAATATTAGCTCCACACATCTTTTGGGGGAAGCAATAAATGGAAGCATTGGTCATTTTCAGTCATTAAATCTTCAGAAATATTTTTCACAAGATGAGACTGTCAAGACTCACACCCTAATAAATTCTAAACTTGGATTATTTATAGCTGTCTCTACTTCAAAACTCTCCTGCAGTTCAAATGAAATGCAAACTCCACAACAGCTGGTTAGGAATTCTGAAAAGAATCATTTAGTCATTTAAAGAAAGGAAAAAGAGTCCCAAAGTCTGAGGGTGAACAAGGTTAATTGTGAAATTGTGTTGAATTCAGGGACAGTTTAACAGCAAAAACAAATTTCAGGATGCTAAAAGCATGGAAGTATTTAATTTGAATATTTTCTAAATCATATGTTCTGAAATGGAGCTTTCCTTTGAACTGCTTATAGTAAAAGAATCTAAGTTACCAAAAAATTACCTTCAAAGTGTTATATTTAAATGGAAATTAAATTCTATTCAATGCAGCAAGAAAAACCTGACAAAATTCAAGAAAATGCAGGAAAAAGCAGCGTTATCTTCAGTCACAACCACATCCACCCCTGGAGAGACAGCTGGGCAAGGAGAACATCAGCCCTTCTGTTTGCTCTCAACATTGTCTTCCACAGCAGAAGAATGACTCTGAACTCCCTACTGTTTGCTGGGTTTCGAAACAATATTTGGCACCCAGAGAAAAATCACAACAAACACTAAGAGATCAGAGAAGGGGAAGACACAGACAATGAAAACAGACAGAAACAAGCTGGCAACACACACCAAACCAAATGAAGAAAGATGAGGAAGTCAGGCAATGAGGAAAAGAGGATTAAAGAAGATCCAGCAGCAAGGCACAATAACCCAGAATGAAGTCAGAAACCCGTGAGCTCAAGGAGGAGGCAGCACAGAGGTGGCTGTTCCTCAAATGCCACTGTCACCTGCCTTTCCCAGGGCTTGAGAAAAGCTCTGCAGGCTTTCAGAAGCTCGCTCTGCCTCACTGTGCTTAGAGCATCTCTGAACTTCTCACCACAGACACTGCACACAAGCTCTCCCTGTCCTAGGCAGTGAAACGTGCAGGTGAAGCACGTCCCCCGACACAGCCAGACACAGAGATACATACAGGTATGAGAGGAGATGTCTGGGCTGTTTACAAGGAATTGCTTGTAAGAGATCTTATCACACAGGCATCATACTAACCAGATAAGCTAGGAAGATGTCGACTCTGATAAAGCCAACTTCAGTTGCTGTATGTCCCAGAGGGTTAGGGCAGAACAGACATCAGGATAAGCACAATGTTTTCATGCCATTTGGGTGCCTCCAATGACACACTTTCCTCCTGTCGTCCTTGGAAAAAAGTTCTTGAAATCTTTTATTCCAGTTTGAAAAAGTCTGTTTCTTTCCCTGCATCTCCCAATGATTGCTTCAAGGGAGGAGGAGAATAATGAACACGCTTTGATAGCAGATCATAAAGGAGCCATTTACTGCAAGGACTCTGATGCATTGTTCTGTCTTTAAACATGAATTATCGAATCACAAGCTATTCACTGAGTCGTAGATTATCAATGAACTAAATGGCATTACAGCAGCAGCATGTCCCTTTGATCAAAAGCACACTCATCTCCTCCTTCAGACTTAGTTAACAGCAAGCCAAATGGCAAGTGGCTTGTTTAGAGGCAGGCTGAGCAGAGCAGGGCAAGCAGCCTGCTTGCTCCTCTCCCTCTTCAAATGCAGCTTTCATTTACACCAAGACTCTATGTCACTCAGTGACTCAGGTGAAGTGTTAACTAATCTCTTTTTTCCCTCTGGAGATGTACTGGGTTACCTGCTTCAAAGCCTCCTAATCACCAGTCAAATAAGCTTCAGATAATTTAAGATACACATGACTAAAGGGCAGCTGAGAACAAGCCTTTGTGCAAGACGCTGCATCAAGGTAATAAAAACCCAAACTCAAGTAACTAAACACCAAAAATGAACTCTAAGCATCAAGTACAAGACCAGTTACATGTCCCCTGTCACACAATTTAGGAGCAATGTGCTAGACAGAAGGAGTGACACATGTTCACATAGAGATTCTGCAAACAGGCAACGGGACCCACCTGCTGTGCTCACCCATCCCAACCACCACCACATCCCCCAGCACACACCACCCACCCTCCAAGTACACAGCACCCTGGGTCCCCAGCTTTGAAGAGCTTTAACACTGCTGCTGAGCCTTTGCCAAACAAACTGATCACTTTGGGATAAGAACACCTGTGGCAGCACAAAGGGTTCAGTCAGAAATGAAAGGTGTTTAAAGAGAATTCTCCTGAACAATCATCAAGTGCAGAAAAGGCTGAGAGAGTACATCATCTCAATGAAGGCAGCTGCTTTGTTTAATATACTGGGTAATTGTCCAGTAGAAGTCATTATCAGAAATTATCATTAAGGCTGAGAACTTCTAAGAACTCCAAAGAAAAACATTTAGTGGGATAAGAACAACATTCTAGGTTCAATAACCAACGTAAATGGGTGTATCAAATTTTAACATGGTTGATATTCCATTTACCCAGCAGTACCAGCTCACAGTATGATCACCACCTGTCCCCTGCTACAAACAGTTCTCCCTGGTGACTCCCACCATCCGTGGCTCTCTGAAGCCACCAAGCCCTTGCACACAGTCCCTTCGCCTCCACAACCACACTGCACGTTACTTGCAGCAAGAGACACAGGATGAGAGTTTAAACACTTGGAGAAGGAGGTGCAAAGGGAAGAAAAATAAGAATCAAGTGAAGAGAATGTGAAGCAAAAAATGCAGTAAAGTCTGGGCATCCTGCGAGCTGCCTCAGCTCCAAGTGTGGCTCCACAGGCACCACGCTTGCTGCAACCACACAGGTTCCACTGTCAAACCCCATGCTACCCTTCCTCACCAGGCATCCTAGCTTTGCTGTCAGAAGAAGCTTTGAAGGTGTTTTGAGCACAGATGCCGAGAACAAAAAATACATTACTCTTAAAAGGAATCAGAAATTTAAATTCTGGGGGAAAAAAAAAAAAATCATTAAATTATACAAAAACAGGTACTCTTGCCTTGGATTAAGTATCTGTGTAAGCACAAGCCCTGGTCTAAGCTCTGCACCTAAGCTTCATGTCCTACCACAAGCCAAATGCAAATACAATTCAGGAGAAGGACCGAACTGGGCACACTCACCTTCGAAGCTGGCCTGGAAGCCTTGAGCACTGACTGCATAATCGCTCACAAGCCACAGGGACAGCACAACCCCTGTACTCACAATAGGAGCAGGCAGCTGGAATCCTGTTAACCTGGAAGAGATGAAGAGGAAGGTTACAATCACCATTGCTGCCCTTGACATACCATGAAATCAAAGAGCCAAGCCATGGCCTCCTTGGCCAGCACACCACAGCCAGCCACGGGGAGCTTCTGACCTGGGGAGAGTCTGGGACAGCTTCTCCTTACTGAGGGGATGTACAGAGCAGATTTATGTAAGAAACATTTCTTTTAAAGCTATCTTGGATGAAATCCTTGCCTGCTGTTGCCAAGGATAGAAATTCAGGTGCAATCCCCATTGCCTGATAACTGTCCTCAACCCAGATTGTACAAAGCAGCAGCAGGAACAGCAGAACTCGCTGCCACACACTATCCCTCGATATCAAGAGTATTGGGGCTGGATCAGAAGGACACAAGTAGCACGAGATAAACAGGCTACAGTAAGAAAGTTTAAAGCTGCTTACAGACATACTCAGAGGTTTATCCCACATCTTTTAATACAGCAGCTAGTCTTTCTCACAGAGAGGGTAAAAGATCACTCATGATACAAACCACTCTGACCCCTTAAGAAATACCTGTCAGTCAGTCCTTGATTCAGATTATTTCCTCATATATTACATGGAAAGAAAAAAAATCAGGAACAACATCAGACCCTGAACATTGGAGGCCACTAGCCTCTCCCTGCCCATCGGGCCAGGTACCAGCACACTGCAGTTTCCAGCCCAATTTCTCCTCAGAGATGCCACCAGACCCCCCCGGCAACTTCCAGAGACAGCGAGTGAACTTCCCTACTCTTCTTACTCTGGTCACAATTTAATGAACCTAAATATTATTTCAAACAGATTCAACTCAGCCTAATGAAAGCTGACATGCTCTGCCCGAGAACCTTATTAAAGCAAAATTTCCAGTTATTGGCAAAGTTCACACAGTTACCAGCCAATGATGCCAGTCAAGTTTTAATGTCAGCAGAGATGTACTTACCAGCTTTCAGCATAAAATCCATTCTCTGGACAAGCTGGAAGAACAATTGCTCCTGTTTATTAAAAATAAAAGGTTCTGGGATTTTTAAGGATTTGCAATAGCTTTACCATGCACTGGACTGAGGAAGCACACCATACTCTTTATTTATTTCACAGTTTCATTAAAATCACTTATTGAAACTTCCATGCACTCAAAAAATCCAAGAAAGGCATGGGCTGGTTTTACTGAGAGATTCACAGGAGAGCAGAACCTGGCAATCTGTGTCCCTCTGATCACCACAATGATCTGTCATTATCCAGTTAACAGCAGCCTGTGGGTTTCATACCCAAAGTAGATCTGTTCTCTCTGAACCAAGCTGTTTGCAGAATGAATTCTGATCACAGTCTCTACTAGGACCCCACTTGGCACATGTTGCCTTTAATTCAGAGCACATTTACATGTCATCTTACCTGTGAAGAAGTGCCCACATCCCTTAGGAGTCAAGGGGAATTAAGTGCTGCCTAAACCAAGGCTGCCCTGAAGCTCGTATCCCTATTATCTAGTTGGATAGCCTTAGAAGAAAGGGACAGCCTGTGCATCAGGGCATGAAACAGAGAGCTTGATTCTCAGTCTTCCTACAGATCCCACTTTGACTGAAGAGGCAACCTTCATGGAAACCTCTGGGCTGGCTCAGCCTCTAAAAATTAACAAAGCCAACCAGCTCTCCAGGCCCTCAGCTTCAGATGTTTGTTCGTGTCTGCCTGGAGTCCCCAGAGCAAGCAGAAAACAGGCTGCCTGAGAGCACAAGAGGTGGCCCAGCACTGCCTTCCCCTTCAGATCAAACAGCCTTTCTGCCCACAAAAGATGAGAAGTGCCCCCATTAATGCCAAAGCTAAACTTATTCAGAAGGAGGCAGGAAATACTCCTTCAGGAAGAAAAATATCTTACATAGCAACTCCTACCCTCCATGCCACAATTTCCATATCCCCTCCTGCAGTGAAAACCAGCACAAGACATGAGATTAAATTCCTCTTGTTCCTCACTGGAAGCAGCTGAAGTCAAAATAAAAGGAATTCCTCCTCCTGAGCCTTCAACCAACACACACAACTGGGGTTTTTTTTAGTTCTTCTGATGTCCTCATCTTCTCCAAGTGAGAGCACAGGCAATATCCTCTTGAAGAAACAATGATTTAACAAGGCTGGTGCACAAGTCACTCCATAAAACCTCAGCAACTCCTGTTCACCAGACCCAGAAACAGCCCAGCTTGGCAGGACACCCTGCCTTGCTTTGACCTGGCAGGTAAGCCATCCTCACTCCTTCCTCCCTACACCTGCTGCCCAGGCAAAGCTAAAGTATGAGGCTCAGTGTGATGGCAGAGAGAGTATGAAGTCCATTTCCCAATGACCCTGTGCAAGAAACAGTAATTCCAACATCACTGTTATTTAGTGTAGCAATATAATACCTAGATATGCTAATGAGAAAGAAAAGCAGCAAACTCTGCTCCTTGTTTTTATTAAGGGCCATAACAAGGTGAAGGCAGTAATAACAGCACGAATAATCATCTTCCATTTCTTCTGTACCTCTGGCCAAATGGATTATTGAGTGATTATCTCCTTAAGTTGCTTGGAGCCAACACTGATTGTGTGAGATTCTCAATGTGTTTTTCATTGGCTTAATTCTGCTCCTACTGTGAGGAACCAAACTAAACCAGTGCCAGAAACACCACTTCACAAGCTTGCCCTTGCTTCACAGTACAGCAAAAATCAATATACCAAAACAAATCAACAGAGAAATCCTCCACCCTCATTTACATCCTTCTTCATTCCTGGCCTGGGGTTTGCCACAGACTCACAAATGGTGCTCAGCTCTCTATGTGCAGCAAAAGAGCAAAGTCTGCTACAGAACAGCTCTGCTAGAACCCATGTGGGGACAGACCAGCTGCTCTTGGAACCACCATGGGTTCTCTGTGGTGCCACGAGCACCAAATCCCCTCAGCACAGGGGCAGCTCAAAGCCTGGGCTGTACCCTGGGGCCTCAGCACACTGACACACACACACACACCTGCCCCCCTTTGCCTCTGTGAAGGTGCTGGAACAGGCTGCCCAGAGTGAGGATGGGTGCCCCATCCCTGGGGGTGTTCAAGGCCAGGTTGGATGGGGCCCTGGGCAACCTTGTGTAGCTCCAGGCCTGGAGGTTGGTGGCCCTGCCTGTGGCAGGGGGTTGGAGCTCTGTGACCCTTGGGGTCCCTTCCAACTCAGACCATTCTATGATATGTCACCATCCTCCTTAATGCCTCTAAGTCCATCCCTGGTGGGAAGTTTTCCCATCCACCAACGAAAGGAGCAGAGCACCCACAACCCACTGACTGCTCTGCAGGTTCAACCAACAGCTGGGACAGTCCACACCATAGTCCCTTCACAACACTCTCCCTTCCATCTGTTGCATATTCTACTTCCTTTGGTACGACTGTATCACATACTGTGACGTAGGCTCCCATTTTGGAGTGCAGGTGCCATAATTAAAACAGAGCACATTATTTTTCTGGTAGGATGCCCACCATCAGCTCAGGCTGCAATCAAAATAGTTATTGCAGCTGGCAATCCAACAGCCTTTAAAGCATAAATGCTGGAGAAGTGTCTCAGAACATCTAATGAAAACGCATTGGATTGCATCGTTTAACCCAGCATTAAATTACACTACACCATACTTGGGTGATTTTTTCCTGCATGTAATTTAAAGGCACCTATTAAAGAAAATTTCCCATCAAATGAACCACTCTCTTCACTATACACGGTTTAAATGACATGGTTCTATAAGTGCCAGTCTGAGGCCCCTGCTCTATCCCAGGACAATATTCAAGCTAAGTCAGATGTAAGGGACTGTGCTGAGCAAACAGCAGCTTGGAGCTGCTCATTGGGGCAGGCTCTGGAAAGGTGCAGTCATGACATAGTCAACTAATCCAACATCAACTGGGACCAGCAGAAAAATCCCAGGGACTTCCATCTGACTTGGAATCGAGATTTATGTGCTTTATTCAGCCAGACAGCTGGCTTGTGCCTGGAGAAGCGAGGAACTCAGTCACTTCAACAAGATGCTCAACGTATGGTCAGTCCTTACTCTGAAGAACGGGTATGAGTCACGTTAATTAACATCTGCAGCTTTCTCCATCCTGCTGAAAAGGACGTGTAAGCATTGCACTCCAGCTGCTGCAGGGAAACACACTCCTACGTGTGCTGAAAAACTGAAGTCTTGGGGGAAACTGGAAGCAGCCACCTGCGAGTCAGTGGTTACTCAGAGATGTCCTCCCCAATGCTGCTTCTTGGGACATACATCAGAATAAAAGGGCAAATACAAGAGATCAGGGAATTCATCCACAGCAATCCATCCCATCCCAGATGTCATCACAAGGAGATTCTTTTTGCTTAAACACGTAGTTGCTGGTGAGTGTAATGTCAGAGGGCAGGAGTATCTTGCCATTCCTATTAGTATCTTACTTTTAGAAACACCTCCTCCAAATTGTGGCCCAAATCTCAAGAGAACCACCATGAGTTTCAAATGGTACTTCACAAAGCTGAGAAAAGCACAAAGTGTAGATGCCTTTTGGCTTTACCACACATGGTGAAGTCCAAGCTGGCATGTCTTTGTTTCTAACATACCACTATCTGCAAGACTGAGTGGCAGCCTGTCTCCAGGAGGGTTTTCTACACCACCACTTACGCTGTCAAGGCAGGAACCAGCATCCCATCACCAGTACTCCCCTGCCTGGCTTATCCCCTGCAGCTGTACCAGAGGCTGCTGCTGCATCTGCCTCCCTCACATCCCAGCCCCTCTATTTTCAGCCAGAACTGTGCAGATCTTTACCCTGTTCTCAGTAAGTGTGGATGAAAGATGCACACCTGAGGAGATGACTGACTGCAAGCATCTCCTCAGGCTCCTCTGGTTCTGAGGTTTTTTCCCCAGTGCTGGTAGCTTTTTCTCCCTCCCTGTAATACTTGATTAAAGAAACAAGCAATTACAATGAGATGTTAGCTTTATTTTTTTTTAAAACCATATTGACAGAATAACTGGTACCATAGACACCCTCATTCATCATCAATAAAACAAGCAGAGCATCATCTGAGAGCACTTCCAGCTCATGCACGCTGCAGACACTGAAAAGCCAGTTCTGTCTGCAAGGCACAACTTGCTGGTTACTCAGACAGTTGCCCTTTAATTTCGATCCCTTTAAGGCTGACATGATGCTCTAGACCAAAAAAAAACCCAACTCTCAGCCAGCTTTAAAGGAGACTATAATGACAGGAGAAAAACCGTATCAGCCCACATGTGGATTTACTCAACTTGCTGGAATGATTATGCTCCAAACCAGGCTGGTTTTATTTTTGAGTCAAGCTACAAACAGATCCTGAACAAATATCCTCAGAGGCATGTTGTAAGCAGCAGTAACTCCTCAGCTATCCTCCAAGCTACTCTGCTGCCAACCAACACCACAGGTCCCATTTTATCCCAGACTCCTTTCCACTCATCCCCTCTGCCCAGGTGGGGGTAATTAAATTACTTCTAAAATACTATAATCCATTGGCTCTGACATACATTACTACACATTTTTCTTATCAAGACAGTAAAAAAGCATTAGGGAAAGAAGCTTTCTGTCCCTAAAACCTACTCACAATGAGAATTACTACACCTTCCCCCCACCCACTCCCCCAAAGTCAGTCTAGCACTCTGCAAACAGCTCCCAATCTAACACCATACAACCCAATCCCACATGCCAGCATGCCCAGGGAATCAACCACACTTTCTTCCCTTCTCCAAGCCAAGTCTAATTCCTCAAGCCACAGGGTCCCTTCCTCGCCTCTGACAAAGGCTTCTTTAACTAACAGTCTCCAGGGAGAGTCACAGCGCTCAAATTGCTGCCTGGATGGATTTCTTTGCTTAAGATGGGGTTTGGGTCAATTCCCACTAGAAAAGTGTTATTTATAGAGCATGAAGCCTGCACAGCCACCTCAAACAGCTTCACAGCTCAAGCTGGGAACAGCACTAAGCATCACATTGCAATAAGTTCCATTTATTCCATAGAATGTAGGAGAGTAGGAAGATCATGGACTTGGATTCATGATTTTTATCATGTCCCTTCCATGCTCATTTTCCCTCTACTTCCTTGGGCAGCAGTGAGATACAACCAGATCAAGGACAAACTTGTCCATCTACATTCTTCATCTTCCTACAAACCCAAAAAGAAACCTAGATCCAGAGAAAGGTTCACCAAATTTTAGTGACCTTCAGGAGAATTTCAGTGCATGTTCTGAGTAAACAATGACAATTTTGGATATAAACCAAGTAAGACTCAGCAGTGTCAACTCAAAACTCAGCAGTTCTAGGTTTTCTCTGGCTTTCCTCAAAAGAAGTCAGGGGTGTGGAATCCAGTAAATATGGGAAGATTTCTTGGAACTTGCTTGAGGGTTATTGCTAAATGCAATGTAACTGGTGAGCCACAGGAAAGCATTGCTGTGCCAGAGGGGGTGTGAATACCCCAATTTTCACACCAGCCATTCAGTAACATTAACTTTTCTCCTGCACGCTGTGCTAAACCAGCACCCTACAGCCTCAAGAACTTTACATGTAAACAGAAATGAGTTTCCAACCAGCTTTAAATACAACAAAAGAAGCAGATATAGAAGTTCTCAGGGCAGCACCATCCTGAACAGAAATACTTGTTCCTAACTCATTCAAACCCATTCATCTGGGAAGCAGCTTTTGAAGCCGCAGTGCTGGAAGTCCCAACTCCACAGCTACACTCTTGAGTACACCACTAACCTGCTAAGAGGCTCCAGGCCAGTCTCTGAAACCGGGGCTCCCTCACACAATCCCAAGCACCCAGTCTTGTGGGGATGCTTTGACACCTCAATGAGATCATACGGATACTCCCAGCAGAAGGGCACCAGGCATCCTATTTACAGCAAACACGCACTGCAGGACTGAAGGGGAGATGGAAGCTACCATTTGTTTCCAGTGCTGTCATAGGTGACACAATCAAGCAAAAACTTCAATTACGGCTTTGTTAGTGTATCTGCTTACCACACACATCCCTGTTCCTCCTGTTTTCACTACATAAATCCCCAGCAGCTAAAGCCATACAGCTGTAAAGAGCCAAAGCTGACATGCAGAGTGAATCCAGGTCTCATGTGCCAAGTCTGCGCATCCCTTCGACTCTCTGTGCATACAAAATCAGGGTCTGAACTAGACTTTAGTCATCAGCCTTGAAAGAATCTGTACTTCCCCCAAGTGAATACTAAGCAAGGGCTGTTATGCCTACATAGCCCCAGGACAGCCAGCAGAGATCCATCCTGGGCACTCCACAGAACCCAGCATCTCACTTCCCACCACAACACAGGTCATCCCTACACTAGTTCCTTAAGGTTTTAATTTATAACAATATATATAACAAAATGCAATGGGAACAGTAGACATATCCTTTCTATAAGGTTCAGAGTTAACCAGAAGCACCCAAATGGAACAAATAAACAGCACAAGTTGTCCTCTGCAGCCAGCACAGTTCAACAAAGTAGGTTAATAAGAAATCTGATTTTTAGAAGATGTGTTGTATGATGAAAAGAATGAAACAAGTCCCATTGTTACTGCCAATGAAGATTAGTCCAAAAAGACTGTAATATTGATTCATGTCATATCTAATTCTCAATAAACTTGCACATTGCCTTAATGCTGAGTACTGAAACAGGATGAAAACATTGCTGAATACTGAGAAGCAGGATAGAAGTGATGCTGACTGCTGATGCTTAGCCAGGGAGGCCAGTGGTACACTGGAGGTGAACAGTCATGGTTCCAAATCCAGCACCAGAGCTACTGCTCACCCTGGACATAGTCACTCCTTGCTGTTTCCATACTCCTCCTCTGCCATGCATACATAAACTGGGAAGGAGAGAGGATGACTTACTAAAGGCTAAAGGACTGATTTCAATAGCTTAAAGAAATACTATATAAAACGCTTTAACTGCAGCACTTCCGACTTCAGTTTACACATGCATCAGTACCAAACAGTTCAGATGAAAGTATTTCCCTTCCTGAACTTTATTCCACTGTAGCAGCTCTAATCAGCTGTAAGCCTAAATATTATAAAAATCCCTCAAGATGTAAAGACAATTACTGCATCTTTGGACAGCAGAAGCCTTTATGTTTCCCAAACAGCTATGAAATCACAAACAGACAATTATATTCTTTATTAAGAAAAAGGACCAGATGTCAGCAGTTGCTCTTGCAACACACCAAAATCCAATTCTGAATGGTCTAAAAGGAGCTGGGCCACCCTCTGCTGCCCAACAGGAGCAGAATGAGTTGCAGTCAATGGACACAGGAGATTTGTCAATTTTCTATTTGAGACTGCAAGTAATAGCACTCCACAATTCCATTGTATCTTCAGCCATCAAGGAGGACTGCATCATCTCCTGTAGACTTCCATTAATTTTGATAAAAGGGAAATACACACTGGCTAAAGAGGTGCTTTGCCTGAGAAACTCTCAAGGTCAGACCTTATAGATACAAAAACTTCTTGACCTAAAGATTCACTGTAATTAGAGATAACATGAGGGAGTGCAATATCTTAGCTCCCTTCAGGAATATGGATTAAAAGGCATGGCTGTGAACTTTATCTGGTTTGTACTCAGATGCTCTCTCCCCATCCTAGCACACAGACCCTCCAACTGGAGCCTTTCAAGGATCTTATGAATTTAACTTGTAAAAAATGAAAACATTATGTCATTTTACAGATAGGCAAACTGAGAAGTAATTTGCCCAGCACCACTTGAGCCTAGCAAGCTGCCAGGCTCAGAACAGGACCAAGACACCAACCTGATGTCTGTGAGGTCAGCTCCATGCTCTGCCAGCCCTGCTTGGCACCCCCACCACACCCCCATCGCCTCCTGCGCTGCTCACAGCAGCCTCTTCACAAGAGACCCATGCTAATTATCAGTGAAGAAAGTGGCTGTCTTGATGCTAACTGATGTCAATGTCTATTGATTAGAAGTGAAATTATTTCTGAAGACCTGATTGTACTAAGGAAGTCAAGAGACTTTCTGTACAGGTTCTTAGGCAAGCAGGAGCAGGCTGTGGTCACCTTCTCATCGTACAGCTCTGCAGGACAGCAGCAGATGGGCAGTGTGAGTTCAGTAGCTGACAGCTAACAGCTCACCAATGCTGCCTAAGGCAGCTCACCGAGCTCTCCTGGGCTGTTTCTTCTCTCCTACCACAAAGACAGGCGACCCTCACCTTCTCAGAGCGCTAATCTCAGCTGAGAAGCAGCAGGCAAGGGTGATGGGTTCCATTTCTCTCCCTCTGCTGTTTAAAAAAAACCAACTATCATGTCTCACTCTGCCCCGAAAAGCTCACCCACTGGTGTCATGAACTGCCACCCCTACTAGAGGGATAAAATAGTTCTGCCTAAAACAAATGACTCGAGATAACTAACAGTGCCTCTGTATGTATCATTTAAACACCACACAGGCATAAAAAGACAATAAACTTTCTCTGTATAGAACATGTATTAGGAGAGCAGCAGCAGCTCTTGTCTTTATCACTAGGCATCTCTGAGAAGGAAAAGGAGCAAGCTCATGACAGCTACCGGAGATGTCACCTGGAATACAGCAGGCTCTACAGCCATCACCCATGGGATCACATGCAGACTCCAGCACTCAGATCATGCTGTCCAGAAGGCCTGCAGTCACAAAGTCCACCTGAAGTATATCCAAACATCAGCTGAAGGGGTCTACAGAAGAATACACGATCCCCAGCTTCAGCAATTACTTTGCATGATGAACAGCAAAGCCCTGTGTCAGACAATGCAGATAAACCACAAGATGAAAAGCTGAGGAGGAAAATGCAGTGGACATTAGCAGTCGAGTCCCATCACACTCCAGCCCGGGTCTCTGTGTGCTGCACCCAGACTGCACTGGCCAAACCCCTCAGCACTGTCCCACAGCAGGACCCTCCTCCGGCACTTCCCCTTCCCTCCCTCCTGTAGCTTAACACCAAAGGAACAGGAGGCCTTCATGGGTCGCATCAACTTGGGCAGGGAAGGCTGAGGACACCATGAGCCTCCCCAGAACATCCCCATACAGCGTAGACTCACCTGTTTAAAATCAGCCTCAGTCACTAACAGCAGCCAGCACTCACTGATCTATCAAAAGCAGACTTCCACTGCAAAGTCTTAATTAACATCTACAAGCTGTCATCCAATTACAGAAGAGCTTTCTACACTTAAGACACTTAGCATACCTTAATATGAAGCAAGAGACACTGTCAAGATTTCCTACTAGATTTTCCCTGCAAACACGGTTAATCAGCAGCATGGGAGGGAAGCAGAAACAACTTTCAAAACAAAACTATTCAGGTAACAGCAGCACCAACAACCCCCTGTACCAACACAGCAGGGACTGCCAAACCTGGGAACAGCTCTGTAGTTCAAGAGACAAAGTGCAGAACCACCACCAGCCAGGACACGACTTCCCCAATTACCCACAGAATACTAGAAGGATCCAATTTTCAACAAGATCCTATTTTACCAGATACAGGAGAGGCCACAAGGCAGTGGCAGGCCCTGCCACAGACATACTGTGTTTGTACCAGACAAGAGATGCCAGGAGAGCAGAGCCTTTAAGCCTTAAGCCAGGACCAAAGCTACTCAACCATCTTATCCCTCCATCTGCTTCCCAGGCTGCGGATGGATCAGTCAGGCTCCTCCTAAGCCTGCTGTATTCAGCATGGCAGCAGGAAAAGAGCTCCCACCCCGATTTAATCATCAGCTTTTATCACTCATCCTGATGCACACTCTCCTCATAAATATGGAAAAAATTGAATGCAGCCTCTCAAAACTGAACAGCCCTAAATGCAGTTGCATTAACTCCATTAGCTTCCCTGGACTTTCAGATCTAGTTCCATCAATTATCTCACAAAGTTTAAATATTCAGCACTTCCTCAGAACAAAATGACAGGGCCACTGGCAAAAGGCCCTAATGCTGCTGGAGCAGCTCAAACAAGGATCTTATCAGGGAGGAAAAAAAATGTATTAAAAAAGTGTATTTTACTCTCCAAAGCAGAGAACATAAATTTAAGTGGGTGTTTTGTTGTGAGGTGGTTTTTTTTCCCCCATTGAGTTAATGCGAAGTGACAAAGACTCTGCTAAGGGGAAAAGGGAGGTAGGATTCTGAAGTTCACTAAAGATGACAGAAGAACTTAGATGGCCCTCTATTTTATTATCTTTCCCCTTAGTACAAAGAACTGCAGCCACCTTGGAGACATGAGGTAGCTACAAAGGAGCATGTCACAGGATCGCAGGTGACTCGAGACAAGCTCCCAGTACAAGGTGTGGGTATCACCAGACGGGAAAGGCTCTTTCTCCAACAATTTCTTTAAGTCACAGTACCAACTCCAGCAAGTCAAGTAAAGCAAAGCCCAAGCCCCACAATGTTGTTTTAACACAGGTTGGTTTGCACCTCTGCAAGCAAGAGCATATGGCACATGGGGGAACTGTCTCCTTCACTGTTCCCTCATCTCCTTCTCTCCTCCTCCCTTCCACTGTTTTTAAGATGAAGAGCTTTGTTCTCTTGATTGGTAATTAAGTACAAGTCACTCAGTCCAATTTTCCAAAGAATAATTAAAAGGTTATCAAGGAGAAACAGGCAAGATACAGGTATTCCTGTTGTATCTGTAAATAGGTCACCCTGGGAGATAATTCAACTCCTATCACAGGTACCACACAATTTTAAATTCAAACAAAATGCTTAATCTTTCAGTCAATTAAACGTGGCCAAGAAAATCGTATGGTTTGTAACTGCATACACAGCACATTGATGGCAATCCTCCACTCACTCATACAGGAAGAAGGATGAGCATCTCTAACAAGCAGCAGCACCTTTAACAGGAGACACTGACCATCATGTTGAGACATGAGCGTGAGATGTTACTCATGGTGCCAGCAAGCTCAAGGCAGTATGGATCTCTTCTTTGCTTTAAATACAAAGCTACTGCAGTAATGATCTGCAAACATTTTCTCTAACCCTACACAGTCTGTAGATATCAGAATGTGACTAAGTATCAGAAGCTGTGTAAGTATACACCTCCTAGTAACTGCAGCACTACTGAAATTCTGGCTATAATAAAACCTTTTTCTTGATACACTGCCTCAAACACTGAATTTATTTGGCTAAATGTTTATTACTGAAACATTCAAACAGGAAAGGCAGACCAGAAGATGATGTGATTCTCTGCCTACATCATACGGGAAGGAAAGGCCACGGTTTGCAAGATCACACAAGTTACCCAGCACTGCTGAGCCTGTACACAAGTGAGCAGTCTGCTGGTAAATAGAAGTTGTGTATCCTGTCCCTTGGGATTTCCAAAGTGGCTTTAAGCATCTTTGGAAAGAAAAAAAGCAGAGATCTGATTTTCTCAACTGACCAGTCCTATTTTGACTGTAAATTCATCAGCTTCCTAGGACAGCAGAATTCAGTATCCAAAATGACTGCCTTAGCAGATATATTGTAAATATATTTTCCCCAGAACTGAGTGCAAGTGTGAAACTTCAAACAGGGAAATTAGCAACTAATTTCAGATTCTCACATTAAGAATGTCCTGCAAATGATCAGCAGCAGATGAAAAAGCCTGAAGATGTCATGTGGCTTTCTTGTTAACTACTGTCTGGTTATGTCACATAATGAGTGTCTGACACAGAAAAAGTGCAAAGAATCTCCCAAATCCCACTGCAATCTTAGATCCATAAATACCTCCAAATATTCAAGTTTTAGTCAGGTCTCTGCTGAGCTTCTAAACCCAGCACGTTGGGGAACCAATCAGGAAGCTAACCTGATTGGAGCATCCTCTTCACAATGGCATAATCAGCAAAGCACAATGGGAATTTACAAGTAGACTCTTCTTGAGTCCCTGTCAGTTTTCAGATCAGGTCTCCACATGCATCCCTCTGATCCCACTGGCAGCTCAGAATACTTAAGAACTTAAAGGATGAGCATTTCTGAGAGTTTGGTCCGGTGTAAGGAGCACAAACAGTGCTTCAGAGAAGGGAAAGGCACTGAAGGGAAGTTACAAGTCTCACCCAAACTCATGAACACACACAGCTCTCTTACTCAAGTCACAGGAGACACAAACATGCAGCCACCCCTGTTCCCAGGTTTCTAAGATGACTGTTGCAGTGGTCCCTGCTGAAAACCAGTGTACAGCACTGGGAAAGAACAAATTTGAGGGAAGCTCAAATTATTTGAGAGCAGGGGCTCAAACAAGCTCAGATTATAGCAAAGAAAGCAAGTCATGGCACTGGAAGATGACAACAGCCCTGGATGTCTAAATTAAGACACTGAAAGGCATTTAATATTCACATACTCATCACAAACACACAACGCAAATTCCCTAATATACAGTAAAGCAGTTTATTAGCAAGTGTCTCATTGGATTAAGTCTGCTCTTATTCTATTAGGGAACTTTCACACCACATTAAATTGCAAGACAACAGCACGTTTGCCAGCACAAGATGAACACAGTTATTAACCCTTTCTCCACATACACACAGACACAACGCTGACATCAGGCTAAGGAAGCTCTGGGGAACGCACAGCTTAAATGAACACCAGGATATTGAAAAAACTAACCATCCTCCAAGCCTCAGCACAAGAAAATGTCATCAACACTAAGAATATTCTCAGTCAAGCAGGCGTGACCTATCGAACTACATCAGTGATGCTTATCTATGTATGCTCAAGAGTAGAAGTGAAGAGATACAGTTCCTCTCCATCACCCCTTCTGTTGATCAGCCCCAGACACACTGAACAGAACCGTTACTACCTTCCCTACAGAAGCATGCTGCTCCCCACCCCCCTTTACACTTGCTCAGGGCTTATTTTGGCCCGCCTCCTGGTAGCATGAGCTTTGATGAATGACGCACAGTCATCCATCAGCCAGCGATGCGCTTCAATGATGAATTGAGTCTGTTTGGAAAGCAGGCTGAGAAGAGAGACAAAATTGATAGCCACAGGGGGGAAAAGGAAGAAAAATTAAAAAGACCAATGTTGGGCAACATCTACAGGTTTAATGAGGTGAGATTGATGTACTAAAAAAAACATTAGCTGAGTAAGTGAGACACCAAACAGCACAGAGGAGTAAGTTCCAGGTTTTGAAGTCCCTGATCTAGAAACATCCAGAACACCACAAGCATTCACCATGCAGGAGTCCATCTGTCTTACTGGTATGAGTCCTCCACAAGTGCTTTCAGACCCCTAGAAAGCCACCCCAAAACATCCCCCACCTTTATTCCACTTTCCTCCACTGTCCCTAAACCACACTATTTCCTGGAGACCTTATCTCCTCATCAGCAATGAAGCATCCTCACATTGCTTTGTGCTCCTGATTACACCACACACCTCACATCTCAAGTCGTGCATGAAGTTCACCACTGATGCAGAGAGAGGACCATGTGTCTCCCCACCTTCTCCCAAAATGCAAAGTTACAAATAGTCAGGACATTATCCAGGCTGTATCTTAGTTTCATTGTACAGGTCAGCTGGAGGAAGACGCCCTCGATGTTACTTCTATTATCACATCATCCTTACAAGTAGCTCAAAGCAATGCCTGGATGGTACTTGTCTAACAGAGTCTTTCTAGTTCGCTCCACCATTCTGAAATAATTTCATTAATGGTTTTGCTTCTTCAGCAGATCCTCCCACTGACATCTGGAGGGCAAAAGGAAACATCTGGCACTGCTGATGCACACAGAAATTTGCCAGGGGGCTTCTCAGGGCAAAAGCAGCATTGACTCCTCACCACACAAAGTCTTTGGAGCAGAATTTCATTCCAGATGTAGGTGTCCTTTACGTAATACCCACTATGCACTACGCTACCTTCTGATTAAATGATGAGGTCCCATAATTAAGACGATTCTCAAGCACAGTTGCAAGATGAAGATATGATTTATTTGCATAACTGAAATCATCTACATAAAGAGCTGATTCTCACCAGTGTTTAACTCATCTTCTCCAGTTGGGTTAGACAAGACACTGAGGTCAAAGGATCTGTCTAAAGTGGTCTGAAGTAAAATTCATTTCCAGGACTGCCCAGAACTACAGAGTTCTTGATTAGGGATTCTAACACTGGATGCTGCCACTGTTTCTATCACTTTTGGAATATATTGCTGTCAGACTTCAGCTGCAATCAGACACATATCAGACAACAGCAGTGATGTCACAAGTCACCAAGCTGATTTCATCTGTGCCTCGGATCTGGAGGTCTGAGATCATGACTCCTTCAAATGTAGGGGTCTGACATGTCATATAACATTTGCTACCACAGCAATGTTATTTTTTTCCACAATCAGGCTCTCGTTAACTTTTCCTTAATACCAGGATGGTACCTGAAAGTCGCAGGAGATGAGAATCCATTAAGAGTCTTCATACTAAGCTGTATTACTCAATAAATCCTTACCCCTGCAGATCCAGCAGTTAAGTCACATGTGAGTGTATCACCCCAGTCCACCTGGTGAACAGACTTGCAAGTTGGGGCATCACCCAAATGCACCCACAAAGCATTTGGCAGAGCTACAAACTGAAACCCATTATCCAGCCTCCCACTCAGAGAATCTCTTTTGGATTGAGGGAAGCTCCTCTGCACATTAGCTCTGCTTCCCTCTTGCTCCATTTTCTAATTAACTTCTCTGGGTGTCTAGAATGACTCTTGATAAATCATTACTGTCAGGCATTCAGAAAAACATTTCAAACCTTATCAGGGAAGAGAAATCAAAACAACTCCAAGAACAGCTCATGACGAAGCACTCCCAGTTTATTGCTGCATAAATCTCCAACCTAGATTTAATCCCAGTGCCAGAAATGGGAACATGTTTATAAACATCACTGTTATGAACAATGTACCTTGTTCTCAGATTCCCCTGCTGAGGCAGTCCATCGTAGATAGATAATACATCAAAATCTTCCTCTAATGCAAAGGACTGGAAAACCAGCTGTATCCTGTTCTGCTCCTCAGCAGTGATTGTCCACGTGCAGTTTGCATAATTTGGGTATCCATAGGGAAAGCCTGGGCTCTGTATTGTCCCGTTTGGGCCTTGCAAAATGTGACTGCAGTTCTGGGCTGGCAAGAGAAGAGACAAAAGTACAAGTCAAATGGTGTAGGATACACATTTAATATCTTCACCATCAAAACACATCACCCAGGATTGTTTCCACTGAATTTCTTCTCAGTTCATGGTCCCAGGGAACAGATAAATGTAAAATCTGAAGATGTATCTCTGTCCCCTCTGCAGGAACCTGGCCCCCAGATACCCATCTCCTGAGCACCGCTCCCTCTAGCTGCAAGCATCACATGCCAACAGCAGCTGGATTACAGCAGCTGCTGACTGTAACTGGAAACAGATGCTTGCTCAGACATCCTTTCACAGCCCCCAACACAGTCAGATCCACTTGTCACCATACACTATGCATTTTGGGATTTAACATGATTCAGGGGTGCCTGGCCATGCTTGGGACCACAAGTGTGAGGGGTTCAGGGGCCACCAAACAGCAGAATGATAATAGCAAAGCTGACTATCTCTCCTACCCTTAGTTACATTCCAGTAAGAGACAGAAGATCAGAGTTCAACTGTGTAGGCAAAAAGAAACACCAGCCCTCACCTCAAAAGGCCAAAATCTGCAACAGACACAATAAGCTGTGAGGAGCTGAGGCAGCAGAGGAGCAGTCTGGCTGGACAAGACTACATGAAGATTCAATGGCAAAAGATGAGAAATTAAAGTTGTCCTGACTCCAGAAAAGGGAGAACACATTTCAGAGGCTTTAACCTGACTATAGTTATCTAATAAAAGCAAAAACTTCCAGTCTCTGCAGCTTTTCTTATAACAGCAGTTGTTCTTCCCCCATCCATGCTCTTTCAGGGGAGCACTGCTCTGAAACTGCCCTAAAACCATCCTGTAACTCCGTCTAACAGGGAGAGGAGCCCCTGGTTTTCACACAGGGCCTTTCCACACAGACAGCCATAAGCAAAAGGCACATTCCCACACAGTCTCTGGTCTGCACACCCCAAACTGGCAACCATACCAAAGCAATGCAATACAGACTGCAGCCCAGAGCCAAGAGCTGCCACCTCCAGTAACACTACACACCCCTATTAGACCCAATAGCAAAGACAATGCCAGCTACACCCAGCCTCCCCAGGCTGCCCTGTCCTCTCACCCAGTTCTAAAAGGTTTCAGCTCCTCATGCTCACAGCAAAAGCCTTCTCTTCCTAAGGACAGGAGCTGCACTAGAGCTACATCTGCTGGGAACAAAAGCCCAGTCCTGAACCCACCAGCTGAAGAGTTAATACCTCCCTGCAATCCATTTTTCCTTCCCCAAAGCAGCACCTGTGAACACCCCATCCCAAAGATAGAGATCAACTCACACAATGTACAATTTCTGGATACACAAGATTTTCTTCTCTCTGGGGACACCGGTACATAAACGTGCTGGGAACAGCCTAAATGACAAATTCTCCTTAGTTTTCTCCTCTCTCCACTGCTACTTTACCTGAATGTCTTTTGAGGCACACACACAAAAAAAAAAAAAAAAAAAATCACCCCAAACTGGTCTAACTCCCAGTGGCTTTAATGGAATAACTCCTCCAGACCACAGCCAGCTCACAAGGCAGCTGCTCTGAAAGCAGAAGCTGAATTTCACCTCCACACTATGGACAGTATCAGAGCCCTGATCCCTGCTGCCTGCCCTTGCTCTGGCTTTTCTCACTGCTGCTGGATTGTTTACCCCTGCTCACATAGCGAACTGAGGCCTTTCAAGTTGAAATGAATTAGATTAGAAATTAATTCTTTGATTTCTTATTGCTTTTTTTCCCCCTCAAAGGCAGCAATGGCATTTGCACTTCTCAGTGCCAACCAGCTACAGGTAAAGAACTGGGGAGCAGTGCTCATTAAAGCCAATTATAATTAGATTGACCTACTTCGGTGTAAAAATGCTTAGTGGAACTTCTCTCTGCAAGATGAGGTTCACACCTTTATGAATCTAAAACAGTCAAATCATATTTACTACCCAGGGAATCTTTCTGTCATGTTTATGTTACCACCAGCAGTGAGGCCAGCCCATAATCCATAGAGCACTAAAGCCAGGCTAGGCACATAACTCATTAAAAAGGGCAGGCTAAAGTATTTTGCATTTCTAGTGCACCTGGCATCTGCCTCTCTGGGGGCATTTTGTCAATATATAAATATGTACAAGCATGAAATCTACCTCCCTCCTCCTCCTCAGCTCCATTTGTCATGTTGGCTCAAGGGATGTATTTACTTGGTGCCAGAAAGCTACACAGGACTAGGAATCCTACAGTTGTTACTGAGTGGTAAAATCAGGCTTGATTTGGGTTAATAATTTGGAAACTGCCACAGAGCCATAAGCTTCAGTTCTCTCAATCACATTCTCTTTTCTTCAACCAGACTGACACTCAATAGGCAACGGGGGGATATTGAATCTGTCTCCGCTGCACAGTTTTTATTTTAATCATAAGTAAATGTCATCAGAACAATTTAAGGAAATTGGGAAATTAAAGAGGCTATATCCCTCAATTTCCTCAGAGTATAGAAGCTACTGATGCTGCTTGAAGTTCAGAAGAGAATTTCAAGGTCAGAGACACTGTGTTCCAGACACTTCCAAGGTCACACGAAAGGCAATGAGCTTTAAGATCAATATACACTCATTGCTGTCCTCACATAATTAGTGATTGAAAAAAGAACAGATGCCAGAAAAATGTACATAATCTTAAACCTCACTGAAGAAAAACAAATAAATAATAGAAAAATAGGACACGGTTTTATGACATATCAAATCAATCTACTGAAGTATTTGTGTGTTTGTGATCTTGACCAAGACATGCTTTGGACACAGCTAAAAGAAAATTGCTTGTTGCAAACAAAAATTAGTTTTTCAAACACTGACAAACTGGAAAGCAATATATTCTTCATCAACTGTAATAGTAGGGAACTTCATTTATATTGGATACTGCTGGAAAGAGTCAGGAGGCACAGGAAATAGCCAGGAAGCCCCAGAGAATTTATGCATGCTCCATAACTTGCTTTCAGGTTTGAGTTAGATAGGCTCAGGCTGGACTGACAAAACCTTATCTAAAAATCTAAGGTACATGACAAAGAAACACTTCACTTCCCAGACTTGCAAAACCAATTCTCTTTCTCCAAGGGGATAAAGGCATGGAAGGACAGTACCTGTGTCTGTGCTGGGAATTCACCTGCAACTTCCTGACACAGGACAACATCCTCCCCACATTCCTGGCCTGTTCTCTCCAACCCAGAAGTCTAAGAAGCACTTCCACACATCCCATTCAAGTACTGGGGATGCAGCACATCCCTCAGGGCCCAAGCACCCACCTTGCCCCCTTCATCTCAGCTCCAGTGGCCAGGGGCTATGCCAAGACACCACAAGGGACAGAGCAGTGATAGGACCAGCCATACGCAGGAAGCACCTTTACCCCCACCACAGATTAACCATCAGCCCTGGCACCAGAGGAATCCCAACCCTTCCAAAAAGGTTCCATTTCCCCCTCTCTCCATCTGCCACAGTCAATTCAAAAGCTACAGCAGCAAACGAGGAAGGTAAATACACAGAGCAAGGGATCAGCTGTCATACACCCGAAGGCTCAGCATGGCACTGTAAATATTGATGTAGCAATTCCAGCTTCCAATACTGTTATTCACAGACTCCTACTTCCTGAAGGTGTAACAGCAACATGAAACTCATCAGTGGATATGCATTTGTGGGCACATGTCCTATTTTGTAACGGAGATGACCAGCCTGAGAACAGAGCTAATTCTAACTCGTACCCTGCCAATGCAACCTGCTATTTTCAATTCTGGAAATTGGTTTATTATGAGAGTATATCTTTTTAATGAATGCATCAGAGTAATTCTACTGCAGTAGCACTTAAAAGTTTCCAGACAAGGACGAAGACATTATCATACTCGGCACTGTTCAGCAGACAGAGCCTCTCTCCAAAGGGATCCCAATCTAAGGGGGAGGAAAACCCACACTCCAAGGAAAGCCACACTTGTGGAGGGCTGTGGGCTTCGCAGAAAACCATCTTTGTCCAGGGGCACAACCATTTCCTCAATGATAGAGGTTAAAAGTCAGCTTACCTGTCTCTGTTTACAACACTTGTTTAGGGCAGTAACACATGCTGCTTGAACAATGGAAACAGACCCATCAGCTTCCTTGGAAAAGGATGAGGTATTTGTGTATCTCAAGATATTCAGAGGCACCAATGGAGGACTGTTCTCATGCCAGTCCACCCTGCTTTAGCACAACCTCTGCCCAATGCAGCACAGCTCCCTGAGTCTGGGAGCACAACCAGTTTACCCCCATGACTACAGCATGGGCAGCACACAACGGGTGCTCATGTCTTTGATGCCTCATGACCAGCAGTCATGATGGGCACTGTACATTCAAAGCAGTTTACATTTGCTAAAGAGGAGCCTCAACCATCCAGGCACATCCAGAGCAAGAGAATTTAATTATTTCCTTCAAATAAGCAACACACACAGAGGACTGAGCTGCCTCAGCTGCAATGTCCTTCAAGGCCCTGGCTGGGACTGGGATTCATCACTTGACATCAAACATCAGCAGCTCTGTGGACTCACATACAACTTGTACATTCAAATTCTGTCACTACAAATCTCCACCAAGTTGCCAAAAGCTAAATAATAAACCAAGGTGTTGTGTGACATTACAAGAGCAAAGGAAACGGGTACAAAACATCTTCCACCTACTTCCAATTCCTTAAATTTACCAGGCCAGATCCATGGCAGTGTAAATCAACAAAAGGTTTTAACTATGCAGATTTACAGCATATTAATATCTAAGGAACCAACACTTTATAGGGGGAAATGGAATTTAATTTATTTCTGAAGTGCCTCCTAAAATACAAGCAGAGGTACTTTGTTTCTCAGCAGAAACAAAACCTAATTTAGCAAACACTGATGTATGGTCACTGCACAATTCAAAAGGAACAAATATCAAATCATATACACTGACTTGCTCTCAGCAGCATCATCTATTGGTGATACATGGCTGTCTTGTCCTTAATGCAGTAGGCTGTGGTATTGTCATTTTCTTTAGTTATTGTTACTTTGGCACAAATGTTTCTATTTTGTGGTGTTCTAGCCCACTACGACACAGATAAATATAAAACACCCTTTCCCCAAGAGAACTGAAATCTGTATCCTGCAGTCACACCAACACATTCCATCCTAGATGAAAACAGCAAGGCCAAATCCTGCTCATACATCAGTAACTCCTCAGTTTTTCTATTTACAACACCATTCAGAGTGATTTACCTTCACTGCATGAAGTTCTTCAAACTGAGGCACTAAACCCCAGCCCAGGAACAGCACCCAAACGCTGACATCAGTTTTCAGCATCCCCTGCGAGCACATCTGGAGGCAGTGATGAGTAAAGCTCAAGGATAGAGACACAGAACTGGCAAACTGGGTGCAGAAGTGCCCCAGCTTCTTTTGTGTGATGACACACATGAAGCCACCAACCAGGCTCCTCCAGCTTCTCCAACTGGATACACGCCACCACACAGGATCAGCACCTCAGGTCCCCACTGAACACTGCTCATCACATGGAGCCACAAACCCTGGTCTGGCCTTGGAACAGGGCTGTCAGGAGCAGGCTGGGAAACACTCACAGCCAGCTCCTTCACACAGGGCTTTTCACAGCCCTCTCCCCAAAGCAACACACTAAAACCTCACCCCTTGTACTCAACAACTCATCTTTGAAAGCTTTCTTAAAAATCCACCACTATTTGATCTGCCATCTGAACAGGAACAAGATTAATTTTCCTAATGTTTACTGTTTTGAATCATTTATCAGCAGCTAATTACACTTCCGTACATAGTAGTATTATAAATTACAAGTAATCACAAACACTAAGTGGCTTACCAGTAGCCTAGCTGTGACTGCCTTGTTCACACAATTTAAGTGCACAAACAGGGGAAGCACCTTCACACTTCATAAATCTAAGTCTTGTTTCCCTAAGTATTCACCTTTTCATAGTTTTAACTTAACCTACAGTCTTATATCAAAGACTTCTGGGTAATAAATAATGCAGACACATTCCATTAACCATAACTTTTAATCAAAAGCCAGGGGATCCAAGCACATCATCAAGAGAATGATTTACATCTCAGATAGCCAGTGCCTTTTTCTCTCTGAACACCCAGAGTGATAAACTGAAGAACAGGAGGGCAAAGAACATGCATTTTATCTGAATCCAGCTCATGCCACTACTGCCAAGTCCAGAAAGAATTACAACACCCACCTCAAATCAAAAGCAGTATGTGAATTTTCAGCAGGATGGCACAATACTGTGATACTGCAAATCAAACCCATCACTCCTGCAACCAACTTAGTCACCTCCAGTTCTCCAGAGAGAGACATTATTTCCCTTCCATTCCAACAGTCTTTCACTCCCACTCTGTCATCACTTTCTGTCCCTTTCAGTGCTGCCCAGGCTTTTAGACTGTTATTGCAGAGATCTGTTATATTTAGGCATTGTTCCAACGTTAGCATAACAATTCAATTTTAAGGGCTTCCCAAGAAGAAAGGAGCAGGAAAGATGATTGTGGGGTGAAGATGCTGCATTGATGTATTCAGTTTCTCTCCACACATGCCCTCCCCTCCTTCTCCCAACCAAAAATAATTGTCATGGAAAATAATGCAAGTTTCCTACATGTTTTGGATTTCTAGTCACATCACTGACCTTGGAGTTCCCCAGCAAAAGCTCAAACTAAGCCACCTACAGCTGGAAGTGACAAGTGCTTGCTCAGAAGAGGAAAGGGAAGTCTGAACTTGCAACTGCCACTGCATCACCCTCACACACTGCTCAGTGATCACATAATCCTTCCACCATATCTTGGAAAGGTCACAGACATTCTTCATAGGAGGAAAAACCTGGACAAAAGCATCACAGCTCTCTCCACTGCCTTAACATCTGGCCCAGACTCAGCCTGTTATTACTTCAGACCATGGCCTGTTCCCCCACCTACACTGGAATCCAGGAACAGTTTATTCTCCCAAGCCATCTCCTCCTGAGACAGGTGGTCTTCAACCTGCAGCTCATAACACCTGTGAGCATCTGTGAAAGGCAAGACAGGAAAATATCCTCACATCTAGTCTTTCAAGCTCTCTAGAAATGCAAGAAGCACCTAAAGGCACCTAACACTGCAATTAGAGGTCAGCAGATCCAGAAGTGAAATGAGTAAGTGAACCCAACCTTTTCAGTTCTTCCTTGTTCAGTGATGTTTGTGATTCCCCTAGCGAGGTTCTGGACCCTCCCTGGCTGTTTATACCTGTCTTGAAGTGGACAGTCAAAGCCTGGACTGAGCACTACAGCTGAGCTGCCCAAATTGAACACTGCCTCGTCCTTATGGCTGCCACCCCATCAGCACATTCCCTCCTCTATGCCAAGCTGACCTTCTCCTTTGAAGAAGGCTTCTTCTGCCTTATTGGCTTTGTATTTCGTGACCAAACGTCAGAAGAGCACATACTGGCAGCATCAAGGTGAAAGGCATCTGACACGCCACGGAGAAAAACATCCAATTTCAGGTAACATCAAAAGCCATCGCAGGACAAGACTTGAAATCCCAAGAACATGACACTGCACATATGTCCCGTCTTACAGCTGCACTGCAGTCCCCTGACATGCACAGAGGCCAGAGACTTCAGCTGCCTGAACGTAATGCCTCATTTGGTTAAGCTAGAGATCGCCTAAGTGAGGACACGGGTTGTAACAGCAGCTGCCAGATCTTCCCTCCAGGCTGAAGTCCTCTGCTCTAAACAGAGGGAGAGAGGGAGGGTAGCATGGCACGCTGACCTGACACAGGCTGTCCTCTGCCAGTTTGCTCCATCCCTACTCTGGAATGACCTGAAAACACAAGGGATGGACATCAGCCTTCAGGACCCGCATCTAAATTATTTTAAAACAACAAACCCAAACCAACAGGACAACCAAAGACAACTGCTGTCAGAGGGAGGGCCCAACACCACACCACCTCTTGTGTAGATGCTAAGAACTTGAGCTCTCCTGCAGCAAATACCACAGCACCACTCTTGTGGTGTTATCCAAGAGTCAGCACCATGCCTCACTGGCTCTGCCCAGGCATGTGCTGTCTCTCTCCCAAGCCCCCCTGCAGATTTACACACCGCTTGACCAAGCTGAGCAGTCAGAGCAAGCTAGAAACAGGACAAGCATTTCAAAGCAGAAACTTGCACAGAACGAGAGGAAAGGGAGCTGGATTCCCTCCTATTTGACTGTTAGGGAGGCAGGAAGGCTTAAGGATTAATAATAGAAGATATTAAAAAGTAACTCCAGAGTTATTTTAATAAGCATCTAGAAAATCCCTTCTAACACATGCTTTTGAATCTAAGCAGTACCAGAGTCAATATTAGAGAAGTCTGTGTTCATCAAGACACATTAATGAATATATATTTTCCTGACTATTCACACCAGTGACTTAAATACTACATTTTATTCACAGTAACTCACATTAGCAAGCTGGAGACAGAGGGGTGTGTAGTGCTTCATACACCTCCAGCTTCAGCATGACAGAACACTGCAAACCCATGTAACAATGAAACTTTTGCTTGACCATTACTGATGAGGAATTTAAATTCCTACATTACTAATCAGTCTGCAACACAAGGTTCTCTGTATCCTTTCACCATGTTTCTTGTACACACGGTGACAAAGCCTACATTGGCTGCTCCACCTGGAAGGCTCCTGAAAACACACACAGAGGGAACAAGCAGAGAAATAGGCTCTGCCTGATCTATGGCAAAGAGATTGTTTCCACACTCTACTGACCTAGAGAGACCAGGCTTAGCCAAGCAAGCAGAGTTTATTAATGAAGAAACGTAGACAGAAAGAAAGCACATGAACCTTTTAATAATGAACAAGCCATAGGACTTGGGTCAGCAAAGCCAAGGGTACTGTAGCTCACACTGCTTGAAGCAGGGCTGTGCTCCATCTGCAAAGCTGCTCACGAAGATCCACCACACCAGCATTCCTCTGTAGCTGCCTGACACCAGAGGAAAGGACTCACGAGTAAGATTCCTCATGTAAATTTAAGATCTGTTTCTTCCTGCTCTGTCCCACAAACATGATGTAAATCCAAAGGCTACAACCACCTTGTGAGGTAGCAGGCAGGAGCTTTGCACTAACAATGCACTCAGAGCCATCAGCAAGGGAGACTCATCTGTCCACAAGCCATGTCCAAGATTTGTACGTCTGTTAGAGCCCAACACCCACTGCTGCCAGCTCTGTCCCACCAACCCAGCTTGTGCTGCTCTGGTCCCTCACTGCACCCTGTTCTAACTATGTGCACTGACAAAACTGACTAGCATTATTTCATAGTTGGACTCTATGATGCTTATGGGTCCCTTCCAACTCAGTATATTCCAGGATTCTATGATTTCATGTCCTTTGCACTAGGATGAAGGACATTCATTAATCCCTTGCACTCCACAGGTTGCTGTGACTCACCTTAACGGGGCTTTTAAGGAGCCTTGGCTGAAGTAACTCCTGCATTAAGATTCTGAAAACCCCAATCAAACAAAAAGCCTCCAAGCTGAATACCCTAGGAAGAGGTAAGACCTTTAAAGACTTTAAAAACAAATTTAGCAGCCACAGCTGCCTATGCTTTAGGCATACTCTCAGGTTCTTCCTGCTAAGACAAGCAGACCCATTCCCTAGGGCAGATGTTATGTATTTTCAGTGCAGCCCTCCTGTTACTGCAGCAGGGTGTTACACACAGCAGTGAAGTTACAGTGCACAGAACTTATTCACACGCACACAGCTTACCCCACCTCAAGAACAAGGCAGTGTGACTGGGCTGAAAGACTAAAGAAAAAGGTTTCAAAGCCCCACACACCATTTATAAAGGTTTAGCTACCAGGCAACTCTCAGCTTGTCTGATTTTCACAGGGCAGTGGCAGAAAGCTGGCTGTAGGTATTCAAGGAAGCCTGAAGGTCAAGAAATTAAGAACAAGGCTTTGCAAGCCTCATGAAAAGAGGCTCCAGTATCTTTCATCACAAATTACCATTCTAACCAGCGCTCTGACAGCCAGCGGCTCCATCCCCAATGCCGGGTTCGCTGAGATGCAGTGACGTTGCTAGGCAGAGTTGCTAGGCAAAGGCACACATTCAACAGCTCAACCACGGCTTCATTACAGGGCAGCCGTGGCAAAAAAAGGAAGGGAAGGAAAAAACCCACCTTGGTTTTAGAAAAATACTCAGAAATCTCTCTAAACGTTAAGCAGCTAGTTAACCGAGCTGGGCAGTATCGCAGACAAGCCAGCTCTCTACTGTGTGGTGTCACTAAGAGTCATGACTAGTTTTCTTCCTTCACAATATTCATGCCTCTGATACTGAGCGACATCATCATTTGGGGGTTTCTGCTGAACTGTGGCCATTGCAGGATGTCCTGGGAAGTGGCCTGGAAGAGGCAGCCAAGGACACAAAGGAAGGGACCTCCCCAGACCAGAGCAAGCCAGTGGCACTGGTAGCAAGGAGCCTTACACACACAATTCAAACCTGAATTTTCGTCTCAGGCCTCTTAGCAGCAGGGCTCAGATGAGCCCACCAGTAACATTTTAAGCAAAGCCAGAGGCTGCAGGTGTTCCACACATCTCCAGGACACAGGATGTGGCCTCTTCTTTCCAGCACTAGAAACAGGAACAGACACACACTCATCCATCTGCTTGGAATCAAGTCTTTTATCTAGATGACACAGTATGAGCCACCTCCAGGACCAGGACAGGATGCTGCTTAAACACCAGTAACTGAAGACTCAGAACAAAGATCAGAGCCACAATGAGTCATTAATACAAAGAGCAGATAAACAAACAAGCATCTGGAGAAATAATCAGTCAGGGGGTCTATCATTGTCTGACAGGCTGCTCACCACTCACCTGCAACAGATCTTAACCAGAATATTCCAGAGTACATCACCCAGATCCACTTAAAAGTGCAGTTTATTCTTGTAACACCTGCTGGAATGTGGAGAAGAGTTTCTGTGCTGAGAGAAGGGAGATTCACAGCTTTACCAGGCAATATTCCTGCCATTCAGCATATGGAAGCAAAAGCATATGCAAACAGGTACAAACACGGGCTTACAGAACACCACGCTCCCTGGACCAGTCAAATACAGCAACACAAAAGCCTATTAAGCAACTGGGAGTTCCACAGCCATGCAGCTTGCACTGTTAGAGGTCACCGTGGGGTGTCCTTTGCTGTCTGGTCATTAGGGATGCAACCCCCTGAAAACCACTCCCAGATCTGTGAGAAAAAAGACCCCAGACTCATTTATGACAAGTTACTGGGATGAATGCAGAAGTCAGCATACTGAGAAGCACCAGCCATGGCAGAGTCAGACACACTTCTGCTCCTCCCATTTCAAGGCAGCACTGGTGCTAGCATACCTCAGACAGGCTGCAAAGACACCAAGATCAGAGTCTCAGGGGTTGGAAGGGACCTTGACAGATCATTGGGTCCAACCCCCTGCCAAAGCAGGGTCCCTAGGACATCCAGACAGGTCTGGAATATCTCCAAACAAGGAGACTCCATATCCCTCAGGCAGCATGAGTGAAGTTCTATTCAAATAGAAAAGACCACGCTTGGGTTTATCAGTGAACAGCCCTCACCACACCACTGAGTGACCTTGGACAACTCCTGCTTCACTTCCCCACGAACCCCACTGCTGGCACACGGGGCCTGTTCTCACTTTGTACCCAACAGACTTACTGGGTGCATCAACCACATGTTTAACACTGATCTTTTCTGACAGCACCTTCAAGCAATGCCTGTTGTGATCACTAATACCCCTGTTCACAGCTCAACATTTTTCACACCAAATGGGATTTCAGGAAACAGAAGAGGCACAAGAGTCTTAGCGAGGAAGGCTGCTCTGGCTCTGCTTCCAGCATACCACACCACACACGAGACCTTCAGGTGTTACTGTGGGACTGGTTCAGACAGGTCAGACAAGATGCAAAACCAGCAACTGAGGGCAAACATTCACAAGTCCAGCTTGTGAGTTTTCTGAGCCTTAAACATGCTGACAGACAGCTGGGCCTGTGCTCAAAGTCTCAGCAAATAAGATGTTGAGTGTTCTTTGCCAGTTCAGGTCTCGAGTTTGTTTCCTGTAACTGCACTCACTATTGCAGTCGTTAGTTAGAAAGATGCAGCAAGTGGCTACAAATTGGACTGTAAAGCACATCCAGGGACATGAGTTCAGGTGCATGAATGCAGAGATAAAATGTTAAAGACTCAGGTTAGCACACAGTGTGTCCTTCCAGGCAGGGCAATCACACCCCATAATCCCATTTATAAACACATTCACTTTCCTCTCCTGTACTTCACCAGGAAGATCTGCATTTGAGCCTTCCCGCTCTGATGCTTATAAACATGATTCTAAAGATGCAGCAAGTGGCTACAAATTGGACTGTAAAGCACATCCAGGGACATGAGTTCAGGTGCATGAATGCAGAGATAAAATGTTAAAGACTCAGGTTAGCACACAGTGTGTCCTTCCAGGCAGGGCAATCACACCCCATAATCCCATTTATAAACACATTCACTTTCCTCTCCTGTACTTCACCAGGAAGATCTGCATTTGAGCCTTCCCGCTCTGATGCTTATAAACATGATTCTAATTCCCAAGCTAAAATTAATTCATGATCAGTTTCCACCCATTTGTTTTCATACCAACACTTTCTGGTAGGTTAAACAGTCCTTCTCCCTGTTTTGTTTTCACCTGGCCTTGATGTAGTTATAGAGAAGAATTAGATTCCCTTGCAAACCTGTTTGTAAGAGTAGATAAACCCCATGCTTCCACTCTAACATTTACCCACCGTTCCTCTGATCACCCCCTGCCAACCTCAACCTGTTTCAGTGTAATTCTCCCTGTGCAAAGGGCAGCAGACCACTCCAATCCTTCCAATCAAGGCTCCTCAATACGTTATGAAATATTCTATCAACTCTCTTCTCATCTCTGCTGGAAAAATCCACTGGAGTTGCCAACACACATCCTAAAGCTTGTGATTCATAATGCAAAAAATTCAGTTTTCTGATTGCTCTTAGTGGAACTAGATTTCATGAGTTACGTTTAAACTAAACACTATGCGACCTTCACAGTCCTAACAAGCTTAAGCAATCAGGTTTCCTAAAGCTTGCAACAATTGTGCCCCTCATTAATGACCTGAAAAGTTCACAGCTGCATAATTCCCAATGAAACCGGGAACCCTGCACAGACCATCCGCTGTTTGGAACCATTTGCTCCACTCAGAGAAGTAACAGTTATCCCAATATTCAGCCAGAACAGCCTCTTCTCAAGGGATGCAATTTTCTCCCTTCAAAACTTTCTCTTTCAAAATTGTCTCTTAATCAATTTTGACTGCTCCCTTAGCACCACGACTCTTCAACATAGCCATTGTCAGCATAATAACACCAAGCACTTATATAGCTATTTCCATCTTCAAAGCACTTCACAAGCATTAACCAATTAATGCATATTCTGTCTCCAGTGTGAGCAGCATCCTCCCTGGGTTTTCCCTGTGACTTCCCAGCTTTCCAGCTGCCCCAATATCCTTTAACTGAACCTCACCATCAGGCTCCTTGGGAGTGTTTCTGCATTGCATTTCAAAACAATGCCCAAGTGCTGCATCCTCCTGTGGCTTTGCAATACACCACACAAACCTTCACACTTCCTAGCTGAAACCAAGGCTGAGCCTAAGCAAACCCAGTTTAAGACATGGTTAAGGTACTAACCTCACACTTGGTTTGATGCTGGGCTCATGGCAAGGCATCAAAGTCGTCAAGCAGTTCCTTTGCTCAAGATTTCAAACACCAAAATAAATCCACCTAAGGGCCACAAGTCCCTTCTCACGAGGAACTTAAATGGACCAGATTTACAGACTTTTTTTTATTATAACCTAAGAAGTGCAGACAGATGCCTTGTAGCCTTTACAAATACACCTGAGTTTCTTTGCAGCTAACATATCCTCTTATAAAACCCCACTGGGCAAGTATACACTTATTTAGGCATCTAAACATCCTTGCAAATCTTGCCCCAGGAGCCTGAGACTCAATGAAAACGTTCAGGATGATTCAAAAGCTTCTTAAAATTTTACTCTTATTTTCTCTCTGCATCTGTAAAATGAACATAGTGAAGATTTAATGGTTCCCCACCAGTCCAGACATCCATAAAAAGGACACAGGGCAAGTGTGGGTTTCTGCTACATCTGTGATTCCCAATATCTGAATTTTGGGAAGCTTTATCTGTCAAGTTTTGTGCTTCACCTGGCTGTTTATCTCAACTCATGACAAAGGAAATCTGAGGAAAGAGAAGCTGATTTGAAACATGTTTGTACAAACCCCTCCATGCAACTGGACACTGCTCATAAGCAGCATTTTTAGTCAGTCTCATTTACCCTGTGCTAATTATTATCTCAAAAATAAATTTTTCAATTTGTATTTCAATTATTTCCCTAAAAGAATATTTGCATTTAAATGGCTTATCTGTTGCACTCAAACACACTCGTTTTCATCTTGGGTGTTAGGACTCCTTTATCTCAAAAAATGTGTAGGAAAGGTGAAATAAGGTTCAAGGTGAAATCCATCCCTCAAATCACAGCAAAGGCCTAATTTAAAGATTTCCTCACAATAAATTTTCATTGTTAGCCTCTCTTCCCCCGTTCCCAAATCCATATCACCAGGAAAAGACTTATAAGTGGCAGCAATTTCATTTGCCATTATTAGTTATGAAGCTGTGTGTCCATCTGTAAAGTTCAATGCTCCCTCAAGGCCAGTGAGTATGGAACTTGCTCCAAGAGGCATCTTTGACCCAGCCACAAATCTCATCTTGCTAGTAATTTAGAAGACCTCAGTCCCTGAAATTCTTACCATTTCATCATGACACTGATAGATGAGAGCTAAGAGCTTAAACAGAACACTACAGTGGGCATCACAGAATCACAAGGCTGGAAAAGACCTTTAAAATCATCAATATGGATATATTCTTCCTCAGAAATAAGTTTGCAGGGTTGCAAGTGGTTCTCTCCCCTCCACACCATGCTTATGTTTCTAGCTTGTATCTATAAATACCAGAGTAACCCGGGTATTTCATGCAGTTGAAGCACAGAAGTTCCCCAAAGTCTCTATATACTCCTGGTAGTCACAAAAGGCCCACCATCCCTTTCTAGTACCTAGAAGGGCTCCAAACAGGAGACACACAGAAGTTCTGTAGAAAACAACACACAAGAACCAACTTCAAATAGAACTCCACTTATGAGAAGCTCTTCACTCTCCTACCACAATTCTGTCACCTATAGAGAAATGTAATGTGCATTTCTGAGTGCTTTGAGATCTTCCAACAAAACATTCTGCCAGGCATTTGTATTACACTAGCTTGTGCTTGTATTATCGTATTTGAATTACAAAAAAAAAGAGAGGCAAACAGAAGACAATTTCTCCTGGGAATTTTTGTTAGGATATAAATCCAATTTTTACTTCATTCTGTTAACAGCACTTTCACATTCACTTCCTTTAAGTATTGCTGCACTTGATATTTATTGCCTATTGCCTACTTGTCACCTTGAGCAATGAATGAAAGTCACCAGAAGTTGCTGGTACACAAAAGCCTACAATTCACTTCACCCAATGGGACAATAAAAAACCCAAACATAAAACCCCCCAACAAAACCCACTAGGTGCCCTATGCAATAAATAACTATAAAAGGTTTCTAGCATTATCTGTAGAAGGTGAAGCATTTCAATTGTATCAGAATTTTCAGACCCTTTCAACATTAGTTTCACACACACAACAGCAAAAACCAAGTTCTTGACTGAACACTATCAGCTCTGTTCTAACACTACACATCCCTCTGTCCAAACATCATCTTGGCAACTGATGGATGCTCTGGTACTGCAAAACCAGACCTATTTTTATCCTATTGATCCCGTTTACAAAAATTCTCATGCCAGGTACCAATCTACCACAACCTGTATACAAGTATCCCCCCTACCTGCAGTGGATCCATCTACTCATATGCTAAGTCCAAGTCATTTCCATACAGTTTCTGTATCCTGGGACCTCCATCCATGTATAACTAACGAAACCCCTCAGAACTCATATCCATTAAGATTATATCATGCTATTTGGGTTTTCTTTCACCACCCCCATTTATTTAAAACCTCATTTTCACCCTCAGACATATTCTATTTAATCTTAGTTTTCAATCCCAAAAGCAGATCAATACCTTTCTTCTTCAATCTACACAGCTCTCAATCAAAGAGTTAACAAGGGGTAAATGGAATCGATTTGTAGGTTCAAATTGGGTACTTTTTGTGAAAAGTCTCATTTGCTAACTGCACTCATGGAAAAGGGGGGAACAAACCACCCCATAACAGCCATCCATGCTAGATTCATGGGCACATTTATTCTGTAGTTTAAGCCTGTCACAGCACTTCATAGGAACAAATGACAGACCCTATCATAAAACATTGTTTTCTGGAGCACTTAATATCCAGTGAAATTAACTTGCTCTTCCTAAGATGGCTTTGAACTGCTGCAGCTGTTTATGGAGAGGTGGGAAGAGCATGGGCCTCAGTTATCCTACATCTTCAGTCTTGCCAAGGTGAAGAAACCAGCACCATATGTGCTACTAAAGGAAGATACCCTGGTGTATGAGACACCCATGTCAAAGTATGAGATGATCTATCTTCATGATGAAGATCCAAAAGCTTCACTCAATGCCACAATGATTTCTCTGTGCTATAGCTCTAGACCTTAACCAAGACACTGCCTGCAGCATGGAGACTATTCCACACACTGGTCCATCAGCCTAACTGAACCTGAAACATCTGTTTTTAATGTATTTTTCTTAAAACACCCTACCAAAGAACAGCAACTCCAATCCAGTTGTTCTGCCATCCCTGAGGAGCCAGTCCATTTGCACAGCAGGGCAGCCCAGCCTACAGAAAGGGAACTGGAGCCCTCGAGAGGGAGCAACTCTGCAAGGGGTGGCACAGAAGCAGCACGTGGTTCCCCCTTGATCACTTCACAACTGCTGCCTTTGGAGGGCATCTTAAGCCCTAGATTAGAAATCAAGCCCCAACATCATCAGAGACAAATCCCCTATTCTTCATATTCTTACTATCTCAGCAGGTGGCCTTTATTTTAATATTAACACAGTCCTTTTTTAAGTCATGCTTGACTTCAATGAGATAATGCCAGGACAGCTGCTGACAGATGTCCAGTGCCCACAATCAGTGCCTAACCTCTCCCAATGAAGACAAAGCAACAATAGAGGGATATAAACAATATGCTGCACGATGCAAGTGGCATCTTTAAAAACAGCATCAGCTTTGGAAAAGCACCAGGCTTCATTATCCTTCTGAAGGAGGAGATTTCCTTTCTGGGAGGAAATATATTTTTCTTGGTATTATTATTCAGTGTATCAAATGGGAAATGAACCCTGAATCGTGCCTTTGTTACAGAAGAAATGAGTTTCCATTTTCTGTACTCCAACTTGGCTTTAACCACTCACGAGTATCTGTAACGAAGGACCAGATCCTCCTCTGCCCTGCAGCCATGAGAAGAGGGAGGAAGCCTGCTGAGGATAAGGAACTACAGAAACATGGAGGAGGCAGGGCTGGGAACAGAGACCCAGAGCATCTTCACATTTTCAATCCACAAGACCAGCTTTACTGCAAGATGCTCCAATTGCCAGTTAGCACTATTTGCTTCAGCTAGGACAGGGTGGAAGAGTCCTTCCAGGCACGTAGGTCTCAGGAGTTTAGGAACACACAGAGGTAGGAAAGGCAGAGCACTAAGTGTGTGAGGCATTACACACCAGCACCACACTCCCCACAGTTCTGCAGCAAGCTTTCTACAAGTAAAAAGCCAAGTGGGACATTAAGGAGATCCACTCATCCAGCTTTTCCTCCACCTCAGGCCTTCTGGCTCCAAAAAGCAGTGACATGGATGTCATAAAAAAATAAAATTAAACTCTGTTTACACTAGTTTAACTAAAAAGCCAACTGCTAAGCAGCTGGTAACAGGCACCATTAATCAGGAAACAAGTTTTCTATCTGATCTCTGCCATCCTTGGCACATTCATCTTCGTAACACATCACCAGTGTTTGCCCCTCCAGGCAGAAAGCTGAAGCTCACACATTTAAGCAACTCCTTCAAGCCAACAAGTCTGCAGCAGGTTAAAACCTGAAGATCCAGACTCTCCTCTCTGCCAAGGCCCTGCTTTTGCTAAAGACCAGTATCCAACTCCCTGATGCTTCTGGCAAATTCTGAACCTGCTACACATCTCCCACCTTCCCATCTCTACTGGGGGATGCTACGTTTCCAAAGGCTGTGCTGCAGTCTTTGGTAAGAGGCACAAATGTGGATCTAAGCACAAACCCCATGCAAGTGATACAGCATAAATTACTGAAGGAGCTGAACCAACTGTGCAAATACTTGCTGGAACAGAAACTGCATTTGATTATTTCTCCTGACTTTTTCGCCATGAATACTTTGCTACTTGGAGTTCCCTAGCAGACAGACAACTTTCACCTCAATGTCATTCACAATTAATCCCAAATTGTACATGAAATGGTTGAATTCACTTCATGCAATCAAGGGAGACAACCAAGAGCATAAAACTTGTGTAGCTAATCAACCTTGTGCAATTTTTATCTGCTGAAAGCTTTTCACAAACACCCTAAGATCTCTCTGCAGAATAAATCTGTAAATCACTTTAGGATTTCACAAACTCTACTTATCCCCATTTTACAGATGGGGAAGTGAAACAATGACAAAGGCTCACATCCTCAAGGATATTTAAGTACCACAGCCATGGAAAGAAGCAAGAACTGGCTTTAATGACTTAGGCAAGTCAAGACAGAGAGCATGCAAGTCACAGGAGAGCACTGAACCAGAAAACCCCCAGTTGTGGTTAATTCTCTAGCTGTGATTAACTCTTCTTCCTCAGCTATTTCAGTACTTCTTGCACTTTCTAGTACAACCAGCTCTCTGCACAGATGGGGTTGGGATCACCAGGCTGTGACCATGGTTTGGTGAAAGGGCCTGTTGGTCTGCATCTCCCTGAACTGATAACTGAGAAGCAGCTAAAATCTTTACACTGGAAGAAGTGGAGGTGGCACTAAGGCAGATGGATGAAACCCAAATAAAGCCATTTCATTAGGACAGAATAGACTTAACATTCCAGAGAGCTAGTGCAAGCCAGAGGCCAGGAGAGCCAATCTTCTCTTTCTTTTGTTTTAAAATGTTCTGAAAGACACCTTTATTTGATATTCATTGTTGTTTTATCTGCCTTGAAATGGGAACTGCAGACATTTTGATAAATGGATTGAGAAATTGTTCTGTTTCAGTGTAACTACTGTAAAATGCCTTCACATCTGTACTGCAGATACAGCTCAGTCCTCATCTGCAGGGAGAAAGCGCCTCGAAAACATCTCTGGGAAGCAACAGCGTGGCATTTCTGTGCCACTGCTCAGCACAGAGTAACACACAGGAGAGACTAGAATCTGTTCCTTGCTCTGCTAGCAACCTGCTGCATGACCTTGGGCAAGCCCTGCTGCATCTGGCTCTGCCTACCTTCCCTGCACTCAGAGGGAAACATCTCTGGCCCCAAACTGGTTCTGCCCAGCAGCTTCTCTTACAGGGCCAGTAAAGAAGCAGGAGCAGCACCACCTCCTTACATGGAGACAAGGAAAAAAAATTGCCAGCAAGGTATAGGATGCTGCTAATCTCCTCCTGATTAGAGATGGATAGAAGGAGCTGCCTGCCAATGTCCCCAAGAGTTCCAAGGAAGATAGATACCAGTGAAAGCATCTCTTGAACCCCAGGAGTTCCTAAGACAGGTGCCAGTGAGGGTTGAGGTACCAGGTGTTTGCAAGCACTTGACTGCAGCTCCAGCCTACAAGTCCTGCACAGCACCACTCTTACCCAGGCCACTCTGATGTGCAGTATAAAGCTGGTTTCTGGTGGAACTATGTTCCTTTTCTCACGTACTGTCCTTAGACAAACCTGGGTAAAGCAGCAGACTTCCAGCAGAGAGCCCCTCTGTCATGGCCTCCACAATCCTCCAACCCCAAAAATTATACTCAATACTCATTGATTGGATTGTACACTCTCCCAGGCAAGGGCTGCCTAGAGCTGCCTGTTTACACCACTCTAGACACATAAGGACCGCTGCATATGAAACTACTGAGAACACCGCTCTAAGCACACTAATACAGATCTTTCTTCAGGTCCCTTTCCCCTTCCTTCAACTCTAAATACCTGCTTCCCCCAAACCTAGGCCACCCGTTCATTTTCAAGTAGGTTTTTGTAGTCAGTAATGGGGAAGGATTTTTATTTTTTAAATTACTGCCCTATCACACATCTCCCTGGCAACCACAGCTCCAACCAGACCTCAGTCTTGCAACTTCTCCTCTTCCAGTGAAAGTCTCAGATCATCACATCTCCTTACTCCAACAAGGACTCTGACCTCTTGGAAATTACCAGCACCAGCAAGACTGACAGCCCCCAGTTCTCTTCCCATCCAGCAGACACACTGGTATGCACACACAAAAAACAGACAGACGGTTTATTACTACAGTGGTAAGTCTGTACCTCACCTGGAGAGAGAATGACTGCAGCCATCACTGCAAGGGGCTGGGCCAGGGAACACACCTGATACTGGGGAGAAAGAACCAATGCTGTACAAGTCATGGTGAAGTCACATTAAAAAGGGGGGCAAAAAATCCCAACCACCCTCTTTTCCACTTTCATGCATCCCTACATATAAGCTCCCTGCAGATACTGTCTCCATTCTGGCTAGCTGTGTCCATGGCAGCAGCAAAGAGACTGAAACAGAGTTAATTTGATTTCTTTAATCAATGGGATTTTCCCAATTACACATTAACCACTATCAGATCAGCCTGCCCCTGCATAGCATGGCAGAAGCACATCTATTTTGCAGATTACTGCACTGCATCATGTTTATTGCAAGCAAAGTACATCCATTTCCATAATTCTAGTGCACTTCACTCCTCCAGAAGCATTGTGTATACACAGAAACTGGGGGTGCTACTATCACTTTTTTTTAATCTTAGCATCCTGGTTTTCTTGGGAAGCCACACAAGTGCCTGCTCCTCCAAGCAGACACTCACACACACCACAGGAGGCCTCACAAATAACCTGAGTTGCATCAAAAGCACAAGAAGCAGCTTCCTGCTCCTTTGCCAAGAATTAGGCAACAAAATAGAAGGGATCTTGTGGTTATGGGTGAGAGCAGCGTGGTTGCTGCTCTGCTGCCAGTTCTCCATATGACCTTGTGCACATCGGTCAGTGAAACGAGTTGCTGCCACCCAAAAGGCAGGTCCCTGGGCAGCCCCAGGGCAGAGCCCCCCATCTCTCTCCCTTGGGGTACAGGGAACACCACAGCAGCAGGAGAACACGCTGGAAAACGGCTCATACATGGCTTCTGTGGGATGATGCTGGACAGGCAACAGGAGTATTTTACCCACCACCACCACAGCCCCCTCAACCTGTATCAGTGGTAAATGCAGAGTCAGAGTGTTTTATGAGCAAAGTCCTTTAATTCTCTGTTTGCCTGTACTGTAAGAGAGGTCAGATGTGTTGGATGGTATCATACAGCCCTCACTGGCTGGACCTATGCTGTACTATCCAGACTGTAATACTCAGTAACAAGTATTAAGTGCAGAGTTCTCAATAAGAATATTGAAGGGAAACATTTCAATAAGCAGCAATATACAGACCATTAAAACACCAAACTAGACTATGAAACCCCAGTTAACAGTCAAGATTGAGGAGGTCATCTCTGCTCCTATCACTGTTTTCAGTGGAGCAAAAAGTCTTACCTGGTTTTAAATCCCATTAACACCTGACACTGTTAACCTTCCCATCATTCACCTGCACCCACCAAGGCTGCATTTGGATATTAGAGCCAACAAGTCATTACAATACCTCTGACACTTTTGGCTGCTGCATGTGTCAAATGGACAACTCAATGCTGGACTTCCCAATTCAAACAATCTTTGTTATTCAGCCATTTCTTCTTTTGTAGCCCTTGAAAGTAAAGTCTTGTCTCTCCTCTTCCATTTGGGTTTCCCCACTTTCCATTGGGCAAAAGACTAATTCAGATTATATTCACAGTATTTCTGAACCTCCCAGTGCATGGAAACATGGAGGACAGTAGAGCAGTACCAGTTAAAATCCACTCAGCTTAACATAGCTCTGTTAAAACTGCAGTAAAGCCTATGAAAAATTATTGCAGCCCTACATCTCACAAAACTTTTGATAAAAACAGAGTTGGAAAGATTTCTCTTGTAATAGTATGGGCAGAGGTATCCATCACAGTTTTCTCCTGAGAAGAGCTATACCAGCTATACCCACACAATACACCTCTTCACTATGCACCGAGGTGAAAGCAAACGTTCCAAGGCTTTGCTGCACAGTCCTAAGAACAGATTTAAATCTAAATCCATTACGGGCTGGCCAGAGACCTACTCATCCTCTCCAGCTCTACAGAGGGTCCTTCTGTCAGGCCAGCGCAGGGCTCAGCTGCACATGACAGAAGCAGCAGTGAGACTCACCCTTCAGCCCACTCTCCCCAAGGGCTGTACTACAAAGGCTGGATGCTACTATCAGCATCACAGAGGATCCTGCCTGACCTTCCCCCAAACCTAGCTAACCCTCAACATCATCATCACAATTTCCCCTGGTCAAGATCCATGCCAAATTTCAGTAGGCTTTGGGGGGGCCTCAGCAGGAACAGACACAGCTGTGAAATCTGGCATTTCACAAACAAGTGGCCTCTCAGGAGCCAGACCAAGGCAGCAAGCACCACACACTAACCCAGCAGTTGCAAATCCTGGGGCACAGGTGGAAGCGGTTGACAAACCGCCTGGGGCAGGAGGAAGAGGAGTATTCTTCACTTGTCCCTGAAAGGGGATTAATCAAGGCAGCCACTTCCACATAGGGAAGTCTATTCCTTGCAGCAGGGGTACTCCCCATCACCTGATAAACAGCTTGACTACACCCTGAACCCCAAAACACCCTATGAAAAAGCATATCTGCTGGGATCCATGGCAGACTGCCTGGCTCACAGTCCCAGCACCCATTTTGACAAGCGCCTTCTTTTGACAGAAGCTCCTAGACAACTGGAAGGCAGCCACTGAGGATCAGCTCAGCAGACATCCACCTCTGTACCAGTGCAGGCTGGCTCAGCTGGGAACCATCAGCCAGCTGAATACAAAATTTCCCTAGGAGGGATCTGACATGACAGAGGCTGAGTTCAGTGGCAAGGAAAGCTTGAGCTTAGATGTTCTTCAGCAGCACTGAGAGGCCATGACATAAAATATAAAAAGAAAAAAAAAAGTTAAGTCATTGACAAGCAACAAACAATTGTACAGCAGAGGAAAGGCTCCCTGCACCCCTAAGGATGAACTTGAACCAGTACAAAGACCAGGAAGCCAAAAGTGAGATTGCTTGCCTGCAGTGCCACAGCACAAACTGGGACTCAGACAGGCAGGGTTGAGTAGAGTCCCAGCCACCATGCAGCAGCCTTCCTAGCAAGCTCTTCCTAGCAAGGGCTACTCTTCCCCCACCCTTCCCTACCCATCATCATGGGTATGTACTCCATGGAGTAAAGTATACTATTGGATGTCCTTCCCTGAGCACTGACAGCCATGCACACCGGTGTGAAGAGAGAACAAAGCACATTCATTCACTATATTCCAGCCAAACCCAAGGGCTGCATGGCAGCCCAGCCTCACATGTACAGGCACATGGCAAGGGAAGGATCAGGTCCTATTCCCATCCACCTGCATTACTCCACTGCCAAGTGCTGAAAAGCAGCAGATGAGATGACATCTCTCCCCCGGTCAGGGAGGCAGGTACAGCAATGCCCTCTGCGTTCCCAACCTCCCTGAAGACCAAGAAGCCAGCCTGATCCTAAGCAGAAAGAGCTGCACCCTCTCAACATCTGCACCCTCTAACTGCATTCAGTGAATTACTCCTTTCCAATAACAAAAGCAATAGCAAGGCATACGATGAGTACATGGAATCGTTCAATCCATTTAGCACTGCTATACCCGCTGCTTCAGCGCTGATAAGAGAACTCCGATCGAAACAATATGCTCAGCTATTGCCATCAAATACTGTCATTTCATCATATGCCACAATCAAATGTAATCAGGTTGGTGACTATTCACTTCCCTCCCTCCTACAGAAAAAAACCACATCTATGCAACACTTCAGAGAATTAGTATCTCCCACCCTTACCCCTTAAAAACACACTAGAATCACTGAGCATTTCACACTGAGGTCCCTTCCCTGGCAGAGTAAGTTCCCCCAAACCACTCTTCATCCCGTGGAGAGGTAAGGCAACAGAACAGAACCAAAGGATGATTTAATACATAACACATCGTAATTCATAAACACTCTCCAGAGGGGGAGTCTACCAAAAATATCTTCCCATCAAGAAAAATGAAAGTCACATTGGGTTTGAAGGGATTAGTTCATGTTTTGAGCCAGTGCATCTTTCCATAAGCCAATACAAAACAGGATGCTGACTACTAACACACGGTGTGCAAACACTGGCATCAAGACCCCCTTTGTAAGAGGCCTTCAAATGAAGCTGGGTATGTGTGTATCCATACACACCTGGCTAATAAACAGCCCAAATGCACCTTCTAGTGCCACTGTGTAGCTAATGACCCAGAAGGGAACAGAAAGGAATTCTGCTCCTGCTCCCACCTGCTCTGACAGTCAGAAATACCATTTCAGCATCACCACTCACACTGTGTCTCTGCCAGGCCACAAACGGATCACAATCAGCTCACAAAGACAAATCAGTGTCCTCTGCAAGCCTTAAACACCATCATAATCCTTACTGCACCCTTAAAACTGAAAGGGGAAACAATACAGATCACTTCCTCTCCCCTACTCCTCACATACAAACCTCAGCATACACAAAACACCACCTTCCCCTACAGCCCAGTCACTTCTTCACACAGCCCAGAGCTGCATCGTCTCACCATCAGATGCAGCAGCTGAAGGAAGCCTACACTTTGTGCCATTTTTTAGGGCGTTATTGGGCAACAGGACTACTGCCACGGCACAGCTGACGTGATGCCAGGAGGATTTCTTTCCCTCTTTAAGATGCCCAGAACTACTAACTAGTAGTTTTACATATACAGCTCTACTGCCACACTATGGGTACTCTTGGTTATTGCTACCTACACAAACCCTGGGAAGTGGCGAGGTTAGAACACAAGCCTCTTAGGAACTTTGTTCTGGAGAGGTTCAGGATTTGCTCAGCGAAGGTACTAGAAGTCCCAGGCCAGACTTCTTTATGGCATCAGACCCTAAAACCATCACGGGCTCTGCAAAGGGTGGGTCCATTCCCTCTGTACATGTTCACAGTGTTCTGGATATCTAGCAGTAAGCCACTGCTTTCAAAGTTGGTGTCTGGTTTGAACAAAAAGACTGTTACCAGGATGTCAGTGTGTTAAAAAACAAGGTCTAGGAAAGACAAGCTGTTGACCTGTGCCCATAGTTCTGATGTTTATTTCCATCTGAGGTCTAAAAAGCTTTTGCAGATCTGCTCACAAAGAAAAAATAACAGAGTAATGTCTGGGTGAAGGATCCAGAACAGCACTCTAAACGCAGAGAGAAGGGAGCCAGGGGCCTGAGAAGGAAGGGTTATATACTGAGCCAGCAGGTAGAGAGAAGCCTAGAAGATCTGGTATGAGAGCTTTGAGAAGAGAAAATGTGTAAGCCCCTTCTAGAGGAAGATACCTTACATATTTAGGTACCTCTGCATCGGTCTACTTGTATCAGACAAGCACAACAGAAGCTGCTGGAATGGTCTTTCTCTTGTGGACAGACCAAATGCTCCTAGTGGAAAAAAAGGGGAAAATATGCACTAAAATAAATACTCATCCTTAATTAGGGCTTGTAGGTTGTTTGAGTGGATTTATACCCTTCCCTAATAGATACTTCCAGTTTGCAAAACTCTCCAGGTCCACTGCAAGAGAACTCAGGAGGAGCTACTGATACCTATTCTGGATCTCCTTAGAGAAAACCTGCCTTACATAATAAAGCCAGCATTGCATTCCAGATAAAGTTTTCAAAACCAACAAAAACCCACCCCAAACAGAACTCAAGCAGCTTTCATACCCATCAACACACAAACACACATTCCTCTAGCCTAAGATACCGCAGACAAGACAAACGTTACTTGGAAACTCTTGGAAATCGGGGCACTGCACAGTGTTGAAGGAAGACACTGCCAAACACTCAGCTCTCCCACTCTTCCCCCTCCTACACACACATAAGGACAGTCCCTAAATATTTGCTGTTTACACCAGAAATAAATTTGGGTCCTTAGATATGTTTCTGCTACAAGGGCAGTTGCAGAAATTAGGGAGGAGACACAAGCAAACTCCCCCCAAATTCAAGTCTTTATGGACTTCAAAGAGAGGGGGGATTTTTTTTGGCCAGAAAAACCCTACATATTTCACCAAAAACATGATGCTGAGGCCAAAGAGCTCATACATAAGAGATAATCAACTTGAAAGACAGGAGGACTAAGAGAAAAACACTTCCATCTTCATGCAAGGCACCTTAAATCTATTTTATGGGCAAGCACCAGGGTAGCAAGATACTGAATTAAGATGCAAGGGAAAGACAGAGGGGGAACGGTGCTGGCATTTTTCACAGTCATCTTGCATACAATACAGCGACCACGCAGAAATGATGTGACCCACCAGAGATGGGGAAGGAGAGCAAATAAAGCCACCTTTTATTATGCCATCGCTTAAAAATTGTTGCTCCCATAGAATACAGATGGCAACTATCCTGGAACAAGGCGACAAAGGTCTGAATATCCTCCGGATTGAACGCCCCAGGGAAGCATGTGCTGACACACAAGTGCATGCACACACACGCAGAGTGTCACCGTCCCCGTGTCCCCCCCCTTCCCAAAGGATTAACAGTGGTCCTTTGATCTATGGAGCAGGAAGAAAAATGCTCCTAAAGTTGCCAGCTTTCTCCATTACACTTACCAGTCACCGAGACAGCCAGCAGCCCCACGGAGAGCAGCAGCACCCGGCTCCAGGAGCTCACTTCCACCGTCATGAGAGCAAAGATCCCCAGTTTCCCCCAGATCCTTCCAAAGCCGCAGCTGCATCCCGGCTTGTCCCATCCCAAGGAAGGTTGCATGTCAAAGGGCAGCAGGAACGGGGCGTGCTGGGGGTTGGCGGTTGGTGATGTGGGTTTTCCCCCCTTTTTCTTCCCCTTTGCGATTGGGATAGTCCTCGGCTCGGCTGGATGAAGAGGAGAAAGGAAAAGAGGAGGAAGGGGGGGGAAAAGCAGGTCAGGCTTGTGATTATATTTTTTTATTTTTTAATTATTTTTTTTTCCAGCCCAGGAAGGCAAAAAAAAAAAAAATCCCACCGCATGGAAAGGCTCTGAGCTTCTGCAGCTGGAATGAACCAAGTGTGGCAGCAGCTCGGGGAGAGGAGAGGCAGGGAACGGCGAAGAGGGCTGGCTCGTCCCTCCCGGTGCCTGTCTCCGAGCCAGCTCCTCGGCATTACCAGCACACACTCCCCAGGGATATTATACTTTTTTTATTAGCCAGTTGATTAATCGTTCCCATATCTTTATTCTCCTCTTCGCTAAATGCTGGGGAGGGGAAGAGGGCACGGCTGGCGTGGTGAGGGGGCTGCTCTGCAGCCACCCAACAGCTCCTGCCTCAGTTTTGCATCCCCAAACCCATCACCAATCCTCCCACCGGCACCCGCCCCACCACAACCAACAAACCACAAATGATGCTTTAGCCTTGTATTTATTTTTAACACACACTACAGGTTTCTGGTAGAAGAGTAAGTCCCCCCAGCCCCCCATTTTGCCCGGAGCACAGCATGGTATGCCTATGTACATACACACACAGGCAGCAGCTCTGCTATGAAGACATCTGCCAGAGCAATGCAGCCTCCTCCCGGCGCGCCCCCACCCCTTCTCCTGCCTCTGTAAACAACTTGATGGTATCGACACAATTTTTGTGATGAAGCAAATTTTGTTACAAAAACACGAGACCACAAATGAGCACCCCCCCCTCCTTCCCTTCCCCCCTCCCAGTCTGCGACTTGTCCTCACGGCATGGATCCCAGCAGCAGAGCAATACCCCGACACTGGGAGAACTGGTTCAGGAAAAGGTACCCCTGGAGGTGGGAAAGGCTGTACTGGCTGTGCCCCCTCTCCAGCCCACAGGCATGATGGGCTGGAGCGCTGCTGGCCCTTCGCAGGGCTGGGGAGAGGGGTTTTTCCCACCACCCTTTTCTTTCCCCACATCTCAGTACATTTGTCCCTGTAGCCGCATGCAAGATGGGGAAAAACGCAGTCTGTTAAAGCCACATTCAGGAACTTCATTATCTTGGTAATGATGCTCAGATCTATGGACAAGAAAAATAACTCGAACATGACACCAAAGCTTAAAAAAAAAAACTCCAAAAAACACCCTCGGATATCCTCCCCCCTTCCCAGCAAGAACCTGCTTCAGTGAATCCCTGTGGCTTTGACAGACAAGGAGCAGCCCCTCTCCCAAAAAGCACCGGTCTCGCCTGCGGAGAACGGGGTGTTTACCAGAGCCAAATCCCCCCCTCCACCTCCAGCCCTCCCCGCCCCGCTTGTTCCACGGCCATCGCCAGCCCCTCGCTCCCCAGGGGGGCTCCGAGACGAGACGAGGGGGCCGGCGGAGCCCCAGCGCCCGCGGCGGGTTGGGGCCAGGATCGGGACCGAGCCCCCGCCGCTCCGGCAGCCCCCGGGCTCGCCCAGCCAAAGCGGGTGGCTCAACTCGCCACCCATCCCCCTGCCTCGGTGGTTTGCATTTGCTGCAGTTTCTTGCTGCAAACCCCCCTTTCTTCAGCCTTGTTCCGGTTGCCTTGAATGAGCTTATTTGACAGCTAAAAAACAAATTATATCGAGGGCTTGCAAATCTGTCCCTCCACCCTCAAAATCAATCCTCTTTCTCACTCACTTTCCCTGTGTCCCCTCTGCATTTCAATCCTTCCACTGCCTACATTGTGAACCGATGCCAAGAGCCAAGGCAACCAGGGCTGTTACATGAAAGAGTTGCTTTATGTCTGTTTAAACTGCAGTGTCCTATTCAAATAGACCTTATTGTTCAAAGGCACGGATCCAAACAGAAAAAGGATCAGAGAACAGGATACCACACTTCACAGCTCCATACATTGGCTTTCCCTCATACAGCTTATTCACCTCGGAGTATCCCCCCATCCCAAAATCGCATTCAGCTGAAGATGTGACTTGGTTGCTGCACACAAGCAGGGTATAGGCTGAGCCAAAGTCAGCCAGCCCTGCATCAAAATCAATCTACAGGCATAATAAAGTCATTGAGGAGATACAATCCCACTTTATTCCTGTGTAATAAAATCATATCTATTTCAAATAGAAGGTTTCCTCCCAAGCAAGTTTCCTTCTCAAAATCAGTGAGTTTGAGGGTCTAACTCCAAAAAAGCAAAGAAACCATCAATATTGCATTTATTTGCTACATGGACAAGAGCGATGGATACAGCCGAGAGCATCACTGCAGCCACCAACTTTGATTGCAACCCTCCTCTAACAAGGAGGCATCTGCAGGTTGTGAGTAACAGCCCATTTCTAACCCCCAACCGCTCAACTTGGCTTCTCACCTTGCAAAAATTCCCTCTCTCCTGAAAGAGCAAACCCTGTGCTCAGTGTGAGCACCCACCGGGAGCCAAATCCTGCTCTGCACTGCCACCCGCAGTCAGAGCCCGGGCTGCAGCGAGCAGGCTCCAGCCTTCCCCGGCCTCCGCAGGCATTTAGCCCACTTCTTTATATTCCATTTATCACACAGTGCCTTACCCTCCCTGCCAAAACCAGGCTGATCTGTTTTGCCATTCCCCCCAAATAAAGTACCTAACAACGGTCACAGCATCCCCGAGTTCCAGTTTAATCCAGGGAGCCAAGAGCAATTCACAGGTATGAACAGAGTCTTCACAATACCTTCCAGACTCCCAACAAAAATCAAGGACTAATTAAACAGAGCAAGTGCCAAAGCCTGATTTTTCCCTCTAGGTTTGACACAAAGCCACATCCACAGAGCTGCTCTTTCTCTCTCCCTCCTGTCTCCTACATACATCACGCTCCAGAGAATGCAGACAGTACCCTGGCTCACAACTAAAACCACTCTGGGGATACAAGCAGCTCTGCAAGGCATTCATGCTGGGACCAGCATCGTGTTCCCAAAAATCTGAAGTGCCAATTAGTAATTTGGTATGGAAAAAACCCAAAACATCTTACTAAACACCACATAGCTTCCTTCATTTGTTCTCTTAACTACCTCTTCTCACTAGTGGGAGCAAATTTATGTGGGTACAACCATGAGTTAAGAGATAGGTGCAAATACTATCTCTGTTAGCAAGAAACTGCAGGCACTATTCAACTTCTACGACAGGAGAGTCCAAGTTCTGGATTATCTGAAAGGAGATAAGTACAGAGCCAAGATCATAGAGTACAGTGTAATGAGTTTGGTGGCAAAGAATTCCACACACAGCTGTTGCTTCTGAAGGTACAGCTCACATTTTAAAAAATACTTGGCCTTGTATTTTCACACCCAGATCAAGTTTTACATCCCAGCAGCCCAAGTGCCACAGAGGATGTGTAGAAGAAACAGTACCCAGAGCAAAATTCTGTAGCCTGTTGCTGAAAAACATGCAAGCTCCAAAACTGAGAACAAGGTCTTTTTCCATGGCAGAGGAAGGGCTTAGAGAGTGACTAAAGATATTCTCCACCCTCCATCAGAGGGGCACAAGTGCCACTGTGCTTCTGGAGATGTGGGCAAGTTAGAGAAGCAGGGATGCCACTCGTTCTCTTTGGGCTATTGCAGAATAAGACTAAGTGCTAAATCAGGGACAGCCCTTTTGTCTGCATTCCTTCCCTCACACAAGGCCTCTGCTTTTCATCACAAACCAGGGGAAACATGAGGAGCTAAGGGCAAGCGAAAAGACCAGAGGGACAGTCCTCTACATTCCGCAGGGCTCAGCTGCCTGCAGACAGATGAGAGGTGAGACAGTGCTCAGGCAGGGACCATGGAATGCTGAAGCCTGGAGTCTGTTCAGATATTTATGCCAGAGAACAGGCATAACTACAAGAAAGGACACAACACTGCCACTTCCATCCCTGCTGCTGGACACCCAGCAGTCATTGTCAGCTGTTAACCCTCCACAGGCCCCAGTTCCATGGTTGCCATGGTTCTTCACTAACAACACAAACCACCTTCCAGAAAGACCCCTTGTCAACACAGAGAGGCTGAACGATGCTCTTGGGTGGGAACAGTTTTTTCACCCCAGCAGAAACATCTGAAGGTCCATTCCCACTGGGACCTTTCCCTAGGAATATCTGGATCCACACCAACACTCCTCAGGACAGCTTGGATGAGACCTGCCACGAGATCTGGAAGCGTTTCCAACGGCTCTCTGAGGAGCTGCAGCCCCCATGGCTAGTGTCACCCCAGCAACATGCTCTCTGCTCCGACCTGGCAGGGACCCTTCAAAGGGTCAGCACCAGCTTCCAGAGCAAGTAAGTGACCTTTAAGTGTTCCCAAGCTCTAGGGTAAAAGGCCTCTGCTTTCCTTCCTACACCTTTTCTCAACCAAGACTTCTTTAACAGGTTGAAATGAAAGCCCAGGGCACAGGGTACATTGATTGCTGTCTGACAGCCTCCTAATGAGGCAAATTTATCCCACTTTTCACTATAGCCAATTTTCTTTGGGAAAAAAAAAAAAAAAAAAAAAAAGAGTGTGTGTCCCATGAAATCTGACTACTTCAAATTCTGAAGCACCATAAGCAGCTGCTGCATTCGCTTCCCCACAACATTTAAAGAAAAACAACCACACACACATCAAAATATTTACAGGAAGAAGTGAAAGCAGCATTCAAAGGAGCAAAATCGAAAATTAAAGTGTTATAAGGAAGCAACTGTAAACAGCTGATCTTTACAAAGAAAAGCTGGATTTAGCATAGAAAAATTTATGCCAAATCATGTTTCACAGGACAAATAACGGTAAGAGGGAAGCACGCTCTTCAGATTAATGGGATAATATTGACTGTACGCTCCTACACCAGGAAAAGTAAAATTTCTAAATCCAGCTAACAATCAGCACCCATTAGTACACATCCACTTTACACCCAAACAAGTCATCACACAAACCTGGCCTGTCTGGTGTGGTTTGGAAACCACACAAACAGTTATTTCGTCTTTAAAAAGAGTAACTGAGGAAGCAGATAACTGAGGAATTGCACCTCAGTCCCAGCTCCTTTCCTTTCTCATCAATATCCTAGAGTCACAATCTGCAGGGTCTCCAGATTTAATGCAGGAAGGTTGAAGCCAGGTAAATCATGAATAACCAGTGAAGCCCATGGGGTTGCCTGTCATGGTTGGTGAAGTGACACACCTGAAATATCCTTGCAATTAGCACACACTCAGCCACAGGTTTTGGTCCTGCCAGTTGCTAAAAAGATTTAAGAAAGATGACATTCTACAAACCAGACAAGAAATGTGACCTACCAACAGCCTTAACTGCATCCTTTAAAAACACATTTAGCTCTTAAACAACTAGAGGGCTGGTCTGTGGCAAGAAGTCTACTGCAACAAGACCAACATGACTTCTAGCCCCCTCAACCTGCAGGTATCTTGAAGCTTGTGCAACTGGGCAGAGGCAGCTGATCAGGAGAGTTTTCACCTTGCTGCTTTAAGTATTTTGGGAATTTTCCTGTTATACTATCTTAGTATTTTACCATGCATTTTAGGACCCTGTGATGGAAGCAGTGGCTGAGACAACCACAAGGACCTGAGACAAACTCAGCAGCTTTAGTTTAGACAAAACTAAAGACAGTGAAGCGCAGTGGCTACTTGGCTATCCTTGGGTTCAGAATAATGATCTACTCACTGTTCATCCGAGTTGAATCACCTCTGGCAACTCACCTGCTATTTCTCTCAGCAACACTTCCCTTAATTAGCTAGCAGGCTCTTCAGGATAGAAGTGCCCTCTGCACACACACTCATGCAGCAGAGTATGTTGATCATCAGTTCCTCAAACACCCCAGAGTCACCAAACCTTCCACCAATAGTAAAACTGAAGTGCTAAAACCCAAACTACTGTACAGAACTGCTTTAAAATGGAAGCAATCCAAGAGAGACAGCCCTAGGTCAGGTTTCCACCTTCCAGGTAGTAACTTCCATACCACCCTACCTTGGCCACCTCTGTTACTCCTGAAAGACTTATAGAAAGACAGATTAAGAAAAATCTTTCTACATATACTAACTGTCAGAGGTGTTACCTCGTTCATTGGCTGCAGTAGCATCAGCAGCCAAAGATTATACTGCATGACCTTGCTCAATTTAGCAATCCTTAATTATTTCAAAATATTGACTTATGCAAATTGCTACTATGCTCATTTTAAAATGTATCTGGAATCTTTTGAACAAACAAGAAGTTTCACCTTCCTGGTGTTGTTCTGGAGCATTTGGATACAGAAGAGCAAGTTCTGAGAACACCCACAGCAGGTGGTGACAAGCAGCTCTTTTGTTGAGGATGGCACTATGTACCAGCATAAAGGGGTTCATTATCATCCACAAGAAGAGGACAAAGCTTCATAGGCAAGCATCAGAGGTAGGAACATGGCAAGCTACAGTCACATCTTCCCACACACTCAAACACAGGACTCCTGTAAGCAAATATTTAAGTCCAAGGGAGACAAGCAGCATAGCTGGCACCTCAACACCAAGTCTTTCCAACTGTAGTCAAGGCACAATGCCAACAGGTTGTACAAAGCTGTAAGAGGGGACTCAAAGAATACAAGCTTTAAAGTACAAGATTTGAATAAGAAGTTGCAGAATTGGGGCTGCAGCCTGCAATGCCACCAGAACTCAACTGAAAAATGGGGTGAAAAGCATAATCCTTACTTTGAAACAGCCTAACAATTTTCTGTTTTCATAGCCAGTGTGAGTCTGCTAAGGGTTTTGTTAAAGAGAGAATCTATCTTCTTTAAAAACGGGGGAAGCAGCATCCTACTAATTAAAGTGATCCTATGATTAGAGCTAGGAAATTCTAAACCGTAACTCTATCTCATGTCAGCTGTTTATGAACCATATATGTACCCATACAGCGTATGCACAGACCATCAGTCTTCCCCTCAAGCCAAGAAGAGTAAATTGATAATACATTAAGTTATCCAACATACTTAGATATGAAAGAGCAACCTGGAATTTACATCTCAGTTTTGAGTAGGTACTCCCAATAGGCACTAATTGGTATTTTGAGCAGGTAACCATTATAGGCACTTAGGTGTGCCTTAGAAGAACAGAAAATTGCTCAGCTTTGACAGCAGTCCCACTGGAAGGTCCCAGAGGACTCCAGGGGTATCAAGGTGCTGTGTGATGCACCCTACAGATTAAACCAGCTGACAGTCTTCTCTCCCTATATGGAAGATGGTTAATGAGCTACAAATCCTACACCACCCAGCCCTGTTAACACCTTACAGGTGATAACCAAGATGACAGGTAAGTCCAAGGAGATTCAGGCCATCACCCTGCAAAGATTTAAAGATCTGCTGAGCCCAGTAGGTTGAAACCATGAAAGCTGGAGCCTGGAGAGCAAAGAAGATTACTCCCATTAGGGAACTGGGATGCAGGGCACACAATCCAGAAAACTCTTTTAGTGTCCAGAGTCATGAAGTTAAATTTACTCTCCCTGACAGGCCACATAAAAACCACCACAGGGTTCATCTGTGTAACTCAAGTAAAGCTTCCCCACTTTACCAACTATTGTAAGGATAACTTCACTAGGTATTAGAGCAGTTGGAAATCATGTGTCACAGGGAGATACTTTGTTTTGCCTTGGGGCCAGTGTAACCCACCTTAAAGCATGTTTAACGTTTGCACTCACTGCCAGCAAAGAATCATCTTGCTTGATACAAAACTTAGATTTTTATTTACGAACAACAACCCACGAATTTTTAGTGTACACTCTGTAAGCATTCTTTGTAGACCTACATTTCTGACATCCAACTCCAGTTATTCTTAGATAGATGCATTAACGAAGTTAAGATCATTTTTCCCCCTTTCATGTGGTTCTTTGGAGAACAGTGTCAAAGATGACATTTTAAACTGGTTAAGACTAAATACTTGAATCTTACGTAGAACAGCAATGAAACAGAAATGCAAGGTTTAGAAGGAGCAAAGAAAAGTAGCTTGAAAGTCCAACCTCCTTTAACACAGCTGTATTCCACTTTCTTGCAGCAACTACTTGCTGGAGGAACCAGGGGGCCTTGAAAGCATCTACAGAGCAGTGATTGGAACCAGAGAAAGGGAGATGAAATTAAGAGCTCTCTGTGATGCTCAGCTTTCTGCTAAACCCATTACAACACGGCTTCTGTGGTCAGCAAAACCCCACAAGAACTCTGAGGGGCTGGAAGGTGGCAGCGTGACAGGTGCTTGTGGCACAGAGGGCGCCAAGCTGCCAGTGCCGGTTCTAGTGAAACACCTAGACACTGCCAGAGGTGCAGGCACTGACACAATGGCCAAGGAGACACAGGTAGTGATGGAGTTCATGCAGAATGGCCTGTTCAGCTCTGCCAGGAGCAGTGCAGCCACATCAACAGCAGCAGAAAGTCAAGCTGCAGGACAGAAGCAGCTGCTCCCACCACCTGCCAAGATTTCCTCCAAAATGGATTCCAATGCAGTCACCAAGAGTCCAGGTATGGATCTGGTCTTTGAACATCAGCTGGGAGTCATGGGGAAACCAAGATATAAACCAGATGCTGTTGAAAAGCAGATGGCAGGAGCTAGTCAAGCATCACCACAACATTTACTCTACAGTGATGCCCTTTTGAACCTCATTAAGAGACTGAAAACTACTAAACATCCTTTTCATTCAAGAATTACCATTTTACATTAAGACACTGATATGTCTCTCCATTTTAACTAGCACCTACCCAGTGTCCTCCTCATGTTAAAACAGAGTAGACATAGGAAGGTCATACCACAGAAGCGTATTTATCTGGTCAGTATTTTCTAAAAGCCAGGGATTTTTTTGCTTGGGGCATTTTCAGTTGGGTTTTTTGGGGGGGGTTTGGTGGGGGTTTTGCTTTTGTAATATCATGATCTTGGGGTTCCCGGTGTGAGCCATTTAAAAGATCTTGATTTCCACAGAGTATTGACAGCTACATTCCTGGAGGCATCTTAGAATAGACAAAACCAGTGGTACATGTCCAGATCAACTGTTTACATTTCTGGACTAGATTTATCAGTCTGGAGACCTAAGACACAATCAACTTATTCTCTGTTGTAATTTTCTTATCTCAGAGAGTTCTGAACTTTGGGCAAAGGTTCTTGTTTTAGCCCTACAATTTCATTTGTTCTTATGGCTCAGGCAATTAGCTTTATTCCAGGTCCTGTGGGTCAGAGTTTAATGGCCCTACAAGTCAATTTGAACTGCTAATTGCCAAGTTTGGGTCACTGTGATGCAGAACCACAGCCTGCAAAGGTACAGGACATCTTAAACAGATTTTGCATACAGGCAAAGCATGCCCTCTTAATTGCAAATGTTCCACAGATTAATGAAGAGAATGCATGTCTATTGGTATCTCTAACCTTGTTTTGTTCTGCAGGAACTACTTCAACATCAGACAAAAACATTACATACAATGCAACTCCTTCAGGCTTTTCTGCTCCTTCAGTGACCATGGCACCAAGTCAGGCAGCGTGGCAGACTCTGAGCTTCCCTCCGTTTTCCATCTTCACCAAGTACTCTACACCAACCTTTCCACAGTTTCAGGTAACAAACCAGGGGGAAAAGAGAATAGAACACCCCAAGCCTCTAGTGACAGGCTCTGAGCATTACCTACTGCTATTTGCTTGCTGGTTTGTAGGGCAGAGTAAGAACCAGGTTGCTGTTCTACTACAGTAAGTGGCTTTGGGTAACAAGCAAAGCTTTATCAGCACATGTAATGCCATCCTCCAAGACGGAGAACTGGAAGTTTCCCTTTTCCTTTAAGCCAATGATTAGTTAGCACAACAGATTCCTACTTGGCATAGGATGAGGACACAGTCCATCCAGATCCCAGCAGACAGCAGAGAAGCAGAGTTTTTCCCCAGGCAGAATAGAGGAGAGCAGGCTCCTCTTCTGTCTCCCCAAGTCTGAGACTTGGGGTTGGACCCGATGATCTTTCAAGGTCCCTTCCAACCCCTACGATTCTGTGAGACCTTGAAACAGAGCACTTCTGCCCAGAGCTGAAGAATAAACTTACCTCTTCCTGGTTTGAGAACAAGAGTCCCTTAAAAACCCTTACACAAAAGGAATTAATAGACTAAAGTCAGACTGTTTTAAAAATCATACCTTACTTCTGTTTACCAGGGTCCCTATCAACAGAGAGCAAGGATCCCATACCTGCAAGCTCTGCACCCTCCCTTTGGATGCTACTTAAGACAGGTATATTGAAATGAGTATGAATTTGCTTTAATCTGCAGAACAGGGATGCTAAAGCACAATGCATCAGTCAGAGTGGTTTGTCATGTGCCAAGATTGACACTGGGGCCATTGCAAAAACAGATTTGGGGACAAGATGCTGAACTGGTGTAAGGTAATGCAGCTTGCTGGAGAGCTGTGTGCCACAAATAGCTCAGGAGCTGGCCTTAAGCCTCTAACTAAAAACATTTATTGCTTCTGCTCCCAGTTTTGCATAAAATTGGGAGGGACCTCTGTGTGTGTCAAAAAAAATCTCAGCAATTCCAGTTTCCATTTCTGGGCTTACTGCTCTGGTGGTACTCCCTGTCCCACTTTAAGTGTATGTTATTTCCTTTTCCTCCCCAGGTAGCTCCATACAGCCCACAGCAGATTTTCCCACAACCTTACACACCAATACTGGTATGGCCTGGTTATCCATACCAGCAGATGACCCCACCTGCACCACCCAGAACCATCCAGGATCTGTCAACAATGACAGGTGATGGGACCAAGTACCTCCTTCCCCATGGGTATGGCCATGCATATTTGCTTGTTGGGTTTCCCCCCCCCAAAAAAATTAGGTTTTTAGTTACTGACTAAATCTTTAGCTCTGTGCAGGTTTACTGTAACTGGGCTTCCCAGTTATATTCTCACCAAATTCCAAATCTGAACGAGATTTACTGCAAAGTCTAAATTCTAAAATGATTTTGATACAAAACCAGAGTAATTAGTTTTGGGTGAATGAACCTGGAAAACTGTGTTATAGGAGATGCCACCTACAACCTCCAATCAATATCTCAAAAAGTATAAACACTTTAACAACAAGGAAATTATTCAACAGGATAGAAACAACAATATTTTGACACCATCAGAATGAAATTAAAGGATTCATTGATACCTTTCTATAAAAACTGTAGTTAAAATCAACATATTCCAAGGGTCTGATAAAATAATCTCCAGAGATTCAAATTCTATATATCATCTTCTGTTAAATGCTTATGGGATAGACAAGAATAGCACATGCTTCCCCCTAGACCACCCCCCCAGAAACCATATCACACATTAAAGAAAGTGGATAAATGCTTTTAAAGAGCTTCATTATTACAAAGAAGTAGTAATTAGGAAGTTAGATGTAAACTCCTGATACCTGACTTCATTTTATTTTCTGTTTTCGGTGCAGTGCTACACCTGGAGGAGCCATGACAACTAACTTCAGCTACTTTTCCAGAAGACCTGTGTAAAATTTTAAGTGAATCCAGTTTTCCTATTCTAGTATTGACAGAAAAACATGCTTTAAGTCTTAGGGTCCTATAAGGACTTCATGTTTTCCCCAAAGTGAACATTTCCATCTAGAATAATCCCCTATGATTTATATGGTGAGAAACAGCTGCATGACAATTCATCTGAAATAATTTTTTTTAGGATGACAGAATAAGAAGGGGCTTTTTTTTTGTTTTGGAAGATGGAGACAAATAATAAAAATGTTTTATTTATGACAAATGTCTGAGCTGCGTAGAATTGAGTGCTGATGCAATAAAAGAGAGTTGATAGGAAAGAGTCTTGGCCACAAATTTCAGAGATAGTAACTTCAGTTGTGTATTTGAAGTGAGATTAAACACAAACACATTCAATAGCTGGGTGGTGCAGCTCCATGCATGACACATTCCTGTCTTATTACCTCAAACTCTAATGCTAATCTAGATGGTAATCTGACTTTATTATAGAAGATCAAATCATAAAGCTTATATGGAGAATCTTGTTAAACTGTATTCCCCTGGTTATTTAACTCTGGGGTTTTGAGGCATTAACTTCTGACTACAAACCTCCACCACTGCAAAACAGCATCTGCTTCCTCTGGAGCCTGCACCACTACTGCTGCAGCAGAGCAGCCAGGCTTCCTCCAGACAATGGCTGTGGCTCTCCATCTGCTTTATTTCAGCCACAGTTTGCTGGCTCAGGAGTAGAAGGGTGATTCGATGGGATTCTACAGCCTGCGCCATACGTGTCAGAACAGATTACCACAGAGGTCTCTCCCAACCTTAAAACCAAGGAATAAGGTCTCAGTCACAAAGATCTGACAGTTTGCAATCATCCAGCCCTGTGCCCAGGAGCAAGTCAGTCTGCTCCTCAATTCAAGGAGACAGTTACACTTTGCTTAAGAAGGATGTTGCACCCATACCTTAACTCTTCACACTGCTTAACAAAAGCCCAGGTATTTCACAAACAGGTCCTAAAAGTTGTAGAGCATCATTCATTCCTGGAGGAGCTGATGGGACCAAATACACTTTACCTCAGTAGGCAATCAGAGCACTTTGTCGAGAGGAGAGACTTCAACAGTGGCTCTTAATTCAGGCAAAGATGGAGCATCCTTCCATTCACTGAATTTTAGGCTTGGCCCCAGATACAAACACACCAGGGTTGTTTTTTTTTCCCCTCTCTTCCCAGTAAATAAAACTAATCTTGTAACTTGAACAGTTTTTAGCACTTCCTTCCCTTTAATCCTGTTTAATGTAAATAGTATGTATTAGTTGTGCAAACTTAGCTGAATTGAGTAAAGAATTCAGAGTATGTTTACTCTTGTAAGGTTGACAAACAATCTTACAGCAATTGATCCTTCAGGTGACATTTTGCACATTACAACTACTTCACTCCTCACTGTTCCTCTTCCCACACTACAGTGACATCCCTTTTGGGTTACTTCAGAAGGCTGAGGTGATCTGGGACAATTTCCAATAAGAAATTAATGCTTTGGCAAGACATGCCCACTTGCCCTCTATTCTCCACATACTGCTGCAGGCCAGAGTTTCCACAAACACTAATTAGATGAGCAACTAGGAACTTGTAGTGTTCCCCCAAAGCATTAACATTCTTCACTCTCCTTGCCTTGTGGCTAAGACAAGAGGTTCTGAAAGACTGTTAAAGCAATACCAAGGCAGCCAGAAGAAATCAAAGCCCATACACTGCTCATGAACTCCCTCCAGCATCACCAACCATGTTCTTACAGTTTCATAGCAGAGAAGACAAAAAGAGGGGCCACCAGAGACACCACCTCTGCCATTTCACCAACACTTGATTTGTTAGCAACAAGTAACCCAAACCAGACATTACACTATTGTACCACAATTAAGGCTTAGAAATCTGTGTGATCTCTTCAGAGAACTAAAGATTAGCCAGCAAAAATTAACTACCTCCATGGTCATTCCCTAGAATAATGAGGCTGCAGGATCATTAAGGCACAAGTGGTCTAAACCACAGCTGTATCCCTCAGTCAATAACATTGGCACACAAAGGCAGGGTGGCAGGGTTTTTCTACCCAAAATGCTTGCTGTCAGCTCAGGATTAAAGGTACCTAATGAAGATGCTTGTCGATATTTTTCTTTCTTCCCCATTATTCAACACGTGGCTGTGGGCCCCATGTAGAGCCACACAAGGTTTCCAGTTCCCTGAAGCCGTTGGCTCATGCTCAGAAATCCACCGTTCCAGCCTTCCACAACACACCTTTCCTAAACCCTAAAAGTCAAGAAAGCGAAATTATCCCTGGTTTACAAATGAAAAGCTGAATGCTGGGAAATGAGAGCTCAAGGATTTCATCCATCTGGTTTAAGGACACTACCTGCAGGGAGTCAATCACATTCTCAGGAATCTAGAGGGCACAAAATTCACAGAGACTTTCCTCTAGTCTTGACCCTTTTTGCAACTCCTTTCAGTGCCTCCTGTTGCTACTTGATGTCACATGCAGCTCCTTGGCCAAATCCTTATTTCTTTCCTATATCAATCCTGATGTTTTTCTGGGTTCCTCTTGCAACACACTCACCATATCCTCCATTAAGCCTGTTACAGGTTTCCTTTCAAATAGAATTTTACACAACAAAATTTACTAATTTTTTCAAAACTTAAACTTGCTTTAGCTGAAGTCAGATACGTTCTGCCCCAGTAAATTCCCATTTTCTTTAAGTAGAAGAGAAGCTTGGATTTTTCTGCTCTTAAATCCACTTGCTGTTTTTCTCCAATATTCCTAATGCAATTAGCATAACACGATAAAGGAATCATCAAGTCCTTTTCCATTTTTCTTCCTTTATAAAAGGACTGATGACAAACTGGGAATCAGAATCTGTATTGAATTACATTTGCCACAAAAGAGTTCATTAAGTAATAGTACGTAATAAAAATCATCTGTCAACTTGAAGGATAGACCAAATCCACTTAACGAAACAGCTGGTTATTTTCTGGAGCACTCTACAGCTCATAAACGGTCAATATGAGCAAGGAGAAAGACTGAGACAAAGGGAAACAAGGAACAGATATTCGCATGCTAAGCCACAGTTTAAAGGCTCACCTTCTGCACAGTTGTAGCATGACTGGAGATAAAACCTTGCCTGGTGAACCCTGATTGCCCCCTCGTTAGTGTGCTGGCAATGCTTGTTTGCCAGAAAAAGGATTATGAGGCTCAAGGCATGACAGACCAGGAGATGCTTCAACAGCTAGAGCATCAAGAGCTAGAAGCATCTAGCTTCAACAGGTAGAGCATCATCAGGCAACCTGACTGTCCCATGCCAACGTATCAAATGGTCCATGATGACAGTAGGAATGGGGTCACATCTCTGCTCCCAACTCTGTCACACAAGACTGAAGCTGCACTGCCACATCCCAGTGGGGAAGCAGCACTGCTCCCAGCCTCCCCAGCCAGGAAATTCAACCACAAAGGTGCTTCTGGCTTGCAAAGTTTATGCTCTCAGCAGCAACTCTGGGCAGGGAAAGCAGAAGGGTAAGTGCTAGTCCTTGGCTCTAACAGGCTCCTGACAGAAAATTTACCTCCCTTTCTACATTCAGCTCACTCACCAAATACTACAAACCCCCACACACTGTCTGCACTGCTTTGGCTCACGGGATTTGTTCTAAGATCCTTCAAGTCCCATAACATGCTACTTACAGTGAGAGTACCACAGATAACACTCAGTGCCACAAAGAGCGCTTGTTGGGAATAAAGGTCACCCGTGACATGACATCACTGTGAACCTCTGGTGCCCTTACTTGCATGTATTTAACACAACAGCCCCAAAGAGCAACCCTTCTTAAAAAGGGTCAGCTGCATTTTAATCCTGTTGACTCTTCACCATCATAGGGATTTATTACAAGACACATTCTTAGCCATCCTGTGCTTCCACATATCTACAGAAGTTCTGGGCAGCAGATTTATGTGGTGCTTTATTAGTCTTAGAAAAGAATGGCTGTAGCCCTACTCCATGCATAGGGGCTGTCATGGTGGAGTCCACCCAGCTGCATCTCTGATCCAGGCAGAACTTCAGAGCTTTACAAAACCCAGAATTATATGACAAACTCCTACCTGGATTATCATCAAGAGCTGCTTTTTTGAAGCAGTGCTCAGAAAAAAGGCCTATCCCAGATCAGCCTTATTGCTTTGAACCCAAATCCTCTTCACAAGCTGCATAGAGCTTCAGAGAACCGATGTACACAGATGAATACTGCTATAAGAAAAATGAACTTATTTCAGGACTCGTTAGAAAACTCATCAGAAACCCAGAGCCTAGTGAGCATGCTGACAGTTTCCCCTCCTTCCCTCTCTTTAGCCTCTGTCTCCTCAAAAGTGGATTTTAATAGTCTAAGCTTTCCTGAATTCCTTCAGAAATCTCAAGATTCACATTCAGTTTCTATTGAACCCAGTTCCTTACGGATGGGACGATACTGCAAACAGAAGCCTTGCAACAGGGGCTGTAAAAACTTCTTGCCTGTCTCCTCCTATTATTATACATAATCATATCAAAACACAACTCGCCTCTTCTACCCCATTGTCATCATCCCTCACTGTACAGGATGGAGCAATCTGGTTTTGCAATTTATATTACTTTACAGTGACTCTGAATCACTAAAGCATTTGTTTACATACACAACAACCAGCATTATTTTTAGCACACAAAACCACAACCAGCATTATCCAATTCTCTAGAACCACTGTGTTCTTTTCCTGCTACAACAGGTCAGAAGCCATTGAGTTACTGGCTTTAAACAGCAGGTTTTCCCCTATCAAATAAGCCCTCATATTGCCCTGATCAGATTCATAGGAATCCTCACTGAGTGGAGATCTAAGTTTTGCTGAAGATCTTCCCCATCTCAGCAGACATCAGTGGGAGCAGCAGACACCCAGCATTGCAGGATTACTTGGGAGATGGAACTACATTCTTCAGCAGGCATGCAACAGTGTTTCTCTCCCTCTCCTCCAGTCTTGCTACCACCGCAGTTTTTCCCCAAGTCTCTTAGTCCAGCTACCCAAAACAAACTCCTACAAAATCAGCTTGCATGGTTCCCAAGCCTATTAAACTTAAGATAATGTGGGGAGGAGGGGGGATTGATTGAATAGCTATTAATCAAAGGATGAGTTTTATTCTTGTGATGTCATAAACTGCAGAAATAGAGCTCAAGCAGTTTATTAAATTACAGGAATGCCAAGAGAAATAGATAGCTTTAATAATACATTTTTGCCTATCTGTTATATTTTATACATAGCTTGCAGAAGAGAATTAAAAAGTTTTCTACCCTATAAAATTGCCATTTAAAAAGGAAAAAAAAGCCAAAATAGATTCTGTCACTGATAGAGAGTATAATTATTCCAGGCTAAAAAGCTTACTCTTTTGCCAACGTGTGAGATTACCACAGTTCAGAGCTTATGGGAGAGGAGGGGGCCTCATTCCAAGGTGAGGAATGGGCTCTCAGCTCACAAGAACGGGTACATCACCTAGGAAAGCACAGCAAATGCACAGATGTCTCATGCAGACATGGCCTCATTAAGGCAGAACGTTCTCTGGCTGGTGTATCACCTGGCAGGCTGCACCCACCATGGCACCCAAGTCCAGTGGATGCTACTAGAGCAGCAGAGTATTGGGATGTGTACGGATCACACAGCAAATCACAGCTTAGCAGAGCTGCCTAAAGGAGCAGGGGGGGTTGGCCAGTAACCTCTGCTCTTCACCAAGACCTACCCACCCTAGGACATTGTTACTAGCACATCCAAGGCCAGGCAACTTGTGTAACACTGCTTGCACAAAGCATTGCTGCCCACTACTGACAAGCCTCTCTTCAGCAGGACAGCTGCCTTAGCTGCTTCAACTATTCCTACCTCAATTCACAGTTCAAGAAACATCCCCTCTACACAGTCCCAGGCCTAGCAAAATCCAGTACTACCTTGTACTCCTTTCACCCTACATACTTTCAATCTCCAAGACTTTTCTGTGCACACCCATCCCAGCTCCTAGAACCTGCAAATTAAGTGACACTATCTGGGTGGAAGAAAAACCTAAGAAGTGTTGATGAGCTGAGCTGCTTCCCTCTGGGAACAGGGCTCAAGAACACTCCCAGGGGATGTTGTGCTGTGGTATGTCTAGCATAACAAGTTAAAAAATGACATTTTGAACCCCTACCCTTAAGAACTGTCACCCTTTAAAAGTATTACAAGCAATACATCCTACACATTTCAGATTGCTGATTTATGCTGATGAACCAGAAGCCAGTTTCCACATCTTAAATTCCTTCAGTCTCTGCTGTCCTTTATATATTGCCCTCCAAACACTGTCTTGCAAAGACAGACATTGATAAGTACATTGTAGAATTAGAATCTCTTAGTAGGGAGCAGACTACATGAAGTCTAGATTTATCAATCTAACTGCAACTGCATAGGGGGTGCCTACGATATTTAAGAGGTAAATCCAGCTGACAGAACTCCATGGTTAGGGATAGCCCAAGGTTAGGAGAAACACACTTAGAAACACTTCCAACATGCTGGTATGTGAATTTAATCTTCTTTTCATATTCACCCCTCAGAAACATGCCCCTGTTAATCTTTCACAGATGCTTCTGCAACAGCAGGGCTTATCAGCACTGAAGTGTTGTATTGAACATGCACTCCTCTCTCACCTCTGAGAGCAGATTTGGTCTCCTGGGATGAGGGAAGTATCCAGCTGAGGAAGTGAGCAGCAGGAAGCCGTCTATATACATTTTAATTTTTCACACTGTGTTTTCCTTTTGGAGCACTCTGCTCTGGCATTCAGATTTACACACAGAATGTAAGGCTGGAAGGAAGCTACCAAAGGTCACTTAGTCCATCTCCTACCCTAAGGCAGGATCAACATTACATGAAGCATCTGCCTAGATGATGTATGTACAGCTAACATAGGCAGAGCCAATGCTACCTTGGGCAGAGAGACTGGAGAGGTGGTTTATTGCACATCTCAGTTATTCATCTTTACATGGCATGTTGTCTTTAACAAAAGGGAGACCAACTGTCCACCTAAGCATCCCTTCCCAAATATCTGCTGCCAACGTGTCTCATACAGTAACTCTCAAGACCAGCTTCTATAGTACCTGTGTCTCCCCACCTCGAGGTCTCACAGCCTGCCTGCTGCAGGACAGTTCCCCAACCTAAGCATACACCCCCCCAAACCTGCAGTTAGTTGAGGAGCACTAGCTTGGCTTTTCACAGGATATTTTGGTTGGTTTTTAATTGAAACAAGACTGGATAGCATGGTTAGATGTTTATGGCCACTGATTACAAAGCATTTCTCTCCAGAGCTCTTTAACGGAACAATCTCCATCCCTGCTAAAATTGCTCACGCACAGGTTTACTCCAGCAGCTCCCTGCAACACCTCTGAGTTCTAACACATTGTAAACAGATTGCAACAGACTGCATCACACCTTATGTAGCAGTAGGAGGCTGAAGGGCTGAGTATCTCTGCCTCTCCCCCGACCAGCTCATCGCATCATCCTGCTTGGTACAGGATCCACGCCTGCTCCAAGGCTTCCCTACCAGGGCCTGGAACTGAGAAATTGAAACACGTAGCATGAGAGACTGGCTCAGACTACTAGTCATTCCTGATGTATGTGAGCAAGAGCAAAGCACATCTGGACAGGCACAGTCGTCCAGGAGTGAAAAAACTTTCCAAGACTGTGTGACATCACCATAGGTGAAATGGTGAGCTCAGAAACACAGATCAACTGGCCTCACACTTGAGCCCCATGGTTGGTTTTTAAGCATTCCATATAATCCATTAACCAGTCCTTCCCAGTGGGCTGGTTCCACTGCTCATTTCTATGGGCTTAAAACTGAGATCCATGGGTGGGTGCACATCCCCACCTGAAGAAGATATCTTGCATATTGCCCAAGTCACTGATAAATGCCCACTTGCTGCTGTGGCAGTGCCTCACCATTTGTACACTACTGAATTAATCTTATTAGGAAGTATAATATTCAGAGCATTTGTTTCTTACTTCCTTTCATTTGTATAAATATGTTGCTCTGCCATGTTCTCTAATTGCTTAACATCTGTTAGAAGGAAGAGAAAATAAACACATTATGGCAAGAACAAACTGTAATACCCTTTTAAAAAAACGTAGAAATGTTTTATACAGTGGGTTGAGAAAAACAGGAATAGTAAAGCAAAAAAACCTGTCAATGCTGCCCAGCCTGTGGAGCAAGAAGTCTTTGTGATTGGTGCTGGGAGCATCCTGAGACAATTAAGTTCACTCAGTTTAATTTTCACTTTTGATTCAAGTGTTAATTGACTCCAAGCAGTATCTGGCCAAAACCTCAGACAGCTGAACACACAGGTCTGAAAGAAACATGTTCTGCTCAGCCTCTGCTAGCAGCATCCTGAGCAGACACTCGGGGTTCTGCATACAGGATCTCCTCAGGTCCCTGTGCCTGTACCATTTGTAAGCTGAATATTTAAGGGTAGGCTGCTGGTTTAGGGCTAATCAATGACATGGGCTTCACACACAGCCACTAACACCCCTGCCAATTCACGGTAAACGTGAGCAGCATCCACATCGTTCCACAAAAACTAGGGACAAGCAAGAGCTACAAACCCCTGAGTGAATCCTACAGCCACAAAGCATCAGGATGCTTCTGAATTCAGGGTTTGAGCTAGCCTGGAAGCTCAAGGCCAAAGCTTTCTCAAACAACTTATTAGTGAACCCCGCTAATAGAGACACAGCTTGTACCCATAAAAAGGAATCACAGTAACTGGCTGGATCCACCAGAAGCAACAGAATAGCTAGGGTGAGTCTTAATTCATTTCATTTTGCCTGCTCAAGAAATACTGCCACAATCTTTCCTTCCCTTCAGTCTGTATTTTACATCCTGTTTAAGAGAGGAAAACGACGCCTAATTTTATCTAAAATATTGTTCAGTCCCAAGGTGCAATCTGAACCTGCTGTACATCGCTCCTACACTTCAGTGTCATTCTGACAGAGCTGACAATGCAGCTGGGTTTTATTGCATGATTTCATGAATGACTATTAACCATAGGCACAGAGTCCTGTAAATTGCATTTCATTTTTGTGAGCTTTATTTTAAAATTACTTCTCCGCTCCTGCCATTCTTGGCCTTACTCTCAGAAGCATGCCAGTTATCAACTGGGGACTAAATTGTGTCCAAATGACAAATTTATTGACTTCTGTATTTTCCCCTCCATATTTTGTAAGCTGCAATCAAAGCATTCGCTGAGATAGAAGCATCTTGTAAAGAAACACGGGAAAATATGTATTGCTTCCAAAAGGTATTTCACCCAAAACGCTACTCATGGAGACCAACACTCCCTGGCAAAGAAAAGGAGGGTAACAGGCAAACAGCAGGGCTGGGTTAAGTCACACAGTGGCAGTTTTATACACTGCATCTCCCCACATTTTTCACACCATACATGAAACACATGCAGGCCCAGCATCCGTGATGGAATCAGGACAGTCACCTCCAACTCCAGGCAGCTGATGTGCCCTTTCCCTCCACTGAATACAGCCATGGGCAGATTCATTTCCCAGGGAGATGCCTCCCAGGAATACCCCTCCACTAACACTCCTGCTCTGGGACTCCTGTGCTCTCCGCATCAGGTTTCACACTCTCCCCCCAAATCGCTGATGCTCTTGGCCAAGGCAGGCAGGTTTTCTACACATTTATCCAGTACTTAACATAAGAAGGGTTTTTCTCAGGACTGAAACCTCCTGGTAATCATCTGGTATAAATTACTAACGATATCAGCAACACTGAAGATAAGGAATGGATATTCTAAATGCCCATAGATCTTCCAAGCAGCTATTTTTAAAGGTGTCATTATTAAACTACAAAACCAAGGGCCACTTGTATGGAGAAAAGCAGCAGGACAGGCAGCACTGGAGGAAGACCATCTACATTTTTCTGGCACTGTTTTGCAAATCCACAGAAAACAAACCAGGTTATTGCAGCAACCGATTGCATCAGGGAGATGTGGCTTGGTGGCCAGAAAGCCAACAGGAAGCAGAGCATCTTTCCTGGTACAGTTATAATTACCACAGCAAGATAAGACACAACCCCCCCAATATTGATTGGTGTCCTCAGCTACATGCAGCAATAAGCTAAATTTGGAGCAGCCCCACATAGTGCCCACAGAGTGGTGGGGGGAAAGCACAGCAGCCATGCTAAGGGCTATTGTGCAATTAGCACATGTTGTTGGGACAACTTAAGCTTCACAATCAAGCTGGGGCTGTTCTGCACTAACTCCAAGGGGTGGCACTAACTCCAAGGGGTGACACTCACCTCACATGTCTGACCAAGCTCAAGTCCATATTAAATACATCTCCAAAACAGAGGTTTATTGGACTGAAGGAGCACTATAACCACACAAATCTGATCAAGAAAGCATGATCTGCAACACAAGCTGCACTAACAAGAGCTACTGGGGTTAAATGAGAGAGGAAGAACTCCAAATTTATATTTAGACAAGTAAGTCTTGCCAGTTAGTTATGAAAGCGAATAAACTGCTGGAAATCACACTGCATACTTCCCCTCAGATTCTGTTCCCAGACATTTTACAATTAGATGAAACTGTTCTTCACTTGTTTGACCTTCACTCTCAGCTCAGTACACTCAAGTCACAACCATCACTACCTTTTGGCTGATGGGCACAATTTCATTTCTCCACCCTCACTGGAGAGATAACAAGATAATGAATACAAGCTGGGATTTCTCATGATCAAATCCATCATTTGCCTCCTGTGGCTATTTAAGCTTTCAGTTTGCTCTTTCCTGGTTATTTGCTCTAGAAACATGCCACCACTTAAAGTTTCGTGAGGAAGTGAACAAGAGATACTCGCTGCTTGATGAAGACAAGCCTGTGGAAGCATGACAAGTCTAGATAAAAGCAGTCCTTCCTCACTTCTGGCCAATCTATCAGTGTGTTCAGCTGCAGCTAAAGATGATGGACACTGTTCTGTTACACTGTAAGACAGGGACCACAATTGTCAGGAGCTCTCCCTTCACAGACCACACAGGCACCTTTAGTTCCCTGTTCCCATAACAGGGAGATGCTGACAGAGATGACTTGGGATGGTTTGAAGCCACCCAAGTTCTTTGCTGCTCAGCAGGTAAGCACAGGTTCACTGGCATGTCAATGCACTGCCAGAGCATGGTGACCAGTCGCCAAGGACTAAGAAAAAAGCTTCCTGTCCCCAACAGAGCAGTCTCTTTTTCTAAGGCCCATCTAATGGCAGCAAAACCCAACATATACACAATTGTTTTATCCAGAAATAAGATTTCAAACCTCCAGAAACCCAAGTGGCATAGATGCCAAGCCAGGAGCATCCTTAATTCACTAACTCTGGCAGAGAGAGAGACAGGAAAAAACCCCACCTAAACACACATTTGTTTTTCCCAGTGTATTAGCATTTCCTTCCTCTCTGCCCAGGACAGACCATCTGAGCAGAGGGGAGGCAGTGCTGTTTTGTTTTAATGAGCAAGAATTATTCTGCCTCTGCCTTGCAGGCACAGCTACAGGGTACAGCACAGCCCTGCCAGTCTGGTTCAGGGCTTTTTGGCAGGACAAGTTAATCCATGCCAAGAAGACTTTTATCACAGCATCAATAAAAAGCACATGCCTTGAGACTTCTGGACTCCTGAACAAGGGAGGATGCTTAGACTCCTCCTTGGAATATTAAAGAACAGTGCCTGGTGGGTACAGAGTTAACCTCTCCTCACACACACTCCCCAGTACCCACAGCACTGCCAGGCTGAAGACTTACTGGCCATCCTGGAAAACCTCCTCTAGCACTGGGACCCCTCAAACAGAGCTCAGTGTCATTCTGCTCACCAGGGAAGCTGCAGCTTGGCAGCACCATGTAACTCTGAACAGTCTTTTTCATGCCAAAGGACAAACTAATTCACACATGGAGTGATGGATGTAATCATCTCCCCTTTTAAAGCCCATTTCTATCCTTAATTGTATGCACACAAGGACCAGCTATTCCCTTGAGCACATCATTGATATTAATAACTTGCAAATACAGAAATAACCCTTTCCCTCCCTCTACCAAGGCAGACTTTTCACTCTTAGAAGTGGAGGCACCAACTGAGCTTATCTTTTTAGTATTTCTTGAAATCCAACTCAATGTTTGCTTTTCTTTCAAATTGGGGGGTTAGAGAGGCTTGAACATGAGTTTCTTTAAACCCATAATTAATAGAAAACACTCTGTGCCATAGAGGACAGGGAAGCAGCTCCCCAAACTCTACTTCTGAATGTGGGGAGATGAGCTCAACTCCAAGAAGTGTCAGAATTTGATTTGTAAAAGCCACTCAAATATTACAATTGTATCAAACAGGGGAAGCAGCTTTCAAATTATCCACAATATTTGTCCTATTTACACGCCTGGGGGAATATATTGTGTAATTCACCTTTCCTTTACAAATGGCCATGCACTACAGGGGAGGAGGAAAAAAAAAAAATGAAGCATGAAATACAAAACCTGCATTTGAGCTGAACCATTAAACAATAAAGGCAACACAGCTGGATCCAGTTAAGTGCTCTTAGACAGATTCAGAGTGCACCAGCCCAATTTAGAAGCTAGGGCTAAAGCACCCCCACACCCTCCCCCAAAACAACCCTTCAGGAAGGGAAAAGAATTTAGGGTAATAAAACAGGGCCAAATTCTCTTTGGGTAGGAAGAGCTGAAGGCACAAGGTGGAAAGCACTGAACAGTAACGATCTGCACCAGATTAGAAGTTAACTTTTGGCAACAGCAGAGGAGCAATTACAGGCAGGAATGTGGAGCCAGCTTTAGCTCTCATTTGTTCCTGTGGAAATACAGAGCAACTTCAGGGAAATTACTGGGCTAATGCTGAAGAAAAGCTCTAACAACAGCCCGCAGTGTTCTTCGGAGCCGAATCACAGGGAAACATACAGCCTAATTTTTCATTGCTGCTCTTTTACAGTCATTTACTAATTTGCACAGGCTCACAGGAAACCACTAAAATTGCTCCGCTGAAGATCTGCATTTCGGTTATCCTTTGTGTAGCTATGACAAACAGCAGCAAGTACATTTCCAATCATGCAAGCTGGGCAGTAGACAGCTTCTGCTGCCTGCGTTTCGTAGACTCCCAGCCTGGTCTGGGTTGGAAGGGACCCCAAGGGTCACAGAGCCCCAACCCCCTGCCACAGGCAGGGCCACCAACCCCCAGGCCTGGAACTACACAAGGTCACCCAGGGCCCCATCCAACCTGGCCTTGAACACCCCCAGGGATGGGGCACCCACCCCCTCTCTGTGCAGCCTGTTCCAGCCCCTCACCACACTCTCTGTACAGAACTTCCCCCTAATATCCCATCTAACCCTGCTCTCCTTTAGCCTTAATCCATTCCCTGTGCAAGCAGCAGAGCTGTCGTGGTAGGAAGGACAGATGTACACCTGAACAGAAGCTAGCAAAGGATCAGAAATATGGGGACAGCTTTGTTCTAGTCAGGAAGCATACTACACAACCACAACTTTAGGGAAATCTTTTTGCTAGTAGCCAAAAGCCTTAGCAGGGCTGAGAACCAGGCCACTTGGGAAGAGTCAGTGTGACCCACCTGCCTCCAGCTCCAGGGGAGTAGCAGCTTTTTCAGAGGCTGCAGACAAATGAAGGCCAGGAAAAAGCAGGTGTTTCTTCAGAGTCATTTCTATTTACTATAGCAGACACTGATTCAGTATGAAGGGAGGCTGTGAGGCCATTTGGATCAAATCTGGTGGGAAGGCAATTGGCTCAGCCACCTGGCACACTGGGAACAGGAGCAACCTCCGGCAAGCAGCCAAACTCTCAGCAGAACACATGGGGGGGATTTTGCTTGGGGATTTTTATTGCTAGCATGGATGGGACCAGGCTGACAAATGGAGAGAGGGAGGTTTACACAGATACATAATCCACGTGCTGTGGATATCGGTTGTTTCGATAGATTTTGGATGGCACAGAGCTCTTCATCTGTATCACTCCCCATTTGTGCACCTGCACAGGGAGTTGTACAGTCTTTGGCATCCCTCAGAAAAAGCTCCTGCTCAGGTCAGGCCTCCTTCCATCCCAGACTGCTAGTTGGAAAGACAGCTTGGCTATGCCATCGCTGTCCCCTTGTCCTGTGGCTAAGAGCAGGTCTGACCTGGAGCCATCCTGCTGGTACAAAGCAAGCCCAAGATGGGACAATCCCAGATAGCTACTGAGCCCAGAGCCACCCCAGGACTGCAGAGGCATAAAATGGGGTTTAATGACCTGAAGAACCAGGTGCATGTTTTTATAAAAGCATATTGCTCATCTGAATTAGATCCAAAACTCTTCAACCACTTTATATTTAAAAATGCAGCTTCCCATCCCTGTAGCAAATCGCATCGCCTGCCTCTTTGTACTGCCTGTTCTTGAAGGAGATCGGATATCAGCTATCAATTGCAGTAGCAAGCATCTAATTTGACTTTGGCAGCAAGATGACAGTGTCTTGAATGCTAAATTACATCTGCAAAAAGGTCAAACCCCATGGATACCTGAGCATTTACATAATTCAAACAGCTCATCATCAGTTGCCTCTTTTTTTATTTTTTTTTAAAGCTACTCCAAGGCAACGATTTTGATGTGACTTTCTGGAAAGTGACTTTTAGTGGGTAATGTTCTTGGGTTTGACCTTGTTTCTACAGTGTTAATTACCATCATTATCGACTGCTTGCATCTTCAGGAAAAAAAAGGCAATTAGTTGTAGGAATCAGCCCTCCCCTACAATCATTGTAATAAACCAGAACCCCCTGCCCCAGGTTGAATAGCATTCTGTAGGCTACCATCACCTCCCAGACCCTCCTTTCTTCATAGAACAGTTATTTAATAGACAGGTACATCAAGCAGGCCAGTTTCCTTCCTGGTGTACACAGATACAGAGTGGTGAAAGCCATGAGGGAGTAACGCTGCTGACTGGGCATCAGACAGAGTCCTCTCAGCAACACCACCAGTTTGCTGCACCACTTTGTATTCTAATGCAGGGAGGAGCATGATGAAAGGATTTCTGTCCCCTGCACTGCAAGGAGCAGAGGCAGGTCTTTCAGGTCCCATTCCCATCCATCTGATTTTCTGGATAACAAAGACCAGTCTGTGTCTCAGTTTCCCTTTCCTCCCCATGCCAGGAGCACAGGCTGAACACCTTGAGCACACAGTTCTAAGCCTACCTCATCACTGCTAACCTACTCAAGCTTTTCTTACAGTTTATATTTTGCAGATGAATTACAGCTTTGTAATTAATCTTCCTCCTTATAACTCTATATGTTAATTACCATGATTATTTCTGGTAATTCCATTTTATAAATGCTCCTAAAAGTGTGAAGAGCTGACTGCACTATCTGAAATGAAATCTCTACTCAGGAAATGCAATGAGGGAGCACAGAGCAGAGTCTTTAGAAACACAGATGAAGCTGTGTTGAGTGCCAAGCACTCTGTTCTTCACTGGACTCCTCCTGCCTCGTGGCTCCTTAGCCTAATTACCATCAGTCAGAGCAGGAGCATTTTGATCTTGCTTGCTCATAAGGCAGAGATCACTCACAGACAGACTATCCCCTCCCCTCAAGTCTCAAAAAAAATAGTTCACTCCAAGCAAATACATTCCTTGCTTGCTCAGGAAGGAAAGTTGAGACACACACCCCAAGTTCTAAACGCACCCTGCCATCAAGAAAACAAACCCATCACCCAGCTGCCCACCACCACTGCTTGTCAGGTTACCCAGTGCTAGTTCCAGCACCATCCAGCCACCTTCCATGGTCTGTCTTATTAGCCAGCTCACTACTTCCCTCCCAGCTTGTTTCTCCACCCAAACCCTGCCTCCTATCTGATTTTCAAGGGATGTGTTTGGTTTTTTCCTTGAGACCTGAAAGTATGATGAAAAGACATGTTTAGGGTTAATAAGTATCTCTATCAATAGATTATTCAATCAGTATGAATAACCATCACATCTCTCCCCACCCTTCTGACTGATGATAGCTAAATTACTTCTAAATATAGCCCTTAAAATCTGCATTAATCCTGTCTGCTCAAAAGCATTGGTTTTATTGACAGCATGAAGATATAAGCCAAGCACCTGCATGGAACACAAGCTTATAAAATAGGAAATAAGAGCAATCCAGATGAAATGCTACTTCTATTAACCTTGTCCTTTTGGTTTCGCTCCTTTGAAAGCCAAGACTACCACCAAATCATCATTTCATTGTGGACAGCTCTGGACTCCAACCTAACTAGTTAACTGCACAAAGGTACCACTTCCATTTATATTGTATTCATCTCCAGCTTATAGACAACCAGAATGAGAACATCCTAAAATACTAAAAGGAAGCTAAGAACAGTAATTTGATAGAAATTCCTGTGTCTGTTTCCTCTTAAAAACTATATTAGCAGCTCCAGCATATCTAAACACTACAGCCATGACAAGCCATTCAGTCACAGCAGCAAACAACCCTAATTACAAGCTTTGAGCAGATCTTGGAGAGCTAGTAGGTGGAAAGAACTCAATTGTTAATGACCACATCTGTTTAGGTTTGACTTCACCCAAAGGCAGCATGATGGAAAGCATGGTTTCACAGCTCTTTTCATGTGTGCAGAGTGAAGAATGTACAACTACAGCTATTTCTTCTCTGTGCGCGACTTGCAGTGCAGCAGGGAATCGTCCATGGGGAACCAGGTTGTTTGGAGCAAGCCTTTCAGGAGGATGACTGCAGAAGCAGGTAGGACTGAGCCTTCAGCTACTGGCCATAGCACCAGCTGGCTGATGCACAGTGCTTCAGGAACTCCACAGTAAACCTATAGATACACATCTGGAGTCACCCCATTTTGCTGTGGTGTACGTTAACAATAACTCCATTGACTCCTGGAGTTACATCAAAGCAAGAGGTAAATAAGGCCCTGAGCATGTTCCCTCTGAGGACAGCCTGCCCATCACAGTTTGGGTTAATGTGCTTTGCTGCTAGTTCTGGGCTGTTCACCATCAGTAGTAATTGGATTGCAAGAAAGGCAGATATCTGGTTCCAAATGACATTTTTATCAATATCTGTCTGTTTACAGGTATCTGTCATAACCTTCAAATACACTTAAATAACTCATTCATCCAAGCATTGAACATATGCTGGGAAGAAGATTCATCAAGCAAATGCACAACTACTGCACAAGTTTCTCCCTTCTAAAAAATGTTTATGAAAGAACCCTCCCTTCCTTGAACTTAAGGGGCAGCGTGGACTGCAGGGCAAGTCTGGACAATGGGGCTGGTGAAGCAAATATTTGCCCCAGAATTAGTTGTAATTTTTTGTTTTCATTATTTTCTGCCTCTTTTGAAGCACAGACAGCAGAACTTTGAATTAATGTGACAGTAACCTTGTCTCCACAATTTTGGGGGGGGAGGAGAGACTGGCTGCCAGGAAGGCTCAAAGTCAGCACATGGGGAAACACTTTGCTGAAGAGTCACCTAACACCCAACAACGCCCATTGCATGGTTCCATCTTGAGGGGAGCAGCATACTCCCAGATCACTGCCAGACACGGAGCCATTCTGACCTCCCAGGTCATGCAATCCATTCTTATTTCTGATAAGCCTCCTTGCCATTTGAAAGGTCTTTGCAGTGAGTTTGTGGCACAGTGACTACTCAAGATGTACATGGGGGAAAGGCACCTTTATCTCTACAGCTGACTCTGCTACTTCTGCTTTACTGGAAGCTTCAGTTCCTCTAGTTGAGTGGTCACTGCTTTCATTGAGCAGAACAAGACCGACTAAGCCCTCACGACTGCAGGCTAGTGATGCTACGAGTTAAAAAGGGCTCAACAAAACCACAGGTCAAATTTAAACATGACTTAAGAAAGCCTCATGATGCTGGAAGGAGAATGGGGAATCCCAGCTCTCGGACTGGCATTAAACACTCCCAGAGCACAAACAAGTACAACTGCCACACTTGGCAGCACCACGCGCAATACTGTTAACGTGCCAGGTTCAGACGATGCCGTGCTGCCAAGCCCACTCAGCAGAGCACACACTCACTTAATAAAACAAATAGCCCCATCCAAATGTTCAATTCCTGAAGCATTCTTCCCTCCACACACTCATTTCAGTTTATTTTGCCTTGCTAATGACTTAGCCAATTAGAAAGAGGTTTCTGCGTGTCAGATTAAAGCTCTACAATAATGTCTTTAATGTTTTAATTTAATATTACATTTAATTAGGACAGCAAGGAGGTGGTGAGGGAGGAGGACTAAAACCTGGAAAGTGTCACCAGCAGCTCCTTTTCAACATCTGAATTGGAATGGCTTTCAGCCAGATGAGCAATTACTCCAACACCACGGAGACAACCCATGCATGCAAGGCCCATATGCTCCTGCCTGGCCCCTGTGAGGAGCTCTGGGAAGTTATGTCACTTCCCACTGTTCTCCAAGCACCTCCAAGAGGCACACCGTGCTTGGAGCACGAACACTCAGAGGGCAGAGATCTCAGGAAGACAGCCACCCCCAAATTCTTTTGTCCCTCTGGTTTTTAAAGTAGCTGCCAAGCGTCACTTGCAGGAGCCGGCAGGGATAGAAACCTTCAGGTCTGCGATCTCTCCCTGCTCTAGCTCAGTGGGGAGGATATGCTCAGAGCCAAGTGCATGACCCTCAGAGCCAGTGTCCTTCAAAGCCAGGTAGCAGGGCAGCCAACCTCAGCTAGGACAAACAGGCCACCCTGCTGGGGAGAAGTGACATGACTTAACCCCCCAGCAAACAGAGAGGATAAAAAGCAGCTCTTACAATGCACAGCGTGGTTGCTCCTCACAGCAGCAGCACAGACGTTAATGCTGATGGCACTGCAGAAGAGCCCTCCGAAGGGAGGTCCCAAGCCCCTGCCTTGTTCACACCATCACTGACAGACACATCCTGGTGACCCATGTCACCATGCAGACAGGTAGCTGCCCTCAGAGAAAGGCAGCTCCCCAGCCACATCAGCAGCAGCTCACATCCTTCATGCTCCCTCAAGACAAGGTTATGCCGTTTCAAGTCCCCATGACATCCTTCTGTTCTGAAGTACTGTGAGGCCCTGTCCTGCAGGGCACTTGCAGCTGCACAAGGGCTGCTATAACTCAGACCCTGCCATTGCCATCCGGGCAGCAGGTGACAAAGCTGTCCACAGACAGTCAGGGTGAGGTACTGCTTTGCTTCCTCAGCTAAAGCCTAACCGTGCACAGGCTGCTAGCATGCTGCACTGGTGCAGTAAAGCCACTCTCTCATGGATTAAGCTAATGCTCTTCAGTAACTGAGGCACATAAACCAACTGGCAGTTAACAGAGGGGCTGCGGTCCCTGCAGTTAAAGTAATTGCCTGATATGGAGACACGCACGTTGACAGCTGTGGTCGGCTGATCGCTCCCAAGCAGTGGAGAAAGAGCAGCCCAAGTCTCATGCACACCCCAGCACACAGAGGTCTTTGAGTCTTCTGCTGTGACTGCAACCACATCACGAGCCAGGCGCCCAATCTCTCCTTTTAAAGTGTCACCACAGCGATTCTCTTTTAAAAGCACCTCATGTCCCCTGTCCATATGAGGCTGGAACAGCTTGCATTAATAGCAGCTGTTGCATATTACATTCACAGAGCCCTATGTCCAAGGATTACAGACTTTCCAAAACTTAATTAATTAAACTGTAACCCCCCCGCCCTCCATAAGGTGCAGTAAATTCTCTGTCAGCATTTTTTAGACTAAAGCACTATTTTATAGCAGTTATTAATTGGCTGTAGCTTTCAGGTTCCTCACCCAAGGAAATATTCAATTCATGCCTTTGAAGCACAAGAGCTTAAAGTCAGGATTCTTGGGGCTTCTAGTTTTAGGTTCTGCCACCAAATTGCTTTCCTGACATTAGACATGTAATTACTGCTTCTCCAGCCAGCTGCCCCCTCAGGGAGGCAGAGGCATGCAGTACGTACCCAAGGGATTAAAGCAGGTACCCAAGAACACTTGGCTACATACCTCCTATAGCCTCTCATGTCTGAAACTAGTTGTTCAGGATTGACTTTTCCTTTGCATGGCCTGACATCATGGCACAACTGCTTTCTTCCTCACTGTACTGGCAAGCTTCACCTTGTCCTTCTTGATTCATCCAAATGTTTGGCACTAGAAGATATGGATGCTACGAAGCCTCTTGGGTGACTCTGGTCCAGTCTGTTCCACTGAGGTCACTTTCCACGTGTCAGGATTGACATGTTATACAGCACCCAGCACAGCAAGGGCCCAGCTAAGGTCAAGCTCTCTAACACTGCGATCAACATCACACTGGAGTTTCCTAATCTGTGTCCTACTCCCACCTTACACCACTTTTGGTCCTCCCCACACCAAGAGCATTCTTACCTATTCACATTTGTAAATCTGGATGACCTTGACTTCTGCTGAAACAGGTCAATTTGTCCTCCTTATTTCACTCTGACCTCCCATCATGGAAGAGGACAGAAAAATTCACATTAAAACAGTGACCATTTCACTGCTACACACAAAATCCTTTGTGTTGTGCATGGCTGGGGCCTTATATCTACACCCAGTGTCAAAGGGACTTACCAACCCACAGCTGAGGGCACTTCTATGCCTCAAATCCCCGCCCCAAATGATCTATGGATTATGCTGACTGACCTTTCAAAGCATCACCAGATATGCAGTGTACAGGACCTGTGTCACAGTAGAAGCATTCTTTATCCTCTACAGAGGTTAGTGGGATTTTTAGAGGGCATATTGTGGAAAACAGCCACCTCTATTCTTGTCTCCACCCCAGGAGAAAGCAGCAGATCGCTTCCTTTTCAGGCCTGCTCAGGAAGTCAAGTGAAGGGGAATCCTCTTGGGGATCTGCCTCTGCTGATCTGACCGTGAAGAGAGAGCTGGGAATGCAGAGAGCTCATCTATTGGCATCTGGACATAACACAGACTGGGAAAACACTACCAAACAGCTGGAAAGGGGAGCACCTAGGAAAAAGAAACACCAGTTGAGATAAAGGATACCATGAGCAGAACGAGCTTCCCTCAACTCAATCCCAGTTGGGCTGGGCCCCACAGAGGTTTCACATCAGAGCATCACCACCAGAGACAGCACAAAGGGGAACCAGCTGATGTGTGGAAACAGAGCCCCTGCTTTCTTTTCACCCAGCCAAACTGGCCCCCAATTCCAACAGAACCTTGTGCTCAGCTCTCAATAGCTCACTGCCACGATGAAGGGATGCTACGCCGCTGGGAAGAGAAGGTTTATGAGGACAGGGTTTAAAAATAAATCAACTTCTGTGTTGTTTGGGAAGTAATCTATGAAAAGGATTTGGTTGTAAAAGGCATTGTATAAATGGAGGCACTATTATTGTTTGACAATAAAAAAGCAAACAGTTTTCTTATATTTGCTTGGAATAAAACCATTTTGCAGATGTCTTCAGACAGGCTTTTTAACTGCTTTCCGCATCTTAATTCTCCCTTTTAGGTTTTTATTACATTTAAATTAAAATTATGCCTGTAAGCAGTCAAGGGCAACTTCTGACAAGTCTATCATTGCTGAATTTTTCACTGCTCATATCACCTTTGCTCAGGAGCATGTAAACAAAGCTTGCCCCCTTCCCGATACCCCTACCTGTTCTCTGCTTAAGCAGGAACGCTGCCAAAGAAGCTCCTTCCTGTAGCATATTACTGCTCTAGTCACTCATCACAACAGAAAAGCTGAAAGTGCCTCTGCACATTTATCCATAGCACTGTTTTTTAGGAAACAAACTCTATCCCAGAGAGCTGGAACACAAGGAATAACATGCAACAGAGAAATAAAGGTACCTTTTCCACTGACCTGTTCAGGTTATAGACATGGTCAGGAAGAGCAAAGCAAAAAAACCCCAAGCCCAACATCTCTTCCCAGTGCAAAGTTTTAGCTTAAATAAGTAATCTTGGAACAAGCAAGATTTCTTTAAAACACCTTAATAAAGTATCCCAATAAGTGACCTGTTACTACAAGAATTTGGCCAGTAGCTTCAGTTACTGGTCCTGCTTCCCTCAAGAGCAGCACTGAAGTACTTACACATTTTTCTACTGGTTTATACTTTCTGTAGCCCAGAACCAGGGACTATATACAGCATTGGACAGTGTCCTCTTAAGAGTTAATGCATGGGACTGCCCCACAACAGAGGTTATGGGTTGACCACAGGTTCTTCAGCCTAATTTGCTCTGAGACTCTCAGCATAGAATTAAAAAAATCACCCTGTATCACAGCAGAGCTGGCAAGAGCAGATCCATGAAGAGATGCTCAGCTGCAGATTGCGTTCACTGCCTAAACAGCCTCTCCTCTACCTCCTCTGGGACACAAGAAGAAAGCAGCTTTCTTTTCTGAGTATTGCTTTGAAGTAGCCTGAGTACAACTGTCTGGCAACCCCTTTAAAATAAAAGCTGCTTCTAAATCATCTCAGCACACCAAGAAATGCCCAAGGGAAATACCTCCATAGAGGCTGCCTTCTTGCTCATGCACCTTTATGTTTTCCAGGTCCTTCACTTCAGTGGGGGCAGCTGCAATTGCTGCAGGCCAAATTAATGTGGCATGCTAAAGAGGAGTTCAGCACACCTGCTCTCTAATAAAGATTTTACTTCTGTGGCTATATTTATTCATGTTTCACTCAGTCTAAAGTAAACGCCATGCAGACTCAAAGCTGCTCTTTGCTTATGGGGAAACAGCAAGAGCCCTCAGGTACATCCAAAGCACAGAATTAGGTAAATAATTAAGTCACTTCATACACTCTGTTAATTCCCACATCTGGATTTAGTTGATATTTTCTGGGTTGAATACATCTTGTTACATTAGGTGTAACTATTCCATTAAAGTCATCTTCAGACTGGGGTGTCTCTTGATTAACAAAGTCTCCCCAGGATGGATTCTCCCAGGAAGAAAAGATGCTTTTGTGTATTTAGCACTTATTTCCTACAGGTGCTGCCAGGTCTGCAGAGCTACAAACAGTCACAAAGACAGACTTCATCTAACAAAAGGCTTGCACAGCCCTTGCAAAGGAAGCCAGCCCATTCTGCTCAGCACAGCCTTATCACCTGGAAATTTAGGAGAGGTGCTTCACAATGCACGCAAGCTGCTAAATGTAGTAAGTCAGAATTACAAACAGTACTTTCTCTGCCATCAGAGGGAAGAGCATTGTGCATTTTTGGGCTCACCCACACAGGTAAACCAACCAAAGCATGTCCCAGCTACTCTGAAAGGGAACCCAGAGCTGTTACTCAAATAAGCAGCCTGCAGTATGTTGCTCTGCAAGACCCACAAGAATCCAGACAAACCCTGGTGTACCTAAAGCACTAGTACAGAGCTAACTCAACACTTACCAATAGCATAAGTAAAATTTCATTTTCCCATCTCAAAGACTAAAGGCCAGGCAAGGACAAACTGCTCTACAAGGAACCACTCCACAAACCCCAGGCATTGCTTACAGCCCACCCAACAGCCAGCCATTTGCCCTGTAGGCTAAGAAAAGGCTCACACTCTAAGTAAAATGATACAGTATTTATCAAGTTAAGCTAAGTATGACAAACCAAGAGCACTGAATATTAGTTGTAAGTAAATAACAGCATCACTAGTTCATCAATTAGACTGGGGAAAAAGAAAAAAGAATGAGCTGTAGTCAGCACATTGTTTTGATGGCAAACATTAACTCTGAAAGGTTTTGGTTATTAAATGTTGCAGCAGCTCAGCGTGGAGGCTCACACTGTTTACTTTGCTTATTAACACTTGGGGTGCATGTTTGGAGAGGGTGTTGTGGTGCACACATACTAACAAACCTGTAATCTTCTTGAGCAAGGCATCCCTGAACACTGTTCAAGAGCTGCAAAGAAGTGTCTCCTAGCAGAGCCAGCAGACTTGCCAGGGATATATGCTTGGGTACCAGCTCAGCAAACCTGGCAGCACACAGTGTTCCTTAGGAAGCACCCAGGGCTCTGTGTTCACTTCCACATCAAGAGCACTCTCAAGACCTGAAGGTTTAACCACAAAGCTTAAAGTAATAATTTTCATTGTTAAGTTACTAGTTTTCAAAGGAAAACACACTGTGGACACAAACTCCTGCTGACCTCCCCAGAGCACACAGCAACCCCAACAAAGAAGCAAGCAACCTGGCTGCCCAGAGAGTAAAGGAAGAACATGGTGGTGGCTGCTGCCAAAGCTCCCATAAAGACAAACACCACCACCAGGGGAAAGCAAAAAGCTCTCCTAAAGTAAAAACAAAGCATAAAACATACCTCTTAAGTTCCAGAGCAGCTACCCAAGACACCACCTGCAGAGCTTCCAACACTACTTCATACCAGCCCAGCAGCCAGACTCTTCTAGAACTACCAACCCCCAAGACCACTCCCTTTTCAGTCCTCCTCTCTCAGGTGTTTCTCTCCCTCTGTCAAGTGGCAACACCTGAGGCCACTCTGGGCCCGCCTGAGGCATGCCAGCAGTGAGGGCCACAAACAAGAATCAGGTGGATGTGGTGGGGCAGGTGCAGAGAGGGCCTCTCTGAGGGGCTGCTGCTTGCCTCCCTCCTACGCACATCTAGCCCTAATTATGTAAGTGGTACACTTTAATTGCACCCAAATTTAATTGCAGTGCACACCAGTCTGCCCTTACCTAATTTGCACCAGAGCTGTTATTTATGGCCAGGGGGAAGACCAGAGAGGAAAGGTGTTTGTTAGAATTTCTGTGGTCTTCTCCCATCAGGATTCACTAGAATTCTGTCTTCTCTCCAAGAGCTGCTGTGTTTCAAGTACTGTTTCCCTTTGGGTGAAATTGGGGGTGAGTCTCTGTGCTTCTTTTTGGGGTTTAGGTGATGGTTGTGGTACCTGCTCACACCAGTTATGGTCCATATGTGGAAGTTACTGTAGAGTGGGCCTTGTTGCACATCCTTCAGGTTGCAAAAATTATTCATTCATGAGCAGCCGGTTTTCAGCCCACAGATGGGAAGCTGTGAGTCACGTATTAATTTTCAGTGCAAAGCTGAATGAAGAGTGCACTCAAGGTTCTGTTCTTTGTTTGCTTTTGTTTTTATTTTCCTTAATGCACGTAGTGTTCAGGTATCCCTACATGCTCACTTAATTTGTGACTTTGTGCTGGGCCGGGTGGTCCACACCTAGTAAGAGCAGGTTCCTGGTGCTGCCCAGGAACAGGTGGGGTTTTGGTGCCTTTTTCCTGGGTAGGGGTGTACAGCCTTCTGTACAAAGCAAACCGTTCCTGAGGGAGGTGAACCTGTGGGTTCCCACTACTTATCTGTTTCTAAGTGGAGAGGGAGCAGAGGGTCTCAAAGGAAAAAAAAGTGTCTGTTTTGTGGAGTTCCTGGTCTGTTCTTGCTAGTGGTAGTGGTGTAGTGCTAACCTGGGGCTCGGTGGCCATCTCGGTGCCCAGTAAGCTTGCTGGGCCTGGTCCATGGAGGAGCAGCAGTGGTGTCTGCAGTCAGAGTGTCTCTATCCCAGCTGCAGCAGCTTGTGGCTTTGTGATCTGAGGGTGCATGTTCAAATGGTGGTTTTCATATGAGAGCAGCTGAAGCACATTGAAGCTTAGGAGCATTGTCCAGGTCTGTGATAGTTAATCATCAACCTCTGTGTGTAGGTGAGAGTAATGACCTTGAGTAAAGCTGCAGTGTAAGCAAGTCCCTAGTAATTCCCAGACACTACTACTGCCTGTACTGTCACTTATTGTTATGTTTCCAGGATGGTAGTCCACTTTCAGGTGTGAAGTGAACCTGCTTCAGTGTTACAAACCCTGTGCCCTGATGCCATGTGGGACCTGCTGCCCTGAGTTTTCTCCCTTATACAGAATTACCGTAACCTGTCTCCTGAGTTTAACATGAATCAAAAACATGAGCAATCTTGTGAATAGGAAATGTGGTGTTGCATGGTACGTTTTTAGCACTCTGCATCAGGGATTAGATGCACAACTCCTGTTGCTATAGCTTTCATCCCTTGGAGACTTCAACGTGTCACGTAAACTGAATGAGGTACACAACCAAACCGGGGGGGAAGAGGGAGAGATGCAACAAAGGAGGGAGCCACAAGCAAAGCAGGAATCCTTTCTTTTAATTTCAGCATCATGAATCAGCATTTATGATGTCAATAATTTTATGCTGTAAACAGCAAACTAACAAAAGCCATGTCTGGGAGGGAGTTAAATCTGAGCTCGGGATGACTGGCATTCCTTGTGATCACTAGTCAAGCCTGCTTCAAAGACCTGTGTGTTCATTACAGACTCTTATTAGCACTGACAGTCTCCCCAAAGGAGATGCCAATACCAGAAAAGACCAACAGTCCCTTTTAGTCTCCCTGTGCAGTGGCCAATGCCTGAGACTGGGTAGGAAACTGTTCCCTATTCACCTGATTATTCACAGCAGTCCCGGGTGCACCCTGGCACTGCTAGAGGAGGAGAAGATAAATGGGAATGTGTCTGGAGGAGTTGGTTCATTTTTGTTTTCTTCCTCTGTGGAAGGTGAAGGGAGGAAAAGTTACATTTCCATCAAGGCGGCTTCCTTGGGAACCTTACAGATGAGTAACAAATTGGTCTCTTTGACAGTGTTTGTAAGAGGTGCCAATCCACGCTTGGGCTGTTAAGTAAGCAAGAAGCAAGCAGCTGTTCCATGCTGGTAACCTGGGTGGCTTTGCTTTTGCTTGGAATGAGAAGCATGCCACAAAAAATCAGCAAAAAGGAGGGGTGTGACCTGAAGGGAGAACCCCAGTAGATGGAATAGCTGTAACAAAAGGAAAGGGCAGAAATTATTTTTCGTCTGCTGCTCCTGTTAGTCTCTTGCATTTTTAAACTTAAAAAAACTCCAAATCCAAACCCACAGAAAAATTTTAGTTAGGTTTTTTGAGATTATTGTAAGGTGAAGCTCTGACAATCATTTGATGCAAGCTGTGTCTGCCGTACCTGGGAAGTGATGTTCAGCCAGTCATGGGTTTAGTTAGCAGGCAGGCAGCTGGGTTCAGCATCCAGGGGGTTGGCAGCCAAGGAGAACTGATGTGTCTGCTTCCCAGGAAGCAGCTGGGAAGCATGCAGTGGGTATGGCTGGAGCAAGGCTGGGGCTTGAGGCCCTTGTATTGGGACACAAAGGTGGGGAAGGCAGGGGATGGAGGCTGGGTGTGGACTGGTGGGAGCATGCTCAGAGCCCTCTGTAACGGGTGCTGTGCCTTTCCAGCTGTCCCTTCTGCCCTTTACAGCTCTTCAGACCTTTCCTCGAGGTCCCTTTCTGTGACAGAACCATGTTGGGGCTGGCAGGCAGCCGTCCTAAGGTTCAAAAGGGTTAAAAATGAGATGTCTTTGGGGAAAAGATAATAATGGAAGTGATGAGGCTCGATTGCCCTCAATCCATTTGCCTTTTAATTGCGTGATAATGGGTGCCAATTAGCTTATGGAAACACTCATCTTTTGAAGTATTCATTGGGATGCTGCAAAATTGGCTTCAATGTGTTTCATCTTTTTTGGGAGAAGCCTAAGGAAAGGGCTGTGGTTTGGGGTTTTCAATTTGAGACATGGATATTATAGTGTCATGCTTTGGCTGTTCCCGATATATTTCTCCCTGAATCAGTGTCATTTTGTGTAGGTACTGCTTTCCATCGTGGACACCTTGATTCCAAGGCAAAATATCACAGCTTTATTGGCACTGTGGGTGTGGGGTTTGAACTGTTGTTTATCTGACTTGATGCAGGACTCCATAATGAAGAGGAAAAGCAGTTATTTCAAAGAGACTTGTTTCTTGGACTCTTAAGTGAGCTGCCTTTAGAAAGCAATGTCCAGCAATTACACTGTCTAGGTAGCAGAGAGCTTCTAGTGTAGTCTGTTGGGGTTTTTTTCTTTCCAGAATTAAAAATCTACCCGAAAAATGTCTTTGCTAAAGACTTTCTACTCTTGGCCTCATGTAACCTGTCACCCTGCTGTCGCAGACAAGTTGTATGTTCTTGTTGAACAGCAGTTGCCTGAAGTCAGTTCTCAGCTTTTCTCTGCAGCCTCAGACAGACCTGTGAGGGTTGATCTGAGATGTTGACTGTAGAGCTCCAGGGTTTGTTCCTCCTGGAACAGTCGTGGCCAGCTGTGGCATCAGCAGAAAATCTCCATTTGAGAGCATCTATCTCTGGTGAGGACAGATTGCCTCATTCCTTAATAACAGAGCAGGCTGCCCAGAGATCCAGCCAGCCACGTCCCTGTGACCCTCACTTGACTGAGTCTCTGATAGGTGTTATTTGTATTTTTCATGCCTTTTCCTAATTTGGCTCCCTCCAGCCTTGGGCTGGTCTCTCTATTAGAGAATTTAATTGCAATAAAATATGTGCAACACCTGTTATGTTTGGACTCTTGAGCTGACCTGGGGTCTTTGCCACAATATAAATAATAATAGCATCAAATCATATTTTTGGAGTGATTTGCTTTACATTTCTGTAATGCTGCATAATTGACAAGGGCTAGATATAGGTTGTTTTTTCTGGTATGAGAAATGGCAATTGCACAGGGTAATTCAGTTTTTAATAAGATGGTGGAAGACTACATGAAGGAAATGTAGCGTATTCAGGCACTTGTATGTCTTGAGCAAACGGGCTCCACTTTACTACTATGGCTCAGAATCAGGTTTGAACCTGGGAGATCTGGAGAGAACATCAGGACCCCTGTGCTGATGATGCTGTGATTTCTTGTTACCATCTCCTGACTGTAATGTAACAGGCATTTGGGATGCAGCTACAGGCTGGATACTCTCACTTAGACCTTTTTCATGCTCTGAGGATCAATGAGTAGTAGTTCATATCAGCTTTCATCCTATCCTGCCCCTCTCACATCTCGTTTCCAAAGGCAGGAGCAGCAGGGAACAAAGGCTCTGGCTGGCAAGGGGAGGCTGGGACCTGCAGAGGGGGAGGCAAGCAGAGTCTCTATCCACTGTCCTAATTGAATATTTTGTTTTCCCTTGGCTTCAGTTTCATTTTCAGATACAAATGGCAGCACATGCATATTCACACCATATTCTCACTTCAGCTTCCCTCCCTGTGGCTCTTGTGCCCACGGTAAATGCAGGAGAGGAAGGGGATGATAGACCTACCCATTGACCAGCCCTGTGGGAGCATCTGAGGTATGAGCTGGGTGGAACAGCAATGCTGGAGAGAAGCTTCCCCTACCCCCTTCTTCCAAATCATATTGCCTTCAAGTTCCTGTGAATTACTTGCCTTTCCAACTCGGTAAGCTCGAGTGAGAAGGCTTTCTGTAATCTGCTGCTGAGACAGTGAAGCACTCTTTGTTAGCTCCTCCTGATGGGATAGAAATTGGCTGTTTTCAGGAAAGAGATCTAGTGTGGAGCTAGAAAAGATTAATAAACAGAAAGGAAAGGAAGAAAAGATATTAAGTTAGAGCTGTGTTACAGTTCTAGTTCTGGCCTGTTGTGCAGGGAGTGTGTGTGTTTTTGGGGATAGGACTGAATGAGGTGTAAAGATGCTTGTGAAACAAAAGGTGCCTGTGTGCTCCTGTGGCTACTTCTGGTGAAACGCCTCTGAAGGGAGGTGGTGGAGTCACCTTCCCTGGATGTGTTCAAAAAAAGGGTAGATGAATAACTTAGGGATATGGTTTAGTTTAGGATGTGAATGGTTGGACTCGATCTTAAAGGGATTCTGGGATTCTGTGATTCTGTGATTCTGTGAAGTACCAAAGAAACTCTTCTTGTTAACAGGACCTTGGAAACAGGAGTGGCAAAAGAGTGCAGGCATGTGTGTCCCCTGTTATGTCCCTCTTCCTTTTGGGGGGATCCCATGTTGGGAGAGAGACCTCCCAGACCCCCTGCCATGGGCAAAAGTGACAGTCAGACCCGAGGTGAGAACCAGTGAGGGCTGGACCCACTGCTCACAGGGATGTCTTTCCCAAAGGTCCAGCAGCTGTGAGGTCTGTATCGATGCTACAGCCTGTTCTGTGTGCAGGGAGTGCTTTGTGCTCTGGACATGTGTGCACAGATGTGGTGCACATGTGGCATGTCCACAACCAGCTGTGTGGGAGGCACTGGTGCTTTCCTTATGTAGAAGCTGGTAGTTACCAGATGTAGTGTAAGCTTCCCCAGGCCTTGGCCACCCAATAGAAACCCCTGTGAGACCTGTGCAGGATCATATCTTGACAGCTTTAAGCAGCAGCAAACATCTATGTGATCTCAAATTGTTATGTAGCTCCACAGCAAATAAGTTTTCCTACCTTAAGAAGATTAATATTAAGATGGATGGGAGTTTAATGATGCTTTTGTAACTAGACAGCTACATTTAGAACTTCCCAGTGCTTTACTGGGTGGACTGCTCTTGCCACTCCAGCAGCATGAAACTGTGGGAGGTGTTTGCACAGAACCATTTCTGGTTTCTTTGTGTTTGGTATTAAATGCTGTGGCTGGGGAATTCTGACTTACAGACCGGTGTAGAATAAAGTCTGAGTAATGGGTAAATACTGTCTAGCTCAGAGCAGACCAATTTACAAGGCAGCTGCTCTTTGACTGTGCGTGTTATGTTGTTATTACAGCACAAGAGAACAAAAGCCAGTTGTTCACCACAGGTATGGCCTTAAATGTGATTGCTTTAAAAACCCAATAGATGTGAGTGCATTGGACAGGCAGAGATATCACTGCTAAAGCACTAACCTGGGCAGAACGGAACCGAGATTCAATTTCCAGATCTGCTGCTGCTTTCCCAGAGAACATGATTCAGTGTTGCTGTGTCTCTGTGCCCAGCTTTCTTCTAAAACTGGACTGAGGCTTTGCACCTTTCACATGTGTTGGGTACAGTGAATGACAGTCCGTGTAGATTCAGGGAAAATAGCTCTTGTCAAAATGACCTGGTTTAGTTGTTTGATGTTATAAATTTGGTTGACAGTGGTAACAGCAGAGCTATAAAAAGCTTAAACTATTTTAAGGTGCTTGGCTGCAAGCTATACGATACTCTGATTAAAAGTTGCTTGAACGCACCAGAGAGAGCACACAGTAAATGGTTAAGAACTGTGGAATGGGGCTTTATTTTTCTTTTTTTTTTCCCTAGAGCAGTTGCACAGAAAAAAATGATAGCAAGGCTAACAATTTAGGAAGGACCATAGGATAGTTCCCTGCTACTTCAGTCCTCACTGGGCTCTCCAAGGGGAGTTAGCGGTGCTTTGTCTTGCCCTGAGCAGGGTAAGGAGTTGGGATATCAGCAACCAGATAGAAAATGTTTACTTTGTTCAGAAAAATACTGATGGTAGAAGCCCAGGAAGTATGAGATCCTCTGCAACCTAGGTTTAGCATGATTACACTTCCTAAACTGTTTGCAGTATTAGGGAGGTTGGTCTAAAGCCTCCTACAGTCCATTCGTGTGTGAATTGCTGGCAGAGCAGGGTTGTTTTACTCTGTTATCAACAAAGCATATGGCAAAAAGTCTGGCTGACCTTAGGTTTAGATTATTTGTCTGCCTTTGCTGTCATTCCCTGCTTGTAATTATCCCAAGGTGTTTGTGCTGAAAGAAGGTGCTGAGAGAAGTAGGACCAGGTGAAAATGTGAAGATCATCTGCTCCTCCTGAAAGTAATGGAGCAGCTTATCCAGGACTGGGAGCTATGGAGTCACTTCTCTGGGAAAGAGGATTAAGAGAGACTCCACAAGGTATCTGGTCTTTTTAAGTGGAGACAGTTGTAGACTGTTCTAGAAGATGGCTATGTTTGGGGACAAGGCAATGGAATCTGTTTTACCTTTGTGGGTTGATGCTGGTCTACTAATTGTGTAAGAAAAGCTGGGGGGGAAAATGCTGAAATGCTGGAATTCTGAGTTCTGATAGATGCTCTGCTATCTTAAGTTCAGGCTTTAAACAAGGCAGAGAAACTGAGATATAAGGTACAGGAAAATGGGTTACAAGGTGCCCAAAAATACTGCCTTGTATGCACACTTTTGAGGCTTTGGGCTTAGTGCTGCATGTGTTTAACTCAGTCGTGTAGTAATGTGCTTCTAGCAGCAGTAACACCAGTGTCTAAAACCTGAACCTTTCTCTAAGTCAAGAAATACATCTGAGAGGTAGCTCCTCTGCAGTAAAAATAATGAGGGCAAGATAGAACTGGCACTAACGTGCCTGCAGGTATTGGAGAAGCCTAGGTTTGGCTCTAAATTTAGATCTTGTTTGGGCCTACTGAGAACAGGCCATCACTGTAATGTTGCTGCCCAAAAGGACCTCGGTGTATATGAATGGGCTTCTTTTTGTGTGATAAGTAGAAAGACTTTGAAGAAAGGCTTGTTGGAGCACAGTGTTTGGCAAGAGATGCATCTCCTTTGTCTTCTACTGGCTCCATCAACCTGAGATGAGAGGGTGTGGGGTGGGACAAGGTCACTTGCGCTGTTAAAACAGCGGGTTGTCAGAAGCACTTCAGGGTTTTAAGAATTGCTGCACACAGTTCACACAGCAGCCTTGCCGTAAAGCGTTACTCTGGGCTATTAAACTCTCTATTGAAGCCTTGAAAAGGCTTTGAGCCTTGAAAAGATTTGAGTGCTTCTGATTCCTCAGTGCTTGGCGTAGCGTCTCCCTAATGCTCCAAGCTCAGTGCATGGCACAAAGTGGGTGCACCAAAGGTAAGATGCTTCTAATATCTCTTTTTTTTTTGCATGGCGAGATGAATGAGGAGGACAGGGAGGTGTTGAAGCTTTGCCCGTTTAGCATGAGCAGCTGGTGCTGAGTAGGCTTCACAGGAGCCCCCCATCATCTGGGTATGTTATGTTCCTAGGATGTCTGGATTATTTGCTTTGTAAGCTCTTTGTGCCAACTGCTTGTATGTACGTGAGCACTGCTTACTACAGCACTGCCTTTGGGAACCAGAAATGGAAGAGTAATCATCATAAATATGGTATAGACAGAATCTGCCTGGGTTTAGGCAGATATCCATGAATAGGTGGGTTTTCTGAAACTGAATTCCCCAGTGGCTAAGCAAAAGGGAACCTTGATCAAAGCTGCTGAGGACCATCCTCATTTTCTGCCAAGGATAAATGTGCCACAGACAGTGGAGCTTGTTTGGCAGCGGGTTTGTTTGTAACGTGTTTTCAGTTCCCTTGAAAACAAAATGCAGAACTGTCTGCGATGAATGTGTAATGTTGGAGGGAAGCGGGCTACGTGTTTCAAGAGACTGGGAGCGGGAGGCTGGTACTACTGGGAGGCTGCTTGGCTCTGACATCTCGCTCAGCAGCCCCGTTATGGGAGATGGTAGGTCGGGGTAGGAGAATACAAACCTCGTCAAGTTAAGCTTGACATACTGTTGCTACAACTCGCCGTTGCACAAGAGATTTGCTATAACAATAAACTTTACGAGGGGGATTTGGGGACTGGTGTGCTCCTCGTAAATGCTGTGACTGGCAGGTGGTTCCTGTCAAGGCTTTGGGGAGTGGGAGTGACAGCAGGTCTCGTGTGGTGCCTGGAGACACCACATTGCAGAGGAGCAAACTTACAAAGCCAGAATTCAGGCTCTCTGGAGCAGATGGAGAGTGCACGCAGTCACTGCACCCACCTCAGCCCCGGCTCCTGCGCTTAACGCTGCATAAAGTTAACACTCAGGACGAGCCTGTCTGCATGACACTTGTCATCCCAACTCCTTTGTGTGGCTTTTCATCAGGCTTCACGCTGCTTTTTCTCAGTCTCTTGTGTTCAGAGCTTTTGATATGCAAAGGACACGAGCCTTCAGCCCAGTCCTGTTGTAGGTACTGGGAGCCAGCTCAAATTGTTGTGTGGACTCCTTTGGGGTTTAGGGGCTGCTACTGTGTGACTGGCAAATTGGGAAAAGCCTGGTGACCACCCAGCCTGTGCAGCTGAAACATCAGAGCTGGGAAACGACGTCTCAATGGGTGTTTAACTCGGCTCCAGCGTTCCCCTGTAGAACTGAAAAGCTGCTCAGTGGAACTAATTATGGCTGTTTGGCCTGACAAAGTCACCTACAGTGCTGAACAAATACCAGTGAGACTTCAGTTTCCTCCCACAATTATTTATGATACCAGAGAGCTTAATCCAGGTTTGTTTATACCCAAACTATAGCAAGAACATGAGAGGTTTTCTGAAAAGCAGCAGCAGATTTATCTGAGCAAGTTCCACTCTGATATTCTTTAGACTTTGAAGGGGCTAGATGCAAACCCCTCGGTAGGTGATGTTCTTTGCAGTAGTGATGCTGTGAAAAGCCCAAATCAAAACTAATAGCCTTGATGACTGTGAAGCAGGGATTCTTTATTGCAGGGATGGACGCACAGGGGATGGCTCCCCGAAACGTACCATAAGGGGCAGGGACACAGCTTTTATACAAGACATACATGCCTCTTCATAAATATGTATATTCATAAGGTTTCCAAGGAATGGGTAATTTTTCCATTATGAGAGCTCATTATCACCCACCTACCCCACCCTCATAATCTCTTGGTGGGCTTCAAAGACACTTGATGGCCGTTTACTTCATTTACCTTGATTAGGGGTCCTTTTGGTGAGCTTTAGCTTTTGTCTCACTAACAAAGCCATGGAGCTGGGTCTGCAGACTTGCAGTGCCCCCTGTTCTTTCTCCCTCTTCCCCTTTATCACTCCCTCCTCAGAGACAAGCTGTTTCTCCTGGGGTATCACAAAGCACACAGTGTGCTAACATTGTGGTCCTTTAGGCAGAACTTTGCGCATCGTTTATGTAGTTTGCTGCTGATCAATTAACACTTATCACCTTCCTGCTTCAGTAGGATTTTCCCAGTCCTATTTCTTCAGGGCTTTTCCCCAGTGTCTTGGTTTACTGCAAATTCCTAGTTGCAGTTGGAAACACAAACTGATTATTTGAATGGACTGAAGCTTATTCTGAGCGAAGTATTACTGAAGATTTTAGAATAATTATTCTCTTTATTTGAAACTACCCCAGGCCTGCAAACATCTATTGCCTGAAAGGAGGAGTGTTTTCTGTCATATCAGTCTCAACAACCTCCTGTTGAGCCGCTTCTCTGCGATTTGCGAGCTGTATTGAGCTGAAAAACTTTGCAGCAGCTGCATGAAAAATCCATCCTCCGCTTTTCTCCCAGGGCTTATCAAAATAGCAGAGAAATTGTCACACATCAGAGTGACAAAGATGATCATCAGCATTGATGTTCTGAGGGAGAAGAGTGGAGTGGGAATTCAGGTAGCCCTTTAAAAAAAACCACTTGGACATCTGTTGGGTTTGCTTTTTCTTTTAGTCTCCCCGCACCTTTCTGACATGTTTAATTTAATAATCAGCAATGTTATAGATGGAGCAGTTGCCTCTGCAGGAAGAATTTGGCAGGTGACTGTTGGAAGGACTGCTCCACAGCTGGTGGAGGCTGAGACCAGTGGCATTGTGCCAACTGGAGCCACAACTGTGCGGTGTCTTAAGGTGCTGAGAAGCAGCCAGATTTGGAGTGGTCAGAAAGAGTATCCAGACAGGGAAACGAGAAGCAGGGAGAAGTCTCAGACACTGGCACAGGGTGCCCAGACAGGTTGTGGAAGCCCCATCCCTGGCAGTGTTAAAGGTCAGGTTGGATGAGGCCTTGCGCAACCTCATCTAGTGGAGGGTGTCCCTGCCCATGGCAGGGGGTTGGAAATAGATGATCTTTGAGGTCCCTTCCAACCCAAAGCATTCTATGTGTCTTTCCTCAGGCTCTGTGTTGTGTGAGGCAGTTGTGCTGCTGCTGAGTGCAGAGGACAGTTCTGCTGGTACTCGCAGCCCTTGCAGACAAAGCCAGTGCGATGAGCTAGCTTCCTCCTACGCTCCTTGTGCAGTGTGGGTAGGATGCCCTGAGGAGAAAGCACAAGATGAAAAACACATGAAAAATTCAAGGAATTTTTTATTAATAATAATAAAAAAATCCCCATATGTTTACATAGTTATTAGAACCAAACAGTCGCATCAGCTATCGGATATTAAATTGAAGTCCCTCTCCAAAGCAGTGCCTGTAGCACAAGGGGAAGAGAAGGGAGTGGTGCAATGTCGTGGAGGCCTGGCACTCCTCAGGCTGGGTGTGGAGTCTCCTACTCTGTGCAAAGTACAGTGCTTGGCACAGCATCTCTGCCTGCTGCGAGCTCTTGCTGCTCTGCAGCGTGTGAGCTGACCCTCGAGGAGGTGAGATGTAAAGCAGGCTACGTGCCTTCCCCAGCAGTCCTTTCCTCTTGACATTGAGCTTGATTCTGTGTTGCTTTTCAGGTCTTTGTACCTTTATGAAGGTTTCTAGTGCTTCCTCATTGTTGGTTCTGTTTGTGCTCCAGTGTAGAGTCATCGGGTGCTGCAGGCAAGCAGCGTCATGTGAAGTTGCAGGGGCTGTGGTAAATCTGAGCGCCTCGAGCTTAACAGGCATCTGGGATCCTAGTGTCCTTAGTGCTGTTGGACCTGTGCTTTCCTTGTTAGCTACAAGGCAGTGTTTTTTGTATAGCCTGGGCCTTTGAATCTCATTCTTATGTCCTTTCCTCCTTTCATTTTTCGTCTTTGTAAAGGAAATGCAAGGCTGATGTGAAGACAAGGAAACACCTTGCTCAAAAAGCCATAGTTTCCTCTGCTGAGCATCTGTGCCAAAGGCAAATCCGTGGCTTGGGGATGCTTGAAGTAGTCTCCTGTCTAATATAAAGCAGAGCAATGTGTAACTTGGACTCCTGATGTGAAGGGCTGAGGAGTTTACAGGTGAGCAGAGCACCCTGAAGATGCTCATGAGCCTGTCCTCGTGATACTTGGATGCTTTCCATCCAGCCACACCAACCAAACATTTGACTTGCCTGAATGTGAGATGCCTTGGCCAGGGTGGAGGGAATCTCTCTGCTTAATTGTGTGAGAAGTGGAAAGGTTGGAGCATCTGGACACTCGCCCCTGAAACGGAGTGATGGGTGAAGGTTGCCACAAAAGCTGACAGTTCCTTTGCTTTGGTGTGGGAGTTGATGTTCTGCAAGGAGCCAGATCCCCTGCTTGTAAATCAGTTCAGCTTGTAATATCTGCCAAGTATTTGGGGACACCTGGGTATCTGATGCTGTATAAATGTCAGTTGCTATTACAGTTTCTTGCTTGGGTTATTGATTTCCCCCCTGCTGTTCTCGCTGGGATGGAGTGATTTGAGGTCATTGGTAGATCAGCTCTTCCTCCTCCAGCTTGTATTGCATACACTTATTTTGAGCCCCCTTCCCCAAACTGCATGTAGTTACTATAGCTTATAACCAGATGTGGATTTTCCTGCTGTAGCTGCTTCCATCACATCAGTCCAGTGGGTTAACACCCAAGTCCAGAGTACCTGCTTTCTGGGGCAGAGGATGTGTTCTGTACTCCTTATAGTGACCATCGCTGGACTTTGTATTCTGCTTCTCCAGTGCATACATCCAATCCCACTTACCCTTTATCTTACAAATTCTGCTCTTGTTTCAATGAAAATATGTTCAGCTCTGTTGTTTTAGTCTGAAGGACAAAGTTACTCTATCTCCTAGTAAATGTGCTGCCCTAACCTTTGAAAGATCAGCTTGAAATGTGAACTTTTGACAGGATTTGATCCCCCCTGAGTCTCTGCAGTGTTTTAGTTTGGTACTCAAAGCTTCTTCAGGTAAAAGAGGGAAAAAAGTTGTTCTTTCTTTCCCTTCCCAGCTCTAGAAAGTCTTCTCTGCTCCCCTTTTCCCTGCTGCCATCCTATCAGGAGACTTTCTTCACTACAAATGAAAATCTTGATCTTTGAAGGGCAGAAGAACCCAGTTTTTATTATTTAGGCAGAATTTAGCGAATGCGCTGCTATACAAGTCTGTTTTCTGAAATCAGACTTACTGATGGAGATATCCTAAGTTAGCAGGGCAGATGTTATGCTGTGTTTCAGGGACATGTGCTCTCTGAAGCTCTTTGGTGCTTTGAAAGCCTTTCCTGACATTCCCATCACGTTGGTGCTTTCCAAGTGCCGTTCAGCCCAAGGAGTGCACTGTCTGTTCACTTGCTGTGCTAGTAACTTGCTTTAACAGGTACAGCCTGTGTGTGGTGGCTTGGGCTACCTGTGAGCAGGTGGGTCTGGTGTTCAGAATGTCACTAGCCATAGTAAGGAATAGATACTCTGCTGTTGTAAATTGACTGTGTGGTAGTAGCAGGGGATGTTGATGTGTAGAGGTGAAGTCATGGCTAACTCATCTTTTTAAGTAGTATCTGATGTTTGCCTGGAGGCCCTTCTTGGATCAACATGTTTTCCAGGTGCTTTGGCAACACAGCATGAGGGACTTCAGTTCCCAAGAACTTCAGTCTGCAATGCAATTAGAGGAGACTGCTGCTTGAATCTCATCTGCTAATGTGGAGCACAGCTTGGATAATTCCTCTGAACCTCACCCAGGTAAATCTTAGAACCAGTACTTCCTAACACTGATCTGCTAGCTGTGCTAATGTAAAGACTCTGTGGCAAGTCCCCAGCAGCTGCAGTTGTATCATGTAGTGCCATGTAGATCTGACCAGGTGTATTTAGGATTCTGAGCACAGTTATGTGCCCTGACTGGGGCAAAGAGCAGGTTGATGTCAGAGACAGGAGCAGAAATGACATTTTGCAGCTCTTAGGCTAGCATCCTGCCTGCTGCATCTCCACTTCAGCTGCGCTTCCTGGCAGAGCACTAGAAGTGTTAAACACTTCTGAGGGAGCAGAAAGGGCATGTGGTTCCTCTGTGCTTGGCAGGGGACTTGGTACAGACATGGGGAGGACAGGGAAGGGGAGTTGTGTTCACCTAAACGTGAACATGAGACTTTTATGGGTGTCTCTTTCCTTTTTTGTGTGCACTGGGAGCACAGGGCAATAAATCGGAAGGTTTTATATCTTGTGCAAAAGCTGACATTGCTAAAATAGTACATTATCACAGGCAGCTGTAAATGAGCTCTTGGAAAAGCTGCAGCTGGACTCTGTGCCCGTGGAAGTGAGCGATTACTGGAAGCCAACTGTACTGGGGGAACTGTAGGAAAGGCAATAATTTATTAGCATGAGTTTCTGGATTATCTGGTCTCCTAAAGGGATTCCCTTGGTCACTGCTCCAGTAAACGGTGATTCTATTACTCAAAGCCAAAGATTGTCATCCCCTTTATGCTCCCTGCTCAAAGGTCCTGAACACAGAGAGAACAGGTCTAAGAAATGCCAAAGGCAAGGCAGTCACAACTCGGGATTTGGTTAAAAGTTGCTGTTCTCCCTTTTTGTGCTGCCTGGGAATTATATCTTGTTCCAGAGACATCAGTGAAGGCTGAGAAGGTGGCTTAAAGGAGCTGCAGGCAGACACCTTCTTGGGGGTCCCTGAGTTGCTGTGGCCATTGCAGTGGAACACCCATGTACTTATGTTGAAGCTTGTCTGAAGACAGTGTTTGTAGGAGCAGCTCTGCTGCATTCCCAATTGCTCTGAAACCTGTGAGTGATGTGGCTAAACTTAACCAAAGGGCTCTGCTGTTAGAGGCCCTGTGCTTTTACAGGGCTTTAGGAGAAGAGCAGATCCCAGCTGGGTGCTCCACCTTGGAGCTCTGCCTGTGCCCAGACTGTCTCCCTTCCCTGATGCCCTGGTTGTCCTTCGGCTCCTGTCCCTCCTTTGCTTCCCCACCCTGCTACCAGCAGACAAGAAAAGAGGGCAGAAAGCTGGAGAGAAACCATTTAACAAAACCTGCTTAAATATTTAGCACCTCTGCCGTTCCTCTGTACCAAACACACATGATGGAGTAATTTATGTCCTGAAATTATAATCCATATGAATTAGCCTGCCACAAATACATCATTTCCTAATAATATAGACAAGATGCTTCAAGGAGTGATGAGAACAGCCCTTTCCTATGTGTTCTGCTTTACTTGCTGAGTAATTATCTAATCATTCTCTTGTAATGATATGAAAGGATTTTTATTCCCCCTTCCCACCACCCTCATAATGAAACAAGTGCCACTTGGGTGCTGTGCTGTAAAACAAGGTCCAGAAATGGGAAATGAGAAACTCTCCATTTATTGCAGGGCAAGTGGGAGCTGCTACTGTGGGACCAGTTGGGTTCTACATGCTTGCACACCCTGCTGTGGTTATGGTAGCTCATGCTACCTACCTATACCTAAACCAGATGACTTTAAACTTTTTTCATGTGGCTTATTTGCAACCAGGATTCTTTGTCAAAGCTGCCTTCCTGCCCTGTGTATTGTACAGCACCAAGCTTAGGGGTTCACTGAAAGATTTGGGCTTCTGAATTCTTCTGCAATATTAGCTGTTGAGTTCCTAACTAGTGGGGAAAACCCTGGGCTAGGTTTTTCTCTCTGTTCCCTTTCCCTGACTTCCTGATTTACCTGTTCGTCTCTGAGGTGCTCGGTGATGGAGATGTCTCTCCCTCACCCATGTGCAGGACCTTGCATAATCCTGTTTGGCTGCATGATGTTACCATAGTAATAAGGAATGATTAAGAAACCTTCTTTGAAATCTCTTTAATAATGTGAATCCTTGCAGAGCTAATGATGGGAAGGGTCTGGGTGAGCATGCCAATGCTTGGCTTGCTCTCTTTACTCACAGCACGTAGGGTGCCAAAATCCAGCCAGAAGCCTTGGAGGAGCTGTTGTTCTGAGGTGTCTGTGCTGCTCCAGGCCAGCTGTACCGACTGCTTGCTTAGCCTGAGGTGTGCTGTTTATCAGCGTTTTTAAAGTGCTCCAGAGATGCTCTGTGGGAAGGAGCCACAGCTCTTCCATCTGCAAATCAAATAGAGCTCCTCATCCCAGGGATGTGACTTGGTCCGGTGCCTCTGGGAGCAGTACTTGTGCCTGGTTAAGGTGGTACTGATGTGTTTTCCAGTACCAGAGCCTCCTTGTGCTGCAATGCTAGTTAGAGACAAATTGCAGTATGATTTCACCCAGAGCCTGGGTTTTTTGCTTAGTGACTGTTACACATACATCTTCAGGAGCTTTCTTACTCCATTTCTCCCCCTTCATAGCTGTCATATGACAGAGAGCTGTGGTCATGCTGATGCGTCTTGTATTATGCTGCCAATTTATTACCTCCCCAAGATGTAATAAACATTATCCAGCCTGTGGGCAGGGGGGGAACCAAAATTCACCACTGAATGAGGGTCTGGGAGGGAAAAGGGGAAACCAGCTCCCAGGTTTTTCCTCAGTTGTTGAACCTTGTGGCCTTATAGCCATAGTGGAGTGAGAAATGACTTCGCTTCTCCTGTGCTCTGTGGTGCAGTGACCTTGCTGGATAATTACTTTCAGGTCATTGCAGCCACCTCAAGTACAGTAAGGGAGACAAGAAAACCTCCTCATGTCAGATGCTGCTTAGGTGCTGGGTGTCATTGTCCTGGGAGACAAAGCCTGAGCACTGAAATCATGTCAGCATAACCTGTTGGCACCATTAATAAAACTTCATAAATAAGCAGATGATCAGTTTGCTCTGTCCTTGCTCAGGCAGAGCTCCCTTTTACTCTGTGCATTTGCAGTTTCTGTTGCTACGAGCTTGCTGCTGTCCTCAGCTGCTGGGGTCCTATGTCCATGGCCCCATATGTGCTGGCAGTGGCAGCCATACATTCAGAGGAGCCCTGCAGACAAAGGGAAACCTGAGGGCTGGGGCAACAACGGGGTTTTCCCAAAGGTGTAGAGAAGGTGCAGAGCAGAACTGGAAACTTCAGGATACTGGAAACCTAGGGAGTGACTATGATGTGACTTCAATGGTACAGGTTTGTCCAGGCAGCAATTCATTCTTCTGTTCAGCCCTCTTGCTCCTGCTCAGGACTGGCTTGCTGACTTCAGTGTTTTTGTAGCAGTTTTGCAGGGCTTGTTCCATCCAAAGTGAGGGTGAAGAAAAGCCTGTTGGAGAGGTGTGGCTGGACCAACACTTATTTAATTTTGTTTGATTTTTGTTAAAGAAAAAGGCCTTACCATAATGCTCTGGGCAACTTCGTGTGACTGAAATATGAAATCCATAACAATAAAAAGCAGTCAGCCTATCAAGTAATGTGTATTAACTTAACTGACTGCTATGAAGCCTTTCAATGAGACAAAATTAATAAGACAATATATTGTTATGTGATGAGTTGCCCTTCATTGTGAGTCAAAGTACGTCAGTGCCTTTACAACCTCAGAATGAATTGTGTCTCTTGGCTGTGTGGGTTCTTAATTGAGATTTGAACTCCTAGATACTATTAGCATGCAAATCAGAAATAGTGGGAATAATAATAAAAACGATCTTAACCTACTGAACTACAGTAACAACACTGTAGCCAGGAAGGCTTGATCGTGTGAGGAAGATAGCAGTTTGGCTTCTGGAGGTGAAGATTAGTGGAGACCAGAAAAATATACTTGGCCTGCCTGGGTGCTCCTGGATATATTATAAACTGCCTGTTGCTCTGCCACGCTGATGCTCTGTGCAGATGCCTCAGTGCTGAAACAGGCATTGAAGAAAATGATTTTGAATTGTAAGGCTGATTAACCCTTGCTGTGCTGTCAGAAAGGTTTCATTTTACTGGCCCTGCTGGTAAGTTGGGGTTCTCTGGGTTCTTTTTTCTTTAGCTCTGTGATATTATTTACAGTTGTAATTAGAAGAAATGACCATTTCAGCAAATAATTTGTTTCGTGATGTATCAAAGCCTCTAGTACAGCAGGGATGAATTCTATCCCTCTGGTAGGCATGAATTACTGGTGAAACCATTTCAGTCTAACTTCCTGAACTGCATGTCAGGGTCAGCACTTCTGCTTCCTCCACTGATGTGGATGAAGAAATATGTCTTTCTGAAGCTTTCCTTCAAGTGCCAGACTTGTCTGCCTGAGGGATGGGGGGGGGGATTAATGCAAAAGGTGCTCCATATTGCATGTTCAAGGGCTGACAACTGTGAAGAGCTTATCATGTTTATCTGTTGCTTTCAAATGGGGCTGCCAGACTGAGCTGGCTCCAGCCAGGATCTCCCCATCAACTTTACACCATTATCTTGGGTTTCTAATGACATCCTGTCCTTTCCATTGCTCCTGATGGTCCACTTTAGCCAGGGAAGAGGATTATCATTCCTATTTTATTACTGATGACAGCATGAGATTTTTCAACTACCTGAAACACTGTTTGGCTGATCACTTTGTAAGTTATTTGGTTATTGTGAGTTATGGAGTTCTTTCCTTTTACTCCCAGCAGATAAAAATGCATTTCCTTGCAGCTAATCACAATGTGAAAACCAAGCTCTGTCTCCATCTGCAATGTGTGACGTGATCTAAGCACAGACTGACCTGAAAGAGGCTTAATGAGAGCGAGAGCTGTGAATGCCAGCTTTTGGGTCTGATTTGTTTCTCACTGGGGGCCTGAACTGAAGGGGGATGAAACTGGCCAGTGGATTTGATGGACCCAGTTATAGAGGCTTTTATAGAGGAGCAGAATTCCTGGAGTCACTTGTGGGATGTTGGTTTGGCACCATCAGTGCCAGCTCCTCATGAGTCCGTGTCCATAATCCTTTCTTTGGGCTGAGGTTTGATGGCACAGTAAGTATTTGCAAGGGTATAAAACCCATCTGCAGTGCATGTGGTGCTGAATGCCAGCATACTGTGAATTCCTTAAATACCTGTACAAACATCTCTTGCTTTTTCGTATCAATATTTAATATTAGAACCAACAGATAAGAAACTTGCTCTCTCCTCTTCCCCTTATTTGTTGCCACGCTTGGATTAAAGTGGGTTTTTTTAAATAAATAAAAATTTAAATTGCATTTTATTTTCTTCCCAGCTGCTAACTCTCTGAGACAGATTGGGAGATCAATTATCACAGCGGTGAATGAATCTAATTTTTCAATATAATTTACGGTAATTCTCTATTCTCTGCCTGAGAAGCAAATAGTAGGGTGGTTTTTTTCCAAAAGTCAGCTTGCAAAGAACAACAAAAGCATCACAAAACCAGTGATGCTCCTGTTGTATAACAGCAAGGACTCCTGGTTTTCCAGTGGTGGGGATACCATGCTGAAGGTAGGGAGTGCAGTGTGTGTCATGCCTTCTCAGAAGAAACTTCTGTGCCAAATTCTGGAACTGACTCTGGGAGGAAGATAACCACAGCTGAATTCTGAGTGTTTCTGTCAGGCTCTTTGGGGAGGATAATGGCTTTTGGGATTATATTGTCTGAGCTCTACTCAGATCCTATTCAGTGCAACTTTGCTGGACTTCACTGAGCTCTGGACCATAATCCAAATGTCAAATTCCTCCCCTTTTCCTCTTAAACATCCAAGAAGGGAGGTATGGGGCATAGGCTGTGTGTCTGCTAGCACTGGGCCAGACAGCTGCAGGGGATGACAGTCTTTAGCATCGGACCTACACTCTGTGACACGGGAGTTACAGGAGAGGTGTTGGCCAAGGGGCAGGATGGCAAATCTAGCTGATGGTTCAGCTCCAGGATGCCAAATCTTTCCTGGGTACCACTTCAGTTCTTGGTTCCTAAGGATGTCGCTTGGTGTCTGTGTGGTGTCACACCTGAATCAAGAGCACCCAGTGCAGTGTGGGAACCTCCTGTACTTGTGGTCTTTTCCAGTGTGTTTCTTGTTGATCCCACCATGTTGCCTTCTGAGCACCCACAGGGTGCCAACAGGTTGCTCCCTGGGATCCAGGTGTGCCTCTCCAGTGTCAGCAGCCACTTGTAATCCCAAGCAGTTTATTGACTAACTCTCAGTAGAAGGAATTGAGGCAACCCAGTTCTGTGTGGATGGTGGGTCTTCTCCCCACTCCCTTCTAGCCTCTTCTGGCACCAGGAAGAGCTCCTGGAAATCCATGGTAAAACCTTAATATACCTGCCCAAATTCTATTTTGCTTGGATTGCTTCTTGGATTGCAGTGAGGATGGTGCTGTTTGGCAGGGGAGGCCAACACTGTAAGCAGCTTCTGAGCACTCATGTAACTTAAGTCTGTCATTTAGTGTGCGCTGCAGATGTGTTTAAATAGTTTAAAAAAAAATGAAATGGCATGCATGGGCTAGACAGTGGTAGGAAAAAACAAAGGAGTTTGCAGCTCTTGTTCTCTTCATTTGAAAACTCAGTAACTAAATCTCACTTCAGTTCTACCAGGAATACAAATAGAGTAATTAATTGGCAGTAATTTAGGAGCCCTCCATTTCAAAAGCCCCAGGACATACAGGTTGGGAATAAGGATCTCTTAACATCAACAGTGGCCTGAGATGCAAACAAGTGGGGAAAGGATTTTGCTTCCTCTCCCTATGTTATTTATGGCTTGCCTTCACACAATGACAGCACGTTATTGTATGTTGCATTGAAAATTGCTTCCCAAAGCTGATCAGATTGATTTCTCCCCTTTCCATTAATACACAAAGCAAGAGATGATTGCATTTTTTCAGTGCAAAGTGGACTCTGAATCCAGTAACTATTTAAGCTGTAGCACAAACACTTGAAGCTCTCTGAGAGCACAATAGGATGAAAGATGTCACTTGCCAGGTCACAGACTGTTCTTTTTCTTTTGCTCATTCCCCTGAATAACTGCAATTTCTGTTGTGTTTTTTCTTATGCATGTACAATCACTGTTGTCCTTTGCAGTGTCTATCATTTTCCATATTGGAACTGAGACCTCTGCTCTCCAAATGACAAGTTCAAATCAAGTAAATGCCACACCCTGCATTTTGGTGCAATTTGGGGGATGTGCTGTTTCAATCCTGTGACAGATGGAAGAAACAATACCTCTTGACTCCCCAGTATTCTTTCTGCAGGGGTGTGGAAAGCACTTTTGAACATGCATGGCTTGTATGATGCAGTGTGTAATGGGAGATACAGAACAGTGTTTCAGCAGCCAAAACTTCAGCAGCAGATGTGGTAGTTGGTGTGATCTCAGGTCTGGTTCAGTGTGAGCATGTAGAATCATAGACTGGTCTGGGTTGGAAGGGACCCCAAGGATCACAGAGCTCCAACCCCCTGCCACAGGCAGGGCCACCAACCTCCAGGCCTGGAGCTACACAAGGTTGCCCAGGGCCCCATCCAACCTGGCCTTGAACACCCCCAGGGATGGGGCACCCACCCCCTCTCTGGGCAGCTTGTTCCAGCCCCTCACCTCTCTCACTGTAAAAAGCTTCCCCCTAATATCTAATCTAAACCTTCCTTCCTTTAGCTTTAATCCATCCCCCTTGTCCTGCTATTGTCTACCCTTTCAAAAAGTTGAACCCCCTCCTGTTTCTCTGCTCCCTTCGAATGCTGTGATTGAGATGGGCAACAGGTACATGGCTCTGCTGCCTTGCTAGCAGAGCAGTGCCACCTTTTTTTTTTGTCTATTTAGTTCAGCAGCTCCTTGGGACAGACTCACCTGCTGGATGCACACAGCAGGGTCCTGGAGTTGTTCATATTCTTTTGGAGTGGCTCTGCTATAATTAACAGTGGGAGCTGAGCTGGCCAGAAGGCCTGAGAGAGACTTTGGCTTTGTTTGGAGTGGGAGCTTGGTCTCTGTGAGGTACTTTCCAGGTGCCTACAGAAGTCAGTGTGGTTAATGTTCCTTCTGTGTGTTAGCACAAGCAGGATCAGCCCACACTGTTGGTGGTGTTCAGGGATCTGTGTAGACTCTACCACACTCTGTGACATTTGCAAAGGACTTGATTGTTTGCACCTCTGAGTATTTAGGCCTATAAATATTTATTAACCTTCTTCCAAACGTGTATCATGGGCTAAGGCAGAAATGACCTTCCCCATCTGTGTGGTTGGGGATGAGGGGAACCCCTTCCATGAACCAGCTCTGCAGGCACAGCATTTATAGCCCCTGGCACTTAGCACCATGCAATGTGCCATGGAGCTGAAGAGGAAGCAGCAAGGGGTCAGAAAATGGGTGAAAAGGGGCTGCTTTGAGCAGGAACAGCTCTGAGCTCCAATGGCAGTACACCCAAGCTAAAACTGCACTGCAGAGCTCTGCTACTTCAGGGCTGCGTGGGCTTTGAATTGCTTTCCAGGGCCTCTTCATTAAGGTGGATTGTCTTTGCAGCCTTTACAGAGCAGGAGAAACTATTCTCTTGACCTCTCTTAGACTTGGATAGCTGCTGGTACCAAGTAATGGAGGGGTTTCTTTTGTTTCAGCTACATAGTTTTAAACAGTGAAAGTCCTTATTTTAAACCTCCTGGATGGCTGCAAGGGTTTATTTCCTTTGTCTGAAGTAAGCAGTTATTGACAGTAAAATGAAGGGTTGGCAGGTGTTTCCGCTGGTGTTGGGACATGTAGACTTATCAAGGCAGGGTGGTCCTGGTGCTGTGTAAAGCACTTGCCTGGGAAATGATGTCCTGGTGCACTGGACATGGAGAGGGAGTCTAGCTGCATGGAGGAGCTGTGATTAAATCTGACCCGAGGCAGGGGATTGACCAGGGGAAGTGGTGGACAGGGCAGCAGAAGTGTTCTTAATTTGTGGAGAAAAAGAGAAATTAACCCAGGTGTCTGGAGGGAAATGTTTATTAACTTCTCAGCATAGCAGTCAGCATCCTTCCATCTGGTGTGCCCTGAGTTAGAGCATCAGGGCTGGGGAGGCATGCTGGCATATGTGCCAAATTAGACTAAAAGAAGCGTCCTCCTTTGCTTTAGGGTAGCAAAGAGCATGGGGGATGAGAGATTGAGGAAACAGGAAGCCTCCTCACAAGGTAACTATTGATTATTTAATGAGCTGATAAATAACGGGCCACAGAATAATTGGATGCTTGAGCTTCTTTAGCCTGAGCTGATTGCTATTTCTCAAAGCAGGTGGGGACTGCAGTCAGGGGCTGAGTGAACAGGTTGTGTGCAATCCCCAGCACCCAGCCTCTGAGGTGATTCCCAGGGGAGCATCTCTGTGCCCCTCCGAAGCAATCCCATGGGGAGCATCTCTGTGCCCCTCCGAAGCAATCCCATGGGGAGCATCTCTGTGTCACTCGTGCTGCATCACAAGGTACCAGGGCCTAGAACTCCAAACCCTGCTGAGCTGTTCTCTGCCAGGTTTCAGTAGCAATAGCTATTTCTCAACCTTATGGTGAGCTGGGGTAACAGTCTTATTGTTGGCAGTATTTCTAGGGCTCTGGAGCGGTGTGTTTATTCACCTCTCCCTGCTCTAGCTATTACCTGAACCATGCACTGTGTTCCTGGGCTTTTCAGCACTGGTTTCAGTGGTGCTAAATCACAGGGCCCCAATTCTTTGTACCTTCAGAACAGCTCCCATGTAACCTGCTTATGTGGTACATCAGCAGGAACTTGGGAATAATATTCCTTTAGAAAATCCTAAATACAAGAGGAGGAGAATATCCTGTAGAGCTGAGGTGGTTGGAGTGTCCTCGTTATTGCTGTGACTAGTTTGTACTACCAGGGACACACTCATGCATCCATGTGATATTGGTGTTCTGTGTTTTTAATCCAAGCACTGTGGCTATAAAAGCTCCAGGTCAGTCTTTGTCCTCACATGAATTCTGGGTGCTCCATGGTAATTCTTTGATTTTATTTTTTTGCCTTGGCAAAGCAGTTCACATTACAAGCAGACACCAAAATTGGTTTAATGGAGAGACAAACCAGTTCTAAACTGGCATCCTAGAAACAAAAGTGAAGCTTGAAGCCTGACCTGAGACAGTGAGCGGAGAATCACTTTGAGCCTGGACCCAGTGGAAGTGCATATATCTTTGACACCAAAGTGGTAGCCTGTGACTTGTGGACAGCTCAGTATGAATTTGTGCTGCTTGGGACTGCTCCCTTAAACAATTTTCCTGCTTTAGGTTATCTGAACCTTGGACTTGAGTTGAGTTGTAGGAACTCAAACAGAATTGGGGGAGGAAAAAAAAGAAACTAAAAAGATACAGATAACACACAGCTAATGGAGACTGCAGAAACATTTTGATGTTCATATGCTAATTGCATCCTACTTCCTCACAAACTGCAATCACTTCATTGTTTTTGTGCTGCCTGTTTTTGAAGATTTCATTGAAGCTTCCTTAATGAAGCAGACACTGCAAATGAAAGAGGTATGTTATGGATGGAAATTTCTCCTGGGTGCTCCGTGTTAATTCTTCTTTGATTTTGGTCCTGGCAAACCAGTTCACTTTACAAGCAGACATCAAAATTGGTTTGATGGAGAGACAAACAAGCTGTGCTCCTTCTGTTGTGTGCCTGGACTGAGCAGCGCATCGGGGAGTCGATGTAGGTACAGCTATGCTCTTGAGGTCTTGCTGTCTCTCCTGGGATATGCAAGGTGTGTGTGTTGCTCTTCCTCAGAGGAGCTTCAAGGAGACAACCCAGCAGACCCAAGCCCTCTGAGAGATGGTGCATGTCCTGAAGCAATTACTGCTCAGGTGTGGCTGCTGGAGCAGCTTTGTGTTCAGCCAAGGCTCATGGTTTATTGGTATAATCCTTGTGTTCTGAGCTCCCTGCTGGAGCTCAGAGCTGCTGCAAGAACGGGTGTCACTAGATGTATGCTGGAAGGAGTCCTTGGTGCCATTAATTACGTTGTCTACAGGCTATTTCTCAATTCTTTGCATATGCAGAGAGCAACCCTGTGGGCAGCAGTGGAACTCAGCAGCAACATAAAAAGCCTTTTTATTTTTCCCTTCTAAATGTGGTGCTGCAATAAAAAGTAGTTTTTAATAAATGAGAGGAGAAGCAAATGAGGTTGTTGCCAGGGAATGGTGGTTTCTATTTTGTGTCTGTCTTGGTTTTATTTATTTCTTTTGTTTTGCTGCTATTAGGGGAGACAATTCAAGTGAACTGTGGAATGCATAAGTGTAGCTTGGTAAAGATGGTTTAGCTGGGATATGAGTAGACCTAAATCTCTAACAGAGTCATGATGAGAACCCCAATATTCCCAAAACTGCAGCAGTGTTTCAACTGTCTCCCTTGGCTGCCACACTTCTCTATCAGTTGTAACATCAGCTGATAAAATTGAAAGGATGAGTCTGTGTTTCTTGCCCATACAGCAATAAAAAGTGGAAGATGTTTGGGATCTCCTAAGGCTTCCAGACTTAAATGTTTTCATAGTAAGTAGCTCCAGTTTCTGAAATCAGCCTGCCTTGAGGGTCAATTCACATCAGGACACCTTTTTTCCTAATTTTAGCACATGTATCTTGGGAAATGATGCCACAGAGTCTGTGGGAGTCTGAGGTTTTTGGGGCCAGGATGAACTACAAGATCACCTCATCTGACAGCTAGCATAATGAGGTATTCAGCAATTACTGCATCAGGATGGTGCCTGGTGCCCCATCCAGCAAATCTTTCACTGATGCAGGCAGTGATTTAGAGACTCCATGTGAGGAGGAGGCAGCCACCACATTGCCGAGTTGTTTCCAGTAGTTAATCACTCCTCACTCTTTCCCAAAGCCTTTGGGATGCAGTTACCTGTCAGGAACAAATGTAGTCCTTTGTGCTGTCTAATGGACAGGTAGAAAAGTGACAAGAAGTCCAAAGCAAACCCCTTTTTGAAGCAGCAGCCATATGATGAGTGTAGTTGCAGCTCCTGGTTCAGAACGATAGTCTGTGGTGAATTTCATCTTTTGTCCTGTTTGAAGGGAAAAAAAAAAAACCCACACCCTTGAAACATTCTGTTATTCCCACATGAAAACAATGCATCTGAGTGTGACGAATCACATCCCACTCAGCCAAGTCAAAGCCTCTGTGCTCATTAGCTTTCTGCTTGCTTCACTCCTTTTGATGCACCTGGCTCCCACCTCCACTCCTCTTAACACATTCTGTGTTTTCCCTTGTTCAACCACACTTTTTTTGGAGTCAAAGATGGGCATTGCCATGTTTAAAGGACACAAACATTTAACATGATGGCATTATGAGCAGCTGAAGGCAGGTTCCTTTTGTTCATGTTTCTTTGCTTAGGTACTTGCCAAGACAAAGTGAGATGTAAAAATAGTTGTCCTTGTTTAAGCAATTATATTTAATAAGGCTTGCAGGAAAGTGTGTTCTAGGAAATACAAGGGGGTGAGAGTTGAAGGACTCTTAGGATTTTTGTCCTGACTTTTCTTTTTTATTGATTTGTCATTTTGCTTGGACTCTGTGGCAGAACAAGGAATCCATCACTGGTCTGTAGGGGTGTGCTTATGCTCTGCTGTGAGTCTGAGCCCATCCAGCCCAGACCTTGAAGATCACTTGATATCATCTTAGTGACTCTCTCAACATCTGAGCACGTACCAGGGAGCTGAGGTGTTAGTTTTGAAGTAGGTGATTTACTAAGTTACTGGGAAGTTGCAGAGACAACTGCTCTTAATTTCAACAGGCCTGATGCGTTTGTACTTGGGTGAAATGAGTGGCAGGTCTGAATGCTTTGGTTCTGCAGCTGTTCAAGCTGGGTGGCTGAAGTTCTTTTCATCCTCTCACCTGTGCTCTTAAGACTGTAATGTCCTGAGGACAGGGATTGCTGTTTGAAACCTGTAGGAAGCATAGCTGGACCTGATCTCTGGTCCTTACTGTCATACACATAATGGGGAGGGGGTCTTGAGCCATCTGAGCCACAATGCTAGCCCAGAGGCAAGGGAAAATCAGGTTTTTTCTGGGGCTTTAAGGACCTCTTGGGTAAATAATGACCCATGAAATAAATAAACCCACATGGCCTCATTCCTTCTGGTCTTGAGGTTCCTCAGCAGTGTTTTGGATCCAGTCCCCAATTACTTCCCAAGCTTCTCCAGCACTTAACATTCTACCAAGCTGCCTGCATGCTCCCATAGATGATATGAAGTGACTGCTTGCTACTTGTGCAACCTGAAAAACCCCTGTTTCCATTTGCACAGTTTAACAGCTCGACTGAAACAGCAGCAGTGAGGATGGCAACAACAGGCACACAAACAGCGCAGCCGCTTTGGCTGGGGAAGCTGATCAATTGAAATTGATTCTTCTGGAACGATGCAAATAAACCCCCACGTTTCCTAAGTGCTCTGTGCAAAGCTTATTGTAGTGTGATGTAAAATATTTATGCCAAATTCATTTGGAAGCTGCAACTTCCATTATCCATAAATGAGTTCAATGAAATGTCTTCAAAAAGCGTTCTGCTTTTCAGCAGGGAAGTGCTTTGCTGTCTTCAGTGTTCTGTGGTTTGGATGCTCACCCCCTCCCTTAGTTTATCTGTCCAGGAACAATTTGCATTTCAGGGAATAGAGTTTAAATATTTAATTTCTTCTCTGTTTGGGAAGTCTGTGTCACTTTGGGGTTTGTTTTCTGTGTTTCTCCAGCCTGGTAAGTGGGTGGGTTTTTTCCTCGCTTCTTTTTTTAAGGAGAAGAAAACTAATACTCTATTTAAGTTCTTGAATTGGAGAATCAGCTTTGCATTTCCAGCTCCTCTGCCACAGGCTCCCTGGGTTTCCTTGGGCAGATCTAGCTGCTTACTGAAATTCAGCTCAACTTCATTATCAGCAGATGTTTGCATCTTTTAGAGTTCAATTAAATTATACTCACTGTACCTCCTGTAGACAAAAACTATTGTTATGTTTATTTTACAGTTAAAGGAACCAGGAGGCTTAAGGGCCCATCTACACAAGGATATGAAAGTACCTATGTAGCAAACATGAGGATTCCTGTGTTGGCTTCAGTCTGCTGACACAGGTGAATGAAGCTGTGCTGGGTGGTGTTTGGTCTGGAGTTACTGGATAAGAGGTTAGACTTTCTACTGATTCTGAAGTTATTCTGTGCTGACTTATGTTCTCTGCTGAGTTAGATGAGCTACTGTGGGATCACAGAGGAGTGGTGTCCAGATCTGCAAGGCTGCTTTTCAAGGACGCTTCCCAAAGGAATGAAGCTTGCAGGGTTGTGTGCTGTACTAGGAAGGAATTGATGGGACAATACCTACTGATTCCTGGCCACCCCCAAGTGTCATGAAAGCTGATAATTATGTGTTGGAGGCATAATGAAACTTCTTTCTGCTGTGAGAAGGGACCTTTTCCAAGCAACTAACTGGCCAGTCAGCCTTCACACAGCTCCAGCCTGAGCAGGGCTTTTGCTTGACTTGGTGTCACAGGGAACAAGTTGTGATCCTAGCAGTGGGAAGATCAGGGGCAACAAGACAGACCTACAAGAAACCAGTTTGTGTTCTCCCACTGCTTTTGGGAACAGCTTGCTATGAGCAGGAGTCTCCTGCCAGCCCCCATGTGTGGTTTAGTACTTCAGTTTGCTGCCCTGATGCTTTATCCTCTCACAGCCTGCTCTCAGGGTGATGCCATGAGTTCCACCCATGCTGGTTTCTTAAGGCTGCCCTTGCCTTCTGGAAGAGTCTTGCTCTTAGTAGCATCAGTCCTTTACTGCCCTGACTCGCCCCTTAGGAAACACTTTAAAACTGCCCAAAATAACGAGCTGGTTCACTGGTGGAATTTCTTTGTTTGCTTTGTTTCCTCCATCAAAGAGGAGAATTATGTTATACCTAAAAGGACCCTTTGCTGCATCCCCAAAAACATCCTTGTGGTGAGAGGATGCTGCTGCAGTGATAAATATGCTACTTTCATGACTTTAATAATTAAAAATGCACTTTAAAAAGAAAAAAATCCTACTGCACACGCTATAGAAAGGTCTAGTGCATTTAGTCTAGCCTCTCATGGATCCTTAAGGCTTTATGGGCACTTTAAAGCTGAAATAAAGATCCTTTTTATATTCAAAAAACAGATGTCTTTCAAACTGCCATCCTATTCCACGCAATTGGAGCTATTTTCCCTTTAAGATGCTGCATCTGGACCGCAGTGTCTAGAAAAGGAAAGGCAAGAGATGTGTATACTCAAGCCAGAAGACATCCCTAAAGACCAGAGTGGCTCCTTAGCTGCTTGTCCCTGTCATGCACTGTCCTGTACTGAAATGCAGTATTTCTATCAAAGGTGGACTCATAGATTGAAGCAGAAGCCTTCAGAGAGGTCCACCCCCCTCTTCCTCCCCATGTTTTTGGTCTAGCTCAGAAGCAGGTTAAATTCTAATATGAACTTGCAATACGGGTGCAGCAAGTGTCCCTTTGCTTCCATTTTCCATCTGTAAAATGAGGATAAAGCCATTCTGTTCCCAAATGGCAGCTGCTAATGAAGCTCCCAGGTCCTGTGAAGTAGCCAGATCGGTGTGGGTTTGTTCCTGAAATTATCCTGGAGCTACAGGGGGAGGAGGTAACTAAAAGTATTGAAGTAACAGACATTGCACAGCTTTGTCTGTAACTGCTGAATGTTAAAGGATAAAGGAATCCAAGGAATTAAAAAGGAAATCCTGTTTTGCAGAGTTATTATAGCAGAATAAGGTATATGTGGTTAGTTCTCTGAGAGAAAGAACTGTTGCATCTGGGCTGGGTTATATATTTGTGAATGTTATTTCTTTTTTGGCAGAAAAGGTCTTCCAAAGGAAATGGAGGAAGATATTAGATGGGAAGAATTTTGGTGACTTTTAGGATCTGCTTGCTCTCCATTTTTGTGTGCTCTCTTGTTCTGAGAGCTCTGTTTCATTTCTAATGAAGTTTCAAGTCTGCCAGGACAGTGTGCAGCACATCAGCTCCAGTATAAAGGTGCTGTGATGAATGGTTTAGGAAAACACAAGGGAGAAAAGCACCAGCTTCACTAAGGGGGCAGGCCTGACAGAAGTCCTTTGGCTTTTGTTAGATTCCCTCTACTCAGAGCAGGTTTGGTGCAAGCAGCTTGAGCATCTCCATCACCAGCGTTGACCCCAGTACTGCTGGGCAGGGGTACCCATGGTGTACAGCTGCCACCTGCAATGATGCTCTTAGCCTTTGGCTCCTTCATCCCACCCTTTCCATCCAGTTCTCTTTCCATGCATGTTCAATGATGATGATTGATTCAAATGATGATCTTTCAAGGCTCCTTCCAACTCCTAACGTTCTGTGATTCATCCAAGCTCAGGGTATGACTTTCTGGGGCTCTCCATTAAAACAGTTTTCCCATTTGACTTCTGAAGCATGATGGGAAAATCCCTGCAGCCCAGTTCAGTGGGAGTGCAGGCAGGATGGTAAACTGGTTTTCCTAGAGGAATCTGATCTAAATCAAAGCAGGTAGTTAAAATGGAGGAGGAATTAAGAGATTCACCAGCAACTCTGAGTTAGTTGCTGAGAACTGCATTGGGAATAAGGAACGTGATGTGCTGTGCTACAGTCTCTTAAGGAAAAGGATGAGGATGAAATCCCTCCTGAGCAGAATAACGAGGTTAATCAGGGTAGCTGTGCCTCCCCAATTAGGGACCGTGGGAGGCCAGCATATTACTGTCTTGGCAGATGACACCATGATGTCCAGCTGGAGCTGATGGTTTTAAAAGTTAAAATAAGTGAGTGATCAAATTGTGTCTGTGTAGTAAATAAAATACATGTCAGTGCATGGGGGACTTTGCAGGCAAAATGTTCTGTGCAAGATTATATGCTGAAGCAACCCGTGGCCTAAAAAAGGGGAAAAATTCTGCAGTCTACAGCTGTGTGGCTTGTGCTTCTCTGGAAACCTTGGATGACCCTCCAATCACCTATGGGTGGTAGGAAATATTTCCCAAGGCACTTTAATAGGTCATTTAATTTGGTAAAATGTCATCATTATGTTCTCAAAAAAAACCCCAACCAACTATGATATTTGTGCTACAGCTGCAGCGTGAGGCAGCAGTGAGTGAGAAGCTTAGAAGCTCTGATGGGGAAAGAGATGGATCAGAGGATTTGGCTAATGAAATTTGGGTGAGCATGGACTTGAACAAGACTGAGGCTGGTCTTTAACACTGCTACCGGGCTCAGAGGAGTGTGAATAGATCTGCTCTGTTGGGTTTGTTTTTTTAGACTTCAGCCTTTGGAGCATAGCCTTGCTCCATCCTTGTGACTATGCAGGGCTGGCATGCCTACTGAGGGTGTCTAAAGCAAAGAGCATTATTGCTTGGGGATAAATGAGCTGTGCAGATGGTTGGAGTGACTAAAGAGAAGGGACAACAAACCAAGGGCAAGTGTTGGAGATGTTAAGATGCTTTCTCCCTGCTTCCTGGTACTCTTCACATAGTGTGTTCTTCTTTCATCAATTTAGATGTGGTTTTGGCTTTCTACTTGCTAATATATGCTAACAGTGCTCTTCCAAAATTGAGAGTTATGTGCTCTGCTGCCTTCAGTAACCCTGGGGTAGGGTTTTATAATTTGCAGCAGGTTATGATAGTGAGGAGGCTTTGTATTTATTTCACCTGAAGAGGAATTGCAGAATGATAAGGCATGACTTAGTGAAGAGCTGAGCTGACCTTGCTTTCCCTGGAGTCTAAAATGGAGGTTCTGTTGTTATCACTGCACTGTCTGCAGGATAGGAAGGGTCTTGCTGTGCTAATTGCCTCCAATTTCCATTAAGATGTTACTCCACTGAAGTCATAGAGTATTTCTGAGAAACATGGCAAGACTTCAATGAAAGCAGTTTCTTATTCCTGCTGGCAGAAGACCCTTTGACAGTTGGCATGCAGGTCAGGGGTGTCCTTTTCTGGGGCTGCTCTTCAAAGCCAAGTGGAGGACCCCAGCTCAACCCCCTCCCTTGAGAACCCTCACAGGCTGAGCTGATGTTTCCCATCCTCACGCTGGAGAGCATCACAGTCCCTCCCCATGCTTTAGAAGCACTCCAGCCTCCATTCACGCTGCACTTTAATGGTGATGGACCTATTAAAAATATCACTTCAGCTTCCACAAAAACCTGAGTGATGTGTGTACCCTTTGAAAGGAAGTAGCTTTGTACCTTCCTTCACTGCCACAATCTCTGCTAGACCCATGGAAGGAAACAGCAATATAGCCAAAAGGTACAATCACTTTCTGCAGATATTTCCTCCTCTTCCTTGCACTTCTGATAGATCAGATTGCCTTATCAGAGCTGCTTGTTGAATTAGAATATAATTTCCTAGACCCTATCAATCAGGTTCCATCATGTGCAGTCCCTGTTACTGATAACATGCCTTTCCTTTGGCAAATGCTATAAAAGAAAAGAGGAAAAAATAAAGGAGGAAACCTTGTTGGGGGGCTGTGTATGTAATAAAGAGTTTTCTCCAAAACTTGACAGAAACAATAGAATATTTTGCAGCCTGCAGGAACTGCCTTAGATATTCAAGATAGGGGGGGAAAAACACCCCCCAAAAATATATATCTGCTCTTCAAAAACCAGATGATAAAAGTATTTCATCTCCTTTGGTTGCTTTCATAAATATTTGTTGCCTCTACAATTCAGCAGCTGCCTGAAATAAATGTAAGAATAGGATGTTCAGCATTGTTATCAAATGATCAGGGAGCAGCATGTCATAGTCTCTGTATTCCACAAAGTTCAGTCTTGTAGCACCACACATCAAAGCACAGGTTTAAATTGTCCAGTTGGGTATTATGGGTCCAGTAAAGGAATTGGTGTGTTTGGAGTTGTGCTGTTCAAGCTGGGTGATGAAGTGGCTGGTTAAGGGAAAGCAAATCTAGGGTGCTGGCAGAGCCTCCTGTAAGCTGAGTGTGGTTAATCCACAGCCAGCATCTGCAGGCTGAGCTGAGCTTACACAGTGGGTTGTGTGTTTGTGAGTGCAAGGGAAGCAGGAGGCTTGTGTCTGAGGAGCGGAAAGCCTGAGCATGCTGATGGGTTGGGATCTGAGGTGCAGGGAATCATAGAGTTGTCCTGGTTGGAAGGGACCCTTTGGATTGTCAAGTCCAGCCATCACCCTAACCTGCCATCTACTCCTAAACTCTGTCCCCCAGCACCACATCTAACTGTCTTTTAAATACCTCCAGGGATGGAGACTCCACCACCTCCCTGGGCAGCCCATTCTGACAGCTAACAACCCTTCCTCTGAAGTTTTTTCCTCATATCTAATCTAAACCTCCCCTGGAGCCACTCAATGAGGAGAGAAGATTCTCTGATTGTTTTTGCTGTCACTTAATTGTCCTACGAGCTCAGGAGAAGGTAAAAGATACCTTGATTGCATAAGCCTTTTTTGTTCTATATTAGTATAATTGCAGTAATAGAAACAAGAAGGGTGGTCAGGTCAAGCATTAAAAAGGCTGAGATGGTGAAAGGAGACACCTTGAGTGGTAGCAGCTTCTGAAATGACTCTAAAAGGGGGTCAAAAGGGAAAACCAACACACTGTGTGTGCGATGCTCTGCTGTCACGGTTAATAGCAGTCTGAGGGATGGGAAACTTGCCCATTGAAATGTGGTGCTGGTAGGTGACTCTCCTCATAGAAAAATTTCAAAAGCTCTAAAAAAAGAGGCTGGGTTAATCCCTTCCAAGGATGCAGGGCGCAGAGCAAAGGAATGAACAGGAACATGACCAGTTTGAATGGTGGCTTTTTTTTTCTTTTGAAAACTCCAAATGGAAATAGCTGTTTTTTCTTAGGAGGGAAAAACTAGGAAACTTAAAAGGACCACAAAACACAATAATTCAGTGATAAACATATTTTAAGGAGTGAATATGAGAGATGAAACATCCCAAGGCTTTATATCCAACTTCCAGTGAGCGATTTCCTTGGGATTTCTGCCTTTTACAGGGCTCCCTGTGGTGGAGGATGGTCTTGTAATTTGTGGCCCTTGGCTCTAAGAGCTTGCCTAGAAATTCTCCTGGAGGAGATCTGTCTCTGGTCTGTCTCCCTTCCTCTCAGCTGTGTCCACATCCTTAAATAAGCTGAAGTTACAACACCGAAGACCCTCAGAGCTTTCACCCAGGAGGGCAGAAAACAGACTGTGGCAATGCTGGTGCTGCCCAGCCCATACTGTTGATAGCTCAGTAAATTAGCTTTACTGGCCTGATCTGCACCTCTAAACAGCACATACATCTGCTGGGGGTAGTTGGCTGAAGATCCTCCCAGTATATTGCTTTCCCTTGCTCTCTTTTTCTTGATCTCTTTAGTGTCTGATTTCCTTAAAGAAAGAGGATTCAATGCTTCATTTGTAACCAATATGCTTAAAATAATCTACAGGAGAAACCAGCCAACTCTTAATTCCCTGAAAGCCACACCACGATGCATCCTACAGCAGCTTGTCACAGGAGGCAGAGGTAGGGGACAGGGAAGTTTTATGTCAAAATTGAAAATGGAGCAAGTGCCTAGATCCTGGGAGATCTCTGACACCTTTGGAAAAGGCACAAGAGGAGATTGAATATTTTTTCCTTCAGCTTTACAGTAAAAACTAGAGTTTTGCTGCTGGAATATTTTTAGCTGTCGGTGTTACAGGGAATAGCACAGTCTGATCTCAAGATATTTGGCAGGCGTCTTTATTACCTTTGAAAAATCTGGGTAGGATGTGATCTTTGTGATGCTGGTAGGAATCCAGGAGATGCAGATCGAGGTGTTTTTTGTCTTTTGCGATGAGCTGCTTCCTTGCAGTGCAAGAAAGGCAAATGCAATCATCCAGCTTTACCCCCTCCCCTCCAAACCAAACAATAATCAAAGTGGCTCTTGGAGGCTGACAGGCCACAAAAACCCCCAACAAACCCCAAGAAAACAAATGAACCTGACCAAGGCAGTGGCAAATCCAAAGAAATCACATGCAAAACAACCCCCAGCCCTCAACATGCTCCCCACCCAAAACCCCATCCCTGCCACTGCTGCCAACAGCATGTTACATCATGGGATAACTTCCATTTCATTCAGGCTTTGTTGATTTGCATCTTGGTGTGAATTTCATCAGGGTTGTTTGCTTTTTTAAAAGGGCCTGTGTTCATTGTGACAGGATATAGAGAACCTTCAAAGCTGTTGTAAGGAAAGAGGAGTCATTATTTCTGATAAATTATGTACCATGGTCAGGGTAAGGAGTAGCTCAATCTGTCCTTCCTCTCTTAGGACCTAAACACAAAAGGAAAACAAGGTTTCAAGCTTTTTGAACATTGAATCAGTGACAGAGACTGTACACATACATTTTTAAGTGACATCAAGGTCACTGAACATTCTTTCTCAGAGAAAGGGTCACGCTGACAAGGCAATTATTGATTTTTAGTTTTTATCCCCCTGCCCAGAGCTCTTTTTGGACATTTCTTCTAGTTTCCCCTTTCCTTGTGCCTCAACCTGTCACCATTTTTCAGGCAATTAAGTTACAATCCAAGAATGACCAAAGGTGTGTGAAAGGCTTCATGGTGCAGTGCTGTAAACGAGTTCCTGGTACCCAAGGATGTCCCCCTCCCAAACTTAAGCCTTCCTGCAGCTCCTGGGGAGTGTGGCTTGGGCTCTGGGGATCTGTGTGTTTGTGTAGACCTGGCTAATCCCAGGGAGAGATTTGTGATTAACAGTGTTCTGAGTCTTGGGGCTAGGCTTTAAGGGGTATAAATCACTAAGTCTTCAATGAAATCAGCTGAAACAGAAGGGTTTGGAGTAACAGTGCCAAGCAGGATGTGAAAGGGGAGAGTGACTGAGGGATGGAGAAAGCAAAGGCTGTGGCTGTGGGGGATCTTCCAGGAAACATTGAGCAGTGAAGACTGTAGATGGGCTTTAGGCTGAGAACTAGACCCTGTACCTGATGTTACTGAGCTATCAGTGGGTGTGCCACTAACCATCACTAGGGAGCTGAACCTCAGCTCTATGAACTGGTGTTGGGAAGGGGCAGCTTTTGCAGAGATGTGGGTCTGGGTGACCCACGTGCCAGCCCTGACTCTGTGTGCTCCCTGCTGGGTGCTGGGCTCCAGCCACTGCTGCTTTTAGATAGGCTTCTGCTTTCAAAGTGCCAGTGTAGCACTTTATCTTCTCCTGCTGAGACACCCAGTGTCTCTATTAGCTCGATAATTACTCACCAAAGTTCCTGTTTTCATAGCAGTGATAACAGTTGTTAATCACATGCTGTGCTAGGATTATACCTCCTATGCCAATCCCATGCATTATTCTGAGAACTTGACACACACCAACCCGGGAAGTTTATTAATGCAACTGCAGCAAGTCATTAAGCTTTAGTTATTGTGGGCTTTAAGTGTGTGAAGATGGAAGTCACGTTCAAAGATACCTAATGGGGAATCTCAACAGTCTTAGGGACAGCAAGTTCATTCTCTCCTCTTTCAGCTGGGGACAGGATCACAGCTGGCAGAGAAATGGGATGAAAGTGGCCATAAAAGAGAACAGCAAACAGTGGAGAAGCATAAAGGTGATGCTGGCTTGCTGCTCAGTTCCTGAAGCTGCAGGGACTGCTAGTGCTGGGCTGTGAGAAGAGTTAAGGCTACATCAACTGGATGGAGTTTCTGAACCAGAGGACTAACTGATGTAATTAGTGAAACAGCAAGCGAGCTGATGCTGCAGAAACCACAACTTACTGGAGCATCCTCTAAAAATAGCTTGGATTTAAGTCTGTCAAGCAAAGGAACAGGAGAGTTAGTCTCTGCAGTCTGTCCATCTATTGCCAGATGAGAAGAGAAAGGAGGACTAAAGAGACAAACAGCAAGTGTATCTTCTTACAGGGAAGAAGACATAGTGAGTTGTCTTGCGTTTGTGAGGCATCTTTTTCAGTTTCACCAGCACAAGATGACTGGTTTCTGCCCAACTTACACCTACCTAAGCAGGAAACCACTCCAAAATACCTGTCAGAGTGACAGCATTGTATGGGTGTCTCGTACAGCTCTTGAATACACGTGTGCCATATGATGGTTGGGCTTGAAACACTGAGGTGTTGAGTTATGGCTCAGAGTTGTTTATTTCAACATAAAATGTTGGGGAAACAGGGCTGAAGGGTCTGTAAAGTTCAAATGATAAATGGGAAGAGAAACTTGCAAGAGTTGCAAAAAAGATGCCAGCAAAATCTAAGGTATAGGGAAAAGATAATTCAGGTCTCACCTACTAAATCCCACAGTTAGTCCTTCTTGGCAGCCCTTTTACTGCCTGGTCCTTAGCAGCTTTGCCTGGCAGGCAAGGAAATGCTAGTCAAAATGTAGCATAGGATTTAAAAAGTTGCCCACTGTGAGTACAAAGCTGTTTTCATGGGTAGGATGCATTCACTGGACCTGCACTTGTTATGGACCTAGTCCGTATACAAATATAGATGTATAAAATCTAAATTTAGGTCTCAAATTCAGTTAGTTCTAGTCTTCACTAACCTAAAACACTCCAAAGGATTTTTTCATGCAGCCTGAGGTTCTGTTCAGGCAGCTGGAATGTGATCTGGATGCTTATGAGCCATTTTATCAGCACTATATTGTGTGGATGGTTTGGAGATGCAAGAGGAGAGTGAGTCAAGTGTTTAAGCAATCAGGGTGAGGTCCTGCTAAAGGAATCCCAGCATTTTCTTCCTTCCTGAACCCCTGAAAGAATACCCTGAGTAGAACAGATCCAGCTCTGAAAAGACACCAAGGACGGTCAGTTGAGTGGTTAAGTGCAACTGGGCAGCAAAGGGTATTCCCCTTCAGTTTCCTGTGCCCATTGTCCTCTAAACATCCACAGCACAACAAACTCTCCAGTCCTACAGAGTGTCTTCCCCTGAACCAGGAGGAGAGAAAGCCTGGGGAAAGAAGACTTTTGTCCAGCACACAGTGCAGTGAGGTTTCACTCTCATTAGGTGGTCGGTGACCTGCGGCCCGGAGCAGTGAGATGTGTGAATGGGATGCTCGGGGTGATGGACTGTGCTGAAGGCTGCTGGCTGAACTTTCTTTTCAAAGTGTTTATCCGAAGCAAAATGCAGAAGGGGGGTCAGGGGAAGAGACAAAACACAGCTCAACGACAAACTGACTGCTGGAGGGAAGGGAAAAGCCGCTTTTATTGAACGATGCTGGCACAAATGAAAACAATTTTCTTCCCCTTTTGACTTAGTTTTTTTCCTTGCGTTAGTTTTGCATAATAAGGCTGTAGGGCTGCTGCTGTTTCAGGCCAAACTATGGGGCAGTTTTTCCTTTTCCTTCTCTTGCTCTTGCCTATCTAGAGAGTTATTCAGATGGGGCTGGTTATGACACGGTGGATGCAGCCAGCATATCTTGGCTGCAGGAACTGATAGGCTCTGAATGTTGTTTGGCAGAGCTCCTTCCAGATAGCAGTGAGGCTTGGTTCTTTGGCTCTGCAAGATACAAATATAGATCTGTGTGCTATCCCTGGGTTAGAAAAATCTCTTTAAGGCTACTTTTCCAAACAGAAGGGATCGCTTTGAGAAATGTCTCTTTGCACTCTGCCTGCCTCGGATGAATGGAGATGTGTCCTGCTTTATTTCTTGTCATGTGGTGTGGATGGGATGAGGGAAGGGCTGCTGGGAGCGCTTTGCATCTCCAAATACAGCGCTGTCAAGACTCCTCCTGTTTTCCCCTTTATTTCTGCGTGTCACACAATCCTTTACTGAGCTGCAGTGCCCCCCTGTCTGACTCCTGCCTCTCTGGCTCTGCTGTTCAGAGCAGCAGGAGGATGTCACCTGCCTTCAATGCCCTTTGTCTAATTATTAAGCCTTCTACAGCCAGGGCTGAGGCTCTGACTTGAAGAGTAGCTGTGATTCTTGGTGAAAAAGTTTATCAAAGTGATTTGGGAAGTCACAATTGGAGATGGAATATCTCCTTTTCTACAGAGAAGGTTCTTGTATTTACTAAGTCCAAGCTGGAGGTGCTTGTTCCTATGCCAGAGTAGGTGGGGGCTGCTGAGAAACCACAACCCCGAATGACTTATTTCTTCCTTTTATGCTCTGCAGCAGCAGCAGCAGTGTGGAGATGGGAAAAAAAAGAGTAACCAGGTCAGCTGTGTCCAGCCAGCTTGAAAACCTTCTGAAAAGGAAAGATGAGAAAGCTAATGTGTGGGTCTGCAATTGCTGTGTCCAGTGCAGAGTTCCCAGCAGCTGTGCCAAAGGAGCCAGACTCTTGCCTGCCCAGAGAAGCTGATGTGTCTTACAGCTCTGAAGTAAAGGAATGAAGGATGTGCAGTGATGTATCCAGAAGCAGGAGAAAGCCTCATTATCAGCAGCAATATGGTTCAGCCTGTTCTCAGCCTCGTGTCACTGCACAGGGGTGGGTGTCTGCCTCTATCCTGTAGCCTTATTGCCCAGCATCTACAAAGCAAGAGTTGTTTGCCAAACAGAGAGATAAACAAATTTGTTATGTAACTTTTCAATTGCTAGGAAACGTGATGATTTTTGACTCCTGCTGTCTGACTCCAGTAATGGGTTCAGGATGGGGAAGGTGCCTACAGAAATGAGTGGTTTTTGTTTATTCCAGGACACAGTTGACATCATAAATAAACTTACAAGGCGAAAATCTGCAGTTAGGGGTAAATAACTGTGACTCTCTGATCTGCCCTGTAACATTGCTCATGTTTATTTACCATTATAACTTAAATTGTTACAGCAAACGGCTTAATAATTGCTATGTGCAGTGCCCTGAGCTATCTGGCTGGGACAGACAGAAACCACCATGCATTATTCACAAATGTCCTTCAGGACCTATCTGAGAAACCTACCACCCTGCCACGTTGGTTAGGAACAGATAATGGTTCTGAGCAGTGTTATGAGTGGCCTTTCTCCTTCCTTCTGCATCCCATGGCTGAATTTCTAGATACAGACCCTGCAGACATAAAACTTGTGTTCAGCCTGTGCTGGGACCAGCGTTACCAGAGCCTTGTCTGGGATTTCAGATGTCCAGGTCTGTGTGTACCTGCCCTGTGGCAAGTGCATGTTGCTTAAGTGGGCATGGAGAACTTCTAACTTCTCTTTTCCTTCCTGGCTGTGCTGCATTTGTCAGACAGCCCCAGTGCTTCAGTGCCTGGTGGTCATTAAAGACTGTTCATTTACTTTGCAATCCAAAGGAATATTGCAGGAGTTTATTTGAGCTTCTGAAGCACAGGGAAGGGAGTGAGATGATGCTATGGAGATGCAAAATGATTTTATTTTTAAAAGCTCTTTTTGTTAAAATAATGCCTCATCTCAGGGGTTGTTTAAAGTGTGTAGTAGTCCATAGAACACTTGTGCAGACTCGATGCATTACGATACTTTTATGTACTGCTTGAAAAATTACAAATGGAAGGAGTTTACTTGCTTAAAACACTTTCCATTTAAAAGGCGTTACAGCTACATCTGATACCAGATGATTTTGTTATGAATAATAGAGAACAGTAAGTGAATAGTGTGATGTGACTTCTCTGTGATGTTGTGAAGCTCCCCTATCCCAAAGCACTTATCAAGCTGTTAGGAAGTATCTTGAATTAATGACTGAACTTGCTGGTAATGCAGTGATTGTGTTAAGCACAGTTGGATTTTACGGGCCTGATCCTGGGTGGATTTGTCAGTGTTGCCCTAAAGGAAGGAGAGGGAGCAGCTCAAGTGTGGGTGAGTTAGGAAGTACCCCAGCACTTGTATACATCTTGCAACTTAGCAATGGTGTTTCTGCTGGGATCTAGGTATGTTTGGGTGTGAACTTGGGCAAAACAGACTGCCCAGACCATGAGAAGGTGCTTGTGGAGTCCAGCAGTGTAGGGTGTTGCAGGTCAAAGTGAATGAATCAAAGAGAAAGGAAGGTCCCACACTGCCTGGGCTTATTCAGCAAGGTGCTGAATACCTTGGATTCCTACCTGCCATCCGCAGGAGTCAGGGCAGCTGATATCTCTGCAGGGTCAGGGGCTCCATCATCATAGGCTGATCAAATAATATTTGAAAGAATCTTTAGGAACAACTGCCTTCATGTGGAACTCGAGCTATTAGTTGCAATTTGTGTTGGGAAGGTTGAACAGAATCTTTGCTTTTCCGGCGTGTAATCAGTCATGTTTTGATATATACAAACAAAATAGCTCGGGGAAAATCAGAGGGAAAAACAATGACTAATGATCCTGTGCTCAGGCTGTGTGGATGCTGGTATTCCAGTTCATTCCCTGCCACTCCAAGGTTACTTTCTCTTTCCTTTAAAGATCACCAAATCCAAGCTTGGGTTTTTTCCTAAGTGATAAGAAAAATCTTAGATCTTAGTGATGGTGTTTCTGTGGGGATCTGACTGTGTCTGGGTGTGGACTTGGGCAAAATGCAGTCTTAACTAAACTCTGTCTTGAGTTCTACAAAACTCAGATCTCGAGTACTATGTTTGGGCAGGTTCCTAAGAATTAAGGTGAGTCAGTCACTGTTTTAAGGCATGCTTGCCCTAAGGTCATTGTTACCTGCAGTGTAACCAGCTCTTCTTGGACTGATCACAGACCAGCCTTCAGCCCTTGTACAATTCATGGACAGAGACACACACTCACCATGCTCAGGATGCCCATTTGAGCCACGAGAGTCTGAACTGTAACCCGGAGCTGCATGGCTCTCTTGGTGTGAACTTCATCTTAAGACCAGCATCTTGCAAAGAGCTGGGTGCAAGGTCAAGAACTCTGGTGCTGGGATGGGACTCTCTGGGTAACCTGTGCAGCTGCTGCTCTCTGGGATGTTTCAGCTCAGGCCAAATCCCAAATTTCACCTCCACTCATGGTGCTAGTGCCAATCTCTGGTTGTAGAATCTATTGACAATCCCATGCCAATATGGAGCATATTTTAACACCAGTGTGGCTTGCCTCAGCATCCTTCTGGCCCCATCTCCTCAAACCTGATTTTACACACATGGCTGTGCATGATCCGTGCCTCTGGCTGTGAGGGTCTGTCTCCCCTTCTTGGTGTGGATCACAGTGACAGCTCTCATGTGCTAGCAGCTTACACCGCTACACCTACGTCATTACAGAAATCCTCGGGGCTCAACAAGCTCTTAGAACATCTACTCTGTGGGCAAATATTTGTATGTGATGTGTACGTGCATGTATGCACACACACGTCCTTGCAATAGGTGATTTGCAAAGAAAGATGCTAGGCAACAGCGAGCATCATTTGCTGAGGAGTCCTAAACAGCTTGCATTTGTTTTGGAGTGAAAATCCTCCAACTGCTCTTGTGTCACCCCTGTAACACATCCCAAGATGCTGTGCTCCTGGAAACGAAGGTGTCTGAGCACAAGGCTGATGTGATGGCTGAGATAAAACACCACACTCATAAAATCACTCTGTGCTGACTAACTGCTGAGTGGCCTGGGCCAGATGCTGATGTCAGCTCCTCTGGTGTGTTTCCACTCCTTCCAATGGATTATTCCAGCTTTGTGTTGGAAGCTGGCTTCTGGCCAAAGAGTTTTGCCTTTGGTCAGATAGACAAGTTGATTCTCTAGGACAGAGAAGACCTCGCAGGATAGCTAGGGACTGCTGCAACCTGCTGCTGTCTGCAGGGAGTGGGAAGCCAGCACGGTGCTGTGGCTCCTGTGATTGAACCAGGAGGTAAATCGGGGGGATAAAGAGCCCCACTGAGGAACTGACACTTCATTTTTGGTTTGATGGAGATACCTGTTAATTCCCTGAGGTTTTCTCTTGGGCAGTGTGTTGTGTTAGTGCAACCTCCTAAAATAACAAGTATTTCTGTTTGCATGAAGGTTTGTGTGTGTGTGACCATGTGAGCAGGCAACGTGTTTATAGCACGTGCATCCTGGGGCACTGAGCTTGCTCTGACCTTAGCTGAGGTCTTGGGACAGAATGTGATTTTCTTGCAAGATTGAGGGGTGTGTGTGCCATGATAGACCCATACATCAGAGCCAGTGAGGCTTAGCCTGTTTGGGAAGAGGGGAGTGCTCTGTCTTAGAAGGTATAAAGTCTCTGCTGAGAGATTTTTGCTGCGTGTGTGTGGCAGGAGACAAAGCGAGCTGTAATGTTATAAGTCTAAACAAGTACATGGTTGTTCCCTGTCACCAAGAGCTGGGTCATTCTGGCTGCACATCTAAAGCCTCTCTGACTCCTCAGCATTAATGAAGAGCTCAGGGGTTCCTCATCAATGATGCAGTTCCTGTTATCACATTGGAGAGGCAGGGATGCTACACAATACAGGGAAAAAAGACTGGGGACACTTGAAAGAACAAATGTAATTTGGGGGAGCTGTGTGGAGCCTGATAATAAAGCTGCGATTGTCTCTCTTCTCCCTTTATTTAGAACTACCTTGTAGCTGGGCTTAAAGTTTAAATAATAATATTAAAGAAAACAGAAATCAAACACCATACAAAGCAAAGTGCTTCAGTGCTTCCAATTTAATGGCTGGTGTGAGAACCTGAAAAGAATCATACTCGATAATGAGTCATTTCATCTTGGTGCCTGTTGATGAAGAGCTGCTGTTTGTCGTCTCTGCTCTTGAGGGGCTCTTCAAAGCTGGAGCAGTCCCTGGCTGGAGGCAGCTCCCAGAAGAGAGCCAGATTCCTTTTAGGTCAGGTCAGCACAAGAGCTACTGCTTGGTTCTCAGGGACTTCAGATCAGACCTGAGGCATCTGATGTTGTGATGGTGCTGCTGTCATGTGTGTCCTGAAGGGTGAGGGGACCTGTGGCTGGCCAGCCCTGCTTCATCCCCAGAGCTGTCTGAGCAGCCCTATCATACAGCACTCCAGCACTGCCTCGTGGGGCTCTTTCTGCACTGGATCTGCAGAGTGTCACTTCTTGAGGTGACAAGTTCAGAAACAACAGTGACAGTAGCAGAGCTCTTCAACCTTAATGTGTGCCCATCATAAGGGGGACTTTATTAATGTTTATAAATATCTTAAGTATGGGATGCAGGGGGAAATGGCCAGCCCCTTTTCAGTGTCTGTGGGGACAGGACAAGGGGCAATGGCTGCAAGTTAGAGCGTAGGAAGACCTTTTACACAGTGAGGGTGAGGGAGCCCTAGGACAGGCTGCCCAGGGGGGTGTGGAGTCCCCTTCTCTAGAGATATTCCAGACCTGTCTGGACACCGACCTGTCCTAGGGACCCTGCTTTGGCAGGGGGTTGGATCCGATGATCTCTCTAGGTCCCTTCCAACCTCTATGGTTCTATGATTCCTTGTACTGCTGCTGTTCTGGGTTGCTGGGAGAAAGTTAAAATAGGAAGGAGCTGGGGAAGAATTCCCCACTTGCTTTGGTTGGTGTAAATTTTTGTGTTGGCAGGATGAAGCCATGCTTCAAGGCAGACCCTCTCTGTAAACTTGTGTGGGTCAGACTTTGGGAATATCTACTTGTAGGGAGGTTTAAGAAGTTTTTTCCTTGTCTGCATCATGTAACTGGATCACAAGGCTGGGCAGGAAGATGTTTGTACTACTTTGACCAAATTTATGCAGAAGAGACCAAACAAACAATGCCCTGTGATATTTGTCCAGTCAAAGATGGTATTTGTCCACCCAAAGCCAGTTGTTACGTACTCAGAGGACAGCAAATGTGTATAAACTTGCTCTTTAAAGGTAAGTTTTTTTATGTTGGAGATTCTTTGAAAATCTGGCCTGTATTTTCTGCCAAGACTGTCTTTTAAATCTCTGCTGGGCAACCATGTATTACAATTCATCCCTTCTGAGCTCTGTTTTGGAGAACTGAATCTCTACCTCTAATGCATATTACTTACTGGGTATGGCTTTCACAGCCAAGCTTCTTGAAAATAGTAAATCTGAAAAGGAAAATCCATTTTTAAATCATTAAAAGCATTAAAAATGACCTTTACCTGCTGCAAACGTAATCCGTTAATAATGTGCCTTGTACTGGACAGATAATGGGGATCTTCCACCCAGGGATTAAGGGATTGTGAGAACTCAGAGCTGCTGATTTACTGAGAAAATATGTACTTTTTAAAATCACAGGTGGAACCATATGGGTACGAACACTTATACTGGGACACACTGGTGCCTATCCCAGATTTTGTAACTTGCACAAGTGTCTGCTAGATTAAGTCTGCTGAGAGCTTGGCATCTCTGAGTAAGGGATGATGACACAAGAAGGTTTTTTGGTTATTAAAGTGTATTTGCATCCAAATAGTATCTGGGGCCCTGAGACATGGATTAGGCTCTTTGTGTTCCTGAGACATATTTAGGATGGCTTAAATTCAGGTTGCTTGTTTTACTTATCTTGCTCTCCTATCTTCCAAAAGGAAGAAAATCCACCAAGAAATAAAGTGTATAAGCAGTTCTGGCTGTTAAGTCATCGTGTTTGCAGCATGCAGAGCTTGGAAAGCCTTTATGGTCTGGTGTGGCCCTCTTCAGAAATCCTCTGCTGTTTATCTCCCCATGAGACACCAGCAGCCACCTTGTAGCTCTTGTCCAAAGTGGGAACAAAGCAGCTGTGGTTTAGTCATCTGAAGGCTTGAGGGGGTTGTGGTCTGAGAATTAATTAGGATTTTGGAGTTAAAACAGGCATCTTGCATTGGGAATGCTTCTGGTGTGGTCCTGGAGGTGCTGTGCAGGGCTGTAATAGCACAGATAGGATGGGATTCCCAGCTTTAAGTGAAGGTGGGGGGAAGGCAGGGGAGGTTAGTGTTGTCACCCTCATCAATCTCAGCTTCCTCAAGTCACTATTGCAAATAGAAGTTAAATGTTGAGAATGTACCAAGCAGTGCAGACAAAGCCTTGAACAACACTTCTTACAGCTGAGGAGGCTTCATGGTGGCTGGGATGTGTCAGGTTGATTTATCACACAGCTTCTGGAGAAAATAAACAATTCTGGTGGCAGAACAGAGCTTCCCTGGTTGAGGAGCCATCAGATTTGCTAGGACAGTAATGGGCCTGGGAGATAGCCCTTAGGGGGGTGAGTAGAGCCTGGATGGAGAGTGGCCAGGTGAAATAGCAGCAAACACTGCCTCTCATGGAGAGCTTTAACTGCAGCGAACTCGGTAACAAACTGATAAGCTTGTTCTGAGAGCTGCCTTCCCCCTCCTAAAAACCAAATGAAAATAGAGACCAGCTACTCTGAATGTAAACCTCACCTGTAAGGCTTGCAGAGCACGAGGGCTGCCCAAACTTTGAGGCTGACCCCTCAGAGCAGCTTTCTACTTGGACAGACCCTTCCCAGGTGCAGGCTGGGCCAGACCCCTCTAATGTGAGCCCCTGCTCGCATAGCAGGGTGCCTGTGACTCATTCATTAGAGTTCAGAGATTATTCTCCCCCATTCCTTTCCTGTTTCTTAACAAGACTTCTTCCACAGACAAGCCTTGTCATAATCTGCTCTCAAGGTGAAAGGAATTGTGATAACAGCTCTGTGAAAGGTGGAGGTGGAAGCACACTCCCCAGCTGTACTCTTCAGAGGAAGCTCTGCACAGACAATTAACACAGGGTTAACTCTTGAGCATGGCTGTGTAATTGCCTTGTGTTTTCTCTTGATATTCACCTGGATTAATTATGGCTGAGTGTGGCTGAATGGATCCCTCCTAATGCCAGACAAAAGCATCCTCTTCACCCAAAGGTGGTGGAAGGAGCCTGAGCTAACGGGGAAGCTCTCTGCTCCCTAGTATTTCTGGCTGACTTCTGCTAAGTGAACTGTTTTCTCTCTTCTCCTTTTGCCTTTCACATTGACACAATCTGAGATCCTCCAAGTGAGGGGCAGTTGTTGCTGTAATGACTAATGTGATGTGGCACACATTTCCAGATGTGGTATGCTTGTGTTGATGTCTGCTTGGCCACCTTAGTTGTGTCCACCTTGGACTGTCTCGTTTCTACTCACTGATGACTCTGTGGTGCTCTCCAGGACCTGGCTAAGTAGTAATTTCATCTAAACTGTATGAATTCAGCTAAGGATCATGCCTGTGTTGTCTTCCCTTGGAATATAACAGTATTTAAGTTACCTACTTAAAGATGGACAGTGATCTGTAGCCACCGATAATAGACAGCTCTGTGCTCCAGAGCCTCAACTCTTCTCCTCTTGGGAAAACTGGGTTAGAGTGAGCTGGCAGCAGAGTAGAATGTGATGCCAGGACATTCATTGGGTTCTCAAGAACTCTCCTGCACTCTCAAGTCAACAGGATCTTCAGATGCATGGCTGCTGGGGGGTATCTACTCAGCCAGTGCAGCCTGCTGTGTTTTCTGGTTCCCAGACATCCATGCCACTGGGTACATATGAAACCCATGGTGAATTTATTGTCAGTGGGGATTTCCTGAGCAGCTTAAGTATTTAACTCTCATTAAAATGTAGTAGGAATTGGGCCTTGCCAATCTCATTTGTGTGTCCAGAAAAACAAACCTTATGTTCTTTGTATTTAAGGAGATTTTTCCTCCTCCTCCCTTGGATGACTCGTGCTGCAGCACCTAGGACTCCATGTACTCCTTGCCTCTGCGGTTTCAGAGCTGCTCACAAGGTGCAGCTGGGCTAATAAGTGATGCTTTAGCCCATTATCTAGGAAGTATGGTGCATGGGCTGAGTCAGTTAAGTGATTATCCCAGGAATATATGGGGCAATAAATGTCTCCCTTGCTCATAACCCAGCAGCTAATGCAAAGAGATACTGCTGGGCTGCTCGGTTTCTTCTGGGCTCTACTGTGGTTAGATTGCAATTAGGTTGTATATTTAAAAACAACACAGTTCAGCTGTGCTGTGATTCACTGAAGGTGAAATTCATCCCTACTAGTGCTGCAGACCAAGACCTGTGGATTGTTAAATTTTCCCTCTGGGGTTTTTTTCATGTTCTCTGCAGCATCAACACTCTGGGTCCACTTGGTCTCCATTGCCTTGAGATAAGCACCTTGGAAAAGCTGCTCTGTACTTCAGAGGTCTGGCTGAACTGCAGCTGCTGGGGTTGGAAGGCAGTGGAGCCTTGAGGGGTTATTTATGCTGCTGGAAGCATCCAGAAGACCTGGATGCCTTGGGCATTTGCTGTGCAGATAGAGGATGCCCATACTGCATGGTTCCCCTTTGTATCCAAACATCCAGAACTGCAGTCTAGGCTTGCTATGAAGTTGGCAAGTTCCTTGAACCCCAGGTGCTCAGGTGGATTTAAATTCAAGTCTTGTTTGCAGTGTGACTGGTCTAGTCCCTAGATTTAAAGTTTGTCCCAGCCAGACAGCACCCTTGCTTTAAAATGCAGGTCATCCTGCCTCCAACAGTGACCTCTCCTCTTTTAACTACTGAATTTTGAACGTTTACACCAAAGTCACATTTACAAGGCTTTCTTCAAAGGCCCAAGGATGAGAAGTTGAATTTTTGTTCTGTTCTTTTGAAGGGTGAGCTCCTCATAATGCTACACTAGGAAGTGGGAGCAAAAAATTAATGTGAATCATCAAACCCAGCATAGTCTGTTAGATTTGGAAAATACCCTATTTGATTTTTATCTATAGCAGCATCGCACTGCTGTGTCCTTATCAGAGACATCTGAGAGCTGTGCTTTACTTTGAGTAATGTGCACTTGCAGGGTGTTTTAAAAGGATAAAAATCACCCCAAAACAAACAAAAACCTAAATTCCTTTTGCAACCTTTAAAGAGGTCTTTTGTTTGTTTTAAGGAGAACTCTCCCAGGCAGACAGTATGAGTATGGACCAAACTGGAGTTAAGCATCCATGGATGCTGCTGGCCTTTCATGGAGCTGCAGGTAGTCTGCCTTTGCTTTGATGTGTCGGTTCCCTCATCAGACCTGTGAAGTTCCCAGGTGTATTCTTGCCCTAAAATCAAAAGCAAACTTTTAATTACTATCTGATCATTTGGAATTCATGACTCTGAAACGATTGAACAACGGAGTGAGGCTGGCAAACCCACGAGGCTGCTGTAAAGCCATAACTGACCAGCTCCGATGAGGAGCTCTGATGTCTCTTCCAGTAGCACACTGGAGGGTCACGGTAACCCCAGCATAGCCCAGTCAGGCATGTGCCTGCAACCGTAATTGGCTTGGGAAACTGAGCCCTGTTGCCTGTGAGGTGGATGCTCATTAAAGAGAGGGATGAAAAGGCTGAGAGGAAGCTTAGCATCATCTGTAAATAGCCAGTTCCTGCCCAAATTCACATTCCAGCCTGGTGATTGATAGAGAAGTTCATAAATGCTTTAGATGTATATAGCTAATGACAGCTGAACACTGCTCTTTTTCTTCTGGAAAAGGTTATTTCCCTGTTTGGCAGTAACTGTGGTTTTACTGGGGACGTGTGTGTCTGTCTTCCCTCATCTTTCATCTAGGCAGGCTGATCCTATGCCTGGGAACTTTTTGCTTGAAAAACTGTTTGTTATTATCTCCTCCAGCCTCTCTTACTGCTTGCTGCCTTCCTGGGCACGCTTGGGAGAGCACCAGTGGGAGGCAAAAGGTCACAGAGAAAAGATGGGATGCAAGCAGAAAGCAGAGTACGTGAGGAAGAAAGGATTTTGTTCTCTTGCACGAGGAAGCGTGTGTGTGTGAGCTGAGGTGGTGAAGGAGAGAGCTTGAAACAGGAAAAGTGGTGTGAGTGGAAAAGGAGAGAATATGTGGAGCAGGAAAGAATAGAGAAGGAGAATGGAGGTTTTTTTCATGGTCAGTTTGTGCTGTTTCTGTGTCTCAGGTGGAAGTCAAGGTTCTCTTTCCTAGGTTCTCCTCCCTAGACAGCTCATCTCATTTCAGTCCATCCCTAGGGTGGCATTGCCCTTCCTGTGAGGGACAGGAGGTTGGCCTTTAATGGAGAGGAGGGGTCTTGATGGGTCCATCTGCATACATCAGACAGGCTTCTTATTCTCCAGCAGGATGTTGTTGGAGCCCTTGTAGCTCACCTACTGCCTTCTGCAGGGGATCTTCCTTAGACATCACATCCTTTCCCAGGGCTGCTAGATCTGTGGACCATTCTGTGGCTGGAAGCCAGTGTGGGCAAGGAGGTTTGTAGCCTCACCTCCCAAAGCCTCCATCCAGCATTCTCTGTCCTGTAGTCAGCACTGCACCAAAGGGGCTGTGGCAGGTCACTCCATGGGACCCTGGTGCTTTCTCAGCCTCCAGCTCCTGCTGATAAAAACAGAAGCTCTGGGAGGGGAGCTCAAGCAGCTAAACCAGAGAACTTTAAACAGAAATGTTAAATAAAGTGTAATAACCCCATCCTATCCCCTCCAGAACAGCTTTGGAGCAGGCTGGGGCAGCAAAAGGGCTTGTAATGGGTGCTGGGAATGAGCTGATAGAAGTTAATAAAGATTGTGATTGTTTCCTGCCTCTAACCTCCTCTTCTAACCTGCCCTGAGAACAAGGATTCTCTAGTGCAAGTCAGGCTTGGCACCACTGAGGCCGTTCTGCCCAGTGTAAAGCAGGGATGATTGCTCTTCAAATGAGCAGGGCTAATTTTCCTCCTACTCAGTCTTTGTAATTCCCTAGTACTACCGCTTGGGCTGAGTTGCTTCTCATTGGGGATGGAGTTAAGATGAACTAAAATGAATTAAGGCCTCTCTAATTCGGAAGAGGAGAGTTTGTGTCATGGTCTAACACAGTTTAACTAATCTACTTTAAAATTAATTTGGTTTAATTTTCCTTAGGGCCCCCATGTGGATATACCCTTAAATACCTAGAATAAATAACAGGTAACTCGGTTGTAAATCACCAGAAGTAATTGTGTACCTACTTACCTATTGTAAATCAGCAGTAACTCCAGTGGGGCTGATTCTCTCCTTGTATACCTGGAATAAATGAAGAGTAGCTTGCTGTAAGTCAATAAAGCTAATTTTCTTTCTACTTTCCTGGGATAAACCAACAGCGAGTCCAAGGGTAAGGAGCTCAGCTGAGAGAAATTCAAACCAAGAAGGTATGTATTTTTGCTTCTGAGGATAATTAACCACTAGAACGAGTGGCAAAGGGCTGTGATAGATTCTATGGGAATGCTGGATTTTCTTTTGAGTTCAGATTCTTTTCCAAGAGCCTTGCCCTCATTCAAGCCAGCATTAGTATGGAGGCAGCACTAGCAGAGTGTCATGCTAAATGAGCATATTACCTCTTTGCATCAACCCTCCTGGCTTCTTAACCCTGGAAGACCCTGGGAAGGTCAGAAGCACTACTTTATTTTGAGAGCTCTGGACGAGGCTTGTGGTGGTGGCTGAGGAGACAGTAAACTGGCCGTGAAAGGCTGAGAAGGGATTATCACATCCCTCTCTTGGTTCCTGTGATTTCTGTAGCCGTGCTCTTGCTTAGAGGGAAAGCTGGTGTGACAAATGAAGGGATGAATTCCTGCCCACGCTCCTGCAGGTACTGCTCTGTGCAAGTAACTTCATGTCGCAGCCAGATCAGAGCTACTCTCAAAATTGTCCTTTACAGGTTCTGCTAAACCTGGCATTGAACCACCAAAGCTTTGCTGAGGGCTGCAAAGCCCATGCAGGGGAAATAAGTGTATGTTTGGGTGGTTAGCTGGTGTTGTTGGGGTCACTGGTGCTGCTGGGGGTTGGTAAGTGAGCTCAGATGCCTGCAGACTGTGAGCTGACTCCAGGATGAAGCAGCTGCAGAGATGTGCTCGTAAGGTAGGGCTGGTGAAGGAGTCAAACTTACACCAAAAAAATTTAGTACTGGGGAAATAGAGATGCTTTGCCAGTAGAATGTCTGGTGCTCCAGCCATTGAGGGTCACTTGATGGCTGGTTGATGCCTAAGCTTGTTCTTGGCTCTCTGCTGTTTCTCTGTCTCTAAGCCCCAGGCAGGACCTATGACTTCATTACTGTAATGAGCTGTTTCTCACAGTCGTTGTGGTATATCACAGGTTAGTTTTTTTCCCCCCATTCTGACAATATAGCCTCTGGCAAGATATCCACTCCCAGTCTAAAAATTCCATCTTGCTCTCTGAAGCAGACCCCTGTGCTACCCATGCAGCGTGCACTGGTGTGAAATGGGACACGAATGGCAAACTGGTAGAGAAAGTAATTAGCCAAGTGGGTAGAAACCACATCTGCTGATGTGGAGTTTCACACCCGATGTACACAGGAATGGCCCCAAGCATGAAAGTGAAGGTGTTACTGCATTTCCCTCTGGTAAGAGGAGGATTTGTGTTGGCTGGAAATTGATTTAGAATCCTTGGACCTGGTTATGTTTGTCTTTACACTGTGTCCATGTCCTGGATGTGTCTGTGGGGTTCTGTCCTCTCTCACTGGATCCCACAGCTCCCATGCTGCTCAAAAATTATTCTTTCCTTAGTTTGGTTCAGCCTTGTATTAGTTGGCCAAATTAATGTCTGTGACTCAGAACTGAACTCCAAACTGTCTCAGGATTTTTTCTTGGTGTGGATAAACCTGGTGCTGTTCTTGTTTGCAAGATGACAATACCAGCCTCTCCCCGGACCGGACCCTTCTGGAAGGTGTTTTGAGCCCTTTTCCTTTATAGCACCAGCCCAGAGTTAAATTGAGGAGTGAAAAAAGGCTGGTTACTGTGTTGTCAAATACTATTGATCAGAGTTTGGCTGGCCTCTGCTTGCACTATGTTCATCATCTGGCCTTAAAGTCATTAAACTGGGATGAAGCAGTGGAACAAGGGGAGAGCTGGTTTCATGAGGGCTAGTGGAGTGGGTTTTCTGCTGGGGATCTTCCACCTCCATGAGGAATCCTGATGGAAGGTGGATGGGGGGATAAGTATGGCTTTGTGTGTGTGTTCCTTAGAGCTGTGCCTCACCTGTGTGTGTACTTGCAGGAAGGAAGCTCTAGGGGGTAACGTGTATGTGTTATGGTGATGCACACGCGTGTGCAAAGGAAGGGGGTTGGTGTGGAATGAAGTGCTGTGTATGTACAGGCAGAGGCTCTGTGTGTGTGAGGATGGAAAACTCCACCTGCTTTTATGCAATATGTGAGAGTCTATACTGCACTTCTTGTGGTGTTTGGGTATCTCAGGCCCCCAGGAAAGCTCCCCTGAGTGCAGCCACCGAGGTAGGACTGAGGGCTGACCTGAGGTCATGATGAATCTCTTTTGGGGGTATTAACCATATCATAAGAGCTGTTTTCAGTTCTTCAGTTAAACTTTTTCTTGCAATTTCTCTTCCCATGAGGCAAGGTTTTCCCTTCTCCTGTGTATGCCTGAATTCCTATTTCTTCCATACCTTTCTCCCCAGTGTGTTTGTCCCTATCTTCTCACTCCCCTGGGTGCATTTCTATCCCTAAGAGGGATTTTACAGCATGGTCTCTGTTAGGTGCTGTGAATGAGCAATTTAAAAGCTCAGCTAAACTTCCCATGGAAGAAATGGCTGGAGCACTGAGGGAAAAAAATACTCAGTACACCTCTGATGGGCTGCAGTGATTTCCTAAAATCACCTACCAAGCCTGCTTCCATAGCTGGCAGCCCCCCTCCACCCCAGCTGCCTTCCCTTCCTGGGGAGCAGAGGAGATTCTGTTTGACAGGTCTGATCCTCAGAGTTAAAAGCTTATTCCTCCATCAGCACATTAATGAGAAGAGAAGCGTAGCTCGGGGAGGGAGGCTTATGGCAAGAAAATCAAACTAAATCTATCAATTCCCTGTCCTGAATAAATGAATCCACGAGCTTGTATGTGGGGTTATCCTGGCAGATAACAGGTATTCCACATGCAGTCAGAAAAGAGGAAAACAACCCCATCCAGCCCTTTCAAAGCTGATGCTGAGCGCTGGGCTTGCCTCCTGTGTGCTCTCAGCTTTTCCATCCCAGTCACAATTTTCTAGTTACTGCCTGTAAAGAGACCTCTGCCTGTCGGGTGCGTGGGTTAGCAGGGAGCTGGTAGGGAGAGATGCCAATAGATGGCGCTTAGGAACATAGGGAAGCACGGAGATGTTCGGTAGGAGTGATGGAGGCTGCTGCCTTCCTGGCGCTGCGAATAGGGTCCTTTTACGAGCTCCTTACGTCCTGCTCTTAGCAGAAAGCACACGGGGTGTTGTAAATGCATCTCCTCGAATCCCTGGCCGGCCTGCTGCTGTGAGCAGGCACAGCCTCGCCTCTTGTTCCTCAATTGGTCTCATTTTGATTTTTAAACAAGACAAAATCTTGGGAGATGAGATAAGCGGGGCTGGTGAAGCCAGGTCGCCGAGGAGCTGGCCTGGGTATATTGTGGGTAAATCGCTGTGCTACCTGCTGTGACAGGAGTAATTTATCTCGGGCTGAAAAAAGCTTCTGCTTCCCATCCTGACCAGTGAGGGTCATTCATCACTTTTTGTTATTTTTATAACAGAGGAGAGTGTGCTGCTTCCCTCCCCCCATCCCCTCCAGCCAGTCCCTGGGGACAAATTAGCCAGTCTGAAAATGGATGAGCTCAGGGGCTATTTTCATTTGTATTTTTAATAGCTGGTTCAGTTCTGCAGCACTCCTTCCGGCAGGGGTAGATGGAGGAAAGCTTAAACCTCTGCTGGCAGAGGGATGTGGCCTTCACCTTCTACTGCTGACGTGGCTGGTGGCTGCACTAAAGCCCCTCAGCACCTCTGAATCCACCACAACCTACAGCCTGAGCCTGGGGACTCCTGCAAAGTGTGTATGGTCCTTTGGGGCTTCTCACCCCGGAGACCTGGGTGTTAGAAACAAGGGCTGCTCCATCTTCTCTTCCCCTAGGGAGGGTCCCATCCTGCACTGGGTGCAAAGCTGGATGTTTGGCTGTCAGAGGAACACACAGCTCTGATTGCAATGCTGTAACCATGCATGTGCACAATCACATGTGTGTTATCTGTTTTGCCAGACATAAAAATGTCTGTTCCATGGATGAAAGAGCCCTGCCAAGCACACGTGTGTTCACATCAGACCACAGCCCCACCATGCTGGGGGAGCTACTCACACTCCTGCAGCACAAGGCGGCTTTGGGGTTTTGCTCTTCCCTTGTCTTGGCCTGTGGGTTGTATGGGCACTGAGGGGCTGCATCCAGGCAGCAGGAGAGAGAAGGTTGGTGAGCTGAGACCTTCAGGATAATGCAGATGCTACGTGATCCCTTCATCACCAAAGGGACGTTGCTGCAATTACTCTGCCAATCACCTGTCTCTCAGCCTGCTCGTCAATTATTGTACAAGAGAAGGATTCACTGCAGAGTAGCCCGAAGTGGCAGAGAGCTGTATCCCAGAGAGGCTGTTTTGCATAAGTCTGTGCACCAGGGAACAGAGCTGGGAGGCTGGACCCAGGGCCCTGTTGCTGTGGAAAATTCCAAGGAAGCAGGTGATGACTTTGTGTGAAGTTACTGGGACCCTGCAGACTGGGGAGACTGTTTGTAATGGTAGAATTTGCTGTTGTGTCTCATCACTCTAGTGAGTTTGTTCGGAGAAAGGACAATGAGGAGAAAGGGATGGTGATTTCTCCTGCTGTCTCCTCTGCCTTCCTGCCCTGCTCCAAGGGGGCCTTTGGAGCTGTAGTGCATGCTGTGATGGAGATACAGCTGCAGCCAGATGTGTTGCTGGAGTGGAAGTTGTTACTGTCTGGTCCTGGAGGGCGTAGGTTTGGGGAACCAGCCTTTACACTGCCTGGCAAAGTCGATTTGGTTTATTTGGGGCATTTTTAAAAATCTCCTGTTGATTGTACATGAAGGAAGTCCTGTAACCTTGGTTGCCTGCTTGTGATAGAGCAGCAATTACCTGTTGTCATTCATAATGACTCAGGGACGAGCAAGGACCATGTACAGGCACTGGGGACTTCTATTTTAAGGGGCAAGGTCTTCTGGGGAAGCCAACTGGCACCGTTCCCTCAGCTTGAGGGAGCACCACTGCTTTGTACTCACTGTGGCTATGGTTCACGGGTTCTCCAATAGCCTCTGTAATAGTCATTTGTCTCCCAAAATACTCATTGGTTTCACTGAAGATTTGTGGGTTCTCTTCATTATTAGTATCATTAATTCTTATTTAGACAGAATTTATGATCCTGTCCAGCAAAGTTTATCCAAAGTGCTATCTTGAAAATGCACTCTGAGGCTTGTGGGGAAGGACAGACCCATGCTGTGCCCTGCCCCAGACTGATGAGGATGAGCTGGAGACCCAAAGCCAGAGGTCCAGGTCCAGATCCCTTTGGGAAAGTGCTTGTGAAAACTGGAGACAGCTGACACACAACACAGCACAAGCATGTGGGTGGTACCTGGGCTGCCCGACTGTCACTGCAGGTAATACAAGAATTTTCAGTCTCCTCATTCCTGGGAAGGTGCTGTGAGAAGAAATACCAAGCAGAATGTGGAGTGGGGAAAGGACAATGTAATTGTCTTGGATGATTTGTGCCCTCTTTTAAAGGTGGTTGTTTCTCCATGAAGATAACTATCTTATTGCTCTTGTAGCAGTTCTTGCTCTATGTGGGGACCTCTCCCTGCCAGAGCACAGCTGGGGTGAGAGGACGTGGGCCGGAGGCACCTGTGAGTGCTCCTTATTTCATCCTTCTTTTCCCAAAACCTGCCACTTCTCCCTTCTCACCAAGCCGAGGGCTGCTGGAGGCGAGGGACTGGGGGTAGTTCTTGTCTTGGGGACTGCAGCCTTGGAGAATGAGGATTCAAAACCCAGTGCTGCTGCCGCTGTGTCCCCAGCTCTGTTGTTGCTGGGAACCTTCCTGCCAGGTTTCTTTTAAATTCACTCTTCCACTTAGAGTCTTCATTATCGCTGCCGCTTTCTGGGACTGACAGCTGCTAACAAACACCCAGGGATTCCAGGCAGCTTTGCAGACTATCTTTGAGTGCCTCAGGCAAAGCCTGAAATGCATACAACACAGAGATAACCTATTCTGTTCCCTCACAGGCTCCTACCCTTCTTCCTCCCTGGGGCAGGGAATGATAGGTGATGCTCAGATCAAGCAGCTAGAGGTGGTCATGTGTTGCATGGCACTGGGATTCAATGCAGGGCTGCATTTTTACTCCCACTGTGGTTATTTGCTTAGGGAATGCTGTAGACCCTGGCTTGGGCAAGTGACCTACTGTACCAAGCATGGTTCAGTCTGTTTGTGCCCTCATGTTTTCAGCTTGGGTTCAAAAGGAAGCAATGCCAATGGAATGCTGCTCTGCACATGGGCCTTTCACTTGTGAACCACCACGTAGGATTAACAGATGAGGTATTAAAAGTCCTGGGGAATGTTTTGGCTGTTGGGCAGGTCAGTCAGAGGAGGGAGACCCTGAATAGCAGCATTTCTTTGGCGTAGCTTTTTGTTTAGCTGGGTACAGCATTGAACCCAAGACCCCCCCATTCCTTCTGTGGCCTCGCAGGGATGCAGGAGGGCAGGTTGTTTCCCTCTGTTCCTGCTGCATCCTCAGCCTGTGAGCAGGGATGCCCAGGCTTTGATGGTGCAGCACTTGCCTGGAGCTCATGAAGATTCTTGACACTGGTTTGTGGCTTGGAGATTGTGCTGGTCAGGTTTATCCTTCCTAATCCTTCGTTATTCAGATGAGCTGCTCTGTCTTTCATGTTAAACAGACAAACAAACAAGCCCTAGGAAGCAAAGTCTTGATTTGTGGATTAGACCCAGCCCTGCTGGAATCTCATCCTAAAATCCACCTGAGTGCATCTGGTAGGCTCCCCCAGAGAGCAGCATCATTTTGAGACTTGAAGGGCTGACTTGGAAACCATTTGCATTCCTGTACAGATCAGAATGACCCATGAAAAACAAGCACAGGTTTGTCTGTTAAATTGTAAAAGAGACTGTCAGGGGTATTAGTGGAGGGAAGAACAGAGAGCATATATGCTGGAACAGATTTTTTCCCTTTCTGTTTATTAGCAGTTAAAATAGTAACAGATTCCTGACACTTTTTAGTGTTTAATCAGGGATAAAAAGTGACCTGAAAACCAAAAAACTGTAGTTCAGAAAAGAAGGATCTTCTCCTTCCACACACCATCAGGAGAAGGTGGAAAAGATGGCACTGAGTAGATTGAAGTTCTGTGAGTGTGTTTGCACTGGGAGAGGGGCACAACACAGCTTGGACACGAGCTCCCAAACTCTTCTTGGTACTTTGCTGTCTATTCATGTTAGAATAGACACACATGTTAGAAGGCACACCTACTTTCAATTGAACTGAAGAGCTCACAGTGCTTTTTCCAGGCCCTAGGTTAGGTGGTCTTCTGATACAGTGAAAAGGAGCCCTCCTTAGAGCTTGGGGTGAAGTTCCTCCCTCTGGAGCAGGAGCTGGAGGGTTCAGGAAAGTCCTTCCATGTGCCTGCTCCTTCTGTCTCTGTGGCTCTTGGATGAAGATGAGGCAAAGGCTGTTTTTTGGTCCTCAACCCCAGCTCAGTCAACACATAGAGCGTTTATTTTCTTTTCTTTCTAAATTGGTTAAAGCTCTTTTTATGTTTCAAGCTGTCACTTCATGATTAGTTTGCCTCCTATTCCTGGCAACTAGGTGCACTGCATCCACATCTTCTGTTGTATAAATAAGGTCCCCTTATTTTTTCCATCTTCTCTTCCTCCACTGAAGGATACATGCCATAAGAGATTAGTAAGAGCTATTATACCCATAGGGAAGTGTTCATGCACAGCTGCTGTGTCCTGTCCAGTTTCAAACAGTCCCTTTCCTGCTTCCCATCAAGCACCACCTAATGTGTATGCATCCCTGCTAGGAGGCTTTGCCTGATGCTTGGCTTAATATATTCTGTGCACAGTTTTGTCCCATTATTCCTAGTTAAACTCTCTTGGATCACCCACAACATGAGGAATGTGCAGCAGCTTCCCACAGCACAGCATAATTAGCTACTTCAAAAACTACCTGCAAAGAGTGATGCCCTCATTATGCCGAGCAGAGGAAAATCTGGTGGGGTGAGATGTCTCCAGGAAGAAGATGCATTTCACTTCTGAGAGAGGAGGAGAGCCAGCCATTGCCCTCCTGCAGTTAGCTTTATCACTGAGTGCCTTGGGAGCTTGAAGGCACATGGCAGTGCCCCATGATGAAAGCAAAGACCTTCGAGCATCCATTAGTTTATGGTGATTAAAATAAAGTCTTGTGGTTCACATGCTGCACTGTTCCCAGGAAGGAAACACAAATGTTGTCTAAAAATGCTTTCTTTGCTGTTTTGGTAGGAATCCTCCAAAAAACACATGTGGGCACAAGTGTAACCAGCCTTGGTGCTATGGCAGTAGCCCATCACATCAGTACTGGCTGGAATCTGTCCCTGAAGAATCCAGCCTTGCATCAAGAGATGGCCCTTGATTTTTTCCCACTTTGTTGCTGGAGTCTAGAGCTGGCCAAGAAGTTTCTAGTGTGTGTCTGTAATGACAATAACACTTGATGCTTCCCCAGCATTTTTCATCTAGGATCTCTGAGTGCTTTGCAAACAACAAATAAATAAGCTTACTGTCAACCCTCCAGGGTTGGTATTATGATACTTAGCAGATGTGTAAACAGAGGCACGGAGAGCTCAAGCTTTCTATGTTCAAGGCATTTTGCAAATGCTGCCTAATTAATCCTCACACTGGCCTTGTTAGGTATGTATCGGTCTCTTTCAAGGGCAGACCAAAGTCACTGGTAGGACTAAGGAGTCCTGCCTGACAGCCATCTTGAGCTGCTGCACTAATTAACAGGGTGTTCATTGCACCCAGCTTCAGGCAGCTCGTGTAGCTGAGCAGTAAGTCAGCTGGTGTCTCTGGGCTCCCTTGAACATCAAGGAAAACAGAGTTCAGCACTAAGCTGAGCTGCTGTTGAACTTGATTAGTTTAATTTTCTAAAGCCCATTCATAGTCCTATCAGGCTCTTTCTTTGAAGCTTCTTAAATGCCCAGACTTGGGGTCTGGAATAGTTTGCAATGCAAGTTGAAGTCCGGAAATTATCCCAGCAGGAGCCAGGGCAGGCGTGGGCCATCAGTCACCCTCAGGATTAATACCAAGAGGAGGGCTTGTTGTACTGGTGTTGGGGGCTCATGATTATTTTGCCAGTGTCATCTTCTCTAAATACAATCCCTATGCTTTGCACCCATGTAGGACATAAATACTACTTCTTGGATGTTTTTATGCTAGCCTGCTGTTTGAGTCAGTGCTTCATACTGAATGCCAGTCATAAATGGTCTCTTCTGTTCTGTGATCTGAGGAGAACAGCTCAGCCTCTTTGATCTAAATGGGATGATGTTGATTACTGGGACTTAAATTTTACTGCTGTTCAGGGATTATTTGTTGCAGGTGGGAACATTAGGCAGCATTATCAAGCCTGTGAGTGTCATGAGGATAAGAGCATCCCTGGCGCTTGAAAAGTTCACGGACAAATGGAGTGTTTTTCTGCCTGTCAGTTCTTGTGAGCTTTGGAAACCACGCCACAGGTGGTGTGGACACAGGTTCAGGCTATTCAGTATCCAGCAATTACAGTCAGTGAGCTGCTACTTACTCATCCGGGGGCTCAGGGCTCCTATTCCATAACTTACCATGGATATTTTTGGCCCATTTGAATCACTTGCTGACAATTCCAGTCATTGAGAAGAAAGTTTCCTAACTTTAATCAAGGTGTTTCCACAGTATGTTACAGCTCATGAGGTCTGCAAAAGGCTATCTGGATGAAACTGTGCTTGGAGAACAAAGGGCTTACACACGTGTTGTACATATATGTGCAAACACAGGCTTACAGATGAGATGTGGCCAGGAGATATTACAGTGTGACATCCTCAGGGGACAAACCATCCATCGTGTCTCTGCTGAAGTCAGCAGAGATGCGTGGATTTGCATTAGTGGATGGTCTGATCCCATGAGTCTTTAAAACGTGGATCCTGGAGAGCACTGAAACATTTTATTAGCCTTTAACAAGACAGAGTTATATCAAGTTTGTTCAGCATTAATTATACTTTCTGCAGTGTTCTACCTACACCATCAATTATTAATTAATCTCACTCTATATTTTTAGCTGTTACCTGTCCTTAATCACCTTGCTGCTATAACTTTCTGGTCTTATGCCAACATGTGTTGCCAGACCAGTTGAAGACATTAGTATGAATGTAATTATCTCTTTATTGCTTGTGTAATTTTTGAATCCCCTACATAGATTACATTAGCCATACTTCTTGGAGATGGTAAATACATTTTTCCCCATGCATGCACTTCTTTTTCATGGCAACAGCTGTCTTCACTCTGAGACAGGAGAGTGATCCTCATGTCACACTGATGTGAACCCTCTGCAATGAGCTCTAAACTGGCTGTCGTGAGCTTGTGTTAGTGCAAGGTGAGGCAGTATGGAGTAAGCTCTTCTGCAAGCAGGGTACCTGAGCTCACTAGTGCTGCTGTGTCATCTGGGTCAGCACTGCTCACATCCCAAGGGAGGTGCCCATGGCTGCAGCTCTTCCAAGCTCTGGAGAGAACCTTTTTGCCATTTCTGGCCTTTGACATTTGTCTCCTCAGCCTTTGGCTCTGATTAATCAGTGATCCAGAGGCACTGTTCTCATCAGGAAAGAACTGTGTGTGAGGGCTCCTTCGCCTGATGTATTTCTGAAGCTGTCACTTTGTCATGTAATGCAGATGTGACAATGTCAGAGTGAGAGAACAGGGGGACAGCAGCTCTCTGGTCCCTGTTTTAAGGGATTCAAGCTTATCCCATTCCTATACCAAGTTCCTTTTGCCTCTCTCATCACAATTAGCACATCGAGATGTTGCCACAAGCCTTCCCTCAAAGCTGCCCAGGGAAAGGAGGAGGAAAAAAAGCACCTGATCAATCATCTTCCCACCCAACTGCGCTGCTTTTGCAGTTGTGGCTGCGGCTGTGTGCTCAGGCATGTCCAGGACTGCAGGTTTCCAGGCTCAGGATAAAACCCTGCCAGCCAGCAGACGTGTCAGCCAAGCTTTCCTTTCTTCTGCTGTTCAGTGGCTGCTCCCCCACTGCTTGGCTACTTGTTGTTCATGTAGATGAACAAATGTCCCCGCGGCTGGGTTGCAGCAGCCATGGCTTGGAAGGAGACAGGGAAGAGGATGGAATCCTTCCTCCACACAGCTGTGTGTGTCAGATGGTGTTTGCATCCCTGCTTTGCAGCAGTTGGTGTGCTCAGGGTTGCAGAGCCAGCTCTCCAGCCTGGTGTAGCCCTGAGAAGGTCAGGGACTGGGCTGTGACGGCAAGTCAATGCTTTATTCCCCCCTGAGAAACATGAAGGGTTGTGGCTGGAGCTAAGCAGCTGGTTGCTGTTTTGTGCTAGTAAGTGTGTGTAGAAGGGGGGAAAGGGTGTGTTTCTTGGGGTGTAGCTGCAAAAGGAGAGTATTACTTGTTGAAAAGGGAAGTGGGAAGGAGTGCTGAGATAATTCAGAGCAGTGTAAGTAGAAAAGAAGTCATACATCCACAGCCCAGGCCTGCCTTGTAGCTGTAGGGTAAATATGTTCCTCAGAGCTGGGCAAACATTTGGGGAACTCCTTCCTTCTTGGATGCTCTTCCTTCCTTCACCCAGCCAAAATATTTGTGCAAGCAAAAGTGCACATTGGTTAGGAAGCTGAGTGACACGAGTCCTTGGACTGCAGGTCTGGAAGCATCCAGCCCAATAAGTTAAACATTGCCAGTGTTTTGGAGGAGTAGCCCTGCAGCAGAAAGGAGGAAGAACAAAATCATTAGTTGAGCATAACAGGAAATACTCTGGAGGAGATAGAGAGGAGCTCTGCAGCCAAGTGAGACACAACTGTCCCGGGTTCTAGGTCTGAATGTGCAAGAACAAACATCTGCTTCCTCTGTGCGGAAGAGCTGACGGGAAGGGCAGAGTAAAGGCTGTAGTAGCATACACCAGAGCTGTAGTAGTGTACACCAGAGCTGTACTGGTGCCTGCCAGCAGCCAGTCTGTGGGCTATCAGGGTCTGCAGTCAAATCAGAAAAGCAAAAAGCTGTTGTGTGCAGGTGAAATCCACTGCTAGGATCATCCAGGAGGGTTTGCCCTGGGTCAGGATGGCAGTTGTGACTTCCCAGTCCTTGCTGCTGGGAAAGCCAGGGATAGAACAGTGAAATAAAATGCATTAAAAATGCAAAATATAGAGAATTAGATCTCAGCTGGCACAAACTGGTAGGATATTTTTTTTACACCAGTTGAGTTACACCTTTCACTGAATAAAACCTGGCCTTCTGCTTCTGCAGTGTTCCTCATTGCTAACTTGACTTTGGAGTTTAAGCGATGCTGCTCCATTCAGTTTGTTATGGGAGCTGGATCCCAGGCTGTGCACAGAGCTTAGCAGGAACTTTTCCACAAAGCAATGCTGCTCTGTTTTGCCTCAGAATTTGCCAATTTGTCACATTTGTTTGCAGAAACAGAGCAGTTTTGATTCTGGAGGAACCAAGGCAGCTATTGAGTGCAGCCTGCTTGGCAGTGTTATCCTACCTTGATCTGCTGTAGAGCTGGAGTGACTGCCCAGCAACTCCTCTTGCTAAAAGCCTGGAAGCACAGGAGTTCTGGCTCCTGGCTCTGTGTCCCATCTGGTGCTCCTCAGGATGGAAGTTCCTGCTCCATTTCACACAGAGGTAAGAACATTTCCTCTGATAAATGCAATAGTTGTTCTCCATCCAGCTCTAACCTGAATTCCTGCATGCTGGATGGGGGTTCTTGCTGCTGACTGTTGAACGGCTCCAGCACAGTGGTGTTGGTGCAGCTGAAATATTTACATGCTCAAGAGATACACTAGATAGTAATGCTCAACTAGGAGGCCAGAGAAGCCTGTGAGAATGCTGGGATGCTCAATGCTGGTTTGAATTCCTCCCAAGCTTATAACTCTGTGTGCTACATATCAAAATATTTCTTCCAAAATCCTTTTGGGTTTTTGATTCTTGCCTGGAGCTGGGGACTTACTGGAGAAAGGACATTCCCACTGTCTTCAATGCTTGTCACATTTGTTGTGGAACTCTACATTCCTTCAAGTCCCAGCAGCTGTTCTCTTGTCTCTGTGGTTTTTTCCTTCTGTCAGAAGTTAAATTGGAAGGCTATGATGCACTCCTGTAGATGTGAAATGGTGCAGAAGGCTTGAAGAATAAAGGAGGATGTTCACTTTTCCCTGCTCAGAGCTTTAAATTGGCAAAGCCTGGCCACTCCCTGCCTGGTTCCTCATGCTAACAACTACACTCTTATTTCAGAAAGATCCAGGGGAAATTAGTTGAAAGCAACCAAAGAAAAATACCTTTTGCTGAAGAGCAGGCAGGATGGACCTGTTATCCTCTAAAGATATCCACACAACCTGATGTCATTTGGACAGATAGACTCTGTGTCTCTGATGCTTTACTGACCTTGATGGTAAATCCATGTGATGATGCATATGTTAAACTAGTAAGAAGTTGGTAAAGATTTACTGCCAGCCAGCACACAAAGTGAAGCAGGAAGAGCATATGTGGTACCTTGTTGATGACTGTGGGCTGGAAAATGACAGCTGGACCTCTCAGGCTTCCTCTCCCTTTTGGTTGAAGTGGTTGTTAATAATAAAATGAGCTTGAGAAGTTTTACCCTCTTGTTAGGGCCACGAGGCTCCACTCAAAACCTGGAAGGAAAAGTGGGAAAATGGTGTTTGAGGCTGCAGGTATTAAGAGGCCAAGACAACCTCAAGTCCCTGAGAACAGAGCAGGAAGACAGAGAGATGCAAATTTGTCAAACTCTGCTCTAAATAACCTTTTCATCGCTTTAGTCAAGCTTACTTCTGCTGTGACCCCGTGTCAGCTGTAAATCTCAGAGCTGATTCTGAAGAGATGGGAACAATGAGGATAATTTCCCTGTAATTCAGAGATCCTCAGTGGGGATGGAGGATTATCAGCATGTGAGAGGGAGGAACGTTGCCCTTGTTGCAGTGAGCAGCAGAAGCTCTATTTGTTATTCAAGTTGAGTGACAGCCCTGTGTGAACTTGTGTGCCTTTGCCAAAACTTAGATATATGAACCAATATGTGATCCTTCAACTAAAAATCACATTCTAATACGTAATAACAAAGTGGAAATATTGAGATGGCTCCTTTTCAGCCCTGGAATTTCCTAACTTTCTAAGTTAGGAAATTTCCTAACTAACTAAGTGCTCATTTTTTGAACCTTTTACTTTCTTATAATTTTGGGTGATTTTTTTTTCTCTTTTTCTTTTCCTAAAACTCAGTAACCTAACACAGATCCATGGCTCACAACAGCAGAACTTTTGACAGCAACAGGGCCCAAGGGATAAACCACCCCGCTGTTGATAAACTCTTGATTCTTTCCTCATTATATAACAATGCAAATGTAATAATTTTTTCTCTGCTCCAGTTGTTACTCAATCCCTGATTAATTCAAAAATGGGCCAGTAGTGAATATACAATTGCAACTCCTAGCACAGTCTAATATGAAGTTTGGTTTATTGTCAGGCTGCTATTAATAACATTAGTGATTAGGCTCTGGCTTTTCCCTGAGCTGTTTGAATGTCACTGCTGGAATCAGAGGGGTGAAAGGAATCTAATCTCTTTTCCCCAGTCCTCAACCTCTGCATCACAGGAACTTGGAGATGTGCAGTTTGCCCTATTGTTCTCCAGTCTATTGTAGAAGTGCTGCAGTGAGTAATTCTTGCATAAATCATCGCCATGACAACACCTGTAATGTATACTGTCACACGGTGCTGAGATTCCCTCAACTCAGCTGAAAGGCTAAGGAGATGCAAACGTGGGTGAAGCAAGTGCAGAAACCTGTTCCTGGCAATGAGGGAGTGGTGAGCAGCAGGATTTGGGCTTTGGGGAAGTTTACGTGCCTTCCTCCATCCTTGGGAGCTGATATCAAGCCAGATATTGAGGATTAGTCCATGTAGTGGTGAGCACCCTCATCAGGTGCTCATAGTCTGGCTCTGCAGCTGCCTTCTGTAGTAGCACTTGGTGTTTTCCTCCATCTCTGGTTGCTTATTGACTTCTTGGTGGAGCAGGCGCAGCTCTGTGGCCCCATGTCCCTCAGAGCATGGCACAGCAGGGTCTTGATCTCACATGGGCTTGTCAGACCCTCTGTAATGTGGATAACAGGGTGACAACTCAGTGTGCTCAATGTACAGCAGCTGAGGACTGGGCTCTTCCCTTTTTTTGCTGGCAGCATCAATGATATATTGATTCTCATCTACTGGGAAACAGGGCAAGTTGAGTATTGTGTGTAATTAAGGACTTTAAAACAAGGACTTGTAAGGTCATCAATATTTATTAGGGCAGGGTAATGTTGTTTTGACTTTTAAACTTAGTGGGTTTGATATACGTCATCAACAGGGTTGTAAATGTGTAGCAGCAAGATGTGCTTTTCACTGGGTAACATCTTTTATGATAACCCGAAGCCCAGCTCCAGTGTAATGGCAAAATATATCAACTCACTTTTCTCCTGTTCCTACTAGCTCTTCTTTATTCTTTCTCAAAAAGAAAGTCTGTGAAGGAAAAATTGAGCAGAGAGGTTAGTGATTGCTATCTCCAGCCTTGTCACAAAGGAAAATTTACTAACACAGGGTGACAGGAACAACTCACACTTAACAAATTTCATCAGAACTACTTTACTGGGAGGACTGGATGAAAAACGAGGTGGGACTTTTAACGCCAATATAGAATCCATCTGTTTAGGTCCATCTACTCTTTTCTTACACCTTATTCATCCCTATTGCAGGTAAAGTCTCCTGTGATATGTGAAGATCTCAGTTTCACCTCAGATGAAAGGCAAGGCTTCTCTTTGGGCAGTATTTCCTACTAATGTACAAAGGGAAGGAGGGATGGGTACCATGTATAGAACAGTTAGTCCCTGCAGTGATGGCACACCAGGTTTTCTTCTGAAGTATCCTCCTATGGAGTGACTTTATTTATCCAGAGTCCTGGCTCTTGACCTGATTTTTCTACTCCACAGTATCCCCCGTGGTCACTGACATCTGAGTGTGTGGAAACGTTGCTATTCTAGTTTCCTCTGGCTGGGTGTGATGAACACGGTGTGGAGTAGTGGAGAATGGAGTTTCAGAATTGGACCCTCAGCTAACATAAAGCAGTGATGCTCCAGAGATTACGGGTCATTTTGGATGGTTCTTTGTCTAACCTATTCTTAACAACGTCCCGTTATGGAAAATATAGGACATCCTGATGTAAAGGTGAAATGGCAACTAAAATATGGGTGTGCTTGGAGAGAAAAGGGTTCATGCTTCACCTTGAATGATTCTCAACCTCTGGGCTGTCCCTCAGTGATTTTTCTCTGTGCTTGAGTGTCCCAAGAGTTGCAGAGTTTTACCTCCAGTGTAACTATAAACCTCCTGACTGGAGGTTGTGATTCTGTACACAGGTCCTGTGGCAGCATCCAGGAGATGCACTGAAACGTAAAGTGAACTTTCCCTTTGGATTAAACATCTGTATTTTGGGTTTGATTCACCTGCTAAGAAGGGCGGCAGGAAAGGAACCTGTTTGTGTGATGCACTGGCTTAGCCAGCCAGTAATCCTGGGGGAAGGAGAACAAGTGTGAACCTCCACGCTCAGCTGCAGCCAGACCTCCTGATGCCTAACAAGCGATGACTAAAAACGCTTCCTTCCTCCCCTCTTTAGCTTCAAGAGAATTAATCCCAAACGAAAACCTTTGTTTTGCCTGGCGAGAGCCGGCAGGCTGAACTCTGGCTTGGAACATGTGTTTCTGCAGTGACACCGGCGGACCTGGGTAATTTGTGTAACAAAGAGTTTACTCACCGAGAAATATGCAGCTTCTGAGTGGGAGGAGGTGAAGCTGTTTGTGAATTTGGGTCAGATTCAGCAAAGAGTTTCTGCCAAAAAAATAAAAAAACACCCAAAAAAGCCCCACGATTCTCTCCCTTTTATTGCGTTTCAGGTAATCAAAATATTTCATTTTGCACTTCCCAAGCAGCAGCGAAGTAAAAATATGCCTTGGAATTAACATTTTCTTTGCACTTGGGAGTATCCCACACGGAAGAGGGATGAGTATCCCACACTGTACAGATGAGCAGTGCCATTTGCCTGTGAGAAAATGTTTTATTTCCCAAAACCCACACAGGAACATACCTGCGTGATTCAGGGGTGGTGGGCACTCGCCTTCCTCCCCCCTCCAGCCCCCGGAGTGGGCTGGCAGGAGGTACAAGGGTGCCTGGCAGGTCTCCGTGGCTTGTTAAGAGAAGGGAAGCCAGCAGATGGTGCTGGAGAACACACACCCTGGCTCTGGAGGCACGGCCGGGATGCGCACCCGGCCCTGGGTGCAGGCAGCTCCCGGCCCGGCTGGGGCAAGGGGCTTCGCATGGCTGAGGGTGGTAACCAGGTGAGGATGTGGGGGGGCGATGGGGGGAGTGGGGCATCCACGGAGCTGGTGCCCCCTGCGTGGGCATCACAGCAGTGCCTGGTGCTGCTGCTCTCCCCAGCACCCCCAAATCCAGGTTGGGGCTGTTGGCAAAGAGGTCGCTGGCAGGGAGCAGTGGACTGGCTTTATCGCTTCTCTTTAGATGCTCAGTCAGTACTTCAGATGTTTTTTTCCTGTTCTGAGTTGTAAATGACTAAGGGAAGGTGTCTGTAAGTCCTTGTTTTCATGGGCTGAGAAGGTTGGTTTTCTTTGTAGCACAAGTAGAAGCACCCACAGTCTCTCTTTGCCCACCCAATTCCAAGGTACTAAGAGTAAATTCTCTTTTAACTGGCAGTTAAGGTGTGATTTGTGCTGAAGTAGTTGGGGTGGCCATGCCTGGTGCTGCTGCACCTTTGGGAGAGATAGTCCCCTTCTCCCCTGTGCTGTGGCTTGATAAGGCAGCCTAGCACTTGGTGACATTTCCCATCCTGACAGCTCATCTCTTTAGGAGCTGTGTTGCCAGACTGAGAAGTCTCTCTTTATTTTTTTCCCTTTTTTACTTCCTCCCCTCTCATTTCCAGCACGAGAAGGAAGATGTGAGCCTGCTACATCCACTGCCTTAATGTGTGAATTAAGCACAGAGGGAAAGGAAAGATGTACAAACATCTGTCCTGTTCCTCTGCAGTGGAGATGCACAGGTTGAGACAGGGTATTGATGCTGTCACACTCTGTGCGTTTGGGACACATGGGGCTGAAATTACTGTGGCTGCAAATAAAGCCTCTGTCATACTTAAGGGTGGAGTAGCTACTCATTCTCCTTTCTTCCCATGTGTGCTCACTTTCCAGACTGTGGAGATCTGCAGTTTCTGAAGGCTCTGTTTGAGAAGATGAAGAGGGAGGAACCCTCCCCTGGTGTTATGACCAACTGCCCCAGCACCTGGGTGGTCATGGTAGGGGATTGAGATAATGTCTGACTTGTGTGATAAATTCACACTGCTGCCAGAGAGGTGCAGGGCAGAAATAGGTTGTGTGCCTGGTTTTGCACCTCTGAGGTCAATATATGTGTTCATATAGACATATCTATATAAAAAAGGTAAGGTCTGTGGGTTTTTTTATATCAGGTTGTGCTCAGCTGGGTGTACCAGGGCTTTGAGGCTTTGCATGTGCTTGTGAACCTTTACACACAAAGGAAACTGTGATGGTAGGAACCTGTGTGTGCATTTACCCTATAGCAATGGTCCAGAAGAAAAGGGAAGAGCCTTACCCTTTCTGAGACCATTGTGGCACAAAAAGACTTGAGGGAAGGCTCTTGGAAGCTGTGCCTGGTGTTTTGTGCTTTGATTTGCTGCCTTTGTGGAAATCAAATCATTTAACTCTGAAAGTCTACCAAGTGCCTATAGTTTTGTTTAGCCCTGCTACTTTGGTTCATATCTTTCTAAACCATTTCCCCTGAGGGGAAATATTAACTTGTCTAGACTAGAGTATGGTATATTGGCTCATCTCCCAGGAAGGTTTGTACTTCCCATGGGCAGTGCTTGGAGATGGGCATAGTGTGTGTGGATTTAGGGAGGCTGTTAAGCTTCCTCTACTTGGTTTCATGCACTCAGTGCCTTTAGCAAGGGACAGATTTGGAAATACCAGCTCCTGCCCATTGCATCTCCCCTAGACAGTGTGACTGCCCACGGGGTGTTTCCCACAAGTGCACTGAAACACATTTTAAGTCCCTTTCTGACACTCAACAGCTTGTCTTGGAGCTATTCTATAACCTGGGAGCCACTTCCACCTCTTTGCTGCTCATCTGAAGTGCTTCCTTTCTCTCCTCTTTATTTATGGAGTTTGTGTCCCTCCAGCCATCCCAAGATCTCGTTGCAGTCTCATTCCTCTTCCTAGAGCACAGTACTTTCTGCATTCTCTGTGGGGGTATAAAGCTACTCACTAACTTTTTAAGGGGGATGTGAGGTGGGGAAGGAGAAGCTTCTCGTTCAGAAAGGGGGGTATGATCAATATGCTTTGTTTCAGCTTGTTGGTTTTTCACAGCAAAACCCATTAAAATCAAAATTCTATCAGTTTGTATCAATTGTAGGGAAAATCCTTGTTTTCCCCTGGAATAGATGAGTCCATCACTTCCAGTCAGTGGAGAGGGAACTTTTATGCCTTGTCTCAGGAAAATAACACTGAACTCAGCTGGGATGAACTCGCCTTCTGCTAGGTGAGCTCTGCTCCAGAAGGAAAGGCTGTTGACAAGTGTATGAGGAGTAACCTGCCAATGGGTCCCTGGATGCTCCCTGCTTCCCATATCCTCTCCCCCTCCCCAGACAGTGGTTTATTTTGACTGTTTCACCCAGTTTTGGTGCTGTTAAGTCTTTCTGCCTCAGATACAGGAGAGCAGCACCCACCAAACAGATGATGGCCTCAGCCTGGTAACTAGCAGCCTTTCCATCTCCGTTAGTGTATTATGCTGCAGCAAAGCCTCTCATCCTTATTTTATAGGAAGCTTTCAGTGGCCTAATTTGCTATTCATATACATCTGTTCCACTGGAGTCTGTCATTAATCTCCTGGTAGGTTTAAGTTTTCCCTCTTAGCTGTTGCATGGCCAGTCATCAAAGACAACTAAATGAATACTGATGCAAACCAAATAGGGGGTTCCAGGGTTACCTGATAATTGTTTTCCTGCAAAAATATATATGATGCACCTTTCAGTTAAGGGAAATAAGAGATGGAGCATGCAGTGAGGTCTTCCAGCCCCATCAGAGCGCAAAGCTTGGAGAGAAGCAGAGTTATGGTCCTTCAGTCCTGCGTGTCATGAAGGGTGTGATGGGCTGTGCTTCTGAAGAACAGGCTGGCTTTGCTTTGCCCTGTATAGCCCCAGGTTTTCCAGTTATTGTTACAACCTGAAGTACTACCCTCATCTTCGAGAAATGTGATGGTTATTAGCCAGGGCTGCAAGCAAAGCTGTAAATGTTCTGCTGGGATTGCAGCATATGGGTAGAAAGGGGCATTTTTAAGGATCTTCCTGAAGTAAGATGGAAATTAAAAAGATATTTTTGTCACAGGGCCAGACCCTCAGTAAGTGTAATTTGGCTCTGACGACTTGAGAGGAATAGTGCTAGTTTATACAGCTGAAGACCCATCTATGATATTAAGAAAAAAAACCAAACCTTATTTATTCTGTGTCCTTGTTGGCATCACAACCCAGCTACTAAGGAAAAAAAAAAAGAAAGAAAACAGACCAGTCCTGCCATCCTGAAGGCAGCATAGATCAAGAGGGTTAAAATGAACAGAAGAGATTCTTTGTCTGTCTCTTTTCCTGTATTTTTGTTGGCTTTGAGGAGTTCTGTGCCCACGTGTTCTTTGTAAACCCAAGGGTGAGAGCGCCTTTCTCCTGCAAGAGTCCAAGAGGAGGTGAAGAGGAAAGACTATCTAAACACATGCTTGAGTGGTGAAATCCAGAGGGCTGTTTTCATAGGGAACAAGGCAGGAACAGCCCCTTCTCCCAGTTCCCCCCAGTCTGTTACATCCCCCTCCCAAACCTGCACTCCTGTAGTCTTGTCAGTGGAGAGGCGCTTACACTGGGCAGCAGTAGGGGCACATTGCTGCACCCAAGTAATTTGACTTGCAGTGGTAAGAGAATTTCTGGCTCTGGGTCACTGAAGATGACTTACTGGAAACAAGAGCTCTGTTGCTGTGTTGTGCCTGGGCGTGCAGGGACGTTGTTGGGTGGCTCAGATGGGTGCTGAGCTCTTCCCGGCCCGGGTGCTTTGTGAAGGCATGGCAGTCATGTAGGAACAGCGTGTGGTTTAACGTGACTGGTGGGACTGTGTTTTCCCAGGCTGCTGCTCTTTCCCGGTGTTTTGTTCCCCTGGGACCTTTTGTCTCTCACTGATCGTTGCCCTGGGCTCCAGCCCTGGGCTGGCTGCGAGGCGGAAGCAATAATTCTCCTCACTCTCACAAGAGGCTTTTGTTTTGGAATTAACTGTTATTTGTAAAGCGCTTTAATATTGTCTGATGAAACCTGCTAGAACATTCTTCCTGTACCTCCCCTATGGAGAGAGGCTGAGGGAGCTGGGCTGGTTCAGCCTGGAGAAGAGAAGGCTGTGGGGGGACCTCATTGCAGCCTCCCAGTCCCTGAAGGGAGCAGAGGAACAGGAGGGGAATCAGCTTGTTCAAGGGCAGAGACTGGCAGGACAAGGGGGATGGAGTGAAGCTGGAGGAGGGAAGGGTTAGATGTGATATTAGGGGGAAGTTCTGTCCAGAGAGAGTGGTGAGGGGCTGGAACAGGCTGCCCAGAGAGGGGGTGGGTGCCCCATCCCTGAGGGTGTTCAAGGCCAGGTTGGATGGGGCCCTGGGCAACCTTGTGTAGCTCCAGGCCTGGAGGTTGGTGGCCCTGCCTGTGGCAGGGGGTTGGAGCTCTGTGCTCCTTGGGGTCCCTTCCAACCCAGACCAGTCTATGATTTTTTTTTCCCTTGCCCAGGTCAGTGTAAGTCAGGCTCTAGGTGAGAACAGGGGCTCAGCTGGCCAGGCACTTACCCAAACACAGATAGGAGAGCTGTACACATGTGTGCAAAAACTTGCTTTACCCCCTGTCTGCTCAGTAACAGTTAATTTACAGCTCCCTCCTAAATGGTGAGTTTTAATACCATTTCCTTCCAGAAGTGCTATGTACAAATTTGCTGTACCCGGTGTAGAGGCGTCTGCAGGCACAGACATCATTACTGTGAGCTGGCTGCTAAAGACTGATACACTTAGGGAGAAAAATACACCTTCCCTCCACAGTGGAATCTCAGATTGTAAAGTAAATTTGTCAATAAATATGGAAATGGTCCCCATTTTCCTCTTCTACCCTGCGCTGCTGAGATTGGTTGTTCCAGTACTGTGACACTGGTGTGGCAAGAGAAATCACCAGCTCCTGCCCTGTCTGTGGCTGACAAGGTCCCAGTGTCAGGATCTATTGTCACAGCTGTAGGTCAGTCAGCTAATTGTGCCTTCATCAACAATAGAAATTCTTTAGGAATGGAGTCTGGAAGAAGGTAATTGGATTTAAGGAACTCAAAGAGCCTAGACATCACAGAATCACAAGGTTGGAAAAGATCTTTAAGATCATTGAGTCCAACTGTTCCTGTTCTCTACAATGTGTAAATGGTGGAGGAAGCAGCACAAACATTGGAAGCTGGAATTAAGGGAAAGCAACTTCCAGAGAAAGGCAGGAAGAAGCTGCCCACTGAAGACCTAAAACTGAATATAACAAGATATGCTTTAAATCCTCAGGTCCTCCCAAGGGGACCAAACAAACTCCAAATGATCAAAAAATGTAATGAAAGCCCATCACTTTGATAAATGAAAAAAACATCACCCCAGTATCAGAATAGAAATATAACTTCATTTTATCACCCCATCGTCATTGGCTGGGACAGTGGAGATCTGAGCGTGGGATGTTGTGTGCCCTGCCCAGAAACTCACTGCAATCCCATCCATCCTGGCAGGGTGGCTCAATTTTTTTTTTGGTTTATTGAAGTTCAAGGGTGGGTTTTTTTTTTCCTCTTATTTGTTTCTTGCTTCATTGCAATGCTGCTGTGCCTGCCCAGGATAGCTGCCCACCCATTCAATACACGGTGTGTTTGTTTTTCAGGGTGAGTGGTGGATCTGTTCATGTGATTGTGTGATGTTTGCAGGGATTTTCTCTAAGTGAAAAGGCTTCAGGAGGTTGTGCTCTTATCTTCCCCTTCTGGTCACCCCTTTGCTTTTGGAGGCTCTGGCTGGTGCAGGATGGAGCCTGTGGCTGGGGGAGGGTGGCTCAGTGACCTGGATGCTGTGTTGAGAAGGCACAGAGGATAGTGAGGGCTCATTTGCTATGAGCTGTGCATCTGTCAGTGGCAGGCTGGCAGCTGACATGGTGAGAGACACTGACACTTGTTTTGCTGTTGCTCCTTTGCAGTGAGAGGTCAAGGAGCAGTGCTGAAGCATTTCAGTATCGTCACTGCCTTTGGCTTTGTGGCTCTCTGTGCTGCCTCCCTCCCCAGACACCTCAGCATCCCCCAGCTGTCCTGCACTCCTGCAGTCTTTATCAAATGGCTTTTGCAGCTGAGCCCCATTACTTGATTTTTAATCCTTTTCCATTGCCCCAAAACCTCCTGTGGCCTGATATGCCACATGCTTGTGCCTCCTGCCAGCAGCCTGTGTCTGTGTCCTGGATTCAGCCCTTTTCTCCTTCCTGCTTGTCTGCAACTCATTATTCATCTTCTCTTGGGCCAAGGGATGCAGCCTTACTTAGGGCCAGAGCCCTGATCTCTGAAAGCTGCCTCCCAACATTGCTGAGGCTCACTCAGACGTGATGTAAGGGCACAGATTAGTGAAGAATCCCTCCAGCCCCCACTGTGCTTAGCTGCGTGAACACTCTGAGCCAGAGAGGAGCTACAGCAAGAAAGAACTCAGCGTGTTCCCTAGGAAAACAACATTAATTTCTTCTCCTCACCGTGCTGCTGCTGCCAGCCAGCATCCCGGGGTGTAAGCTGGCCTCCCTCTACCTCCTTTGAGAAGCTTTGGGGTTTTTTTCTCCTCAAATACTCAGTTAATCATAAAGAGCCACGTGCCAAAGTCCAGGCTTTGGCTGAGAGTTAAACACCAAGAGTTAAACCCAAGCCATGGAGTTATAGAAGGCTTTATCAGGGAAGTGTCAGGCTTCCCCTCACTGTGACTGCTATCAGTAATTAGCACACCCTACAGAGCCTGCTGCTGAACAGGCCACATGCTAAATGCTGCTTTGTCATCAAAGTACAGTAGCTTGTAACTAATTACATCCCAGCTTTATCTGGACCCGTTCTTCCTTTTAAATACACTTAATAACTCTGCTTTGAAGGTTCTAGGCATAAAAATAACCACTTCAAATAATCTCCCGAAGACACATGCCACATTAGGTGTAGAGCTGAAGTAGGCACCTTGGATTATCGGAGCAAAACAAGAGCCCTGGGCTCCTGCTGGGACATGGATGGAGAGCTGCAGTTCTGGTGCGCTGCTCATGTGTGGGAGAGGAAGGCTGGAGAGCCAAAGTTCGTGTTTGACAAGAGTCCTGTGCATACACTGTCAGTAGGATGTGAGGAAGGAAAAGGGGACAGTGCCAAAAAAGCTGTGGTTTGACTCCACAGCGCCTGACCCATATGGAAAGACTAACAATGTAAGGGCTGAACTTCAGCGTTGGTCCTGAGTTGTCCTCCATGACCTGCAGACCATCCATTCCTCATCCTGAATCGTGTTTAAACATTTACAGTGGCACTGGGTTCACAACACGGTGTCTGTCGTCATCGTCTCCCTGACCCTGTCAAAAGAAAGACCAAAGAAAACATTTTTTTTTTTTTTATTTAACTGATCTTGGAAGTTCCTGTGGGATGGGAAACACCTTTGCAGAAGGAAGGGCTGCTTAGCACTGTCTGGAAACCAGGTTGGAAGTGAGAGTTGGCAAGGTTGAGGATTCACGGACCTGGTGCCTGTAAAAGGAAGTCTTCACTGGTTTGTTTAAAGACCATGTGCTGGTTGGTGAAGCCAATGCTGTGAAGTTTGGGTACCACTGTTAGAATCATAGAATGGTATGAGTTGGAAGGGACCCCAAGGATCATAGAGCTCCAACCCCCCTGCCACAGGCAGGGCCACCAACCTCAGGCCTGGATCTACACTAGGTAGGTGTATTTAGTTATTTAGGCACTAAAGTAGTCTAAATGGCAGGATTATTCTGTTGTTGTTATAGCTGAGTAATTTTGATGTGTATTTTTAATTATTACTTGATTTCCTCTTGTATGGTGGGACCATAAAATCTAGTGATGCTTGGGATAGATGGGAATGTGCCAGTCTGTGGCAGCATTTCAGGTCTCTGAGTCAGGGGACAGGCAGAGGTTAGGGAAAAGGCAGCAAATTCCAAAGCAATCCGTGGAAGTACCTTGACAGGAGGGAGGAACAGGGCAGAGATGGAGACCTGAGGCTCCTCATCCGAGAGCAAGCCGAACAAAAGCAGCAGCTAGCACAGTGGAAAAGCCATGACTGTGAAGAGTCAAGGAGGAAATCAGTTTTAAGAGGTAGCAGAAAGGGAATAGATTATGGCACTTTAAAATTAAAGGTGTTAGGGGGGATTCCTGGAGGGAAGAGGCTGGGAGTTAGAAAGGAATTCATTACAGAGGGACTGATGGTGCTGGTGAATCACCTGTATGGTCTGGGCCCATTAAACCTGTGTCTTGCAGTGCCCTCAAAACGCAGATGGGATCACTCTGTGGCACTGACAGCCTGTTTATCTAATCTCAAATGACCTTTAGCAGAGGAGGCTCTAGAGGCAAGATGAATATTTAAAACTCCAGCGTTTCCCTTGCTGCTACTCCTCTAATTGCAGTGGGAAGGTGTTAGTGTGGCCCTGGCTGGTGTTCAGGGTGGTTTATGGGATGGGATGGCAGGTGGGTTTAACGGCACCATCAGCTGTCAAATTGACAGTGTGTTTTCTTTCCTTTGAAACAAAAAAACAGCCAGGGAAGGGAGAGCTGTGTGTGTGATGGGGACAGCCAGCACCCAAAGGCTTTGAAGGACTTGGATCTCGAGGGGCCTGTTTTCTGTTCAGCTGGGGTAAAATCAGGATCAGCCCCAGAACTGAAGCAAGTCTGCTAGTCTGGAGCATGAGCTGGGAGCAACTTTAATAGAGGTATTGTAGATTTATGTCTGGCCTAACCCCAGAAGAAGCACTTCACTCCACTGTCACACTTTACCTCAGCTCTGCCAGCCTGGACCAGCTCCAAGAGGCTTCACTTGGCTTTGCTGGGTAATGTGGTTTTCAACCATTTCCAGCCCAATCGTTACTGGGTATCGATATAGAAATGACAATTAGTGAGCCCACTGCTTGTAAGAAATCTGACAGGTACAAGGAAGAGCTGAGCATGCGTTCCCCTGTGCAGCTGGGCTGATGCTCCCTTCTCCTCTCTGTACTGCTGCTCCTGCCCTGCCAGTTCTGGGCAAAGTCCAGTCCCAAGGATGCTTTGCTGTGGTCCTTCTGTGGCTGTTCTGCCAGTGCCTTGGCTGTGAGGGTGACAGTGCCATTGCTGTGACCTCATGCTGAATGAGCAAGAGGGAGGTGACTGTGTCTCGTGGTCTTTCCGTAGCATTTTCCTCTCAAATGCTTCTTCAATCATGTGAATTCTCACCTACATCAAATCCTAAACTCCATAAAGAGTCATTTATATATTTATTTTTTCCCCAGTACCTCCAGCCCCGAGCTGTTATCAGGTCTGCCCCATACCTTCTAGGTTTGTCTGCTCCATCACAAGAGCAGGAGAAGGCAGTAAAACATGTTGCTTTTCAGCTTTAAGACAGAATTGATGATTTGCCACCAAAAAAAAAGAAAAGAAAGAGCTTGTTTGTCACAACTCACATATGGTGGCTCACTCAGCTATACAGGACACGATTAATTTTTTGAGGCTGCTGTCTGTTTGTCAGAGCACTGTAAAGGAAAGGGTTGGGACACGTTGTTTGTTTAATCTGTAGTGTCTTTTGTTTGCTCTGGAACGGTGGGTATCTTTTTGAATTATTTTTTTCCTTGTCTCACCCCTTTCTAGAGCTTGAATTCTTAGAATCCAAACAGTCTCTCTTCTCTTGTGGCTGCTGATGGGTTTATCCACCAGATATTAAGTTACTGCAGATGGGAGGGCAGCAACGGATGCTGGTGGCTGTGGCATCACCTGGGAGGTCGAGGCGGTGCTGGAGGCCTGGGCTCATCCCTGCTGTTCCTCAGGAGGCTGTGCATGTTGAGCTGGGCTCTCTCAGGCTGCTGCCTGAGTCAGTGGCTAAAGATTGCCTGGGTGTGATTCAGCCCTGAGTCACTACCTGTCTCTGTGCTGACTTATAGCTGGGTGAGGAACCCACCTCTGCAGGGCCCTGGAACGGGCACTTGGTGCCTCCCCTGAGGGATGGAGCCACATCCTGTGGGGATGCACAGTCCCGACTCCCAAGCACAGCAGAATTAAGGGGTGCAGCTGTTCCAGTCCTGTGTGTGGGCACAGTGAAGCCCAGGAGGGCTGCCCACCATCACCCAGCCCTCGAGGGGGTACCCCTGAGCATCCCAGAAGCGTTGTCTGTCCTTCACAGTGCTGAGGGAAGCTGCAGCACTGGGGCTGCAGCACTTGAGGCTTTTCCCAGACCTTCTCCCATCTTCCCTGCAGACCATGAGAAAACCATCCCTGTCCGTTGCTCCAAGGGGAACCTCTTCACACACTGGGGGTCATGGGGCTGCTGTGGCATTCACAAAGTGCTTCCAAAGCCGTGGCAGCACCAGGTACCTGTACAGCTGTGACTAGAAACACTGTGGATTCCACAGACAGGTACTGTTCAGGTCAGGACAGCCTTGGCTCTGGCTGTGTTCTCCAGGAGGCAGCTGCTATGAAGGAAACAGATGTTTTGCTACAATTTCTAAGGACCTGTAATAGTTTTGTTGGATCTTGGGGAACACAGGGCTAAGGTCAGCAGTGAATTGCTGCAGCCAGAGCTGCAGCACTGATTTTATCATGAGGAAAATGACTGTTTTTTAGTGCAGGGGGAGAGTTGGGGAAAAAATATGTCTTGGGGGGGAGATAAAGTTTGTGATTGTTGGCTTGTTGTGCATGCTGTGTGCAGGCTTGGCTGTGTGTGAGGCTCCATGTTACCGGCTGCTCACAAGGCCTGAGAGCAAAGGTTTGTTTCCAGAAGTTTCTTAGAAAGAGATCCTCTCATCCCTGGCAGAGCTGGGATGGTGGAGAGTCTGTTTCAGTGGGTATCACTGGTGCCAGGCTCCTGTTCCTGCCTGCTGCAGGCACAGGGTGAGTAGGTCCCCCCCATACTTTTGGGGCTAACTCAAGGACATGTTGCCCCTCAGTTATACCTCAGGTCCAGCAGTAAAATGATGCTTATGAAGTTAAAATAAAACAACTCCACAGTGTGTCTTCCAAACCTGTGTCTGGCTCTGGAGTCAGGGTCTCTACACAATTCCCCAATGTTTTCCTTCCTAAACCTTAGTGTTAAACCTCAGAAGTTTAACTATTCATCAGCACCCAGATTTTGCTTAGCTTGGGTCTGTGTTTCCCCCTTTGATTCAGTTTGCAATGCAGGATATTAATTTCATTTTTAACCAGCTGCTTTTATCCTTGAGACTTAAATGCCAGGTACCTCGTGGCAAACTGGGTGGCCACGGGCTGAGAATAGGCAGCAGGTGAGTTCAAAGGCAGTAAAAAACATTTCATCTGTTCAAAGAAAGCTGTAGTCCCAACCACTGGTTTTTAGTGCTTCTCAAAAAATACTAATAATATTTAATTAATAAAAGATTTTTTTAAAAGCCCTTTTTTAAAAAAAACTTTTAAAATAAGTTATTTAACTTCTTAAAGTTAATTAACCTCTGGTGAGGAGGCAAATATCCCCTGCACCCTCCCTGGCTGGCTGTACTGGTAAGCTTTGTGGATGTGTTATTTCCTGCAGTGACTGAGAGCTGTGGTTCAGGGTGTTTTCTGTTGCTGTGGGCCAACTGGTGTCCTTGCTGGGTGGACTGGTGGGACTTTCCAGAGAAGGATGCTTATCTAATTCAGTTCTCCCTGCTGCTGCCTCGAGTTCTTGCAGAGGGGGTGGGAGTCTGGGATAGCAGAGTAACTCCCTCGGGGGGGAGCTTGTTTTAAGCCTTTGTAATAATTAGAGGATCTAAAATGAAGTTTGCTCTCCTGTCCCAAACTTTTACTGGTTGGAGTTGTAACTCTGGCCATTCTTCTCTGTACAGATACTGAAAACCATTTACATCCCTTTCTGCTTGGGAGGGCAGGGCTCTGCGTTACAGAGCAGCCTGCTGTGCAGGGTGGCTAATACTTTCTGGGCTGCCATGCCACATCTACTGTGGCAGTACAAGGATTTCAGCAGAGAGTTTCACAGCTATTTAAAGGCCTTTTTAAATTCAGGTATCTGGCATCACATCGGAGTCTGCCACAGCTTTGCAGGTCTCTCTTCTTGGGAGCCTTTCTGTTCCACAAAGTTTTTAGCAAGTTGTTTTATTAGACCACAAAGCTTCTGTACCCACAGCATCCTACAGCTGGAGGACCTCAGTTCTACATCATCTTTTCTTTTTCTTCTTTTTCGTTTTTTTTATCTCCTTTTCTTGGTTTTGAATCTGTATGAGGTCTGAGCAGTGGGGGGAAAGGCACCATCTGCTCCCTTCGTGTTTTTAGGCTGCACAAACCAGGGGAGCAGCCCATGAGGTCTCAGTGGTTTCTCCCAAGGGTACCTGGGCTGGTTCAACAGCTTCCCAACCCTGCTGCACCCCCATCGCAGCCCAGAGCTGTGGGGCTCTGCAGAACCAACACAGCAGTGAGCAGATACCCCTCCTCAGTGAGAAAAGCAGTGCATTTGCAGCATGGCAGACAGCACTCACCAGCTGTAGTCACAGAAAGGCTGCTGTTTAAGATAAATGTTATTTAAATTGCTGTATCTCAGCTGTTGTGGGAGCTGCACACCTCAGCTTAGCATGCTAAATATACCTTATTAATTGCCCTGCTCTTTACATACACCAGAGGCTGGTGCATCGTTAAATACACTAGGAACATCTATTCCTTGAGGTTTTGTTTCCTACTGAAGTATTCCAGATCTTAATGGCTATTCTGTCTGGGATCAGATTGGACCTGGAATATTGCAACCTGTCCTGGTTTTTCCCCTTCCTCCTCTGAGTGCAACAGTTCAGTTGCCCCAGTATCCATATTTAAGTGCATTATGCTTGTACATCATTAGGCTGGAGGAGTAAATACCTTCTGAAAGTACTTAGTTCTGCTGTTTTGTGGTATTGCTGCATTATCTAAAGGCCACAGCTGACACCACTGACATTGTGTGAGGGGAGAGGCAGCCTCCCAAAGTGCTGCTTGCAATCTAAGTAGGCAATTAGCCAAGTGTCAGTGTATAGCCTGTATGCAGGTCAGAAACCAAGACCCTTTCAATTCCAGACAGTTCACAGCTATGACTCACTTCAGAAAGCACAAGGACTATAACCCAAGTCCAATTTCTTGCTCAGCGCCTTTGCTGTAAGTCTGGAGTAGCTGTGCTGGAGTTCCTGCTTTCAGACCAGTGTATAATTGGCCCAGGAAGATAATTTTGAGAGTGGTGATCAGCCCCTCTGGAAACCCACATTGCATTGGGCTCTGAGTGGAATGTGTCTTGGAATACTTTCATCTGCTCTTTCTCAGCCTGAGAGCATCCCTGGGAGGGGGCTTGAAGGGGTTTTCAGAGGGGAGGAGGCAGCTTCTTAGGTATTCTTTTGAAAATGCCTGCCTGTATCCATAGTGCTGCAGAGTAAAACCTGGAAGAGCTTTCCTTCAGATGGGAGCCAACCTATTCTGGAAGATAACCTTGGCTCAGCTCCGTGTCACCAACTAGAAGTGTCTTGGGGAATGGGCTTGTTTCACTTAAAGTAGGGGGGAAAAAAAACCCTTCTCTGCTCCAAACAGTGTGTGTTTTATTGAGAGCCTCTTCCTTTTTTACAGCCCTATTTGTTTTTGCTGTAAAAGATGGCAAAGTGCCTTTCACAGCAGGATTAGTTACACACACCAGGTTCAGCCCAACCCTCTGTTCCCTTCCAGTGCCACGGTGCTTGGGAAGATACACACTGGGGTTGTAAAGAGAGACAAGGGATGGTGGGCTCTGAGAGCCCCTCACAAACACGTTCCTAGGACAGGCAGCAATCAGCCTCTGGAGCATCTCCCATCTGCAGAACCTCTGCCCCTGGGTAGTCTTCTTTAAACAAACCATTTCCTTCAGGCAGTTTCTAGTCTGCTTCCTTCCCCTGCTGCATTGGTAAAGGAAAACACAACAGCAATCACCAGGCAACACGTTGTTGTATTATTCATGCCCTGTAGTTAAGCGTGATTGAGGTGGGGATAAAGGAGGAGAAAACACCCTGAAAAATTCATTATGGCTTCAACACCAGAGCACCTCATGGGATTTTGGGATATTGTGGCTCTAATCGGAGTTAATGGGTCCCTGTTGCACAAGAGAAGCCTTTGGGTGGATGTGCTGGATGGCTGCTGTTCCCTGCCTGGAGCCTTGGATTGAGCACAATCCCAAGTGCCTGGTGCTGGGCTTTGAAGGCAGCAGCGGGGAAGCCCTGGGAGGGAGCTACAGCGATGATCTACCCCGTGGTACCCCACTTCTCCTCCTGCATCCTCAGCATCACCTTCCAGTTGTTCTGTCTGGCCTGCAGAGGCTATAGGTTGTGGGCAGAAGCTTTCCACGCTTTGCCTCTGATGTCAGCAGTTGCTGCAAAGCTTAGGTGGAAATACAAAGGAATTTTGGGAACCCATTTTAGCACAGACACATCGTAAGCTGAAGCACAGCTTCCTAACTCAAGGTGAAGATTTAATTGTTGAACGTAATTTGGTATATTACTTTGTTTTCCAAAGCAGGCAGCTTTTGTATTTCCCTAGCCTTTAGATAGGGAAGGAGATGCCTATCTATCCAAGGTATTTATAGACCTCATTATCTTAGTACCTGATATCTTGTATGTTTATCCTTGTATTGCCTTTTGGTTATCAGGCATAGTTGTTTTTCTACTTTGAAGGGTGTGGGAACAGGGAGAGTAAGTGTAGGCTGCTTACTGGTTTCTTCAATGAGAAATTAAGGTGGAGCAACAATCGTGACTTAGAGCCCCTTCCAGTCCCTTGTGGGGCTCTGGGAGAGCTGGAGAGGGATGGGGACAAGGGCAGGGAGGGCCAGGCCCAGGGGAATGGCCTTCAGCTGCAGGAGGGAGATGGAGATGGGCTGTGTAACTGGGAGCAGGATGCTGGTTACCGGTACTGTCTTTAAAGTATGATCATCAGAGAGCAAGCTCTGCCTGATGGAGCCCATAAAATTGGATAGTTAGTAAAGGATGAGCAAGGCTGCGCTGATACAGTCTAATTAACATCCGTTCCAGCCTGTGTAGTTTGCTGTGTTCAAGCATGGTTTCTCCCAGATTTAAATTGATTATGAATATCAGCACAATGACAAAATACTGCTTTTGAAATCAGACTTTTCACAGTAAATGGTTATTTGTTTTTCAGCACTAAAAATATTGGCTTATCCAGGGTGACACAACTCTCTCTCTCTCTCCTTCCACCTGATTTGTGCGTGTAGTTTAATTAAAATCATACAGTATTTCCACAACTTGGTCTGTCTCTCGCTGCTAGCCTTGGTATTTGATTTATATACAGCATTCCAGTGAAACTGCCTGGAAAAATTAAATAGACATGAATCAACTTGCTGCAGGCTTTTGAAATCCAGCATTTCACAGCAAACTCCCTGCGGCCATCTCCTTTCAGCCAGATGCAGGATAAATGGCACTGTAAGCTATTAAGCACGGGGCTATGTTAAAATGCAGTCATTAGGTTTGGGTTTTGTAATTGTAGTTGTTTGCCAAATCATAGCTTAGGAAGCCAGGGAGCACTTTGATTCATTACTTATGATTATATGATTATTAAAAAAAAGAAAACCAAAACTACTTGGGCTATTAGAGTTCATTTTTTTTGTGTGTGTGTCTGGGCCTTTGGAGTGAATATAAACCAGTGGCAAGTGTCAGGCATCTGTAAAAACAGTTTCAGTGAAGCTGTGTGTGATGAAGCTCTTGTGGATGTTTCTACTGCCTGTGTTTTAGCTGGAGGTGGAAGCTGTTCGCTCCTGGATAGACACTTGCTCTTAGCTGAGCAGAGTTAACTCATCTGAATTGTCTGGCAAGACTTAGGCTGGGAAGTTGGGAGGGGGGAAGTTTAATGAGGTTTAGCAAGGACAAGTGTAGGGTCTGGCATCCAGGGAAGAACAACCTCAGGTACTGGTACAGGTTGGGGACTGGGCTGTTGGAGAGCAGCATAGGTGAGACGGACCTGGAGGTTCTGGGGGACAGCAGGATGGCCATGAGCCAGAAATGTGCCCTCAGGGATAAGAAGGGTGATGCCATCCTGGGGTCTATTAGAAGGGGGGTGGTTAGGAGGTCAAGAGAGGTCTTTCTCCCCCTCTGCTCTGCCCCAGTGAGACCACACCTGAAATATTTGGTCCAGTTCTGGGCACCTCAGCTCAAGAAGGACATAGAACATCTTGAAAGAGCCCAGTACAGGGCCACCAAGATGATGGAGTGGAACATCTTCCTTATGAGGAGAGGCTGAAGAAGATGGGCCTTTTTAGCTCTGAGAAGAGAAAACTGATGTTTATAATGTCTATAAATGTGTAAAGGGTGAGAGTCAGGAGGCTGGAGCCAGGCTCTGCTCAGGGGTGGCAGGAACAGGACAAGGGGCAGCAGGTGTGAGCTGGAGCCGAGGAAGCTCCATGGGAATGTGAGGAGGAACTTTGTCCCTGTGAGGGTGCTGGACCCTGGGACAGGCTGCCCAGAGAGGCTGGGGAGTCTCCTTCTCTGGAGACATCAAACCAGGCTTGATGCGTTCCTGTGGGATTTAGTCTGGGGGATCCTGCTCTGGCAGGGGGGTTGGACCAGATGATCTTTTGAGCTCCCTTGCAACTCCTAACACTCTGTGATTTAGTCTTTGTATTAGAGTGACTCAAACTAGACCCAAACAAAGTATCAGGCAGGAGAAAACCTGGAAGGCTGGTGCTGTTACTCTGTGTGCACAGAGTACCTTTCCTAGGACCAAGAACGGAGATGCACAAGCAAAAGCCAGCTCTGCCTTTCAGCAAGGAGACTCAAAACAAGACCACAGCCAGCTCCTGGCCCCATGGGTCCTCCATCAGCAGAGCTGTGCTGGGCTCTGCTGGCAGACGGCTGGGCCGGTCCCAGCAGGGGCTGTGAGCCTTGTGTTGAATTTCCAAAAGGACAAACAGAAAGGGAAGAAATCTCCTTTGTGCCTCCTGGATTGTCTGCTGGGAGCTCACAGATTCCCTGTGCACAACCATGCGGTGAGCTGGGCGCTTCATTCAGGCTGAGCTACTCCGGTGTTAAGTCACAGCAGAGCTTCTACAATGTCTCTCATCCGTCCTGCCTCATGCTAGATGGGAGTTAATCAAGACTTGCCAGCACTATGGAAGACAAAAGGAGCCTACTGTGGGATTTGGGCTCAGCTGTGTCCTTTCAATAATTTATAAGTCTGGGGCTCTAACCGAATCATGAGGATTTGGGCAAGGAGGCAATGAATTTGTTTCCTCCCAGCCACAGGTGATATTGAAGTGAAGAAAGAAAAATTAGTCCCCTCTTCTGATTTGTCTTATAAAAGATATGCAAATAGTATTAGGGGCTGATCAAAATGCTGGCGATTACTGGATTGCTAAGAGTGAATAGCAAAGCGGTCCCACTGGAAAGCACTGCTGTTGTGGCTCAGAAGTGCCAGTTGTGAAGATGCCTTCTGCTGTTAGATAGCAAAATGAGGTTGGAATTCTCTTATGATTATCCATGGAAGGACATTGATCCCATCAGGAGAATTTGACAGAGAGGTGCAGGGTATGCCCTTGGCCTAGGACATTCTAGGCAGACTGGGGTGCTAAACACAGTGCAGAAGAGGTGAGCTGAGCTTCAGAGAAGTGCAGAGTGATGCTTGAAGGAGCAGGGGATGCTATATCAGACCCAAAGATGTTAACTAAGCTTGATGAATACCATGTTGAGAGCTAAGATGTGGGAGTTACTCTGTGCTGTCTGCTGTCACGAGTGGGAGGTAGGAGAGTGTGGTGGGTGTCTCTGGTGTTTTGCAGGCAGAAGGTAGTGGCTGGGTGGGTGTAAGGCAGAGCTTAGGGAGCCAAACTATGGGGTCTGGGGGAAGGGAGGAATGGGACTTTGAAACAGGCTGGTGTGGCTACCAGCCCTCTGTCCTGTGCTGCAGACTTGTCTGTGCCAAGAAGCCATGCATCACTCCACAGCAGAGCTGGACCACTTCATCACTCAGCTCATGCACAGTGACTCGTTAAACCTCTGTGCCCCATCTGTGCCTGAGAGAGAAAGGTGAAACGGTTGGAGGAGCAGGAAGGCCCAGAACCAGATCACCAGGAGATGTGTAAAGGAGGAACACACCAAGGATATGTTGCTGGATCTCAAACCAGAGTGATTTGTGAAGAGTGCCCTGAGTTGGGTTCCTTGCTGTGTGTGGAGTTGGTGTGGTTTGGGAGGTGGGTGTCAGCCACCCCTGCCTTCCTGACCTCCAGAGATCCTGCTGCGTGGGAGAGAACCTGTCATCTCATGTTTGCAAGTGCTTCTCAATTTAATACATTTTAATCAGAAAATTAATCAGGAAACACCAGTTCAGCAAGATAATTGAACAATGAAGAGACACGATAATTACTGTTTAGTCTAATTAACTTTGTTAAGTCTTTATTGGGAACAGAGACTTCCTGAGTGAAACTTATTAAATGGTTCTCCCTGGAAAACAGAATCCCCATCAAAAAGCCTTTGTTCCTCACGCTGTTTGTTAGGATTTGGGTGCCTGTCTTTAAATAGTGATTAGGGAAGGCAGCAGGTGGGTTTTGGGAAGACACTAAGTTACCTTTCTGTCTGATCTCCTACATCTTCAATTCATTTACAGCTCTTTAATCCAGTGCTCTTCCCTGGTAGGAGGGACTTGATTGCAAACAATACCTCTGGTGCAGCGTCAGTCTGCATCCCCCGTTTGGCTTTGGTCCCATCTCTCATCTTCAGGCGTGTAGAAAATGGACATGAGATTATCAGCTAAAAGGGGCTTTTCTTTGCTGTGGTAAATATGTAGAAAAGAACTGAAATCTTTGGTTGGGCTCTGAGAGGACGGTGCTGCTGGGAAGCCTCTGGTGCTTGATGTACATCGAGGGGGGGAGATGTGGTTCTGTGGGTCAGGATCGTGGGGTTCAGGGAAGGCCAGCTCTGAGATGGAGAGGTGTCATTGTAGTTGGGCATTGTCAGAGCCATTGTGCTACTCCTAAATATTTGTGTAGGGCCAGAGAACTTAACCTCGGTGAAAAGCCTTGAGGAACGAAGCCTGCCTTGTGTCTGCTTTGTGCTCCTCAGCTCTGACCTCTGTCCTTGCAGGCTCTCAGAGGACTCGAATAAATAAGCTCTGTTCATTGAAGAATATTAATGGGCATAAGGAGCAGCGTGCGCCCGGGCGCAAATTAGCATGAAAGAGTCAGTCTGTCTGGTCCAGCCTCTCCTCTGGTTTTGCTTTGCTTGGCTTTCCTGGTAAGGGTGTAGTGTTAAATATTTATCATTTCAGAATGGAGGATTAAAAATAAATATTGAAATGAACTTGATTGGCTTTTGATCTGCTGAGAGAGCCCTTTGGCTGGCTACAGCCCGTAAGCAACTGACCCACTGGTAGCTTGTGCATTATTCATATTAGGTTAGGTCAGGAAGATGAGAGAGACTCGGGATATCGACCCTTTAGGAGAAGCACGAAGGAATGTGATTTAATAATCTGTGGCTTGTGGGGTTATCTTCTCGAGGCAGCGAGCTATGAACCAGGGGGAACTCAGGAGCTTAGATCTTGCTCTTAATTTCAGTCATGCCAAACCTGAGACATCCTTTTATAGCCAAGGGATTTACATCCATGTAGCTGGGCAGAATCTAGCTTCCTCAGGGACAGGAGTGCCTAAAACAAGCCACAATCCTTCAGCTATTTAAGGTGAGGCTATTTTGTTTTGTGTCAGCACTAATTGTAAACCACAGTAACACTGTTACAGCAGAGCAGGTCTGGCTTTTCCCAAATCCAGGTATTTTAATGAGCAATTTTTAATACGAAAAATGCTCTGAAAGAACGTTTCCCTGCTTCTCTGTTCCTCAGAAGCTCGATGAGCATGAGAGTACCTCAGACTGCACCCAGAGCACCCTGCCTCACTTCAGACCTTGATGTTTTTGCCTCAACCAGGGTACAGGCTTGCTCCTCACAAATCCTGTTATCTCCTACAGTTAATTTGCACGACTAATAGCCTGAGTGTTTTGAATTTCTTGTCTGGTGAAGGGCATTGTAATTGAATTTCTAATTTATTTGGTCCAGTTTATAATTAAAAGAAGTACTCTCTCACTTATTGCCGTACGTTCCCCTTGGGTTTTCCCACCCATGTCCCGGTTCTGAGGCTGCAAAGCAGCCTGTGCTGCGCTCAGCCCTGAAGCACAAGGGAAACAACATCATTACTGGGCGTTCTTTCTGGGTCAGCTGGTTTTGTTGGGCTGAAGGGCCTTCACAGCTCCAATCGTGGGTCTGCTGGGAGCAAGTGTTCTTGGCGAGCTCAGCCCAACAGCCTTGCCTACTTGTTTATTTTCTTCTTTCTCTTCCCTTTCAGTTAATTATTGTGCAAACACTGCTGGTTACTGTAGGATGGCTCTATGGATCTGGCAGCAGCATTCAGTTGCCTTTCACTGGGGAGAGGCGAGTAATGGTTTTTCTAGAGGGGCAGCTCTTGTGAAACCTTCTGATTTAATTCTTCCCCTCCCATCATCTCCTGTGGCGTCACATAGAAAATAAAATTGCTGGAGCTTTAAAACACTTCCCTGGCTGAACAAGAGAGTTAATTATTATTTAAGAGGGACAACTGGGCAAGGTTAAAAGCTGTGAAATAAAAAAGAAAGGGGGTGGGGGGGAAGTTGAAGTCGTGAAGAGCAGGGGAAGGAAAGAGATGATTTTTCTGCAGTGTGGTATTTATATGGAGCAATATTTTTAGTTACAAGGTGGAGGAAAGGTAGAATAATCCTTTTTCATTTCCTTTTCCTTGCAACCCTTCTAGGATGAGTAAATTGCTATTTGCTCCTTCAGAAGCAGGGATGAACTGGTGAGCTTGCTAGCTTTGACCCAGCCCAGTTTGGTGGCCATGCAAATGGTTTGACTCGCTGTGCCTCGAAGATAGATACCATTAACCTTTGTGAAACTGACTGTGGTGGTCTGGAAATCACATCTTAAAACTGTTCTTTGCTGGGCTGCCCTAAAAACTAAAATCCTTGTGGGCAGCAAGTATGTTTTACCTTGTGCCCACACAGCAAACAGCACAGTGATTCGAGAGCTTCATGGAAAGGGCAGGAGATTCCTTAGGCACCAGCACAAAGCAAGTAATTAAGACTATCATGAAGCTTTAAAAGGGGGTTTTGCCTGTTCTCCAGGGTAGTTTTGCCCCTGTAGACAGTCACTGTTTGGCTGTGCTTAGAAAACCCCAAAGACTGAGACAGTAATGCTGTGTTTGGGCTGCCTCCCAATCTTATCCCACGCCGACACTGATGCAGAACTGAAGGTGCCAGTGGGTACACAAGCCTGGCTCTAGCCAAGAGCATGGGGATATTTTTTTCCCAGCGAAGCCAGTTCCATCCTGAACTCCTGGTGCCTTTGTGTTTATGCTGTGACATAGGAGATTTACCTCACCTCCCTGTTCAGAGCCACAAATACTTTTACTGCTCAATAGGTAGCGAGTCACAGTCTGCTGAAGAACTTGCACCACGCTGGTCGGTTTTATCCTGTCCCCTGCAGAACAGCTTTTTCACAGCTACTTTGTGCAGTCTATTTCTTTTGCCATAAAACTTCTAGTGCTGTGCCTACAGCACACTCACCTCCATGTCTAATTTCCCTTCTCCAGAACAGGCAGGTTATGGAATCTTTAATAAACGCTCGCTGGTCATTAAAGCTGTATTTACAGAGACTTAACAGCTCCGTAATAGGCAGAGAACTTGCTATGCAGAATTGCTACTGCATAAATATACCAGCATAAGCAGCTGGTAGTTAAAAGCTTTGTAATGCATGGAGAGCTGTAATTTGCTGATTAACAATGGTTGATTGCAATTGTATTGCAATATCTATTTCCTAGCATCACCAGAAACCTGACACATCTCCAAAAGGGCCAAATGAAAGGAAAGCCCTGTTAGAGGTGTAGGAGAGCGAGCTGTAGCTGGAGGAGCTTTGGACCCCCTGATGTTGAATCGGTTTTAGTGGAGATGGGTCTTTGCAGTGCTGCAGGCTCACTGGGGCAGGATGGGCTTCTCATGGTGTGGGTCAGCGTGGTGTCTTGTCAGCATGGCTCTGCACCAGCTGAAGATATGCTGCTTTGTTGCTGAAGCCTAAATTCATGGAAAGCTAGCAAAAAGCCATGGTTCCTTTTCTAGCCACGCTAATTTTCCATTGCTAATTTGTTGGAGTTCCTTAGCAAATCACTTCACCCCCATCTGTCTCTTCCTTCTGGGCTTTGCCTTTCAAGGTTGCTGCATTTCAGGATGCTCTTTGCTCAGAACCTGGTGTACATGGAACTGTATTTTTTTCTGAAGCTTCTCTGTACCTCTGCAGCACAGATGAACATGCTCATACTACTCAACTCTTTCTGCCAGGATTTAAGTTGGATGTAGGTTTACCTTTTCCATGAACAGCCCTTTCACCCAAAGGTGTCTTTTGGTCTTTATTTTAAATTATTTTGCGTTCCTGCTTGAAAAAAGAGAGGGAGGAGGGAAGAAAAAAGGAGTCAGGAACATAAATTAAGCCTTCAAATGCATGTGCAGTTCTCTGTGACACAAACTTTGCTCTTGGGGTTTATGATGCTAATAAAATACTACTTCACTGCTAACAGCTCTTTCCTTCCTAGCCTCACAAACTGAGACAAATAAGTGCATGTATTGAAAGAGTTCGCATTTTATGTCTCTTTACATCAATACAGCCCTACTTTATTGACATTTTTAGGGAGAAACTTGCTAGTCATGCCTGGACTCCTTTAACTATTAATTATTACTCGGACTGAGGACCTCAGCCCTCCTTGTTCTAGGTGGGTCTAAGTACAAATCAAAATTATTTGTATCCCAAAGAGCCTCTAAATATCATAAGAGACAGGAACTAAGTAGGATACAAGATGCAGTGAGACAGTTTGTGTAACATGTGATGGGGAACAGCACACAGAGCCACCACGAGTGTTGTCCTCAGACTGTGATGAGGGAATGTTAGCCAAGGGTTTGCAGCAGGTCGCCACAGACATTAATAAGAAAACACCAGGAAAGGGTCCCTTGCACCCTAAACTTACCACTCAACCGAAGGGCTTCTGTGTCTGCTGAGGACCTGCAAAGATCAAAGTGAGTCCCAGCAACTTGTCCAGAAAAGAGTAGAGAGTCAAGCCCCATGTCTTAGAATTTATGGATATAAAGACAAGTGGTGTTATATTGGTCCAGATTTTGCATCAGAATCTGTATTCTTCTATAATCTAAGTTCTCCCAACTTCTGAGACAACTTCATGTGACTTTCTGTGGTATATATAGTAATCCTTTCCTGTGTCTTCTTACCCAGCTTCTTGCTGACCTGGACTAATGACAAATATTCTGATCCAGAGATTCATCTGTGGAGTCATTTGGGGAAACCACACTGGAAACCTGATGCAGAAATCAGCCCTCAAATTGGAGTTAACCTTTAGGAAGATCTCATAAGTAAGTGGCTTGTACCCTTCAAGGTATTCTGGGGAATCACAGGCAATACAACTAGGCTAATTTAAGCATGTGTCACATAGATGAGGAAGAGTCAAATTCAGTTCTCAGTCATGGGAGTGTAGGGAGAGGGGAGGTAGGGAGAGGGGAGATAGACCTGTTGAAGGTCTGCCTTCCCATCTTGTTGACTTTCCTGGATTTCGCCTCTGATGGGGACAGCCCCAGCTCCACTGAGAGTGGGGAGTGGGTCTGTCCCAGCTGGGATGCTTAAGGTGGCCAAGGGTAGGATGCAATTTCCTTGTGCTTCAGAATTCTCTGCGCTTAATTTGTTCTCTTTTCAGGACCTAGACTTGTTTCTAAAAATAAAGCTTTATTCTTCGTGCTCACTTCCTAAAGGACAATGACAGAAGAGAGGGAGAGAGAGAGAAAATGCCATAAACTGGGACATTTTGTTAGCACATTCACTGCACATCTGGGAGCTCTTTTGGTACATAATTGCTGCATAATGCTGCTCACAAGCTCTAGCCTCATACATGTCCTCTTGGAAGCTGTTGTAATGCTGTAGCCCCTGCTTTGGAAATAGTGTGACCTGTTGGTCAGGAATACAGCTCACAGAGTCAGAAGCTCTTGGTTCCTTCTCTTTGCTCCAAAACTGCTATGCTAGTTCTTGAGGCTCTAAAAGCCTCGTTGCTCCCAAATCCACTGTGGAGCAGAGGGAAGTGCCCTACCAAACACATAGCTCTTTGCAAGGCTGTGACATGGGGAATCAGGAGGGAAGCTCCTCTGCCTAACTGTGTTTTTCCATTGCAAACATCAGCTTATAATGAAGTAGAGGAATTATTCCATTGTGTTTGTTATTTAAGGAAGGAAACCTGACTGCAGAAATGTGTTATCTGGCAACTGGATGTGATTAGAAAACAGCCACTGTGCTGTGTGTTCATTTTTTGCCAGCAAAAGGAAAGAAAAGCAAACTTTATTGAGTGTCCTACCTTTCAAACCACACTTTAAACAGAGCTTTGAGAGGGGAAAGTCTGGTTAAGATGCTTCCCAGCCTTTCTTTGGGGTTGTGTACATCTTAACTAGTTAATATCAAAATTTTGGGGGATGCCCATCCAAAAGGCAGGGAAAGCGTGCCAGTTCTGGGGTAACTTCCCACAGTGTTTGCTCCCCTTGGCAATGGCAGGGAGACCCAGTGTAGTTTGGACCTACGGTGTCTGATAATGGATGAATGCAAGTGTAAAGCAAAGATGATTGGGTAAACTTCTACTGTCTGAACTTGGAGTGGTGTCTGTCCATGCCACATGGTGAGGATGATGAATTGTGAATTTGTGGTCTAGGAGCCAGCAAATTTCCTCCCTGCCTTTCTTAACCTTGGGACAAATTAAATCAAATTCTGCTGTGAAGCCTAAAGACATAAAATTTGTTAGCTGTAACAGTATATTCTGCCAAGCAGTCAGAACCTCCCTAGTATTAATTACTTTATCCCATAAGTTAAACAAATGATGTGCTATCTGGATTCAGGGGGAAGCCACCCAGGAGTATATAAAAAGATCCAAAGATACTCCTGCCAGTGAACATCCAAACTCCAGCTCTTAATTTGCTGTGAAGAGCAATAATCTGTCCTAAAGCTGCCTCCATTCCTGAGCAACGCTGTACCCAGTATGAGCATCATGAATAGGACTGCCTGAACAATGCAAGACAACAATAACCACTTGTGTGCTGAGTGGGGTGGCTGCTGGAGGTCCTTCTCATTAGCTCTCCTCTTCTGGAGTGAGCAGCACCCACTGAAGGTGGTGCCCCCCCCTCATCCCACACTGCTTATCTTGGCTCCCCAGCTCCCCAGTAATTTCCCACAGGTCTGCAAAGGGAAGGAAACATATGACCGCCTCCTGCTCTGCCCCAGATAAAGCCAGGTGGGTCCACAACACCCTTGTGCATAGGTGAAGGTGATCCTTGGTGCTGTCAGCAGTGCACTGCAGCTCCCTTGTCTGATTTCTTTCACAGGCAAAAGCTCTGGGGATTGTTTTTCCCTACAAAAAAAAAGGTTTGTTTCAAAGAGACCCAGGTCTGGGCTGGGAGGCACGAGCTGATGGAGAGGCTACTGCTCCCAGGTTGTTCCAGTGATTCATTACTCCATTTAAAAAAATGCAAGCATTATTTTGAATTCAAATTTGGCTGCTGTTAATTTCCACCAAGAGATTCTCTCCATGCTCATCTCTGCTAGATTAAAGAGCCCTCAGTATCTGATGGCTTCTTCCTGTGAAAGTGCTTGTGCACTGTAATCAAATTATCTTTTGAATTTCTTCCTGATAAGTTAAAGAGATTAATCTTTTCAGTGTCTTCATTCTGAGGCATTTGTCTCCACGAGTCTGAGTCACTCATCTGCCTTCTCAGCAACCCCCCATCTCCAGATTTGTGCCTTGCAACAATACATGGATATTGCAGATGGGCGTAGTGCTGTTACACCGAGCTCCAAACCAGCCCATGGAGAGGGGGTGGTCTGGGTACTGCACTGATTCTCCGCAGCAGGTCAGGACCCTGCCTGGGACATCACCATCTTGGGGACCGGACTTGATGATCTCTTGAGGTCCCTTCCCACCCCTATGATTCTGTGATGATGCCAGTGCAAAGCTGGTCAGAGCATCCAACAGCCTGTGCCTGCCTATGGGGAGGGTGGGGAACCTGTAAGAAGCAGTTGTAGTGCTTGAAACCAAATTTCCTTTGCAGCAACACCCTCCTAATGTGAAGCTTTTATTAATTAACCTGGGCAAACCAGCCAGAGCTCTCCTCATAGGTCTCAATTCTAAATGCCTTTTCACTATCCCTATGTCTCCAATCACCTTCAATCTGTGGGGTTTTTTTCACCTCCCCTTTTTCTTTCCTTTCTGGTGGAAGATGGAGGAAGCTACTGTGAAAAAGGTGCTAAACAGACACCTGATTTATCATCTTCATTATTTTACTGAAGCAGCCACATTTGGTGTTATCCTCTAGGCAGTTGGTGTGTATTTGTATTCAGTCCAGTGCTGAGACCCGTCCTGCTCCAGGAGCTGGGTGTTTCCATTCCTGGGATGCTCTTCAGCCTGCTTGCTGGGGTGACCATTTTGTCCAGCTTATTAAATCCAAAGCAAAGCTTTCAAAGATCTTTTCTTTAAGATTTTTTTTTTAAATGAAGACCATCTTAAAAGGCTTAAGAATTGTGGCTATTTTTAGAAAAGATCAAATATTAAAATGTAAAAAAAAGCAAAGAGAGGCGAGGTGGACAGGGAAGCTGCCCTTGCAGTACGATGCTCAGCTCATTAGCTCTCTGCCCTGAGCAGCAATGCACATTGCTCTGGTACTAAACTTAATTTATACTGTAAAAAATAAAGCACGGGGAGAATTTAAAAAAATAAATGTGCAAAAGCTCAATCCTGCCAGATGCTGAGTGCTGCCCCGAGAAGCGCTGAGTTGGCAGAAGTCAGAGCTGCTCAGCACCTCTCAAAACACTCCTCCTCCTCTTGCTTTATTGTCAGTTAGTCTGCAGAGCTGGCCATAAAACAGCACAGAAGATTTCCAATAAAATCAAAGTCATGTCCAAGTGTTAAGGGATGGATACTTTGCTGTACAGAGTCATTCCAGAGGGTGAAATGCTAATTCGTCATCAAGCCTATGGAGAAGGGGGAAAAGACAGTATGGTAGAGGAATATAGAGCTCCTGCACCCAGAGGGACGGGGATGAGGAATGGTGGAGGGAACAGTGTTACCCCAAGAGATACACCCCTGAAATGTCCCTTTGTTGTTGGTCCAGTGTTGCTCTTCCTCGCTGCTGTCCCATGAATGTAGACTCTGTTGGGTTGTGTCAGAGAGCAAACAGCCTGTTGAAGGAGCATTTAGACCTTAAAGTCATCACTCAAAATTACTGCCATGCATCCTGGCCCAACAAACCCTTGCCGGCCTTATTTATAATACAGGACAGCAGACAGCGTCTCCTTGGAGGCTTTAAAGCTGAAAGCGAGCTGTCGGTACGTAATGTTGCAGCATACATAAGGTGATGCAAAAGTGAAGGGGAGGTGACTGCCAGCTCCCTCTGTACCTGCCTGGGAAGAGGGAATCTTCTTCCAAAGGGTTATCTGGGTCTCAGATGGTCCTGGGGACAAACAGCACGCAGTACACGACTGTCCAGCTCTCCCAGGATCCACGGTGGATAAAATGCTTCTGGAAAAAAAGCTGCTTCCTACTCTGCAGGACTTGTATTACACAGCCTTGATCTTGGCTGTAAGCTCAAATCCTAATCAATAGCAATAATTAACGGTAACAAATCGAGAAGCAGAGATCAGAGCCTTACAGCGACATGGCTCAGGTTCACTTTGCTAGCATGAGGCCATGCAGCTCTTCATGTGAGGGCTGTGGAACAGTGGCTGCCGTGACCTATAGAGGCTCTTTGCTCCTTCTGAGAGCCAGTAGCTCAGCATCCCACCCAGCAGGATTGCCTGGAGAGGCTGAAGCATCAGCAAACGCAATCACGGCTGAGGCAGAGGCAGAACCAAGAGAATAATTTCCTCTTTAAACCAGAAACTTAAGCAGCAAGTTGAGTTTTTACAGAGTCCCATAGTCCTTCAGAAGGCACCTCATGCCTATAAACAAGCACCCCCATCACTCCAGAACACCATAAAATCCTTCAGTAACAATCATCGTGACAACTATAAACCTGTTGTTTCCATTCTCTGTGATTTATTGGGCTGGTGGAAAAGGTGGGGCTGCTGGTTTATTGGAATGATCAAATGTTTGCAGAGGGAGAAGGCAATCTGCATTCCTCCAAGGTTACTTTTATACACTGAATCATGAATAGATTTCCGTTTCCATTAGCAATTTAACATTGTAGGAAACAGAAACACTTCTTCAAGGGATTTTTTTTTTTTAAATTTATTTTATTTTTTAAAGTAATGTAAAGTCCTGTCTCTGTGGGAGTGAACACAATAGCCCTTACACCAGCACAGGAGCCTTCCCCAAACGGGGTATCCTTGGGTTTTATTTTTCTCAGATGCTTTTCAAAGTTTGAATTTTCATTCCTAATTATGATGAAGCCACGTTGCAGAATGCCAGAAGCCTCTACAAAGCAGCGGTTTTCCTTCTCTGCAGAGCTCTGATAGTCACTTGTCCTGCCCTCCCACGATGTGATAATGCTGAAGAAGGGGACTCAGCAGCCATGGCGTGTACAGGACCTCCCAGGAAAGGGGACTTTGGTCCAGAGAGAAAAGAGGATGAAGGAAAACAAACCCTTTGTGTCTCTGGAGCGCTGGATCGGCCAGGAGCACACAGAAAGGGGATAAATGATGCATGGGGCTAGCACAGACTTTAGCCTTGCATTGTCTGGCCATTTCTCTGTATTAAATACTTTTCATTGTTTTCTGCTGAGTTAAAAGTCTCCACAGGTACTCTAGAGATGCTGCGTTTCATAGTTGCAGATGTGTAATCGAATACAATTAATAACAGTAATTGTAGTAACCAGCACGCTGTTGCAATTGACCTAAATGTTTCTTACTAATTAGAACGGCTCCAGTTCAGAAATCGTTCACAGCTAGAAGTAGTCCTTTATAGTGGGAAAAACAAGCTGGCCTCAGCCTGTGACACACGTCAGTGTTAACATAGCAACGTCCGGGGCAGATTTGATTTTATCATTGTATTTCTTTGCATTTTCTGGGAATATTGGAGCTGGATGGGCATAAGGAAAATGTTCTGTAGTCATAGCAAGGGGTTAACTGTGCTCTGTTCTCAGCTCTGGGAAGAGGTGAGCTGGGAAAGGGGTGGCAGAAGGTGCTAGGTATGGAGCCAGCCCTGGGAGAACGTTGAGCTGGGACCCGGCTGTGTTCTGTGTGCCAGTTAGACTGGATTCTCTTTCAAAGCATTTAAAATGCTGACAACTCTGTCATCACTGCAAGATGCTGACTGCCCCGTGCATTGTGTGTGCCTGCTGCTCATCTGCCTGCTTACCATTCCCAAATGCTGTGGGGTTATCAGTTTTATTCTCCCTTCTGGGTCGTGAGGTATGGGACCTTCAACACAGGTGTCACCTGGTCCTGCTTCCAGCAAAGACAATGTGTCTAGATCCCTTTCGTTAAATGATCTAGGATCTCCCTAAACTCAGGGATATGGGTTAGTAGAGGATGGGTGTGGTTGGATTTGATGATCTCCAAGGTCCTTTCCAACCTGGTGATTCTATGACACTCATAAAACTCCCTACATCCCGTGCTGTCATTTTTATTCCTCTGACACAAATATGAGCCACTCTTGTGCAAGTTAAGTGAGAATTTCTTCTGGAGAGTTTCTTTCTGGTTTATGCACTGATGCAGGTTGTTGGGGAGCATGCAGAGCAGGGTAAAACCAGCCCCAGAGAGTTTGTGGCTGTGACTCCCCGTGTTACCAAAGCGCTGCTGCTCCAGCCCTGTCTGCTGCTTTGGGACACGTGAGCAAGTGGCTCGCTGAAGGACCGGGACTTTTGTGATTGATGGCAGCCAGGACAGTGTTTGATGTTAAGGGCTGTATGAGTGCTTTGCTGGACAGCAGCCAGGGAGCTGATTTTTGCAGCCTTGTTCCTGTGCAGCATCCTCAGCCGAGCTCACTCAGCCCCACGGGACCCAGCCAGTTAATCACCGGAGAAAATGCTACTTGGGCAAGCAGAGCATCACCAGAGCAGCATCACAAGTCACAGCTGCCATGTGTAAAGCTCACCTCAATGTTGTTCTCATGTACTCTAGGTCAGAAAGAGATGCTGTGGGCCAGATCCCTGGCTTGTGTTTGCTAGGAGAGAAATGGACCCAGTAGGACAGAGCCAGCTGAGGATTGTTGGCTGCCAAGAGATTCATTCAGCACCAGGACAAGCCAGTCCGCCCTGTACAGCAGCTCTTCCCAAAGTCATGCTGATCACAGCCATCCCTTACCCAGTATTTCTGCCCAGTGCTTGCCAGTCCCCCCAGTAAGAAGAAAAAATTTAAAAATCAGCAGTTTTCCTTCAAGGAAGAGAGAGAGAGACTGGCTGAGGTGAGAGCAGCCCACGCTCCCACAGTCCCTGGGAGGCAGAGCACTGGGTAGCGTGACTCAAAGTGCCGGGGAGGCAGCGAGGTTGACTTTGTAGGAGAATCAAAAGAGAGCAGTTAAAGGCCTTGGCAGTTGGTTGCCCAAAGCGACCACAAACATGTGTCTCACCCTGGTAGGTCTCATCAGCACAACTCAAATGTCATCTGATCCTGACAAAGTGAGAGAGAGAGAAAGATGACTGCCCTTGCTGGGAAATAATGAGAGCGCTGCGGGGAGGGAGGGAGCAGAGAATGGCCCTCAGGAGGGTTGGGTTTCATTTGTGGTGTTCTCCCACTTTTTTTCTTCAATGAGATTAATTCTGGGGGGGTTAAAAAGCGCTGGTTTTGCTGTGGTACCCACACTGCTCTGTGCCAGGCGCTGGGTTAATGCACGGGAGTGGAAAGCACCAACGTTGCTGCTGTGCAGCAGGCAAAGGCCTGATGGGCTGAGCGCTGATCCAGGAAGGTTTTTAGGAGATAAAGGTTCAATTCCCAAATTTAACACGCGCTCCTCTGTGTGATCTCTGGGCAGCTCTCTTAATCCCTCTGTGCCTTAGTTCTCCAGGCTTAAGGCATATTAGAGCTGGTTTAGGCAGAGCTGATCCAGCGTTAGGGGCTGCTCCATGTCAGAGGGACAGGCAGCCTGCATGGACTCGTACCCTGCTAAAAAGCCAGCGAGATGCCCAAACCTCTTCCATCCTCACATGCAGTGTTCAGCACGCTGAGACGCTGTCTCTCTGCTGGCACAACCTGGTTGCATGGAGCTGATCACTGGCAGTGTCCTTATATCTTTGCTCTCCATCCAGGTTTGCTCCTACCTGTTTGATTAACCAGCCGGTCCTGCTCATGGGCAGGTTTGCTCTGCTCACTCTGTGCTTCCTTTCTCCCCACAACCATGCTTATTTATTTGTTTTCCACTTCCAACACATTCCAGGCTGAGGCTGAAGTGCAGAGTTAAAGACACGTGCATACAGAACAGTAGGTCAGGGAATGGGGCACCATCTCTCCCAGCCTTGTTAAATCCCTCTTGTTAAATCCCCTTCACATCTCTGGGTGCAGCTGAATAATGGGTCTCTCTGCTGTGGAAATATGTACTGCTTTCTCACTGCATTAAGCATTGGCTTCGACTGAATTTCTCTCACAAGCAGAACTAATAAAAGGGACTAAAACTGCCAGATTCCACTTGACAAATGGCTCAAAGGAGGACATCTTCTAAATGCTTTTAGCATTTGCAGTGATTGATCAGGGCGGGCTCAGAACCAGCTGACCTGTTGAGTTTTTTCAGAGGGGGAATGATGGAAGGATGATAATGCTCCTTTCTTCTTGATCACTATAATTTTTTGCTTTTCTGCAGATAATGTATCCACTGTCCAGAAATCACCACCTGTGTTTTGGAACTAGCCCAGGAATACAGTTTAAACCCGTGAGTACTAACCATGCATCTATCCATCAATTCACTGTTCATGCTATCCCTGTAGCAGCACGCTGGGAATCAGATGACACGTGCTGCAGTTATTGCTGTAGGTACATAGAGAGAGAGACAGTCTTGCCCCAAAGTGCTTTATGGGCCCAGAATGAAGGTGACACACGATAGCTGGGATCAGAGCCCGGCATCAGTCACTACAGCCTGTTCCAGAGAGGGTCTGTCTGCAGCCAGGCGCTTACTCTTCATTTAAACCATGTCAGTCTCTCCTGCTAAAGCTCTGAAAGCCTGTGCTCAAAGATGGATGGATCTTTGCTTAGCTAGAGCCAGGTAGGAGAGGGAGCTCTGGAGCAGAGAGTTGTTGATGCTTGGCACCCCCAGCACTCGTCTCTAGCCAGAAAAACTGGGAAGAGCTGCCCAGGAGCTGCCTGCCCCAGTGCTGGATGAGCTGGACCATAAAGCAGAGGGTGAGGGGGCAGATCCACCATTTGATCTTGAGCGAGTTGCCTCCTTTGGAGAAAGCCACAATTTACCTCTTTTCATGAAAATAAAGGGAGCAATGCTGCTCCTGTAGGTCCTGAGTGCTTTGGGGTCCTGGAGAGCTGCTGAATTTCAGGTGGTCTGTGCTACCTTCTGTCAGCCAGACAAGGGGAGACAGCGCTGGGGACCTGGGATCTGCTCCACTAACCAATCCTGGAGATTTTCCTCATCAAATACATATTCAAGCTACAGTGACAATTATTTTTCTCTTTAACTAAATTAGAAAAAAAAAAATCCTAATTAAAAGGAGACACACTGTGATCACGTCAGGAAACCTGTCCTTTTCTCACTGAAGATTTCAGACACTTTATCTCCCAGGGGATCCCAGGAAACCAGGCATGTGCTAACCCACTCCAGACTGTCAGGTGGAAGAATCGATGGCTCTTCCTTGGGCTGTTTGTGCAGGTGAATGCTCTCTTGTTTAATTGATGTCCTATTTATTGTTGAAGTATTGCCCTCTTTTTTGCTGGGGTGGGTTTTTTTCCCTCTCTGTTTCTTCCTTCTCTGTCCAGAAAGCAAGGTTTAGTTCAATGATCAGCCACAAGAGATTAGCAAACAAGCTAACAACAGTTGCTCTGGAACATGTTTGAAATCAGACAGCTCTTCCTGACCCTTCTCTTGTCTCCCTCCCTCCCAGCAGCTTTCCTTGAATGCATTAGGAAACTTAGTGGAGACTTTCTGGAGGTAGATTTTCCCAGAGACTGGCAGTGCAGCTGCCTGATTTATCACTGTGTGCAGTAGATAAGAGCAATTTCGTGTTAGACTCTTAAAGTGCTTGTTCATTTTATGAATAACTCCTGTAAGTATCTCCTCAGAAGCTTATCCAGCAAAGGAAAGGGGAAGGGACACAGATGGGATGTCCAGAAAAAAATTGAGACCAAACTTTATCTGCAGCTTGGATGCCTGAGGGTGTTTCTGTAAACTCATCCAGGTGGGCTGGTGCTTAGGGAGAGTAGAACTGGCACCAGAGCTCTGTGCCTGGCACAAAGCCATGTCTGCAGCTCCTGTTATTCCTTCTGTGACTCTCTAAAGCACAGAGATGTGAAACCAGGGCAGCAGCAGCATGTTCTCCGTTTCCAGCTGTTCTGCATCCTTTCAGAGCTCTGCAGGAGCCACTAAGGTGTGATGTAACTGGAGTTTTTGTTCAGCCTTCTGCCAGCTTTGAGCAGCTGAAGTACAATCTGCCTCCTTTCAAGCTCTGCAAGGGACCAGCCCTGAGATCAAACGCTTTGGGTCCGTGCACAGTGCCTGGAAGAAGGGCAGGAGGAAGTTCACCCCTGGCATCACCAGGGACAAATGCCAAGAGAACTGGAGGAAAACTACTGCCTGTCCCAGAGGTGGAGCCCTGCCCCAGGAAGATGTTAATCACTGCCTGGTTTGCACTCACTGGAGAGGCATTTTAATGAGCTGCACACCTGCTGGAGGGTAACTGGTTTAAAAAACACCCAGTAATGGGAGGAATCTGTGGCACACTTCTTCCAAGCCCAGTACAGCTTTTAGTTTGATCCCCCAGTGCCTGCCAGATCAGTCCTGCTTGTGGGTGGCTGCTGTCCCAGATGACCCTTGTCACCACAGTGTCATTACTGGTTTGGTGCCACCCTGCCAGAAGGTGCTTCAGTGCTCCATCATTTCAAAGCAACGTGTCAACATGCTCCAGCTCAGCTGATCCACTTGCAGGTCCCAAATGAAACCGGCAACAATTAATATTGGTACATCTTCATTAAGGGGGAAGGACTCTGCTGTCTTCTGCCCCTTCCTGCAGCCACTGACAGTGCAGAGGGATGCTCTGGCTCACACAGGGGGATGCTGCTGAGAAGGCTGTGGCTGACCATGCAGCACTCCCAGAGATTCCCAGTGGAACGGTTCCAGTTGCTGAGCTCTTGGCTACTGCCCAGAGCAGCTTACTTGTGCATGCAGATTTGGACATTAAATATGTGTGTTTAACTCAAGGGTCTGTGCCCTGGTGAAGCAAACCCTAGCTCTTCCTGCTGTCTCCATTTTTAATTGTCATTATAACCTCCCTCATTCCTCACCAAGACACAAGGCCAGCACAGACAGCTGGGATCTTCCCACCTATTTCTGTGGCTTTGGGGACCCCTCCTGACTTCTGATCTACTCTTGAGAAAATGCTGATGCATTTACTCACAGTTGCTGTGAAGCAGAGAATGTGAAGAGATCCCCTGGCCTTGGCTGCTCACAGTCCTTGGTCACTGACATTTCTTTTTTTAGGAGTTTTATCTTTTTTTTTGCACAATTAGGCTTGAGAATTTTCCGAATCAGTTGAACTAGATTGAAATAAATGTATCCAGCTGGGCTTTGGCAGCAGCTGAAAACTATCAAAACTGGTGCAACTGCTCAGTTCCTGTGTGCTGGGGAGGTCTCAGTTCCTTAAGGGGAGCCTGGGGTGCTTGGGGGCAGGTCTGTCCTGGAGGAGAGCTGTGGGGCTGGCCAGGCTGGAGGTGAGATTCCTTTTCTGTGTGCTCTGGAAACTAAGAAGGGCTTTATATAGCTTGAGCAGGGTTAAAAACAAACCCTGTTGAGCTTGTTGAAGAGAAAAACCAGAGAAATGCTTGGAGTTGAGATGGGTGTTGGAGTGGGCTTTGAGTGCTGGGGGGGTTTTGTGTTCTCTGGGGGTAGGGAGGCTGGCTGTGATGCTGGTGGCTGCAGGCTGGGCTTGCCCAAGCTCTCCCTTGGCTTTGCTTAGGGTGTTGTTCTCTTTCACTTTTTAATAGAGAGCTGTTGAGAGCACGTGGACGCTTCTTCCAGGGCTGAAGGACAAGCAGATGAGTGTGAAGGGATATCTGTGCTGCTCTGAAAAGCACCCCTGAGTGCTCTGAGGCCTCCTGATGCTCCAGCCTGGCTGGGGTCCCCCTGGGTGGGAGTGTGAAGGCAGCGCTGGGGCTCTGGCCAAGCTGAGCAGGAAGATTGATCCCTCTTCTCTTTTAGAAAGAAAAGGAGGGGAGGAGAATGCAAACTACTGAAGAGCCTTCAAACAAACTTGGGCCAAATAATCTGAGGGAATGCATGTTTTGACTCTTTTTCTCAGGTAGAGCAGATAGACCCTCAGCTGCTGCTCCCTGAGGTCTCTGCCATGTCTCAAACCCTCGGTGTTTTTATTAAAAGGCCACATCCTGCAAGGTAAACCCTTTGGTGCCTTCTGTGTGGGGTAAGCTGTGATATGGAGCTGGGGGGCACGATGCTGGCAACGGTGGTGCTTAGGGAATGCTGTCAGCACTTCTTGAAGATGCCACTGGCTTTACTAAGCAAGGCATTAATTATGCTTCCCACGAAGGCTTGGCAGCTTCACCTTAATGCTTGAGTATGTTAGCACATCATTAGTCAGAGGGCAGCGAAATAGTGTCATTGTCCTCCCTTTCTCCCCCAGCTGCTGCCCTGTGCTCATTATTTCCTCGTGTGATTGGTGATGTTCCTCTGGAGGAGATGGAGGCTGTGCTCTCGGGCGGAGGGGTGAGCCCTGCTCTGCGGGTCACCAGTTCCCTGTTCAGCAAGTGTAATTGAAGGGATTTACTCCATTATCCAATTTGATTACAGGCGAGCTGCTGGGTAAACAAGGAAAAGGGAAGGCCTGGGTGAAACCACACAGCTCAAGTGGCTCTTTGGAGCTGATCTTAGCAACCTTGTTTATGTAGATGTGCTTACCAGAGCTTCTCGGGCGCAGCCTTTGAAGGTCTCTTGCTCACTGCAGGTGATTCATCCCACCAGCTCTGCTGTGGTAACCGATCAGGCCGGCTTTGCTTCCTGTTGTGGGGAAATTGGGAAGTCCAGAGAGTATCAGCTTTCCAACCACAGCTTCTAGTGAGCAAAAGCCCTACGGTTTGGGACTTCCGAGGAGCTTGGTGTGACTTATGATGCAGTTCCAACCGAAACAGGGTGTTTGCTCCTTGAGGAGCTGAGTAATGCTTTACTGAGTGCCAGACTGATCCTGCTGCTTCCCAGCCAATGGGAATTATTTGTGCTCATACCAGAACAGAACTGGGCTGGAGGCTAGCTCACTTCTCAGGCATTGATTAGAGCTTAAGTTTCAAGAAAGTACAATCGAAGTGAACTTTTCAATAAGGTTTGTGCCAGGAATGATGTATGGGGTCGATGGGAACTGCACTGAGAGCTCTTGTTCCCTTGAACAAGAACAGAGCCAGGGCTAGGCCCTGCACCGGGAGCAGCGTGGGTGCTGCAGTGTGAAGTTGGAGACACGTGCTAGTGTGGAGACGTGGCAGACCTGGCGTTCCCCGCCTGATTTACCTCACATCACTGTCAAAGTATTTATCTTTGATGAACCAAATCATTTGGCTTAGTGCTGGGACTTGGCAGCATGTGTGGTTTGTGGCCGTAAAATGTCTTCCCAAGGCCGTCCTTCCTGCCTTGCACAGGGCCTGCCTTCCTGCTCCTGCCTTCCTGCTCTGGGCTGTGGGTGAGGCCCTCAGGCTGCCAGGGGAGGGTTATCAGATGGCAGAGCTGAGGCATCGCTGCTGAACAGGGACCTGCACCTCTTCTGTGGCCAGAGCTGCGCGTCAGCAGGTGCACGAGAGGGGAATCGGCACAGCGGCTGCCCAGTGGGCCCTCCTCTGGCTTGCTTTTATTACTGGCAGGCATCTGAAGAGATGCATTTAATTTAAGTAGAGAGAATGACCCTTGAAACCAAGAGCTGTGCCAGCACTTGCTCAGTGGCTTATTGCCCTGAGGAGCCCCGATAGCAAAGCTCCTGCTGTACAGGCAGCTCTCGGGTAGGTGAAGCCATCTGAACGGAGCGTAGCAGAGCTGAGCTGGACCAGTCTGCCCCTCACCTTCTTACAGACCATTAATCAAATCTGTGCTTCAGCAATGCAGAGCTGCCCACAGCCTGATTACTTATTGCTTAACAAGTGCATTAGTGTAAATCAAGAGGCATGTTTCAATTATCTAATAGAAGAATTATTGATCCACGCTCTTATTCCGAATGTTCAAATGTTCCAGTAGGAGAAACAGTATTTGTATATGCTATAAAAAAAAAGCCTAAAGTGTGTTTTTTATGTTTCAATTAGATTCTACTGGGAGAGTTGTTACAGGATGCTTTTGTGGAAGTGGCCATGGCAGAACTGGGAGAGGTGGTCCTGGGGTCCGCAGCCCAGGTTCTGCTGCTGGGATGCTGGCTCTGCTCGTGGTCAGTGGGGCTGTGCAGCAGTGAGGTTCCTGGATGCCATTCCTCCCCTTCCACTTAGGATGCTGGGCAGGGAAGTCCAGGTCTTTGTTTTTTAACTCGTCATCCACTGAAAAGAGCAGCTGCTCCTCAAAATGCTAAATTTAGTTTAAGTATATTAAATCAAAACAATTTCCTTCTCCCCTTCCCTGCTCTGTGCTTCTGAAAGCTGCCAGGGGAGGGAGGGGATTAGTGCTTCTTGAAGACATGACATGAGTGTAAGGAGCCTCAGGCGTCTTGCTGATAAAACAAACATCCTGAAGAAGAGTTAATACAAAGTGGAGTTATTCTAAACCTTCTGGCTTTTAGTCCATTGTCCTTTGGTAACTGTAAAATGCAATTGAAGGATGTTCCTATTTCCCTTTGATATAAAACATGGGGCTATTATAGAAACTTAAAACCCATTCCAGGCTCTTTTCAGCACTTCTTTTTAAAAGAGCTCAGTTCAGCTGTCAGTCTCTAGCTCCACTTTTAATTAAAATAGGTTTGTAGCCTTTACTGACAAGCAAGCATCTGCAGTAAGTTGCAAACCATAGAGCAATCCTTCTCTGCTTAAGAAGGATGTCGAATAAAACGTTACTTGCCACCTCTCTAGGACTAGAGCTCTCTCTATTTAAGAATAAATACACAAATAGAAGCGTGACCTGGGAAGTCATTGATAACTGCTTTCTGGGACAGGGACCTTGGATGAGACATAAGAGGAGTTGTTGCTGTGCTTCATGCAGTCCCAGAAATGTTGCTGGACTTAGTCCTGGCTTTGCTGGATCCTGGTCCAGGAGAGCTTTGCAGGAGGGGAAAGCTCAGCCCGTCTCAAAGCTGGGATGGCCCCTCCATGAGCAGTGGGGTGGGAAGCACAGGGAAAGGTGGGAGCAGCCCGTGCTTCGGAGCGTGTCACTGACAGACCAGGATTTCCCTGCTGGTCTCAGGCACCTGATGAACCTGTCCCTGCTTCCACATTCCATTTATTGAATACCTGAAAACCCCTCAGAAAGCCAATCAGATTAACTCCAAACGAACACGTGGCACAGAGCAGCAAAATCACGCTGCGGGTTCATTCCTGTCACTGTTATTAATAAGCTGCTTCTCCTGGCCTGGCTGCTGCTTCTGGTATCTTTCAGTATTTAAAGCTTTAAAAGTGCCCTGAAGGCCTTGAGATTTGGAGATGCAGATCTCTTCTCACCCTGGTTTGGAGGGGTCAGGCTGGATTTGAGCTGGATTTCTTTAGGGAAGGTTAAGTGTTACAAAAAAGCAATGTGCTGGCTGAACTCCTGCTCCTGGGGTTAGAAACCTGGTGCTGTAGCTGTGTGTTTAGTGTAGGAGCTATGAGAGATGCTTGGCTTTAGTGTTTGGTTCGAGGGGGCTGTTGGCTCAGCGTGGTCCAGCCTGGGCAGGTTTCCCTACAGCGCTGGTGGGGAAGGGTGATTGTCCCTGGTTTCCAGATGGGAAACTGGAGTGTAAGAGGTAAAATAAAGTGCCTGAAGCTCAGGGGAGCTACAAATCGAACCTGTGCAATGCAAGCTTGTGTCAGGCATGCTGGCTCCCAGCCAATCCTCTTGTGTAAAGAGTTTGTTTGTGACTTTGATTAATACTTGTGAGGGCTGCCCAGCAGTAATTACACCACTCCATCCTTCCCCCACCCCTGTTCCTCTCGGTTCATAACCCTGCAGGAGATTATTCCACACCCCTTTATTGAGCAGAGCATCCTCTCCCAGGCTGAGTGGTGGTGTAAATCTCTCCAGGTAGGAAGCATAAAGAGAGGATGGCAGTTGTATTTTTTCACTCTCCTGTTTACATACTGTTTTAATTAGGAGGGTGCTTTTGATTAGCTAAAGAAAAAACAAACCAACCAAACCCAACCTGTGTCAAATTAATCTCTCTCTCTGAAAAAATTACTCTTGTGAAAAGTTTGGGTTTGTTCTGAACTGGGATGTGGGCAACAGAGTGAGAGAAATCAATTTTCCAACCAGGTCTAATCATGACCGGTGTGAAATTAAGTTGTCACACGGCGCCCCTAATATGCATGTCTAAGTGCATGTTCCACTGAGGCAATCTGCAGAAACCTGGTTCTTCTCCATCCCTTTCCCTTGAACTAGACTTCCCTTGTTATAAAACACTTAAGGGCAAACTGCAGCCTGACATGTTGACACTAGGGAGGTACAAAAGTTTCCGAGGAGAGAAGTAGGGCATGTAATAGCAATATAAACTGTTATGAATCAAGAAGCTATTTATGAGCCATTTACTTACTTAGCCCTAAAAATAGCTAGGGCTGTGTGTGAAAATAGGTCTGTGATTGAAATCAAGCCCTAGACATGATGTAATGGGAAAGGGGGGGTATGAAGACAGATGTAATCAGTTAGTCCATAAATAGACGTGCTGTCCTCTCTATGGATGGGGCAGGGGCCTGGTTTGGGCTCTTGCTGCCAGGTGATGGAGGGGTGAGTGAGACCAGATGAGCTGCCTTGTGATGGACCAGTGTTTGCTGTGAGACTGAAGGCAGTGGGAGCAGCAGATCAGACTGAAGCCCACCAGAGTGACTGCTTGCCACCACCTCAAATCCCCAGCCGTCGCCACCCATCTGAAGTCCCTGGCTGGTGCTGTCCTCAGGATTGCAACACTTCTGCAAGGATAAGATGCTTTGCTTTCAAATGCCATCTCTCCCAGCTGTAAGCCAAGGTGTTGGGTCCTGGGGACATGTGGAGGGCTGTGCAGTGGTGACAGTGTGGCAGGTAGGATACCAAGGGGCAGCCAGAAGAATGAAGCTGACCTGTGCTGACAAGAACACTGTGTTAGGAGGGCCACTGACTTTTGGGTGAAGCTACAGATCCCTCCTTACGGAGACTAAAGGTGCTGAGTAACTTCTGCTGTTGTGCTTGCTGGAAACAGCAGCGATCCTTTGCTCCCATCTCGTAGTTCATTATTTTTGCTCTGTAGTTGCAATGTTTAAACCTGTCTTTTTAACTCAAGAGGTGGCATTCTCCCTGTGACCTGCTTGTGGTCCTCTTGGATCCCTCGATGCTGGTCCAAGCACAGCACCCTGGCTGTGCCTTTCTCCTCTGTGCTGCTGGAGCACTTGGAGAGGCACAGGGAGAGAAGCAGCTGGGTTTAAACTCCTTACTGTAGGTAGTTAATGAAGGTGGATACGTGTATGAAGTCCCCATCTCTGTCTGTAGCCTGGGGAATCTGCCTGGTGACACTCAGAAGGTTTTCTGGCCCTTCTTAAAGTGGGTTGGGAAATATAACTCTGCTTTTGCCAGAGCGTAATTAAATAAATCCACTACCAGCAATAAAGCTTAAACCCTATAAAATACAGCTGTGCTGTCCTGCTGGGTTTAAAAAGAAATGGTTTCACAGAAATGGGCCCAGGTGTGTGTCTGTGCCAGAGTGGCTCCTGAATGCTTGTTGGAAGGGCTGCTGAAATATTGTGGCAGATGTTCCTCTTGGTCTAGGACATATTGCTGTGGGAAGGAGTGTCTCTGAACAGGGTAACACATGCTACCACGGGCTGAGAGCTGCAGCCGCTTTGGGTAGTGGAGGGGAAGTCTGTTTTGTTCCTCTCTGGTGCAGGGACTCAGCTGGACAAAGCAGCATCCCCTGTGCTGTTGCCCCGCTGACTCTGGACAGAGCTCTGGAGAGAGGAGATGTGGTTTTTCCTCATCTTAAGCACAGTGACAGCAGGATGCTGTGTGCTCACACCAGCATGTTTTACTCTACGTGTCTTTAAATAGGTTTGAAACACTCCAGCACCCCTGCAACTGTGGAGAGGGAGCGGAGACTGAGCCCAGCTTCTGTGGTGTGAGATGGGATTTATAACCTGTGACCAGCAGCTGCTCATTGGTATTATTTTTATTTTTATTTTGGTACAGTTCCTTCTCTTGGAAACATAACAAGCTGCCTAAAGCACCTGCTTTCCCAGGGATCCAAGGCCATTCCCTGCTTGTACCCCAAGCACAGTGGCTGCTGTGCGCTGTGCTGGGTGGTTTGCAGCAAGAAGAGGCTGGAGGCAGCTCAAGGATGGATGTACCATGTTTCAGAGTCTTTAGACTCAGCTCTCCTCCTCACAGTCCTGTTTTCCCCACAGCATTCCACAATCCACCAGGAAGGAAACCCATTCTTTATTTCCAAGTTATTCAAAATACCTTTTGTTGTCAATGCCCAAACAGCTCTTTCTATGCTGCCTGTTCAGTGCAATTAAACTAAGCTCTTTCTATGCAAACCTGCAGGTTTTTGCCCCAAAAGTGCAGGTTTGATAATTTTTGAGGAAACTTCTATTGGTAGGTGCTAAAACCGTGAAGATCTCTCTGCATTTGGGCTGGAAAAGAATAGTTGTGAACAATTCTGCTTCCTCTTGTGTTTGCAAAGTGAGGGTGTCAGGCACAGCAATGAATTAGGAGGAGAGAGCTGTGACACCGCGTATCGCTTGCCCTCTCCGAATAATGGATGGCTGGGAGACCTGGTTCAGTTGTTAGTTCTGCTGCTAAGTCACATCCCATCTGTGATTCTAGATATAAATGGGAACAGCAACGTTTTGTTTTATCTGCTCTACAGAAACGGGAGCTTGATTAATACTCGCGAGCTGATCAGGGAGCTGATGGGATGTGCTGCGTGCAGCCAGATACAGACGATTAGAAACTGGATGTCTGTCTGTGCCTGATGGGATGTCTTTGGGACCTCCCAAGCTTGTGCTTGCTCAGTGTACAAACCTTGCTGGGTGATGTATGGGGGCAAAAGAAGATAATAAATATTGCTTTTAAAAACCCCTAAAATTGCTAGTTAAAATCAGGATGAGATGAACTATAATCCTTCGTACGTGAAGGAAGGTAGGATGTTATTGCTCACCTCTTAAAGAGATAAAAAAGTATTCTGCACTGAAACATAGTGAGTGACTTTGGCTCTCTATGAATATTCTCCTGCCATTACTCAACTCCGTTATAGGTTTTCAAACAGTTTTAGATCCTGAAAGAGAAATGCTGTTTATCACCTCTAATTTCCACAACTGGGTCTGAAAACTAATTAGTAAAATAGACTGTACCATATGCTGCCTTGGTGTGTGCTCATGCTATAACTATTTATATTTTAAGTTGGAGTTTGTTTTTTTTTTGTAAAATTGCTATTGCTTCTAAAATGGCTCAATTCTACCTATTGTTGTTTTATTGTGGAGTCGTATTCTGCTCCTTATGTATCTGCATCTCTTCTTGGCATAAAGATTACCTGAGAGGAAGGAAACATAAACCAAGACTTAATCCTTGTCATTCTTACTGCACAAATGTGTCTGGTTTATATTCCTGGGGGCAACTATTGCTGGAGAAACATTGCAGACCTTGCAGTTAAGAAAGCAAGGAGTTACTTGCCTTACAAAGCAGGGAGGCTGATTCTTTATGGAGGGGGAACGGGTATCCCTCTGACCCCTAAAAACAGGGTTGTTACAGGCTGGGAAGATGGTGGAGCTGCTGTACATCAGCTATGGCTGCACGTTTGTGGCTGCTGGATTGCCCAAAAATGCTTAGTTTTGGCCAGTCCTGACACCCTTCAGGGCAGGACAGGACTGATGCTTCTGCCATGCTTGGGAGTGTTTTCCAGATCCGAGACTGGCAGAGCTCAGTGGTGCTCCATGGTAGAGATTCCCTTTAATATTCTGTTTAAATTTTCCATTACTCATTTTATTATTATTATTATTCCTCTTTCTACACTGAACAACTCTTCTTCCCTGCTGTTTCATGTCCTCATTGCGTCTGCTTTCTGGAAGAAAGAATCTACTTGAGAGCAAAATATTATCCTTAAAATAAACTCACCGGTGCAATTTTCAGTCCTGGTTTGCATCTGCAGGGTTGGGTGATGCTTCCCTGAGCCTTCCCTGCTCCCAACAGCACAGAGTTTTGGTTTCCAAGCCATTGAGAAGGAGTTATAACACCATGGTGGGTGAGTGAGTGCTGCCTTCTCAGCAGTTCAGTGAGAGCAGAGCTTCCCTTCTGAAATGGGTGACTGCAAAGAGCCTGCCAGCTCTCCCTGAGGTGGGACAAGAAGATCAAAACTAATAACTCAGGCTAGCCATGTCAGAAATGACAGTCTGACGCATAGCCAGGCGTTCTGATGTGCACCTTGCTGGATTCTCCTTCCTTGCAGAAGTATCGACTGTTAACAAGAAAGAAAATTGAAGCGATGGTTGTAAGCTAGCTGAAAATCTATATATGTGATGGATGCTGTTCCCACTTCCAGATGCCCAAGATCTTTCGACCCCCAGGTTTCTTTCAAGCTCATGAGATTCCCATCAAGCCAACAAGATTTATGCTTGTCAAATCATGCACTGAGGATGAGAGGAACAAGATTCTTACTCTGCAGGAGCTGAGCTGGTTAGATCATGCCCTGCTTTTATCCTTCCCTTTGAGATCTCTCAGGCTGGTGGCAGGAAAACCATTATCAGGTTGCTGTTCCTTTCCCTTGGCTTTGTGGATATAAATACCAATTCCTTGTGCCCTTTTATCATGCATGCCTACTTTGCGTGTCCCATTCGGAAGAACAAAAGTAGTTTTGAGTTTTCTGAGCTTGGAATTTAAGAGGTTTTGCTTGGTGGTGGCCTTGCTGATTTAATTTTCTTTTACTTTCCCCTCCCTTTCCATCAAAAAGAGCTTTTCCTTTACCTATGGACATGAAGGGAAGGGGAGGAAGAAGGTAAGAACCAAGATGACAGCGAAAGCTGGAGGAGGTTTAACCTGCATGCACGAAGCAGTAATTGAAATTATTTTATTGTTTGGGCTTTCTGACAGTCATCCCAAATCATCAATAAGCTCTTGCTGTCTCTCTGTTTAGCCTTCTTCGTTAGCTGAAGGTACAGCAGAGCGCAGGGTTTCTGTAGCTGGCTAGGAGATGGCCGCCTGCCTGGTTAATTCCCCTCTCCCCCCTGCCTACCCAGCTGGCTTTCATTTCCATTCGGAATATATATGGGACAAGAGGCATACATGACTCGAGGGAGCAGGGAGGATTTATGGCCAGCAGACAGTATTTAGTACAGATGTGCAGAGCAGCAACTATCAGTTGCCAACAAAACCTCTGGAGATATACATCATAGGAGAAAGTTGTCAGCAATTAATTTTCAGAGGGCTAAACTTCACCCATTTTTTAATAGAAGAGGAGTCTGAGGGACCACAGAGAGAATAAATCATTTGGACTCATGGGAGTTTTTTAGCTACTTTCCAGAGCAAGTGTTGCTACTTTTTCCCCTTGCAACAGGTGAAACGTTTGTTCTTCAACCACCGAGACAAATACCCCTAAACGAGCAGGACTGAAAACCAAATGAAATTACAAATGGCTTTTCTTTCTGAGATGCCTTGAATCTCTCCCTCCCCAAAAAATTATGCTGAATACTTCAAGTTGTGATTGATCTTCTAGGTGATGCTCAGCTGCCTGTGGGGGGGGTTGCCGCATAGAGAAGAACTCTTCTCCTTTTCTGGGCTTTGTTTTCCCTCTGGCTGTGATGTGGCGATGGGTATTTTGCTGATGGGATTGGGATGCTTGTAAAGCTAGCTTGTGGTTTTGGGGTCTGGTGGGTTTTTTGAGTGGTGGGTGCAGTTTGTTAGGAGCTCAGTTCATCTGCTAGCCACAGGCTCGGTGAGGAAATCCAGTCTCTTCACTGTAGAGATGGACGCGGCCTAATTGCAGGACTGATTTATTGGCAATTCATGGTTGTAGTTGAATCAATAATGTTTTAATGAGTCTGGGTTAGGAAAGGATAGATTATATTCTTCTGCAGAAACTCAATTCATCAAAGCATTTCGGTACTTTGCTTACAGTTCAGCATACGTTTCAGTTGGTACTACTGTGCACAGTTTAAATGGCACCTTAGTGTTACCAGATCTACAAACACTACTAGCACAGAGGCTTTTAATGAGAGTAAAGCTTTTTCTGTGGCCATTGAATTTGACCATTAGCCCCCTATATTAACAAAAACCTCCCACAATTATCCAAGAATCCCCAAAGCCTCCTGTATTCAGAACGGCACCGACAGCTCCTACCGTTTCCCCCCGCTTCGCGTTGCTCTGCTGCCTAAGTGTGAACTGTAACGCGTGGTAAAAGCTCCAGAAAGTCAGGAGCAGACGTTTCCCTGCCATCCACAGAGCCGCTTTGCCTTCCCCCAGGTGAGGCAGCGGGCTGGAAAGCTCAGGAGATAAAGAACTTGAGCGGAGTCATAGCTGAAAAATTCCACTCTGTCATATTTCTCTCTATTACCCTTTCCTCTGTGGCCATGATGGGATTAGTGATATTTCCATTTGTCTATTTTATGTATTTTGTTTTCCCTTCCCCTGAAAAATGATTACAGAATGAAAAGTTTGTCAGGCCTTGGAGTTCAGCAAGGCTCTCCCTGGAATTAATTTCCTACCGTGCAGGGTGAGCAGGCTTCTAGAAAAAAACACTATTTGATTAAACTTTTGGTTTAATATAAGGAAATGGTTATTTTAGCTTGTTGGTGGGTGTAGGACACAGGGCTGTGTGGAAAAAGGCAGTATTTTTATTTGTCAGATGCCTGAAGACTTAAAAACCAAAGAAGCCGTAATAAGGAGGAAAGCTACAGCTGGTATTTCCTAAATGTTAGAAATTTCTACAGTGAAGGAGAGAAGCAATAGGGACAAGTATGTTGTCCTTGAATAAAACACAGTTGGGATGAAGAGAGATGTGTTGGAGCTCGAGGCCTAGCAGAGCCGGATTCAAACGGGCCTGGCATGAAATGGCTTCTCTTGATTGTTATCATCCTCTCCCTGGAGTCTCTCGAGGCCTCGATCAAATTGAAGGGGTTTGTTCTGACACCTGCTGCAATCATAGCTGAATACTTCCCACGTGAAATCAATGCCAGTAATGAAGCCTGTGCTGGGCCCTTGTCTCTGTGTTGTGTCTCTAACGCTGGTTTCCACTTGTTCCAGTTGCAGGAGACCCTTCTGCTCCACTGCTCCTTCCACGTGGAGCATCTTCCATTAGCTACCCCTGAGCGATTTAATCCCTCTCAGGGGTTTGTACTGCATGGCCCATTCTGCATCTTTTAAAATCCCTGCTTTGGGGACACTGTGGGAGAACTGGCTCCCTGTCTGGGGAAGGAGCAAGGAGCAGGTAGATGACCATGTTTTTCTGGGTTTTTTATTTGTTTCACTCAGCCTGGATTTTAAAGAGAAGCAGTAAAGTAACTAAATCCACTTTTTTTTGAGGAAGAAGGAGGAAAATGCTACTTTTGGGGGCTGCTGAGCATTGCAGGGCAGCTGCAGAACATGCAGTTACTGGAAAGCCTCAACACCAAAAATGGTGTCTAGATCCACATGCGTAGTATAAGAAACTTGTTCAAAAGGATTTTGGACCCATCAGCTTTTTCTGATTGTCAAAGAGGATCAACAACCCCATGGGATTGTGGAGCACATCCCTGGTCCTGTCCATGACCTGCTGCCTGACACTGGAAGAGAAGGGGCACTGAGGGATCCTCCAACTTTGGTTACACAAAATAAATGAAGCAACAAACCCCAGCGCTGAGGGATGTCATCACTGTCTCATCATGGTTTTGAGCTGAGCCCGGGACCCCATGGATTGAAAATCAGCTCTCATGTTCAGGCAGGTTTGTGGGTGAGTGCTGCAGGTGGGGTTATTATCTTGTTGCCTATAATAGTGGAAATATGTTCTGAGATCATCCAATTGTGGTTCCTGTAGTATCTACAGTGGTCTTGTCATTCCTGCTTGGAATATCCCACCTGGGCTTAAAGCAGATGAACGGCACTTGAATCCAGAGCTCCCACTTCTGCTCAGCCCCAAGTGTGGTGAGGTCTGTGTCTGTGGGACTGTCAGGCTGTACAATTTCCAGGATTGTGGCAGGAGTTCTATAGGGCTTATTGGAGCCAAGACTTGTAAATTAGGATATTTTTAATTTATGGAGCTAAAACTGCCCCCCCTGGAAAGTGCATTTTCTGTTGTGAGGCTTAGAGGTAATTATAATCTCCTTTTCTGACACTGCACTGTTGGGAATGAATGCCAGCGTTCCCAGTTGAGGGTTTATTTGATTATTTTTCTCATTTTGCAAAGCATTATTACATTAACCCGCCACTCCTGAATCCTCATCCTACCATGGCATTTATGCATGAGAGGAACTGTGCTCTGAAAGGAACATCAAACTGAAGAATGCTCCATGATGATGGAAGGGCTTCTGTTTATCCTGTGGCTTTGGAGTAAGGGCTTATTTTTGGCTTTAGAAGCAAATGCAGCCTAGTTTGGATCCAAAATGTAATACAATCCTTCATCTATGCATTTGAGATATTTATTGAGGGCTGAAAGTACTCAGTTGAGGTTCTGGGGGATATTTTGTTTCTGTAGGAGCTGCTTTTACAGCATGCGTATATATGCACACAGAGAGAATATCCAGTGGAGATCCACCTTTCTTCCTTGGATCTGTTGGGTATCAATGACCTCTGATACAACAAAGATGCTTTTTCACTGGTTTGGAAGAGGCCCAACCCAGACAATGCTGTCTCTACCTCTTTTTTTTTCTCTTTTTTCTTTTTTTTTTTGCCTGCTTGCTTTTAATTAAATCTGATCACATGAAAAATCCCAAGGAAGAGCTAGCAGATCTTTAATTTGTTTCATTAAGCTCAAGCTTATATGACAACTTTTCAAGAACTTCTGCTAAATGCACCTTGTTTTCTGCACGAAGTCCTATTCCTGCCACTGGGATGTGGGCAGAAAGGAAACAGTCACCTGGCTTTTACCATCCTATCAACTTCTCCTTGTTATTAAGCTCGTGGCAAGCAGGGAAAGCAGCAAAATACTCAGTTATCCGGAGTCTGTGGAGCATTATTTTTAAACTCTATAGTCATTATACATTGTGTTGGCATAAAAAGCCAGAGGAAGAAGATTCCTCATACAGAGCAAGCAATTCTTCTTGGACCTTACCAAATTAATTATTTTATATCCCATAATTGAAAGCTGTAACTCAGGGTAATTGGCAGGAGAAGTCCCACAGTAACATCCCGGGGCCCGTTATTGTTTCCTCTAGTACTCCACTGTGGGAGCGCTGGAAAAGCAGCCTCCTGCTCTGGTGTTTGTTGGGAGATGTTGAAATCAATCATGCCTGCTTGTGCAGTAAGCAAAATGAGAAATAATTTCTTCTCTGGAAGCATTGAGCGCTGCAGGAGGGCGCGGGGTGGAGTCGGGTGGGTTTTGTGGTACCTCTTGGCCTGGGATTGGGGTTTGTGGCTTAGGAGAGGTGTAAGGAGTGGGAAAACTGTTCTCAGTTACCTCACCATGTGGCAGTAACAGGGATTAATCTTCTCTCTCCCGTTAAAATAACCCATTAATTGCTTCAGACAGCATTTGCAGCCTTGATGGAGGGAACTGCTCCTCCAGCAGCACCTTGTAGCATGGTCCCATTTCCCACACGATGCTTCTTGGTACCTCAGCGGCTTCTCACCCTCTGTATCCACCCTAGTAAAGGCAAACCTCCTTGTGCTGCCCTCATTCCGAGTGTGGATGACCCCTCCACCCTCAGCCAGCTGACTGGGCTTTGCTCCATCCCCATCCTGGAGGAGTCTGTGTAGCTACGTTGGACCCAGATGCTGAGGTGGCTCCTGCAGCTGAGCTAAACCCACATAGGCTCTTTGCAGGGCAAGAGTAGAGCGTTCACCAGGGGCTGCTGCTGACGTTCTGTCTCATAGGCCCTCTGAAGCTGCCTCCCTCTAGCAACTTGATATATTAAGATATTTTTTACCTACCTGCCTCTAATTTCCACTTATTTATCTCCCAGGTGGAGTCTACAGTGACAAGCTAAGCAGAGCAATGCAGCTGTAAGCACTAACAGCTCCCCCACCCTGACAGGTTCCCGCTCGCTGCTGTCTCCCTGAGGTTCCTGTGTAGTTTGGGGAGAAGAGGAGGGATGATAACAGCACTTTGCTTAACATCAGCCCTCAGTACTCAACAGTGGGACAGGTAAAGTCAAGAGTAATGGCAGAGCAGGAGACCCCTGATGAATGTGGCATCTCCATCCCGCTACTGGAAAGAGCACTGGATGAGGGGTGGCTGAGGACATTACTCCAATTTAATGCTGTGGTAGGGAAGCTGGGATGTAACCTCAGCTGGAACAAGCTGGCCTTACTTTCAGTGGAAATGGGGCAGTTTATGGAGGTTGGGTGCTGACCTGTTGGTCATTAAGGCCTTCAAGCTCATCTGTTCTGCTCTGCTCGAGTTCATGGGCTGGTAACACATACCTAACGTGTAGGAGCAGGAGTAGACTTAAACACACACTCAGGACTGTGTAAATGTTTTACAGGAATGCATCTTGAGCAGCCAAGTGTCAGTTTGGATTTTCCCATGCCCTTTTTTCTGTAGGGAGAATGTGGGTTCGATGTAATTGTCATCTTCATGGAAAATACACAGTCCTGGTGAAAGGCTCTTGCTATGAAACCACAACAGTTCTGGAGAGAATTTAAAGAAAAGGGCAGCTTCTAGGGAGTTGCTGAATTTCTTTTTCTGTCCATTCTGCCAAGAGAAGAAAAACAAACTCGTGAGCTCTACAGGTCGTGGTTTCAAGGTAGGATAGTTCCTGTTAAACTAATAATTTATGGTCTATTAATATTTAGTAAATGACCTCAAAGAGAAAGCCTTCCAGACTTGTTTTCTCTTTCACATGCAGATTGGTTTTGAAAACTTAAATCAAGAGTCAGAATGATTATCTGAGGCTTGGAGGACCTGAGGAGCATTTGGATGGGGGAGAGGTGGCTTGGCATGGGAATTCCATAGCTGTCTTCTCCAGTGGCAGTGACTGTGGAGATGAAAGCAGTTCTGGGAATGGTGAGTAAGAGGGTGTGGATTCAGTCCTGCCTGGACTCTTTCCCAATTTCAGCTGTTGCTGAATGTAGGTGAGGAAAGGAGCAGTGTATATGCTGCTCATCCGGGCTAACATCCGAGTGGATGTGAAGCAATCCTTCTGTAATGATGGCATCAGTATGTAGGTGCTGGGATGTCAGAGGATGTGTAGCACCTGGGGGAGGCTGGTGATGGAGCTCAGGCAGATGCATCCGGTTGCAGCAGCCAGCTGTGTCCTTGCAGACAGATGTGCCCTGTGCCTCTGCAAGGGCCAAGGTTGCAGCCTGTTGGCAGGACATGCCGTTTAGGCCATCGAGCCTGGAAGCATCCCCAGAGAATGCTCCAGCATTGTATTTGTGGGGATCCATGCTGGGGAGGGTACTTTAGGTGCGACAGGCTGGATCAGTTTGGGATCGGGCATGTTTATCCTCCCCAGAAGCACCGAGCCCAATCCTCCCTCCTGTCACTCCCCTGGCTGCTGGTATCGAACAGAACTGGGTTTGAAGCAGAACCTCCTGCTCTGGGATTTGTTTGTACTTTGTTAAATCCAGCTCCTGGGGATTCTTCCTCCATTTGCTTTCAAAGACCTAGTTTCACCTTCCCCTTAACTCTAGGATGCCAATTAAGTAGCTTGAAGCAGGGAGGGCTGTGGATGTTATTGATTAGGGCTCTAATTGCTTATCTCTCCATGCTGTCCGAGTGCAATGGGCTGTATGGAGCGAAATAGAGACGTGGCTGCCTGCCACTCTGATTGAAACATACATTGTTCCTCAGCACAAGGGCTGTGGGGATATTTCTGAGCTATTCTTTCTCAGCAGTACTGCCTTTGTCTTGCTGCTGTTGTCTCTTCCAACCTCACTGATTCCAGGGAGGCCCCACGTTGTGATCAGCTGAGGGTGTGGGGAAGGGTCGTCTGCTGCTGGTGCACCCAGTTTGCTGCCCTGAGCGTCTCCCAGACGGCCAGGGAGGCTGTGCAATGCAAATTATTTGATAATTCATTTTCTTCCAACTTGGAACCAACATTTGGTGCTTTCAAGATGCTGCAGGACAGCAAAGGGGCAAGTCCACATACATCTCCAAACACAGACCACAGCCATTTAGTTTATTTTCCTTTATTTAATTTCCTTAAAACCCATCTCAAGAGCAGGCCAAAGTTTGGGGTGTACATTTTTATACTGCTTAACTGATCCCAGATTTATTTACTTGGTACCCATGAAAAGGAGAGGAAACCTAAATTAAATCACAGCAAGAAGTGGAGAGCTGGCACAAGCCAGGACCTTGGGATAAAACAGCCCCTCTTCCTATCCTTCTGCACCGTAGCTTGGCTAGGAAGGCTTCAGGCCATTACCAGCCAGGAGGCACAGAGAAAACAAGGCAAGCTGTTTGTTACTCACTGCAGGAACGTTTGTTCCCCTGTGAGCAAGGGGATGAGTACAGAGTCATCTAATTGAGCAGGTAAACGTTCACTGATGTTTGTGAAAGGATTTCACATCCGTATCCAAAGGAGCTGGAATTGACCTGCAAAGGGAAGAAAAGCCTGAAATCCATTCGTGGCCTCAGCACAAAACTGAACAACCTGGCTGTGGATGAGAAGCCTCAAGCTGGCTCTCTGCTTGGGGTGAATTTTGTTAGAATGGGCTGATAATTGCGTTGTTAAAGACAGAATCAAGCTGGGTGGATTTACCTTCAAGGCCCGTGAAGGACAAGAACAAACCAACCTCTGAACAACATCAGGCTGTCTCTTCAAGACAAAGTTTCAGTGTAATCACTGAGAGGGCTTCTTGAACTCCAGACATCAGCCTCAAGGATGTTCCTGGCTTGACAGTAGCTCTTTTCTGCAAAACAACAAGCTCTGTTCAGCGTGGGGGCTTTGCTTTCATCACAGTAAGGTCAGAACGTCTTTCAGGAGTGCAAATAGTTCATCAAGTGCTTCTCTTCCCCAGGGAAAGACTGGGATGCCATCAGTAGAGTGCGTTTTGGTACGGTTTGGGGCATTCTGTGGACATGCCCCACTGCTTGATCTCTGTGTGAGGTGAGCAGGGAGAGGAGTCTAACCTGCAGGAAAGGCACAGAGCCCTTTGGTCCAGGGAAGCTCTTTTCTCTGCCCAAAGGGTGCCAGTGCTCCTCTCCAGATGCGCTGCACCTTTGGGACAGGCACAAAATGCAGTAATGCTGGAGGAGCTGATGATGACAGCGCTGCCCTTCCTCCTTAGGGGATTCTTTGGGTGTGCTGGGTGGAAACCAGCCAGGACCTTGGAGATAAGAGCCAAAACCTTCAGGGTGACTACAAGAAGCAGTGCAGATACAGGGGGACTGAAGGCAGTAGAACTGTTTTTAGGTAAACTCTTGTTTTTTGGATCAGATCTGCAGATTTATTCCCTGTGTACGTGCACACTTAATCCCCAGTTGCAATGGGACGTGAGAATTGGCTGGTACTGCAAGCTCTGTCTCTGCAATTTCCTGTTGCTAATGCAGCTCAGTCCCTTGTTTCTATTCCAGTCAAATTGTGCCACTTGTCTTTTCCGAGGTCATTGGTGCTGCCTTCATATACCCCCTGCCTCTGTGTTCACAAGGTTGTGAATAAAGAGCTCTCTCTAAGGAGCTGCTGAGCCAAATTGCCATGGCCAAGTGAGCATGGACCTGAAGGGGCATCTCCATCACTTGCTTAGCTGCCAGTCCCGCTGCTCTGAGCACAAACATGCTTGGCTTCAGACACATATGGACGTGTGGGCTGACTTTAGGTACTCTTTGTATCCAAATAGTCCTTAGAGAGCCCCACTTGGGATTACAGAGGGATAAGTAAGTTTTTAGCACACAAAAATTGAAAACCTGATTGTTCTCGTGACGCAGACAGAAGCTGGAAGCTCTGAGCAATGGCAGGTGTGTCTCAGAGATCTCTCTGTGTGTGTCACAACCTCTTGTTTCCTAGACAGACATTGGGCACAGGAGCCTCTGTCAGAACTGTTTTCCTTAACTTTCTGCTTTCAGCCATCGTGTGGTGTGACATGAATTAGGCAGCGACCAGACATGCCAAAACTCCACGGGGATGTGACCTGGTCAGAGGACTCTCCTCAGCCTGGCACAAGGATCAGGCAAGGCCAAGGGTTGAACTTCTCTTCCATTTCTGGTGTTGAGTTTGGGTGTTCACCCCTTTCTTCCAAACCTGGCAACAGCAGGAGGCATGTACCCTCTGAATTCTTGCTGGCATCCTTTCCCTGACCTTGGTACCCCATCAGGAGCCTTCCTGTAACCTGGATGAGCTGAGCAGATTGTCCATCTGCCTCCCTGTCTGTACCTGAGTTTATCTGCCACGCTGGTACACGTGAGTATGGAAATGCTTCTTCATGAACGGCACGTAGGAACTATAATAAAAAGCTGGGACTGAGATCTGTAAGTGTTATATTAAAAACAAACAAAAACCCAAGAAAACCCCCCAGGAGACGCTTTCTTGGATGAATTAAAATCCAGACAGTACTGGGCTGGTAGCTAAAAGAGCAAAATAGGCAAACAAATGACTTTGTGTCTTGTGTTTGCTTTGATGTGAGTGTCCTTTTTTTGGGTGGCAGTGCTGTTATAATGCACAGTCTGGATGCTGACCTGCATCACGCAGGCGTTCGCCAGCTCTGTCCCTTCCCAGATAGGGACACTGCTTTCCAAATCAAATGCTGGCATTGAGTTCCAGCTCTTGGGGCTCTGGTCTTTCCCAAGCTCTGCTTGTTTTTTCACTCAGCAAAACTACACAGAAGATTGGCAAGAGTTGTGTTCAATAAATAGGGATGCTGGTCCTTCTCGAGTGACGTGGGAACAGGCAGCACAGGGTCCAGCAGTGAGCTGAGCTGGGTAAGCAGGATTTGGGCACTGCAGTGTGGCTGATAACTGGGAGAGACTCCAGTGGGGAAAATTTTCAGTCCCTGTTTGCTTCTGGAAGTGCAGGTGGATTTTCTGGGCTCCTTTCAAGTGCACTCACACTTGTAGGGCTACCAAGGAGCTGGAACTAGATAGGAAAGGTTGTAACCTCTTTGTATAATGCAGTTATCCATGGCCTGGGGACAGGATGCTCTGGGTCCCTTTGTCCCTCACTTGTCTATTTGGGGAAGAGGGGAGATGGTTCAAGGGTGTGTAGATGAGGCAAGGAATGGCTGCCTTGTTCAGGAGCTGCTGTTCCATGAAGGGGCAAGCATTGATATTCAAGGGAGGGAGAGCAAGGCTTGGAATTGGGGAAAATGGGCTGGATGGCAGCAACAGGGGAAAAAAACCCTTTGTTTTTCTTATAAGCAAGCAAAATCTGGAGTGGCAGAGGTGGCTTATTTCTGCAGAGCTGCCTCTGACAATAAACATGTTGAAATGTCGGTGAGGGGAGCAGCAAGTTGTATTCGTGAAGCTCTTTGATAAGTAACAATACCTTGTGCTTCGTACGTGTTCAAAAGAAAACTGTTGTTCCTCTGAAGATCTTGTCCCACTTTGCAAAGTCTCTTTATTCCACTCTTTCTGAGTCACAAAGTGAGAGAGAGGAGGTCAGGCCATCTGGGTTAGTGTTGCAGACAATGTGGAGAGCATCTCTGGCCAGCTTAACCCAGTGCTGTGTATCTGTGTGTGAATGTGCTGTAATAAATCCCTTGATAAGGTCCCATCAGTGAGGTGAGCAGAATCGACACATCATTAGATTAAAAATAGATATTCCCAGTCACAAAGGCTGTAAATTGGGTCCTGGCTGTTCCCCACACCTGCAGTTTCAGTTGTTGCCTGTGAGGCTGCAAGGATTCGCCCCTTCTCTGCATCTCCACTGGCCCAGTGAAATGACACGTCTCACCTGGGAGTGTCGTGTGTGTCGTGATAGAGGAAGGCACCGATTCCCAGCACAGGGCAGAGCAGAGCAGCAGCTTGGAGCAGGCTCCCAGCTCGTTTTCCTGCCAGGCTGTGCCCATCCCAAGCTGTGGTTGGGGCCCCTCGAGCCTAGCTGTGTTGGTGAGGTGGTTTTGCCCCTCTGCTAGGCGATTATTCCAGAGGTATCCTGGGCAGGCTGCTGGCATAGGTGCTCTCATGCAGCAGGTGTGAGCTGGCACTGGCAAGCTGGAAAAATAACAGTGTCCTTAGGGAAAATATCTACTCTCTTGTTGGTACCTTCCTTCCCTCTGCTGGCAGTTTCTCTGCACAAATCAGAGCTCTCAGCCTGCTGCCCCTGAGAGCCAGAGAGGAAGATAAAACATTCTCATCACAGAGATGTTATTCTTCTTTCAAAGTTCTCTCACACTTTCGTATGCGGGTGTTGGTATTGAGAGCTGCAGATGTCAGGATCTGGATATAGGGATAGAGACGTACAGCTGAGTGTGACAGCTGGGTGTCTGACTCTCTTCCATCTCACAATCTGATCCCTTTCCTCTGCATCAGTTTGATTTCATGACCCTTCTGACTCCTTTTCCAGTAGGCCTGGGAGCTGTGTAGCACTTGAGCCTTCATTTCCAATGAGCTTGTCAGGTCTCAGCCCGCAGCAGTGAACTCGTTAGCAAAACCGACACGGATGAACATCCCTTGGTGATGGAAGGTGTCAGCTCATGGTGTGTCTTAGGGACTGAGCTGCCCTCCTGCTGCAAAGGCTTTTCTCCTTGGCAATGCAGGGTCATGTGTTGGGTTTATCATGCTGACATCACACAGCAATGAGACCCTCAAGAGGGTCCAGCTCAGCTCATGATCAATCCTCTTACTCAGAAGCAGCTCAGCATTCATCTCTTGCACTAGTGTGAATCAGGAGTGATGGGTTTTAATTCAGCTGCTGTGGCTGTTTTCTGGTGCTTGGTGCTATCAGAAATAACAGCACTGAACTCAGCAGGGGGGATTCTCAGCTCAGCATCAGGAGAGGGAGGCAGGACAGAGCAGTTTGGTGGACTCGTGTGGGCAGGTCTGTGCCAGCCCCTCTCTGGACCATGCTGGGGTTCTCTCTGCAGCTCTGTCAGCACCATTCCCTGCTGCAAGGCTGAGGAAGCAGAATCACTGCACGTACAGCTGGAGCTGATGATGCTCAGCACCCCCTCTTCTTGTTTCATGTTTAATTAGCTGGCGTGGGAAGGATGGACTGGATAGAACAAGGAAGCAGGAGGGAGAAGGAAGGTTAATCTATCCTCTTGCCTTGCTATTCCTTCTGCCTTGTGATCTTGTGAAGCAAGGAGATGATGTGTCCTTTGAAGTGCAAAGTACTCCCCATCCCTCTCCCTGAAGTGGTCTCGCTCCTCCTTCTCCTCCTCCCAGCCTGGGTCCTCTGCTTTCTGCAGAGTGCTGCTGATGGACGAGGTGCTGGAGCCGCTCTGGGTAACCTTAAGAGTTTTGGAACTGGGTTATCTAAGCTCCCTCAAAGCCAGTCCTGAAATATCAGGGTGCTGCCTAGATCTGGCGTTAGGGGTTTCCAAAGCAGGAGGAAGGTTTTGGGCTGTGAGGGGGTAGAGCCTGTGGGAAGGCACAGGGCAGTGAGCGGGGGAAGGCAGTGAGCAGGTAGGATGCCCTGCAGCTTGCCAAGATGCTGGGAAGCTGCCACGTTACCCAGGGTCTCACCAGGACCTCAGGACTTACAAATAGCAGCTCAATACCCCGAGGTGGTGTTTGTAAGGAGAGAGAACCAGGCTCCTTTCTCCAGTGGTCCTCAATAGCTGTTCATTTTTTCAGTAAACTCTTCCAGAACACCGACTTGGGGATATCAGGGAGGGTTTTCATGGCACGGCGTTAACGAACAGCCCTTCCCCAGGACCCATGGTCTCCCCACGTCATAGTAATTGAATTGTTTTAATATTAATACCTTCTCTGGAGCTCTGCTGATGGGAAGGAGGGAGAGATGTTTCTTCCAAAATAGTCTTAAGCTAATGCAGAAAGTATGAATAAATCTCTCAGAGATTATAGCCCCTGGAAAGCTCCTGTGAATATCAGAAAGACATCCTCACTGCTACGGAAGGTTTGATTGAATTACAAATTTGAGGCAATTCCAAAGCAAAACTGATTAAGTCTTTTCTTTTTCACTCTCCCGTTGTAGCTTTCTAAAGCTTTTTAATAATTAGAAATCCCCCGTCTCGTTGGTAAGTAGCTCTAATTGGCATTGTGTCCACATAGGCAGTTGTGCACCGACACAGAGAACTTGGAAAGCCCTGTTATGAGACGTGTTACTGCTTGTTATCTCCAAAGGAGACCCCTGGTTTGTGTTACAGGAGGGGTTTGCAGAAGGCAGGGGGAGATGATGTCCAAGAGATGAGCCCATGGGTGCTGCAGAGGGTGGTAGCTGTGGCGGCTGCTGGAGGGGAAACAGGGATCAGGTCCCAGTTCAATCTGTGATGGAAGGAACTGGGGGATGTACGGCCTCAGAAACAAGGTTTTTGTTGGCTGGTGTGGAAATATAGCTAAAGCCTCCTTTCCCCAGGCACCAATCATTTGCAGAGGGGGAGAAGGGAGGGTCCTGCCCGATGGGGCTGGCTTGGCTCTTCCCATCGGAACCTGCGCCCACAGCGCCGGCGGTGTTTGATTAACATTGTCACTGCGCTGCCAGTATCTAACTCACTGCTTTGTAAAACATTGTCGGTGTAAAGACACTATAGAAATCACCTCATTCAGCTCTCTTCTATTATACCAGAGAGAGAGGAAAAAAAAAACCCACAAGAAAGAAAAAAGCATTGTACCACAGAAGCTTTGCATCTCTTGCAGGGCTGTCTATACGAAGAAGACAGCTGTGGTCTTTACCAGCCCTTGACAAGTGATTTTTCCAACAATCAGATGGGAGAACATGCTCTGTTAGGCTTATAATTGTTAATATACCACTGTTGAAATATGCCTGTCAGTTCTGCAGGTAGATAAAATTATATCATTGATATTTCATAACAGTTTTCACAGGCAGCATCTGAAACCACGTCCTCCCCCTGGCAGATAAAAGGTTAGACGGGAAGATGTGTCTGCAGGATCAGTCCTTCTGCCTCAGCCCCAGAGAGGGGAGAGGAGCCTGCTGCAAACCTGTGGTACCCAGGCTGGGCTCTGTGTGTATGGCACATCACACGTGTGTTTGAAGACTTTCCCAGGGCCCAGCAGAGACGCACGGTGCTGGGGGAACGCAGCTGGGTACGAAAATGTCTGTAGCACTGAGGGGTTAATGTAACCAACAGGGAAATTCAAATGATCTAACCCGAGTCATAATGCCAATTGTTTGAACAGAGAAGGCAATTAACTGTTGGACACATCAGAAAATCCCATGATTGATCCCCCTCCCCATCCGCTGGAATGTTTTGAAGATGAGCCCAGGCTTTGGGAAGATGTTGCATGAACATTGAGGCTGCTGAGTGTGGACAGGAATGCCTGCGCCATGGACATCCGTTCAAAGGGGGCAAGGGGTGAGCTGGAACTACACAGGGAGAGGATGGCTTTTGTGGAGCAGAATTTAGAAACAGGTTGTGATAGGGGAGTGAGGGAGCAGGGGACTGCAGGGGAGAGATGGAGAAGGGGACTGCAGGGGCTGTGGGCAGGACTTGTCACGTGTCATGTCTGTTTGAGAAGACATCACTCCAGGTCTGAGTTGGAAGGCAGAGAGGGGAGATGCTCTGGGTGGGTGTGTGCCAAATTGGGGTCCCACAGAATAAAAATGAAAAAAAAAATAATTAGAACATTTGAGAAAGGGGAAAAGCAGTTCTGGAAGCCAAAGGAATAAACGATTCTCTTTTTGCTAGTGGCCAGGTGGAAAGCAGCAGGTGAGGCACAAGGCAGGGACCTGGCAGGGCTCACAGCTCCTCTCTGCCAGCCTTGGCTCAGGGGAAAGACGTGGCAGCCTCCACTTTCTCAGTCTGCCCTTCTCCCTCTCTTCCCCTCCTGTTTTCCTGCTCTCTTTTCTTGCTGCTCTGGCCCAGAACTCAAATCCATCAATTGCAAGAGCAGTTACATGATGTTTCTGACACCCCATTTATTGTGGCCCTGAATCGTTCCCCGCTCCGGTGGGTGCTCAGCGCTGGCCCCTCTTTGCAGCCCAGTGAAACAGCGGTCAGGGGGTTTGGACAGACGGTTGTTCATCCATGGCCTCACCTATTTAAGCCCCAATTAGCACCTTGCACAGAGACACCAGGGCCTGCCTGGCATTAGGGCTTCCTGCCCCGCTCCTTCTTCCCATTCATTACTGTTATTGACTAACATTTGGAGTCAAATTAAAGGCGTGTAGCTAATAGTGAGCTCTGAATTCTCTTCAGGGTTGGCTGCACTGAGTGAAATTAAAGTTACCAACATCCCCATTCCTCTCCCCCCCCTTGCTAATGAGCCCTCCCCAACTTTTAGAGGTTGACATTTAAAATGAACTGTGCTAAAATGAATGTTTCTGTAACTGGGGTTTTCAGTGTGGATAATAGGAACATGGGGTGGGAGGAGCCCAGGCTTAGAAAGCAGCCAGGGGAGATGTGGTGGAGATGCCAGCTTCCTCACTCCCACCCCAGGCAGCACTACTCAGAGCAGGGCAAGCCCCAATGGCACTGCACCCAGGTGCAAAGAGCCAAAAGCCTGAGAAGGGGCCATGAAGGTCCCTTGAATCACTGCATTAAGGGAATAGGGTTTTTTCTAACTCCCTGGCAAAGGTCCCTGCGTGAGAGCTTTCTCTCTTAAAGATACAAAAGCTGGTAAATTCTGGGCTAAGTCTGCAAATCCCCAGCTGATGTCTGTGACTTAACTTACTCTGCTGAGTAAAACGCAGAGCATAAAGGCATGTGTGTTAGCAGCGCTGTGTGACCAGGCTGCCAGGCTCTTAAACCCCCAATTTCCTGGCTTTTGATGGGTATAAATCAGGATGGGTCTAATAATAATGATAGTTGGTACTTATATGCCACTTTATCTTAAAAGCACTGTACAAACATTAATTAATTATAGACACAGACAGTGTCTGCTGGTGGATAGCTGCAGATGCACAGGGTGTCAGAGCTGCACACAGCTTTTAGCCAGGAGTCTCACAGCATGCAAAAGCACAGAGTACATCTGCTGAAGCCCCTCTGTGCATGGAGCTGCCCTGGTCTGGTGTTAGCTGCTGGGGGTGGCAGCTGCAAGGAGTCACCCCAAAAGGTGATTGACAACCTATGCCCTGTGACTGCCACATCACTGGCCCAGCAGGACTGTGGTGAAGACGAGGGCTCCTCTGGGTGCTGGGGTACAGGCTTCCTTCACCCCAGTCTATTGACATCTCCCCAGTTAAAAGGAGACTGGTAGTAGGTAATCCATGTTCATTAAGCATGGTATCTTCCTCCATCACAGTCCTGGACCAGTAAAAAAGCACCTGCTTCCTATTCCTGGCTAGAGAGGTGAGAAGCTTTGGGGCTTAGCTCCTGGTTTGGGGCAATTCACTGTCTTGGCAACACAGAATGAGTAAGCCAGTCCTACCCAGATTTACGATGTAGGTGTTGCTCTTTTGGGGGATGCAGTGGTCCCTAAAGTTTACAGGTGATGCTGAGATGAAAACTGCCTGTCTTCTGCTTTTCCAAATTAAAACAAGCACCCCAGCACTGCACAGATTGGCAGTGTACTGCTTTTGGCAGTTAGAAACTGCAGCTGCACCAGCCCTCCTCTCCCAACAGATGCTGCCTGACTGGGATGCAATGTGTTGGGGATGCTCTGTGCCTGCCTGGGAGGGAGGGCAGCAGCAGCTGTGTAGGAAGGCAGACTCTGTCTTCACAACCTTTCCCCATCTCTGACCACATGCTGGACATGCAAAAGATCCCTGTTTCCTTGGAAACGGGTTCTTTCTGCATGTGCTGCAGTGAGTTGGGAAAGTTTGCCTTCATCAAACCCCCATGGTGAAGAGAATAAGCTCCAGAGATGCTGTCCTAGGGATGGCAGCCTGATTGCTGCTGCTTTTCTTCTTTACATCCCTTTCAAAAAAGAGAAAAAAGAAAAGCTTCCCTCCTGCCCCTTGCAGAGGAGGTCTCTCCTGATTCCCTGAGAGCCTTGTCGGTGTCTTGAGGGCAGAGGAAATTGCTTCTATTCATAGACGCATCACTGAGCACCCCAAAACCTCTGTGTAAATCATAGTATCATAGAATCATAGGGGTTGGAAGGGACCTTGAGAGATCATCGGGTCCAACCCGATTTGCAACCTGGGCTGCAAATTCTGCTCCCCTGCAGTGGTGAACAGGGTAGTGTAGGCACGTGTCACCAGTGGGAATCGGTGCTGGCCTTTGTTTCTTTTCTGAGCTGCAAACACAGACATCCCAGGGAAATCACAGTGGAGACCCAGGGATGTGCACTGGGCCAATGTTTATCTGGCTGAATCATCTCAGAGCCTTTCCAGAGGGGAGGTGGGGCAGCCTCCCAGGTCTGTGTCAGCGGTGTTGAGGAAGTGCTCAGCACAAGGAGCTTCTTGGAAAATGCCTCTGATGCAGTGTGCAGGGAGTTTACATCTACCTTCTGCTTTGCCTGATTTACCCCCTGTCGCTGCACCAACCTGCCCAGGATGCAGCTGGGGTTACTCCTCCAGGGTGGTGCTGGGGTGATGCTCCTCATGCCGGAGGAGTGCAGAGTCCCACGCTGGGTGCTGGGTGAAGGGAAGGGACCACAGGAATGGGAAAGCACAGGGGCAGTCCAGTGTGGCCAGCGAGGCTGGTGAAGTAGAGCCCGAAGCCTGCCTCAGAGTGAGTGCGTGGGTGTTTAACTCAGCACATGTAAGTGCTCCAGGCCTCAAGTTTAGAGAAACCTCATCAATATTTTAACTCTGGGAGGATGAAAGGAAAACAAACAAATACAGGTTTGGGTCTTTGGGGCATTGCTGTGATCATCTTTTTAGAGAAACAGTCGTTTCACTGGTGCTTGGCTTTGTGGAGCGCGGGGGAACGCGGCTGACGCAGGCAGAGCCCAGGTCCCACCATGATGTGGGTCCTGAGCATCCCCGTCAGAGCTGGGTGAGAGCTGCAGGGGGGTAGCTGGTTAAGGGGCTATTTAGAGCAGAAACACACTAAAAAAAGGCAAACTAACTCCAAACCCAGTTTATCCATTTTCTGACGAGTATTCCCATCAAAATTCTTGAGTTTTGGAGAGAGGAAAAGCCAAGGAATAAGGGCAGATGTTTCTAATTGGGATTTTCCTGCTCCTAGTATCCAACCAGGATTTGCCAAACTAAAGCAGTGATCCTAACCTCAGGTTTTGATCCAGAAAGGGTGGGCAAACATCGTGTCCCTTTTTTTGCCGTTCCCCTGTGCTTGTTTTGACTGCCTCTCCCTCTAAAGTCTCATTTGAATTGGAGAGTGAAATTTAATTTGATTATTTTTACAGCTAGAAAGCAATGAGGAATGGATAAATGCTCTTTGCTGCACATTTCATTTGAAAAATACACTGAAACCCCCCCTTGGATTAATGATGGGGTGATTGAGGTTGTGGATTCTGGTTAATCACCGTTTTAAGAGCTACACTGGTGTAATTTTGCAAGCTGAGGAATATCATCAAAGTGTTTCAGTTGTTTTGCTCTTGGAATCGTCCGAGCGAGACCGTGTACAGACGCGGCTGTTCTGTATGTGTGTGCACCGTGCTGGTACAAATCGCTCCGGTTCCTGAGCCTGAGCTGTGCCAGGGCTGAACATCCACCACCGTGGCCAACAAAGCAGTGTGCTCACGTGGCCAGGAAGGCAAACAGCATCCTGGCTTGTGTCAGCAATAGTGTGGCCAGTAGGTGTGGGGAGGGGATTGTGCCCTTGTACTTGGCATTGCTGAGGCTGCACCTCGAGTGCTGGGTCCAGTTCTGGGCTCCTCACCATCAGAAGGACATTGAGATCCTGGAGTGTGTCCAGAGAAGGGCAACCAGGCTGGGGAAGGGGCTGGAGGGCAAATCCTCTGAGGAGCAGCTGAGGGAGCTGGGGGAGTTCAGCCTGGAGAAGAGGAGGCTGAGGGGAGACCTTATCACCACCTACACTGACCTGATAGGAGGGTGCAGAGAGGTGGGCGATGGTCTCTTCAGCCAGGGGACAGGAGATGGGACAAGGGGCAATGGGCTCAAGCTGTGCCAGGGCAGGGTCAGAGCAGATGTGAAGGAAAAGTTATTCCCTGGCAGAGTTGTGGGGCTGTGGAACAGGCTGCCCAGGAAGGGGTTGGGTCACCAACCCTGTGTTTAACAGACAGGGAGATGAGGTGCTCAGGGATCTGGTTTAGCACAGGACAGGGACGGTTGGACTTGATGATTTCAAAGGTCTTTTCCAACCTGGTGACTCTGTGATGTGCAGCCGGGGATGGGGAGGGGGGGATGATTTTGGTGGAGCTGTCACAGTGTTGAGGAGGTTGTTTAGATGTCTCAGGTGGTTTAGATGTTGAGGAGGTGGTTTAGATGTCAAGCTTGCATTTGCACACAAATGCCAAGTGTTAATTACCTGGATCTGTTTAGAACCTGCTCACTGGGCCTCTGTAAATATTTGCGACAAAACATCCACAAAAAATCTCTTGATTCTTGGAAATTCAGACCTTGGCCACCAAGACTTGCTGTGGGTTTGCTGAAGTCACTGTCAGCCTTGCCAATGATCTCCTCAGTTCGCTGGCTGCCAGCTGCTCCTGGGCTTATCTTCAAGGGAATCTGCTCCCTTTTCTGAGCAAATATGGTTGCAGTTTGTGGAACTGATGCTCAGCCGCTTCCTCTGGTTTCAGTATAAATCCCAGGAGAGATCAGTGTTTTGCTTTAAAAATCGTTGTGCAGCTCAAACAGAGGGATGGATGAAGGGAAATGTTTGCACAATCTCTTTGCAAATCAAATCTTTAACGTGGTGCATTGCTCTGGAGAGGTGGAGAGGAGAGATTATCCCCGGCTTTTTTGACTTTGAGCTTGCAAGGCAAAGCTGTCCTTCATTGTAAAATCAGTGGGAGTTTGTCCTGCAACAGAACCGGAGGATCTGGAGTCCTGAGACATCAAAACAAATTGCACCACGATCTGTTTCTCAGCCTGGCTCCAGGAGGTTTCGTCTCGTGCCAAGCTGCACGCAGAGTGTGAGCGTTTTGACATGTTCTCCTAATCCTGGGGTTTAGAAAGCGCTTAGCGACACACACAGAAGTGATTCATTACTGCAGCAGCCTCGTGGAGCCTCGTATGCAAAGCAGGGAGAGCAATCAGTCGCTGCCTGCCACGGCCCCTCACCTCCAGCACCCCAGCACTGATGCTTGCGCAAAGACACTTCTCTTGGTGAGGGGCTTGTGGTTGTGTCCGGGGGGTCTTCAGGGTATCACCCAGTGCAGAAGCTTCAGGGCCATCCGTGCTTCAAGGTCTGGGCTCATCACATCTCCATGCCCTCTCCTGCCATGTGGAAAAGGGAAGAAAGTGCCAAGGGACCCCAGAGAAACCCCAGGGTCCCAATCTCATCCATGGCACACAGGTCCCGGGGTGCGACAAACGCTGGTTGGAAACCAGGGCAGCATTTCACAGTTTCCTCTTTACAAAACTCCTGGTTCCTCAACATCTTGAAATCCCCTGAATGTCTGTAAACCTGACGTGAGGGCCCCTTCCTAATGCTCAGAAACGCCGCTGTCTTGCACTGGAGGCCGATTCCACAGGTAGTGAATAAATTCTGGGGGTTTATGGGTTTGGGCTGAGGTTTAGAGGTGCAGAGGAGCTCCTGGATATCTTTAGGACCTTAAATGCCTCTGCAAAGCTGGTGTTTGGTACCCAGCCAGGGATCTTCACCCAGCTGGTGGCTCGTAGCCAGCCCATGGTGCAGGGAACCAGCGTAACGCGCGCTCATTATCTCTGCCTCGCTCAGAAAGGATATTGTGATTTTAATAACTTCTTGGATCCATTTTTTCCCCGGTAGCTCTTGTTGCCTTGGATACAGGCTCTGGAGAGGCTCAGCCCTGCTAAAGATGGTAGATCATTTAAATGGAATAGAAGATGAGGTGTGGATTTGTAAACTGCTTTAGCTCTAGCTCTCATCGAGGGCTGGCTGGGAGCGCTCTGGCAGAGCTGAGCTTCCTTGGGATGTGCCAGTTTGTTAGACAGGGTGTTGTTCATGGGAATGTGACACCAAAACTTCTTTTGGGAAGGTCACAGAAGGCTAGAGGCAGTGTTGGATGTGTCTGTGTGATGGTGCTGGTCTGGAAAAGACAGAGCTGTGAGGCTTTGGCAGGAGAAATTGCACCAATTCCCAGGGCAGCAGGAGCAGGAGCAGAGCTGGCACGTGGCACCTCTGGCACAGAGTTCAAGGGCTCTGCTGCCATCCTCCTCCTTGGTAACCACTGCTTCTGTCTCCAGTTTGGACTTCCCAGGACTTGCAGGGTGGGCTGAAGGCCGTCACCTTTCCAGCATGTGTCCATGGCATTCCAGTTCTCCTGAGTGTTTTGATTCACAGTGTGACTCTCATTCCTGGCACCCCCTTATTCACTCTCTCCCAGCCTCCTTACACATGCACTTCCCTCCACCTAAGCCACACAAACCAGAGAAATCCCACCCCCAAAGGTCATCAAAGCTATTAAAGAAAAAACCCCTCATGCCCGGGGGCTTTGGACACCTAATTTGGCTTCCTTTGGTCAAATTTCACGCTGCTGTAGTTTTTGATTTATACACTTAGAAAGTCTTTTGCTGTGCTGGAGAAAGTCCGCTCACAGTGCCTGTTGCAAGCAACTAGCTCTAGCTTTTCTGAGATGCCTCCTCTCCTTTTAATGACTCTGGGGTGTCCAGGCCCATCCTGATGGTAAACAAACTAAATGAATTGCTTTTGCTTCCTGGTCCTCATCATAAACAGATTTGGAGATGACGGCTGCCTGACAAATCATTAAGATCATTTGATCACTGTCAGAGTAAATCAGCCTGACTTGAGACAATGCACTCAACCTCAATTTGCTGCTGGGGTTACCAAGTATGAGATGCTAATGACACTGTGCTCTTGGAAATCATTTCTTAATTGCTTTATAGTAGCTGGTGGAGATCATAGCCTCGCTGCGTTGGGTGACACAGCACGGCAGAGCCGTTAAGGAACGGCACCCAGCACCCAGCCAGCACCCACGCTGCAGCACAGCTCTGCCCATGCCCTGGGGAGACCCAACCGGAGGTCTCATGGCCCTGCACCACTGAGGATGCTGTTGGGCAGCAAGAGGCAGGCAGGACCAGCAGAGACATGCTTCAGGAAGGAGGTAACTTGGGAGCTTCAGCTCTTCTGCAGTGAGCACAGAGCCAGGGAGCTCCTGCCACTGCATCCCAGCTAGTTTCCCAGTTTCTGCCCACAGATGCTCCTGTGTTGTATCGAGCTGTGTGTGCCAGCCCTGCCTATGACCTGCAGCCCATGGGAAGGACTCCTGCGATCCCGGGGGGCCTTGGGAGTTTCACCCTTCCGTGCCACCTTGGGGAGAGGGCAGTAAGAGCCCAGGAGAGGAAGGAGGAATCATTTAGGAAGTTGTGTCAGAACAAAGAAAGAACAAAAAAAATCCTTTTTCTTTGCTTAAAAAGACATCTCAGCCTTCCTGGGGAGAAGAAAAGAAGAGGAGGGAGGTAGATGCAGCACACAAAGAGAAGAAAATGTGCTGAGAAACCACAAGGCGTTTAAAAGCTCGCACAGGAAACCAAGCCCGCTTTGATATCCCCTCTCATAGGGAACGTTTGAGGCCAGAATAATGCTGCCGTGATTTATCACACAAAGGGATGAGAAAGTGAGTGGATCCGAGAGCTCCTTTCTGGTTCTCAGGACAAAGATGGCTTTGTATTAAATGACATCGTATAAGCAAAAAAAAATCCCACCCCCACCCCTTAATAAAAAGTCTATTTGCAGACATGTATTTGTTGAGCTGACACATATGCCCTGCTGAGAACAGGCAACTGTGAAAGCAACGGCTGGCGTGCAGGAGAGGAGCCTCCCAGACTGGTGTGTAAGAGCATCTCCCTGCTGCTCAGCGCCCATTACAGTCCCCTGGGCCGAATACTGACCGGTGTCTGTCCTGTGAAGGGTTGCTCCATCACCTTCAGCTTTGCAAAGGGCTTGGGTCATTGGGGTTCATGGCTAAGGGGAAACTGAGGCACAATTTTGCCACGCTGGAAGCCTGTGAGCACAAAGTAACCCCCCCCTTCCAAGCCAGAGCTGCATGCCCCCAAAGCATCGGCTATGCCTTAATTTCATCTATCCTATTTGTCCGGCAGTTTAGCTTGATAGCCTCTATGTTATGCTTGTTTAAGTTAATTTTATAATTATTGGACAGAAGAGGCGTTTTGGCCGGGTCATTTGGAGCTGGGTACCATCAGGACAGCGGTAAATTGTGTCTGGTTACCGCAGTGAGCAGATGCAGCCGTGCTCCTGTCGAGCTCTCCATGTCCGTTTGAAGGAGGATGCTCTGTGCCAAGTGGTAAATGTGCATGGAGGAGAGTTGGTCCAGCTTCTTGTCCCCAGGGCTGGGCTGGAGCACCCAGCCGGCATGGGAGGGCTGGGAGCAGTTTTCCACTGGGTTTTTTAAGCTCTCCTGGTGTTTTTGTGAGGCTGGTGACTTTGCTGGATGCTCTGTGCAGCCCTGGGACAGTGTGCGAGTCAGCAGCCCCCTTGAAGCCCAGCAGATCCCAAAAAACCCTCTCCAAAATAATTACAGGGGAAGGCACAGGGAGGGGGCAGAGGCCAGTTTGCATTTTTGACAAGGCCTGGCTCCTGAGGTCGCCCTGAGGCCTTTGAAGGTCAGTGGGTTCCCAGCAGGTCTGGCGGTCGCTGTTCAGGCCTCAGCAGGGCCGAGCTCAGTGCATGGGGCTCTGGGGAGGAGGCAGCTCCTGCTTGGGCTGGTATCAAGGTGGGGAGCAGGGTTTTATCCAGAAGGGTGCAGCCAGTTTGCTTGTAGAAGTCCGTGGAGTTTCACTCCTTGCAGAGGGCGCTGGGCACTCGAATGGATGAGCAAGTCACTTTGGTGTCACCCTGCCCTCCCCACACCACGGCCGGGGCTTTGCAGAGCCCCTCATTTGAGACCTAATTCTGCAGGGGGAGCAGTTCTGTGTCATGGCAGGATGCTTGGGGAGCCAAGTCCACGTTAACCACTGATTTTCTTCTAAATCTAACACACCTCCAGAGCCAATCTCCTCCTAGTGAAGAGCAGATGCCACCTCTTCCCGGTCCCCACCCCTACATGATGATACAGTGTTGTCTGAACACACACACTGTGATCTTTTTTAAACAGGTGTATTAATCCTGCTGTGGCAGCTTTAGCCAGGCTGTGTTACTTGTAACCAGAGCCTAATTCTGCTCCCAGCTCCTGTGATTTATCTTTTTCCCCCCTGCATAGGCAATGAGGTGTAAAGCAACCCCTGCCACTGTCAGCATCACCTGGGCTTGATTTGTTTCCTAGAGAGAGCACTATTTTTTCTTTTATCCTAAGCAAAATGCACATTTGAATGGGATTGAATCTAAACTCCTTCAAATGCTTAATTCTGACTGGAATGCAAATGGTCTCCAAGGACCTGTGGCAGTGGGGGTGAGGATGGCAGTTGTGTTACGCCTCAAAAATATTTTCAATTGCAAAACAAAAGTGGGAAGAGAGGCCTTAAATGATGTGAAAATAACACCGGTTGAATTAATGTGTCAGCCCTGATGGATGCTGGTGCTACCCAGAGTTTTGAAAGGGCTCTGACGGGTAACATATTACCAGGTGAGATTTACCTACAGCCTGTGACTTCTAGTCAGCAAAATCTTAGATGAAAACCTATCCTTCACTCTACACTGACTTCCAAAGAATATTGAATCAAGATAAAGACCACAAACACAAAGGTATTTTGGCCACTGAGTCCCATTAATTTTGATGCAAGTTTTGGCATTTTCAAGTATTATCTTTAATTTGGTCAAGCAGAGGGCAGTCAGTCCTTATCCCCAGCTCACACAGTGCATGAGTGCAGGCAGGATGAGAGGGGCTGGGCTGTGGTCAGAGCTGGCCAGCCTTGCCCCTGGCTCTTGGTGCTCCTGGAGCTCTCCTGGAATGGTGCTTGTGGGGCTCTGGGTGCCTCCTCTGCCCTGCTGTGCCAAGTGCTTCAGTTTGTCTTCCCTGTTACCACCTTTTCAAAGCTGTATGTTCACATGGGTTTCATTGCACAGTGATCTTCCTCCCAGGGAGAAAGAATGACCTGCAGATACAGGTGTTAAAGCCTGGAAGGTGCTGGACTTGATAAAAGGGTTGAATAAGGATTCAGTCAGCAGCGCCTCGCTCCATTCCCAACAGGCACCCTCGTTCCTGGATGGGACTGCTTATGAGTACATCTTAACCCAGCCTTGCATGCTCGAATGACACAGTTGAAGTGCCACTTGTATGCTTCACATGTGACCTTGGCAATGCCAGGGCAGCGTGGTGGCTGTGGCCAAGCCAAGCGGCTTTGTGGTGGTCTGCCCAGAGCACTGCTTGGAGCTTGAGAGGAGGAAAGGACAACAAGACACCCTCCCTTTGTCCTGCATATCTGAGCTCCTACAGCTGGGACCTTCCCTTTTCCCTGCACATCTGGGCTCCTACAGCTGGGAGCTGGTGCCACAGCCTCCGGTGTCACCAAACATATATAGGACACCAAACATATATAGGACAAGGGGCAATGGCTGTAAACTGGAGCATAGGAAGTTCCACACCAACATGCGGAAGAACTTTTACACAGTGAGGGTGAGGGAGACCTGGGACAGGCTGCCCAGGGGGATGTGGAGTCTCCTTCTCTGGAGAGATTCCAGACTCATCTGGATGCCTGTCTGTGCAATATGAGTTAGGGAGCTGCTTTGGCAGCGGGTTGGACCCGATGATCTCTTGAGGTCCCTTCCAACCCCTGTGATTCTGTGATTCTGTGAAACACAGCTTGCTTGTGCTGAGCTGTGGTGTGCAGGGGTATGGGTGGTGGTGAGCTGGTCCTTGCTCCTCCCGACTGCTTCAGAGCTGATGAACGGGCTCTGAAGTGCAGGGAAACAGGCAGCTGAGCAAGGTGAGGTTTTTCCCTTGACCTTGGTCCGATGTGATGGATAGCACCACTGCTGGTGGCTCAGTGCTGGTTCAGGGAAGGACGATCCCCTGCCTCGACCCTGCTGACTCCTTAGGATGCTCTGGCCATGTGTGGGATGGGGAAATGCCTCCCGTGCGTCACCATCACAAGAAATGCCCTCTCTCATTCCCCTCCTCTCGCCTCTTTCCTCCTTCCTCCTCACGGCCCTGGGTCAGGTGCTGATTCATGGCATTAACCCACAGAGCAGCCGGTTCCCAGTGCCCAGGGGCAAAAAAAGGGAGTGAAAGTAGGAGAAAGCAAAAGGTGAGAATCACAACACACACACTGGCCAGAATCCTGTCTCCTGACCTCTGAAAGAGGCTGTGAAGGTGGGATGGATTGCTGCCTTTGGGCCAGGTGAGAGATGACAAAGCTGCAGCCAATGCAGCTCTGGATTGGCAGTGCCAAAGGAAAAACAGCTGAGATCCTGAAGGATGGCCTCCGAGCAGCCAGGGCTTTTATTTATCTTCCCTTTGACTCTCAAAGTGACATGAACAAACTTTCCTCTTTTTCCCCTCTCTGGCACAGGGAGGGATGTGCACTGAAAAAGGATAAAAATAGAAAGTGCCAAGCGTTGTTCAGGGAGGAGAGCGGCTGCAGACATAGCCGTGAGGTGGGGACTGGCTCGCAGGAGGTCCAGGCTTCGTTCCCCTCGCAGCTCTAGTGCATCCTTGCCCTAAACTCTTGTAAGTCGTTAATGACCAGATTCTCCCCTTGTTCAGCGGTGGAGCTGCAAAGGAAATTGGTTTCTTAACCCCGATGATTTTTGCAGCAGTGTAATTTCTTTCTCCCTGACCTTTCTATGAAAATACTGCCAAGGCTTTGCCGTTCTTTTCAGGAGGAGAGAAAGAACAGATCCCTCCTGGCACAGCACGTCCTGCCCCTGGGGCTGGGAGAACAGTGTGTGGCTCTGCTGCATCCTGCGGCCGATGCCAGCCCTGCACCCCAGGGCAAAGGCAGTGAGAGGAACCTGTGCTGCCAGGGACAGGGTCCCAGCCTGGGGGGTCCCAGCCTGGGGGCTGAGCTGTGTTTGGCAGCTGGGCACAGAGACAGCAGTGCTCCAGGATGGGCAGTTCACCCTCCATCCCAGGCGCGGGTCCATCGCTGCGCTGCTGGCACCAACGGGGATGTTTGCAGTCTGCTCTGGGAGCAGGAGGCAGGGGGGCTTTGCTGTTTGGGGTCTCATCAGTCCAGGGTCATATCGGGGCCTCAGCCTCTCTGTCATCTCAGTGTGTGAAGTTAGATTCATGCTTTGGTGGTTCAGGGCCAGCAGGAATGCTAAAAATGCATTTAAAAATACCTGGGAAAAAACAGTTTAACAACCTTCTCTTCCAAAGGAGGGCTTTGCCATCCGGATGGGAGAACAAAGGCATGGCAGAATTGTTTTACTTGTTCTTCATAAACTAATGCCTGGTCCAGGAAGGCAAAGGTCTTGTCCTACCACCAGCCTGAGGTTACCCCACCCACCAGTCCAGTCACTACAGCTCCTCAGGACTCACAGGGAGGAGCAGGACCAGCAGCAGTTATGTGGAGTATCTGGGAGTGGCCAACAATATCACATCTAGCTCTATAAGTGAAGCTGCACTTGTTTTTATCTCCCCAGGTCCGAAGGATCAGAGATTCCAGCCAGCTGGGTGCCCAGCCCCTTCCTCACTGCTGACTGCTGCAGGGCATCCCCAGCCTCAGCAAGCTCAGGAAGGTCAAAGCCTTGGCAATGGCACAGCTACAGCAGGGAGAGAAGGAGGAAAACGTGTGTGTGCATTAAGGAAAGAACATTGATGGTGGATGCTGGTTATGGGAAGGGAGGAAAAACACCCTGAGAAAGAGCCCAGACTGTGGCTGTGTAAAGCTCTTTGGAGGCCAAGAGGAATATTTTCTGTTTAAACACGTCGCACACGAAAGCCCCTGCCTCCTCCCCAGCAAGATAAGGAAGGGTTTTATTTAAAACTTGCAGTATCTACACTTGGCCAGCTGCGAGTTGCTGGGTCCCTCTGAGCCAGGCAGCGCAGGCTGGGGAGGAGGGGGATGGATGGATGGATGGATGGATGGATGGATGGATGGATGGATGGATGGATGGATGGATGGATGGAGGAAGGCTCTGCCTGCTGTAGCAGCCACACAGCTTTTCCTCCACCTGTTCCCCACTCTCCAGCTGTAAAAATGTGAATCAAAGAAGCTATGGGAAGGAGCACCCTGGGTCCTGGCCTTTTTGAGACCAGAATGAATTTCAAAGCAGCTCCCACTCTGCTGGCTTTTGCTGGGTGTTCATGAACTGTGGAAGGCCGTGGGGTTGTGATCCTGGTCTCAGCCCACTGTCCATTTGCAGCGTGTCAGAGCATGTTCCACATAAATCAATAGCAACTGAGGCTTCTTCCTCAGCCATATGGCATTGAGGTTAAAACTCAGCTGTGTACTTTTAGATTTATCTTTAATTTTGCAGTGGGTTTTTGGGGGTTTTTTGATCATTTCATGTCAGATCTAAGGTTTAGTTTTCTTACCGGCTCGAGTTTGCTGCCATGTATCTTGAAAGCACTTACTAAACAGATACTATTTTCTTTGTAAAGGAAAGGGGAGCAGGCACTGGGAGAAGCACCAAGGAGCCTGTGCTGGCAGCAGAGGCGCAGCCCCATCCATGCTGGCTCTGCCACGCTGCTCAGGCTCAGTGGAGTCCGTCTGTCCCTCTGGGCAGTGGCCAAGCCTGTGTTTTTCATACCCATCCAATTTTGCAAGCAGCAGCATTCATGAATGGTTCTCGAGTGATTTAGGGGCTGTGATCTTCCACCTAAAATGCACTTTGAGTAATATTGGGATCAGGATCAGCCCAGCCTGGATTTGGTACCCTTGCAGTGGGAACAGCTGATGGCTGAGCAGGGCAGCAGGATGGTGCTGCCACCCCCCACCATCCCACCCACTCATCCATCCTTCCATCCATCCATCCATCCATCCATCCATCCATCCATCCCACCAGCACAGGAGGCAGGGGGTCAGCTCCAGCTCGCTGCATTGATGTTTGATGGGAGGACTTTCTGCAACAAGATGAAGGCAGTGATATTTTTATTAAACATAGAAGTGGACAGGAATTTGCATTAACATCTCTTTTCTGGACAGCAGAAGTCTGCATTGATCCAGACCATCAAATTCTTATCTCTGGGAACACAACTATTTGCCCCTGACCACAGAGGAAATGAAAAGTTTCTCTGTTATGTATTTATCTATTTTACTAACTGCTAGAAGACAAGAAGAGGGGAGCAAGAGGTTACCTGTGTTACTCTGAGCTAGATCAGCATTTCTAACGTGCCATTTCCTGCATGACAAAGTCCTTTCCCTTTGCTGACATCTCCCTTTCTGCTCTGTAACCTCCAGTGAGGGATTACAGGGCCAGCAGCCCTTACTAATTACAAGCCCTCCCTGCCCCAAGATAAATCAACAGCTTGGGATGGAGCTGGCAAGCCTGGAAAAGGAAACAGTGCTGTTGATGTGTGTCTCCTGCTTGTGAAACCTTTCAGACTGTGCTTTCCAGTGCACACATAAGCATCTCTGGGAAGCCAAGCTGAGATTTCGGCACCATCACCTGACTCCAGGAGCTGGTGCTGAAGGAGGAAGCATCAGCCAACAGGATGTTTGACAAGCATGGCTGCAGCAATCCTGCTCTTTAGTTATTCAGTCCAGGGGAAGTGAGGCAGTGTGGCTGGTTTGCAGCTCTGTGGAGAGCTCAGTGCCTGTGGCTAGTGCAGAGCGGGGTTCAGTGCCCACCTCAGGAGGAGCACAGCGCTGCCTGGGAGGTGGGAAGCCAGTGTGGGCTGGCTCCAGCAGCTCTGCTCCTGGGCCAGGGTGGGAAGACGAATGGCTGGTGTTGTTCCTCTGTAGCTAACGTTACACTCCATCATGCCTGACTTTGCTCTCAGAGGGATCACAGACGCCTGGGCAGGCCGGTGCTGCCTCGTTTGCTCTGACTCTCCTCCTGCACCAGCACGCGGAACGGCGCTGGCTCGTTTCTGCAGCTCTGCTGCCAAAACAGGGGAGGATTGCAGTGTGAGGAATGAGAGCGATCTGGGAGGATGCCCAGCAGAACGTGACTCACCTGGTGCCAGGATTTATGATGCTCTTCTGGTGGAACCTGGGCGCCGGGCTGCCACATCTCGGTGGCTTGGTCACCGTGCCCAGGGCAGGACTCAGAATCATAGAATCCCAGACTGGTCTGGGTTGGAAGGGACCCCAAGGATCACAGAGCTCCAACCCCCTGCCACAGGCAGGGCCACCAACCTCCAGGCCTGGAGCTACGCAAGGGTGCCCAGAGCCCCATCCAACCTGGCCTTGAACACCCCCAGGGACGGGGCATCCACCCCCTCTCTGTGCAGCCTGTTCCAGCCCCTCACCACTCTCTCTGTACAGAACTTCCCCCTAATATCTAATCTAAACCTTCCTTCCTTTAGTTTTAATCCATTCCCCTTGTCCTGCCATTATCTACCCTTTTAACACGCTGATTCCCCTCCTGTTCCTCTGCTCCCTTCAGGGACGGGAAGGCTGCCTCAGCCCCCACTGTGCTGAACAGCGAGATGGGGGTTGCAAAAGGGGAGGTGGGAGGCTGTGGCAAACTACCCCAGGGCAGCACTCACAGCCTCTGCTTTGGGGTAACCCTTTCACACGTGCCCCTTTGGAAAGCCCATCTCCAAGCACAGGGATTTGGCCTCCTCAGCTCCTCTCCCAGCGCTGAACCTGGGCCACGTTTAAAGCTTCCAGCTGTTCTAGGCAAACGCTCCCCACTGCCCAACAAGGTCGGGTGCTGGTTGCTGATTAGACACAGATACTTGCTGAAGTATAAACAAACATGAACAAAACTCAGAGTGGAAGAATTATTTCATGGAAACATTAAGCCCCAGAACAAACCAGTAACAATCTGGTAATGGCAGCGTGAACCAGCATGGTGTTTTGCAGGTGGTTTAGTAACAGTGCTACAGATTTATGGATTAATGTGTTGTAATATTAACTCCACGTCCTGCAATAAGGAATGCTGATGATAACATTGCCTCTCAGAGGTTTGCTTCATACTTCTGCTTCTTGCACTTTTAGTCTAGCCAGCATCCCCCATCCCCAGCATGGCGTGCCATCGCTCACAGGACTCTCAACTTCTGCTCCTGGATTTTTCTGGTAATTCCCAACCTCTTCCCAGCCAGGGCCAAGCATCCACTTCATTTTTATAGGCTTTATAGTTTTTTATTCTGTGTCACTCTGCAGGGACTTGCTACCCACAGAGCATCAAGGTGAGGACAGAGATTGGCACCTGCAGCCCATTAACAACTTTCTGGTCTTCTGCTGAGCCTAAAGGTGGGTTTCAGGCTAATCTGGAGAAAAGATCGTGATGAAATCAGCAACTCCATCTGGTTCAAGTCTCTAATAACAAGCAAATGAGTCCTTCCACCTGGTATTTAATGAGACTGCTGCTGGCAGGGCAGTTTCTCTGCCATGCTCACAGAGCTAGTGGGTGATGGAGCTGCTCTGGAGCAGTGTGGAGGTGCTGGGGCGGGGAGAGGAGAGTCTGACTGACCCAGAAGCATCCAAAGCCCCAAATGGGGGTTTTAATGATGCTGTTCCTGTCCAAAGTTTGGAAGACATGTGCGGAGGTATGTTTGTGCATGGCTCATCCCCAGTGCTTGCCTGCTGAGCTCTCAGGACTGCACAGAGGAGGAGCCAGGTCACCAGCCCACACAAGGACCAGCCCAAGGTAACCTGGTGCCCAGAGTGTGGGTGAGAGGAGCTGGATCCACTGGAGCTCTGTGTGGGCAGCCCTGGCTGGGCTGTTCCTGGGGTGTGTTCCAGCAGTCCTGGGCTGGTTCTCTGTGAGTTGGCCAGGAATGGTGCTGGCTGGAGCTCAGTGCAATGCAGATTGGGAAGGGATGAGCGGTGGTGTCTTTGGGAGATGGTTTGTGGTACTTGGTAACTCTCTTGGCTTGGAGAGGTGGGGTTTCACTGATCAGCAGCATCTTGCTGCTGTCCCAGGTCATGGCTCCTGGTCCTTGCTGGGTGGAAGACCCAGTTCCTGACCCTCTCTGGTACCATGGTGCTACTGGCTAGAAACAAAGTTTTGTAGCTTGGTTGGTGCCTTGAATCCTCTGGTGCCCTGCACAAAGCTTTCAGGCCCTTGCTGCTGGGAACTGCCTATCACATTCTAGCTTGCTTGTGGTCACTGTGTTTTACAGCAAGGGGTAGGTCAGCTTAGACCTGTGCCTTTCTGTGCAGAGCTTGTGAGCCTGCAGGCTCCTTGTTGCTGTTTTTCTTTCTTAATTGGCTTTGAGTGCGTGTGTGTGGATGTACATGTGCCTGCCTCCCTCATCAGCAGCACCCCTGGTATTCAGCAGAGTAATTAGAACATCTAAATCTTCCCTATATGTCATCCAGACTTTGTAAAATTAACTGTGATTACTGGCACCAGCCTGCAGACGTGCCGGATCCCACCCCAGCTCCTGATAAGCATAATTGCTCCTCATTGTTCCTCTGGAAAGTCTTGTGCTGGCTGCCATGCGTGAGCTCCTTCTCCCTCTCTTTCATATTAGCACAGAGTTAAATGACTTTGGCTTTTGTTGACTCTGGGAGGATTTATGAGGAGTTGCACACAACTGAAATCAGAAGTGCTTCTTGATTGCTGAGCAAACAAAAGCCCTGGGTTCAATTGATGGCTCTTGAAATGGAGCCTTGCCCTTCTTCTCCTGCCCTAACCCCTTGCTGGATTTAGTTGAGGTGTTTTGGGTATGGTGGGGAGACCTGACCATGCTCCCCTGCCCTGGGGTGCAGCAGGGTCCTGTATCTCCCCAAGGGAGTGTGTGTGTGTTTAAGTAGATAACTTTCTGTGCTATATATAAAAAAACCCTCACTATATATATAAAAATACTATGCTGTGAGTAAAACTGAAGCAAGTAGGGTGTTTGGAGGAGTTGGGTGGATGCCTTGTCCCACAGTGAGCGTTGCTTCTGCAGTCTGATGTGTTACCTCCAGACACCAATGGCCATCACACAGCATCTCAGGCTTGGAGAACATTAGAATCACAGACTCACAATGGTGGAAAAGACTTTTGAGATCAGAGTCCAACTGTGCCTGTCCTCTACTAAACCATATCCCTGAGCACCTCATCTACCTGTCTGTTAAACACACCCAGGGTCTGTGACTCAGCCCCCTCCCTGGGCAGCCTTCTCCAGGGTTGGAGTTGGAAGAGACCTTGAAAGATCATCCAGGTCCAACCCAGCTGCCAAAGCAGGGACACATCCCCCTGTTAGGCTTTACCTGTCCCTGTGTTAATGACCTGTGATAGGAGTGGGGGCAGGGGAGGCTCAGGACGGGGTATTGATCACTATTAGTCTCTCATTAAATGAGGTAGGACATTGACCTCTCACTCGTTTCCTTACCAAGCCACTTAAGTGGTGTGAAGAAATACAGATTATTTTTCTTTCTGGAGTTTTCCTCCACCTCCCTTTCTCCCTCCCAGCCCAACTGGCACATACAAATCAGCACCACATCTTATCAGCTCCAGTGCTGCCCAGATGCCTTTCCCATTTCTCATCCTTTCCTTCAGGACACTGGGTCTCTCTCACTATTCCAAATTTTATAAGAACCCAGGGAACTTTACTAATGACTTTGCCTGGAATCATTAAGAACATCTCAGCATCGTGGCTGCTCTTCTCTCTGCTTTCAGGACTGATATTGATTGCTATTTTAATTTAACTCTTGGATTAAATCCTTCATTTCCCTTCCCAGTTCCCTGGTGCAGCTCACCCTGAGAACCGATGCCTGGGTTTGGGGGTGGGATGAAGAGCTGGGCAGCATCCAGCCGTGGTTTCTGGGCAGAGTGGGGAATCCCCAGCTCTCCCCAGGGATGGGGGGAGCTGAGGGTCTCCAGGACCTGCCTCAGGAGCATGAAAAAGCCAGTAGCTGTAGGAAAACTGCTTCAGAATTCCTCCAAGAGGAGGCAAGGCTGGCATCTGCAGTAGGAAGGTCTAGTGCTCCTGTGTCTCTCTGCTCTCGTTATATACTTCCCAATTGCTCTTATATATGCTTCAAAGGTTAATATATGTTTGTGATGAGTGCACTTTGTATAAATGTTAATTAGCCTCAGTGCAAGTGGAGGGATTTTTCCCTCAATAATAAATGCTTTCTCTGTATCCAGTGTTTTTATTAGCACTGGCTGTGCTGCTTATCCAGGAGGTGAGGTAAGGGAAAAGGGGGTTGCATTTTGCCTGCCCTGAGCAGTGGAGGTTTGGGGAAGGTGTTTGGCTGGTGTGGGGGCTGCTGTACCTCTGAGAAACCCCCCAAGACTGGGACTGGGCCAGGCAGCAGCTGATGGTATGACTGTCTCATGTCATGGGGTGATTTAGGGACCTGGTGTGGATAACAGGTCACCTTGCCTGGCCCAGGGCAGGGGCTGCTCTGCATCTTCTGCTGTATTGGTGCAGGAGAGGTGGACCTGTGCTCCCAAAAAGCTTGAAGATCTGAGTTTCTTGCATCCCTAAGCAATGTGATGCCTGAAATCCCTCGGGCTCTGCTTCTGTGTGGGCTTATGATGCATCCAAAATGCCCAGGGATGGGGAAACTTGAACTGCAGACTTCATCCCTGGCTTCTGTGGGTTATGAGCTGTAGACTTCATCCCTGGCTTCTGTGGGTTACAAAGTGTGAATGCCCTTCTGCTTGCAATGTGGGGGGACAAAATGGGATTTTAATCAGGAAGGGAGAGGTGATTTCCCAGCTCACATTACTGGTAATAATTGCTTTGAGAGCAGAGGTTTAATCTCAGGATGTCATACAGAAGCATCCTTCTCTGAGCAAGTTTCTGGTGGTGTCTGTTCTCACCTTGGCCACCAGCCCCTTCCCCAGACACTGCAATTGAAGGCTCCTTAAAGACTCCTCCAATCCAGAGCCCTGGATTGAGGCTGCAGCTCTGTGGCTGTGAAGGGCATCTCCATCCTGCCCCACTGCCCAGAGCCAGTGGCAGACACCCACAGTGATAACACGGTGTCTCAGAGCAGGCTCCCCCCTCGCCTCCACCACCATATCTTTGCAACACAAAGGTCAATTGAATTCATTACAGTGTAAAAATGAAGTTCTCTGATTGAAGGTTCTTCTTTAACACTTCAAATAAATGTGTTGGTTTTACTTGATGGAATGCTTTAAAGGTCCATTATCAAATACCCTTTTATATGAGAAGCAATTTCTTTACATCATTTTTCTTTTCCTTAATTTTTGTGGAACATAATTATCCTCTTCCCCCCTCACCTCCTTTTATTTTTAATCGATTTTTCTTTCTTCTTTTCCCCTCCCCAGTGGAAAGCAAGCAGCCTTATTTAAAGGGACACAGATAAAATAGTGTTATGATGGATACAATGGGTGGAAGATGAGATGGATCCATCCATCTCAGACTTTAAATGGCTCCCATCACTCACTTGATTTCAATCTCCCTTTTTCAGAGTGAGCAAAGCTGGAGGACATTGGGATGCTCAGGTTCCCCACACAGCATAGGAGGTTCAGCACCCCTTCCCTGTGCTCATGGCGGGGTCTTTGGGGCCACTAAACTCTCTTTCCCTGTGCCATGGCTCCAACCCTTGGTGTCCTGCCAAAGGGTGATGGAGTAATTCCTCAGGACACCCACCTGAAAGCCAAGTAATCATCCTCATAGCTGATTCTTCTGCCCTGATTTGCCTTCCAGAACATCCTGAGTGTGCTGGGAAGATGCTTGCTGCCCACTTGTGCAGTGGTGCTGAGAAGGGGAAATGGGGACAGAAGGGAGAAGGATCCCATTTGGGGCTGGGTGACTAACGACTCCCTGCTCCAGGGGAGGCTGCAGCAGTCATTATAATTCATGATGAAGTCATGATAATGAATGACTACATCCAGCTAAATCGAGACTAAATAGGAGTGAATTACTGACACCTGAAGCGTGGCCTAATGCAGACCCAGGAGTAAACAGGAGCTTGGTGCTGGAGGGGTTGCTCTCACCCTTTGGAGTGGGTTACACTGGTGCTGTCCAGATCTGAGAGCATCTTCCTGCCCATTCCTGGGTAGTCACTGAGATCATAGAATCACAGAATGGCATGGGTTGGAAGGGACCCCAAGGGTCACAGAGCTCCAACCTCCTGCCACAGGCAGGGCCAAAAACCTCCAGGCCTGGAGCTACACAAGGTTGCCCAGGGCCCCATCCAACCTGGCCTTGAAACACCCCCAGGGATGGGGCACCCACCCCCTCTCTGGGCAGCCTGTTCCAGCCCCTCACCATTCTCTCTGTAAAAAACTTCCCCCTAATATCTAATTTAAACCTTCCTTCCTTTAGCTTTAATCCATCCCCCTTGTCCTGCCATTATCTACCCTTTTAAAAGGGTAGAGATGTGGTGCCCCACAGGGAGAGGCAAAGCCCTGGCCCAGGGAGCCAGCAGCTCCTTTGGCTGAGTTTGGCTCAGGCATACCCAAGTAATGCCCCATTTCCAGAAGAGATGGTCTGTAAAGCCAGGCTGAAGATACCAGCCTGAATTAGTTCATTATTAAGTTTAATCAACAAATCACCCAGTCCAGCAGTGGCAACTGCCAAGAGGGGGGTGCAGGATGTGCCCCCACTAGTGGGAAAATGCTGTGTCTGGGAAGCATCCCTCCTGCTTGGCCCATAGCAGGGTGGGACATGCCTGGTTTTGGCAGGTGGCTGCAGCCTCAACTTCTTTGCTGTTGTTGGGATGAGCCTTATTGATGTGATGTAGGAAACAGAGGGAGAAGGGATCCTGAAATTCATTGTCCTTGCTCCAAGACAGGGTCAGGCTGCAGTGACCAGCTCTGGGTGCTGTAGTCTGGGGTGTAGTTGTACTTAGGGTGGGAAAACTATGTCTGCTCTTGCTGAAGGTCACTTCTCTTGCCTTTCCATGGCTTTGCTCTCTGCTGGAGTGGAGCAGAGTGCTTCCTGCTCTGGGGCAGGAGGCGGCTCCTCGTGCAGCACAGCCCAACTCCCAGCAGGGACCATGTGCCATGGCCAGGCTTGCTGCTCGGTGGGGCTGAGGGAACTGAACAAGACAATGTGCTTAATTCCTATATTAAGAAAAAAAAAACCCAGTGTCTGCTGGTGCCCCAGGGGATGGTCACCACAGACCTCTGTGTCTGACGAGGTGCCAGTTCTCGTGCAGCGCGAGTAATGCTCCTTGTCAGTGCTGATAAAACCTGAAATCTATCACCAGCCCTTTCCTCTAAAGGTTTTGTTACTGAAGAAAGTAATTACAATTTGTCCTTAATTCCAGAAGTGTGCCTAGAAAACCAGCTTGGAGGAAGGCGGGGAGGAGGGGACTGGTCTGGGGCAGAGCAGAGCTGCACCTCCCTGCATCCCGCTGTGGTCTGGAGCAGCCACCTTGTCTGGAAAGGGTATAGGGAGGGTGATGGAAAGGTGGGGAGGTGGCTGCCCTCAAGCAGGTCCTGTAATCCAGATGCTGGGGATTGCACCTGGCTGTGCTGGGGATGGGGGGGGAGTTGCCCCCTGTGAGCATCTCCCCGAAGTCCCTGGGCTGGACAGCTGGTCCTCTCAGTTGATGCAGACTTTGTTTTTCAACCCCAGTTGTTCAGTGGAAGGGGAAAAGCCCTCCCTCTGCCTCTGGATCTGATGCAATGAGACATCTGATGTGGAAGATGAATTGAGGGCTGCATCTGAAGTGCCAGATACATAATCCATCCTAAATAGGCTTCATTAGTGCTAACAATTAAAGTTACCATTGTGGATTGGATACATTTTCTATTAACTTTGCCCTTGTCTGCAACTTGGTCTCACCTCGTAATAATGAGCAGTGTCACTTCTGATCTATTTCTCATAATAGTTCCTTTCTCCTCTAAATCTGGGCAAAATATGATTTATAGGCAGGGATATTGTCTTTGTGGCAGCCACCTGGCTCCTGCCAGCGAGACAGGGGTAAACATTGACTGGACTTTACAGCCTTTGCTGGCTCCTTCCAGGTGGCAACAGCCATCCTGGTGTTGGGGGATGTCTGTGAGCTCAGTCGTTCACTGGACACACAGATGAGCTGGAGTGGGAGCCTTCCCATGGGGAGCCATCCTTTCTGAAAGCCATCGTCCTGCCAGAACAAAAGGGCTGAAACTGAGGGTTGAGTCAGCACTCTCCTGCTGCTTGAGCCTTTTCTTTTATCAAGGGTTTATGGCTTGGCAAAATGGATTTCTTTTTTAACTTCCTGTGTTTTATTTTGGAAGCTGAAAGGGTTTGGGAGCCCCTCTGGCAGGTTCTTGGGGTCCTCTAGCACTTCTGTTGGAGCAGGGCTCTGTGCTGGGCTGAGTGGGATGCTCTGCCCTCACAAAGAGCAGGAGCTGCCAGGTAGGGCTTAGTGCAAACTTCTCTTGGTGGTGGGGCTTGGCCCTCACTCAGGAGAAGGTTCTACTGAAACCCCCATGATTGAAGCTGCTCTGAACCCTGAAATCCCTGGCAATGATCCACCTGCCTCTCACTGGATGTGCCTGTAGTCCCCATCCCCTCGGAGAGGCACAGTCCCAGCAGGTTCAGATGCTTCGAGTGACATTTTTCCCAGAGCAGATGTTTTTCAGAGATTTCTTTGTGTCTCTACCCCACCTTTCTCACTGAGGATGTGAGTCTGGCTTTCTTCTGGGCATGTCACACGTGTGCCCTGCCACCAAAGCTGCTGTGTGACCCCCACATTACTCCTGGGTCCCCATACCTGCAGTTCAAGGGACTGATGCTGGAGTCATCCTCCTTGTGCTGGCCAGAGCTGTGGGCAAGAGGATGGTTGGAAATCTGCCCTCATGAACCCCCTCCTGTCCCCTCCACGTCTGAATCTCCTCCATCTCTAATGAGCTCCAAAGACTCTGCCAAATGGAGAGTAAGCCCCAGTCGTGGCTAAAGCCCTCTTGACAAATACATCCCCTCTCCTTGCAGAGCTGACTGTCATCTCATTATATCAATAGTGATTAAGAGAGGAAACTGGCAGTTAATCCCCTGCAAGGTATTTTGATGATTAAATTGAGAGTGCCTGGTATAGAGCTGTAGCATATTAAATTTGACTCTGGGCGGGTGAGAAGAGCAGCAGCAGCAATGTGACCCCCTCCTCCAGGGCACTGTGTTTTGGGGAAGCACTCTTGGCCTGGGGTATCGTTGAGTTTAAGTAGTTGTTATGGGTTTGTGGTTGGCTTGGGTTTTTAATGTGCATCCTGTGTTTTGTGCAGCAGCAGCAGAAGTTCCCATGTAGAGTTTTGGTCACGTTCCCCAGCTGAGAGCCTGCCTGAGTCCCAGCTCTGCAGTGGGATGTGTTGGGCAGAGCCACAGCCCCAGTGCAGGTGGGTTGCCCAGGGTTAGCACATCCTGCCTGCTGTTCCCAGCCCTTTGGGGCTTTGTCTCCTCTTTCAGAGCTCTGGAAAAAACCCACCAACCCATGCAACAGGCAAGAAACAAAATGGATCCATGGCAAATAAGTTTCCATCAGCATGAGTTAAACAGTGTGATGCTTTGGGACTCTTCCTGGTAATTAAAAGCCACATGATGGCTCTTTGCTGGTGAGAATTTATTCTGTCACTTGGCCTTACAGAAGGCTCCTTGCCAGGTGGTGTCACACGTTGGTGTCAGGGCTGTGCTCGCTGGAGCTGCCGCAGTGCTCTGGTGTGGCTGTTTGTCCACCCTCCCTGCTGTGTATGCACAGGCAGGGCTTGTCCCTGTCACTGCCTGTCCTTGTCACCCTCTCCCTGTGTGCTGGCCTTTCCCTGAGCAGTGACACGCTGCACTGGCATCACGTTGGAGGAATCCACATCTGTCCCAGGAAAAGGCTTCCCATCAGCGAGGCAGCATCACTGCAGGCGGTTGCCATGGCAATGTGGTTCTCTAACGGCCCCAGCAGATGATTATTGTTATTTATTATTTTAATCTTCCCCCCCCCACCCCAGTCCCTGCTGCAGGAACTGGAGTACTATGGACTGGTGCCTGCTGGGAGCATGGGGGATGCCGCTGGGCACACAGTGGAGATGGGCAGAGGGGTGCGTGGGTCTGGAGGCAGGAGGGGTTGGTGTCCTCACCAGCCCTGTCTTGTGGTCAGAGAGGACAGAGGGATGTGGTGGCAGAGGATGGGACCAGCCTGTCCTCCAGATGCTCGAAGAGGGTACCACAGTGGGGAGCAGGACCCTCACCAGCACCGCCCAGTATGGGGGATGCTGGGGCTGTTTGAGGTGTGACTCCCTCTGTCTGGCTTTGGGCTGCTAAAGAAGTTTGCACAAGTACAAGTGCCCTGTCTCCAGCCTGGTGCTCACTCTATGACTCAGGAGATGTGAGCAGACTGCTGGCCAAACACATTTCTCTTTCCTTGTTCTCTTGTTGCTGCTGGAGCAGTTGTGGGCAGTCCAGTGTGCCCAGAGGTGCGGGTGGGGGGACTCATGGGTACTTCAAGAGACCTTGTGTGCATTGGTGCCAATTGTGTTGCAAGCAAAGGGACAAAACCTGAGTGGTGTGACTTCCCCATCAACGGGCGGATAGAGAGAAGGGGTTCCAATTTGCTCAGCTTGGACTGAATTTAAAGATCATTGTGCACAGAGCCCTTCTCAGAGCTCCTCTTGGTCACTGAGCACAACCCATGGCCAAGCAGAGCTGTCCATCATGCCCCACTTCATATCAGGGCAGATCAGACCCCATGTAGCTGAGCAAATGACTCCTAGATTTGTCCTGATGCTTGGGCCTCCTGAGTGGCAGGGAATGGGGTTGCAAAGCTTTACCCTTGCCCTCACCCCTTGCCCAAGGATGCTCCCCTGCATGAGGTGTGAGGGGACACGTGTGCGATGAGGTTTCGGCAGTGCTCAGGGACTGCTCTCCTGCTGAAAGCTCAGCACGTACTGTGCTGCACGGGGACCCCGGTGACAGCCCAAGGTCACAGGGATGTCACAGCAGACCTTGGAATTGAGATTTCATCTTCTCAAGCTGTTCAGTGCTTTGCTCTCAAAGCCATCCTTCATCCTTCCTAAGGGAAGGGACTGCCTCGCCCAGAGGCATGCAGAGCTTTTCATATATGAGGTATCAATCTCTGTAAGGGAAGCACTTTTATATTGAAGATCTGATGGAGGAATAAATTCCCATAGAAGTAGAAAGCAGAAGCTAATAGGCTTTTTCACAATGAAAGAATAGATCTGCTGACAAAGGCATTTCCAGGGCATCAAAATAAACTGTATTTTCTGGGAAGACCGGAGCTCTCCCAGAGCTCCATCACCTCTGAGAGCGGCCACCCGGACCAGCCATCCTTAGGATGCTCAGGCCTGGCCCTGTCAGGGTTGTTCTGTCTGTCACCCATGCAAAGCAGTCCCGTGTGTGGTGTATCTTAGGTCAGTCATGTTCCCCCCTTGCTCCCAGGTCCTGGTCCCTCTGCTCACCCCTTGTTTGCCTGGACACTGCTCTGCATCTGCCTGGGTGCGACTTGCCATGCGACCTGCCTTGCTAGAGCCTGTATGCTCTTGGTCCACTTTGGTATGGGATTCCTTACCTTTGGTCTGGTTTTACTTTGCCTTTTTAATCTTGCTGCATTCCTCTGGTTCCCTTTGCTGGCTCAGACTTTGCTTTGTGGGTGAGTCCATCCCTGTCCTAACACACAGCTCTGGTGCAGCACCTGTCTCCATCCTGGGTCCCACTATGGCTGAGGCAGCACACAGCAGCCCTGGCTGCAGCGATGGTCCCAGCCTGCATCTTCTGAGCCGGGTTTTCCCACAGAAACCCCCTTTCTGGGCTGTCTTAGATCTTGTTTTGGACCATCTTTTGTCCAGGGAATGCCCTGGTTCCCAGTATCAGTGAGTCTTGGTGATGTTGCTTTGGCAGCAGTTGTAGTGTGGGGAAGATCATGCTGCCCAGATAATCCTTCTGTTTAAGCTTCTTATCTGAAAGTAGCTCTTTGGAGATGATAGGCAGAATTAGCCCTTGACCTGCCTCTTCTGTGCGCTGCAGGCAGCGTTCCCAGCTGGGATAACCCTGTCATCTTCTGTCCTGCATCCCGGTGCTTGTGTGCCCCTCTCCTTGCACAAGGCTGGGGCAGGACTGTGTCCATGCTCAGCTCCAGGCTACTTTTCCCCTGGCAAGCCCCCACATACAGCCCTTGCTCTCCTCCTCCCCCATCACCACTCTCAGGGTTGTCCTGGTGCAGCGTTGGCACCGCAGTGGGAAGCTGGGACCCCTGGCAGATCACACCACCTTGGGCAACCCTGGGCTTCCCACTACCCAAAAACTTAGGGACAGTTTTCCTAAGTGCCACGGTGGTCTCCCAGAGATGGGCTGCCACTCCCCTGTCTGCATCACTGTCAGGCAGGCTCCCAGTGCTGAGCTCTCTCTTTCATTTCCCCTTTTGAAAAAAAAATACGTGTTAATTTGTCTTTCCCATCAATTGATTTTCCAGTTAAAACCTCTCTCTGCCTGCCCTTGATTCCCACCCTGCAGGAAAATAAGCCCTATAAAAGAAATTGATACCCCCCCCTTGCTTAAGAGACTAAAATTTACAGAAGACTTATGTGCTTCAGTCCCCAAAGGGGGTGAGAGGAAATGATTTGTTCAATTAATTATAAATGTTTTAATTTAAATGGCTAATGTAGGAGATAGTCAGATATAAACCAGCAAACTACTGAAGTGTTTTATGGGTCCTTAAAGACCACTAAACGCTTGTTCTGATTCTGCTAAGATCACTCAAATGACTTTTCCCCTCGCATTCGGGGTAGGGTGCAGTGGGAGGTAGAGGGGGGGGAGGGAAGAGATTTCCTCTTGTATTTTACATACCTCCAGGCAAGTTGTGATAAATGTTCAGCAATTCCTTTCTTTGGAGCTGGAATTTGCCTTTTGATAAACAGGAGCGTCACCCGCGCTGTGGAGAGGTGGAAAAGGAAAGAAACAAAGAAGAAATCTCCTGGGTCAAGGTCACCTCTTGTTGGAGGATGGCTCCTACACCTACAGCATCCCTGATGTCCTCCTTGAGATCTCAGCCAGCCCCCATCATGTGGGACAGTACTGCCTTTAATTCCAGTGATAGATACATGGCATATGCTTGCCCACAGCTCCCCAGTTGGAATAAGGGGAGTGTTCCCTCCTTTGGGAGCAGGGGGTGCTCCCAACCCCCCCTTTATCTTGTCAAAAAAACCACTGACTTCAGAAACGCAGAGTTATGGGACCTGTAGAGAGAAATATCACCTGGAAAAGGAGGGATGCCCGAGTGGAAGGGTCCTGAGTGAAGGAGAGGGAAGGAGCCTGTGTGTCTCTGCATGGCTCAGAGCAGAATGGGCTTTGCAAGCCAGGACCTCACTGTGGCTTTTCCTCCCATTCCTCCTCCTTGCAGTTCAAACTTGCTCTTGAATTCCTGCCTCTCTTTTTTCCTCCCCTGTACGTGTGTCTCTAAACGCAGTGCTCCCTTGAACCTCGGTGTCCCAGCACACGAGGTGCTGGTCTCAGATCTGCGTGTCTGTGCAATCACTTATGTTTGGGGCTCATCCCTCAAAAGCACCCAAAGCCCTGATGATGTGACCCAAATTGCTTTCTTACTCTCAATTACCACTGGGAGCTGAGCTGCAGAGCAGAAGCATTTGAGGAGACCGCAGGGGACGTGTTGGATGCTCCGTGAAGTTGGCTGCTCTGGCCCAAAACCATCCTGGGGAGTCCTTGCTCTTCACCTGCATGCTCATTACTGGTGGGTGGGAGCTGGCTCCACTGGGCTGGAAGCAAGTCCTCACAAAGCCATTTGGATCTTGTGATTGTGGTGGGGGATATTTTTTACTCTTCTTAATTTTCTTAACCTTTCCCCAAGGGGAAAACACCAGTTCCAACGTGGGGTTCTCATTTGCAGGGCTGTCAGGTTTTGATTTTAATTGGTGTGGCTGGCTCCATCAGCCAGACCCCACAGTGTGGCCAGGGAGGAGGTTGTGGGAAGTGTCTCCTGTGAGCCCTGCACCTCGCTGGTGTGTGGGAGAAGTTCTCTGGGCAGCTGTAACCACAGCCTTGGCCTGAGAGCAGGATCCATACAGCTGCCAGGGGAGAGCAGAGCCCGTGCAGCTAATTGGGGACTTGGGGGACACACATGTGCCAGCCATCTGGAGGGGTCATCACCAGCGTGGGAAGCCCCAATGCTGCATTGGTAGGTCAGGTTGGGTGAGCCCTTGGCTTGCAGGGCTGGTTCAGAGAGCGAGCAGAGGGTTGCCCAGGCAGATGCTGCAGCCAGGGATCACTCTCCCTGCGACTGCCAGGGAAACGCTGCATCATTCCCAAGTGCAGGCAGGGAGGGCTGGGAGCAGGAGCCACTGTGAACAGGGGTGAGCTGTAACCTGTCTTGTTAGAAAGCAGAAAGTCTCTCAGATGGATTTCCAATTTCCTGTCTACCTGCTTAGCTGAGACAGATTTCTTGCTTTATAATTACTTTTTGGGTACTTACAGGATCTGGTATCCAGGCAACTCGATGCCTCTTAAATCCTGTTGCAAACCTGTTTTATTCCTGTTGATTTTTAGGTGTTGGAGAAACATCAACCAAACTCTTAAGGCAGAGACTGCTTTCTTCATGGTTATTTCTCTTCCCCAAAGCCTGCTGGATAGACATGGTGCCGTGTCAGCAGTTCAGGGGGTCAGGTACATGATGCAGCAGTTCCCATGACTGCTTCCCAGACCTGGCAGGGCACTGGCACTTTGCATGGCCTCTCTGGGTCTGGGTGACAGCACTCGGTCTGGTTTCTGCCAAGATGCTGCCCCAAGCCAGGTTGAGTTAGCAACACCTCTTGCCTCCCCAGCAGCACCCTGAGGCTGTGATGTCTCCCCGGGGATTTGGTCTGTCCCTGCCCGAAGAGCCATTCAGGTCACGTACTCAGGACCTCTTGATATTGGGGGATGTGCCCATCTGGGTCGGGGCCAGGTAGATGCTTTTATTGAAGCAGAGCCACAGTTAATCCCACCAGGGAGATCTCCATGGACTGTCTGTCACCAGGCTGGCACGGGAGCGGGGCAGAAGCTCACCCAGGCACAGCTCCCAGCCGATGTAGAGCTGCACAGGGACCGAGCTCTGACTTTCCCTTCCCTCTGTCCAGCTATATTTCCATGGACAGCTGAAGGAGGGAGGGAAGAAGGATGGATAGCATGCACCTGCTGCTGATTACAGGTCCCAGCAGTCTCTTCATTACCACGCAGCAAACACAGGCAGGTCAAGGCACCCACGAAAGGTTCTGTACCCACATGCTCCATGGCTCTGACCTGTGTCAGGTAAAGTGTAATTCAGTTAACTTTTCCTTGACTGTTCAAATGCTGGAATACTTTAGAAATTGCACTATGGGTGCTGCTGGATGGTCCATCCCACTCACCTGGCTCCCAGCCTCAGCAGTGATTCTGCTTTCTCCCTCTCCCCCAGCAGACTGGGCATCCTTCAGCAACAGAGCACTTGGGCTCAAAGCGACTGCTTGTGGTCACGGTGGCAACAATTAGGCCATCGATCAATAAACTAATACTCTCATTTACAGTCATTAGGGACTGTGGATCTAAGCATCTGCTTTTGCTAATGAGTTTTAAAGTTGGCTAAATATGGCAGACCCGCTCTTGTGGAGAAGGAAGCAACAGGAGTTCGATGTGGAATTGGACTCTGGTGAACAGGACATCAATTTTAATTAGCAAGCTTCTACAGTTTCCCAAATAAACCAAAATAAACTGGGAGAGGGAGGGTGCCACTGCTGTAGGCTGGAGCCCAACTTCCCAGCCCCTTGCTGGGACACCAGGGTCCCAGTATGAGCGAGCCCTCCCAGCACAGCAGTCTATGTCCTGGCTCATGCCCAGTGTTCCCTCGCTGTGGCTCTGCTACAGCACTTCTCTGCTGTCACATACATCTTTTAATCTGGTGAGGAGTCATTTATTTTTACCTCCAGGCCTAACACACTGGCTACCATGGGGACGCTGAAGTTTGAAAAGCCCTATCATAGATCTGTTGTAGCTCAGAGAGAAGGGAAAAGCTTTTCTTCCACCTGCCTCTAAATGACTATAAATGGGGTTTTTTCTCAGAGATCATGGCTCACAGGGGGCAAGCAATTGATGAGCTGGTGTTTGACCTGATTGATGGAGACCTCCATCACCCGCCCGTTCCTGAGCCTGCTGCACCACACGGGACTGGTTTGGAGGGGGAGAAGCAGCCCCCTCCCTCATTGCAGATGTTCCCAGAGCCTGGTAACCACCCGGGTATCAAACACCCACTGTGTGTCCTCACAGCAGCATCACTTGCTGCCACACAGGGGGTCAGGGTTAGGAAGCTACTGCTGTGCTGGAGAGCATCCATCCTGGCTCCAGCCCTGCAGCCCAGCCAGTGCCCCCATGCAGTGCTGCTGCCTCTCAGCCAGCAGCTTTTTAGGGAAGGGGGAAGTAAAGGAGAGCAGCATGGAGCTGTACACCTAAATCTTTCCACCAGGAACTTATATTCCTCACTTTGACAAGTCCTTATATAACTGAAATTAAGTTCCAGCTGTATTAAATCTTGAGCAAGTTAGGTCTGCAGCAACCATATTCCCTTGGGAGGGAATGTGAGCCCCACGTGTGCCCGAAGCACAAGCACCCCAGTTCCCCCAGCACCAGCTTTGCATCGTGCTGGGACAGCCATTGCAGAGCTGTGCCTGCCAGCCTGGCCAGGCTGCGATGGGTTTTTCAAGTCAGCTCTGCTCAGAAGGGGGTGAAAAGTGAAGCTGAAATTTCTTCTGCAGCACAATTCCCCAAAAAAACCCCAGCACAGCCTCGAAACTGGAGCAGCCGTGCTCGTTTTGTACCTGTTTTGTAAGACTTGCTGACTGCTGAAATGCCCCCAGGCAGCACAGCTGCAGCTCCAACCAGTGCAAGTAGCAAAATGCTTTCTGTTTTTTGTGAAGAGCCTTTTCAGGTAAAGGGGGGAAGCCAACTGCTCCCCCACTGCAGTATGATAGCCCTGGGAGCTCAGGGCTTGAGTGGCATCTGGTCCCACTGCAGCCAGGGACTCCATCCTGGACCATGGGGTGTGTTCAGGCTCTAAGCAGAGAGTTTCACTGGCCTAAATCAATAGTCTTGGGTTGTTTTTTATTCTCTCCCCCCTAAGCAGGCTAATGGAATCTGTAATGAAAGGAAAGATGAAGACCAGGTTGGATGGGGCCCTGGGCAACCTTGTGTAGCTCCAGGCCTGGAGGTTGGTGACCCTGCCTGTGGCAGGGGGTTGGAGCTCTGTGACCCTTGGGGTCCCTTCCAACCCAGCCCAGTCTGGGATTTTATGATTCTATGACTCTGCCCCCCACAGCATTACAGACAAGCCCAGCTCCCTCAGCCTCTCTCTGTTGGGGAGCTGCTCCAGCCATCTGATGATCTTTGTGGCTCCTCTGAACCCTCTCCAGCAGTTCCACATCTTGTACTGGGGGCCCCAGCTCCGGGTACAGGACTCCAGCTGGGGACCTGAGGAGAGTTTGGCAGTGGAGGGAGGTGACCCAGCTGCTTGGGGGACCCAGTGAGATGCTCCAGTGAGCCCTCATCGACTGCCAGAGGGTGGATGTGAGTGAAGGTATGTCTGCTCTGACCAGGGTACTCACTGAGAGCTGGGCTTTAGGGGAGCCGCTCTCTGGTCCTGGTGGGGGGAAGCCCTGGCCAGGGGAGGTTAATCGAGGTGGGGAACAGCATCCTGGGCCCTGCAGCGTGCTTGAGGAAGACTAAGCACTGGGTAGAGCTGCTGTAAGCTTCCATAGCCAAGGCTCTTGATGCTCTTTTTAATACATATATTAAAAGGGTGATAATAAGCAAATCCGTCAGTTATGCAAATGAGTGGCAATTGCATCTTGAAGAGCATCCCACAGTTTAATTACATCATAATTGCAATGTAACACTTTAATTACCATATGCATCACAAAATCATGAGCACTGTTTCTAATCTCTCTGCTAATATTTCAAATCAAACAGATTGTGCCGGGCCCGACAGCGCTGGAGGCAGCGCTACCCAGCGTGTCCTCATGCAGCAGTGAGACAGAGGTCTGGGGGGTCAGGGAGCTGCTCTCAGCATCCCTGCGGTGAGCAGGTGGCTGGGTGAGTGTCCTTGGCTGGTGACTCAAACCACGTCCAGTTGTTGGGGGTTCACAGAATGGCCAGGTTGGAAAAGACCTTTGAGATGATCAAGTCCAACCGTCCCTGTCCTGTGCTGACCCAGATCCCTGAGCACCTCATCTACCCGGCTGGGAAACACACCCAGGGTCAGTGACCCAACCCCTCCCTGGGCAGCCTGTTCCACAGCCCCACAACTCTTTCAGGGAAGAACTTTTCCCTCCCAGCGAGCTGACCCTGCCCTGGCACAGCTTGAGCCCATTGCCCCTTGTCCCATCTCCTATCCCCTGGCTGAAGAGACCATCGCCCACCTCTCTGCACCCTCCTATCAGGTCAGTGTAGGTGGGGAGAAGGTCTCCCCTCAGCCTCCTCTTCTCCAGGCTGAACACCCCCAGCTCCCTCAGCTGCTCCCCAGATGATTCCCAGGGGATGGCACTGCAGGCATCGGTGTGAGCTGAGCAGGGCAGGTGCTGCCAAAGGAGCAAGGGCAAAGCTGAGCACCAGCATTCATGGTGATGCTGTGCCAGGGAAACTGGGTGAGGTGGCTGCTCAGGAAGTGGAGATTGTCACTGTTGAGGAAAGCAAGGTTTCCTCAGCAATGAAGCATTTGCTGGAGCCAGGCTGGCCCTGGACCTGCTCAGTCTGGGCTGGGGACAACGTGGGCAGCAGCCAGGTGAGGTGGGGATGAAGATTTGCAAGCGGCTGTTCTAGAAGCAGCAGTTTGATGATAAACGCTGCCCTTGATCCTCCCTTCTGCTCCCAGCACAGGGAAGCGAATTTTACATTCCCCTTCTCACCCTGAGAGGGAAACAATAACACTTTCTGGGGCAGAGCTTTATCTGGAGACCTGTGAATTTGATTTAAACCAGTTTATCCCATAAATCTTCCCAGTTTACATGCTTTATTCCTCCTCCCATCCAGCTTCTTTCTATCCCCACATAAAGGGACATCTAATAAGTGACTGAAGAAAAATAACAGATGGGCTTAACAACGGCCTGGAATTCATGAGTGGGGACTGGGAGAGGAACGCTCGTGCGCAGCCGTGCGTGCCACGGAGCGGGGTGTGCTGGGGAGGTGAAATCACTCCTGTCTCTGCAGCAGTGCCTGTGCTGCTGCCAGCACGGGGCTGGCTGCACCAGGAAGGGGCTTGGGGCTGGCGGTAGCCCCCCTGCCCAGCTCTCCTGCTTCTGGTGGAGCAGCGGGCACTGGCCTGGCACAGGGAGCTGTTGCATCACCGGTGCTTTCGCTGCAGGTTGTGGGTTGGCTTTGCTGTGAACTGGCAGTGATTTAAACTCATCCTGCTCTAATCCATATAAATTCTTTTAATCGTGGGTTTAATCTTTTAAGCACACAGTAATTTAATTACGTGCCAGTCAGTGGTGCAGCGACGTGAGGCGTGAGGTTCACAGCCCCAGGGGGGTTCAGAACCATCAACCCCCTGGCTGGGACACTGGGTCACTTACATCCTCCACTCTGTCCTTGTCATTATATCTTCCCCTTCTCTTTTTCCCAACCCCTCAGAGATCCCAGGAGGGGATGTGCTTCTAGAAAGCCAAAGGTGGGTATCACCCTTAGCAAAGCTGGCTGGAGGAACACCCCAGGAGATGTTTCCTCTTGAGCTCCTCTGACCTGTCCCCAAAACTTCCCGGCGTCCCTCAGCAGCCACGTTGCTCCAGCAGCATCACACCTGGTAGGAGCATGGGCTGGCTGAGCCCTGGTGATGGAGGCACATCATCTGCTTTCTCTGTTTGTGGGTGCTGGGAGAAGGAAGAGGCAAACTGGGGGAGAAGATAAAGCCCCAGCAGGAGGTAATGGCTGGGACCAGGGCTGCAGCTCTGCTCTGTATCCCAGGATGTCCTCTGAGAGCCGGAGGAGACCTGAAGGAGGGAGTCCCTGAGCTCCCTGTGCTGCTTGTGACCGGTTATCCTTCTTCACCCCGCTGCTGTTGTCCTAGCTCACTGAGCTGGATGGTGTGGGACACTTTGATGGGCTGGCCTTAATGGAGGGAAGTACTGTGACATGAGAAGCACATTAACAGATTAAACTTCATGGTAGGAAGGGGAAAGTAGAGATGAACTGTTAGGGAGAGAGATGACTGGCTTCGGGAATGTGACAATTACTGTACTTAATATTTTTTTAACATTAAGAGCCAAATAAGAGCATATATTTAATTCATTAAAACAGTATGAAGTAGCTCCCTCCATCCCAGTGCAGTTAATCGGTGCTCTATAGAGAAGTATCAGGGAATAAGTGTCTCCTAATGAAAGGGTCCCTGTAAGGTCAGCCTGCCGCTTGTTAGCTAATCGGAGCCTTATTTGTTTTGCAAATTGCTCTCCCATTTTGAACTGCTGTGCAGTAATTTCCATGGCAGGGAAGCAGGAGAGAGTTCACGGGGCTGTTTTTGAAGCCCTCAATCTGTCATTGGGAGGAGGATAAAAATAGCCTGGGAAAGAGAAGGAGCTGCTGGGTTTGTTCCTGGCAATCCAGTGCCGTCTTCCACAGCCGGGGTGAGGATGGGCTGGAGGGCTGTGTAGGCAGTGGCACTGTCCTGCATGTGCCAGGGGACCAGGGAGCATGTGTGACACCAGTAACCCCTCACCTTGCCTGACTGGGCACCAGGCATTGCTCTCCTGCATGGTCCTTTCCAGCTCTGCCATCAGCTCCCCAGGGCAGTGGGTCCACCGGGCTCCTGTGGTCCATGGGATGTTGCTGCCCTGTGGCCTCTGCCCAAACACCCACATCATTAGATGCACAGAAGTAGGGTGCTGGTGCACAGACACGTCACCTGGATTCAGGGTGTGCCTGGTGTGTCTGGGAGCCATGGCTCTGTCAGAGCAGGGGATGCTCAGGGCAGGGATGCAGAGCACAGCCCCGCAGGACAGCAGGCTATGGAGCAGCAATTCTGAGCAACTTTGGAAGAGGGTGAGGGGCATCAGCCCCCCTACTGCACCCTGAGAGCCCGAGGCAAATGCAAAGCCTGGATCAGTGACCGAAACCCTTTTCCTTCTCTCCCTGAGGCAGCTGCAGGTCCGGCTGCTCTTCTGCAGCTCAGTGGACCTGGCACATCTAGGGACTTGTCCTGGTCTCTGCAAGGGTGGAGACCCTTCTGCTGTGCTGGATTCAGTTCTTTTACAGATGCACACATGGGAAGGAGCTGATTGACAAGGTGCCCTTTGCATCATCGTCCAGACCCATCCCTGGGTGCACACAAGGCACAGAAGAAGCAGGTCCTTGCTTGCCCCCTCCTGCTGCCCCACAGCCCCTTGGCTCTGAGATGCAGCCCAGTGTGGGAGGGGAGAAAGGAAGGGCCTGGTTTGCTATGTATTATGTAAAAAAAATTGGGTCTGCCACCCTTTCCTTATCAATTCACCAGCTGGGGCTCAGCAGCCCTCCCTGTCCAGGCTGCTGGGACTGAGAGCCTGTCAGCCCGTTGCTCCTGATTTCTCTCAGATATTTAGAAACCAGGATCTGGAGCAAAACACAGAAGCTCTCTGTGCTCGTGCTGGGGCTGCACACGTGGCTCTCTGGTCACTGACCTGAGGTGCAGCTCCTGGACTGTGAACTTTTGGCAATGGTTTTCCAAATTGGATGCCTGGGAGCAGATCCTGGCTGTCCTGGCTGCTCAGCTTGGCAGTGGCTCACACACACAGCTGCAGTGTTTAGGTGAGAGAAGGAACCTTTATTTCCCCATACCACAGGAAAAAAAAAAACCCAGACTTTCTTTTAATTTCACTTAAAAGTCATAAAGTCTGTAGTATAAAGAAAGCAGTGCACCAGAGCAGGCTTTTCCCCCCCAAAATGTCGTGGAAATGGAGTCACAGCAGCAACTATATTTGTGTGCAAAAGAGGGGAGAAAGTAGATTAATTTTAAAAGGTTATATAGATTGCAGTCAGGCATGAACCCACAGCAAGGAGCAGTTCCCCACCCTGTGCTGTGCCGATGGGGGAGCAGAGCTGCTCTCCTCTCCATGGGGCTCTTTTGGATCACCATCTCCCCAGGACACTGAAGCATCCCTGGTGTGACATGCCATAAATCCTTAACTGCAAGGGAGGGGTGTGAGGACACGTGATCCCCGTGCTCAGGAAAGAGCAGCCCCGAAACACAAAGCTTCAGCCATCAGCCTGTGAGTCACCGCCGAGCTTGGAGTTGATGTTGAGAAGTTTCCTGGGAGTAAAGTAAGGAGTGAACTTCTGGGCTGCTTCTTTCTCTCCCAGAGCCCTCAGGGCTGCTCCTGTGTTTGACATCTGGGAAGAGCTTCTGGGTCCTTCAGGATAATGAAGCTGATTTCCTGCAGCTGCATTGAAGCAGCATGAAGTGAGAGGAAGGAGCCTGGGAATAACGATGCCTCTCCCAGCCAATTAGTAACAAACGCTGCAGCTACGGAGGGGTAGGAGGCCAGAGGAGGGATCATGCTCCACCTGAAGTGGGTGGAGGTTAGCAGAGAGCCTGTGATGAGACCCTTGCAGTGGGAGAGGTTCAGATAGAGCTGCAGGAGAGGGTGGGCTGGCTGCCAGAGCACCATTTCCAGCCAGGCTGGGGGAGAGGTGAGGGTCTGATGTGGTGGTGGAGCAGGTCATCTTTAGTGGGGTCCCTCCAGCCCAGACTCAGGGTCTTTTGGGGGCTGCAGTCCTGGCTCTGAGGGCTTGGGGACCTGGATGTGTTTAAAGCCTCCCCTTGGAGACTCATTCCATGGTGCACCCTTCCAGCATTTCCAGAAACCTTGGGTTTCATTAATTCCTGGGGTGGAAGCAGAAATGGCCAAGCCAGAGACAAGTGGCAAAGGCAGCCTGGAAGTGTCAGCTGCATGAGGCAAGTCTTCTGGTAGCAGATGGGAGCTCTGAGCATCCCCAGGTGAGTCTGGTGTCTCCTTAGTTGCTCCTCTAATGTTCTTTATACCTGGGATCGTCCTGGTGTCTTGGCTTCACATTAGTACAGATGGAGCTGGTCACTGTCTTCAAGCACTTGCTGAACTCTTGTGGTGCTCTCTGCCCTGGCCATCAGCCTTTGCTGTGGGGCTGGATGGACCCAGACTCTTGGGGACATTTTTTTTTCCTTGCTACCAAGGCAGCTCTGCTTTCTACTCATGGATGGTGCTAGTAGCAACTTCCATCTTCTTCCAGGGCAGTGGGGGACAAGCTGGCAGCTCTCCCAGCAGCCCCAAGTGACCACTTTGCTGTCGTAACTCATGAGAGCTAGTTTTCCTCATGAGGACGAGTGTTTGGGGTAAAGTTTCCCAAGCAGAAAATGAGTCACAATCTCTATCACTAGAACAGGAGGAGGTATTTTTTTTTTAAAATCCCAATGACCAAAGTTTCCTCCTAGAACTCCTCTTCTCCTCTTCCCTAGGGCACAACCCCTGTTTGGCACCAACACAGGAATGGTCACCTTGTTAAGGGCAGGACAAGAGGGATGGAGTGAAGCTGGAGGAGGGAAGGGTTAGATGAGATATTAGGGGAAAGTTCTTTATAGAGAGAGTGGTGAGGGGCTGGAACGGGCTGCCCAGAGAGGGGGTGGGTGCCCCATCCCTGGGGGTGTTCAAGGCCAGGTTGGATGGGGCCCTGGGCACCCTTGTGTAGCTCCAGGCCTGGAGGTTGGTGGCCCTGCCTGTGGCAGGGGGTTGGAGCTCTGTGCTCCTTGGGGTCCCTTCCAACCCAGCCCAGGCTGGGATTCTCTACTTCTATGATTCCCCACATCAAGCGTGATCCAAGACTGACCTTCCTCGGCGTGCGAGAGGCGGCGGAGCTCTATGCCTGCCCGTGCATAGACAGCTGCCTCCACCAGCCAGTCTCTGAGCTTGAAAGCCATCCTTGCAGGGTCATGCCCCGCAGTGTGGGGCCAGCAGCAGATCCATCCCTTGTTTGGCACGGCCAGCCAGTTCCCTGCGCCACCCACGCGATGCCGGGGGCTCCGGCCTTCAATTGCAGGAGGAGGAAACGCTTCTCCTTGATCAGGAGGGATAAGAATAGCGAGCGGCAGGCGGTGGACGGTGGGGTGCGGATGAAAGGCGGCTGGCTCTCATTCTTCCCAAGCCCGGGGTGATCTGCCCCTTCTTTTTCTCGAGCCATAATTGCATGGCACGCCGCAGATGAGTGTCACGCTCCACCAAAGCCGGAGCACCGCGAGGCCAGGCCTCCGGGCTCTCCGTCAATGAGCGGGGAGGCAGGGAGGATGCTTTTGATCCAGCTCTTCTTCCTCTGACGCGCTGAGGAGTTATTAGGCAGGCCTTCTGGCTCGAGCTTTCCCTTGCTCTGAGAAGAGGCCCAACTGCTGCTCTGCCGTTTCGAGAGGACAGAGCGTCCCGCTGTGCCAGGCTGTGCTGGCGGCCTGCTCAGCACCAACCCATCCCGACGAAGATGCTTGCTGACCTCTGGGCCAAGCTTGGACCCAAATCCAACATCCCTGAGCCCTTCGTGGTGTCACCAGGATGGATGCTTGCATGGCCCTTCCTGACAGCGGGGGTGGCTCATCATCTGCTCTTAGATGTCATGCTTTGGGGCAGCCTTTGAGGTGGTGTGGAACCAAGATTTCCAAAACCAGCAGCCACGGTGGAGCATCACAGCCTCCTGCTTCCCTGGAGTGTTTCAGGTGCTTCCCTGGGGTGTTTCAGGTGCTTCCCTGGGGTGTTTCAGGTGCTTCCTCTGGCTTTGCTTTCACTAATTTAGCACATGCAAAGGGAGTGTATGTGGGCTCCAGCCTCCATCTCCAGCAGCTGGAATCCAATCATTACTCAGTGGAACCCACCTAGAAAAGCATTCTCCACTGGTCAGCAAATTGTGAAGAAATTCACTGTATCCTTTAGAGCAAGAAATTACCCCAGAGTGTGAGTTATGACTCTGGCAGCCTTACAGGGATGAAAAAATAAAATTAAAAGGGTGAGTGAGGCTGGAGATTGAAATGATGCATTAGCAAACTTTGAGCAGGTGACACCTTGATCTGAGAGCTTTAGCTGGGGGTTTTCCCTTTGGATGAAGGGGATCTGGCAGCAGTGTTGGAAGGAGATGGAAGGGAAAACCATGCCACTGGTGGTCACAACAAGTGGGGCCAGAGATAGAACAGCAGTGAAGTCGGCATTGCCTCAGGAGGATGCTTGCAAAATGTGATGCTCTGCAGCTCCATCCCCTTCAACAGCAGGCTGGGGGTTCCTGGGGGGGCTGGGGAATGGTGCTGATCAGTTCTGTGTCATCCCTGCACCCAGGTCCAGCTCACAGAGGGTTAGAGAGGTGCTAGGGCTGTGCAAAGGAGATGCCAGGAGAGCCTGAAGCCAGGTCCAGTCGATGATGGTCCAGGGACCAGTGGGTGACAGGTCCAGGGATCATCTTCCCCTCAGAAGCCCCCTGCATCCCCCAAACCTCATCCTGCTCGCTTGGTTACCTGTCCCTGCCTCTCTGGGGACAGTGACACCGTACTGCTGTCCCACTCAGCTAGGCACAGGCAGCTGCAGCTCCCAGCCACGGGCAGATGGATGGAGCAGCCGAATCTCCAGCTCATTAAGTGTCCCCTTGTGTTTGCTGCACATCCCAGACCAGCACCTAATGAATGTCACAGAGCCCTCCGGGTTAATGAAGAGGTGATGAGACATGGTGTGAGCCCTGGAGAGATGCCAGGAGGATGTGCTGGGGCACACAACAGTCACAGGCGACCCTGGGAGCCCAGGAGCATCACCTAATCTCTCCCAGGGCAGGAACCTCGCCACTGAAGTCCCCTGACACGCGGCTTCTCCCCGTGTGATGCAGTTTAGCTGAGCACAACAGCATCCCTACAGCTGGTTGGTATTTGGGGGGCGACAACACTATTTTGTCCTATTTTTAGAAAATGCCAATATGGATTGGGGAAGGTTTTTTGGGTCTGGGAGGGAAAAGGTCAGCTTGAACAAATTTCTTAACCTGAACTGAAAACAGAGAGGGGCAAAACAGTTTGCTCACTGTTTTCCAGACAGACCCACTCTGGCTTCAGCTGGCAGCTAATTAAAGTGCTGACATTTTAAGACATGATGATATGAAAGCTCTTGCTTTGAGCCAAGTCTGGGCCCTTTTCAGAGTTCAGTTCACACATTTGCTGCCCAGAGTCCCCTGGAGCGGCGCAGGGAAATTAAGAGAGGTAATGGCTCGGGTTTAATGTAGTATTTCTCTTAGGGTGTGGGCAAGTTTTTAGCCTTAAGAAGAATGTTGTAATGTCAGACTGCTTGGGCAGAGACCTCCAAAAAAGCCAAGAAGCTGAGCTCCATGGAAGAGGTGCCAGTGGGGTGTTTGAGTCTTGGCTGTGCTGTGTGTTACCCCGCTCAGGAAGGGAGAACAGGGGAGGGGGAATCCCAGCCCCATGGGATGGGAGGCAGGGGCAGGAGAGCAGCCCCAGACTCTGGAGCATTGCCCCAGCAGCGACATGAGCAACACAAAGTCTGGTCATTTCCATTTTTCAGAGGGTTAGAGCCTTCTGGCTTGTCCCCAGGATGGGAGCAGCGGGTGGGCTGCAGCAGTGCTGTGCCATCCGCATCCGACACGATGCAGAGGGGAGATGTGGGCTGTGAGGCTGGGGCTGGCTGGAAGGGAACAAGCTGCAATCAAGAGGAGGGTTGAGAAAAATCCTCCTTTTCCTGTGAAGGGAACTGGCAGGATTCTGCTGTCAGCAGGGGACAGACAGGCCAGCAGCAGCATGAGGCTTTGACCTCACTTTAAAGCCCCACTCCTCACATCCAGCCCTGGTGCCAGGTGGTGGGGTGCACGCTAATCCAGCACCCACGGAGCCTCCATGGCCACGCTGGTGCCAGCAGGGATGGCTGGGCTCAGGGCTGGGCTCAGGGGAGCAGTGAGCAGCTTTGTGGGGTCCAGCCCCCAGCTCCTTTTATTTTTTTTTTTATATATATATAATATATATAATATATTAAAAAGTTTATATTATATATCTGTTTTAATATATATTTTATATAACCATGTATTATATATAAAAGATATTTTATATAAAATATATTATTTAATATATATAATTTCTCCATATATATATATATATATGGAGAAAATAATTAATTAGCCCAGCAAAGAGGCTAAGTACCATGAGCTTTGCCCCCTGGAAGCCACCCCACTGCCAGGCTGGGGTGATGCTTGGGGAGAGGCTGGCAGCTCACCTTCAGCAGAGACATTTTCTGCTCCGTCATCCCGAGTTTTCTGCTCAGTATTGCCAGACTGTTCCAGGGAAGGGGCCAGCATCGCTCCTCACGTTCTCCCAATGCCATCTAGCGTCTGCTCTGCTGGCCCCAAGTTATTTTAAGGCATCAGAGCTTATTTATTGCCAAATGATCTTTGAGGGCCCTCAGGCTGCTCCGGATGATTATTAACGGTGGTACCCACGGCACGGATAACGAACTGGTGAGTCCACAGGTTGGGCTGGAGGATTTTTCTCTATCACTAAAAGCCCACCCCAGGGGTGGAGGGTGAGGATGTGATGACGTGTCTGAGGTGATTAAAGTCTCCCAGCCTTCAGCCACTTGTCTTGTAGCACTGACATCACCTGAGGCTTAATCACTCAGAAAAGTGCTGTCATGTCCTATTGTCACCGTATTGGGAGCACGACCTCTTTCCCATTTAGCTGCCATTTCAAAAATAATATTACTTGCTGGGGGACAGGAGTGACTCAGGAGACTGGGAACAGGATATAAAGGCTTTGACCTGCTGGTCACCCATTTCAATGCCACCAAGGTCAGTGGCAAGGGCAAAGATGTCATTTGCATGAGGATTGTTTGGCCAAATAACCCAAACCAGGCTGAACCTGGCCCCTTGGTGCAGTCAGTGGGGGCTGAGGTTTGGGTTGGACTCTGCTTCTACTAAAGAGCAACCCTGGGACCTCCCCACCTGGGCTTTAGGACCGGGTGACTGCCCAAGGTCCCCTCCAGCTTCTGAGTCTGCCCTCTGTGTTCCCCCTTGCCATCATGGCAGGGACTGCTCTGCACAGACTGCTAACACTCCATTTCTGATCTCTGGGGGCAAAGCAGCATCGCCCCTCTGTGCCCCCTATTTGCTTCCCACACAGAGAAAGGTTTTGCAGGACAGATGTGTGCCCATCCCCCTGCTCATCCTGCCCCCTCTCTGCTCACCACCATCAACATCCATGATTTAGGTCCCTCCTAACCCCATCCCCATCCTCAGCCACCACTGACCATGCAAATTTATTCCCTCAGCAGCAAACCATCTCACTGAGTCAGATTGATTCCATGATTAATTAAACTCTCCCTAGAAATGAGGTTACTCCCTGCAGCCTCCCTTATAAATATTAGCAGATTAATGGGTCCTGCCCATGTTACATGGCTACTACCAGGCTGGGACAAGGAGCGTTTGTGTCCTGCATCCAGACAGCCTGGGATGGGAACTTGAGCTTCTGCACAGAGCTGGGGTGTCTGTGAGCCACCACCCTGGCCACGTGAAGGAAACCTGTGTCCAGGTTTGTCTGTTGATGTCAGTGGCTCTTCGAGCTGCTGGGGGATGGTGCTGACACAAGGCAGCAAAGGTCCTTCCTGTGCCTCCATGGTGGATGCTGTGGGACATGGCACACGCTGCTCTGGGCCACAGCTCCCCTTGCCCTGTAGTACCAGGGCAGAACTGCCGCCCCTGCACCACAGCATCCTCAGTTCAGTGCCCCTGCATCCTGCCTTTGCTAGGCTGCCCCTGGGTGCTGCAGCCCCCTCCTCATTAGCACGCTGCCCTCACCCCGTGCTGTGCCAGCAGGGCTGTTTAATTGCTGTCGGATTCTAATGCGTCACCTTCTCACCACCCTCCCTTCAACTGCAGCCTCACACCTTGCCCAGCAGAGCTGCGTGATGCCCTGTGGTGAGAACCTCCCCAGGACCCCGTGGGACCTGTTAAAAACCAGGTACGAAGCCCTCACACCCTTATCCCTTCCAGCTGAGCCCCTGGCTGTGGTGCTGGGGTGTGTTGGCCCTTCCCATGTCTGCTGGGAGATGGGACATCAGTCCCACACACATGTTGTCCCTGTGCCACCAGCATCCACAGGACCTTTCACCACCCTTTGCTGCCACCCCCTGCCAGATTTGGGGGGCAACAAGGTGAGGGAGCCCCCCTAGGAAACCCATGGGGGGGTTTTGCAAGACCCCCACAATGTGGGGCTGGGGAAGTGGGGGGCACCAGGGCTGAGCCAGGCACAGAGCAGTCGGTTTGGCTGGATGCTCACACCGCTTTCCTGGTGGTTTAGCCCCCAGCTGGGCTGCTCTGTGTGTTTGGTGTTTCACTGAGCTGTTTGGGGTTTGTTTCATTATCTGCAAACAAGATGCCTTCTTCTGTGAATAACAAGGTGCTGGGTAAAAGGAGCAGGGGGGCTGTGCAAACTGTGCTCCCCTGCTCTCCCTTCTTCTTGGGAGGGCTCTCAGGCTCCAGGGATGGGGCAGGAAGAGATCTCTGCCAGTTTGCAAGTGAGGGGAGCGCAGGAAAAGTGGTTTAATTGATTCCCAGGACCTAATTTTTTCCTGTCCAGCATCAATAATGGGATCCTGCCCTGCTCATGGCATCTGCATCCACCAGCACCGAAAGCAGGACTGATTCCTGCCGAGTTCCTCTGCAATCGTCCCGTGCTGTGGGCCTGAAGCAGAGTTTAAATAGAAGGCTCTTTAATAAGATGAAAATAGCCCTTTCCACCCTGGTTTTTCTGCTTGGCCTTTCATGCCACGAGCCCTCAGGTGGTACCAGGTCCAGGCTGTCTGTGGGCTGACAGGTTTCCTAACCACACCCAGCATCTCCTCTCCGTCAGCACAGTATCAGTGATGCTGCAGCATCCCTGGACAGCAGGCAGAGTAAGGCTGGTGGTCTCACCCATTGCAGGCACAAAGCACCAATATCCAGGAGGAAACCCCATGCAGCAGGGAAATGGGCACAACCCTGTTTACCTGCCTCCTGGGGAGCTGGCTGGGGGGTTTGATTCATGTCAAGAGCTGGGTCGGTGACTCTGGGATGAATGACGCTATATAAATGCAAAGTGTTATTAATATTTCATGTTGTAGTGAAAATGGACTAATGGGGCTTGTTCCTGGAAGATAAAATGCTGCCATTAATGCACCTCCCTGTCCCCAGTGCTGAGGACTCGCATGGGCTGGCTGGTTTTGGCTGGTGGAGGGTGCAGCTTTGGGTACCCCTCCATCTGCCTCTGGGAAATCACAGAATCACAGAATCATAGTGGTTAGAAGGGATCTCAAGAGATCATCAGGTCCAACCCCCCCTGCCAAAACAGGGTCCCTAGGAAAGAAATAGAATGAAATTAATAAAATTACATAAATTACTATAAATTAATATAATGATATAATAATATGCATCATATAATTAATATAATTAATAAAATAACATAAATTAAATTTAAACCTCCAGCAAAAATGCAAGCAGTGGGACAGTGGCTCAGGATGAGGGCACATAGCACCCACCAGCCCAAGGGCAGAGGATACACCATGAGCATCAGCCTTGGATGCTGCGCAGGAGGGACCAACACAGCCAAGCAGCTCTTGCCTCTCGCTTCACCTCACTCTCTGGGTTTATTTCCCCCCACTCTCTCCCTGCTCATTATTTTTTTCACTGCTTCTGCCAGGTATTTGGGTGTTTTCCAGCAGATGGGGCTGATTTCTGATCGGCTGGATGCAGAGGGAAACCACATGGCAGCTCACCTTCAGAGGGGGATGAGGTGGGGGGTCACAGTGGCTGTGCCCACACCCCCAGATGAGCCATGGGGTGCTCTGGAAAGCCCAAAGCCATCAGAAACTGCCCATCACACCCCACAACTCCCCAAAAGGGGATTTTAACCCAGAAATCCCTTCGGACACCCACAAGCCTGGGGGTAACCAGGCTGGGATGGGTGCTATTCCATGACCTCCCTGCCTACCCATGGGGAGACACAGACCCTGGGAACCCCCTTCCTGGCACAGGCATTGCATGGACATGTTAAAAAAAAGGGAAAAAAAGGGCTTGTTTGATTTCCAACTGCAGAACTCTTCCCCGGAGCCATCCACAAACAGTGGTAATTTACTTTACAGCTGTTTAGATTTGTTTCTCTACATTTTTTTTTCAAAACCCAGTGGAATTGCAAATGAAACATGTGTTTGCTCCTCAAATGACTCCAGCCATACCTGAGCTCTCGTGCCCCACGCAGCAGCTCCCGTTCTGCAGACCCTCACCCCTGTGGCCCCCCACTCTGTGCTCCCTGCTGCACCCCAGAGCTGCGAGCTGGGGGTCATGCCTCAAAGAGAGGGGGGTCCCCTGAGCTGGGGGTTCTTCTTGGGAGGGCTCTAAGGCTCTGGGGATGGGGCATAGGGGTGATGGGGAAGGGATTTGTGCCAGCTTGCAAGTGAGGGGAGCACAGGAATAGTGGTTTAATTGATTCCCAATTAAATAAACAGTGGTTGCCCACTCGTCAGGAGTGAGGAGGGATAAAGGTTTTTGTTTATCGTGGCCACGGTGCAAAGTTTGAGTCAAAAGGGATTATAAAGGGAGGGTTTGGCTGAGCAGCTCCCAGTGCCCCAGGGCAGCAGCTCCCAGAGCTTTGGCCACGTCAGCCCTGCAGCTCTGAGCCAGTGAGGACAGGCACAGGGAGGGGGTGGAGGGACTCCAGGCTGTGCTGGGCACCCTGTGGCATCACGCACCCCGAGCATGCACTCTCCTCTGTGGTGCAGCACCCCTTCCCTGCATGGCAGCAGCATCAGGTCCCCACATGCTGCGAGACACCCCTTTGCCTCAGGAAACCTGGCAGCCTACAGGACACGTGGGGATCTACCTCAAACCTTGTCCCATCCCCCTGGGAATCTCCTCCTTGCTCCCAGGAGCCCAAGGATGACTCACGAGGCGCCGGCGCTTCTTGCACCCAGCAATGCGCTCCTGCCACAGGCAAGCACCGACCTGCAGCAGCTCCAGCCTCGGCAGAGGGACCCCCTCCTGGGTAAGTGGCATGAAAACACTCCCCTGCTGCAGCCCCCTGGCCCTGGTAAGGTGAGGAAGGTGTGTGTGCCACACGCCACAGAGCCCAGCCCAATGCCAGGGTGATGGGTGCATCCCAGGCTGCGTGGGGAAGGAGAAAGCTGGGGTTTGTGTGCGTGTCCCCGTCCCTAGGGGGGTTACCCAGCAAGATAGGAGCTGCTGGCTTCCATGGGGGATGCGTGCCTTGGGAGTGTCTGCAGCGGCTTTGGCCCCGTAAGCAGGCACATGGCTGTGTGGAGAAGTGGGATGTGTTCACCCCCAAAACACTCTGCCAGCAAGGGGGAATCTTGTTGTTCTACTGATGGGTAAAATGTTGAAGGCGAGTTGGTGACAAAGGCAGCCCTGGGAGTCCAGCTCAGCCCTGCTGCCCTGTGCCACGTGGGGTGTGTTTATTGCAACACGATGCAACCCAGCGTCAAAACAACCTTGGGGTCCTGGCACTGGGATGTGCTGAGATCAGTCTGAGCTGATGAGAACTCATTATCAGGGCTGCTGAGCCCTGGGTCAGCATTTTGGTGATGCAGACACCCCCCCCCCCCCCACAAGCTCACCCACTGCTCCGTGGCATCTGCTCACCACCCCATGATGTGGCCACCCTGAGTGTGGGCACAGCGCGGGTCGGTGCAGGGTTCCTCCCACGCTGCCTGGGCGGGAGAGCGGAGGCGAAGGCAGATTCCAGCGATGGGAGAGGACGTGGCAGTGGAGCCCCGGAGCTGCCAGGTGACTCATGTCCCGCCTGCTCCTATTTGTTGCCTGCCTGGGTCAGGCCTGGTAACGTAAAGCAAATGACTAACAAATACCTGTGCAGCAAGGCGAGGGATGGGGCGGGTGGTGCAGGATGGGGCTGAGCAGGGGCGCAGACACGGATGGTGGCGGGCACTGCCTGAAGGATGCTTTTGCCACGGGAGAACTAGGAAGCGGTGTGGGGACCCCGCAGAGGGGCACGGTGCTCTGCAGAGACACATCGCCCAGACCAGGTCTGTGGTGGGGCACGTGTCATTGCGTGTCCCTGCGTGCAAGCAAAGGGCTGAGACGGTCCCCAAGGCCACCTAGGAGGGAGCACAGCATCGGGGCACAGAGGTAACCGATGGGGATGTCTCGCTGCTTCTTTGGTGTGATGGTGTCTTCTCTCTCCCCCTCCCAGGCTTGCTAACGGGACCGGGGGACCATGAACTGGGGGGTGTTTGAAGGGCTCCTCAGCGGGGTCAACAAGTACTCCACAGCCTTCGGCCGCATCTGGCTCTCCCTCGTCTTCATCTTCCGCTTGCTGGTCTACGTGGTGGCGGCCGAGCGGGTCTGGAGCGATGACCACAAGGACTTTGACTGCAACACACGGCAGCCGGGCTGTGGGAACGTCTGCTACGACCACTTCTTCCCCGTCTCCCACATCCGCCTCTGGGCCCTGCAGCTCATCCTGGTGACCTGTCCATCTCTCCTGGTCATCATGCACGTGGCCTACCGGGAGGCCAAGCAGCAGAGGCACCGTGCCACTGTCGGGGATGACTGCCGCCACGTCTACTCCGACCCTGGCAAGAAGCGGGGGGGGCTGTGGTGGACCTACCTGCTCAGCCTTATCTTCAAGGCTGGCGTGGACGTGGTCTTCCTCTACATCTTCTACCGCTTCTACAGGAACTACACCCTGCCCCGGCTGGTGAAGTGCGAGCTGCCCCCCTGCCCAAATGTGGTGGACTGCTTCATCTCCCGGCCCACTGAGAAGAACATCTTCACCCTCTTCATGGTGGTCACCGCCTGCATCTGCGTCGTGCTGAGCCTTGTTGAGGCCACCTACCTGATCGGCAAGCGGTGCCACGAGTGCCTCCTGGCTGGCGGTAGGGACAGCCACTGGCACACCCAGGACTGTGCACTCTCCCACACCGATCCTGCAGACACAGGGGGTCAGGTTTTCCATGGGGCAGACTACAAACCCCCCACAGCCTCCATCGCTGCCACAGCATCCGGCCCCGGCACGCTGACAGAGGAGGAAGCTCTTCCCTAGAGCTGCCCAGGGAAAGGCAGAAGGTGCTCACCTGCCCCGCACCCTCCTCCTCCTCCTCCTCTGTCCCCCGATGCAGGAGCGCTGGAGGTGGCAGCACCTCAGAGTCGGGCTGAGCCCCTGGGCTCTCTGCCTCTCCAGTCCTGGGGAAGGCACGTTACATTGTTCTGCTGAATTTGGGGTAACCCCAGAGGAATGCAGTCCTCGACAGCTGACAGGGGCGAGCAGCTCCACGCAGCTCTGAACCAGGAGCGGTGTCCAGAGGTCAAGCCTGTTCCAGCTGGGCTGGCTTAGCTGGTCCTGAGCGTATCCTTGCAATGAATAAAGGTTTCTGTCCCTAAGAAGTGGTGACCACAGAGGTTGTTCTGCTCCTCAGGCACAGCACAGCCCAGAGGAGAGCAGCAGGGGGTATATCACCCTCAGAAAGGCATTGCTCCCCAGGGCTGGGTTTCGACCAGTCATGGTGACAAACCACCAGCTCAGGTCTGCCAGAGAAAAGCCACTGAAGGTCAGAAGCAGTCCCTGGAGCTGGGCACGAGTGATGGCTTTGGCTGGAGGTGGGAGCACTGCAGCCAGGTGGGTGGTTTTTGGGGTGCATAGGGTGTTACGAGGTCTGTGCTGCCCCGGGAAGGGCTTGTCCTTGCACCCAGCAAGTCAACAGCAAAACTCCTGCTGTGTTCACTGGATGCAGGTGACCAAGGAGGACAGCTTCATTATCTCCTGTAAGCCCTGGCTTCTTGATTTAAGATGAGCTGCTGGGCACTGATGGGCATACCCAGAGACATGAGCATCCCTGGGGACCCAGGGGCAGCAGAGCCACAGGCTGCCAGGGACAGGCTGGAGGAACTCAAACAGGTCACAAACTTTCAAACCACCTCAGAGGTGCTGGGGGAGAAGGGCCACCCAGGATGGGCTCCCTCCAACCCCCTCTCAGGGATCCCTCACCCTACATAAGCCCCACCAGTGTGTCAGGGCCATTTCAGCCTGATGCAACCATCATTAATTGCCCTCATTAGTGGGGACAAGAGCACGTGCTTGGTGCGGCAGCGGCGAAGCGCAGGGGAGAGGATCCGGCCGGGCAGGCAGAGCCCACTGTGGGCTGCCAGCTCTTCCTGCCTGGCCAGAGCAAAACACCTGAGGAAAACAGCCAAATAAAGGAGAGGGAGAAACACCCCAACCATTGATTAAACAATAACATTAAATGGCAGAATATGATCTGGTTTATTGCTGTAATACGTCACGTTCTGCCGCGACTCAGGCGGCACTGCAATTTCTAAGGCCATCAACAGTAACTGAGCATTAGCTGGGATGAATAATTAACAATAATTTCATGGCAAATGCACTCGTAAGTAACATTAACACTGAACATGCAGCTCGATCTGTTGCTGGGTTGGCTTTATTTAGAGGGTGAGAATACTATTTTTACCCTTGGAGCAGTGGCAGCCCCGGCACACATGGCTCTGCTGCAGGGGAAGGGGCATGGGGCAGGGGGATGGATGGAGGGATGGATGGAGGATGGATGGGGGGATGGATGGGGGGATGGATGGGGGATGGATGAGGGGATGGATGGGGGATGGATGGGGGATGGATGGGGGGATGGATGGAGGATGGATGGGGGATGGATGGGGGATGGATGGGGGGATGGATGGAGGATGGATGGAGGATGGATGGGGGATGGATGGGGGATGAATGGATGGGGGATGGATGGGGGATGGATGGAGGATGGATGGGGGATGGATGGAGGATGGATGGGGGATGGATGGATGGAGGATGGATGGAGGATGGATGGGGGATGGATGGGGGATGGATGGGGGATGGATGGAGGATGGATGGGGGAGGGATGGATGGAGGATGGATGGGGGATGGATGGAGGATGGATGGGGGGATGGATGCCATTGCTGCATCCTTTTGCATTGGGGCCATTCTCCATGCCAGGTCGCTGTGGCTACTGCCACTGTGCAGCACGCCTGTCCCCATGAGCCAGGTCCCAGCTGAGAGCCTCGAAAAGCTGGGCTCTCCCACAGCCCAGCCTGGGGAAAGGGACCAGCTGGAGGAGGAGGAAGCGGGGGGGATGCTGAGGGCAGGCAGGGTTGGAGCTATGCTGGATGGGAGGGCAGGGACCAAACTGGTTGTCCCACAAGAGTGTGGATGGTGGAGGAGCCCCTGGGGGGGATTGCTGTCACCAGCCTGGGACCCTCTGGGCAAACAGTGACTCCTTGTGAAGACACTGCTGAGTTTGGAGACCTCTGGGGTGAGAGAGGCCGATGGTGACATACAAGTGGCTTTCTTCCTGTCTCCTTTCAGCGAAGCCACTCTGATCTCAGCCTTCCTCCCTGCTGCTGCGCTCACTGGATCCTCCACCTGAGAACCTGCATTGCCAGAGCCTTTAACATCAGAGGCTACAAGCAGCTCTTTGTGTGAGAGCCTCTGATTTAAAGAGCAAGGGCTGGGCTGTTTGTTTTCCAGCGAGCTTGGCCGCTGTTGATCGGGGCTGTCCTCGATTAGCACAATCCAGAGGTGTTCCCCAGCCACAAGCACTCAGCTCTGCAGAGATGAGACCCAGAGCAATCACCCTGCCTGTGCACCCTGCTTCCAGGCAGCACCCCTTGCCAGGGACCTGATGATCCAGTTGCCACTTGTTGGGCTGCTTTATCTTGTGAGCATTGCAGCTGGGGGTGTCTTGCTTGCACCATCCAGGTTTGGGATCAGTGGAGGTCAGAGGGATGAGGGGGAGGGTTTTTCATCGCCTTTCCGATGTGTTTGGTGTGAGCTGAGGTTGCCCCAAGCTGGTGCTGTGGAAATTGGGGTGTTGGAGACCACAGCACCTCCTGGGATGCAGAGAGCTGGGTTGAGAGGCAGGGCTGGTGTCAGGGGAAAGCAAACAAACCAGGGGATGTCACAATAAAAGCTGAATATTCCCCAGACTTTGCGACATCAGGGGTTGCATTTCCTTTTGGGGGGGTGAGGGAGTGCCCAGAAGGCCCCCTGAATTTTGGGAAGAGGGGAATTAAAGCCATCACTAACTCCAGCCCAGGCAGGGAGGTGGATGGGCTCGTGTGTGCTGCGATGCAGGTTGGGGGCAGCCTCAACTGCCCAGGGAGGGGCTGTTTTTACCCTTCCCAAATACTTAGTGCCTGTTTGCTGGGAATCCAAGAGAAGCTCTGGTTTACATCCAGTGTGCAGGAGCAAGTGGCTGCCCAGCCACCAGCTCCCAGGCTCCCATGACTCCTGCGCCCCAGCGCTTGCAGGGGAGGGCTTCTCCCCAGGGACATGGCCCTGGAGCTGGACAGCTGGGGTGGCTGGGATGCTACTGACAGGGAGCTGGAGATCAAGGGCAGGGCTGGGTGCCAGCCAAGTGCTGCCTTCTGCAATGCCCCATTTAAGACCCTTTTAAAGATACTTTGAGTCTTTAAAGAGACTTTTGAGTTTTTCCTGCTGGTTTGGTGGCTGCCTGATCAGCTCCTCAGTCTTTTTCCTTTATGGAGAACATGAGGTGGGGCCACTGGAAATCACTGGGTGTTTTTACTGTGCACATCTGGCACTGCAGCCTGTCACCATGCTGAGCCAGAGCAGGGTGACAACAGGGTGACATGCCCCAGACGTGTACCCCAAGCTCCTCCAAGGGCTCCCAGTGCTGAGAGCCACCAAACTCCCTTGGCACCTGCACTGGATCAGTCAGCAGAGGGATGGCAGAGGGGCTGCAGGGACTTGCCCTTCGTTGGGACGCCCAAACACCCAGCTTAGCTGCTGAAAAACTGCAAAACACAGGGTGTTTCCATCCCCCACCCAACTGCCTTAGGGGAAACCTTCTGCCTGTGCCAAAAGGCACTTGGATTTTCTCTCCTCAGCCATGTGATTCCTCCTGAAACGCTGAAATTGTGGACGAGAGGCTGTCAGAGGGGGGTCTGGCCCCACTCTTCACCGACCCTTCCAGGGTTTTACAAGGAGCAGGACAAGGAATCAGAACTGCTGATGGTTCTTGACGTTTTCCTTCTCTCCAAGGTTTTTTATCTCAAAAGCCACAGCCCCCAGATTCCTGGTGCTCTACAGCATAGCTCAAATTCCTGATGCTTCAATAGGAGGGTGCAAAGGCAGCTCCTGGGTGCCAGGAGGCTCTGGACTCCTCCAGAGACCTCCCTTTGCTCTTGTCCAGGATGGGGGTGCCCGTGTCTGCCCCTCCTCTGGGCTCACCCCACTCTGCACCCCCAGCTCCCATGGGGGTTTGCTTTGGGTGTCCTGGGCGCCCCCACCATGGTCTCTCCCTGCCACGTCCCAGCTCAGCAAACCCCCACAGGCTTTATTTGACTTCCTGGAGTCAAACAGTCAGTTGTTGAGTGAGCAGCAGCTCCTTGTCTGCCTCGAGAGCGGGGAGCAAACCTCTCACTGCATCGAGCACCCGCCGGGGCTCTCCAAAGGTGTCCCCATGGGATGGGTGGCCCCAGTGAGGCACCCTGTGGAGCTCCATGGGCTGGGAAGCTCCCAAGAAAATACAGTGGTCACAGACCCATGAAATCGGGGCTGCTCCCAGGGAAGAGGCTGAGCAGGGCACCCGGCTGCCTGGGCAGGGAGGGACTGGCTCAGCCTCCTGGGAGTCACCCTGGGGAGAGGGATGTGTCCCCAAGGGTCCCACTAGGACAGAGCTGGGGGCAGCTGGCAGGACAGGGTCCCGGTGCAGTGGCCCCGCTGCCACGCTCTGCCATGTGGTCTGGGAAAGGTCTCATCCAGGACACCCCAGCGCTGGTGGGACAGTGTCTGCCCAGCGCTGCAGGTTGGAGATACCGATGTGCTGTTGCACAACTATTACTAAGGCAAACCCATTAAAAAAGTGGGCTGTAATTGCATAACCTGTGATTCTTAGGAAGGGCTTCTGGGGGATGGGGTGAGCCCAGTGCCAGACCCCAGCTGCCTTGGTCTTGCCTGGGGTTCACTGCTGGGTTCTGCAGCCCGGAGCCACCCGTGCGGGGGACGCAGCATCACCTGGCAGGGGCTGCTGGCCTCACCAGCAGAGGAATCCAGTTCTGTCGATCTGGCTGCAGGACTTGACCCGCCTTTATTGTTCAACCGAAGCGTGTGTGTGCATGTGTGCTGACAAGAACCTCTCCGGGAGCTGTTTGCCAGACTCACCCAGTTACTGGGAACAGAACAAACTACCTTTCCCCTCCCCACACACGTTCAGCACCGCGGATGAAACCCAGGCACGAAGGAGAGCTGCCACTGCACGGCCAAGCAACAGCTCCCCTGCTCTGAAAGCTGCCTGGGTCCAGACACCTCCCTCTGGCTTGTTATCAGCTGGGTAGGTACCTCCAGGGTGCTGGGGCAGGGGTGTGGGGTGCTCACAGGGTTTCTGGGGAGCTGTAGGTTGTGGGGGAGAGGGACCCCAGGGTGTTAATGGGGTGCAGGTGGGAGCTGCGTTATGGCTGTGTTAGCTCAAGGTGGGGACCCTGAGATCGCAGTCCCACATCAGGACCCCACAGGCAGTGCTGGGGTCCCCAGCCCACGGGGCTGAGCACTCTGGGGATGTTGTAGGGGGATGGCACAGCGTAGCACCCCGAGGAGCAGGAGCGGACACCCCCAGCTCTGCTGCTCTGTCCCACCACCCTCCCCAGGGACCAAAAGAGGCTGAGCCCCCCCCAGAGGAAGTGCACAGCCCCCCTCTGCTGTGCACCCCAGAAGGAGCCAGGTGCTTTCGGGCCCAACGCCCTGCACCCACGCAGGGCAAGACGCGCCGGTGACACAGCGGGCTGGCACGCTGGGGGCTGGTGATGGTGCTGGGCTTCACCAGAGGCAAACCAGCGCTGCAGGCAGAGCCCAGCACACCTGGAGTATTGCCTCTGCCCCTCCTGGATGCCAGTCAGTGCTGGCTGGGCTGCGGGGCTCCCACAGCACCGCACCCCAGCACCGGGCTTGCATTCCCCTTCCTGCCTCATCGTGTGTCCATGGCCAGAGCCGGCGCTGGGCTGAACTGGGCAGGTGGGTGCTGGGCAGGTGGGTGCTGGGAGGCATTGCCTGCAGGAGATGGGGGCATGGGTGACTTGGCAGGCTGGTGAGGGGGGCACTGGCCCTGGGGCCATGCAGGAGCTGTGGGGCCACCACTTTCAGCTGAGGAGGGGAAACCAGCAGCTCCCCTCTCCCAGTTTTAAAGCAAAGGGCGGGAGCACTGTGATTGCACCCCATCCCAGCTAGCTGCCATGGGTTTGCAGGGGAGGAGAAGGATTTCCCAGTGTCAGACAATGCAGCAAGCAGAGCTGGGCAGAGGCACAGCCCCAGCACTCAGCACACACTGGCCTGGGACCCCAGTTCGGCTCTGCTCAGCTCGGCCGCACCTCCCAGTGCATGCCCAGGCCAGCAGCAGGTTTGGGGCTTGTTGCAACTTAGCCCTGACCAGGGACAGGCTCCAAGCAGCCCCACAGGCTCTGGGCAACTCTCCAGCCTCTGTTCCTTCCTTGCAGCCTTGGGACACCTCATCGTGCCGTGCAGCCCTCCCCAGACGAGGGGACCCTGATCGCCTGTGTGCCACCGCACCCCTGGCCATGCCCCATGCTGGGCTCTTCCCACCCCACAGCCCCCGGTGAGGTGGAAGGAGCTTGAGCCTCCTCCAGGTATGTCTTGGAGGGTGCTAGGGGGGCAATGGGATGCGGCTCTTTGGGAGTGGGGACGTGGGGGTGTGGTGCTGCCAGACCCCAGTGGGGAAGGAAGGAATCAGCGCTGGGGCTTGGTGAAAGCTTTCCATCTGGTTTGAGACCAGAGTTGGTGGGCGTGCTCCCCAATAGCCAGAAACAAATCAAAAAAACCCCAAACCCCACATTTTTCTGACACAAAATATCTATTTGAGAAAGCACAGGAATAAAATGTTGGGGCTGGAGACATCTGGGATGTGTTCCCCCTCCCAACCCCCCCCCAGAAGCATTTGCTATCTGCCTGCCGCCTCCCCGGCTGCGGCCCCAACCTGCTGGGCCAGTTGTGGCTCCCACGGCGGCGTTTCGGCACATTCTTCCTCTTGCCAGAGCTGTGGGAGCACCGAGTGCTGCAGCCCCATAGCCACAGCCCCACAGTCACAGCCCCACAGCCACCCATCACTGCAGACCCACAGCTGCACCATTCCTGGGGTGCACGAGGAGCCAGCCCATGGCATGTCCCTGCCATCAGGCACAGACCCACAAAACTCTGCAGCTCCTCACAAAACTGGATTAATTCTTCCAGAGAGGCTGCAAAAAGTCTCCTTGGAGCATTACTGGTGCTCAGCTCTGTCCTCTGAGGGCTCAGCCTGCCCTGCTCACCATGGAATCAGGGGGTGCTTCTCTCTGGTCTTCACCCACACACTGCAGCCCCCCCCATCCCCATGTTGCTCAAAGCAACTCCTGAAAAGCCAGCAGCGTGAGGAAGGATCCAGCCCATCCGTCCTGTGCAGCCCACTCCCATGGGAAACACCTTCCCAGCACGGAGCCAAGAGCTGCCAGCTCACCCTGGGTATCAATCACCCAGGGTTTGTACAGCGGGGCGGCAGGAAAGCTCCGGGTGAGGCTCAGCATGACACCCTCCTCTCACTGGGGCAGCCCCGGGGCTGAGCTGTGGAGCTGGTTTGGCTGACACCCAGCCTCAGGGTGCCAGCAGCGGGGTGCCGGCCAGGGAGACTCGGAGACAACACTCAGGCACTCTCGCTTTCAGCAGCCCCACTCTCACCAGTGCTTGGGCTGCCTTGGGCGTCACCTCAGAGAAAGAAAACCAGTCTCTGGCGTGTCCCAGCATCCCAGCTCTGCAGCAGCTGCTTCCCCTTCGGCTCTCAGCATTAGCAAAGCAGAGCAGCCAGTTTTACCCATGGAGAAACTGAGGCTGAGGGAAGGCTGGTTCCAAGCCTGAGAACCCCTGGGATCATCTCCATCCTGCTAGTGGAGGTCATGCAGGGGAGCGTGGCTGAGCCACACCAAACCCTGGGGAGGCAAAAGGATGAGCCTGGGGAGCACAGACTGGGAGCCATGATGGTGCTGCACCCCACGAGAAGCTGGCAGGGCACCAGGGATCCATCCTGCCATCCATCAGCACGTGCGCCCGCAGGCAGCCGGGGAGAAGGAAGATGCATTTTGGGATGGAAATCCACTGCTGGCCCCTCCTGCCCCCATCCCAAGAGACCTGGCAGCTGGCAGGGCTGGTGTCCACGCAAACCTTTGCTTTGCTGACATGCTGAGCTGACACTTCTTGTTGATCCTGGCCTGCTCCAGGGAATTGTGCTGCCAATTTACAGCGACCTGTGCAATCAGGCCAGGGGCTTGGTGGCAGGAATGTGGTTCATCCCTCATGGCAGAGCCTCCTTCAGAAGGAAGTGCAGAGAGGTTGAGTCACCTCTGACTCACCAGGAGAGTGTGGGGCTGGGCTTTACTGTCCAGAGAGGGATGGTCCCTCCACCCCAAATGTCTGTAATGCAGTGAGGGGCAGAGTCTTGGAATCAGACTGGTCTGGGTTGGAAGGGATCCCAAGGGTCACAGAGCTCCAACCCCCTGCCACAGGCAGGGCCACCAACCTCCAGGCCTGGAGCTACACAAGGTTGCCCAGGGCCCCATCCAACCTGGCCTTGAACACCCCCAGGGATGGGGCACCCACCCCCTCTCTGGGCAGCCTGTTCCAGCCCCTCACCACTCTCTCTGCAAAGAACTTCCCCCTAATATCTCATCTAACCCTTCCCTCCTTTACAGTCTGGGAGGACAATGAGATTAGGAGCAGCAAGAGAGGAGCTGCCCTGCTGCTGCGGCCTACTCTGTCTGTTCACCTGCCGCTTCTGTTGCTGTCTCTCAGGTTGGGTGACTCCGGTCTGCGCCGACTGCCATGGATTGGAAGACGCTGCAGGCCCTGCTCAGCGGGGTCAACAAGTACTCCACAGCCTTCGGCCGCATCTGGCTCTCCGTGGTCTTCGTCTTCCGGGTGCTGGTCTACGTGGTGGCAGCTGAGCGCGTGTGGGGAGATGAGCAGAAGGACTTTGACTGCAACACGCGGCAGCCGGGCTGCACCAACGTCTGCTACGACCACTTCTTCCCCATCTCTCACATCCGCCTCTGGGCCCTGCAGCTCATCTTTGTCACCTGCCCTTCCCTCCTGGTCATCATGCATGTGGCTTACCGGGAGGACCGGGAGAAGAAGAACAGGGAGAAGAATGGGGAGAATTGCCCCAAGCTCTACAGCAACACGGGCAAGAAGCACGGCGGGCTGTGGTGGACCTACCTGTTCAGCCTCTTCTTCAAGCTTATCATAGAGATCCTGTTCCTCTACCTCCTCCACAAGATGTGGGACAGCTTTGACTTGCCACGGCTGGTCAAATGCACCAACGTGCAGCCCTGTCCCAACACCGTGGACTGCTACATCGCTCGGCCAACCGAGAAAAGGGTCTTCACCTATTTCATGGTCGGAGCCTCCTCCATCTGCATCGTCCTCACCGTCTGTGAGATCTTCTACCTCATCTTCAAGCGGTTTGTGCGGAACGTGCGGAAGTGGAAGAAGTCCACCAAGCGCTCCGTCAGCTACAGCAAGGCCTCCACCTGCCAGTGCCACCTCAAGACGGAGGAGAAGGACAACAAGCCCCAGACTAGGTGTGTGGCAGCCCTACGGGCCCCGGCTCCAAACCTGACTGCAGTCTGACCGGGCACTGGGAGGGGGAGAGGGAGGGACACGTGTCCAGGGATGGCTGGCCACAGAGGTGGCCACCGGTGATGCCACCAACCAGACTCTTCAGCCAGGACCTCGATGGCTCAAAAGGGGAGGGGGACACATCACAGGAACTCTCCTGCTTGGGTGTGTGGGCACGTCCCCGAGTGTTCCAGCGGCAGGGACGTGCTGGGTGGCAGGTGGGTGCTGGCTGCCTGTGGGCATGCCTGAGGGTGTCTGTTCTTTCCACAGAGGAGAGGAGCTGTGAGCTCGCCTGTCCCAGCCGGTTCGCCTTCCCCTTGGCCCAGCAGCTTTTCAAGCCTGCCAAGCCCCCCAACCCTCGAGAGTCGACCCGTGTGAATAATGACTAAACCCAACAAACTAAAGTTCCCTGAGAGGGGCCCATGGGTGCCCAAGCAGACGCAGGTAAGGCGAGGGCAGCCCCAGCTCTGTCAGCTGCACATGGTGGTGCCGTAGGGCTTGGACATGGCTCTGCCCAGCAGCCAGCCCCGTCACGGCAACCAGCGCTGTGTGACCCAGCAGAGAGCCCAGCCAAAAGCTGCAAGGGGTGAAGCTGTTCAGCTTGGAGGGCACAGGGGACTGGGGCTGGCAGGAGGGAGCGTGGGGGCTTCCATGTCCCAACAGCTTCTTGTGGGTCCTCCAGCTCTGCTGCTCCCACACCAGGTCCGAACACACTGATCGGCACCTGAGCAGGGCTGGTGTCACCCAGCACGGTGACAGTCCCCAAGGTGGGGCAGGAGCAGCTTTTCCCCCTTTGCTGGTATCCTGCCCAGCTGCTTTGCTGGCTCTGCCACTTCCCCAGGTGCCTTTTGTCCGCCCTCCCCTCAGACAGACACCTCATGCACAGCATCAGCTACGGATCCAAAGGGACAGTGAGCAGATCTGCTCTGGGGGACTGGGAAGAAGACAGGGATTTGCAGAGGTCTCCCAGGAGCCCGTAGATGGGTGTTCTTCATTCCCACCCAAGCTGGGACAGCACAGGTTGAGCCCTGGGTCGGCGTGCCCAGCTCTGCCTGCTCCACCTCCTCTCAGCTCATCACGTGCCGTTAAACTTTGATCCACCAGAACCGCACACTGGCCCCCAAGGAAATCAAGGAGGGATCAGCATGAATTATTTACTGAAGCTTGATAAATATTACAATAAATAGAAATTATTTCCATTTAATCTCTCCTTAAGCAGCGCTACGCAGCAGGTCTGCTGGTGCTCTGGCCAGCTGCGTTTCCAGCTCTGTGCCCCCCACCCACACTCCCCCAGACCCATGAGTGTGTCATGACATGCACTGACAGCGCCATGGCTCAGGCTGCTGTGAGAGGCCGTGGCAGTGATGCTCATGTCTCTGGGAGGGAAATGTGTCTCTGTGCCAGGACATGGAAAAGGTGCTTCCATCACAGGATGTTCCTGTGGGCACCCCAGCACTGTGTCACCCATGGTGCCAGCCCTGGGCATGGGGCAACCTTGGCCAAAAGAAACATGCTCCAGGAGGCTGAACAGCACACGGTGTCCAACTGGGAAGCAGCTCTGGCACCAGCGTGGGGGGCTCCTTTGGGAAACCTGCTTTGGGACACCTCACTGGGGGCTGTGCTGGGCATGGTCCTCCTGGCGTGTAAAGCAACATGGGAGGGGGCATATCTGAGGGTGAGGGCAGCTCTGGTTCTTAGGGGTTTTGGAACACCCATGGAGGACTGGTGGGGCACAGAGCATCGCTGCGGACAGGCACTGCGAGGGGGGCCATGCTACTGGGGTGGCCACAGCCAGGAGGTGGGTGGGTGGGGGAAGCAGTATCTCATGGTGGGCTGGCTGGGAGATGGGCACTGGGCTCCGCAGAGCCCTGGTGCTGCAGTGTGGAGCAGCACATGGGCGTTACTTGAAGCAGGGCAATTATTTTCTATTAAACATAACAACGCTCTTCCGGCTCTGCCCAGCACTGCCTGCGAAGAGGAAATGCCACATCTCGGAGCTGGAGGGGCGGCAGCTCCCAGTTGTGTGTGCAGACTGGCCCAGTTTCTGGTTTCGACAGCCCCAGCCCATCGCCCCATGCAGCTCACACCGAGTGTGCCAGCCCTTTGCGGACACCGCAGGACACGGGGCGACGGGGTGCACAGGGGGTTTGCCACCCACCCATTCCCCCCCAATTCAGCAGGATTTAACCCTATAAATACCATAAAATACCAGCATCCGCCCAGCCGCTGTCCCCGCTCCTTCTTGCGGTGCCTCCGCACCCCCCCTGCCCCGCCCGAGCCCCCCGACAGCAAAGCCCCGCTTAAAACCTGATGGTGGGTCCCAGCCCCCGGATCCCGGGCGCAGCTCAGCCCAGGGGCCGGGGACGCAGCGGGCTCCGGGACGCGGCGGGCTCCGGTGTGGCTCCAGCACCACCCAGCGCCCGTCGCGCCGCACGGACCCGCGGCGGGACCCGCCGAGCGCTGCTGGAGCCGCACGGCCGGAGCGGGCAGGGGACGGAGCATCCCCGGGGCACGTCCCCAGCCCCGGTACCCCTCGCCCGCGCTGCGGGCAGCAAAAGCGCGCCGGCTCTAGGGGCGCACAGTGGGGTGACTTGCTCAGGGTGCCACCCGTGGGTCCGCACATCACAGACGGGACCCTCTCTCGCCTCCCCCCGCCCCAGCGGGTTTGTCCCGGTGCCGCAGAGGGGCAGCCGGGCACGGGCAGTGCCGGTCACCGGGCGGTTCCCGCGCAGGGACACCCGGGCTTCCCGCAGCCCCCGCCGGTTTCCCACCGGCTTCAGCCCCGATGGGCCGCTGCTGTCCCGGGGGGTCCCTACAGGGCGGTGCTCCGCGGACCCACCGCCCCCACTCCGCCCCGCCGGGGCCGCCCCCTCAAGCGAGGGTAGCGGGAGGGGGCGGCCCCGCACACCTGCGGCACGCCGTAAGCCCCGGCCCCCCGGTTTCCTGCCCGCGCTCCTCCCCCGGTTCCCCCGGGCCCCGCACGGCCAGAGCCGCCCGGCCCGGCCCGGCCGCTCACACCCAGCGCGGCCCGAGCCAGGCGGGACGTGCCCGGCGCGGCGGAGGTGAGTGAGCGGCACCCGGACCCCGGCGGCTGCGGCCATCCCGGGGCATCGGGCACCGCTCGGGGACACGGCGCTTGGGAGCAGGGGCACCCCCACCGCTGGCACCCGCTGTCTGCCTCGGGCACCCTTCGCTGCCTGCACTGCTCTGCTTCGGACCCCCCAACCCCGGACCCACCGCGGCTGGGTGTCCCTTTAACGGCCCGGCTGACACCTCTGACTGCTTAATTGGCAGAGGTTAATTAAGAGCCCGGGCTGTGAGTGCTTCATCTCTCCCAGCGGGGCTGCAGGGCAGAGCTCCGGGCTGGGTTTGCCAGCGGAGGCAGCCGGGGGGTCCCGGGAGCGGCAGTAGGTCTGTGTGAGGTGAGTGGTCTTCGGAGTCTCCAGGCTGGGAAAGCCCTGGGCGAGGGGGAGCGTGCTGCGGGTGGGTGTCATCACCCCACAGCAGGGGAGCTGCCTTGGGAACCAGCCCATGGGTTTGGGGTGAATAGGCAGCTGCTGTACCCCAAGGCTTTGAGCTGGCCCTCCTGTGACCCTGCTGCTCTGGTTTTGGGTAGAGCTGGGGCAGTGCTCTGTTGAAGAGGCAAATCTGGGTGGCTCCTATGAGCCTCTGCTGTGGTCCTGATCTCCCACTGCAGCCCCAAACGAGCCCTTTGCTGCAGGCTGTGTCTGACATGGCACCACAAGGTGTGGGTGCTGCTGGGGGAGGTGAAGCCCTTCACTGCCTTTTCTTCTCCAGTCTCCTGTTTCTGCAGTGGGCTCAGAAATCCTGCGTGGCTCACTCCCCCAGGTTGGGGTGCTCCTTGGTGGGTTGCTGAGACCCTGGGCAGAGCAGCTGTGTCCTGGGAAAACCTGGGGCTTAGGTAGCCCTGTCTGCCCTGGGTTCTCCAGCATGGAAACACCAAATTGACTTGGTTATTGACTTGGTTTCCCTCCTCTCCTCTCTCTGCTGGCAGAGGCACAAGGTTCCCTGGAAGATGGGTGACTGGGGTTTCCTGGAGAAACTGCTGGACCAAGTCCAGGACCATTCGACTGTGATCGGGAAGATCTGGCTCACTGTGCTCTTCATCTTCCGCATCCTCATCCTGGGCTTGGCCGGGGAGTCTGTCTGGGGGGACGAGCAGTCAGATTTCGTGTGCAACACCAAGCAGCCAGGCTGCACCAATGTCTGCTATGACAAAGCCTTCCCCATCTCCCACATCCGTTACTGGGTGCTCCAGTTCCTCTTTGTCAGTACCCCAACCCTGATTTACCTTGGCCATGTTGTCTATCTCTCCCGGAAGGAGGAGAAGCTGAAGCAACAGGAGAGTGAGCTTCGGGCTATACACAGCAAGGACCCGAAGATCGAGCAGGCCCTGGCAGCTGTGGAGAAGAAGATGTCCAAGATCTACATGACAGAGGATGGGCGGCTCAAGATCCGAGGGGCACTGATGTGGACGTACATCGTCAGTGTGATCTGCAAGAGCATCTTTGAGGCCGGCTTCCTTGTTGGCCAATGGTACCTGTATGGTTTCTCCATGGTGCCCCGCTACGTGTGCAAGAGGGACCCCTGTCCCCATCAGGTGGACTGCTTCATCTCTCGCCCTACCGAGAAGAGCATCTTCATCATCTTCATGCTGGTGATGGGCCTGATCTCCCTAATCCTGAACCTCCTGGAGCTTTTCCACCTCTGCTGCAAGAACCTGCTTAGCAACATCAAGAAAGTCTCTGTGCCCACCAGCCCAAGCAGGGACACCTTCACTGATGACATGGTCTCAGGCCCCTACCCACCCAAGCACTACCCCTTTCTGCCCATGGCCGAGAGCCACATGCCGCCCTACCAGGCCTACAACAAGCTCTCCAGCGAGCAGAACTGGGCCAACTTCCACAACGAGGAGAACCTGGCACTGGCTAGTGGCAGCAGGCCTCTGTCAGACCCCTATGCCCCCAGGGCTGCTGAAGCCCCCACCCCAGAGAAGCTGTGCAGTCGTCCCGGGAGCTCAGCCTCCAAAAAGCAGTACGTTTAGTGCCAGGCTAGCCCCTGCTGGCCCAGGGGACCTTCCACAGCCCCCTCGTGCTTGCAAAGGTGCTGGCCATGGGTGGGCAGCTGCTCCTGCCTGGTGCTGTACCAAAGGCTCCCATCCAGAGGCTGTGCCCACAGAGACCTGCCCATCCCTGGGATGTGATGCTCAGGAGCTGCCCTGGACCCAGCCTCCACTCTCTCCTGTTTGCTGCACAGACCCTACAAGGAAGGAAACTGCTGGAAAAGTTCCCCAGGACAGCGTGTCCCATGTGCCTTGCCATGGGAAAGGGAGAAATCCCCAGGGCCACGCAGCTGGGAACAGGCTGTCCCCGAGGCTGCACGGGAGGCTGCTGCCCCTGGGGAGCCGTGGCTCAGCCAGACCTCGGTGCTTGGCGCAGCCCTCACAGGCGGGTGTGCGGCCGTGGGAAGCCGCTCGTGAGGGATGGGGGGAAAGGGGCTGGGGGCAGCGCTGCTGGATGGATCCTGGCCACCAGCCCTGTCCTGTTCCTGTGACCCAGTTGGGAGACAGCAGGGCCAGCGGCTCCTGCCTCGGGTTTGTAGATGGAGCTGCCCCCCTTCCCCATGGGGGTGGGGGGTTAAGCCAGCAGCAGCTGGGACTGACCCTGATGGTCACGGCTCGGGTGCTCCGGGGCGTGTGAGCCCCCCCTCGCCTCCTGGCCCTGGACCCTTTCCCATGTGATGTGTGTCTCTAAGTTATTTTTAACTGGCTGAGTGTGGAGCTTTCTGCCTTAAAGGTGCAGTTGTGCAGGGAATCTGGGGAGCTGTGCCCAGCCTGGGTTTTGGGGAGAAGGAATTAGCCTGGCAGCTGCTGGTTTGGGGTTTTTTGGTTTTATTACTTTGCACTAGCCATCTCCTGCTGGGGGCTGAGGTGCTGGGGAGGGGATGGGGGGCACAGACCAAAGAACCAATGGCTGCCATGACAACAGTTGCCCCAACTTCCCCGAGTGATGCTGTGAAATGGGAAGGTCGCGCTGTGACGGAGGGACTGTTGGTCCTGTGTGACTGAGATGCGTGTGTGGGGTGTGGGTGCTGCCCTGTCTCCTCCCCCCCCCACAACCCCCCCGGGCAGGGTCAGTGTTGCATCTTGTTGAATAAAGTTGGATGAATGATAAAGGTGCAGCGTGGTGTGCCTGTGCTTTGCACAGCTGCCTCGGGAGGGTGGGCAAGAGTTTGGGGCTAAAGGAGAAGGAAACCCCATCCTGTGGGTGCTGGGGGGGTGAGCGTGGCGCTGAGTTCCCATTGTGCCAGTGCCACTTGCCCTCCTAAACCACAACCCTCCCTGCTCTGGTGTCCTGTCCCCATGGCTTGAGCAGAGCAGGGCCCTGCAGCCATCCTCCCTGCTGCAGGGACCCCACGCGGGGCTGTGGAGCTGCTGGGGCTGTATAATAGGTGGAAATGAGTTGCAGATAAAGGCACACAATGCGCCTGGGACTGTTGTTTATGTTCCCTGGCCAAGCCAGCCCAGGGCAGAGCCTGCTCTATGCTAAGGGCCTCTTAAGGCTAAGCAAGGATGGGACAGGCTAAAAATACCCAGACAAAATGAAATATGGGTGATACAGGGTGATACCGCTGCTATCAGCCACTGGAGGAAGTGGAGAGGGTGGCACCCGTCTGTGCTGCCCTCGGAGCAGAGCCAGGGCTGGCGGCTGAGCCCTTGGCTCCTGTCCCTGCTGGGGTGCCAAATCCCCTGGGGTGGGGGTCTGGGGTGCATGCTGCCAGCTCTCAGCCCCACCTTCCCCCCCCCACCTCCCCCAGCACCATCCATGAGGACGCTGGGGCAGATCCCACCTGGAGAGCCCCTGCCCTTTATCCCCCAACTCTGGAGGCACCTTGCCCTGCTCCTGATGATGCCCTGTGGGGACTCCCTGGTGCACCCCAGTGCTATGAGGGACCCACAGCCCGGTGCTCACCAGGCATCAGCAGAGCTGCAAAGCCCCACAGTGCTGCAGCTTTCAGGGGAGAGCAGCTCAGCCAGTAGGAAATGCCCGTGTGAAAGGTAACGGAGCAGTCACGCTGTGTGTTTACCCACCAGCAGCGCTCCCCCCACTCACCTCCCAGCTCCTGGGCTGATATTTTTGTTGGCACCAGGGGAGCATCAGGCTTTTCCAAACATCCCTACAAGGTGGAAAACAAGACAGCCCAGAGCCCCCTTTGCCTGGACACGGTGCCCAGCCACGGGTGCTGCATAAACGTGGCTCTCTGGCCCCTGCTATTGTTCCTGTGTTGTGACAAGGCAGCTCAGGGCGGTTGGTGTGACCCCCACACCACCAGGACCTGGCCAACAACAACAGTGAGGGGCTCACCTGAGCCAGGGAGGGGACAGCAGCGGTGACCAGTGCTGGCAGCAGCCCCCAGAAGGCAGGGGGGTGGCTCTTAGGCAAATAAAAGTTTGGAGCTGATAAGGGTGCAGGCTGGTGGGGTGAAGCCCTCTGGCACAGCCTGGGGACAGATAGTGGCTGGCCGGACATCACTGCCTGTCTCACAGCTCCGTGTCCCCTCCTGAGTAAACAGGCCCCTCCGGTCCCTTTCTGGGAACACTTGGCTTGTACAGCCACACTGAGCCCTGTGGTGACACAGCCTGGGGGCTGTGGTGAGGGGGTCCCCATGGGCATCCCTGGCACCCAGCTCTGGGTCCAGTTTTGGGATAAGGGGCAGCCAGCATGGCCCTGAGTATGTGCTGTGATGTGATGGGACCCCCAGGACCCACCCAGCTGGGGTGGCAGCAGCACCCTGGGTACCCCCATGGGGTGTTCCTGTGGCCGCTCGCAGGCTGTGACCCCCCACGCTGGCATCACCCTCAGCATAGGTTTTGGGTGAGGGCAGCTTTTGTACCCCCACCTAAGAGCCTTGTGGGGTTTATCCCGATACTTCCCAAGGTTCATCTGCATCCCTCCTCCGTGCCAGGCTGCCTTCCTCAGCTGGGTGCAGGCAGCACCCGTGGGGCTGCTCCCACAGCCTTGGATCCTGGGAGAAAGGGGTGCCCAGGGAGAAAGGCGACATGGTGAAGGAGCAAAAAGAAGAGGGGGAGGTGGACAGACAGATGGATGGGTGCCTGAGGCTGGGACTGCTCAGGTGTGGGGTGTCCCTGGGTGCAGGGCCAGCAGCACTGCTCACCAGTGGTTTGGGAGGATGCTTGGGGGGAACAGGGGTGGCTGCTCAGAGCCTCCCATGTCAGGAATGGTTTTGGGGTGGCTCTGCCAGTCCTGGAGGGGCCACATGCTGCCCAAGACCCCAGTTCCTGCTGGAGACATCACTCTGCTGCCAGCCACAGCTCCTGGGAGCCTGCCCCAAAGCCTGCCCCATGGCTGTGGGTTTACAGGGAGGTTCCTGCCCTCTTCCCAGCTAGGACCAGTCCCCCTGCACTCCTCAGGGCTTCAAGACAGGAGCTGGGAGGGCTGTCACAGTGTGTCCTGCCTGGAAGGCTCTGCCTGAGGCGCTGGCCAAGCACCAAAAAGTTCATTTTTAAGTTTTCCCAGTGTATGGAAAAGAGCAAGTGCCTAAATCCGACCCGCTCACAGGAAGAGCTGCAGCGGGAGCAGAATCACAGCTCAGAGGGGAGGCAGGGCAGAGGGCTGGGCAGGGGGGTGCCAACCAGGGCCACAGCAGGGCTCCCCCAGTCCAATAGGGGCCCTATCCATGCCCAGGGCTCTGCCCACAACCCCCCTACACCCCATTTCCCCACACACCCCCCCCAGCATTCTCCTGGGGCAGGCACAGACCCTGAGCCCCAGCACCCTGGTCCTCAGCACCCACCAGCATGGTAACACCAAATCGGGTACAATCCTGACAACAGGCAGAACAAAGGGAAAGCAGACCCCAAACAGTGTTCCCCCCCGTCCCCCATCCCCTGTCCCAGGCCCGTCCCCAGCACAGGGTTATATTTAGCCCTCCACGCGCGGGCAGAGCAGACAATGTGGCCCCGTGTGAGAACTGGGGGTGGGAGGAAATGTGCTCAATGGCCCCAACAACTTCCTGCATCCTGACATTGTCACTCTCCTCTGGCTGCTTCCTTGTGTGGAGGCAACAGGACCATGGCACCCAGCACCCTGTGCCCACCCCAGGGCTGGGTTCTGCTCCTGCTGATGGCTCCAGGCATCGTCCCGGTGCAGCACCAGGAGGGCAGAAGCTGCTGCCCGCATGCTCAGGGGGTGTTTTCCTGGTGCAGGGGGGGGTTGAGTTGGTCTAAAAAGCAAGGAGCTGCGGTGGCCCAGGGGTGCTGGGGATGGGGAGTCAGCCAAGCTGGGAGCAGACATCCCCAAAGGCTGCAGGGGACATGCAAAGGAGACGTGCAGTTTGGGGTCTAAAGCAGCTGGGGTGAGCATGCTCTGTGTCCCCAAGTCCCAGGTGCCTTGGGGTGACTGCACAGCTCCAGGACAGGACACAGGAGTGTGAGACCCCCCAGTTGCCCCCCCGAGCGCCATGCACTGCTCCTCTGCCCAAAGCAACATCGCTCTGGGCCTTGTGGGAAGGGGACGGGTGTCTCTGAGCAGCCCCTGTGCCACCCCAGGGTCACAGTGTCCCCAGCCCCGTGCAGCTGAAGCATCCCAGCGCTGAGCTAACCGGACATCCAGGTGTGCTGAGCTGTGCCGGGGGCTCTCACCACCCCTGCTTGCACAGCAGCTGTCCCAGTCCCTTGGGCAAGCTGGGGTTCAGCTCATGTCCGTCCCCACCACAGTCCCAGCTCGCTCCCTGCATCCTGCCTCCGGAAAATGCCACCTGCTCCTCTCACAAGCTGTTTGTGAGGGACCCCCGGGAGCAAACCCAGCCCTGGGAAGGGCAGAGGGTCAGCCCAGGAGCTGCAGCTGCTCTCAGATTCGTCAGGGAGATTGCAGCAAGGCAGCAGAGCTCTGCCAAGAGCACAGCAGCCAGCTTGCTCCCTCCCCAAGCCTGGGGCACAGCCACGGCATGCTGGGCAGGGATGGGCAGCACTGCTGGAGTGAATTCCTGCCCTGCAGCACCGTGCAGCCCCAGCCAGGGACTGCCCAAAGCCAGACAGGCCCTGGGAGGATGCTGACTTGTAAAAGGGACTCCCTGCCTGGGGGACAGGCTTCCCCCATGCTGCTGGCACAGCTCCATGCTGTGCTCTGGCTGCAGCGCCTGGCTGCAGCGTGCTGGGAACAGCTGGGTCACAAACGTGCCAGCTCAGACCAAGAGCCTGTGCTCGAGCAGTTGTGTGAGGGCTGGGGAAGCCAGGTGGTGTGGGGATGGGGGGTTTTTTTGGCTGTTATGGTTCATTCAGTAAAGCTTCCTCTCACTCTTCATGCACCAGTGTGGCTGCTCTCCCCGGCCCCGAGTTCTGGCTGCTCCTATTCTTGTCCAGCCGGCACTTCCCAGGCAGCACATTGTTGGGATTCAATGGGAGGAAGGGTGGGTTTACAGCACCGAGGCTTTTAGGAGAAAGGCAACGGGTCTCTGGGAAGCTGCTTCATCCCTGCCCCAGCCCCTGCAGAGGACCACAGCCCCCCCAGCAATGCAGTGGGGATGGATGGGAATCCCCAGACTCAAGGGAACCAGCTGGAAATGCTTCAAGCTCAGCAAGGCTCTGGCAGGAGGGGGACAAGGGATGTCCCAGCAGGTGCCATCGGTGCCCAGGCAGCTGCCAGCAGCGCTCAGTCCCTCCCCACGGCATTGCTCCAGCACCACACTGGAGCAGCACCACCCCCCCGGAACGACACTGCGTGGGCCCAGGGGAGGAAACCGGGCAGCGAGGCCCCCACAAAGCCCAATTGTGCCCCGTGGCCCTGGGAACAGGCAGATCAATGGGCTATAAACAGCCAGGGAGCCGCTCAGTCTCGGGGCAAACAAAGGCATTTCGGAGGACGTTTCCGAGCTGGAGCACCGTTCCCACCCGGAGGCACAATGGGCAAGAGCCATCACCCAGCGTCACCCTGCTGCCAGGATGGGAAAGCCAGGAGGCCAAGGGCAGGGGCTCACTCAGGGGACACTGGCAGGGGGGCCACAGTGGTGGCACAAGAGGTGCTGTGAGCCCCAGGGCCGGGACAGCTTTTGCATCACCCCAAGAATCCTCCTGCACCTTCTAACCCAGCCTCAGCTGCCCTCACACACACCGTGGCAGTGAGGGCCTGCGAGTTCCTGGCAGCAGCTGGAGAGCAGCGATTCAGCCCAAAGACAACAGGTCCAGAGGTAAACACAGCCAGGCAGTGCAGCAGTAAAGCTGTCAGCAGGGCAGGAGCCAGCCCCTGAGGAAGACAGAGAGCAGTGCAAAACGCTGAACTGGCTGCTGACCTCAGGGCTTCACACCAGACACAACAGATTTATTGTCCCTGGGAGGGGAAGGCTGGGCCAGGGCAGCAGTGAGGCCTCGCTCAGGCACCACGGGAAAAAACAAGCCACTCAGCAGTGATAACCCCGGCTCTGGCCTCTCAGCCCTGGTATGCTGCCTGCAGAGCAGCAGCTCTGACTGGCTGGGCCTGCTCAGGCAGCTCCCAGCTGCCTTTGGTCCTGCCATGTTGGTGACACACGGTGCTGGAGGACACTGGCCACCAGTTCCCAGTGCTCGCTGCCAGCCTCTCCCACCACAGGACACCCCATCCCCACGGCCCCCACCCAGCACTGCCACAGCCCTTCTGGCTGGACAAGGTCAAAGGGAAGCAGGTGATGTGGCTGGGGGAGCAGGGAGGGAGGCACAACCACAGCATGGGCTGGGATTTTGGTGCCCCCACACCTCTCCTTCCTGCCTGCCACCCCATGCCAGCCATGCCAGGCCCCAAGGATGATGCCCAGCCAAGGGCAACAGCATTTCTCCCACTGTGGAAGAGGTTGCTCCTTAAAAACACAGCGAGCAGAAACACACCCTGAACCCTCTGAAGACTGGGGCCAGGCACTGGTGCAGAAGACAACAGCTGCCCACAGACTGACAGGAGTTTATTCTGGCTGTTCCCGTACAGGGCAGAGATCCCCCCAGTTCTCAACAGCCCAAAGCCACCGCCACGCTTGGAGCTTCACAGCAGAAGCAGGGCCAGGACTTCCACTTCTCCCTGTCCTCCTTCCTCACCATGAAGCCCGATGGGGTGGTGATGCAGAGGGGTTCCCTGCAGATCTCCCTTGCAGCTCAGGCTCCTGTGGGTGTAACGTGGTAGCGTGGGGCTGTGGTTGGGGTTCACAATAAGCCAGGGGACAGCTGTAAGCAGGACGGCAGCCTGGCCCCAACCCCACATCACTCAGGTCCAAGTCTCTTCTACCTTCACGCCATGGAAGAAAGCAAACCTAAAGAAGTGTGGGTGGCAGCAGGCAGAGAGGGTTTCATGGTTCAGCCTGGGCTGGGAGCCAAGTTCCAGACATGCTCCCCCTCCAAAGCATGGCTCCCTGCCCGCTGCACCACACAGGAGGCCTGGCTGCCTGTCCATGGGGTGGGCAAACCCTGACACCCCCAGAGAGCCCCGGGAGGGGAAGAGCAGCAGCGGGGGCACAGCCTGGTGTTGGCAGAAGACGTGGAGGTGACAGGGCGAGCCCCCAGCATGGTCACAGCCCTCCTGGGGCCGGTCCCTCCAGGGCCCCGCGTTTGCCCTTCATTAACTCTTCTCCGGGCGGTTCCTGTTCAGCACGGCCCGAGGGGCGAACTCGAGCTTGTCCTTCAGGCTCACCACCTTGGTCAGGTCCTCGCCCGCGATCTCCTGCAGCTTGCGGTCCTCCCGCCGCTCCGAGATGCTCTTCTCCTCCTCGCCCGCGGCCGGGGGGTCGCCGCGGAGGAACCGCTCGAGGTGGTAGCCTACCAGCCCCACCACGAAGGCCACCGGGAAGGTAACGTACGGGGCCTTGGAGCGCACGGCCGCCCACAGCACGGACCACATCGCGCCGGGGGCCGCGGCGGGCGGGGGGCGAAGCGCGACGGCCACAACCCGGGCCCGGCCTCCCCCAGCGCCCGAGGCCTACGGGCCGGCAGCGCCCGGGAGAGGCCCCAAGCGGACGAGGCCGCACCGAGGCCTCGGCACCGACCCACGGGGAAGCGGAACTCGCCCGGGCCGCGTCGGGACCCCCGCGGGGCTCACCCGGAGCCGGACCGAGTCCCGGGCGGGCCCCGCTCACCTGGGCCCGGCCGCTGCCGCCGCCGTCCCGCACCGCCCCTTCCGGTCAGCGGCGTCGGGCTGGAGCGCGGCCCAGCGAGGCGCCCCCGCGGCACGGCGGGGCGGTGCTGCCCCCTGGCGGGCGGCGCGGGAGCGGCGGCGCTGGAGGAGTGGCCCGGGCTATGGGGGGAGCCACGGGGAGAGCTGTGGGGAGGGACCCAGGGGGAGACCCATGGGGAGAGCTATGGGGAGGCCTATGGGGAGAGACCCACGGGGATGGACCCACGGGGACACTTACAAGGAGACACCCATGGGGAGACCCACGGAGAGGGACCCACAGGGAGAGCTGTGGGGAGAGCTGTGGGTAGGGACCCATGGGGAGACCCATGGGGAGAGCTATGGGGAGACCTGTGGGGAGGCCTATGGGGAGACTTATGGGGAAAGACACACGGGGATGGACCCATGGGGACACTTAGAAGGAGACACCCATGGGGAAACCCACAGAGAGGGACCCATGGGGAGACTTACGGGGAGAGACTCGCAGGGAGGAACCCATGGGGAGACCCATGGGAGACCCACGGGGAGATCCACAAGGAGACACCCAAGGGAGACTCATGGGGGGACCTATGGGGAGAGATCGATGGGGAGGGACCCACAGGGAGACCCACAGGGAGACCCATGAGGACACCCCCAAGGAGACATCCATCCCTGGGGAGATCCACAGGGAAAGAGCCACAAGGGAAGAAACCCACGCACAGGGAGACCCACGAGGAGACCCGCAGACTCCCCTTATCTATCCCCATGGGGAGATGTCCCCCTGTCCCAGCAAAAGCCCCCCTCCCACCCCACAGACACCCTCTCCCGCCCCACGGACACAAAGGGGTGGTAGACGGGGGAAAGGCGAGCCCGGTGCCAGCCACGTCCCAGCAGGGAGGTGGCCGCTGGCCCGGAGTAACCAAAGTCTTTATTAATTGCGGCGGTTCGTTACAATAAAAAGGGAGCCACGTGTCACGGTCACTGCACGGCGCTGGCCAGGGCAGGGGCCGGGGGGCCCTTCCCAGGCACATCCCTAAATCCGGGGTGCAGGGGGGAGCAGGGGTGGGAAAGGGCTTCGGGTGGCTGAGTGGGAGCTGCCATCCCAGAGGTGTTTAGCACCGACGGACCCCCAGGGTGAGGGACCCCCAACAAGGCATCCCCCCTCGCCGGCCCTGGCTCTCTTGCTATGTGGGGGGCGTGAGCTGGGGCCCCCCAGCTGCCTGCAATCCTGCTGCCCCAGGCAAGGTTTGGCCCTGGGTGTCAGGAGCTGCCTGGCACCCACTGGCTCTGCCTGGGGGTGGCTGGTGATGCTGCATGGGGCTGCTGGCATGACAGGGTGGGGATGGGGATGGGTTCCTCCCCCTTTCTGCCACCAAAAGGGACACTGTGGGGGAGGGCAGGATGCTCAGAGAGGGACCAGTGACAGGGACAGGGATGGGGCAGATGCAGCCTCCTGCCCCACCACACTGCTCTGCTCCAGAGAGGGCTTTTGGGAACCCCTCTGCCCTGCTCCCGGGTCTGTGAGCAGCGATGGGGGAGCTGGGAACAGCATCATCCCAGAGAGTCCCTCAGCCCTGTGGGTTACCAGGCAGAACAACAGCCCCATCCTGGGGCATCCCATTCCCGCAGGGCACCGGGAGCTGGGGGAGAAGGGGTGACACCCCAGGGCAACCTCGAGCAGCCCCGCACTCAAGCAGTGGCTGCCGGCCATGTCTGTACTCTCATCCCACTCACCAGCACTGAGCCCAGCCCAGGGCAGAGTCTCCACAGTCACCAGCACCCATGGGTGCAGACGCTGCGGGCAGGTCACCCCGCCACGCTCACACACTGGGGAAGCAGCTCCCACCAGCAGCGAGGCCAGCTCCCCCATACCCAGCTGCAGAAGTGCAGCCCAAGAGGCTGGCAGGAGGGATGGATGGATGGATGGATGGATGGGTGGATGGATGGATGGATGGATGGATGGATGGGTGGATGGATGGATGGATGGATGGATGGGTGGATGGATGGGTGGATGGATGGGTGGATGGATGCACGGACAGGCTGATGGGGAAGGAGGGCTGAGCAGGACAGGGAGAGAAGCGCGTCGCAATGCTCCGTGCAAGGGAAGCGGGGTGTCGTGACCAGGGAGGGGGTGTTTCTGCTGCTCTGGTCCATCCCACCAGCCAGACCACAGCTCTGGTCACGTGTAGTTTCTGGTTTATTCCTCAGGTTATATTTATATATGTATAGAGGGAAGGAGCCCTGGGACCCCCACAGCACCCAAGCAGGAGGCACGTGTGGGCAGCGTGGGGCACGGGGGAGCCCCTTGTCCCCACCATGTCCCGAAGCCTCATGCCAGCAGGGCCGGGGAGTGGAGCTGGGGCGGGGGGGGCTCTGGCTGGGTGGGGTCCAGGGGGCTCGTCCCTGCCCCGCACTGGGGGATTGCACTGAGTACAGAGGGGCAGGGGGCCTGCCTGCAGCCCCCTCCCCTCCAGCCTGGCAGAGCCGGGGGGCTGAGGGTCACCTCTCTTTCAGCTGGGATGTGGGCTGGGGAGGGGTGCAGAAGGGTTTGGGGGGAGTGGAAAGGAGACAGAGAGCTGGGACACAGCCCCAGGGAGGGAGGGAGGGAGGGGGAGAGGGAGGGAGAGCCCCGGACCCCAGGAGAGGCTGGCAGGGGCATGCGGGCGGGGAGGGGTGGGGGCAATGGGACGGGGCAGAACCGGGCTTGTGTTCACCCGCCGTCAGGTCCATGAAAGGTCTAAGATAGAAAAGAGAGAAGCTGTGAGCGGGGCCAAGAGCTGCCCCGGGGTGCTCCCGCGGCCCCCATCACAGTGAGCTACGGCCGCTGCCGTCCAGTCCGGGTAGAAAAGCGGAGGAGGCTGTGGTCACAGCCGGGTCTGCGCCTCGGGGATGTAGATCTCGATGCTGTCCGCGCTCTCGGTGGCGGAGCTCTGGCGGAAGGAGGCAGCTCGCTTGGCTGCCAGGAGCCGCTTGCGGGCCTCCTGCCGCTGCCGGTCTACGGAGTCCAGGGAGCGCTCCTTCACCGGGTGCACCTTGGAGCGCGGCGGCTTCTTTGGTATCGGGGGAGGCACCTTCTTCTCCTCCTGCAAAGATAATGGGGGGGTTCAGGGTGGGTGTAAGGCCAGGACCTTCAGAACAGGCATCCCGGTAGGCTTGGCACAGCCGGCAGGATAGTGGGATGTCCACCTCTTGGCACAGCGCTGCCAGAGGTGGCAAAGCCAAAGCCAAATCCATGGCAAGACAGCCCCCCAGCCCTCCCACACTGCACCATCACAAGGCAGGGCTGAGCCTTGTCCATCTGCACGGGCATGAAGGCGCTGCCCAGAGACACCCAGCTGTGAGAACACAGAGGTTGAATAGCCCCTTCTTTGGCCTCATTTTCCCCATATCTTTGTTTTTCAGCAGTGGTGGTTTGGGCACTGATGTGTTTGGGGAGGAGGGAGGTGACCAGGGACAAGTGCCAGTGGCAGAGCCCTGCCCTTACCTTGGGCTCCACGATCTTCCACCCATTGGCCTTGAGCTGCTGAAGCTCTGCAAACTTCATGCTGACGTCCTCAATGGAGAGCTGCAAGAGGTCCCAAAAGCCGGCCAGGTCTTGGAAAGTGGGCACAGGGAATGCGTTGGGGTCCTGTGGAGACAGAGTGTTGGCCAGGTCTACCCATGGCATGTTGGTTCTCCAGGCCATGGATGCTGGGAGGGGAACTGTCTCCCCATCTGGCTCTCCCCAAGGGTGCTACAAAGTCCCTTTTCCACTGGCTAAGGGTATGAGACACCCCCTCCCCATCCCACCCGCCGTGGCCAACCCTGTGGCACTGCCCAGCACTCACCATGTTCTGCTGGCAGAGGCGGTAAAACTGCTGCACCTTCTGGGACATGAGGAGCTGGGCACTGCCCACAGCACTCCGGATCTTCTCCAGGACTGGTGGGGGGAGAGAAGGGGAGTCAGTGTTCCCATGGGGCACAGATCTGCCCCTCCGCACAGCAGGGACCCGCGCACCCCCTCGGGGCCAGCCAGGACTCCCCCAACCCACGCAGGGTCTCCTCCCTCCCACGGACCCCACTAGTCCCAGAGGGTTTCCTGCTGTTTCTTGCCCCCCACCCAACCTCTTTACCCTCACTAGGGGAGAAACTCTAAGGTGGGCCCAAGGTGGAAGCACTGCAGGACTCTGGCTGCACCCCCCAGCATCACAAGAGACCAAGACCCTCCCAAAGCCACACCTGCACCCCTCCTCCCAACTCACTCTCTTCCGGCAGGTCATAGTCCTCAGCCTCCCTCTCCATCTGCTGGCACCAGCCCTCCATCTTCTCCACCTCTGCCTGCAGCAGTTTGATGAACCATTCCCCATCACGGTGGCAGGGGGAGGCACGGCCAGAGTCAGGGAGGCTGCGGGACCCCCGCTCCATCCAGGCATCCCGCCGGGGCACCTCCACCGTGTCGTACTGCAGCTGGTAGTCCTCCCGGTAGGCCCACTGGCCCTGCGTGTGCACCGTCTTGTAGACCGCGTACTGCCGGCCGGACTCGGGCTCTGAGGAGTGCCGCTGGAAGGGGCGCCCGAACTGCAAGGCTTTGTCCTCGGTGGCCACGGCCAGGCCAGCGAAGCCCTCCAGCTCCAGGTCTGCCTGCACGCCTGCCGTCACGCTGTTGGAGCGCTTGAAACGCGCTCGCCTGCAGAGAGCAAGAGCGTGTGGGGAGCTTCACAGCCAGCAAGGACAGGCCCCGTTGCCCCCTCATCCCACTGGCGGGCAGGAGCTGTGTGAAGGATGCCCACAGGGAATGATGGTCTGGGTCCTGGAGCATTTGGGGCCATGGGGACAGCCCTGAGTAGCTGCAACCCAAGGATCCCTCATCTCCTTTGCTCTCAGCCTGTTTCCATGGCTACCAGAGCTGGACTGAGGATGGAGAGGAGCGCACCGATGCTGCGTGGGCATGTTGCTGGAGCTCCTGTCCCGTGGGCTGTGCAGGTCCTCCACACACAGCACTCCCACCCCAACCAAAACATCATGTTTAGCTGCAGAAAAGCCCAGAGGTTTCATTCAGGCTCAAAGGAAAGACCCAAGGATGGGGGGTGGGAGCAGAGGATCCCCTTCCCCAGGCAGTCCATCTGCGGCAGCAAGATGTGAGGGCAAAGGGAAGGCCAGATCCTGCCCCAGGTGGGGGCATCCAGCCTGGGATGGGGACGGTGCTGAGCTCTGGTGACCTCAGCTCAGAGGGGAGAAGGAAAAGAAGCTGAGGAGCAGCTCCAGGATCCCCAGGGAGCCCCAATCCCCCAGCACAGTGAGCGTGGCAGGTCTCAGCCCATCCTGGCTGTGTGGTACCTTTTGTCCTCTTCCACCTGCACCCCAATGGAGTGGAACTCCCTCTGGCTCCGGCTCTCCGTGTCCGAGTCAGAGATGGCCTCAACCTGCCGAGGGGCAGAGGGAATGCGCTGGAGGGCAGCCTGGAGATGCAGCTCAGCATCCCCCATGCTGCTCAGGCAGGCTCTGAGCTGGTTCCAGAGCCCAGGGAGGAGGGATGCCCACCTGGACGCCAATGGAGGGGCGCCACTTCCTCTGCCGCGCCAAGCTCCTCAGCTCCTCCCGGCCGGGGATGGCCTTGATGATGAGTGTGGAGGGCTTGGGAGCAGCACGGGGCTGGACCGGAGGCAGGTCGAGGGCCACGGCCGTCACCTTGGAGCTCTCGAGGCTCTCGGCCAAGTTGCAGCGGGCTGCAGCATCTTTGGACCAGGTGGGGCTGCGGGTGACCTCGCTGGGCAGGTAACTCTCGTGGGTGGACTCGGTGCTGCTCTGTGCGGTGACAGAGATGAGGGGTTTGGCTTTGGTTCCTGGAGGGATGGGAGGTGGAGCTTTTCTGTAACTGAAGGCTGTTGTGGGAGAGGCGCAGGATGAAAAGGCACGTGAAAACACAGACACTTGCTCATTTCCCGCCACGGACAGGGGGCCCCCAGGGGATAGTGTCCACCACCTCCTCCCACAGAGCGGGGCTCGTGGCCCCACACTTCACACCTCAGCTGGCTGAGATCCAGGCTGGAGCTCAGAGGGGCTCTTTGGCTAATTTATCCCCATAAAAGGGATTGGAAACCACCCCAGTCCCATGCTGGCCACGCCACTGTCTCACCCACCGATGGGCAGAGTTGGGGACAGAAGTGGAGGGAAGGAGGGAATGGCAGAGGGGTGCTGGGGGCACAAAGCAGCCCCCCGATTGGGGCTGAGCCACTAACAGGATGCTCATGCCCTGTGCCAGGGCTGGGCTGCGAGTGGGATGCTCATTCCCTTCACGGGATGTTGAGGGCTGCACGAAGCCAGGGGCAGAAGTGGGGCTAGCAGCAGCCCCAGGTGGGGAGATGTAGGGGAGGGTGGTCCCTCGCGCAGCTGAGCCCCCGCCACCCCCTCCAGGGACTCACAAGTGCTGGGCTTCAGGATGCTGCTGGTGATGGGCGGCCCGGCAGCGGCCGACATGGAGAAGAGCGAGAGGCAGTCGTCGTCCTGGGAGCAGCCGGCCTGGATGGCCCGCAGGTAGCTGTGGCTCCGCATGCGGAAGCAGCCGGGCAGGTCCAGCGCCTCCACAGCCTGAGACTCCACCTCGCCGAAAACCGACTCGCAGACGGCCTCAAACTGGTGGTTGAGCTCGTCATTGATCTGTGGAAAGCAGCAGGTGAGGCTGGGGGAAGGCAGCAAGCTGCGGTGGAAAATACTCAGGGGAACACCCACTGCCTCCCCACATCCTCACCCCAAACCTGCCCCACGGTGCCCGTGCCATGGGGCCCTACCTGGCCGGTGGTGAAGGAGCGCCCGTAGCTCTGTCCCCGCGGGAGCATTCGCGGTGGGGTGCAGCAGCTGGGACAGTTACAGATATATGAATCAGAATAGTGCCTACTTGAAAACCTAATGAGAGACAGTGGGAATAGAAGGGATCGCACTGAAAGCAACACATCCAAGCAGAGCATTCGGAAACGCAGCTGCAGCGATGCTCCTGCTGGCCACCCGCTGCCATCACTGCCCCAAAACACTGTCCTGAGGGCCACCAGCTGCCGTCCCTGCTCCTCACTGCCCCAAAACACTGTCCTGAGGGCCACCAGCTGCTGTCCCTGCTCCTCACTGCCCCAAAACACTGTCCTGAGGACCACCAGCTGCTGTCCCTGCTCCTCAGGACAGTGTCCTGAGGGTACAGACCTGTCCTTCAGCGATGTGGGGCCGCACGAGGGGTATGCAGCAGGACTGGGGATAAGGAACCAGCCTGTCACCTGCCAGGACTGGGGCACATCCCAGCCACCCCCTTTGGAACATGCATGTGGCCGCTTCCCACCCAGAAGCTTGATGCAGCTGCATGTCCTCCCCTGCCCAGCACCCGCCAAGGGCAACCTCAGCTCCCAGGGACACCCAGCCCATGGTCCCGCTGCACCCACGGTGCTGAAACAGGGCTGGGAGGTGACAGCCCTTACTTGGTCCTGGCCTGGTCAGCGCTGGAGGAGCGGCGGTAGCTGTCTCGCCGCGTGGCTGCCCTGGGCAATATTTTGGCGCTGGCGTCGGAGTCGGCGCTGTCCTCATCACCCATGGCCTTGATGTAGCTGCCGCTGCGCATCCGCCGGCAAGGGATCTCCCCGTCCTTGCCCACCGCCGGGTACCCGCTCCACTCGTCCTGCGGTACCTGGAGCAGGAGGTAAGTGTGGGAGGACGCAGTGGCCGGGGGTCCTCTGGCTGGGATGCAGAGCTCAGCCCTGTGCCTGCCACGTGGCACATGCCAGCCTGAGCCCGGCATGCGTGCACAGCCTGGTGCTGGCATAGCTCCTCTGCCCTCCCCATGGCATCCCAGTGCTGCAGGGACACACTCTGGGGGCTGTGCCCCTCCCCACCTCCCCCCGTCCCCGAAAGCCCCCAGATGCAGGAGAGCCGATGCCTCCTTACAACCACAGCTCTTCCTGAAAGGCTCCTCCCGGACCCTGCCCTGCCTTCTGCCCTGGTACATGGCGGCAGAGCCGCTCTCACCTCGCAGCCCCCCTGGCACACACGGCTGGGCCAAATCCCCCCCATGCCAGCATGGCCATCCAGCTGACGTAGCAGCCGCCAGTCCTGACACACGCCGCAGATGCCGGCACCACGGGGACCTTACCAGGCTGCAGTGGCGGGACAGCATCCCCCGACCCTGCAGGAAGGGTAGCGGGGCCGTCACCCTGCCCCAATGCCCCTGCCGCCAGCAGAGAGGGGGCCCTGCCACCCCCCCCTCCTCTCAGCCAGCACAGCATTGCCGCTCCCTGTCTCCTTCCCCCGGGAAAGGGAGAGAAGAGTTAATTAGTTTTTAATTGGAAGAGGGGTGACCTAGAAGGGAGCCCAGTGACGAGGCAGGCGGTGGCACCCAGCCAGGCACAGGCGGGATAAAAACCGTGAGGGGGGAGTGGGCACAGAGCCACCAGCAGCCCTGAGCTGACAGAGCCAGTCTGCACCCAAATCCAGCATCACGGGGCAGGAGGAGGCAGATGGGGCTTCACGCTGCCAGCGAGGGGACAGCAGGGACCAGCGCAGCACCCTGGGGGACGGGGCACAGGTGCTGGGGCCAGGAAGCGGAGCTGGAGCATCCCTGCCCCATCCCAAGCTGCTGGGATGGAGACTCACATCCCTGGCTCACCCCACAGCATCGCCGGCTGCAGTCCCTGGGGCAGTGACCCCCTACCCTGCCCAGCACCTCACCTGCAGGTACTGGTACGCTCGGTCTTTGGCCTTTGCCTCCTGAAGCATCAAGGTCTTCTCGGTGCCTCCGGTGCTGGGGTAGGCTTCACGGGCCTGGCTGACGGTCATGGTGTGCCAGGCGCTCCTCTTGAGCGTCTGGCCATCCAGAGACATGGACATACCAGCGCAGGCCAGGCATTTTCCTTCCCCGCCACCCTTTAGACTCTTCAAGGTCAAGTCTCTGAAGGCACTTTCGGGAGCGTCCACACAGTACTGGGTGCCCTGGTCGGCGGCATGTCGGCCAGACACCATGTAGCTGCTGTCGCTGTCCAGGTTGTCATCGGAGCTCCACCAGCCCATCATCTTGGACCGGTGCCGGGAGTCCACCTTGCGATCCTTGCTCTTGCTGCGCTTGCCGTGGCGGGACTGGTGGTGGTGATGGTGGTGGTGGTGGTGGTGGTGGTAGCCGTCCCCGCGGCCGTCCATCTTGGCACCGTTATAGTCCCGCTTGCCCGGCGCCTCCAGGGAGTGGGACTTGGCAAAGAGCTTCTGGACGGAGTGGACGAGGTGGCGGATGCGGCTGGGGCTCTCGCTGCGGGGCTCGGCGCCGCCGGCCCGTGGGTACTGCAGCGTGTGGAAGCCGTCGTGGTGCAGCGGCAGCTGCTTCTCAAACTGGTCCAGCAGCGTGGGGGGCAGGCGGTTGATCTTGCTGGCGGGGTGGGCGGTCGCCATGCATTCGTCGCAGGAGTCGTAGGGCTGCTGCGCGTGGTGCATCCTCGGGAAGGTGCTGCTGGCGCTGGCAGAAGGCGGCTCGCTCAGGGACCCACCCGGGCACTCGCTGGCCGCGCCGGGGCTCCGCACCGGGCAGTAGGGATGCTCCAGGGAACACGGCTCGCTGGGGCTGAGGAGGTATGGCAGCCGGCCCTCGGGGCTGTGCTGGACGTAGTTGGCGGGATGCTCGCAGTCCTCTGGGATGCAGTGGCAGCGGTGGCCGGAGGAGAGCTGTGCCTGGCTACGCTCCCCATGGTAGCCCTTCATGGTGTCAGCACCCGCCCCATAGCTTCGGCATCCTGCAGGGTTGTCCCTGCGGGCTCATCTGTGGGGACAGGGACAGGCATCATGCTCCCCTCTGCGCCCCACCACCAGCAAAACATCAGGACTGTCCCACAGGAACCACCCAAAGAGGCTGGGAAGCTCCCAGAGCATGATCCAGCCCTATCTGAGCCCCTGTGAAGGGGCTGGCGTGCAAGAAACCTCACCATGGGGCAGGGGAAGGGGATGGGATGGTGTCCCGTCTGGGCACCTGGGGTCACCCCCCCAGCTCGGCTGCTTGGAGGGAGCAGCGCCAAGGGGGGTGCAGGAAGGAGAAGGTGCTGCCGGCAGCGATGCAGGCAGCGCGGGGCCCGCAGACGGCGAGGGAGGACACACTGCCATCATCGGAAACTTGTTTTCTTCTCCAAGCACCAAATATTATGAAGTGTTTCTCCATTAGGAAAACGGTTCTGGCTGAGTTTTTCAGCCGTTGCAATTCACAGAGCTGCTAATGAGCTGCTGCAGGGCGCGGAGGGGCCGCGCTCTGATGTCTCCATCCAGCCCATCCTCCTCAGACAGCGCCGGCTGTGCATGGAGACCCACAACCAGCTGTCCCCCCCAGCCCCGTCAGCCCCCATGGATGGGGAACTAGGGCACGGAGGTGGCTACGCTACGTGTGGGGCATCCCCAGGCAGAAGCAAGAGGATGGATGGCATTAAACCAGGCTGAGCCCCACGCCGGGTGCCAGGATGCTGGAGCAGTGGGGCTGGGTGCACCTGTGGAGGTTTGTCTTCCTTACAGCCTCTCTAAGGCTCTGCCTTTGGTACGACTGTAAATGAGGAAATTACTTATCCTCCACTGTAGCTCAGCTAATTAACAGGCATTGTTAATGCTCTCGTTATCATACCAGGCAGGGTGCTGTGGGCAGATGGTCTCTGAGAGCGGCTGCAGGGAAAGGTGACTGTGGGATAGTCCCCATGGTACATGGGGTCTGCTGGACACGTGCTGACTGGAAATGTGGGATGCACGGGAGGGCTGAGGGATGCCCAGGGGGAAGGAGGGAGGGATGGATGGATGGATGGATGGATGGATGGATGGATGGATGGATGGATGGAAGGCCAGCATGCCCTGGGAGCCCTGGGAAGGGAGAGGGGCTGGGGGTTCCTGAGGGGCACAGGGGCAGAGACACGAGCGTTGGCGGCGAGTGGCAGACGGAGCCACGGCAGCGCCCGGGGAACGAGTCTGCCCTAATAAGCTGCCACCATCCTTCCCGGCTTCAAGGCTGGATGGCTCGGCCCTGCGCCGCTCCCACAGCCCTCACCCTCTCGCTCCTGCTCTAACAAGGCTCCCTAATTTCTGCATCTTAACGGAAGAGTGCTGCAGCCTGCTACAAAAAGAAATGCTTCTCCCCTCCTGGGAGAGCTGCACGGCAACGGGGGGATCAAGCCAGCAGCAGGAGAGACAGACAGACAGACAGACAGGCTCCCAGCCCTGGCTCTACTTCCACAGTGCTGAGCTATATTGTCTCCAGCTCCTGGAGGGAAGGTCCCAGCTGATCCAAATATTGCCACTGCAGCGGGAAGAAGGAGTCAAAACAGCTGAGCAGCCCGGCACCACCAGCCCAGAGGGCTTTTGTGCTCGGAATTAAACAAAGCCCAGCCCCACCGCTGCACCGCAGCAACCCTACAGCCACCGGCAGCCGTGGGGCAGAGGATGGGGACAGGGCATGGCAGAGGATGGGGACAGGGCATGGCAGAGGATTGGGGACAGGGCATGGCAGAGGATGGGGACAGGGGCATGGCAGTGATGGGGACAGGGCATGGCAGTGGTGGGGACAGGGCATGGCAGAGGATGGGGACAGGGGCATGGCAGTGATGGGGACAGGGCATGGCAGTGATGGGGACAGGGCATGGCAGTGATGGGGACAGGGCACGGCAGAGGATGGGGACAGGGCATGGCAGTGGTGGGGACAGGGCACGGCAGAGGATTGGGGACAGGGCATGGCAGAGGATGGGGACAGGGCATGGCAGACAATGGGGACAGGGCACGGCAGAGGATGAGGACAGGGCATGGCAGAGGATGGGGACAGGGTATGGCAGAGGATGAGGACAGGGCATGGCAGAGGATGGGGACAGGGCACGGCAGAGGATGAGGACAGGGCACGGCAGAGGACTGGGGACAGGGCATGGCAGCGATGAGGACTTATGGTGGTGAAGGAGCCAAAGCCACGCAGGTACCTGCACCCCGGCCAGGAACCAGCCAGTGCCCCTTCAGGGATGGAGGTGGGGTTGGGAGTGACCCCAAGGGTCTCAGCACAGGTGGTGTAGCCAAGGGTCCCATCCCCAAGCACTGGTGGGGACGGCCATGGGTGGAGGGTGAGAGCTGGAGCTGTGTCCCAGTGGGGGCTGCTCATGCCCCACAGCCCTTGGGACGGGGGTTGGTACAGGGGGATCTGTGCCACCGAACCACAGACCCAAAAAAAGGGCAGGGGGAAAAAACCCAGCCTGGCTGAATTTGGTGCCATTTAACACCAGGGTAATTACCACCAGTGAGAACCTGCCGCCCACACAATTATGTGCTAGGATAAACTGGAAGAGCATAATTACAAATAACTCACTTCTTGCTTTTATTGCATCCGAAGCCTGGAGAAACTCCCACTGGCTATTCCCCCCCACTGCCACCTTCCCTCAGACCACCTTCTGCTCCCACTCTGTCTCATCCTGCCTTGAGGGTCAGTGCAGGAAGGAGAGGGCCCAAACCCCCCTGCACTGTGGGGCACACCAAAATTGAGCCCCCCCCCCCCCCTTCATTTCCCATCAGGGCACTCAGAGGCAGCTCTGCTTCCCAGCGAATCCCAGAGCAAAGCTGGGGTTTCCAAGAGTTTTGGGTTAAACCATGAGAGCTGGGGTCAAGAGCTCCCATCCACCACTCCCCCGCTCCCAAGGGGGGTCCTGGCTCCCCACCCTTCCCAAGCAGGGGCTGTGTGCCAGGGTCCCAGTGCCCATGGGTGGCACTTACCGCCCAGCGCTCAGGGGGATGCTGTCCTCATGGCTCGGCAGCGGCTCCTCCACGCTGGGTCTCTCCAGGGCAGCAGGTTCTGCAGGGAGCAACAAGGGAAGAAGAGCAAGGGTATTCCTCTCCAAAATCCAGCCTGCCCCAACTCCCTGTGTATTCAGCCAGCAGCCCAACCTTCCCTCCTCCCTCGAGGCTGCCCCGTAGGCAGCGCTGCCCGCACGCCGGCGGCGACGGGGACGGCTCCACACAGCCAAGGACACGTGTTTTGCCCAGCTTAGCCCCAAAAACCATCCTCAGCCCCATCCTCTTATGCAATTCCCTGCCAGCAGGCACTAGAGCCAGCCCAGCAGCCGCCTTAGCCATCGACTTTGATTTGCCCTGGATCCTCAAAGGCTCCTCTCTCCATCCCAGCTTTCCAGCACGAGCAAAGGGGTTTTTTTTTTTGTTGGTGTTTTTTCCCCAGCCTCTGGGCCAGCAGAGGCGTGAGCTCGGCCCGTTCTGCTTTGCAAATTAGCGTGAGGTTTTGCCAGCACGGGTCCTGCTGGGGATCTTTATGGCCGGGGATGAAAGCAGGAGAGAACAAACACGCAGCGTGAGCGGCCGGCGCCGTGCTACAGGCTGGAGCTTGGGGGAAAGAAATATAATAAAATATCATCAAAAAATAAAATAAAATATAATATAAAGTGGTCTCCCCACTTAGGAGCTGAGCAAATTTGATCTACAGTCGTTGGAAGAAAATAACTATGGACAAACTGGCAGGTTGTTTCCACCACACTCCTGATGGACTTACTCCTCCCTCACTTGTTGTGAGCGTGGATTGCAGGAAGCAAATGTTTTGTTTTATTACTAATTGCTCTGTTATTTTATTAGGCTGTATTAGTAAAATTTACTCAGCCTGGGAAAGGAAAGAAAAAAAGAGGGGCTTAGTGAGAGATCGGGTAATTTAGTGCATAGTTCTGGCCCCAGTCATTGTTTTCTGGAGTTGAGTTGGCTGAGAGCGGCTCAGGGATGGTTCAGGGGATGAGTCCTTAGGGAGAGGGGTGTCAGCCTGGGATGTAAGGGATAGCTGGGGGAATGGGAAGGGAATGGGAAGGGGATGGGAAGGGAATGGGAATGGGAATGGGAACGGGAAGGGAACAGGAAGGGAACGGGAAGGGAATGGGAAGGGAACAGGAAGGGGATGGGAAGGGAATGGGAAGGGAATGGGAACAGGAAGGGAATGGGAACGGGAATGGGAAGGGAATGAGAAGGGAACGGGAAGGGAAGGGAAGGGAAGGGAAGGGAAGGGAAGGGAAGGGAAGGGAAGGGAAGGGAAGGGAAAGGGAAAGGAGTAGGAAGGGAATGGGAAGGGAACAGGAAGGGAATGGGAAGGGGACTGAGCGAGGTGCAAAGGTTGGAGCAAACACACGTGATCCCATCAGGAAATCAAAGGCAATTCCTGTTAATGAAAGAAAACCCAAGTGGGATGCTGGAGTGAGCTGTGAGGGGCAGGAACCCGCCGGGCACCGCTGGAAATCAGGGATGAGGTGAGATTGTTTAAGAAGTCATGAAGGACAGATGCCAGCTGGAAGGTTGCAGATGTGAGTGGAGCAAGAAGTGTTTACCAAGGCTGCCAAGGGGCCACCAGCATTGCACTGCCCAGCACGGCTGGCTGGCACCCCAGAATGCAGGGAGACCCCTGGTACCCTGATGCTGGGGGGCATCTCCCCCAGCTCATCCCTACCTCCCTCCACACCAAACACAGGCCCCAAACCCACCGTGCCCCAGGGCTCAAGCCCGGTGCTGCCGCCCCACTCCACGTGCAGGGAGGCTGGGGCTGGGCTGTTTGACAGGAGGGGAGGGTTATTAAGCCCATGATTAATTTTGGCACCAGCCCCAGCTGCCTGACAGCTCCTTCTCCAGGGCTGGGGAGAGCGAGTGCGAGAGGTGCTGCCTCTGCTGATGCAGCGGTTGGTGGGATGAAAAATCCTGCAATGCAGCACTGCTTCTTAATGAGCCATTTGTCTTTGAGTCTTCTTGACTCATTACCATGCCGGGGAGAGGGATGGGAGTTGCCCCAAGTCCCCATCTGAGCAATTACTCCTGGAGCAGAGCGAGGAAATACGGCCATGACACACCCCAGCTGCCAGGGATCCCGGCACGGCCGCCAGCACCGGGACTCGCTGCCGCAACGCAGGTGCCTCTGGCTGCTGCTGCTGCCACGGGAGGGGAGTGGGACCCCCCTATGTGCAGCCCAGCACAGACAGTCCCCCAGAGCTGATTCCCCTGGGGCAAGAGACACAGCCCTGCGCTGGGATGTGCGAGGGTACCGGAGCATCCCGGGGCTATGCCAGTGGAGATGGGAGCCTGGTGCTCCATCCCTGCAAAGCCCAAAGCTGGATCTTCAGGGAAGAGCTACTTCTTCAAAAGCCCTGGACACATGGGAAGCACTGGGGCCAGCAGCCAGAGCCTGGGAAGGAGTTGGATGAGAGGGAAAGAGGTGGCACGGAGAAGCGGCTGCGGGCAGAGGCAGGGCTGGCAGGGCTGAGCTGTCCCAAGGTCCAGGCTGCCTGCAGAGCTGGGACACGGCACAGCAGGCTGATGGAGTTGGAACCTCATGGCTGGAGCAGCAGGACCACAGGAGACCACCATGGATGGACCCCCCAGGCCAGGCAGGGCCCCAGGGACTCCAGCCCACACCAGCTGGCGCAGGGTTCGTGGGCGCTGCGCCGCACCGGTGAGCACCCATCACAGACAGCTTCCCTTCCACAGATGAGCTCAACATCTGCCCTGCACTGCCCAGGGCTGGCTGCAGCCAGCACCCTCCCCCAGTGCCCTTCCAGAGCTCAGCAGAACGGGGGGACATGCAGGTGACCCCGGAGAGCCAACACAAGACCAACACACCTGATGTTCACCCACAGCGAGGGGAAGGGACGAGCAGGGGTGTCCCCCATGTCATGTTTGCTCTGCCCACCTCCCCACCAGCCCCTTGCTCCAGGTGCAGAGCCCAAGGTGGGCAGTGGGCTCTGAGCATCCCCCAGGACTCAGACCCTTTCCAGGCATCCTGGAGCCATGGAAGACCCCCCCAAACACTGTCAGATGTCCCAGGGCACCCAGCTGGCAGTGGTGCCAGTGAACCCTGTTTCCCCACCCACCCCCTGGGCTGTGCCATCTCACCCTCCCCATCTGCAGGGACCCCGCTCTGTTGGCAAGATGGGCAGTGGCTTAAAAAGCCACTTATCTCCCCAGCCATGTGGTGTAATGACCTAAGCTGGGGATCACTCCAAAGCTGCTTTGGTGAGCTCAGGGCAGCACAGCACTAGTACCAAGAACAGGAGAGGTGACAATCTCTGACTGTCCCCTGGCCATCCCCACCAAGCCCCCAGGCAGGCTGCTCCTTCCAGCCCCAGCTCCACTCCTGTGCCAGGCACAGGGCTGTGCCATAGCTCCCTCCTGCCACTGGTATTCACTGGTATTCCCCCCCGTCCCTCTTTCCTGGGCACAAAACACCCTCAGCTCCAACAACACATCCCCATCCAAACCAGTTCCCTCCACAACACCATCCCACAGCTCTTCCAGCCACAGGACTTGGGAACAGGGAGGAAGCAGAGCTCTTGGTCCCTGTGCTGGCAGGGATGCTCCAGGCTACCATGCCCCATTCCCAGGCTGCATCCCATCCCCTGGGCCAGGGCTGGGACAGACACAGTGAGCCTACGGCACAGAGCCCACAGCACTGAGCAGCCCAGCTCCCCAGCAGAGGACCCAAACTGCCTCTTTAATGGATGGGCTTAATTTGCAAAGCTGATGAAACCCTAAATATTTAAATAGGTAATTCTGCACAGCACTCTCTGCATGGGCACAGCACGAGGGTAGAGCAAGGTGGGCGTTCACACTGGCAAGCGGGGACACAGTGGGGATGGGGGACACTCTGGCAGGACCACGTTGGTCACCGGGGTACCAGCATCCCCATCACACACCATATGGGGATGGCACATGCCCTCACCCCCACTGTGGGCAGGCAGGGTGAGTGCCATGGGATGCTCTGCTGTGGGGTCCTCTGCCATGGGCACCCGGGTCCTGCTCTGCCACCAGCCTCTGAAGGATGCCACAGGGAGCTGTGGGGAGAGGGGAGCACAGCCCGAGCCAGGGAGATGCAAAGGGTGATGGGACGGGTCCCTGCAGAGATTACACCACTGACATTCTTGCTACAAGAGCCTAGAGATAAAAGAGATTTACAGGATTTACCAGCAATACAAATTGAATATTTAATTTTAGCTGTAGGGGAGGAGTGGGGGCTCTGCCCCACGGGCACGTGGAGGTGTGTGGGTGATGGGCCAGGGGCTGCTCTGCTTCCCAGGGAAGTGTTTCCAGCTCTCAGGGAAAAACTCATGCCAGGGGTGTCACCAGGGGTTGAGGGGGGAGGCTGGGCAGCCCCATGCCAGTGGGACCAGACACCCTCTGCCCCACCTGCCCCTGACCCTGCCAGCCACTCGCTGGCTGCCAACTGTGCAGCACAGCCTCTGCCACCACGTGGGATCGTCCCAAGATGAACCACGTGCATGGACCCAATGCCAGGGATGCTCCTGGGGGTGCTCATGAGGGCTCCTGGTCCCCCATGCTGCCCACAGGCCAGCCCAGAGCTGCTGAGCCCACTACACTCCCCCCACCCCAGCCCAGCCAGGATGCCCCCAACAAGGCTGTCTGCAGGGAATGGGGCCAGGAGCATCAGGAAGGCACAACAGAGCTGAGCATTCTCCAGGACAGGGCAGAGAAACCCCAAAGGGGGCCCAACCACCCCCTGCAAGGCCAGAGCAGGGGCAGGGGCCAGGCAGCAAGAGCCCCCCACAGCCAGCCCTGGGGATGGGGCTGCTGGCTGGTCCCCATCCCACCTTGCTGCACCAGGGGCGGGTGTGAGGCACCAGCGTGGGTGCTGCCACGGGGCGGGCTGGAGGAAGATGAATGAGGGAGTCGGGAGGCTAATGGCATTGTCTGGAAAGTAGGTCGTGTGCTGAGCAAAAAGATATTTATATCAAAGCTCGTTCCCCCACAGAAGCTCCTGAGCCAGGCACAGGCAGCACCACGAGCCCATGGCCACGGCCACAGCACCCTGCAGCACCCCACGGCCCCACAGGACCCCCTGTTCAGTCTCACACCCATCCCTGCCAGCCTGGGTGGTACCAGGGGTGCTCTGGCCACACCGCTCGTGGGGCAGCAATGATGGAGGTGAAGTAACCCCCCTGGAGCAGGAGGTGCTGCAGCTCTTTGCCTTTTGCTGACCTGGCTGCAGGAGCCGGGACACGACTGGCACCAGGTTATTTTTATTTTGATGTCACCTCAGCCAAGGTGTAATATTCCTGCAGATGGGCACAGCCAGTGTGCACTGAGATGGTGACACTCAGCCCCATGCTGGCTGTGGCACCACAGCCCCTCTCCCCATGCCCAGCCACAGCACCAGCCCCAGGGATGCTCCTCACAACCTTTGTCACTCCTGTCCTGAGTTTCAGCCAAGTCTCAGCCTTGTTGCAAACCTCAACCACCTCCTTTCCTTTTATGGGGGGACCCATGCTACTGGTCCCCTCCCTCACACCTCCAACCTTCCCAAAAAAAGCCAAGACATCACCCCAGGCAGAGCCAGTGTCTGCCAAGAGGTTGAGTCACCTTCCCTGGATGTGTTCAAATAAAGGGTAGATGAGGTACTTAGGGATATGATTTAGTTTATCACAGAATCACAAGGTTGGAAAAGACCTTTAAGATCATCAAGTCCAACCATTCCCATCCTAAGCTAAACCATATCCCTAAGTACCTCATCTACCCTTTTTTTGAACACATCCAGGGAAGGTGAGTCAGCCCCTCCCTGGGCAGCCTGTTCCAGCTGTTTAGGATGTGAATGGTTGGACTTGATGATCTTAAAGGGCTTTTCACCTTGTGATTCTGTGAAGAGGTTTTGCTGCCCCCCATCCACGCTGCCCCAATGGCTGTGGGCACAACCCAGCCAGCAGCTGTGTGTCCATCCAGCTTTGCTCTTCTGTCCCCATCCCTGTCCCCATCCTGTGCCTGGGCAGCCTTGGATCCAGCCCAGGAACAGGTTCATTTCCCATAATAGCTGTGTCGGCTGAATTTACAGCCTCGCTCCGAGTTATTAATAACAATAGCCTCACTCTTAAGTAGGGCTTTTCATCTGCCTCACAGCCCTTTCCAGAGGACGTCTGAAGCATTATCACCATTTTATTCTCATTTCAGTGGGCAGGAGAGCGAGACAGGGAAGGGACAGCCTTACCCACGGCCCAGCAGCCGAGCCAGGGTGTGTAACGCAGACCCCATGGGAATCCCAGCCATGAAAACCCCTGGAGAAGCTGGAACACCGTGGCTGAGTGGGATACAACCACCACGCTCGGGCTCACGCTGGCCACGCCACGGTGATTTATAGCAGCGGCCAGCCCGGGCCTCGCTGCCCGGATAAATCCACTTCAGGCAGCAATAAACCAGTGTCACTGCATGGGTAATCCTTCCTCAGCACTCCCACCGTGGGGAGAAGGGAAAGAAAAAAAGAATGAAAGAATAAAATAAATCGATCAAAGGGCCAGATGCTGCCACCGCTGCTGGTAAATCCCCATCCTGCGTCAGCGGGGGCGAGGGGATGCCTCTGCTGTGGTAAACCCCCCACCCTGATGGAGCCAGAGCTGGAGGGGTGGGTGGGTGCTACTGGGCTCCCATGGGAAAAAGACAGCAAGGGAGGTTCAAGCACAGAGCATCAGCCTGAGGATGGCCCCACAGCAACCACGTGAGACCAGGGGTATCCCCGAACCACCCCCACGCATCCCCCCACGATGCCCACAGGGCCCCCAGCAGCGATGTCTCCCCCCAGCACGCTGCAGCAGGGCTCTGCCAGCAGATTTATTTCCCTGTAAAAGCGCTTTGATCCGGAGTTATTTTTTGTTTACTAGCAACAAGGTATTGTAAATACATCTTGGGCGATAATTATAGAGTCTGGGTGCGCACCTTAATCTCCATAAAATATCAGATGCTACAATTTGCCTGATTTAATGAGATTGGAGGCTGATAAGCCGCTGAGGTAAGCTGTAAACTTGGGGAGGGGGGGGGAGGGAAATGATTGCGAGCGTGCTAAAATGCCTTCATCCTCCTCCTCATCCTCCTCCTCCTCCTGCTGCCACGTGCCCTGCCTGGGAGCATGTGCCCAGCCCCGCAGCCCCCTGCCCAGCTCCTGGGGTGGGTTCTGGCTGTGCTGCAGTGGTTTCACGCAGGGATGGGCATTTAGGGCAAACGGAGCTTTTTTATACAATTTACCTCATTAAAACTCCAAGAGCCCAGAGCAGCACTGGGAGCAGCACTGGGAGCAGCACTGGGAGCAGCACTAAGGCCTCCCCGAGTCACCCACATTGCTGCAGCCAGGGGCTCTGCCTTGGCACGCTCCACATGCCATGGCACACGTGCTGTGCCATGCCAGGGAGGGTGGGCAGCATGGCATCGTGGTCACGGTGCCAGGCTGGGATGCAGGCAGAGCCCCGTGAGCACGTGGATGCTCCCGTGGTGGCAGCACATGTGGCCAGGTGCTGGCAGAGGTGCGAGGACAGGGTGCTGAGGGGCTGTGGGGACACAGCTGCACTGCCCAGGGAGGGGTGTGTGCTGGCACCCTGTGCTGTACATGGATACACGTGTGTTCACGCATGTGCAGCCCTGTCCAGCACCACCAGCGCCCTCCCTGGGGAGGGGGCCTGGCCCATGGGGAGATGCCCACCCAATGCCACCCACCAGCATGCTTGCCCACACCATGTCCCTCCCCAGACACGGGGGCCTGTGCAGCCCCGGGTGGGGGTCCCCCTCCCGCAGTGATGGGGGGGCCCTGCCTGGAAAGCAGGAGGCTCCTCCCTGTAACGAGCAGCACCGTTTCCACAGCAACCTTAAAGGGCTACAGCTGCCGCCTCCCTAATGAACCTGCACTGGCACGGCTCCCAGGGGACGAGGAGAACTGTCCCCCTGCCCATCACCCTGGCCTCAGCCCACGGCGCCCTCTCCCCCTCCCATCCACCAGTACCCCCCATCTCTCCCGGCTGGCACCTGGGCTCACCCACAGCCCTCTCCCTGCACCAAGGCCCCCAAAAGACACAGACCCCTTGCACCAAGCATGGTACCCCCACCCACTCCTGCTCCTGCCCGGACAGACATGAGGAGCCAGCAGTGACCTACAAACGTCAGGCTGACAGGTTAATTAATTTCCCTCTTCCTCAGGCCATTATCAGATGGAACAAGACGTCACCTGAGACTGTTAATTGGGCTAATTATTCCACTTTCAGACTTTAAATAATTAGTTACCTTTGTCTCCAGCCTTCCACAAGTTTCTGAAAAGATCAGGCGGTTCCCAAAAACCCAGGAGATGGGGCAGGGGGGCTGCAGCGGGGGTCCAGGCACACTGAGCCCCCCATGTGGGCTGGGGACACTGGGGACAGCACAGTCCCCACCAGCACCATGGTTCCCACCTCATGGTCACACTGGAGCTGGCAGGAGAGGGATGTCATCTGCCTTGATGGCAACAGAAGGAAACCAGGAGAGAGAAGGGAGATGGAATGGGAGGGTGAAGGGTGGGGGGCCAGGAGGAGCCCTCCCCCAGCCCCTACACCAAAATGATGACACCCACTTCAGGCCAAACTCCCTTCTTCCCACACAAAGCCACACTGCACCCCCCAGCAGCACCCAGGTCCCCCCAGATCCTTAATTCCTCCTTGTTTGAGGGTAGGCTCCCCAAGGGGACAACCTCAGCCCAGCATTTCCAACAAACATGGTCTCCCTGGGGGGGGTTCCCAGTACTTTGGCATCAAGACACCCACCACAGGGCACAGGATACCAGGCAGAAGCACAGGCACATGGGCAGCATCTACCCTGCACAGGGTCCCCACAGCGACCCCCACCACCCCATCCCAGGCATCAGCAGGGAGGTGGGTGCCTATCTGGGGTGCAGGGTGGGGGTGGCAGAGGGGCAGGTAGAGCCAGCTCAGCCCCCAGCCTCCTCCTCTGAAGGAACCACATGCTTTGTCCCAGCCTCATCCCCCGCTATTAATAGCCGTCAGTAGCCTCCTCGGGGGGAGCCATTTGCATATTTAATTGCAACTCCGAGGCGGGGCCGGGCCCTTCAATCAGCCGCTCCCGCAGCCTCATTTGCATGGCGTGACATTTCGGTTCGGTTCGGTGGCTCTGGGGGGGGGGGGGGGGGAGGTGGCCGCAGTGTCCCCAGACGGCAGCACCGCCACCCCAGCCACCCTGCACCCACCTGTGTGCGCGGAGAGGGGCTGGCAGCACCTCCCCAGCCTGTCCCAAACCCGGCAAGGGCGCGATGGAGCCTTGTCCCCAGGTGCTCTGCCCCCGCTCTCCATCCCGACACCCCCCCCCCGCACCTCCCCGGCCCCGTCCGACCTGCGCAGCGGGGCAATGAGCAGCGCCCGGCGGCGGACAGGCCGTACCCAGCCCCGCGGGCCGGGCGGGGGGTGGCGGCCATGGCCGGGGGGCGGGGGGTGGCTGCCCGGCCCTGTCTGGAGCTGCCGCACATCAAAGGCCAGGGGCGGGCTGGAGCGTCCCCAGGGTAGCGCGGGGGAGGAAGGGGGGACACCCCGAGCCCCAGCAAACCCATCGTGTGTGTGTGTGTGTCCCGGGGGGGCGACTGAGGGGTCGGGGCACGTTGCCGAATCTCCGGTCCAGCCACGGGGCCGGCGGGTGATCAGCACCGCGGACAGCACCAGCCCGCCGCCTCCGCGGCCACCGACGGGGCCACCAGTGGCCGACGGGGCCACCAGTGGCCACCGCGGCCACCTCCAGCACCGCCCCCGACAGCCGCCCCCCGGCCCCGTCACCAGCCCCTCTCGTTGCCCCGGGCCAGGGACGCGCCAGGCGGCGGCAGGAGGAGCCGGGCGGCTCCAGGGCTGGGGGCAGACAGGGCCGGGAGCTGTGTCCCGGGACGCCCTTGCTTCCCCCTGGGCACTTGGCATCACTTGGCAGGAAAAAAAATCTTCAAGGGAGAGGCGTGGGACCGAGCCTGAGGATGGCGGGGATCCGGAGAGCACTTTGCTACCTCCCTCTCTCCTGCCTCAGTTTCCCCTCCGAGAAAACATGCTGGAGAATGCAGCATAGTCTCACGGAGAGCCAAGCTGGTGGGGGAAAACCATGAAGGGGTACAGAGGGACCCGACTGCCACCGTGACTGTGCCAAGGAGCTAACTGAAGACAGGCAGGGCTCGAAGCACAGATGTCAGCACCGGCTGTGCCGCTCCCCGGCAGCGGGGCCGTCTGGCAGGCAGGCAGACCCGGGGCTCCCCGGCTCCTTCCACGGACCGACACACAGACACCACAGAGGGGACCCTGTCCCTCGCACACACAGAGGTGCAGCCCTGCCCCGCTCCCTGTGCTGCTGGGGCACGCTCAGCCCAGCCACCCTGGGACCCTGCTCTGATCTCTGGAACACAACAGCCAGGCAAACACAAATACCCACCCAGCGGGGGGGGCTTGGGCAAGGCCAGCATGTCCCATCCCCCACTCTCCCCAGCTCTGAGCACACAGCAAAGCCTCACACACACAGAGCCCACTCCCTCCTTGCCCCCACATCCAGCCACGGCTTGGGGACAGCCAGCCACGGCTTGGGGACAGCCAGTGCAGCATGGCCCCGTGCAGGGCTGGGCCTGGAACAACAGGGTCTTACCTCCCTCCCTCATGCCAAGCAAACACCCACACTGAGACCACCCCGTCCCCAAGGGTCAGCTCAGCCCAGGCTGTTACCCACAGCATGCACACCCCAGCACCCATGCAGCCCCTGGCCCCAGCAGACGCAGCCCCCAGCCCCACTCAGGGCTGCAGGGAGAGGGGGACACACAGACCTCTGGGCTGGGAGCTCCCCTGTCCCAGCCAGCCGAGCTTCAAGGCTGCCCCGAGGCTTGTCTGGGCGAGGGCTGGCGGGGAGCCCTGTGCTTGCTGCACACCGAGACAAGCAGGTGGCTGCCAGCGAGGAGGATTCAGCCAGGAAAGGGTTAGGAGCGGCTCCGAGGGGGAGCAGACTGCCCGGAGTCGGGGGGTGTCCCGCTCTGCCCGGGCTGGGAAGGTTTGTCTCTCCCCCAGCGCATCCTCTGCACCAGCACCGCTGGGCACAAAGCTGGGCTCTCCTGGGAGAGGGGGGCTGCGAGGCACAGACCCCCCCCATCCCCATCCCCAGGCCCGCTCCCCTCGCACCCGGCAGCCCCTTCTCCTGCCTCCCCCTCCCCACTCACCCTGCCGCTGCCGCTAAGCCATGAAGTTGCCCATCCGGGCTGGGCAGGAGCTGGGGGATGGAAGCAGCGCGGCGCCTGGGTTCACTCTCTTCCTACGGAACCCCCGTGAGCTGCCCATGCCGCAGCCAGGCCACACAGCCAGCGGCCACCGGCCCAACCGGAGCCGTCCCGGGGCGGGGGGGCGGTCACGGTGACCCACGGCAGCAGCCACGCTCTTGGCACCTGGGCCAACACCGGCACCTTCCAGCCCGTGCGAGGCGGTGATGGAGATGACACCCACCCACACATACACCCCACCCACCCATCCTCCCCCTCCCCCCGCGTTTGGGACACACCCCCGCACGCGCCACGGCACGCTCCGGCCACCCCCGCACACAGCCACGCACCCCCGGGAAAGCAGCTGCCCACGGCAGCAGCACCCGCACGCCCACGCACCGCCCCGCAAGCTGCATCCCCCCCCGCACACTGCATCCCACCCGCACGCTGCATCCCCGCACGCTGCATCCCCGCACGCTGCATCCCCCCTGCACGCTGCATCCCCCCCGCACGCTGCATCCCCGGACAGACGGACACGCTAATCACACACGCCCCGGGGGGGGCGGGGACACCCCGTTTGCATCCCTGTGCACCTTGGGCGGCCGCTGCAGCGCTGTGCACCCCGCATCCCACCGTGCAGCATCCCCACATCCCCCCCTACCCCACCCACACACTCCTCTGCACCCTGCAGGCACCTGCACGCAGCCCTCGCCCCCGACAGACACACACCCCCCCCGGCACGCCCACAGCCCCAGCACCCTGCAGCTCCCTCCTGGCTTGGGTCTGTCCCCTCCTTCCCCCCAGAGAGGGCCAGAGGGAGCCAGGAGCACACGTGTGTTGCTGTCACATGAAAGACCAAGGCCATCCCTCGGCTCAGCTGCACCAAGGGCACCCACAGCACCAACTCGGGGTGCACCAACCGCCACTGGGTCTCACCCCAACCTGCCAGCTCAGGACCCCAACCCAGCTAAGCCACACCACCACAAAGGGAGAACCACAGTCAAGACACACAGCGTTTCCCCAGTAAGTACCAGTTCACCACCCCTAAACCGAGGTGCCCAGTGCCCCCAGTCCTGCCACAGTCCCCCCAGCCCTTTGGGGAGATGGTGGGGGGTGCCCCGGGCTGAGGTTGCAACACCAGGGCCGGGAAACCAGCACATCCCTTGCCAAGCATCACACCGGGATACGGTACCTTCAGCTCTCGCAGCCTCCTCGCTCTGGAGCGGCACCCCCACACGCCCACAGACAGGCTGTTCTCCCGCTCCCTCCTGCCCACCAAAAACTTCAGCTAATTCCCAGCCCAAACAGGTCCCGGGCACGCTGGGGGAGAGGGGCCGGGCAGGCAGCGAGGCTCCTTCCCACCGCCTGCCACCCGAGGCCGCCGGTTTGAGGCCAAACAGCCCCTCGGTGAAATGCCGAGCGCTGGCAACCACGCCACAAACATCTGCTCTTCCAACGGCACCGTGATTCACAGGCTATTAATTGGGGCTTGGCAGCGCCGGGGAGTGTTTGCATCCCCTGGCTTCGCTCAGAGCCACAACTCGCTGCCGACAAGGTCCGGGCGCTGGGGAAGGAGCCAAACCCAGCAATGCACCGGCCGCGGTGGAGCTGTGCCAGGACAGGCACGTGGGGCACGGTGCCCAGCTCCCACACCAGCCACCCGGCCCCACGGGGACAATGCAGAGCAAGCCCTGTGCAAACAGCAGCAGTGGCACCCCACGCTTGCCAGGAGTGGCTGGCACCGCTGGCATGGCACCACAGGCACAGCACCACCGGCACAGCACCACTGGCACAGCACCACCAGCACAGCACCACTGGCACAGCACCACCGGCACGGCACCACTGGCACAGCACCACCGGCACAGCATCACTGGCACGGCACCACTGGCACAGTACCACCAGCACAGCATCACTGGCACAGCATCACTGGCACGGCACCACTGGCATGGCACCACAGGCACAGCACCACCGGCATGGCAACACCGGCACAGCACCACCGGCACAGCATCACTGGCACAGCAACACCGGCACAGCACCACCGGCACAGCATCACTGGCACAGCACCACTGGCACGGCACGGCCGCACTGCACGGGCAGCACCAGGCCACCCAGTTTTGGCTGCCACACATGGCAAGGTCTATGGGTGCTGGTGATGCTCTCCCAAGTTCCCAGCTCCAGAGCGCTGTGTTTCTGTAGGGTCCCCTGGATGTCTCTGTGCATGGCACTGAGCTGCTGGCTCCCTGGGCCACCGTGGCATCAAGGGGGACCACAGAGCAGCACCCTGCTCGGGCAGCACCAGACAAAGGCTGTGAGATGCCTCCTCCAACTACAGCCAAGAGAAAACTGAATTCAGAAGCTGATTAGAAACCATGTCATGGCTCCTTCCCGCTCCGGCATTTGGGGAGGAGTGAGCTGGGGAGGTGGGGGTGGGAGGGGGGGAACGTGGCAAATCTAATTAGGATTGAGGGAAGGTTGTAGAGGAGCTGACACGGGAGCTGCAGGAGCACAGCTGCTCATGGGAGGGGGACACTGGACACCCCCAGCACCCCCAGCCCTGTGGAAACAGGGGAAGTACAAATTCATTCTCCTTAATCTGATGGGCACTTGCTCTGCTGCCACGTGTGGCCACCGTGGCTGGCACAGAGCAGTCCAGCCTCTCCATAGCTCACCTTGTGTGCCCATGGTGGCCATGCCACCTCTGCCCCCCACAGTATGGCCCCAGGGCACCAGGCAGGGCAGGGGGAGCAGAAGGGGCTCGATCCTTTGCGGTGGAGGTGAGGCAACTGTGGGGTGCTAGGCTGGGAGTCTGGCTCCCTCCTTCATCCTGGGGTGTCCCCCCTGTGCTGCTGGGATCAGGTGTCATGGGGCCATCAGGAGCACTTTGGCAGGGCAAGTTTCACCCCCAAGCTCTTGGGGATGGCAGAGCCCTGAGGCCACGCTGAAGGGCTCTATGCAGCACCAGACACACCAGGCACCGCTCTCCACATCCCCATCCCCTGCCACTGGCACCCACCATGCCCCGTGTCACTTGCACCACAGGGATGTCCTGCCTGCTGTGAGGAAGGCAGGCAGCCAGCCACCCCCAGCCACCCCATCACTGGGATGTCCCACGGGACACATCCAGCCACACACCTCTGGTCCCTGACCCTCCCCACGAGTCCCCCGGCCGCCGGCACGTCTCGCCTGCTATTCTTAGCTCTCCCAGCAATGGCACCGTACATTACTATTATTGCTGGCTGCCAACATCTTGAAGCAGGCAGCCAGGATCGTGGTGGGGCTTCCACACTCCTGGTGACCTGTCATTCGGTCCCTGCCGGGCTCTGGTCTTCAACAGGCTATTTCAGGAAAGCCAATTTGATGGGCAGAAGGAGCAGAAGCCACACGTTTGGCTCCTGAGCAGAATCCAGGCTCCTTGTGTCACTGCTCAGATCCAGATTTTAGCTTCACCCGTGATGGCAGTAAGGGCCAAGAGTCACCTTTGGCTCCAGATCCAAATTTCGGGCTGGGTGGGATCCAGGGTTTCAGATCAGCTTGTTGGAGAGACACGAGCGTCTGCAAAACCTGGATCTGGAGCCTCAGCCCCAGCCCCAGCAGCATCACCTGGGCAGGAGACCCCAGCACAGGGATGGATCCTGCCCTCATGGGTGGGCAGACCCATGGAGACCTCCACACCAGTGTGGCCACCAGCTTCATGCCCCCTGCATGGGCATCGCGTCCCACAGCCCTGCCCCAAACTTGCGATGGGGAGGCTGAAGAAAGGGCCCTCCCAGGGGACCCCAAGCCTGGGCTCCCCACCATCCTCTGCCCCCTCCCCAGGCTGCCAGGGGCTGGCTCAGTAGGAGGGCTGGGTGCTCCTCCTCCAGCCTGTACTGCCATCTGCACCCCACACAGCACAAGCCCTGATGCCTGGGAGGGAGATGGGGGCACTGAGGGCTCAGCACCAACTCACCCAGGCTGGATGGGGACACCACAATGGCATCACCCTACTCCACACAGCAGGGTTGCCTGGAGCCAGTCCCAGTGCCCAGGCTTGGTGGGGTAACAGTGTCCCAGGCACCCCCAAACACATCTGCTGCCTGCATCACCCCGTGCCAGTGCTCTCACTGTCCCCGCAGCCCGAGGAGCCCCCCCAGCTCAGATGCTTCCCTGTCACTTTGATGGCTATTTTTTCCCACTCGGCTCTGCTGGCGCTTTGAGAGGGCTGCCATGCCTCCCTCCAGCCTCCCTCCAGCCTCCCTGCAGCCTCCCTCCAGCCTCCACGCCTGTCTCCCCATAGCTGTCCCCCAGCTCCATCCCCTGGCACACAGGGTCCTCGAGGGCTGGGACTCACAGAGGAGGAGGACACTGTGCAGGAGGACACTGGGAGCCAAGGAGGCAAGAAACTGAGAGAGACGGGAAATGACATCCATTTCCTAAGGGAGAATCTGCACTGCTGCCTGGATCCAGCCCTGATTTACACCAAGGGAGGCCTTCTGCTCCCAGCCTGGACTCTCCTGGGGACAGCTGGCTCCCAACAGCCGGGCTCGGTCCTTCCCTGCCTGCTCAGGGCTTCGTGCCTGGCCCGGGGAGCAGGCAGGGACCTGGAGCAGGCAGGGACCTGCTGTGGGCAGCACAGCTCCATGGCCCACGAGGGAGGCGACGTGCAGGGCTGGATGTCAAAGGATGGAGAGAAACGAGTGGTCCCAGCGCCAACTTGATCTGCAGGTTTGGCACACGCTGGAGGGACCAGGAAAGAAAGGCAACGAGAGAGGAGAGACACCCAGACCTGGGCCCCCAAAAAGCTCTCCTTGCCTGCCAGGCTGGGCTGTACCACGGAGCCTGGATGTGTGATGAGAGTCACTGCTCAGCTTGCACTCTGTGCCAGCTCCCAGCACCCACCGGCAGCCCCGGACCTGCTCCTGCACCCATCGCCAACCCTCCCTGCCTGGCAGCCTGGCCAGAGGGGAGGTAGGGAGGGGTCCTGGGCCTGCCCACCCCTCGCCTGAACCCTCCGCAGCAGGAGAGCGCCAGGATGGCTGGGGGGGGCGCAGCTGGAGGGGCTGAGAGCTTCAGCTCCCCCTCCCCAAATTCTCCTGCAGCAGGAGAGGGGGGGATACCTGCACCCCTTCTCCCGCACCCGCCGGGGGAGCCCGACCAGCCGCGCTGGCGGAGCTGAGCACCGCGTTGCCGGTGAGATGCCCCCAGCCATCTTGCCACCCCCCCCCCCTCCTCCGGCTCCCCCCCAGCACCTGCTCGGCGGCGATGGATGAGTCCCTGGGCCACACGTTCCGTCCCCCTGGGGCCCGTCCGGAGCCCCGTCGGGGACAGCTTCCCCCCCTCCTTCCCCCTTCCCCCCCCGGGTACCGCGGATCCCCCGGGACCGGCACCCCCCGCCCGCCCGGCGATGCCCCACGACACCGGGCAGCACCGCGACACCGGGCAGCGCCGGGACACCGGGCAGCGCCGGGACACCCCCGCGCCCTCCTCGCGCCTCTCCCCCCTCTCTCGCCCCCCGCCGCCGTTCTTACCCCGCTCCCGCCGCCTACATCCTCCGGCCGCTACCGGGCGGTTCCCCGACGGCCCGGCCCGGCTGCTCCCGGCCCGGTTGGTACCGGAGCGGCTCGGTTGGGCTCGGCTGGTCCCGGCGCGGCCCGGGCCGGCGCCCCGCGCTTGGGAGCGCGGCGGGCGGCAGCATGCGAGTGGCGGCGGCCCCGCAGTGCAGCGCGGATGGGCGCGGAGCGGCGCGGATCGGTGCGGAGCGGAGCGGGGCCGGCGCAGCCAAGACACGGCGGTGGATTTTCCCCGGGAGTCAGAACGGGCGGCGGCGGCGGCGCAAAATGGCTCCGGTGCGGCTCTGCCGCCGCCTCCCGGCGCCCCGGGACCCCCCAAACGCGGCGGCGGGGAGCAGCCGGGAAGGGGCGGGGGACCGCGGCTGCGGAGATGCTGCCGGCGGGCACGGTGCGTGGGCTGCGCCCCGCGGGGCTGGGCTGGCGGCGGGGATGGTGGTACCCACCCCTGGGCATCCCCCTCGGGCTCCCAGGGACCCAGCCCCTGGCCATGCTACCTGTCCGGGTACCGGGACAGCCCTGGGATGGGCCCAGCATCCCCCCCGGCAGCCTGGGGACCACCAGCTGCCACCCACCCGCCGAGTCCCTTCACACCACGACATGTAATTTGCTAATAATACTAATAATAATAATTACAGCACACGGGGGTTACAAGTGCAGCGGGATGATACCCTGGGTAACACTGCCTGTGCCCAGCCCTGGCACCGTGCCGCCGGCGATGCCACATGTCACACTGTGGGACCCCCTGTGTGAAGTGTGGGGGGGACACGGCCCCTGGATCAGGTTTGTGTCCCGGTGATTTGTGCCCACATCCCAGCACCAGGATCCTCGGCTGGGGAGGGCTGTCACTGGCAGTCACACCATCCCTCTCCCAGTGGGATGGGTGACACCAGTGTTTCCCCAGGGTGGGACAGGCAGCCAGAGAGCAGCATTCAGTGGGGGCAGCAAGGGAGAACCCAGGACAGTCTACCCAGCAGCCCTGTGCCCCCTGCCACTGTCAGATCCCCCCACCCCACTGAACAGACCTTTCCCTGGGACACCCTGCCAGAGCCAGAGCCAGAACTGGGGCTGCCCCCATCCCTGGTGTGCAGAGCTCCCCACAAAAAGTCCTGCTGCTCCCAGAAAGGGGACCCCCAGCCTGCACCAGGCCCTGCAGCATCAGAGCTCTGCCCACCTCCCTGAGCAGTTATATAAAAGGATTAATATTTAATATGAACTTCAAAAGGGGAAGAACCAGGCTAAGGCAGCTGGGTGCAGAGCAGAGGCACCCACAGCCACGTCCTGGCTCTGCCAAGGCACGGCACACACAGGACAGCTCCATCCAGCCTGGCCCATGGGCTGTGTGGAGCCAGAGCAAAGCTCCCGGCTACCACGGGCATCCCAGCATCCTGTGAGCCCCTGCCACGTTAACTGTGTCCTGCTCACCCTGATCCCCATGGCACACAGAGACCTCCATCCCCTCAGGACCTTCACCTCCCTGCTGAGGCTGAGGCGCCTGTAACACCCACCACAGGCATCACCCTGCCATCCCAGCACCCCGCTGCCTTCACTGTGCCAGCAGCATCCTGCACAGCCCATCTCCTCCTGCCCGATGCCTCCCGCTTCCTTCCCAGGCACCGGTGGGCTGGTGTGTGCCGGAGAGCATCCCTCTGCCAGGCAGTGAGACCCCTGCTCTGGGACAGCACCCAGCCCCCACCACCAGCCCCCTGCCCGCCCCAGCTCCCACACAGACGCCCAGCACCCTCTGCTCGTGTCTGTGCAGTGCCGGCCAGCACGGCTGCGGTGGCAGCAGGAGCCAGAGCTGGGAAAACACCATCTTCCACCCACGCAGCCGCCCACGGCCCTGCGCCAGCTCTGCCACCCCCACTGCGCGCCGGGGCTCGCCGGGAAGGTGGGCGGCAGGCGCCGGGCTGGGGGTTGTGCTGCACCCATCACACCCACCACGGCCACCCGTGGGCAGGGGACTGGGGGGGGGGGGCAGCACCCAGCACCCCCTCGGTGCAGTCTTGTGCTGCAGGAACAGGGCTGGGGGGCTGGGGGTTTGGGGAGCTGCCCTGCGCCCTGCTCAGGTGCCGGAGCGGCTGGCGCTGCTCCATGTGTGGCACAAGCAGCTGCCAGCAAAGAGACCGGGGAAGCCTTCAGCTCATTCATTTTTAATCCTGGCCAAGAGCGAGTGGGATGTGGGTGTGAGGCTTGGGCGTGCAGCGGGACAGGACCAGCCACAGCGCTCCAAATTCCCACACCCCCCCCTCCCCACACACGGTCTGGCTTGTGCCACGAGTGTCTTTCATCATTCACATCCCCGTGGGATGCAGACCCCCAGGAGGGGACAGCAGCCCCTGGGCATCCCCTTGTCCTGTCTCACCGCATCTCACCACAGCTCAACCCTCCCCCCCCACCCTCCCTGCTCCAGGCAAGCTGCCTTCCCCCCACCCCATGAATGTGGAGGGCAGGATCCATGTGTGGATGGAAACTGTGGGCCCATGAACATGTGGGGAGGTGGAGAGTGGAGTGGGGGTGAGAGGAGGGGGGGGGCACATGATGCCAGACCTCCTGCCACCCTGCTCGCATTCCAAGCCTGGCACCTCATCCCACAGGGGCTGTGGCAGCAGGAGGGCAGGACCCTGGCCCCTCCTCAGCTATGAGGAAGCAAAGGAGGATGTGTGGGTGCTGGGTACGGGCCTGGCGGGGGCTGGTGGGGAGAGCAGGAGGCACCGGCCGATCTTGCGCAGGGTCTGTCCCGCGTCGGCGCGGAACCGCCGGATGGAGAAGCAGTAGACAAGGGGGTCGAGGCAGCTGTTGAGGCTGAGCAGGGCCACGCTCAGCGTGTGCAGCACATCCAGGGCGGCGGGGGGGCTGCAGAGCGGCACGGGGGGCTGGCTGCCCACCCACGGGGCCAGCGTGAGGTGGTACGGGGCCACGCAGACCACAAAGACCAGCAGCATCCCCAGCACCATGGCGCGTGCCTGCTGCCGGTGGGGACCCGGCAAGGCGGTGGCGGGCGCCGAGAGCACCCGGGCGATGGAGGCGTAGGTGGCCAGCACCACCAGGAAGGCGGCTGTGAAGAAGCCCACCATGGCGTAGGCGTAAGCCCGCTGCCGGCCGTGCTGCTCGAAGCAGGCCGTGGCCCCGGCACGGGCAGGGAAGGTCTGTTGGGTGGCCAGGGTGGGCACGGCACAGCACAGCCCCAGCAGCCAGGCCAGCAAACAGGCCAGCACAGCACCCCTGCACCCCGTCAGCGGCAGCTCCGGCCGCGCCGCCCGCACCGCGCAGAACCGGTTGAAGCTGATGAGCGCCATGAAGGTGATGGCACTGTAGGTCGCCAGGTAATAGGCGGCCCCAGCCAGGCGACAGGCGGCCTCTGAGAGCAGCCAGTCCCCCCCAGCCAGGTAGTAGGGGATCCAGAGGGGCAGGGTGAGGTTGAAGAGGATGTCGGCCAGCGTGAGGTTGATGAGGTAGATGCGGATGGCCTTCCTCACCTTCCCGCTCTGCAGGAAGACCAGCAAGGCCACCAGGTTGCCCGGCAGCCCCACGCACAGCACCAGGCAGTAGACAGCGGGTACCAGGATGAATTGCACAGGGTCGTTGGGCACACATTCACCGGGGTGTCCCGCCGGCAGCGGTGCTGGCACCGAGCTGTTCATCTCGGGCTCCTGCAAAGAGGGGTGGTCGGTCAGTGGCACAGCCCTGAACACAGCCCTTGGGGGACAGGGAAGGGACACTGACCCATTGACACCTCTGGTCGGTGCCTGTGGTAGCTGCTGGGCACTGGAGGCAGAGCCCCACGCTGGGGATACCATCATCTGCCAGAGGGGCTCAGCCTCCAACAGCTCCTCACAGGAGTAAAGACAAGACCCCCTGCTCAGCCCAACCACGACCCCCCCAACAGCGAAGGAGCCCAGAGGCCCCCCCAAGCCACCCAGCCAGGGCTCCCCGGGGAGCGGCAGGTGCAGCTGCACCGTGGCCGAGGGGCAGAGCCGCAGCCGGCAGCGCCCGGAGGTGCTGTGCTGGCTCCAGATGGCAGCTGCAGGGCTTAACACGTCCCACACAGCCGCCTGCTGGGGCCACCCGGCCTTGTCCCACCCCCCCGGCACCCCAGATCCCCTGACAAAGCCCACTCATGGGGAAGTCACCCACCAGCTCAGCATTCACCAGAATGGAGAGACCCCAGAGTGGGGAGGGGGCACGAGTGTGGGGCTGGCAGCCCCCCTACCACCCAAGCTGTGTGTGAGGCAGGTTTGTCCCTGCGTGCTGGTCCTGGACATGGAAAACCACAGCATGCCTCCAAGGCTGTATCCCAGGGCTGCAGCAATTTCACCTCCCATCATCACCTACCCACACCTCGCTGACAGCACTGAGTCACCCAGCGGGTGTTTTCCAGCACAACGGGGCCGGGTTTGGCACACCCAGCACCAAGACCCAGCACCCAGCACCAAGCTGAGGCATGGAGAGCACAAGCTGCCAAGCTGCAGAGGGGGTGGTGGTGGGGATTTAAGGCTCATCCTGGTGGGATTCAGCTGTTCTGCAGAGCCAGCACAGACCCCCGAGGAGCCCCCAGCTCCCCTGACAGTCCCCATTTCCCTTTCCCCACCCGCCTGCACAGGGGATGCTCCAGTTACTTACCCCACTGGGTTGGGCTGGGCTGGCCACGTCCCCTACGGCTGCTCCTCACGTCTGGGCCATCCAGTGGGAACGGGAGAGGCTTTAAGTGCTGCGGGGAGGCAGGAGCTGCCTGATCCCCCCCTCCCTGTCCTGAGCCCCCATGGGGGTTAGTGCCTGTGGGATGGCAGCTGGAGCAGGGAAAGCACCTGTGTGTGTTTATAACAGGGGATTCCCCACTGGAGCCACGCTAAGACCCCCGCGCCAGCTGACGAGGCTGGGGGTAAGCACAGGACAGGGGGAGCCACACCAGTACCAGCATGGCCAGCCTCCCTGTGTACCCTCAGGACTGGTTCCCAGGGCCCTTTCCCCACCCACGCTGGGATGAAAGCAGAGGGTCAGGTTTCCACACCCGGCAACTGGGGGAAAAGGGAGATGCCCCGAAAGGGATCAAAGCAGGAATCTGCCTCCTCCCAGCTCCTAGTGCTGCTGTGGGCTTCAAAGCTGGATTTAGGGGGAGCAACACCCCAGTACCCCCCCAAGCTCTATGAGCATGTGACATGCTGCTTTGCATGGTCCTGCAATTTGTGGTTGCCCCTTTTGGACATCAAAGGTGCCACAGTGAGGTGGTTCAGGTCCTGCTGGGGGCACAGGGGTGTTGCACCCCCTTCTGCTCATCACAGGATGGCCAGTCTCCCCCCACAGCTATCCCAGATGCTTTGCTGGGAGACACACCAGGTTCAAACATGATCTTGTGTGTCCTGCTGGAGCAAGACCCCCAAAAAGCACATGCCTGCCTGGGCACAGGGTTTGTGGGGACCTGCTGCCACTGTCAACCCCTGGATGTGCAGTAAGTGGCCTGGCATGTTGCCAGGTGACTCTGGGTGGCCGGGGAGCTCCTACCACCACGTCAGGGCTCCCCGCTGTCTGTCTCTGCACCAGCTGCCACTGACTCCAGCCTGTCCCCAGTCCTTGTCCCCAGGCGCTGCTCCAGTCCCCTGGATATCCCCTCAGGTCCCGTGGCTCAGCATGGGGAAAGGCAAAAATAACAGGGGAGGCAAACCATGAAAAACAAGAGGCTTTATTCCAAAATACAAAAGCCCCCAGAAGAGCAGCCCCAGCCCCAGCCTGGCGTGGTCAGACACTGGGAAGAGCCAGACACCTTGTGCGAGTTTAGCAGCGGAGCTGCCAGTGGCAGCGGTGCCACGGCCACTGTCCCAAAGCGCCAGTCTGGGTCTCGCAGTGTGGGAACAACCGGTACCAGGGTCCCCAGCAGCAGCAGGAGGGGAGGACACGCTACACCTCAGTTGCAAGTCAACCCACAGCAAGTGAAGCAGTTCTTGAAAATACCATAAGCACGATGCTTCCCAGAGGCTGAGCCATCCATCCTCCCCACACCCCATCACTCGAACTTGGGCTTGGTGGGGGGCGCGTACCCTCGGATGTTGAGCAGCAGGAGGAGGCCGAGGCAAATAGTGGCCGGGGCGCACATGGCCAGGGACTCCCGCAGCACCAGCAGCGTGTAGATGGCACCTGGGCGAGGAGCAGAGCATGGGGACTGGGGATCCCCACCCGATGGTCCCCCTGAGACCCCGCGCAGGCACCCGCCGGCTCTCACCCATCATGATGACGCTGAGGATGAAGTTGCTGATCTCTCGCAGGAGCTGGGGCCCAAATGCCAGCAGCAGCCCGGCCACCGCCTCCACCCAGCCCACCACCTCCTGGTACCGGCCCGGCTCAGGCACGAACCCAAAGTCCTTCAGAGGGAAGACCTCGGCGAACCGGATGAACTCTGCCTTCTGGGGAGGGCAGGAGGGGTGCAGAGCAGCCCTGAGCCCGGGGTTGTGGGGAGTGGGCACAGCCCCTCCGGAGGGGTCTGCTTTGCTCAGCCCCACACCCCAAAGTGCTCAGCCCCGCAGCCCAGCACCCCAACCTCCTCACTCCCCACAAGGGCTCAGCCCTGAACCCCCCCGAAACTAGCCCAGCCCCAGCCCAGTCCCCCTCCCCGACTCGCAGCCGGGGCCGCGCTCACCATGTGCCGGTGCAGGTCGGCCGAGAGGAGGTCTGAGAGCTTCACGGCGCCCGTCAGCAGGAAGAAGAGCCCGAGCAGGACGCGGAGGACGGTGAACACCGCCGCCATGGCGGGGCCGGGCGGGCGGGGCCGGGGGCGGACGGGCGGGGCCAGCGGCGGGTCGGTGCGGTGCGGAGCGGCTGCGGTCTGCCCCGGCCCCGAACTGGGGTCACGGCCCCTCCAGTCCCGTCCTGGCGGGGAGAGGAACCTCCCACCACCACCCCGGGCCGTGGGGTGCTGCAGCGGCTGCTTAGAGCTGCAGTTTCACCCCCCCCGGAGCTGTGATTTCCCCCTTTCCCCATCGCCATTCTCCCATCAAAACCAGGGCAGCGCGAATAAACCGTGGAAAAGGAGGAAAGCCCCCCAAAACGGCGCTGCTGGGGCTTTGCGGGCACCCCGAAATCCATGCGGGCACCCGGGGCCGCGGCGAGGGGCTGGTGGGACCCCAGGTCCGGGCGAGCTGGCCGGAGGAGAGGCAGCACCGGCTGCTGGCACCGGCGGGGCCCGGGCGGGGCGAAGGAAGCGGCTGCGCCCTGGACGCGCTGCCCAGGCCCGGCTCCTGCGTCACGGCCCGGGCTGGCGAGAGCCGGGGAGCTGCGGGGGCGCGGGCGTTACCCCGGCTCCGGGAAAAGCCTTTGCAGTGCCAACAGCGGGGCGCAGGCACGGTGAAGCACCGACACAGCCCCGGGGAGCTGCGGGCGCTGGGCTGCACGGGGAGCGGCGGCGGCGGGGGGGCTATTTTTACTCCTGGCATCCCCCATCCCTTGCCCCGGGAGCGCAGCCAGGGCGCTGCTGACGCCGGGCTGGAGCTGCCCCCGGCTCCGCCTCTGAGGAGAAACAACAGCGGGCTGGGGCTGGTTTCTTCTCGGGAAGTCCTCTGGGGAAAAGGGGATTTAAACAACACTATACACACAGAGCCGTTCAGGGCTGAGGGGTTACACAGGAAGCCTTTGTCAGGGCTCCCAGGTTTGAGGCTCAAGGGAGCCAAAATCATCAGCTTAAAAAGCAGCTCTTCAGCCCCAGGCCAGAGGTTATTTTTTCATGCAAACATTGCAAAACCACTGTAGGACATGTGTTTGCCTCCCAGGAGGACACAGTGGCAGATAGACACCGGCTGGACCAGGACTCAACCCCAAGCTCCAAAATCAGGGCTTGCTGCCATCCTCCACCCCACATCCCATCTCAAAACACAGCTCTCTGCACAAAGGGAGGTGGAGGAGGCGAAGTTCAGCACATTGATTGCTGCAATCGCGGTCGGGCTGGAACAGCTTCACAGAGGAAGCAGGCGATGCTGCAATAGTGGAAATTAGGACAAGGCACTGGAAAATAACAGGATTTGAAGAGAAAAAAGGCTGCTGCAGGAGCTGTGGAGACAAACACTGAAACCCAGCCCCTTGCAGTGCAGCTCCTGAGGAACCCTGAGCCTCTTCCCACTGAAGCCTCTCCAGAATTAGAGCATAAAGCTGTCAGGTGAGCACCTGAAATGCCTCAGATTTTCATACAGTGAAGGACAAAGCTGAAAGCAGCCATCAGGAGCTTTGCCTGCAGCACCTTTCTGTGCCATACAGCTGCTCAGGAGTGAAGCACCCCTGTCCCCCCACTCTGCTGGGCTCTTTTCCCTCTATCCAAGCCCCAGCAACACCCCCAGGCTGCTCATCCAAGCTGACAGCTGGAAAATAACCACGAGTCAACATCATAAATGCAGCTACAGCCACTCCAGCATTGTCAGTGAAACTTTCCCAGAGGGAGCTAAACAAGCAGCACTTAAGGCAACACAAAACCTTGTCTGTGCTGGTAGTTGGAGCACAGGCACAAATCCTGCACCACAGGACACATCAAGCATTTCATGCCACTTCTAAATCCAATCCAGTTCCCAGCCAAACATATGCCAATACTCATACTGCTGTGGGGAAGAATCTTGCTGCAACACAGACCTGGTGTATTTTAACAGATGAAAGCAGTATTTAAACAACAGATTATATTTAACAGCATGAACTATGTCCACGCACAGCACAGCTGCCCAAGGAATCAAACGAAGCGGTATGAACCACGGGCATTTGTGCTGCAAGAACTAAACCCAGCACTTTGCTGGCTTCCCAAGAACTGTAATTTTGGCATTCCAGCCTTAAAATACTACAGTCGTCACACCAAGGAAACTATTAAAAGCCAGCCAGGCAGTGTAAACATTTACAGTTCCATGATCTAAAAATACAGCAGTGCACAGCACTCAGGATAAGGGAAGAAATGGGTGAAGCTTCCAGAAATACAGAGTAGCCCAGGTATCAAAGTGTTATTTATACAGAAAGATGAGGCTAGTCCTTTAGGAAAAGCACCTGTGGCTGCACATGGGGCAGGAATTCAGGTAGCCTGAACACTGGAGCATTGTAACTGCAAGAGGAAGCCCAAGGCAGAGTCACAAAACTGTTACGGATTTGTCAGTTTGAGTGGTGATTCGTGGTGTCACAGCACAGAGCAGGACCCAACACCCCAAAGCCTTCCCTCTCCAGCCCTCCCAGCAAGTTCCACAGCCTCATTTGTAGCAGCATTTCTCAAATTCACCCACACCACATCAAGCAGAACAGATGCTTAACTCACTGAATACACTCAGGAATAAAACAAGTCAGTTATTAAAAAAATTAAAATATTTTATTTTAAAAAAATATTCTACGTTCCCAGCTCCTCCTCTTCACTGCATTCGGGCTTCATCTTCTTCTGCAAGTGCAAAGCACATCGTTAGCAAGAGCACAGGGAACGCCAGCAGAAATCACACCCCATGACACAAAGGGAACCAGTGCACCACAACAGGCCATGCTCCTGTCCAGTGTTCTCCAGGATCCCAAGGTCAGACTTGAGATTTAACAAACAGCACTCACATTTTCCTCTACTTCATAAACTTCAACGATCTGAGATGGCTTTTACTACCTCAGAAACAAGAGCAGCAGTGACCAATCACACACAATTCAACAGGAGGATCACCAACTGAATCTCACCGGCTTCACATCTTACAGGTTGAGGTGTGGCACATCTATGCTGTCACTTACCCATGACTCCAGAGTTAAGGTACTCTGCATGTTGCCCCTCACACAAAGTTTTAAATATCTGAAGTTCCCCCTTGCAGTTTTAGTGGTAAATCAGAGGGAAAATGTCATTAGTTCCAGCTCCATAAGTTAGTTTATTTTCCTAAAGCACCACCTGCTCCTGCTCTTGTATGCGCTCATTTATATTCCAGGTTATTTTCAAAGTTCAACAATCATTAAAATATTTCAGAGAAGTAGCTTTTCAACAACTCCAATTAACATGTGAGAAGCAGCTGCTCTATTGTTCCCCTTTTTCCTTGCTGGCAGTCACCACCCCATTCACTGCAGCCTGAATGCAGACAGTTACTGCTTGTCTGACCACCTGCAGCATTCAGAGGACAATTTCTGATGCTGCAGGACAGAAGAGCCTCAAACAATGGTTATGTCTTGGCTCTACAAGAGAAAGACTCAAATTTTATAGAAAATGGAGATTAACCAAGAGCAAGCTTCAGGCAGAACAACCCAGCACACCACAGGGCAATGGGCTACCAAGCTCTCTCCAACGGGCAGCAGCTACTTACTTGTTTGCTTGTTATCTGTGTCCTTCCACATGCCACTGGCCACCGTGCTGGATGTGCTCATGCTCGGCTCCTGAACTGGAAAAAGTCAGAAGTTTTACTCACAACAAGTTTTTAAGTCTTCTGTACAAGCCCACACCTAGAAAGGCATTGTTAACCACTGCTGTCACAATACCAAGCCCAGATGGAGTCTGAGTGCTTAACCCCACAGCTTGACAGCTGTAGAGTTCTACTCTACACATTTCAGGTACTCACTTGTACCGCCTCTGAGTATTCACTGCAGTTACTCAGTGCCTGAACATCAAGTACCCGACAGCCCTTTTTACTGCACCCCTTCAGAACAAGAGCAGAAGTTATGCTTACTTCCCATGGATGAGCACTCCGGTTTCACTCAGCTTTCATCTTCACCTAAAGGATAACAACTGAAGTTATTATAGTAATACACAGAAAACACTGACCATTTCAAAACTAACTTAAAAATAAAGTTTTAAGATACATGGACTGATTAGTTATGAGGGGGGGATTTACATTATTCCAAAATATTAAGTGGAAGAATAAGGGGCAGAAATAGGCTAGCCTAAACACTTGTCCAGTGCTGAAGGAATATGCAGGTAGTTGACTGAAGAACTGCACCTCGTCTGAGCACAAACCGTGTATCACCAGTCTGAGTACAATGAAGTTTGATTGCAGCCAGAGGTATACTATCCCTTATGTGAAGGTATTAACAATTTTGTCAAGCTACTTCAACTATTTTACCCTAGTTTGTCTCCTGTAGCAATGCCCTCTCCCCCTTCGTGAAGGAGTGTCATGTCCCTGACTCCTAGCAGCCTTGCAAGTGCTTCAAAAGCCAAAGGAAGACACTAGAGGTTAGCATTGTCAGCCTACTGCTTTTACTCTCGGCAACAGACCCTTCTCAAGACCCACCCTTTTACTATGTAGCTAAGTGGAGGGCAAACTGCAATGGTCAGCAGCTAGGGATGTAGTACAAAGGTTCTGTGCGCACCTCTAGTTGGGAAGCAAATCACACCATGGCCACAGTGGGATCTGACCAGGTAGGGCAAAGCTCAGGTTTAGTCTCAAACCCACCACCTGGGTTTTATCATGGCCCTCAAGAGCAGAAGTAAAGAGTATGCACGTTTTGTTTTCTATGCCATAGCAACAAACACCATGCATAAGGGATACTATATCTTTGTGCATCCTTTTAACACTCCAGATTCACTTATAGCCACGCTCTTCCCAACCCTCCCCAAGTTAGCTCTTCAGTACTGGTGTTCAGAAGCAACATTTATAGAGATGGGGTATTCACAGACCACTGTGGGATTGCACAGCCAAGTCCTAACATGTCAATCATTATCTAGCAGCAATGACAGAGGTGGGAGAAGGCCAAACCTCCCTTTTTTTCCTTTTCCAGTAAGCAGCTATTTAACAGCCCCAACTAGCTGGTATGGAGAGGAAAAAAAAAAAGAATCTGAAGCTAATTAGCTGATTCCAAACTTCCTAGTAGTGGAAGAAGCCAAGGAATTACCCAGAACAGCATACTTTTTATGCCTCCTTTCCAACATGCTTAGCCTCATTTAACATAATGGAACAAAACACTGGCCTTCCTGATCGTGTCACTGCAGCTGACAATGATTAACAGAGACATGCAACCCCATTACTGCTCAAGTCCTAAAACTACTCACAGGCCTCAGTGTTTAGCTATGGGGGAAACTGCAAGCAAATCAACACTTTGTATGCTTAATGTTACAGTGAAGCCCCCATCCACACAATGCTGTGCTCTCTCCTGACAGCACCATATCTGATCTGAGGGCCTAGCAGGTATGCATACGTATTCTGACACCACACTTCTGAGCTTCTGATAAGCTTTGAGAAAAAGTGTATTTTGCACACAGATAAAACCAAGATGAAACACAATGCAAGCACTGTAATGTCAGTTCTTGTACCCACTTGTTACAGACTGACTTAGAGCAGACACGACTCTTTGCTTTTCAAGTTAGCTACCACACCAAGTTTCATTACTGCAGTCAGAGCTCGTATGAGACCCATGGTTCAGTCACAGATTGCTTGCTCCAAGAGTGTCAAAAACCTGCTAGTTCAAGTATGTAGAACAAGGCAGATGTGCCAATAACCCCTCCATGACATTCCTGCAGGTCAAGTAAAGTATCCAGAGCACAACAGAAAAACTAGTCAGATCTGAGCAGTGGTTTAAAGAGTATTAATTCCGTTTTGCTACGTGGCAGCCCGCGTGCTGCCATCAGTTTTGCTACTGAATTCTAGGCACAGGTAAGAGTACACCATCACAAAAAGCCAGACTGACTTTGTGACAAGCGGTGTCACTGCTCCACTAACTAGAGTTTGGCTACACACACTGTGGTGCAACCAAAGACCTGCTGTGAGGATCTTAAGGTGCAGCTGCTCCTTCAAGCTTTCACTGGAACATGAAGAGATAGCTACAGCAGAGGGCAAAGGCTGTCCAGCAGATCCCCCCAGTCGCCACCAAGTCTTGCCTGGAAGGGAACACAGAAGGGTCCAAATCTGACAGGAATACCAGAAACAAGTATGCAAAGCAGAACTTTGCAGAACAAGCAAGGAAAGACATTACAACACTTCTGAAATAACCTGAACATCAGACAAGAGCTAGATCATGTGCTGAAACAAGGAACCTTGAAATTCAGGTTCAAGAGCTAATGCAAAAGAGCTGGAGATCGGCATGTCTGGAAACATAAGCACGTTAATCCTGAAACACTACATTCAGCATTTCTACTAATGAAGAGTTTAGAATTACATCCCCAAGCCTGATGAAAAACGGAGTTTTACATTGCACTACCAAGATGACTCTACGAGGCAGAAATACAGAATCTCAACACTGTCAATCAAAGGCAGAGGAGCATATTACGTTTGTCAATCAAAAGATTAAAGACAACTGCAATGTCCAATAAGCTCTATGATTAAACTACTCACAGGGATACTCATTCAAGCAGTCATTTGTATGTCCTCAAAGATACTCCAAGTCAGTCTGACAGCTGACTGTATTAGCAAGCTTTAAGTGGCTATCACGCAGTGCACGCAAGCTAGAGCAGCGATCGCTAACGCACGTCCTACCGAGCCAAGACTCTACGAAGGGATGTACTGCAGATGGGACGTTCTGTCACTACAGAGAGGTTAAACAGTCCTTTTCTAGGCACAGATAGCACCTAGTCGACTATTTTAAGCAAGTTGAAGATCACATTCCCTCTTCCCCACAGAGCTCACCTCAGAATATCTTTGTTACATCGGAACTAAGAAAAATCCACACGAGCCGAGTCACATGTACAAAGGAATCGGGTCTGAAAGTGCTGATCTAAGAACCACAGTGAGTTGCTTATTGACTCTGAACAAGACAAAGCTTAAAACCGAAAACCACGCAGCTTTGATGCAAGCTTAACATACAGGTATGAAGTGCTGCACTGTAATTCCACAGTCAGAAGTGTGATGTCAGAATACCCACGGTATAAGATTACATAGAAAGTCACCAAGTTATATTATATTGCTTGTTACCTACCTGTACGCAGTCGGCAATGAGAATCTTGGAGCAAGCAGGAATACTACATCCGGGTCCTAATGTCCATTGCCATTTGTGGTACTACGTTCCTCACAGTTATGAACTGCAGAAATGCTGGCTAAGTGCAGTTATGTAGCAGGCCACTAGTTTTAAAGTGTAAATTGCAGTCTCAAACTCCAGCAAAAAACTTGCTGCCACAGTAAATGGTTGCCAAGGAGAAGCCAAGAATTTTTCTACCACAAAAATACCACAAAATCTCAAAAGCAGTTTCAGTTTCTCATCAGCTGTATAAATGATTAGTGTAATGTGTCTACACCAGAAGGTAAGATTATTCTGTGTTCTTTTCTGAGAAAGCGTGAAGATACATGTGTAACGACACCAGTTTCTACATGCTGCAGGTTTTAGAGATCTAAGTGTCAAAATGGGCTGAATTTTGATAAAGCAAGCTAAATTGCAACAGCCAATGTCCTCCAAGTCCAGTACAAAAATGTGTTGTGATTCAGACCATCCAAAAACAGGTCTGACCAACGAAGCACTTTTCTAAATGGTTGTAAAAGATTCAATTATAAATCTGATTTATGAAAAGGAGAAAAAGCCCAAAGCTTCATAGGAACAGATCAAAGGCACTTTAACTTTCTCACCTCCCCCATTAAGCAACTTTATCAGCTTTTTCAAGTTGCCATGTTCGCCCGCTTTTAAGACACCACCTTTAAAAGGTCTTGAAAAGAAGTTGGCTAGTTAATTGTATGCCTGTTTAATATATGCAACTCAAAGCAGAACTTGTCTTAGAAATTCTGCTTCTGCAGCTACAGCAAAGCCACATTTAACCAAGCTTTCAGATGTTTTGAAAACTGCCAAATCTTTCAATACATTTAACTAATCATGGTTTTGCAACTCAGCTATTTAATGCCTAGCGACAGTAGCTTACGTACAAAACAGGGGTAGCAAAAAACAACCTCTGTAAGGTACAAGGACATCAGCATCCTTCACTCTTCCAAGTTACAGAACTACAAAAGAACATACTTTAGGATATGCACCAGCATCTCTTTAATAAAGAATGACATGTAATCTGAAAAATAAACTGGAAAAATTAATTTAATGTTTACGTTCAGAATTCCCCATCTCAGACACCTTCACTTTTTGCGGGTGTCCCAGGAACACCCTCCAGAACACATATGCATTAGTTAATACTACTTCAACAAAGCAAATTGCATCGGTACTGCTGATTTTTAAACTAAAGAGCCAATACAAGTACTCCCAAATACTTGGTCCACAGTTTAGGAACTGCCAATTCAGAATTTCCTGAATAGCAATTCATGGTTGGAGCATTATCAACCCCCAAAGTTTTCTGGGAAAATAAAGCAGCGTTCACCAAACAAGCAGAGTTGCTGTTTAGTGGTCTTAATATTCAAAGTCAGCGTTACCTGGTACCAGCATTTCACAACATGCCATTGTTTTCATTGAAGGAGTAACAGCACTTACAGCAAGTACTTCAAGAGGGATCATCCGCACTCTAAAATACTGCAATCTGACCCTAAAGTTTTAACCACAGAGGAAATTTAGTGTGGAATTTAGAATTAGCCAATGCTTAGCACAAGGAATGGAAAAGAACTTGGGAAGATTAAAGCAACTCACAGAATGCTCAGTCGTTGGGGAATCATGTGAAGGTACAGCCAAACTAAGTTTACCTACTCTTGTGCCAAGCAGGTTGATGTATCCTGCATTAACACCAAGGTATTTTACACTGGGAAGGCACGTTCCCAGCTTATCTAGTAACATGTAATAATAAGCAAAGCAACTACCTTATCAATGAGTCCAGAAGGCTTTGAAATTCTTTGGGGCTCAGTAAAATGAACAGCAAGCTATCGAATTCATCAGATCTTCTACAAAAGAACCTTAAAGGGAGTTTATTTGTACTGTGAAGTATTAACTATTAAACTCCAGATTCAGATACTACTTTTGATGCATTATCTCCAAACATCAATAATAAAAAGAGTGATAACCATCATGCAAGCAAGCTAATTTCTGTATTTTACATACAGGTTTTTAAGGATTTGCCCACCAGCTACATGATTTAAGAATAATTCCTGCAGTCCCCATAATACAAGTGATTGTATTCTGAACTATGCAGATTAGTCCACTCAATTAGCATGAGGACATCAAGTTAACCATAGTCACTCTGGTAACACTTCTGGTCTTTTTGCCAAGCAATTTTGGGCAAGTATACAATACGGAGCAGGCCAGATCCTGTAATCTCAGACAGCTTAAGAACATATAAATATCACATTAACAATCCTTTAGTTAGGAAGTCAGCCAATACAAGTCATTCTATGAATTTATTTAAAATAACCATTGCTAGTCTTCTGCTTAAAGTCTTTAGCAGTAACTGCCAAGGTGGTCAAGTGCTACCATCCCACCACCCGTTATCTGTAGCTAAAATATGAAATTCATTACATACTGCACTGCTTGCAGTGTGGCTTTAATTACCATCTCTTAGAGCACTTGCAAGATTTCCATTTGCTTCCTTATTGCAGCACAATTAATGCTCAAAATAATCTGCACCTACTGAAAAAGTTAGGCTACTATTTGACCCAATCTTAAGCTAGAGGCATTATGGGAAGAGATCTCTCTTCACTACAGTTCCACACCCTGGTCTAGTTTGACCTCTACTCAAGACTCTTGCATTTACTGCGGAAGGTGTGGTATTTAAGCCTCATTACGTTTAACCACGAGTGGCAAGAAGAGTTACTACATTTAGTTTTCTATTTATTTGAAGCACAGTAAAAAAAAGTTGGTACACTTTGGGAATTCAGTGGCACAAGGTACACTGCCATCAAATTAGGGACGTTATACATCAAAAAAACAGCTAAATTTCTTTTGAAACACTGCATTACATAATTAAATTGTACTCGCCCAAACAGACCACTTACAAATATTAGGTCAGTAAGTTTCTAACATCCATAAAAACGTAGCTTTCTTACTAAAATGCAAGAATTAAAAAGTTGGTGTCTAAACAAGACAGACAAAAACAAACTGGAATGAAACTACAGGTCACATCTAAAATCGGGGTTTTTTGTTTGGGCCTTCATATTCTTCTCTCCCTCTACCATATCCTGTTGGTGTTCCAGGCCCCATTCCTCTAGGACCCTGACCACCCACAGGCCCCGCACCTCCCTGCCCAAAGCGTTCAGGACGCTATTGGAACAGAATTAACAGTTCATTATATGTAGTTGATGTCCATGTGTGTTAAGTATATATTTTTAGAAGGTTCCGCAGTCAAGGTTCGTCGATACAATCACCATTGAGCCGATCCACAGGTACCGGGAACATAGAAAGGAAAAAAGGGTAATTTAAAAATTAGTTTATTGTAATACATGCCTTGAGGTATGTTCCCACTTGATGCATTCTCATACATCTGTTACAAAGAACAGATCCTCCCTGCAGTGCTAGAAATGTAAGCATTAGTGCAGATGTGAATTAACAACTTTTCCAAATGAGCTCTAGCAAATTTTCAACCAAGTTAATGCAAATAGCTTGCAAACTTCTCACCTTTAGCGCAGTAAAAGCTTAGATTACATCACTGTCATTTCCAAAATAAGCCTAGCCAGAGAAAGACTCTTCAGTGCACTGAAGTATGAGCTGACATTCATAAAATGTCATTGTAAACAATGCCTACTCACCAGTTAATGGCATGTGCTGCAATAGAGACCATGTGCTTTTCAAGATGGGGTTAAGACTACGGTCTGCTGACTAAACTGCAGAGGCCTTAGGGAGTAACCAAAACTGATTGTGAGCACTACTGGATTGCAAGAAGAAAAAAAATAATGTGAAAAAAGCTAATGACCAGTGATTTACCTAACCAACACAATTGCTCCATCAAAAGGCTGGCATTTGTTAAATCCCACGTACTCCGGAACTGCTGTTGTGCAAAACGTGTTCAAAGAACTACAATTTATTCCATGTTTCCAGTTAAGAGCTATGCACAAAGGGTTGTGTGCATCCAGTCGGCATCTCCCTCCCCACCCCACCTTCATCACAAGCTCTTGGAAAATTCACAACTTCACAGCATTCAAAGGTTTCACACCAAGATGTAAAAGCTCAGTTACTCTGCAATAAAGCAGAGACTTCAGGTATTTTTGCTAGTCCCTCCAGTTGCATGTACTTCATTCAGTTACTGTACCAGTAGGTGTGGTCAGCATTCAATCTACAGAACTGACAAACTCTAAGTCAAAGATAGCTTTAACCTTTCAAGTTTTCCACTACTGAGTAACAGAACCATGGTAGGCTGTTTGTTACAAAAGGGATCTGCAACTGAAAATCCCTGCTTCAGGTTCTTAACTTCTGGAAGTTAGTTTCAATCCTTCCAATAAAGGAATTTCAGGAAGATTATCTATGTTCTTTCTGCCTAATTCACAGCAGCTTAAGCTTATCTCCAATTCAGTTTAAAAGGTATCAGCCCAGTGACAGCACTGTGTGGCAGAGATCCCCATCCTAAGAAACTCACAGCAGTTAAACCATCTTACTGTCACACCTTTTTGACCATATCACGTTTTTCAAGGATTACACACGTTCAGCATGCACCTGTACCATGATTTTCAGGAGAAAAATGTACACAGTATTCACCACAGACTGCCTAACTGTTCACGAGAAACTCAGGAACTGCTTAAAGATCAGTAGATTATATGGAGACATTAAGGCCACCGGCACTGTCTACTGAATCCATGATGCTCTGCAAAGTTATCATTCCAAAGGTATGGTTCCCCCAAAAAAACGGAAGATACCTGACAAGCTACTGTGGTAGCTCACCTTGTTAAGCCAGAGGCCTAAACCCACCCCAAAAATCATTTCATTCAGCTTGTGCTACAGAGTGTACACCCTTTGAGGTGGGTGAAAGCACACTAAAATCACCACCTAAACCAACAGATTTCCATCCTACCCATTAAGCATTTCTTAAATCTACACCCGTGTTGCTTCAGTGTGCTAACACCAAGCAGGCTCAGAGCCCATCCACACATATGGTGTGCCAAAAATAGTACAGTTTGGAAACATACCTCGGAACACGAGATATGCTGTAGCTTTATCAAACTCTACCCTACAGAGTCATGCCCCAGCACAGGAAAACAAGAACGGGCTTATCATTCCTTTGGGAGATAGGAACCACAAAATAGCTACAAGTCAAGGATCACTGGAACATCCCTGAAGCTAAAAAACAGCATTTCTGCTCTTCCATGGCAAACATTAGCATACAGAGTAAGTGATATGCTGTTTACCATCGACTAAAAGTTAATCTGCTGCTAAAATAGACATGAGTGCAGATTTTGGAATTAACAGCATACCCATACCAACATGCATTGATCCTACCTAGGCTTGGAAGGGCCACAGAAGTGCAGTGTTACACATTGGAATGGAGAATAAAAAAAATCTCTCTTGTCCACAAATACAGAAAGTCAAGTTACTGAAAAGCTACTACGAGTTGTGCATTTTAATTATGGTTTGTCAGATTCACTAGAATTTGTAAAAAAATCCTTCCAAGCCTAACAGTGACGCAGAATTTCCCAAGTCCAATAAAGTCACAGTTAATTGCAAATATGCTCAACAGCACATTTGAATTCACTTAGAAACAACTTCCAACTGTGTAAGCTACCATAATGGTTAAGAACTAATCTACTACTACATACTGCCACACTAGTCTTCATGTTAAATACCTGACAAGAAAGTCAGCAGTTAACAGTGAAATTTACACAACCATCCACACACTGGTAGAGAACTCAATTCCCAACCACAACATTTCCCTTGTGCTAAGCTAAAGCCACCACAGGATACATTACCATGTCACTTCCCATCATAGAACCACTCATGGCTGCTTGGCCAACTCCTGGATTAGCTTCATAACCTATGCCGCCACCACCTCCCAGAGGTGGAAATTTCTGGGCTGCAGAAGCATAAGGATCTAAGAAAGAGAAATATATAATCATATTCTGTCAATTTCTAAGTTAACCGTGTAAAGTAATCATTTAAAAATTCTTTACCTCCCATGTTCATTGTGGTGGCACCACCCATTCTCATGTCTCTCTCCCTCTGCATGAAAGAAACAACTTTTAGCACGGATAATTAACTGAAATCTGTATCTTTCAGGAGGTAAAGCACACATACAGCCAACTAATACCATTTCACCTACACAGAGACATCGTATTACTTAACCTAAAGGAAGCAAAACACATCAATCTCAAAAATATATCCAAAAAATTGACACATGGCAATGCATCCACAAAACATGATGATATCACTTACTGGATCCATGTAACCCATTCTACTATAATTCTCTTCCCTCTGCCTTCTCATTTGTTCTTCCATCTCCCGCTGGCGGATCATCATTTCCTCTTCCCGCCTGCGCCGCTCCTCCTCCTGCCTGATCATCCCAAAGCAGACTGTTAAATCTCAGCAGCATAACACCTTCAACACGCAGCTCTAGCATCACTGGCACAAGCAATTTAAAAGGCAAAAAGCTACACAAGTAAAAAAAATACTCTACTAATGCTCAAATACTCAAGGGAAAACAAACTTACACTGTAGTTCAATTTCTCATACAGAAACTGAAGCAGCAATGGTGTTTCTTTAAAAATAAAAACTGTGACGTAAGTCATTCCAAGAAGAAACAAATCTAACATTGAGGAAAACCCCATGAAAGCCAAACCAACCTCAGCTGGATTTCCTTGCGTTTCTGCATTTCTTGGTTATGGAGTTCTTCCATACGTCTCAGCTCTTCCTGACGCCTCATCAGGTCTGCAGAAATGAAGCTTGTCAGCAGCTGTTTCACAAACTCATGTTAGATTTCAACTCAGATTTGAATTAGATCATAACCCCAACAGTGCTATGGCAGATGGTCACAATTTTTAACAATACTTCATTTAAATAATGATTGAAAAAAGCTTTTACACCTGAAATTCTCAAGTTAGGAGTAGGAAGCACTAATTTATCCAGGAAGCCACTAAACAGTCATACATTTAAACCAGCATTTAAAGCAAAAAGATGATATATAATTCAGAGCCAAATTACCTTGACGCAAGAGGTTTGCTTGATGCTCATGATAAGCATCTTCCATCTCACTTTCAAGTTTGTCCTTGGCATCTTTCATGTTTTTTGCCACTTGCTCTCTCTGCTGTTTTTCCATTTCATCTAAAGATTTCCATCTCTGGGAATATTCAAATTCAAAACTGCCAGGCTGGGCAAAACGGGGAGGAGTCTCTCTTTCCCTGAAGAAAGGAAGATGCTCAGTCAGACTGGGGAAGTCTGGAAAGGGAGGTCAAAGATCACAAGCAGAACTAGCAGCGAACAAAGGAGCCCATAAAAAACAGCACCTCACAACCATGTGATAGGAAACTTCCTGCAACAAAGCAGCTTTTTACACACTTAAACCAGTGGAATTTAATGTAAGTAAATTCTGTTACTACCATAAGAAATATAAAGACTCCTGCACCATCACATCCAAGCAAATCTTCCCACTTAAGAGTTCTACTGCACACCTGTATTGTTCTTAAATTCAAGAGTTCTACTGCACACCTGTATTGTTCTTAAATTCTTCCTCAGACACTCCACAGCTGGCAACTGCCAAGATGCCAGATCCACAAACAAGAGGCCTTTGCCCAAGTAGGCAGAGCTGCTCAGAACAGCATGTGGAGAGACAGATTCTTCAGTGCCAACTTAGCCAAAGCACTCTATGTTAAAGGTGAATAATCATCCTCACTTCAACTTGGTTTTCAAAATGCCAAAGGGCCAGTTTTTGTCATATGAAAAACTGGGAGCATAAGAATCAGTAATAAGTGGAATAAAACTAGGAAAGTTAAAAGCTTTCCATACATTTGCAGTGTAAAGTATTTTAAGAACACTATACTATCAGGCACCATTTTCAAAGACACCCTTTCTAAACAGTTTATGGCTTTTCATCCAAGCAAATAATTTTCAACACTTTCTCACACAAGCAAGACTGGCAGCACCCTCCCCTGCACTCCCTTTTGTTGAGGCACACTATTTCTAGAACAAACAGGTTTAACACACAGATCCTAACCTAAAACAGCTCCATAGAAAAGACTCCTATAGATTCTTATCTAGTCTTTTGTGGTGAGGCTCATAAGGCAAATCCACAAGCAGCTAGTTTTTATTAATCATGGAACGACTTAACATTTAACTTAAGTTCTCCTTTCATACTTCAAACATCCCTTTCTAAGTTCCCTAAGGGATCATCAACATAAGACACACCTAAAGTGAAATCGAAGTTCCCAAGAGGATGAACAAACAGCTGAAGTCTGAATTCAGGAGTTTCATCAAATACCAAAACCCATCTGTTACTGAACTGCTATTCAGGCTCTACTGTTCCTCTGGGATACAAAGTAGAAAACTGCTTGTGTAATGCTCAGTGAATATACAGAAAGGATCAATACATTATCTAAATCCAAACTACTACAAAGCAAACAAGAACCAGAAGTGCTACTCAAATGTCAATGCCTGTTTCTGAAAAATTGTTTCACCTCCTTTACTCAGGGACAGTCCTACATACATCACTGTGTACTCTATACCAAAAGATAATGCCTACTTTTGATACATCGGATTCTTCTGAGCAAGCTTTTCTGGAAGACCATCTTCATCATCCAGTTGTTCCAACGGTTCCACAATAACTGGCCTAGGAGTGCTGAACAAAAAAACCCAACTCATTTCACTTTTCACTAATATCCATCGATAACTAAACACCAATAATTTTATTCAACTTAAAACTAAACATCTTAAGCAGCAAACTACTTACGTTGTCAACAAAAACACTCCTTCGGTACACCGTTCAAATGCTTTTCTTGCAGCTGGCTTTGATGCAAATTCAACAATGCCTTTTCCTGTTGATCTACCTCGATCATCTACAATCACAACAGCTCTTTCCACTGGGCCAAACTGGGAAAAAGCTTCCTCCAGCAACTCGTTGGACACATAGGGCGAAAGATTACGCACTGAAAGAGCAGCAGCATGTGTGGCAAACCGAACACGGAGTTGTCGACCCCTCATGGGGGTGTCGTCAAGTTCTGCCTTCGCGATTTCTGCAAGAGCTCTAGATTCCTGAGGAAAGTTTAAGAGCCAGTTTTAGAAAACCGAGCTGGGAGTTACCATGTGGTGAGAATTAAACGGGTGGACGAGCAGTACGAAAGCCTACCAATTTAATGAATCCAAAGCCTTTCCCCTTGTTGATAAAAACCTCTCCTGGCTCCCCATATTTGGCGAACAGTCTTTTAAAGTCTTCGTCTGTTATATCGGCAGGCAAGTTCCCAACAAACAAGCGGCAACGCTGAGTATAGGTCTTCTCCCCGGGTCGCCTCAGAAGGGAGAGGTTTGCCTTAAATCCCTACAAAGAAGCACACCAGTTCGAGCCATCGCTGCGCCCGGCCTCCTCCCGCCAGAAGCCCTGAGCACCTCCGGGGCGCCGCAGGCCAACACAAACCCACACCGGCCCAGAGCCCGGAGGCTGCTGCCGGAAACCGCCCGAGCCCCCCGATAGTTACGCTCCGGGGTGTCCCCGGACGGCTGCGCGCCGCGCCCCCCCCTCCGGCTCGCCCCCTCCCGGGCCCCCCGCTCCTCCCCTCAAGATGGCGGCGAAGGCGCGCGGAACCGCCGAGCCCGGCCGCAGCCGCCGCCATCTTGTGGCTCGGTAAGGGGGAGGGGGCCGTGACTCACCTCGTCCGAGAGCTTCTCGCCGCCGCCGCCGGCCGAGCCCTGCTGCGAGGAGAGGCTCTGCTGTCCCTGGTGTTGTTGCCCGCGGCCGCGCGGCTCTCCGCCCGGCCCGCCACGGTGCCCCGGTCCGCCCTTGTGCGGCCCTCCGGGCGCTTGCTGGGGACCACCCGGTCCCTTGGGCCCGCCGCCGGGTGATTGTCCTTGTCCCTTCTTAGGGCCGCCGGCTGGGGTGGGGCTGGGGCTCGGCTTGGGCTGCGGTTGCCCGCCCGGGCCGGAGGGAGCCGAGGAAGGCGCCGACACCGGGGGCTGCTGCTGCGGCGGCTGCCCCGCGGGCAGTGCGGACGGTGGAGGCGCTCCCGGGCCGGCCTGACTGCCGGCAGGCCCCGCTGTAGTGGCGGCGGCCGAAGAGGACGAAGAAGGCGGAGCAGATGTCGACGCGGGCGGTTTCGGAGGCTCAGGCTTCGGGCCGCCGCCCGGCGGGCCGCCCGGGCCTTGCGGGCCGCCCCCCATGGGTCCCCGGTTCTGGCCCATGCCCATGCCGGGCGGCGGGGAGCGGAAATCGTGGTTGGGGCCGCCACGGCCGCCACCTCCGCCGCGCCGGTGGAAGCCTCCTCCGCCGCCGCCACGACTACGGAACCGATCCCGCGACATGGTGGTAGTGGAGGAAGGAGGAAGAGGAGTGCTCCGGCCGCGTCTCCTGCTCCTCAGAGCCCGCTGCTTAAAATGGCGGCGAGCTGAACGGCCTCGCCGCAGCCTTTGTCCGCCCCTAATATAGATTCCCCGCCTCCGGAAACCACCCCCTCCTCCCCGTTAGCCAATCACCGACCCTAGCGGCGATGACCGACAGGTGGCATTAGCAATAGCATGTCGGTACTCCGTTACCTCTTTGATCTCATTGGTAAAGAATCCGCCCTCTGCTGATTGGCTCGTTTGACCGCCGACATTCGCACAGGACGATCCGTTAACCTCCTGCGTGCTGATTGGGCAGTTTGATCAGCGGGAGGCGGAGTCCCGATCAAACCTCGGCTTGCGATTGGCTGCCTGGAGAGTCAGTCGGACGAGACGCGTTGCGCAGGCCGCGGTTCCCGCTCGGTGCCTCTCAGGGGGTGGCTGCGCGCCCGCCGGGGGCAGCGCCGCGGGGCCTTAGGGCATCGCCGGGGCCGACAGCCGCAGGCTCCTGCTGGGATAACGTCAGATATGATCCCACGTCGCTAGAGGGGCGCTCTGTCTGTCCCTGCCGGGCTCTGTCCCTGCCAGGCTCTGTCCCTGCTGCGCTCTGTTGCTGTCACTCCCAAGAAAGGGATGCCGATGCCCCAGAATAGGAGAAGCAGAGCAGTTCACAGCGGTTCTGCTCAATATATCCCGTGTTCTAACACAAAACAGGCCAGGAGTGCTTCCCATGTATTTAACGCCAGTGATTGTTGGCGCTGGAGACACACAAACATGAGGACACAGCAGTGTTTTTATGCTTTCATTTCAGTGGGGGTTTCAGCCCGTCGCACTCACAAGCTCCCGTTGCTGTTTCACATCCAGTTTCATGTCTGAAGAGTCAAACCCCACGTGAAACCCAAGCAAAAGCCACGTGTGTGCTTTATTTGGCACTGAAGCTGTTGACTGTTGTGTCCTTGTGATAAAACATTATTGATCCCATAAAGATTGGGAAGCCCTGGGCTGGCAAAGGCTGACTTCATCCCTTTAAAAAGTGAATTTCCTTGGGGATTTACATTTTTTAAATAAAAATTTACCCTGGCTGTGTGACTTCGACCACTTCTGAGCGCAGCAGAATGGAAGCTCCAAGCTCAGTTTTCAGATGGATTCTCCCAGAGATGTCAGCCCCTCTCTCCGAGCAGTGTTTCCACCACGAGGTGTCTCAGAGGTTGAAGCGCTGGAGAAAGACATTTGGGACTGGCTCTTCCACACAACAACTGTTTCTGTCTCTCTGTCGCACCTGGTTCCATCTGTTCAGGAAACAACACAGAATAATGAGTGTAAAAGGGTCTTTTCACCTTTGTTGTGTCCTCAGTAGGAGCGAACATCGCTGTTGCTGTGAGGACTGGAAATAAAAATGATGTCTGGTGACAATCAGGTATTTTTTTAAAATTCAGAGTAGGCAGCTGCTGTTCTGGTACAAAAACACTGAGGAAAAAAAGCTCAAGGTGTTCTCCCCCATAAGCCCTGCTGTAAATTAATGCTGTGCCTGAGGCTGGAAACACCTTGTGACAATGGTGGTAACATTTGAAGTGGCTCTGTAATGTTTCCCCATACTTCAGGTTGATCTGGTTAGTGCAGTTAGTGTATATGTCCTTTAGTTTTGCTTAATGTTGGGAGAAGTAGAAGAGGAGGGAGAACTCTGGGCCCTTCCCACCCCCAAAACACTAATATCTACTTAGAAGACACCACCAGCATTAACGATTTTCCATACTGTTACAACTGATCTACAGAACTGAATTGAGCTACTGACACCACAAGTTCATGGTTCTGCTGGAGACACTGGGTTAAAGGTAATTTCTCATTTCTCTGAATTAAATCAAGTTACTGAAATCTCTTAAAGAGCCTGTTTGAGTCCTGTGATGAGAACCAATCTTGGCATCAGTCCCAAATGAGATTTCTTTCTGTGAAAGAAACTTTCAGCAGATCTGTAATGAAGGGCAGCAGGAAACTTCCCCATCATGTCCTCTTTTTTCCCATTCCCTTTCCCTCTTCTCCCTACAACAGGCAGTGCAGCTGATGTGGAAGGTCACAGGGAGAATCTCTGGCCTGTTTACAATTACTTTGCACTACTTAGCAGATCCAAGAACACTGCTTTACTCTTCAGTGTTTGTTCTGACACTGCTTTGTGTTCAAATCTTCATGAGGGAGCGCTTCGTTGCTGAGACTGCATGGGTAAGCCAAGCACTGGGCTTGAGAAAAAGCATCCATGGAATCACTGAACCCAAGAAGGAGATGTTACATGCTGCTGGTACAGCCTGAGAAGTGTAATACACCACTATTATAACCTGAAGTGCAACAATTTGTCATTCACACTCACAGTTCACACTGCCATTGTATCTGACCATCTCATTACTTCATGCCCTGGCTTAAAAATAGAGAGCTCCTAGATCAGGAAGTCCTGTGATTTGTCCAAGATCACACAATCCATAGAAAGGTGAGGACTCTGGTGTCTTGTGCATCAGAACAACTGGTCAGTCTCTCTCTGGCTGCCTGTTCTCTCCTCTCCCAGCAGCAGCCGTGTTCTGCCAGTGGGCAGAGTGATGCTTGTACACACTGTGTGTGTCTGCTGCAGGCACGATTGAGTGTGCCAGCTCTGTCTTCCAAGAGGCTCCAAGAGCCCTCTGTTTCCAGCGAAGTCAGTTGGCACTAAGGATGCTTCCTGGCTTGCAGAGGAACTCAGCACAGCTGTATGACAAAGCCACCAATCCATACATTTCCTTGAGCTGTGGAGAGAGAACAAGATATACATAACAAACATCTATCCTGCCACCCCACAGTTAACATCTTCTGTTTCTTCTGTTAAGAGAATTTAACATTTAGTCGCTGCTGATATGGAACAAGAACAGGAGGTAGTTGTTAAAGTGAACCCTGTTCTTCATTCTTATAGACCAGACAAGACAGAAAACTCACACATCAGCTCTGCAAAAACACCAGCAGTTCTGAACTGCAGCTCTAGTTAATATTTGGCTGTGCAAAGAATCTAAGTGGGGCAGAAAAAGTGAGCAGGCTCACGGTGCTGTGTTTGATCAGACTGCCATGAATTTCTTAAAAATTTCAAGACTGGCAATGTCTTTTCTATGTATTTTTTTAATCTGTTGTTATTTCCAGAACATAAACTCGCACAAAAGGGGGAATATTGGAAATGTACAGGAAAGAATTGTAAGAAAACTAGAAACCCTTTTAAAAATCACATTATAATAGCAGAAATATTAAAATAATTAATTCTTAATTAAAATAATTAATAATGAATAGAAATATTATTCTGCATTTTGAAAAAGAGATGAAGTCACAGCACGAAATTCAGTTAAAAAGCCAACAACCCAAGTCTGTGAGTGGGCACTCCTGGGTAACTTAACTCCTGCATCCCGCTCGGTGAGGGACAGGCAGACCCCAGACCAGGGCAGAGCGGTGCGGGAGGGATCCAGAGCCCAGGCACAGAGCTGCCCTGAACGTGGAACGTTCCATCCCCGGAGCCCGGGGCCGCGGGGGCGGGAGGAGCCCCGCTGAGCTCCGCTTGGGAGCGGAGAAGCTCCAACACCTCCCGGCGCGGTGTATCCCCGCTAAGCCACCATCCCGCCCCGCCTCGGCGCGGCACCAGGGCTCCCGGCAGGCCCCAGCGCTCTCCGGGACACGGGGCAGGGCGGGCAGGGCCGGTGTCCCGTGTCCCGTGTCCCGTCCCGTCCGGTCCTGCCCCGCGGTTGCCGGGGAAACCGTCCGCACCACCCTCCATCCGCCAGGGGGCGCCGCCGGCCCCGCCTCGCCGTCCCATAAGGCCCCGGGGCCGCGGCAGGCTGCTCTCTTCTCCCGCCTCCGTCATGGCGGTGAGTGGCGGTGTTTGTGCCTGGGCCCTGCTGTCTCTATCCGCTGCCATCCGCTCCCGGCGGAGCCCGGCCGGGGCAACGGCCCGTGCGGGCGGGAGAGGGAGAGGGAAGGGGCGGGAGGGAGCTGCGTGGCGCCGGTGCGGTCAGGGAAAAGCCAGCGAGCCGCTCCGGGCCAGCGGCTGCCATGACAGGCCGCGGCCTGCCCGGTGCCGCGGTGGGGTGTGAGTGGGCTCGGCATGCCGAGGCCTCCTGGGGCGAGCGGCGGGTTGTGTCCCGGTCTCCCGTCGCTATCCCCGGTGTCGTTTCTCCGCAGCAAGACCAAGGTGAGAAGGAGAACCCCATGCGGGAGCTGCGCATCCGCAAGCTCTGCCTCAACATCTGCGTTGGCGAGAGCGGGGACAGGCTCACCCGGGCGGCCAAAGTGCTGGAGCAGCTCACGGGCCAGACCCCCGTCTTCTCCAAAGGTGAGGGGCTGGGTTTGCCTTCCTGACCTCCGAGGGCCGCAGGGGAGCGGGTGGGTTTCTGCTTTCCGTGGCGGTTTGCTTTGCTTCCCTCTCCTCTCAGAGGAGGAGGAGGCGGCAGCGTGGCTCCCAGGGAAAAGGCTCCTTGGTGGGGGCTGCGCAGGGAGGGTCGGTGGGCTTTAAACCTTCAGGGGCTGGTGGCTGTCTGTGTCAGCTGGGGTCTGCTTCCAGACCCGGGGTGCTGTGCTGCCCTCATCCCCGAAGAGGGAAGGTTTGGTTGCCTCGCTGCTGTCTTTGTGATGTTTAAAGTCATTCCTTGGGTCTTAAGCTCTGGATGCCCCGGATGGGGATTCTGGGAGTAGCCTCTGAGTGTGATTCTTGCTGCCCACAGCACGATACACTGTGAGGTCCTTTGGAATCAGGAGGAATGAGAAGATTGCTGTTCATTGCACGGTTCGTGGGGCCAAAGCAGAGGAGATTCTGGAGAAGGGGTTGAAGGTGAGGATGTGGCTGGTGTGGATCTTAGATTTGTGAAAGAACAAAGCTTAATCCATTCCAACTGAAAAGATGTCTGCTTTGAAAAGATGTCTGCTTTGTCCAGTTCTGGGCTCCCTGGGATAAAGTCAGGGATCTCCTGGAGAGAGTCCAGAGGAGGCTACAGAGATGATGAAGGGCCTGGAGCATCTCCCCTGTGAGGAAAGGCTGAGTGAGCTGGGGCTGTTCAGCCTGGAGAGAAGAAGACTAAGGGGGGACCTTATTAATGTTTATAAATATCTTAAGTATGGGATGCAGGGGGAAATGGCCAGCCCCTTTTCAGTGTCTGTGGGGACAGGACAAGGGGCAGTGGCTGCAACTTGGAGCACAGGGAGTTCTGCACCAACATGTGCAGAACTTTTACACAGTGAGGGAGCCCTGGGACAGGCTGCCCAGGGGGTGTGGAGTCTCCTTCTCTGGAGAGATTCAAGACTGTCTGGACGCCGCCCTGTGCAACACGAGCTGGGGAGCTGCTTTGGCAGGGGGGTTGGACCCGATGATCTCTCGAGGTCCCTTCCAACCCCTGTGATTCTGTGAAATGTTACCCTGATCTAATTACAATCACTCACAGACGTTAGGGGTTGGGGTGGCAGATTGGTGTGATGCACAGGCTGCTGTGTGTGTCTGGTTGCTCTCTCATCTGTACTTCAGAGCTGGTTGGTGCAGTTGCTCCTTTCTTTTGGGGTTCTGACTTTGCTGCTGAGATTTGTGAGCAGGCTGTGGGAGCAAAACCTTAGGGCCAAGGACTGTGTGTGTGAACAAGTTGTGGGTCTGGTAGTGGTTGGGAGAACACACATAACTCCTTATGCTGTGGTGAATAATGAGTTAATGACTGACAACACGTGTTTCAGGTGCGGGAATATGAGTTGAGGAAAAACAACTTCTCAGACACCGGGAACTTTGGCTTTGGAATCCAGGAGCACATCGATCTGGGGATTAAATACGACCCCAGTATTGGTATCTACGGCTTGGACTTTTATGTGGTGCGTATTCCTCGTGTTCCCTCGGTTCCCTGCAGCTCCTGAGTGTGTTGGAAAGCTCTAGAAGGAATCCAGACCAATAACCAGCTTATGTTAACTTGCTGCCCAGCACTGGAAGATGGAAAACATGTCAACAAGATCCAAGTCTAAACTGAGCTTCCCAGGGCTGCTGTGAAATCCTTGGTTTAGGACATGTCTCACAAAGCCTCTTGAGAAGCAAATCCTGCTGCTCTTAGTGATACTCTTAGATGGGTTGGGTCTGTCCAGGAAGGAGCAGTGGGGCTGTGGGAATGCAGGCTGCAGTGCTGGCAGGTTCTCCCTGTGTTTAGAGGGCTGAGTGGTGTGCTGGTGGTGGCTGGGTGTGAGTTGTTCCATTCTCCTGTGCCTTCACCTCTGTTTTGGAGCTGTTCCGTGTGTGTTAGCAATGTTGTCTGGTGTATGTTAAGAGCTGAGCCGTCTGCATATGGAATAGTGTGTCTTCTGTGCTCATTTTGGTTTCTCTGAGTCGGTGTATGTGCCAGGAGCTGTCCCTGTTGGTTCACCTGGCTGCTTAGAAGTTACTTGTTCAGCCTGGGGAAGAGAAGGCTCCAGGGAGATCTCAGCAGCCTTCCAGTCACTGAGAGGGAAGGTGGGGAAGAACTGTTCCCAAGGGATGGAGCGATAGGACATGGGGTGATGGTTTTAAACTAAAAAGGGGGAGATTTAGATTGGGTATTAGGAAAAAAAATTATGCTCTGGGGGTGGTAGATCACTCTCACAAGTTGCCCAGAGAGGTGGTGGAGACCCCATCCCTGGAGACATTCAAGGTCAGGCTTGATGGGGCTCTGAGAGACCTGCTCTAGTGAAGATGTCCCTATCACTGCAGGGGGTTGGACTAGATGGGCTCTAAAGGTTTCTTCCAGACTTAGGTGTTCTGTGATTCTCCTAGCTTTCAGCCTGGGTTGAAGCAGTAGAGGATAACGCTCTTGGTCTTGAGGGCGACTTGGATGAGGAGGTGTTACTGATGTGGAAATCTGAGCCTTCCCTCCCAAGAAACTTAAGTTTTAAGAAAATAAATGCCAGAATGAAACAGTGCTGTTGGTCTCCTCTCCTGGCAGGTGCTGGGCAGGCCTGGCTTCAGCATTGCTGACAAGAAACGCAGGACTGGCAACATCGGAGCCAAGCACAGAATCGGGAAGGAAGAAGCCATGCGCTGGTTTCAGCAGAAGGTAAACACCCAGCTTGGGTTTTGTATCCTGAGGGTTTCCTAACAAGTATCCACAAAGTGCTGCCATGTGGAAGGACTGGAACAGGTCACTGAGCAGGAGAAGATCCTGATCACTGATAAAATCATTGACTTTTTTACTGCTCTGGGGCAGGAAGAGCTGTGTTAGAGCATGAGTGGTGATCATACCCTTTTTCTGTCTGTGCTGAACTGAATGAGCAGCTCTTGGAGGATAGCTGAAGTACCAGCTCTTGTGTCAATCTCTCTTCCCCCACAGATTTTGGAGGGGTTTTATGTGATCACAAGTGACAAGGCAGGGTTAGGATTTATCTGTCAGAGCTCCTAGATCAGCTGCCAGACTTGTAAGATGGAGAGATCCAAGTAAAATGTGTCCTTAGTGCTCTGACACAGACTGGGTAATGGATGGGAGATGCCAAAGGCTGGATGGGAAATGCTCAGATGAGGACAGAAGCCTGAGAGGGGATCTGAAGGGTGGGACACAGGGGGACATGGCCAGCCTCTTCTCGGTGGCTGTGGGAACAGGACAAGGGGTGATGGCCTCAAGCACAGGGAGTTCCACACCAATCTAGGGAAGAACTTCCCAGTGAGGGAGCCCTGGGAGAGGCTGCCCAGGGGGTGTGGAGTCTCCTTCTCTGGAGAGATTCCAGCCCCGTCTGGACACCGACCTGTGTGACCTGTCCAGGGACCCTGCTTTGGCAGGGGGTTGGACCCGATGATCTGTGGAGGTCCTTTCCAACCCCTATGGTTCTGTGATTCTGTGACTGCTGGTGCCCAGCCTGTTCCTGCTGATCTTCCCTCCCCCCCCACCCCTGGCTTTGCTTGCTGTGGCACAGCGACCTTCAGGGCCAAATCTGGGGACTGGAAAAGGGATGAAGGGTGGTTCTGGTCAGAGCTTGTGAAGAGTGAGGCTTCCTGTTTCACTGAGGGGTGTTTAAAGCTCACCTGAGCCAAGCTCCCCCTGGAAGTGAACAGTTCAGCCCTCACACAGGGGATCTGGTGTTTCCTGTCAGTGTCTGGTTTGGGGTGCACGTGGGGGTCTGTTTTCTGCACAGTGATGCTGTACCTTTACTCAGCAGTGCTTTCTCACTTGGTTCTTTGTTTTTATTCCCTCACAGTACGATGGCATCATCCTTCCTGGTAAATGAGCAGTTCCTGTTGCCAGAAAAGCAAATAAAATTTTCTAACCCCTAACTTGTGTTCTGGTATTTCCTGGGGGCTCTTGGATAGGAAGGCAGAGGGAATTGTGCATAAATCCTCTTAAGAAAGCCAAAATGGAGCTGAGGGTGCTTTGCCCAAGCCTGACAGAACTGGTTGGGAGGGGATGAGTCAGGCTGTTTTGGCAGTGCTGGGGGACTGGTGATGGCTCTGAGATGAGGCTGAAACCTGGGCCACTCTAACCCTTGGGATGGCCCAGTGCTGCTGCTGCCAGAGCTCCAGCCTGGCTTGGAAGTGGTGAGTGCTACTGAGTGAGGTGTCCCCAAGCACCCTCACTGTCCCTGCTGTTGGGTCATGGCAGGTAGAAGAGGACCTGGGGCAGGTCTTCCTTGCCCACCCAGCCAGGCCAAAGCCAGGCACATGATGAGAAGCCCACTCCTTGTGTCCCCATGAGGTGGCAGAGGGAACTGGAGCTGCTGTGTCCCCAGAGTGATGCCATGGGGGCTAAGGCTAAGCTGTACCATGCTACTTGCCAGAAAGGGAAAGGAGACAACAAGGGGTGGGGATCAGGAGCTGGGAAGGGCTGGCCTCCAGCACAGTTGCTGTGGAGCCTGGGGTGGCTGAGCCCAGCCCTGGGCAGAGCCACTGGGGAGCTCAGGTTTAGGTTGCAACAAAATTCTGCAGGTCTGGTTGTCACGGTTCCTTTGAATAGCAATCCCTGGGTGATCTGGTGACAGGTTTGTGGGGATTAAGGAGACAAATCTCTCATTTAAATGATGAAGGGAGTAAAGGAGACAGAAGAAAGCCTGAAGGGCAACGGGAATCCTACAGGCAGCAAATTTACCTTAAAATATTCCGGACAAACCAGACACACTGAGTAACAGCCCCTGGACTAGAAGGGGAGGTCCCCAGGGTAACAAACTTACTTCTAAATGATGAGGATTCACATTTCTTCAAGAGCCTCCCAGCTTCAAAGAGGCCCTGCCCTGCCCTCATCCTGCAGTGGTGCTGTGCACTGCCAGGGGGTGTGGGCAGCACAGCCATGGCGCCAGAGTTCCTCAGGGGAGCCCAGGCTGGGGTCATGTAGACCAAATCCCTGGAAACCCTGCTGGGCTTTGCTGTGTCCCTCCCTGGAAGCTTTACCCCAGAGGCAGGATCTGCCTCCCACTTACTGACAGACCCTTTCTGACACACTTGTCCCTCACCCCACAGGGGATGCTGGGGCACAGCATCGCTCTGAACCCCTCCCCAGGGCCTGTGTGGCCCAGTGGAGCCTGTCTTACCTGCTCAGGCTGCTGGCAGTGTGCTTGGCCTGGTTCCTGGCATCCTTTTGGTCTTCACCACCTGCAATGTAGATGAATCCATCACCACTATGCACTGGTTAAAACTTTCTGCTGGCATCTCTGTCAGCTTGTTCCAGTCTCCCTCTGCATCCCTGTAGCTGATCTCCCTGCTAAGAGCCTTCTCAGTCAAAGCTGGATGCCCCCCAACTGTAACAAGCACTCTTGTATGAGGGAACAAGTCTGACAGACAGAAATAGCTGTTACTGTGCTGTCTCACATGTCTGGGTCCTGTTTATTACACTTGGCCATAAAGATGTCTGGGAACTGAGTAATCAGCTTGCATTTAGCACTGGGTGAAGAGGGGGGAGTTTTATGGGAAAAAATACAAAGAAAAGTGTGGTAAAAATCCCTGCCAGGAAAGAGGATTTGGGGCTGTGTCTGAGGAGGAAGGGGCTGGGCTGAGCAGAGGGGGCAGGGATGTCAGAGCCACCTACAGATCCTGCTCTTCGTGCAGAAGCCAAGAGGATTCAGGAGCAAAGTCCCTGGCACTTGAGCCACCCCTGGTACTGCAACATTTCACAGGGCTCCCCAGTTCTCACGGCTGAGGGCTCATCTATCCCAGCATCATATCCTGGAGCAGATGTCAGTCTGAAACAGGGACACAAATGCTGCTGCCTCTCTCTGTTTGGATATGAAATGGTTTCTGACACCCAGCTCAAGCTTGGGGAGAGGAACTGGGATTTACCCTTTCAGAGCAAAACCACTTTGATGTTTCCAAACATGCATTTTGTTCAGGTTTATCTGTTCTCCAGGAAAAAAAGCTGTGTTTTCAGGTTCTTAGCTGGATTTCAGGTGAAAATACAGGTTAAAGATTGGAAATGGAAATAGTTCTCCAGGCTTTTCATCCTGATGCCTCAAACCTGCATCTCTTTGAGATACGACACTGCAAGAACCTCCTTGCTGTGGACCAAGCCCAAAGAGAAGCAGGATTTGTCCTGGAGGGAAGTGGCTGCTGTCCTGAGCCCCACGCTCAGACCACTCCCAGCAGGACCAGTGCCAGGCTGAGAGGTCTGCAACCTGCTGGGACAGGAAGGTTTGGCCCTGTGAAAGGAGTGACCAGACTGTGCTGAGTGTCTCTCCTATCCATTGTGCTCTACAGCCTGCCTTGAGTTTGCCCTTTTTTAACAGAAACAAGCACAGGATCTGCAACAAGCCACTGGTTTTGTCCATTCCCCCAGCCCCATTTCAGACAACAAGGAGGTTTTTTTCCTGTACCATCATTTCCATTATTCAGCAGTTCCTGTGCCCCATGCAAGGTCTCTGCAAATCCTGGTTTTCTCTGACTCATCTGTGGGCTGAGTTGGCTCCTTACCTTGCTGTTAAGACTGGTCCAAGGGGACACTCTGGCCAGCGCAGGGCTCTGCAGATTGAGAGACAAAGACTGTCAGCTTTCTCCACTGGACATCCTCCTCCTCCTCCTCCTCCTCCTCTCCCCTCCCCTCCCAGCCAGCTGACTGCTCTTATCACCTCTAGACTTACAGCTTTTGGGGTGAGGTGAGGACAGCAGCATTCAGCCGAGTCCCGAGAGACATGGAAAGGGCTGGATTCAAGTAGCGCTGCTCTGGCCAAGAGCACACTCAGAGCCAGCACCCGATGGAAGTACTCCCAAGGCCAGGCCTGATTACCTTGCCACTGCCAAGGGTGAGGAATGAAGGGGCAGCCAAAGGCCTGGCTCCACCCCAGAGGGGTTCACCAGGGCATGGGGGATGTGTTGGGGGGCTGTTGCTGATGGCCTCCCCAGAGGGGAGGGTAGTTCTGTGCCACCCAGCCTGAGGAACCTCCAGCCTGAGGGAGACCCAGCCTGAGGAGCCCCTGGTCTGAGGAACCTCCGGCCTGAGGGAGACCCAGCCTGAGGAGCCCCTGGTCTGAGGAGCCCCTGAACTGAGGAACCTCCGGCCTGAGGGAGCCCCGGCCTGAGGAGCCCCCGGCCTGAGGAGCCCCCGGCCTGAGGGAGACCCGGCCTGAGGAGCCCCCAGCCTGGGCAGCTGCGGCCCAGCAACATTCACCTTTGGCCACCAACAAATCCAAACCCCTGCGTTCACTCACTCCCGACAGCCGCGGTGAAGCCCTTGGCCGTCAGGAACCGAGGGGAACAGGTATCCCGAGGCGCTGAGGCCGGTGGCTGCAGCTCGGCCCCTCGGAGGGGCTGTGGAGGCCGCAGCGCCCCGCCAGCACTCAGCATGGCGCTGCCGCCGCCGCACTCTGCCCTCAGTTGCCATGGCCGCCGCCGGCCGAGGCAGCGGCTGCGCTGCTTCCGCTTCCTGCCCACAGACAAGATGGCGGCCGCGGCGGGGAAGCGCCGTGTGGCCGGCGGGTGCTGAAGCCGCTTCCGCCGCCGCGGCTTCTCCAGCAGTAAAAATGGCGGAGTCGGTGCTGGAAGTTGTGGCCAAGCTGCAGTCGCGGTTGGCCGGCAGCTCGGAACCCAAGAAGGTGACGGGAGCGGCGGCGCGACCGGGGTTCTCCCTCCGCGGCGGGGGCGGCGCCGGGGGTCGGGAGAGTCCGGGCCACCCCGCGGGGGGCACGGGGAGCGGGATCGGGCCGGGCCTGCTCTCCCCTCCGCTGGGTTCCCCCCCACCCCCTCCTCCTCCTCCTCCTCCTCCTCCTCCTCCTCCTCCTCCCCGAAGTTTCCTGCCCTCCCTGGGCCGCGGTCCGTGGGGCAGCCGCGGCAGCGGGGCAGGCCCGGTGGGTTGTCCGCGGTGGGGGCCCCCCCAGCGCCGCTACCAGCCTGGGACCGGGCTGGCAGGCCCCGGTTGCCCCGCAAGGGAGGCCCGCTGAGGAGGTCCGGGAAGGGGGGGGTTGTTTCCCCTGCGCACCTCGGTGGGGGGGTGTGAGGGACAGGCAAGCGGGCAGCGGCAGAACTTGCCGGAAGAATGCTGCCCTGGTGACGTGTTCATGGAGGAGCCGCCGTGCCTGGCTCTGGGTGCCAGGGAGGCGCAGCCCAGCCGTGGGGCTGGGGAGGGGACCCCACAAGGCTGCTGTCATCGCTGGGGAGTTGGGGTCAGGGCGAGAATTTGCCGAGCTTTAACTCTGCCCCAGAGCCGGCTCCCTCTGTGGCCTTGGGGAAGCTGCTTGACACCTCTCGCCCATCTTGGCCGGGGAACGTGGCTGCTGCCGAAACCTGCTGCCCCCAGCAGCTGTCGTGGGGCAGCTGCCCTCATCTACACTTGTGCCCCAATCTGTTTGACTCCATCTGCTGCTGACAGCAACTGTCCTGGGCACAGGTGTCTGTGCCCATTAGCTCAGCTGGAATTTGGAGTTCAGGTTGAGGCTCAGGCTGGGCCCCGTGCATGGTTATGCCACTCTGTGACATCATCAGCTGTAGGGAGCATCTGTTGTGTCTGTTGGGACCGTTTACGGGTCTTTGGTTCACTTAACTCACCAGGCAGCAAGGGCTGTGCTCAGATAACTGTTTAACAGTGGCAAACCACTGCAGAACCACTTGCTTTCCAAGACCTTGCACTGGGGAGAGGGATGGATACCCAAATGCTGACCCTTTGAAATGCAGGGTCCTGTACCCCAGCTCCAGCCTGGCTGGGGGTGAAGCGATGGGGAGCCTGGTTCCTTTTCTCAGCCAAGACCAAAGCAAGGTTTAACTGGTGGGGCCCCAAGCAGAGCTGAGGGACTGCTGAGGAGTCGATTCCAGCGGCTCTTGGGCTCCGTGGTGCTGTGAGCACGTGCAAGGTTCCAAATATGGGTGCAGCATGCTGTGAGCAGAGAGTTAGTGCTCCTGTTTCCTAGATCCTTGTGTCAGCTTGGGGGAATAACCATGTGCCTGTGCTTCTTGGGCACTGTAAGTCTTCAGGCACTACTTGCACAGGCTCTTTCTCCAGTAACCTTGTGGTGTTACGTCACTTCTTTCTCTGTCGGTCCGATGCAGTTTGCAAAGTGAGGAGATGTGTGAAGTATTTGCACGCTGTAACTGCTGTGGTAGCGATTTTGTACCCCTTCCTCAGCACCAAGGTCCCAGGGAGTATACTCTCACCATTTCTGATACCTTTTCAGCCTTATCCTTGGCAGGGTCAGCATTTCTAGACTTGAATTTAGTTGCTGTTGCATGGTCTGGATAGTTTGTGTATTATCTAAGCACCTTCTTGGCTCAGAAAATGACTTTCAGCTCTTGTGCAGTAACTATTTCCACCACAGTCCTGTAGCAGCTACAGCTTTACCCTCTCAGCAGGACAAATCCACAGCACCTCTGGGTGCTTCCCCCATGTTAGGCTATCTCCAGCCTTCAGTTTTCTTACCTTGTCCTTTTGAAGTCTGTTATCAGTAGAGTGAAAGAATAATATCTGCCCCATATCACATACATCTCTATTGCCTTGCTGAAAAGTATGAAGTATTAATATCCATTTTGGGTGAAAATCAAGTTGCTGTCATGAGTGAAGCTTTGGATGCTGCTGTAGTGGTTTGGAAAGGGTCTGGTTTAGTTTGGTTTGTTGGTTTATTTTTCCAGCAGAGAAGGCACAAGCTCTGCTGTGGGGCTGAGGGAAGAAGGAGTAAGGGAAACGTGAGCAAAAGGGCATCTTCACAGACAAGAAGTTGGGCTGTGCTGTAGTAACTTGATAGTAGTGTGTGTTGTAGTGGTCTGGCTGACTTCTTTCAGAGAAAGAAAACAATCTGCTCATGTCAACCAAAACTTTATTGGAGCTGGAACTTAGGGAGGTTTTCTTGGTTTGTATCTTATGACTCACTGAAACTCTACTCTGGAGTGTTGTAGAGGAGCTTTCTCGTACGTGTTTCATGCTGTGTCTAGCAAGAGATGAGCCTTGTGTTTTCTGTCTTCTCTCTGGTCGTCTTTTTCTCCTAGGACTTGGTTGTTTCTGAGATGAGCTGCCAGATTTGAGTCTGCTTGGCTGATTTTCAGCTGCAGGCAGTGGGGAGCACTCCCATCAGCTTGTTTCCAGGGGAAATACAGATTAGAAGTTGTTCTTAAGCCTCACTGCATCAGACTTGTCTCACTCCATGCGTTTCATGCATGTGGACCTGTGGCCTGCAGAGGCCACAAGCAAAGCAAGGTTTTGCTGTGCTGTATGAACACTGGTCCCAGCTAATCCCTACTCAGAGACTTCCAGGCTGTGTGTCACTTGGACAGTGTCAGCATCACAGGTTTTGATAGCTTGGCTTGTCAGATAAGGGCAAAGGTAATGCCTTGTTTCCTGACAGCGTCATTCTGAGATCTACCACCTGGCTGGGAAGTCTGCTGAACTCTGTGTTAATGTTTCTAATGAACATGCAGGTGTAATGAGTGGAGAGGTCCAATTATTGACTGCAGTGGGTGTGGGATAAGGCAGGTCACTGGGAGATGTGTTTTAGATCAAATGTGTGGGTCCCCTGGTCTCAAACTGTGCTATATAAAATCCAGAGATGAGCTCTGTTGAGGATGACACTTTGCTCCTTGGAATTCAGCCCTGAAGGAAGCTGATAACTAAAGAGGAAAAAGAGCTGTGCAAGATGTGGGGTGTAGCTAGAAAAGAATTGGGAATTCCCTGAATCCTGTGGGAGATTCCACATTAGCTGGATATTCCAACTCCAGGAGCCTGGAGTTGCTGGGACAGAAGGCTTGAAGACCTGGCTGTCTGTGGTTACAGCACAGCTTGAACTGGTGTGTCCCTCCAGCATCCCAGTTGAAGAGTGCTGAAAGGCTGCTGGTATCAGTGTTCTGCTCTTGTAAAACAAACAGGAGAAACCTTCAGCTGTGGCACAGGAGTCCTAAATCCAGCAGAGATAGGGTTGTGGTGTCTGGTGACCAGAAACTGTCCTGGGGTTCTGCTTAAGCTGGATGAACCCTTATCTCTGCCTTGAGGAGTATTTTCTCTCTGAAAGTAGCAGCACTCTTCAAATAGGTTAAAAGAACCTTCAAAAGGCAGGCAACCTCTGAACCCCTTTGATCCCTGCATGGTGGAAGCAGGGGTGACTGGGATAGCTCAGGCCAAGGGCGCTAATTTGAGCGTGAGCACAGTGCTTTAAAGAGAAGATCTGGATCAGGGACAGCCCTTTCTACAGCATGTAGCACACCCGTGCTGAGCAAAGCCTGGGCTGTAGAGGGGCTGTAATAATGGCAGTGCTGACGAGGTGGGTTTGTGGCTGTAGCTGAGCTGTGGGAAATTATCTGAGGGGCAGCATTGCTGTAGGCATCTGGGTGAAGCAATGTCCCAAACCACCTGGGTGGCAGAGGTACAAGCCTGTCCCCTTCACTTGCAGCCTGGGTGCAAGTTGGAGAGAGCGCCTCTTCCCTCCCTGGCCTGTGGAGCAGCTGTGTGCCGTGTCAGAGTCTCTCCTGGCAGTGTGTGTGTGTGGAAAACAGAGTTTTTTCAGTGGTCTCTGGCAAAGGGAAGGAGAAGAGGGGAATGAGAGGCAGTAGCTGTGGAAGGGATCAGTTGCCTTTCCAGCCTGTGGCTGAGAGGAGAGAGCCTGTCAGCAACACTGACAGAGTGGAGGATCCACAGGAGAGATGCAGTTCCCTCTTAGGTCTTCAGAACATCTAGAAATCTACCCTACCTCAGTGTCTACCTTGCAAAACTAGGAAGGACTCAATATTTTTTTTCCCCTCCTCTCAGTGAGTGATGTGATTCTCAGCATCATTTTCTGAGAGCTTCAAGCTTCAGAGTCCTTTCTTCACCACGCTGTCCAGACGAGTTCTTGTCTCTGTGCTGATGCTTTAAGGCAAAGACAAGGTGCAGTAGTCCTGTATGAAGAAAGCACTAATATTTGCAAGCACTTTAAGATTCTCAGATGAGCCCTTGTAAGCAAAGGGCCCTTGTGTTCAGCTGCTCAGGAGCTTGATTTGCAGCAAGCCAGTGGCTGTCTGCCACTCAGATCTTTCTAACAAGCTCCAGAATTGGAGAACTCCCAACAAGTGCAAAATTTTCTTCCTTTCTAATCTCAGTCTGTGGTTCAGCATGACAAGTCTGAACACTTCCTTCTTGTCTCTGCAGCTGCTGAAAAGTCTGAAGAGGCTGTCTGAGTTGCCCATCACAGTCGACATTCTTGTGGTAAGAGCTGTGAAATCTCTCAGCGTGTCTGTCGAGTCGCAGGGGTAACTTGTTTGTTGAGGAATTGCTGGTTTCCCTGGAGTGAGGTGTCTTGCCTCAGCCACCTGCTACAGCCCAGGAGTGATTGTGACACCATTCAGAGGTTCCCAGACATGGAGACAGAGTGTGGCAGAGCAAGTGTGAAGCCATGGAGGATGGTCTGTCATCCTTAGTTCTTCCAGCAGCTTAACGCTTGGCTGGGATATGAGAGTAGGAGAAGTTCTTAACCAAATCAGCATGAAATTAGGAAAATTATTAGTGACTTCAGTCTTAACTTAACCAAGAGTCATGGTAAATACTAGCTTGGCTTCTTGATAGGAGTAATTAATGTTTGACTGAGGTGGAGTGAAGTCTACTTTGATTGATGAAAACGTAGTAACCAGTATAATATCTGCTGAAAATGTGGTATATTATGTAATATCTCTGCTGTTAGATCAAGGAAGTTCATTACTTGGCAGCCATCAGTAGAAGGATAACTGTATTCACTCTAGAAGCTGAGCAGAGGGGAGAATGCTGACTGTTTTGCTACAATTCACTCATGTCTTGGCTCTGTCCTGAAGGAGACGGGTGTTGGGAAGACTGTGAACAGTTTACGGAAACATGAGCTGGTAGGAGACTTTGCAAAGAATCTCGTATCCAGGTGGAAGAAGCTGGTGCCAGTGTCCCAAGAGCCAGACAGGTAAGTGACCCTGTTTGGCTATCACAGAATCATAGGGGTTGGAAGGGACCTCAAGAGATCATCAGGTCCAAGCCTCCTGCCAAAGCAGGTTCTCCTGACCCACAGGGTTTATTGTGTTTTTGAGGTAGAGATGATAAAGTTCTCTGACCAAGGTAACAAAGAGAAGGCTCTGGAAAATTTGTAACACAAATGTGCTAACTCTGCCTGGGGTTTTTGCCTTGTTTTGGCATAAATTTCCTGCCTGGGCTAGCCACAGAGCACTGGGCTGCTGACAGATGCAATTCTGTGGGGAAAAGTAGGGACTGATTTCTCAAGAATTTGCAGTTTGCTGAAGAGATTAAACAGCAGATGCCAGAAAAGGGCCTTTAGCAGAGCGAGATGTGCAGTCTGCTTGCTGCTGATTCTGTGATGCTAAAGACAGGAAGTTACAGGCCCAAGTAAAGGAAGTGGTTTGCTTTGAAAGAAGGCTGTTAGGTGCAAAAATCCTCTGGAGCCTGGAAGTTCTTGCTAGCCAGTACATTGTTGAACACAGCTTTGTTAGTACCCAGCAGTGACATCATTTAGACATTGATGTGGGTGATCCAGAGCCCCGTTAATCATGATAATTTGGATGCCTGTGGTATCCCTGGATGTTTAACTGGGGGACATGTTTCCCACAGGCAAAGTGCAGCCAGGAGTGTGTAGGCATGGAGAAGTCTCGTATGTGCTTCTCCCTGCTTCCCAGTGCACTGTGAAGTCTCCAGTCATAATAAAATGCTGAATAATTCCTGTGCTAGAGATGCAGTTTCTAAATCCCTGAGTGTTGCTGAGAGAATTAGTGGTATTCTTGCCACAAAACTACCAATTACAACATTCATCTTCTGTAAGAGAGGTTCCTGTCCACGTGGTCCTTGAAGTTGATGTTTTTTTTCATTCATACTGGGAAGTTTTAATCTATTTTATTTAATCCTTGCAGAAATAACCTAGATTCTGAAGACCGTGACTGTGAGAGGAGCAGCTCTAGCAAAAGACATCAGGAATCCTCCCTCAGAGAGGATGAGGATCCTGACCAGGAGTACCCAGAACACTTCCAGCCTTCTTGCAGCCAGTCTTATAGCCCAGATCATAGGGAAAAGAAGTCCAAAAGGTATCCTAGGCCTGAGAGAGCCCATGAGACTTATGGCTATAGCAGCCACGAAGGGAAGAGTTGGGGCAGATCTTCCCCGGTGCTCTCCTCAGATCAGGAGTACTCAGACTATGGACAAGCTGTGTCACCTGAGCCAAGTGAGAGCCCTCAGGATATGTACACAGACCCTTATGCCTCTGAGGAGCAGGAAGAACCAGCAGTATTTAATCGGAAAGCAGTCAGTAAAGGCCCCAGCTTTCAGGAGAAGCTGGGAGGAGGCCGGGAGAAGAATCCTAGTGAGTTCTGTGACAAAGGGAATGTGAGTCGAAGCAAAGAGCACAAGTCTTCTCACAAGAAGCAGCGACTTGATGGCAGAGGAGAGGACAGGACCTTCAGCCCAGAAAGATTGCACAAGAGCTCTTTTAAAGAGCAGCTCCGAGAAGCCCCTGTGGCAGGGGGCAGCAAGGAGAAGCAGAGGATGTCAGATGGTGCCAAGAAAGAGAAGAATCGAGAAAGCAGCACCCCCAGAAAGGAGAAGTCTCATATGTTGCCACACTTGGATGAGTCTTTGGACAACCATGTTAAAAAGCAAAAACATCGGGATTCAGAGAAAAGCAAATTGGAGAAGCCCAAGCTGAGCCTGGAGACCTCTAACCCAGAGCGGGAGAAGAGGAAAGCTGAGCCTGACTCCTCCAATAGGATGAAAGAAAAAGGGGGTTCTGGGAACTTAAAATCCTCAGAGGGGAAGCGCAAAGTCTCTGACATGGACAAAAAATCAACGGGCCTTTCCTCAAACTTTGGGGAGGGGGAAGCAGAGGATGAGTTTGAACAGCCTACGATGTCCTTCGAGTCGTATCTCAGCTACGACCAGCCCCAGAAGAAGAAAAAGAAAGTAGTCAAACCCTCTGTGTCAACTGGGGAGAAGGACAGAGGACACAGCAAACAGAATGGATCCAAAGCCAGTACTAACAGCTCAACCCCAAGTCGGAAGAGTCCAAGCCACAAGCGAACAAGTGAGAAACAGGCAGAGAAGGAACCAGAGTCTCCCAAACCAAAGAGGGTAAGATTTTGAATGATGTGAAAGTGGACAAAGACAACTGGGCCAACTGCTCTTGGTCCTCAGCCATCTGGGGCTTGTTAGTTTTCCTCTTGGAGGTGCTGGGCTGTGTCCTGCACCAGGCTGTGCTTGCAGTGGCTCACTGATATCCAGGACTCCTGGCTCCTGCTGGGAGTTGCTGTGTGTCTCCTGTGCCCCATGTGTCACTCTGTGTTGTTGGAGCAGAACTTCTGGAAACATGGGTGAAGAGGGAGGGAGAGGGCAAAAGAAATGCAATAGGGAAACCCCTAATTATTAAAAAAATGGGGAAAATAAGAGAACCCCTTCAGCTAAATACTCCTATGAAAGCGTATCAGGCCTGATTCACCTGTTAAGCATGTGGAATATCTTTAGATGTGAGTCAGCTCAGAATCAGGCCTGATATGCAGCACATCTCTACCTGCTAGCAGGGCTCCCCTGAGTATTTATGGTTCTCTAAAAGGGACCTTCTTTATCTGTATCAGTGCTACAGTTTGGTTAACTCAACCTGTTGGTCTCCAGAAATGGGATAAAATGGGAGGATGGGTTTTACAATGTAGCTTATTCCAGAAGACTGACCTTTTGTGAAGGCTTGAAACACCAGTGATGTTTCTGTACATATTCATTGCCACATGGGTGCCAGAGTTTTGTATATAAATAGAAAACGTGTAAAACCTTCACTGCCTTTTTACTCAACTTTGAAAGGCTTTACTCCTCAAAAAGGGTTTTTTATAATATTTGAGGCATTTTAAAATCCCACTTTCAGTCTGATAAAACTTTGATGCTAGGCACTTAGGCTTCCCTGAGGTCCTGAGGTTCCCCTCCCTGCTGAGTGTTTTTCAGGCAACAGGGAGGAGGAGAAAAGACAGAATGGGAAAATAAGAGCTTGAGGTTAAGGAAATACTTCCACCAGCTTTCTCATCTGGTTTTTCCACAGTTCTTGGTGTTATTAATGTGACTTGTGTCCTTGCACGTGTCCTTCAGCACTCAACCTAGCAGGTTAGAGATATGGATGGCTCCTACTGGAGGGAGCTGGGTGATTCAGATCCCCCATTCTGGCTTCTCTGTACTGAGGGCCTAGACAGAGCCAGGGTAACATGGCAGGAGCCCAGCCTCCCCCTGAGGCTAGTTCTGGTGCCCAGCCTCCCCCTGAGGCTAGTTCTGGTGCCCAGCCTCCCCCTGAGGCTAGTTCTGGTGCCCAGCCTCCCCCTGAGGCTAGTTCTGGTGCCCAGCCTCCCCCTGAGGCTAGTTCTGGTGCCCAGCCTCCCCCTGAGGCTAGTTCTGGTGCCCAGCCTCCCCCTGAGGCTAGTTCTGGTGCCCAGCCTCCCCCTGAGGCTAGTTCTGGTGCCCAGCCTCCCCCTGAGGCTAGTTCTGGTGCCCAGCCTCCCCCTGAGGCTAGTTCTGGTGCCCAGCCTCCCCCTGAGGCTAGTTCTGGTGCCCAGCCTCCCCCTGAGGCTAGTTCTGGTGCCCAGCCTCCCCCTGAGGCTAGTTCTGGTGCCCAGCCTCCCCCTGAGGCTAGTTCTGGTGCCCAGCCTCCCCCTGAGGCTAGTTCTGGTGCCCAGCCTCCCCCTGAGGCTAGTTCTGGTGCCCAGCCTCCCCCTGAGGCTAGTTCTGGTGCAAGCTGATCAGCGTTGAGTGGCTTAATCAACATCTCAAATAAAATGCAGTTCAGTGCTGCTTGTCTGCTGGCAGGATGTAACCTCCTCCTGTGTTCTTGGCTTGCTTATCTGTATGTGCTCTCCTTCCAGATAATTCTAGATGTGGTACCAACGTTACCAGACATCCCACTGCCCCCGATTCAGGCCAATTACCGCCCTCTTCCTTCCATCGAGTCCATTAGCTGCTCCCAGACAAAAAGGAAAGGTATGTTGGGTCTGAAATGGGCTCTGGCCACTGTTTATGGGAGGGTGTGGATGCTGACTGGGTTCAAGTCTTTCTGTTGTGGTCTGGTGTCCTGCCTCTGATGCCTGGAGCCCTGGTAGCTCCTTTCCCACATGCTGTAGCAGGAATGACAAAGATCCTTTGCTGAGCCTTCGTGAGGCTTGGGCTTTGGACTTGCCTTTCTTGAACTAGATTGCAGGTCTCTCAGAGAAGACTTGTCCCTTTAGATTGCTTTTGAGTGACTCCAATTTGTGTCCCTCTGCCCTTCATCAGGTTGGGCTCTTCTCTATTCCCTTCTAACTCCAAATCTTTCACTCAGCAGCAGTGTCCTCGCCGGTTGAAGAGAGCGAAGCGGGTTTTACAGGCCGGAGGTTGAATTCAAAGATGCAAGTGTATTCAGGCTCCAAAACTGCCTACCTCCCAAAGATGATGTCTCTGTATCAGCAGTGTATCAGAGTCCTCAGTAACAACATTGACTGTAAGTACCTTCTGCAGCTCTCTAAGGCCTGTTATACGCTGACACCTGTGTGTGTCTGTGTGTATCCTGGGAACATCTGGCATGTGAACAGTTGCCTTTTGTTGCAAGGCAAGCTGTTGTGGGACAGATCTCCCTGAAAGCTCAGGTGCTGTGGGAATCAGCACCCAGCGTGCTTTCCAGGAGCACTAAAGTACTGGAAATGATGGTAAACAGAGCAGACACCCCTTAACTGGGAGGTACTGGTGCCTAATGACTCACAAGAGCTGCTCGTTCCCTTCTCCTTCCCCTCACGTTGTGCAGTGTCGTGCAGCACTGCCACTTTTCCCACTGTATTTCAAGGTGTCAAGCCCTTTCCTCAGCAAGGAAGGAACAGGATAACCACTCTGTGCATCTTGCTTCTCTCTAGCGATCTTTGAAGTGGGTGGAGTCCCTTTCACAGTGCTGGAGCCAGTGTTGGAGAAATGCACCCCGGAGCAGCTGTATCGCATCGAGGAATGTAACCATGTGAGTGCCTGGGCCTGGAGAAGGGATGGTGACATGGGAGTGATGTTCTGGCCTCATCTGCAATAGCAGCAGAGGAAAGAACAATGCTCTTTACAACAAGAGGTGGGGGTTTGCTAATCCCAAATTCCTGGATTTGCCATCTGCCCATCTTTGGCTGCCCCTGAGCTGAATTGCTCTCTCTGGTATTCCAGTGCCACTGGCAGTAGTGCTGAGGAAGAGAGGGGTGTGAAGGTGTCAGGAGGGATCCCAGCTTACATGTGGGTTTGTCTCAGGTACTTATTGAGGATACAGATCAACTGTGGCACAATCATTGTCTCCGAGACTTCAAGAATGAGAAGCCAGAAGAGTTTGAGTCCTGGAGGGAAATGTACCTTCGGCTTCACGACGCACGCGAGCAGCGGCTGCTCATGTTAGCACGGAACATCGGCTCAGCTCACGCCAACAAACCCAAAGGTAAAGCAGTAAAGCAGGGCTGAACGATCAGAGAGGGGTCTGGGAATGCTGCTGGGAATGTCTGTGTTCAGGGGAAGGTCTTTTTTGGTTTGGGGCTAGTGCAGTTCAGGAGTTGTTTCACTCTATTCTTTTTGGTGGCCTGTTCTTATTGGCTTAGCAGGTTCCTGATTTCATATGTAGTGTTGCTGATGCAGACTAGACAGAGCAATGTTTTATAGCAAGAACATGGAGAGCTGCAGAGTCACCTCCTGTCCTAGTAGAGTGGCTTCTACACGCTGGGTTGAAGAATACCGAGGTGGAGGGAAGTGTACCTGCTCTTTTGGTGAACATAAGGAGAAGTACTGAGCTGATGGGTCTGATTTCTCACAGCCCATGTTGTGACCGCAAGAGTTTCAGATCCTGGGGAGGAGCATTGGCATGGCTGGGTTGGGGAGAGGTGGTTGGAGCTTGCTGTAATAAGACAAGCACCTAGGAGCCTCCTTCATGATAGGTTTGATCTCAGCAGTGTCTCCCTCTGGCGTCCTACAGGTAGAGTGGCCAAAATGGCATTTGTGAACTCGGCAGCAAAGCCCCCTCGGGATGTACGAAGGAGGCAGGAGAAGTTTGGAACAGGAGGACCTCTTCTGCCAGGGAAGACCAAGTGAGTGGTTGCTCAGTAGTGTCTGCTGTTCAGGGCCTCTTTTCCCATGGGATTCTCCTGCCAGCTTTCCCCTGAAGCAGATACTGCATGTCCACGAGGTCCTTTGGCCCTGAAACTTGTCACTGTCATAGCTTCTTTCTTGCTGGGAAGGCTGGAGATGCTGGTCACTGCTGGTTCCACGTGGTATCAGCTGTGTTGCCATTAACAAAGGTGGCTTTGTGTCTGAAGAACTGCACCCAACCACAGTGACTCCTTTACTGACGTGCCTGTCCTGTCTCTGTTCCAGAATAAAACCAGTCCTGTTCACATCTAACAAAAGCCACGCTCGGGTGAGCGAGGAGCAGTCCTATGATGGGCCCAGCACCAGCAGTGCCCATTCTGTCCCACCTTCAGGTAGCACCTTCTCCTCCTACGACCCCAGGAAACCACCAGTGAAGAGTAAGTACAAAACCCAGAACATCCCTGTGATCTCCTAGAGCTTCTCCTTTACAAACACAGGAATCTGCTGCTGCTGTAGAGAAATCCACGCTACTCAGGAGGTTTGAAACATCTGATTTCACCTGCCTGCCCAGTGCTGATCATACCAGCCTGGCCTTAATGGTACTAACGAGGCAGCAGCCCTGCCTTGTCTGTCTGGCTGTTTGGAGCAACGAAACTGTAGCCCAGCACCCTTGGGAAGGAAACAGGGAGAATTTAAGCAGAGAACTGTTCTCACAGTGCAGAAAGCTGAGTGGGCTCTCCTTGGTCTTTGACCTGAAAACAGGATAGGCTGTGATCAGAGACCATACAGTCCACCTTGGGGCTGCAGCTGGGATTGCTCTCCGCTCACTGAGTCTGTGACTTGCTTTAACCTGTGGGGGGTTGTTTGGATTGGTTTTTAATATTACTATTTTTTTCTCTGTTGCAGAAATTGCACCCATGATGGCAAAGACTATCAAAGCTTTTAAAAACAGATTCTCTCGGAGATAAGTTTGCAGTGCAGATCTGGGACTTTCCCTGGCATTGGGAGAGTGGCACTGAAGGAGGAGAAGGTACCCAAACAGCCCTTTTCTTTGAACTCTTTTTGGAGGCTGCAGCTGCTGGGAGAAGCTTCCATCTGCACAAGATGACAGCACAGTATTTTATCTTCTATTCTGGTCCCATTCTCAGTGTCAAGCCCCCTCTTTTCCCCCTGCCCTTACCATCCTGTTTCTAGCTTTGTCATCCATCAAAAGAAGGGTGTACAGAATCTCCCAACACAAGAAAATGTGAAGTCTTGGCACCTGCTGAGAGTGGAAGATCCAGAGACTATTTACTATTTAACCTCTTAATAAATTATAAAATGGTTTTAATTAATATTTTGCCCCTCTTTCCTGCTGGTATTATTTATGTTGCTCCCAGTAGTCTCTGCCCTCCCAATGCAGTGCTAGGGCCAGTGTCTGTGTGACTTGAGCTGGCAGGAATCCATCTGTCTGAGTGGATGCTGGGTATCGCAGGAGTCTTTCCTCCTGATCTGGTACTTGCTGGGCCCAGAGTCCCACCTGGTCTCTGGGACAGGTAGGACCCATTTCCTCATCCATCCCTTGGCAAGCACATCAAGTCCTGAGGCTTTGCTCTCTACTTGTGTACGTTAATAAAGTCTTAGCTCTTGACCTCCTCTCTGCTGTTACTGTAGATCTTGTACAGATGCTTATGTTGTTGTGCAGGGATGCCAAGAGCCATTGGGGACTTTTTCTCTGCTGCTGTTGTCTTCTGCTGGCTACTGGGAATAAAACTGCGAGGGGTTTGGGGAGAAATTTTGGGAGAAATTTTCCTGTGCACCAAGTCAGATTTTTAACTTTTTTTTGAGAGAAATGTCTCTGAAATGAAAAATGTTTTTTTAAAATCAGTGATGGCATTGTTTTGCCTCTTTTAGTGGAAAGAAGGAATACTTTTATCTTGTTTTCTGTGTGGAATCAGGAAGGATTTATTTCCAGTTTGGAGCTGGTGCTTAAATCCTGTCTTTTCCCTTGTATGTTTTCCTCAGCACTGTCTTTGGAAAAAGCAAGGATTTTAGTCTTTGAACGTGAAACCCCTTGAGTGGGGTTGGAAGGAAGGGAGTAAAGGGAATCATGTGTGCAAACTACGTAGCAGGAGTTCAAAAAGCTTGGTTGTATGTGATGTCTGAGGAACTGGAGCCCTGGGAGGATAGGGTGTGCGATGTGGCTCAGTGGACCTGGACGCTGTGAAGGGTGAGGAGAAGTGACAGCTCCTCTGGGGAGGTTGTCAGGAGCTGTGAGGGGTGTGATTTCAGGTGGAGTTGTTGAGGCTGCAGCAGAGAGCAGGGAGCCAGACACCAGCTAGGCACTCACTGTGAAGTCTCACTGTGGTGACTGCTCCTGCCTGTGGGTTACAAACCTCTCTGGAGGTGATGCAGGGCAGAGGATGGAGCTGGGTAGACCCAGACCATGGGGAGAGCAAGATGCTCCACAGTGCTCAGAGGTCCGACTGGATCGGAGACGGGAGAGATCCTGTTCCAAGCCATATTTGTTGCCCTAGGATTTTGCTGTCTTAGTGAAGAAGGTGCTGGTAGGGGATGCTGTTGGTGGTGGAAGCTCTTGAGAAGCTCTGCTGCTGCTTTCTACAGCTGCCAAATCCTGAACCGGTGGCTTTGTCTTGTGTGCACTGCCTGGGGGGAAACCTTGCTGTGAAGAGCCCTCCTTGCAGGGCTCTAGGAAAAAAAAAAATCCCTGTATGCTTCTGATTTCTGTTTGGTTTCTTTCTTTTTCCTCTGTTAAAACCATTCTGAACATCTGTCCCTTGGTCTGTTCTTATTTTGAAGGTCTTGGAAAAACGTTCTCAGACTCTCATGTGCTGTAAGTTTGTTACAGTCCCAGATGCTTTAATGTTACCGTGCAGCATTTCAGTGTGTGTTGTGCTGTAAAATAATGGCTCCTTACTCTTGCATTTTTGCTGTATTTAATTTTGCTGTATTTTTAATTAGATAACAATATATTCTCTTCTGCTGACTGTTGTGCTACCATTTATTTCTCCTCTGTACTTGGGGTAGGGGCAGAGGGGAGGGAAGAGGGAGCCTGGAGCAAAGGATCTGTGTGAGGTCTGAGAACAAGCTCTGGCACTGCTAAAACTGCCACTTAATTAATACTATAGCTCACTCCTCGGGAGGGTATTGCCCAAAGCATTGCCCACAGAGGGGTGATGCACCTTCCCTCTCGGAGCAGCCTCTTTGCTCTAGGCTTTGCCAACTGTGTCTGTATTTCCTGGATTGCAGGAAAGGGGGACACACAGACCCCACACAGAGACCATCAGCTGTGGCACTGTGTCTGAATTGATTTTGTGGGTCCCATTGGTACTGGGACCGATGTCAACTGTGCCACCTTCCCTCCTCTTCCTCAGATGCTAAACCCACATGGCTGGAAGAGCTGGGTACCAGAGGAGGGTTACTTACACTGAGACACAAACGCAACAAGGTCTAGGGTGGAAGTGCTTGCTCCAGTCCCAGGCCCTGGGCTTAGACTTGTGCAATGTTTCTGTGTGACACTACACACGAAGGACCTGAGCAGAGCTGCCTCTTCCCCCGCCTTTGCATCCCGCTGGTGGTGGGATGAGAAACGTGGGCAGGAGGGGGAGTGACTTTGACTTGCATTTGTATTTCAGTCCCTAACTGTGTATATACAATTTTCTATGTTCCTTTTTTTTGTGGTAACTAAGATGAATATTTTAATTAGATAAGTTATACGAAAAGAGGAAAACCATGTCTCAATAAAAGCCGAACACTGGACTCTGGCTGTTTGATCTCTTCTGTCCCTGAGCCCTGTTACCAAAACAAAGGCCCTGGGGCATCTCAGGGGGCTTCTGCTCCCATGGCCCTGTAGCAGGCGCATGGGTGTCTGCTCCTGGTCCCCCTCCTCGGTTTAAACCTCAGGCTCTCTCCCTGGTGCAGCTGGACTGGCTGAGGGGACTGGTGTAGCCTGACCCTGCCCGGGGCCAGGCACCCTCTCGCCGGCTCCCACGCACACAGAATCACAAGGTTGGAAAAGACCTTTGAAGATCATCAAGTCCAACCATTCTCATCCTAAACTAAACCATATCCCTAAGTACCTCATCTACCCTTTTTTTGAACACATCCAGGGAAGGTGACTTGACCACCTCCCTGGGCAGCCTGTTCCAGGCCCTAAAATTCAAGATAAAATAATTTCAGCACTCCAGTCATGTGAATTATCCCACTGCGTTTCTGTGAGGGCAATCACATCATCATTTCCTGCAGTTACAAGGACTTCTAATTCCTCTTTTTTGTTACCCATGCTGCGTGCATTGGTGTAGATGCACTTTCAGCTGGTCTATTGACCTTGTTATGCTCCTTGGGGAAGTCTTGCTTCCCAAGTGGCAGCTCGTTAAGTTACCTAGCCTAGCAGTAGTAGTTACATCTCTACTCTGAATTAGCACACTTTGCCAGCTCGGCTTCCTACCGAGCCCTCTCCAGGCCGGCTCCCCAGCTCCCCTCCTCGGGTCTGACGCCCCCTCTACCGGCCCGGCGCCCCTCCTCTGGCCGGGCTCCCCTCTCCTCCCCGGCTCCCCATCCCCGAGCCCAGCGCCCCTCCTCTGGCCGGGCTCCCCTCTCCTCCCCGGCTCCCCATCCCCGAGCCCAGCGCCCCTCCTCTGGCCGGGCTCCCCTCTCCTCCCCGGCTCCCCATCCCCGAGCCCAGCGCCCCTCCTCTAGCCGGGCTCCACTCTCCTCCCCGACCCCGGCGCCCCTCTGGCCGGGCTCCCCTCCCCTCCCCGGCTCCCCATCCCCGACCCCGGCGCCCCTCTGGCCGGGCTCCCCTCTCCTCCCCTCTCCCCTCCCCGGGCCAGACGCCCCCTGCTGGCGCCCGCTCCGCCGCGGAGGGGGCGTGGGGGCCCGCACACACGTGCAGCGCCAAGCCCCGCCCCTGCCGCCTTGCGGGCGGGGGGGGCGGTGGCGCTGCGCAGGCGCGGTGGCGGGGCCGTGGCGGGGCGGGGGGCGGGGGCGCTGCGCAGGCGCGGTGGCGGGACGGGGGCCGGCCATGGCGCACGGGCACGGGCGCTGCAGCTGCTGCGGGGAGGCGGCGGCGGCCGACGGGGCCCGGGGTGCAGCCTGGGGCCTCTACTTGCGTATCGACCGGCAGCGCCTGCAGTGCCTCAACGAGCGCCGCGAGGGCAGCGGAGCGCTCGTCTTCCGCGCTTGGGAGGAGCGCGGCGACCGTGCGCAGGTGGGGCCGGGCCGGGGCTTGAGGATGAAGCGGGCGGCGGGGTGAGGGGGAGGGGGGCACCGGGCCGTGGGGGCGGGCGAGGTGCCGCGGGGCCCGGCCTTGCTCCTGAGCCCGCCCGAGTTACCCGCCCCAGCGGTCCCTTTGCCCCCCGCGCCCCTGTACCTGCGCAGCCGGGGCGGCCCTGACCCGCTCCTCTCTCTCCCCAGTTCGTGGAAAGCGACGATGACGAGGAGCTTCTCTTTAATATCCCGTAAGGTCTCGCCCTGAACTCCTTCTGTAGGGTTTTGGCGTGCCGGTGGGGCCGGGGCCGTGCCTGTACGTGCCTGGGGACTGACTTGGAGACAGCAGAGGTGATGCAGGCGCCATCTCTGCGTCTCTCCCTGCAGGTTTACAGGCAATGTGAAATTAAAAGGAGTGATTGTGATGGGAGAAGATGACAGCACGCATCCAGCAGAGATGAGACTGTAAGTAAAACGAGTGTTGAGTTTGCCAGAGCTCTTAATTAGAAGTGTTTGGTTGAGAAGCTGGCTGTGCTGTGAAGAAGCCAAGCGCTGCTGGCTGCAGGGGCATCGACAGGCCGAGGGGGCTACACGTAGGGGATGTTATTTCTTCAGGGTGTTGGGTATTCAGAATGTGGTCCTGTTTCACAGCAGTGTTGGCATTTCCTCTCTTAGAAGACAGAACAGATCCAGCATGTCATTGCTGAGGAGAAGGTAGAGCAAGCCAACCAGCTGGCGTGTATGTTAATAACTGCCTGGGTTTCCTGCCTTGCTTCCCAGGTTCAGGAACATTCCTCACATGTCCTTTGATGATGCAGCCAGGGAACCAGACCAGATGTTCAGCCTCAACCGGGATCCGACAGGCGAGCTGGAGTACCCCACCAAGTATGACAGAGCTGGGTGCCCGGGGGGCTGCTACTCCTGCATGCAGAGGCTGTGCTCTGTCCAGCCTGCTGACGTGCTGCCAAGGTTTGGGGAGAGGGCAGCTCCTTCTCTTGCATCTCAAAGCTGCCCACAGTAGGTTTTGCCTCCCCAGCTCCGTCCCATCCTTGTCAGGCGGGAGCTTCAGTCTGGAAATCATCCTCCCTGGAGCCAGGGGGGTGCCTGTGACCCAGGACTTCTCAGGGTGCAAAATCATCCTGGTTTTATGTCCCCTACTTCTGGCCCCAGTCACAGCTTGTCACTGGCCTGCTTGCTGCGAGGGGAGCTGCTCCTCCTGCACCCTCAGGCATTCGCTCCCAAGTCTGACTTAGGTCAGGGTAGGAGCTACACACGGTGTGGAGCCACAGAGGAGGTGGCAACACAGCAGAGTGGCAGCTCGTACACACAGCTCTGGTGTCAGAGTCTGTTTTCTTTCAGGATTGCCCGTTTCTCCAACGTTTACCACCTCTCCATCCACTTCCCAAAGAACTTCGGAGCAGAAACCACGAAGATTTTTTATATAGGCCTGAAAGGAGAGTGGACAGAGGTGGGTGAGAGCAGAGCTGAGCAGCCTGACCTTGCAAAGCTGTCCCTGCTCACTGCAGGGGGTTGGATTAGATGACCTTTAAAGGTCCCTTCCAGCCTAACACAGTCTGTGATTCTAAATCTGGGCTGAAAGTGTGAAAAGGGCTGTAAGTTGTTGCTGAAACGAAAGTCTGGTGCTGGGGAAGAAGTGGGAGTGGTGAAAAGTCTGTAAGGAGGGAGGGAACCTGTCAAGGTCATGCCAGTCAGGTGTTGTAGGAGTGACTTGAATTCTGCTCCGGACTAACGAGTGGAATTTCAATTCAGGCTCATCGCCACGAAGTCACCATCTGCAGTTATGAAGCGTCAGCAAACCCAGCTGATCACAAGCTGGAACAGATCACCCCCCAGACCCAGTTCATCTCCTAACAGCGCCGCTGGGAACCTCCTGCAGGCTGACTCGGGCCAGGAACTGGCTCTCCCGAAGCCCCGGAGGGCCTCAGCGTTACGTGTCGGTCGTTGCCTCAGAAAGCCGAGCGCCGGGTGCGGTGCCAGGGCCAAGGCGGCCGCTGAGAGCGCTGCAGCGGGCCCCGCGGAGGCGGTGCAGCCGCTGTCGTTAACGGGAGAGAGACGCTCTTTAGGCGGCGGCGAGCCCGTGGCCGGTAGCGTTCACTCCGCCGTTGAGTGCCAATAAAACGCGCTGAGGCGCAGAGCTGCGGCCTGGTCACCGCGTCCTGGCCCCGCCCCGGGGGCGGTGGCGGGTGGGTGGAGGAGGGCGCGGCGCTTGGGGTCTCGCCGGCAGCCGGGGCGGGGGAGGGAGGCGGGCGGCTGTGGTATGAGGCGGCGGGAGGTGGAAGATGGGGGTGGCGAAGCGCCGGGGCCTCCCGCGGCCTTTCCCCGCCCGCCCCCGCGGAGATGCCCGGCCCGGAGGGTTGGCCCGCGCGTCACTTCCGCCGCGCTGACCCCGCCAAACACCCGGCGGGCGGAAGTTCCGGTGGGAGCGCGTCGGGGGAGAGCCGGGAGGAGAGCGCGCGCCGGGCCCGCGGGAGAGGTGCGGGCGGAACGTACCACCGGGGCGGGGGCGGGGGGGGAGCGGAGGGAGCCCCCACGGGCACCGGGGGGGGGGGCGGTGGGGTCGGTAGGGCCGCGGGGAGGGGGCGGCGGGAGGCGCTTTGCCCCGGCGCGGCCGCGGGGTTTAACCGGGAGGCGGGTCGGGAGAGCGCCGGCTGGTGACGGTGCGGGCCGGGGGCTCCGCTTCCCGCGGCCTCTTCCCGCCCCGGTGGCCGAGGGCGGGTCCCGGCGCTGCGCGGTCCCGGTCCCGGGCTGGGCCCCGCGGAGCGGAGCCGCCGCGCAGCCTCCGCCGCTCGGTACCGGCCTTTAAAGCCCCGTGGCCCCGGGAAACGAGTTCCCGTGCCGGCGGGAGCATCGCGGGGCGGCCGGGCCGGGCGCTGGGGCCCGGGCGGGGTTTCTCCAGCCTCCCGTTGCGTTCCCCTCCCTGCCCCGCTTCCCTCCGCACCGGGCCCGCGGGGTGGGAGGTAACGGGGCTCGTTATTGAACCGCGATTCGTGAGGCATCGCGGGGTAACCCCGGCGCCGGGCCCCGAGCTTCCGTACCGGGGCCACGCCTGGGAGCCGGCAGCCCGCACGGCCCGGCCCGCCCGGGGCCCGGTTCGGCCCCGCCGCTGCCTCCGCTTGAGCTGCTCTTGGGGGCCAGATGTGGACCCCTGGGGATGCCCCGGGAGTGGGAGCAGCGCCCCAGGGAAGCACCTGTGGGGTGTCCCATGGGGTGACCCTTGCAGTAACACGTGGGTGATAGGTGGGTCGGCTATTGGGGTGACCCTTGGGGTGATGGATGGGACGTCCCGTGGGGTGACGTGTGGGGTGATCCATGGGGAGATGCATGGATTGTGACCCGTGGGGTGTCCTGTGGGGTGACCCCTTGGGGTGTTCTGTGGGGTCATGCATGGGGTGACCCTTGGGGTGACGTATGGGATGTCCTGTGGGGTGATCCATGAGGAGACACATGGATTGTGACCCTTGGGGTGTCCCGTGGGGTGAGACCCCTTGGCGTGACCCATGGGGTGACCCCTTGGGGTGTTCTGTGGGGTGATGCTTGGTGTGACCCATGGGGTGACCCCTTGGGGATGCCTCAGGCAGGCTCGACCCTCCTTTCCCCGCATCCTCTGGGGAGGAGGCGCAGACATGAGGCCGGATCTGCTGGGGGGGGGGGGAGCAGCCCCTCTCCTCATCCCCATCTGTCACGGGAGATGCTTTTGTTTGTGGCTCTTCTCACCAGGGATCTTGGCAGGTGCTGTTTTCCCTCACTCCTTGTCTTGACCCGGGAGTACACCCAGCACGTGGGCTGAGCGTCTGCCAGGTCTGCCAGACCTGAGCAGCTTGTTATTCCCTTGTTATTCCCGGTGTTTTTATTTGAGTCAGGAAAAGAGCTGATGCACAGTTGGTGAAACGAGTTGGGCAGGTCTTGGCTCAGGCTGGTAGAGGAGCTGGCTCGTTCTGCTGGGTAAGGCTGGCTGCTGCGGTACTGGGAGTCTGGGGGGGGGGTTTGGGTGGTCCTGTGGCATCTGGAACCCTCTGGGGATGGTGCTTGCTGTGAGATGATGAGAAGGCTCAGGCAGATTGTGGGGTTTGATCCTCCTGGTAGTAGCCAGGAGGTTGATCTGGTTCCTGGGAGCTGGTGGCAGCACTGGAAACGTGCTCTGAGCTAATTATGGGTGGTAAGTGGGGGGCTAGGGCCTGTCATGTGTGGGGTGGTGGTTGCTGAGGTTTGTGCTGGACTGGGAACGATCCCCATCGACTGTTGTGTCTGATGGTGGTGTGGTGGGGGCTGCCAGCTCTGCCAGAGCCCTGCACCCCACGGGGGACCAGGATTTGGGGGTAGGGGGTGATGATCAGCTCATCGTGCTGGCTGCTGCGGTGGGGACAGTGGTGGCAGTGGCCCTCAGCATAGAGGGGGGGACACAGGGATGGCTTTGCTGGGGCAGGCACAGGCTTTGGGGAACACTGTGTCTTGGGCCAGTGCCAGAACACTGGGGTTTATCCCCAAACAGCCCCATAAAAGAGGGCTGGGCCTTTCATTAGCACCGTAAAGCCTGTGCTGCTGCGTGCCGAGCGCTGGCGGTTCCGGCTTCCCCAGCAGAGCAGATGTGGGTCAGGCTCCTCCTCAGCTCCGCTGGCAGCTGGGAGGGGACGCTGAGGCTGCGTGCTGCCCTCTGCCCACGTCCTTCCAGTCACAGAAATAACTGTGGGCTCTGAGGTGTAGCAGAAGGAGCTGATTCGAACACTTCCAGCGCCCCACGCCCGCAGCGCCGCTCACAGGCACCTGGTGCTGGGCTGTGGGAAGAGCTGGCTGCTTCCCGGCTCTGCAGCGTTGCTGTGGGCCAGGGCTGGAGCAGGACCAGCCCAAGAGCACAAACTTCAAGGCTTTGAAGAGCTCTTTCATTTCCCCCCCCCCCCCAGATACCTGTGGCCCCTCAGGGGAGCAGCACGTCGCTGTCGGGAGGGGAGAGGGGGCGGGTGTTTTCCTGCCTCAGCCTTGTCCGTCTGTCCCGCAGGTGCCAGTGTCTGAGTCCCTCTCGGTGTATGTGTGGTAACAACATGTCTGTCCCCCTCCTGGCTGACGCAGTGACTGTCTCAGGGGCAGAGCGGGAGACTGCCGCGGTAAGGCTGGGGCCCCTCCTGCCCCTTCAAGCTCAGGAGCTGCTTCCACGGGGTCCAGAGGAGCCCCACGAGCTGAGCCTGTAACCCCTCAGCTTGGCAGGTCCAAAAGGGGGTGCAGGATCAGCGGGGTCACTCTCCCTGGGGAAGAGTAACTGTCCTTTGGGGTGGGGTGTTTGTTCCTGCTGCTTGGTCCAGCGCAGGAACACGGCTGCAGCCTCGCAGCTGGGCAGGGAAGTCAGTGGGGGTTGCACCCAGTTTGGTTATTTAAGCTTTTAAAACTCATTTCCCCAAAGAAACCCCTTGGTCCTGCCCCAGGGCTGGGCAGGCTGCCTTCCCTCTGCTCCCTGGGGTGCTCTCCCCTCGGATGGGTTTGTACACCCTCGGTGAGCTCAGCCTCAGCGCTGTGCCACGCAGCCTGGCAGGACCATCCCTCCATCCCTCCATCCCTCCCTGGTCCTCTGTGACTCTGGGATGCCCAGGAGGCTGAGGAAGGACGCCCACAAACCTGGCTGTGATGAGGAGGAGGTGCCTGTTCCACCCACCCCTCCTGCTCCAAGCTGCAGAGCCATTACCCTCAGCTCCTCTCCTCTGTGACTCAGTGGCCTTTTGCCACCTCCCCACCAGCCCAGCCCAGCCTCTCCCCCCTCCCAGCCTCCCTCCTTTCACACCCCCTAATTCTTTTGCTTTTCTGCTTAATTTAACAGGTTATTTTTTTACATGGCCTTGGAGACACAGGGTGAGTACTCCCAGAGCTGGCTCTTGACGTGGGGTTTGCTCAGTGTGGATCCAGGCCTGGCTGTTTGCTGGGAGCTCCAGCTGTGAGATGTGGCTGGGACTGGGAGCTCAGCCCCATGGCTGTGCTGCTGGCCAGCAGCTGCCTGGGCTGGAATATTTATTATGATCCCAGCAGCCCCCACAGGGTTGATTTTCTGCTTCCCTTGAGGCGAGCAGATGAGCACTGCAGGGTTTTCCAGCCCTTGGGAAGACCAGGAGTTGGGTTGTGTCTGTGGGAATGCGTCTCTCCCCAGGGCAGCAGTTAAAAGGCTTCTCCCTTCCTGGGAGACCCTCCCTTCCTGGGAGATCCTCCCTTCCTGGGAGACCCTCCCTCCCTGCCTTGCTGATAACAGCTCATCTGCTGTTACCACTTGTACGCTGGGGCTTCCTGGTGGGATTCAGGCTGCTGGGGAGGGTAAAATAACCTCAGCACATAGGGATAAACAGCTCTGGAGAAGATGTGTCCTTGGGGAAGTCCCTCAGCATCTCCAGGAAGCTCAGGTGAGCCTTCAGCTGCCTCCTCTCCTCTCTTCCCAGGCACAGCTGGGCTGATGCCCTCTCCTCCATCCGCCTCCCCTACGTGAAGTACATTTGCCCTCACGCGTAAGTGCTGCTCTCGCCTCAGGAGGGGCCCTGGGGAGCCTGGGTGGGCTGTGCCACCCCTCCTGAGACTCTTTGGGAGGGCAGAGGGTGGGCTGTGGCTGGAGCAGTGCCCCTGCCTGTGGGCAGAGTGGTTCCCCACGAGCTGCTGCTCCAAGGTGCTGTTCTCCCTGCTCCTGCGCTCTGCCTCTCCCCGATGGCTCCGGGGGGCTCCCTGATGCTGAAGGCATCCTGAGCTGGGGGTGGGGGCACTCACTGGGCTGGGAAAGCTCTACCCTGCCACAGTGGTGTCCCCAGCAGCAGGGCCTCAGCTTCCTACTGGTCTCAGCAGCAGAAGGAGCTGCTCTGGCAACATCTCTGGGCTCAGCAGGAGCAGACAGGAGAGGGAGGAGGCAGGTGCTTGCCTCCCTGGGTGGGTTCCATACCACCCTGGGGCTGCCACCACAGCCAGGTTCTGCTCAGGGACCAGCCCTGGGGTCACCTCACAGTCCCCAGGCTGGGTCTGGTGGGACTGACCCACTGCTGTCCCTCATCCTGCAGCTGTGGGTGGGAGGGTGCTCACCCCACTCCCCTGGGCTGGGGCTCCCTTCCCTCCAACAGAAACACCCCAACTGTTTCCTCCACAGGCCCCGGATCCCAGTGACGCTCAACATGAAGATGGTTATGCCCTCCTGGTCAGTGCTTGGGTGGCAGGAGTGGGTGGGACCCTTTTGGGGGGGGTTTGGGGAGGTGGGGGACACAACATGGGGTTGAAGAGCTTAAATCCACTGTTGAGGGAGGGCAGAGTGCAGCTGGCTCCCACCTCCCCACACCCAGGGGGCTGGGAGTGGTTTGGGGTGACCCTGTGTCTTCTCCCAGGTTTGATCTGATGGGGTTGACTCCAGATGCACCAGAGGATGAAGCTGGGATCAAGAAAGCTGCAGAAAACAGTAAGATACTTTAGAGGGGAGGGAGTGCCAAGCTCCTGGGTGCCTTTCCATGACATGGACCTGTTGGAACGGGTCCAGAGGAGGCCATGAAGATCATCAGAGGGCTGGAGCACCTCTCCTGTGAAGCCAGGCTGAGAGTTGGGCTGGTTCAGCCTGGAGAAGAGAAGGCTCTGGGGAGATCTTACAGCACCTTCCAGTCCCTGGAGGGGCTACAGGAAAGCTGGGGAGGGACTTGTTAGAAGGGCCTGGAGTGACAGGACAAGGGGGAATGGTTTTAAATTGGAAGGGGGGAGATTTAGGTTGGATATTGGGAAAAAATTCTTCACTCTGAGGGTGGTGAGGCCCTGGCACAGGGTGTCCAGGGGGGTGTTGGCTGCCCCCTCCCTGGAGCTGTTCAAGACCAGGTTGGATGGGGCCTTGAGCAGCCTGGGCTGGTGAGAGGTGTCCCTGCCCATGGCAGGGGTGGGACTGGATGGTCTTTGAGTTCCCTCCCAGCCCAAACCAGTCTGGGATTCTATGATTTTTCCCTTGCTGGGACAGGAGCAGATGTCTTCCCTCCCCTTCTCCTGCTCTCCTCATCCCAGCCCACCTTCTCCCTGGCTGAAGCCTCATGTGTTTGGTCTCTTCCTCTCCCTGACACCTGGGGTGCTGCTCTTCAGCCTTTCACCCACCCTTTTCTCTTCCCTTCTCCCAGTTAAAGCAATTATTGAGCACGAGATGAAGAACGGGATCCCACCCAACCGCATCATCCTGGGGGGCTTCTCGCAGGTGAGCTGAGCTGCGGGCTGGGGGGGCTGAGGTGGAGCAGACTGAGGGGTAGCTCCCTCTTTCCCTTCCTCCCAAGATCCCCCCCAAAAGGGCCCATCCATGGCAGGGGGCGGGTGGGCACCCCACAGTGCTGACACCGTGGCAGGGGGTGGGTGGGGGGCGGGTGGGCACCCCACAGTGCTGACACTGTGGCAGGGGGTGGGTGGGGGGCAGGTGGGCACCCCACACTGCTGACCCCCTTCCTCACCTGCTGCAGGGTGGTGCCTTGTCGCTGTACACAGCCCTCACCTGCCAGCACCAGCTCGCCGGCATCGTGGCGCTCAGCTGCTGGCTCCCGCTGCACAAGGCCTTCCCCCAGGTACCCCACCGTGTGTGTCTGCAGGGAGGGGAGCTCAGGGTACTGGGGGGGAGTGTTTCCCTTCTGGAATTTTCCACAGTGTGAGCCTGAGGTGCCTGTGTGTGTGTGTGGGGGGGTTAATCCCACCTCCCCTGCTCCTTCGACATGGTCAGGGCTCTACCAGCCATGTTGTAGAGCCTGAGGTGCCTGTGGGGGGGGGTTAATCCCACCCCCCTGCTCCTTGGATGTGGTCAGGGCTCTACCAGCCATGTTGTAGAGCCTGAGGTGCCTGTGGGGGGGGGGTTAATCCCACCCCCCTGCTCCTTGGATGTGGTCAGGGCTCTACCAGCCATGTTGTAGAGCCTGAGGTGCCTGTGGGGGGGGGATTAATCCCATCCCCCCTGCTCCCTGGGCTCTGTCACCCATGTGGTGTGGGCATCTCTGAGTGGCTCTGCCACTGAGCAGCACCCTGATCCTGGTGCCAGGGTGAGGAGGAGGCATTTGGTGGGGGTGGGGGCAACCACACTGTGGGCGTAGCTCTCCCAATTTCCTCATGAGGATGGGTGGGAGCTGCTGGGGGGGGGCTGCAGAAAAGGTGCCCCTCTCCTGGGCACCCCCTGAGCTCTTCCTTCCCTGCTGCAGGCGGCGAGTAACGGGGTGAACAAGGACATTGCCATCCTGCAGTGCCACGGGGAGATGGACCCCATGATCCCCGTGCGCTTCGGGGCGCTCACTGCTGAGAAGCTGAAATCTGTCGTCACCCCCACCAAGGTCCAGTTTAAAACCTACCCTGGTGTGATGCACAGTTCCTGTCCTCAGGTCAGTCCCTCAGCGTGGGGAGCAGGGAATCATAGAATCATAGAATGGTTTGAGTTGGAAGGGACCCCAAGGGTCACAGAGCTCCAACCCCCTGCCACAGGCAGGGCCACCAACCTCCAGGCCTGGAGCTACACAAGGTTGCCCAGGGCCCCATCCAACCTGGCCTTGAACACCCCCAGGGATGGGGCACCCACCCCCTCTCTGGGCAGCCTGTTCCAGCCCCTCACCACTCTCTCTGTACAGAACTTCCCCCTAATATCTCATCTAACCCTTCCCTCCTGCAGCTTCACTCCATCCCCCTTGTCCTCTCATTGTCTATCCTTTCAAAAAGTTGAATCCCCTCCTGTTCCTCTGCTCCCTTCAGGGACAGGAAGGCTGCAATGAGGTCCCCCCACAGCCTTCTCTTCTCCAGACTGATGGGGCTGGTGGGGGCCTGGACTCGCTTTTGGGACCCACCCCAGGGCTGTGGGGAGGCGAAGGGCCGATTGCAGCACCCATGGGGGGTGTTTGCTCCCTGTTTTGGCTGTGCAGCCCTCATGCCTGGGCTTGTAGGTGCCCCTGGGAGCCCCCATGGTGATGGGCTGTGCTCTCTGCAGGAGATGATGGCGGTGAAGGAATTCATTGAGAAGCTGCTGCCCCGGATCTAAGCGGAGCCGCTCGGGACTGTCGCAGGGAAGGACGCCCAGGCCGCAGCCGCTGAGCCTTCCCCCGGGACCCGTCCGCTGCAAACAGAAGCCATGGCCCCCCCCACCGCCCCCCCACCGCCCCCCTGGGCCCTGCCTGTCCCCCTCTGCTCGCACTGCGGCCTCTCCAGCTGGGGAGGGGGGGCCCATCAGCCCCTGCTGCTTTCGGAGCTGAGGCGAGTCTTGGCGGGGCCTTTTCTCTGCTCCTCTTGCTCCCAGGGGTTTGGGTGGGGGTCCCAGCCCCCCGACTCCCCGCTCAGGCACTGCGCTGAGGGGCTCTGGCGTGGCAGGGGCGAGGGCTTTTTGTTGGGTTTGGTTTTTCTTGTAACAGTATTAGGGGTGGGACATGGCCCTGTGCGGTGGGGGGAGCTTGGTGGGTGAGGGCAGGGCTGGGGCACCCTCCAGAACCTTGCAGAACCTTCCAGAACCCTGCGTGGTTCAGTGTAGCCCCTGCTCCTCCTCTGCTCTCAGCCCCTCAGCCTTCACTCAGGCGACTCCTGGGTTTTCAGGCCGAGCTCAGGAACCCAGGACTCTCCTGTGAAGGCTGCGGGGCACAGGGAGAGGCTCTGCCCTGGGCCAAAAGCTGCCCCGGGGCAGCAGAAGGGCACCCCCTCAGCTCCTGCACCCCTCACAGCGGGCCCAGCCCCAGCCCTGTCGCACACGCACACTCCCTGGTGGGCTCACCCCGCACTCCAGCAGCCTTGGCTTGGGGCAGCTCTGCCCTCCTCGAGATAATCGCCTCCTCCCTCCTCTTCCTCCTTCTCTTGTTGCTTTTACAATCTCCTCCTCCACCCGGGGGGGGTCCAGAGGTGTCTCCCCCTCCCTGGGCCAGCTCGGTGCCCTCAGCCCCAGCCTGCTGCCCTCACAGCCAGCACGGAGGCGGCTTTGCTGTGGAGCCCACCCAGCCCTGGCCCCGGCCTCACTGTCGCTCTTGCTGCTACTTCTCCTTCCCTTGGGATTCGGGCTGGCTCTGGGCAGGAGAGGGGAGGGGAGGTGAGGAGAGACACCCCCCAGCCCCTGAGCTGGCTCCTGGCGCAGCTGGAGGAAGCAGCTTTGCTCCCAGCCACCATCTCACCAGCATCTAATGCCAGGGAGGGGCTGCTGCAGCCCAGCCCAGGGGTCTCTGTGCCCCCCAGGGCTGCGGGTGCTCTGGGCCCCGCTGTGTACAATCACTCATCTCCCCAGGGCCTGGAGGCTGTGGCCAAGCCTTGTCCCCCCCCGGGATGGGGGCCAGGACCTTCCCCTGCACAGAGCAGCTCCTGAATGTCTCTTCTGGTGTGTGTGGGGGTGCTCCTGGCTGCCCCCCCCCCTCTCCCCAGGGCTGTTGAGCAGCGCTGCCCTTCTCCTCGCTCTCCTCCCTGGGCTGAGCCCACAGCACGGTCGGGCCCTGCGGGGCTGGAGCTGTACATGTCTTTTAAAAACAACCCCTGCAGACCCCCCCCACTGCCCCCAACCCAGCCTCCAGTCCCTCCTGTGCCCCCTGGCTCTGGGATCCCGCTGACCCCACAGATCCATGGCTGGATGTGGTGATGCCAGGACTGACCCCTGCCCCAGGGCTGCTCCAGGGGGCTCGGTGCTGGCAGCTCTGCCCCCCTGGCTGGGATGTGTGAAGCAATAACCCGCTCTCCGGACCTGTCAGCCCCATCCCTGGCTGGTTTCTTGGGGTTGGGGGTTGGGTTTGTCCCCCAAACACCCCCCCACCTCCCAACACCCCCCCCAAGTCTTAACCCAGCAAGTCTTAACCCAGAGGGAGCCTGGCTCTGCCCCCCCCCGTGTTTGGGGTTCAGTCCTGCTCGCTCTTCCACCTCATGGGTGTTAAAGCTGCTGTGCCCTCCCCTCCCTGCACTCTGGGGATGGGAGGGGGTAAAAAGGGGGCTGGGGGGGGTGCTGGGACAGGACAGCAGCTCCCTGCATGTTACCTGAGGACAGGCAGACAGACAGACTGACCTATGTGACTGTGAACTGGAACCATGTGCGCAGCGGGGGCCGGGGACTCGCAGCCATCCTCGGGCACGGCCTGGGGGGGGTCCTGTGCTGGCCCCTTCACAGAGCATTCCTGCTCCCTCCCTGCCTGAGCAGCACCTGCTGAGGGCCCGGGAGGGAGAACAGCTTCTCTCCCTTCCTCCATCCAGCTTTCTTTTGTCCTTTGGGTTTGGGTTTATATTTTTTTTCCCCCCCCTTTCTTCTTCTTTTTCTCCTCCTTTCTCTTTTGTCTTCCTTGTAAATGTTTGGGGTTTTTGTGTGTGTGTTCCACAGAGTCCAGAAACAAGGTTAAATAAATCATGAACCTCTCCCAGAGCTGGTGTGATTCCTGGCTGGGGGGGGGAAGCACTGTGGGTGGGGGGGGAATGGAGGAGTGGGAGGCCCCGTGGTGCCATTTTTGGGGCAGCAGCTCCAGCAGAACAGAGCTGCCACTTAGAAAGTAAGAAAGTTTATTTAAAAACAACTCAAAAGCTCGATTCATAATTTAGTAGCATCAGATCTGAAGCCAGTTGGTGCGTCAGCAGCACCAAATGAAGCTGCTGGAGCCAGGGGTAATAAATAGGAGCAGGATCTGAGGGCCCAGAGGAGCCTTCTCCTGGGCAACGTGATTTCGGGCACGGGCTGAGGCAGGGGGGCTGGGTGCAGGGTGGGGGGCTGGCCAAGTCTCAGCCAGCAGCTGCTCCACTGCAGCCAGAGAGGGCAGGAGCTGAGGTTTGGTCCCCACAAACCAGACGGGGGGGGCAGGGGAAGGGGGGCAGCCCCTGGCAGCCATCAGGGTGTTCTCCCAGGGGTGCCCGGCTGGGGAAATGAGCCAGGGCAGCCTTGGGGTGACTGACTGGGGCTGGGGGGCCTCCTGGAGCTGCCTCCCCTGCTCCCCCCCAGAGCAACACCCCTCAGGCCCTGGCTCAGTTCTTGCTGAAGCCGGTGGGATTCTGCAGCTGCCAGCGCCACAGGTCCTCACCTGCAAGAGGGAGAGAGGGGCGGTGAGGGGGGCAGAAAGGGGGCAGGTGGCAGCACACGGAGGGGGGAGAAGCTCTTACACATCTTGTCCAGGCCAAAGGCAGCTTTCCAGCCCAGCTCCTGCTCAGCCAGCGCTGGGTTGGCGTAGCAGGATGCGACGTCTCCCTCCCGCCGGCCCACGACCTTGTAGCGGATCTGGGGGGGAGCAGGGCTGGGGCTGGGGGGCTCCTGGCTCTCAGCACAGGGACTGAGCAGAGGCCCAGAGGCACGGCCCAAGGGCTGCCGTGGCAGGGACAGTTTGGGGGGCAGGGGGAGGCTCTGCTGGCAGGTCAGACCTTACCTCCCTCCCTGAGGCTCTCTCCATGGCCCGGACCATCTGCAGGACGGAGTAGCCGGTGCCTGTGCCCAGATTGTAGATCTGGGAGAAGGGTGAGTGACACAGATCAGGTTCCTCCCCAAGGGGAGAAGGGCCAGGGCCCCTTTTAGCTCCCGCAGGGCCACAAGCACCCAACCCCACCCCAAACAGCCACCCTGGTACCTTGCAGCCACAGTTCTCCTTGAGCTTCTTCAAAGCAGCGATATGGCCCTTGGCCAAATCCACCACGTGGATGTAATCCCTGACGCCTGTGGGGACACACAGGGTGAGCAGGGAGCTGGGGCTGGGGGTGTCTCTGCTCCCCCCATCCTGTGACATACCTGTTCCATCCTCAGTCTTGTAGTCGTCCCCAAACACGCTCAGGAACTCCCGGCGTCCCACTGCCACCTGAAGAGAGGGACAAGCCCATGAGAGACCCACCAGCTCGCACCCCACATGGGCACCGTGAGCCTGGGGGTCCTCTGGCTGCAGCGGGGGCACTACCTGTGCCACGTAGGGCATGAGGTTGTTTGGGATCCCCTGAGGATCTTCTCCAATCATCCCCGACTCGTGGGCACCAATGGGGTTGAAATAGCGCAGGAGAACGGCGTTCCAGTCCTGGGGGAGACACAGATGTGGCTGCCAGGTCACCCCAGGGTGCTCAGGGGGAAAAAAAGCTCTGTTCCCAACACTGGGTGCCCTGGGGCAGCTCCTCACCCTCTCTGCTTTGCAGAGATCTCGAATCATCTCCTCGATGAAGTACTTGGATTTGCCGTAGGGGTTGGTGCAGCCTCCAGCCGGGTGGTTCTCATCCAGGGGCAGGTACTGGGGGTCTCCGTAGACGGTGGCAGAGCTGCTGAACACCATGTTCCTCACGCCGTGGTCTTTCATGGTCTGGGGAGCAGGGACCAGCCACTGCTGAGGCAGCAAACTCTGTGCCCTCCAGCTCGGGCCCCCTGCCCCCCCAGCTCGGGCCCCCTGCCCCCCCCAGCCCTCCAGCTCAGGCTCCCTGTCCCCCCCAGCTCAGGCCCCCTGCCCCTCCAGCCCTCCAGCTCAGGCCCCCTGCCCCCCCCAGCTCAGGCCCCCTGCGCCCCCCCAGCTCAGGCCAGCCCTTGGCAGGCAGCAGTTCCCACCCCCTGCAGCCATCGCAGCCCTGGGAGCACGGCAGGGCACAGCCTGTGGGCAGCACTACCAGCCCAGAGCAGCATCACACCCAGCCAGAGACTCACAGACTCACTCAGGTTGGAAAAGCCTTTTAAATCATTGAGTCCAACCCTTAACCCAGCACTGCCAAGGCCACCACCACACCGTGGCCCTGAGGGCAACATCTCAACAGCTTCTAAATCCCAACAGGGACCAGGACTCCCCCACTGCCCTGGGCAGCCAGTTCCAGGGCTTGGCAACCCTTTGTGGGAAGAAATGTTTCCTGATATCCAGCCAAACCTCCCCCAGCGCTACCTGAGGCTGTTTCCTCTTGTCTTACCACTTGATACCTGGGTGAAGAGACCAACCCACCCCCTTGGCTACACCCTCCTTCCCAAGAGCTGCAGAGAGGGATCAGATCTCCCCTCAGCCTCCTCTTCCCCCAACCAGCCTCCCCACACCAGTTCCCTTGGCTGCTCCCCTCAGACTTGTGCTCCAGCCCCTTCCCCAGCACCTCAATGTCCTTCTGGTAGTGAGCAGCCCAAAAGGGGAACTCAGCACTCAAGGGGTGGCCTTGCCAGTGCCCAGGACAGGGGGATGATCACATCCCTGTCACCTCCCAGCCCTGCTCACCTCCAGCAGCCGGATGGTCCCTGTGAGGTTCACCCTGTAGTACTCCAGGGGCTTCTGCACCGACTCCCCCACTGCCTTCAGCCCTGCAAAGTGCATCACGGCTGAGAAGTGGTGCTGCAGAGGGAGAAAGAGCCACAGGAGGTCAAAGCTTAGGGTAGAAACCCATCAGAAGTCTCCTTGGGAGATTCATTCAGGTCTCCAAGGTCCAGAGGAACATTTGCTGGTCTCAGCACATCCTCAGCACTTCCTGCTCAGCTCCTGCCCAGTGCACGTCTCCATCCCAGCTCCCACCCCCCTGCACAAACCCCTCTCGCCCCTCAGAGCCCCCCTTGGGCTGCTACAGCTCTTGCTCTCACCTTGCTGAAGAGGTCCTGCAGCGCTGCCCCGTCGGTGATATCCAGTTCCTGGAAGAGGATGGGCTGGCTCACGATCTGCTGCACACGCTGGAGGCTCTCAGGGAGCCCGTCTGTCCCTGGGGAGATGGAAGGGAGCGAGGTGCTGGGATAGCTGGAGCTCCCAGCACGGGCTGAGAGAGGCTGAGCCCCTTGGCAGGAAGGGATGAAGGCTCACTGTACCTCGGATGGCATTGTGGAAGTTGTCTATGACCACGGGGATGTAACCAGCCTCCACCAGCTCCAGCACACAGTGGCTGCCGATGTAGCCAGCTCCGCCGGTCACCAGGATCTTCTCTGCCATGGTTCCCTGGGGAAGGAAAGGCCCGTCGGTGCGTGAAGCAGCCTGGGGTGGGCACGACAGCCAGAAGGCCCGAGAGGGCAGGGGCTGGCAGGGCTGGGACTGTCACGTCAGCACCGCTCCGGGCACTCCCTGCGCCAGGACATCCGGAGAGGGATGGGCCGGGCAGGTTGCAGGACTCCTGGCTGACGTGGGTCACACCTCCCGGACAGGGAAGCAGCCTCCGACACCCGTCCCGTGCCGGGGAAACCCCTCGTTCTCCCCGTTACATCCCAGCCGGGGTCACCCACGGCACAAACCCCCCCAGCCCACCCACCCCCAGCAGAAGGGCTGGGAGCGAGCCCAGAACTCGGGCGGCGGCCCCGGGGGCACCGGCTCCGCTCTCCCCCCGCGCTCCCTCCAGCCTCCCTTCCCCCGCCCCGCCGCAGCCCCATCCCCGGGCAGCGGGGCTGGGCGAGGGCGGCTCAGGGGAGGCCGGAGCCGGGCGAGAGCTGCGGAGCCAAACCGCAGCTCCGGGCACCGGGAGGGAGCAGCGGCGGCGGGGCAGGGCCGGGAGCGGCCCGCGGAGAGCCGGGTTACCGAGGGGAGCTCCCCCTGAGGGCGGCCCCGCGCTGCGCTACGCTCCCCCTCCCGCCGCTCACCCGCTCCCCGCGCCGGGCGCGGCCCCTTTAAGACGCGGCCGCGCTCCCCGCCCCGCGCGCGGCTCCCCCATGGAAACGTGTCACCGGCGCGCGGCGGCCGAGCGCGCAGGCGCAGGGAGCGGCGCGCTGACCACGCCCCCCGCGCCGCAGGGACGGCGCCCATTGGCGGGCAGGCGCGATGGGCGGGGCCTCCGCAGCCACCCGAGGGGAGGTGCAGGGAGCAGCCTTGCCCCGCAGCGCCCCCTGGCGGCGGGAGGCCCCGCCCAGCCACAGGTTTAATGCGGCGGTTGATGAATTAATTAACGCGGCGATTAATTAACTCAACGGTTAATTAACTCGGCGATTCGCTTCGCCGTTCCCGTGTGTTTCAGTGTTACAGCTTCTTTCGGCGACTGTGAAAGTGCCGGCCCCCTGCACGGCCCCCGGGGAAGGCCCAGCCCGCAGCCCCTCCGCCAGGCCCGGCTCCCGCTCGCCAGGCCCGGGCCGCAGACCCTCAGGCCCGGGCCGCAGACCCTCAGGCCCGGCTCCCGCTCGCCAGGCCCGGCCCCCGCTCGCCAGGCCCGGGCCGCAGCCCCTCAGGCCCGGCCCCCCCTCCCCAACCACCATCAGATCCATTACATGGAACAGGGAAGCCGGAGGGGCCTTTCCCGCTCGCCGCGGGGAGTATGGAGAGAGGCACAGGGCCACAGAGCGCCGGGGGTGGGGAGGGACCTCAGAAGCTCATCCAGTCCCACCCCCTGCCAGAGCAGGATCCCCCAGACTAAATCCCACAGGAACACATCCAGCCGGGTTGGATGTCTCCAGAGAAGGAGACTCCACAGCCTCTCTGGGCAGCCTGTCCCAGGGCTCCAGCACCCTCACAGGGACAAAGTTCCTCCTGACATTCCCATGGAGCTTCCTCTGCTCCAGCTGCACCCGCTGCCCCTTGTCCTGTCACTGCCACCCCTGAGCAGAGCCTGGCTCCAGCCTCCTGACTCTCACCCTGTACATGTCTATGGACATTGATGAGATCACCCCTCAGCCTCCAGGCAGCGGTTCTGCACTGAGGGCTGCAGAAGGCACCAAACCACCCCCAGACACTCTTTAACTACTTGAGTTAAACACATATCTTTAATAGCTCAGAACATTAAATAGTATATTGATTACTCTTAGTGTTTAAAAGTATCTTACAACAGATACAGTCCTTTCTGACAGTCCTTCAGTGTTAAGACAAAACAGTCCAAGGCCGCCCCATCACACTGGAATCACCAGGAGAGCCTCCTGATTTCCAGCTGGGAGCAAGGAGAGAGAAGGGAAGGACAAGTGCTGACCTGGAGGAGCTGTAACAGGAAAAGCTCAGGGTTTATCCTTTGCTGGTGGTTTATGGTAACAGACTCTTGAGGTAGGAGTTCCTGGGGACTGTTCAGAGCAACTCCAGCCCCTGCAGCAAGGCAAGTCTGTGGTCACTGCTTATACCCCAGCCCATCTGCATCCTCCCTTCCCTAAGGCAAGTGGCCAACATCTTCAAGGTTGAATGTGGTATTGCTTTCATTTCTTCATCGATTCGAGTGGATTAAGCTCTTCCTCTCCAGCACCAAGCACCGAGGATCAGAGGCAGCAGAACGGAGGGGAAACCCCCCCGACGCCAGATCCTCACGTTCCTCTTGATCCCAGGGGAAACAGGAGTCGGTGTCACAGTCTGCAGGATGCCTGGGACACTTTGGAATTGGTTCGTCTGTTGAGAGCGTTGCAAATAAACGTGCCTGTGTCCATCAGCTTCTGCAGATCCACACCCTTCAGGGGGGAAAGAAAAGAGACAAGACACATCTTAGTACCAGTTCTGCCATGTCAAGCTGCCCAGTAACAACTGGAGGGACGCTAGCAGGGGTGAGGGAGCCCCAAAAGGACTTTAATGAGTGCTGCTGCTCGTTACTGTGACTCTGAGGGGGTGGGTAATCGCAGAGGGCTGAAACAGGGCGAAGAGGAAACGCTGCTGGTGGGGCAGGTGATGCTGCAGCAGGACCCAGCCTTCAGGCTCGGCCTGGCTGACCCACAGGGCAGACTCAGATCCATCCTGTGGCTTGACCCACCTCGCTCCCACTCCCCAGGCCACATTTTGAACCTCACTGAAGCCCACCCACAGCCACCATGTAAGAGGTGCTGTCGCCCTTACCGTGTGGATGCCCAGCCCGTTCAGCATGTACACCAAGTCCTCTGTGGCGACGTTTCCTGACGCTCCCTGGGCATAGGGACAGCCACCCAGGCCAGCGACAGAGGCATCCACCACACTCACCCCCATCTGCAAACCAAATCACTATCAGAACACCCCTACTGAAGGACAAACTGTGGTCCTGCTCCTCAGTCCCACAAGCAAATGCAGGAAAACCTTGAGGAAGGGGTGTTACACTGCAAGACTCTGACCTGAAGTGCTACCAAGATGTTGGCAAGAGCCTGCCCGTAGGTGTCATGGCAGTGAACTGCAAGAGCCCCAACTGGCACCTCTTTCATGACTGCTGTCAGCATCTCCTTCATGCTCCCTGGGGTCCCAATGCCGATGGTGTCACCGAGGGAAATCTCGTAGCACCCCATGGAGTACATCTTCTTTGAGACCTGTGCAAGAGCCACCACGTTCTCTGGCTGGAGTCCCTGCAGAGGGCTCGAGCTCACAGCAGCCACGGGGGCAACAGACTCTGAACTCCCCCCATCCATCCCAGCCACTCCTTGGTGAAACAGTTTGACACATCCTCCAGCTCCCCCAGGCCCAACTCACACCCAGGGAGCCAAAAACCTCTCAGAGATTCTGGTTGTATTTATGATGAACTCACCTCTGCGACTTTAGCTGCAGAAACCTTCCCTTCATAGGGACATCCAAGGACACAGGAAACGTATCTATGGTTAAAAATAAACCCACAATGCCTGTTTAGCTAGAGAACTGAACTGAGATTATACCAGCTGCATTAGTCAGGGCTTGTGCTGCATCTCACACATACAATGGATGAATTAATTTTATGTTCTACAAACCAGCCTGATGGACTGAGCTTGCATAAGTAACTACTCAACAATTCCTTCTTCCAGGGATGTGGAAAATTTGCCAATCCAGGAGTACACAGGCTACACAGGCCCATAAGGTTTGGGATCTCCCTGGCTCCATGTGGAATGTCTGCCTAGAAGCTGGTGTTATTTTGAGTCATGTGGTAATGCAGAACCATATTTGCCCCATAAAGGGCAAATCATAGAATCCCAGACTGGTCTGGGTTGGAAGGGACCCCAAAGATCACAGAGCTCCAACCCCCCTGCCACAGGCAGGGCCACCAACCTCCAGGGCTGGAGCTACACAAGGTTGCCCAGGGCCCCATCCAACCTCGCCTTGAACACCTGGAAGAGTGTTCAAATCCATCTGCAAGAGTGCAAACTGCACCAAGCCAGCATGTGAGACCATGTTAGTGTGGTGGTGCCTCCAAATTATTGCCTCTCAACACGCTGAGCTCACATCTGCTCACACCCACCCAGGCAGAGAGACACCCCCAAGAAAAGGTAAAGCTTAAACAAAACCCCACTCCTAGGAGATAAACCTGGAGCAGCCACAACTCTCCCCACAGCCTGCTTGATGCCAGGTTTGCAGCAGGAACTCCTTACCCCCGGACAGGAATGATGGCTGCTCGTGCTGCCCTCATCACTTCATCGAATCTCTCCAAACTCTCCTCTATGGAACAGTTGATGTTCTTCTTGGTGAAGAGCTCAGATGCTGCTCCAAAGATCGACACTTCTTTGGCCCCTGCTGCCACCTGCCAGTAGAAAGGATAAAAGGGTCTGGAACACAAGTCTGATGAGGAGCAACTGAGGGAGCTGGGACTGTTCAGCCTGGAGAAGAGGAGGCTCAGGGGAGACCTTATTGCTCTCTCCAACTCCCTGGAAGGAGGTTGTGGGGAGCTGGAGCTCAGCCTCTTCTCACAGAGAAGTAGCGATGGGAGGAGAGGGAATGGCTGCAGGTTGTGCCAGGGGAGGTCCAGGTTAGAAATGAGGAGACATTTCTTCCCCAAATGAGCAGTTGGGCATCAGAATGGGGTGCCCAGGGAGGTGGGGGAGTCACCATCCCTCGGGGTGCTCAAGGGAAGGTTGGATGAGGGACTCAGGGACATGGGTTAGTAATAGAGGTGGGAGGGAGATAGTTGGACTAGATGATCTTTTCCCCAATTCTTGCTGGACCAACCCAATTCTTATTTCATTTTACAACAAAAACACCAGATCCAAGATTGTCTTCAAAGGAAGCACAAAGTTACAGATGCAGCAGGAAAGCTGCAGTGGCTGGCTGGAGCTGCAGGATGGGGGGTAAGGCTGAAAGCATCACCATCAACTACCTATTCTTTTTTTTCTTACTAACAGAAAACATCTCAAGGCCTCATAAATGTCACGTTTCTATTCCCCCAGCAAAATGACCCCTCATAAAGGAACCCAGCGGCCACAGCCTGCCAGAACACAAAGCATGTTTCCCACCCTCACCCACAAGCCCTTTGTGCCTTCACATGAGGCACTGGGAATGCTCAGTGCTGTGATCTCTTACCGCTGCCTGGAACCCTTTCAGGTTGGGGGTCAGCACAGGATAACTGATTCCAGGCATCTTATTGATCCCTTGCATGACTTCAGTGTGGTCAGCCATCTGCAAAGCAATTGAGGAATGGTTTCTAAGAGTCGTAACATCCACTGCTGATGATTAATTATGTATTTTTATCTTAATTTATCTATATGAACTGGGCCAGCAGTATTGAGGGATAAGAGGAACAGACCCCTGAAGAGCAAACCCTGTGAAGGATGGCAGTGCAGTCACCCAGCCAAGCCTGTGCCAGTGCATGCACAGCCAGCTGTAGCTGTTTGTATCAGAGCTGCGTGTTTGCTCTGTCTCAGGTCCAAAGGGAAGGGCTAGGATGTTGCAAGGGCCTTTATGTGGCTTTGCTGCTGGAATCTCTGCACTGGATGACTATTACCAGGCAAATTCCGCTGGAATACTGACCTGGGGAACCCACTTGGGGGACACAAAGCTGGTGGCCTCTATAACCCGAAGCCCAGTCTCTGACAGCATGTCGATCAGCCTGATTTTCACCGCCGTGGGTACCACACCCTGAGGAGGAGGAAAGCGAAGCCCCACCTCAAATTAGGATCTCACACGACCCCTCCCACCGCCGCAATCTGCCCCTCTCCCAGCTCTCATCAGCGCACAGCGCCGTGCCGAAGAGAGAAGCGGCCGGGAGGAGGGTACCCGCGGAGGGCCCCAGCCCGCGCCCCAGCCCATGGCCCCCAGCCCCTGCCCCGGTCCCCGCCCCCCGGCCCGGCCGGTACCTTCTCGTTCTGGAGCCCATCGCGCGGTCCCACCTCCACCACCTTCACACGCTTCGGGAAGGCTCCAACCGCCGCCGCGGCGCTGACCTGGGGATGAAGGGAGGGAGAGTGTGAGCCCGGCCCCGCGCCCGCCGCTCCCCGGCCCGGCCCGGCCCGGCCCCGCTCACCGGCCGCAGCGACACCGCCCAGCGCGACACCAACCGCCGCGCCGCCATGTTCACCCGCCACCACGTGACCGCACCGCCCCTCACGTGATGCGGGGGGGGCGTGGCTTCCCGGTCACATGACACCCCCGCCCCGCTGCCCATGCGGAGCCGGGACCGTCGCTCGGTGCTGGGGCTGCTGCGCGGCCCCAGGTTCCCCATCCGCCGAGGGCGCTCGCTGCCCGCTCCCGAGTCGCCGCCCCGGTTGGAGAGAGGCCGCCAGCGGTACCTGTCCCCGGGGCCCGTCCCGCGGCAGCGAGCCTGTAGCGCACTGTGGCATCTTTCCCTCCGGCACCGGCACTGAGCCGCCGCTCGGGAGCCGCGTACTTATACGAAGGCTTTTCCGCTGGCTCCTGGCACTAAATAAACACGGGCTGTTTGTCTTGGACGGGCCCTCTCCCCGCACCAGGGGTTGCCAGCGGGATGGGGTGGGAGACTAAAAGGCCATCGCTCTGTTGTCCCTTTTCCTGTGTCCCCTCTGTGCCTACATGACGTCACCCCCGGAGCAGGGGTGATGCTCCTGTGAGTAAGTGGGTCTCTGGCCATCAGTGCCAGTTCTCTGAAGTCCACAGAGGTTCGTCAGTACAGATCATTATCTGTCAATTGAGTAACAGCTCCTACAGCAGTGGCTCCAGCCCCAGGGCTTAGTTTGGGCTGAACTCTTCAGTGTTCGGGCACATTTCGGTTGCACCACATGGTGCAGTAACCAGACCTGTGTACGCAACGTCACGGGGCCTGTGCAATGCCTGCACTGCAGAGACACTGTCGTGAGGAATTTCATCACTTAAGTACGTATTGTTCAGCCCTGGAACTCTTGTTTCACCCAAGCAGAAGGCAGAGGTTGAATTGGGAACAGGGACTTCTCCACTAAGTTTGCTTAAGAACAGAAAATCTGCTGCTTAGAGCTGTCTCCACCAGAATATAAATCAAAGTCCACAAATGGATTTGAATCAGCTTGTGATGTTCCACAGCAGATTCCTTCTAGACCTCATCAAACAAGGGCCTGTTAGATGTGTGGGATTGCAACCACAGTTGTTTCTGAGGTCACAGCCCCCCATCAGGTACCCATGTTGATTGATGTCAGTTCATCACCTGTGATGTGCTGTGGCTGGGCATCATTAGAACATGCCCATCACACACAAGGCTTCACAATTCCACATACAAGAGTATCACATTCCTCATCAACATTAAATTCCACGCTTAACTAAGCCAGGGAAAGCAGCAGGGCCAGTTCCTGCCTGGGAGGTGCAGATCCTGGGTGCTCCTGCCTGGGAGGTGCAGATCCTGCTGCCCTGCGTAGCCCAGCACACCACAGACACAGCTCCTGCAGCCCCACGTCCTGGGAGCTGCCCTGCCAGTCCAAACCTGCTCAGCACTTCCTTGAGCTTCCCCTCCTTTTGGCTGCTAACTCCAGGGTGCCCTGCGGCCTGGCCTGACAGCCCAGCCAAGTCCCTTTAACTGCCCCACACTAACTCAGAGTCTGTCCCATCACCTGTAATCCCAGCAGCAACACCTGCTGAGAAGCCCAGCTTCACATCTAAACCCCTTCTCCTTCCAGGTTGAGATGTTTGGCTCATGGGCTGTCACATCCCAGCAGAACACCAGCTAGTCCTCTGCTGCCAAGCAAGGTTCTCTGATACACCCATCGCTTACAGGCAAAAGGGACTGGAAAAGGGATTCTCTTAAGTGAAAAAAACCCAATTTATTCAACACTAAATGAACAATCCTCTCAGACTCCACTGAAAAGGCAGGGCGAGACTGATGCTTTCATCCCACAGCCATCACTTCACACCCTCAAGCTTGACAGTCCAGCCAGCCTGAGGAGGTACAGGCAGAGGAGGTGGAGGCAGGTAGGGCAGAGTTATGAGCAGTCCTTCACTTGGGGACTTCTGCCACTTCAGAGTCCCTGCAAAACCCAACATCGTCACCTGCAGAGACCAGGGGAAACACTCAGTGGTAGCTCACATGGGTACGTCCCATCCCAACACCCCAGTACACCCAAAACACTTCTGCAGTCTCTGTGCAGCATTTCCCACACGTCCCGAGCAGTCCCACACGTTTGCACCCAGCCCTCCCAGCAGGTGACACACAGCGTGTTATGGGGCCAAACACCTGCCTGTGGTTTGTTGTTTGTTTGTTTTGGGTTTGGTTTTCTCACTGGGAAGGCTTTACCTCTGTTTGTTGAGAGCAAAGGGCACCCTGGCATTTGCGTCACAACGACATTTACAATTAGAGGGTCAGTGCCCCTGGTTTGGATTTGAGATGCAATACCCCTGATCCCTTCTGCCTGTGAGGCTGGTTATTTACCTCACCTCCCCGTGTCAAAAGGATCAAAAAACGGTGGGGGAGAAGTGCCTCTGCTTAATTCCATGTGAGCCCACCAGTGTTCTGTGCTAACAATGAGCTAAAGCCTGGAGAACAACCTGCTGGGATCTGGAGGGAGGCCAGAGCACCCCAGAACAATAAGTGTGGGGTAGCAATGTCCTCACTGTCCCTGGTTTCACAGGGAAGTGAGGCTGGACTTTCCCAGCCCACAAGTGCCCAAGGTTTGCTCTCAGAGTGTTTTAGGTTCCTTACTTGTGTGGCTGGGGATGGAGTGGGTGCAGAAAGCTCCAGAACGCTGTCCAGAGGCCAGATGAGGAAGATGGCATAGACAGCTGGTCCCTTGGAAGTGTACCTAAGAGAGCAAGAGTTCAGCAAGGGGAAAAGCCCCATATGAGAGAGAACCAGACGTGAGCTTGACCTTTCCGAACAGCACGAGAACACCCGCTCGCCCGCTGTCACCATACAGGGGTCACCTACTTTCCCCTCACTCCAAAAACTGTCACTTTGGACCCACTATTTGGCCAGTCAGCACTGGCTGATGAAACCCAAACAAAGTCCGTGCACGCTTCCTAAAAGCAAATGTCATTTGCTGATCTGTCCTTGCTGCCTGGAAAGGTCAGTGGAGTGGATACGCTGCCTGATCCTGATCGATGCTCTACATTTCTAGACTGAACACACTTGGGGGGAAGAAACCCAACTGAAAACCCCAACCCTGTCTTGTAGCATTCCTGGCCTCACTGTGTCCTTCTCAGTCAGCACAGAACTAACAGTTGGGTAACAGTGATTAGTACTATTATAGAACTGCTGAAAAGCAAATATCACTGAGCTTCCAAACTGTATGTGTTGAGATGAACTACATCTGTGCCACTCAAACTAGCCAGGACCACCACTTAACAGGCCCAGGAAGGTTTTTGAAAGGAAGAGCTGGGGCTTCTTTTCCAACTCAAGCAAGATGGATGAAATGCTGATTTTTCTTCTCTTCTTTCCAGCAAGACATCCCTTGGATAACTCCCTGGATAAACCCTTGGATAACTCTCTGGGGCCATAACTAGGTGCTCCAGCTGTAGGATTTGACCTAAACGCCATCTGCACCTAATGGCAACACTCTGTCCAGCTTAAGAATAAGAAGTCCCAGCTCTGGAAGTCCCAGCCCAGAAGGTATTGAGAAGAGGAGTCCTTACCAGACCATGTCTGTGCTGTTGTCTGTCTGTACTCTCCACGGCTTCGATTCGTAAATCGCCTCCCCGTTAGTGTCCAGCCACCTCCCAAGGGCCAGAAGTCTTTCTTGGAAGATGGGAACAATCACCCCTTCTTTTGTAGGTCCCACATTGAGAAGGTAGTTGCCTCCAAAACTCACAGTCTGCACTAGTTCCTGTGACAGATAAACCAAGGTAACAGATTGAATTATCTTCTCTTCTGAAAACAGAGAAACCGAGGAGGGCTTGGTCCTCATCAACTCCTCCTTTAACTCCAGCCTGACTCCAGGAAACACACAGTAACTCTTTCTGCAAGCAGGAGGATGAAGGAAACCTCAAACTCTCAGTAACTCCCCCACACCCGTAACTTTGATTTCAGCTTTCTTACCTTGATGATACTTGCTTCATCCATCAACTCAGCCACGTTCATGTTGCTTCGATAGCCCCAGGAAAACTTGTCAATGGAGGAGCACATCTCCCACTTGTGAGCTGGCAGGGTCCCTGGCTTGTATTTGTCAGCACAGTTGTAGTAGCCTCCGTGATGGCAGGAGCAGTTATTACACCAGCGATCATTAACGACAACAGTGTCCTGAAAGAAGAAGCTCAGCTCAGGAAAGAGAAGTCTTTGGACTTTCCAGCTTCCATTCATCCCTCCTAAGTGAGCACAGGCATCTAAGTTAGGAGGCAAGCACCTAAACCCCCCTGTGTAATCAAAGGAAAGGATCCTCTAGAGAAGACCAAACCCCTCTCTGGGGGAACACCAGGGAGAAGTTGAGGCAACAAGGTTCCTGGTCTCAGAGCCTCCCACACATGTGTTGTGAAAGACACCAGACTCTTCTTGTAGGAGCACAGTGTCGGCTTCTAAATGTTTGTGAAAGAATAAAGCACATCTGACATCTGTCAGGTGGGTTACTGATTAGATTGTGTTCATATCTCTCTGCTGCCAGAGCTTCCATGCCCATAAAACACTCGAGGCCGTGAGGGGGTAGCTGAAAGCGGTACCTTGACAGGACTATCGTTATAAAGCCAGGCAAGGAAAGAGGTGGAATTCCAGTAGGACTCCGGAGCTTCCCAGTCTCCATCCGACCAAATCAAATCTGGTTTATATCTAACAGAGAGATGAATGTTATTTCAAAATGGCTTATTTTCTCCTACCACAAAGGAAGCGCTGTGTTTCCTGCATCTGGAGTCTAGTTTCACTTCCTCTCCCTATTGCCTGGCATTACCAGGAGGTTTAGCCCATCACTTTCTGCTTCAGACAAAGCTTTAAGCGGGGTTCTTGCAGCAGCAAAGGAAGATGTGTTGATCTCAGCTCAAGAGAAGATGCAATTCTTCCAAAAACCAGAAGAGTGCATCTCAAGGGTAATTAAGAGGCACATTCCTGACCTGGGACAATGGCTGCTCTCAACAACACATGTCTAAGCCTCATATTTTTGTCAGCAAGGGGAAGCAAGACAAGGATGTAGTAAATTCACAGTGAAATTGCTCTTCTACTCTCCTACATCCTAAGCAGCTTGCTCCACTCTTGAAGCCACCCTGCACAAAGGCAGTATTAAAATGAATTGCTTTTGCATGAAAAAAAACCCCATGTCTCTACCTCATTCTACAAGTTAGACTCTCCACAGGGCAAATGTGAACCCCTTTTCTAATTATCACAAGTCATGACTGACACATGAACAGATTTCCCTTGGCAGAACATCAACATTTTCCACCTCTCCTCTCTGCACCCACTTTGTATCTTTCTCTGCAGTAGGGAAACCAGGAAATGCTCTTGATTCCTATCTGCTTGCAGTTCTTACTTTAAGACAAGATCATAAAGCTCAGGCATTGTCTTCTTTAAGACGAAGTCTTGGGTCTTGAAGCCACTTTCTTTGTCAGCGAGATAGAGTGGATTAAACCACTCTAACAGAGAGTGATACAGCCCATAGCGTATGTTGCTGGAGGACAGAAAACACAGAGGAGAGAGTTAGGCTGGCAGTAGGAATTAACAACCAGTGACAGATTAGATTACTGATGTTATTACTTCACAGAAGATTTCATGACTTTGCAAATGCTTCTTTTTTCCTATTAAAGTCATTGTTTTCAGCTGTTTGTCAGGAACAACCAGGAGAATTCAATGCACACAGATGAAAGGATGAGCAGAGTTCGGCAGTGCCATACCTCTCCCTAAGGGCTTCTCCCAGCTTTCCCACGAGATCCTGGTGGGGCCCTGTATCCAGAGAATTCCAGTTCCAGGAGACTGGTGACCCCCAGTTGGTGAAGCCTTCATGATGCTTTGTGGTCAGTACCACGTACCTGAGGGGAAAAAACCTACTCCATCAGGGTGACAAAGGAAATACCCCAGCTTCCCTGGCAAACCCAGTCATTAAAAAGGCAAGGGACTGAATAACGGTGCTGTGAGGAGCCCTCTTTCAAGACCCTTTAGATTTAGAAGCAACTACAAGTACAGTAAGGGGTTTTAATGCAGAAAAAGAATGAACAATTGAGACTAAGGAGGTAGCAAGACTCATCATCCCCTCAGTACCCTGGGCATGACTCCTCAGGGAGCTCCCCATCCCTCAGGGATCCCCAGACTTGGTCCCTCCATCTCCTTAGGGAGGCATACCCTGGGGAATCCAGGCACAGCTCCCTCTCCGCATCCTCTCTGGGCCTTTCTATCCCCTCTGGGCACCCCAGACACGGATCCCCCATCTGCCCAGTGACCGGGGGGCCCCCCATCCCCTCAGAAATGATCATCATCCCCTCAGGGACCCTGAGCACAGCACTCATCCCCTCAGGGACCCTGGGCACAGCACTCATCCCCTCAGCCTCACTCCCCCCCATCCCCTCAGAGACCCTGACAGCCCCAGCCGGTGCCCACCGCTGACCTGGCACCGGCCTTCTGGAAGAGCTGGGCCCACTCTCGGGGCTGGAAGTCGTGGGCGGTGAAGTGTGGCGCGAAGTCGGCGTAGGTGGTGTCGGGCGGGTACCGGAGCCGCATGAAGCGCTCGTAGTCTGAGCGGTGCTCGCCCTGCCAGTGCCACCAGAACCATTCGGAGCCCCAGGCGGGGACGGAGAACACCCCCCAGTGCACAAACACCCCCACCTTGGCCTGGTCGAACCAGGCCGGCAGCGGCCTCGCGTCCAGGCTGGCCCAGTCCGGGCGGTAGGGCGGCGCGGCCCACACCGGCCCCAGCGCGGCCGCCAGCCACAGCAGCGCGCCCGCCGCCATGCTGCCGCGTGACGTCAGCGCGCCCGCCGCCATGGCTACCGAGGCAGCCGCAAGCCGCCATGGCTACCCAAGGGGCCGCCGGTTCGAGGCTGCGTTCCGCCTGGCTGCAGGGCTGGCGGTGCTTTCCTTTCCCTCCCTCTCTGCCAGCTCGGCTCTGCCCTGCTGCAGCTGTCTGTGCGCCTCCACATGCGGCTTGAGGCTCTGTGTCCATCCCAGCAGGGGCCAGGACTGAGCCCACAGGTTGGTCCCACAGCAGCTTGGCCTCCATGAGACCCCTCTTCTCCTCCTGGCCCACCTGGGCAGCACGAGCAGGTGCAGGGCCTGGCTCCAAAACCCGCACGTGAGGGCCCGGTTCATTCTCTGGGGAAACAGGGCAGAGTTCAAGGGCCTTGTGTCTGTGCCCAGCCAGGCTCTTCCCTGTCAGAGGTGATTTGGGAGCTGGCCAGAGCCCCGCTGCTCTCCAGGCACTGGCACGGGGTCCCGTTGCACTCTGCTCTACTTTGCAGGTTTGGCAGCTAAAGGTGCTGCTTTTATGTCATTTCCAAAAAGCCTGACTGAGCTCCTCACGCTCAGAATAGCTGCCCCTCAGAATAGTTTGGGCTTAAATCCTGTTATCTGGAGGAGCTTAACCCCCAGAGGTTAATGGAAGAAAAGGCTGAAAAATGGCTTTAATGGTTAATCCCATAACATCCAACAAGTGCCTGTGTGACACAGTTAGCTTTCCTTGAATCTTGAATCCTTAGCAGGATCCCCCAGACTAAATCCCACAGGAAAGCATTCAGCTGGGTTTGAATGTCTCCAGAGAAGGAGACTCCACCATGTCTCTGGGCAGCCTGTCCCAGGGCTCCAGCACCCTCACAGGGACAAAGTTCCTCCTGACATTCCCATGGAGCTTCCTCTGCTCCAGCTGCACCCGCTGCCCCTTGTCCTGTCGCTGCCACCCCTGAGTAGAGCCTGGCTCCGGCCTCCTGACTCTCACCCTTTACATATTTATGTAAAATCCCCAGCTGTGTCAGACTCCATAAACCACAGTGAAAGCATTTCAGTTTTCCATATAGAATTAGATGCTGAAGGCAATATGATCCTAAATGCTGTGGGACACGATTAACCAGGCCCATCTGCACATGAGTTTGGATAAACCAGCGGCACCATTCCCGGCAAGGCCTGAGGTACCTCCATCTGCGGCCAGTCGTGCTCCTGCACAGTGCAGTGAAGCATTCAGGGCTGGCAGGAGCTCTTCATGACCCAGTGTTGTTCTCTGCCACCTGTTCTGGGCTCTGAAGACCCTTTGTCAGCATGTTGCTAATACGTCACAGCCCCAGGACGGCATTCAGGTTTGGGATAGATAGATGTGCCTCTGCTACATAGCGATGTGCTGTTAGCACTTTGCTGATGGTGGTTGTACAACTCTGCCCGTGCCTGGTTAAGGGGTTTAGAAAGAGTTACATGATGCCTGGGGATTTCCAGAGACCATGAGTGCTTTACTTAAGGTTTAGCTGTATTTTAAGGGAACGTAAGGAAAACATCACTGAATGTAAGAAAAATGGGTTAGGAGGTTCCTGGTGGATAGGTGTGAGGCCAGGCAGGAGCTGTCATAAAATGTCAGGATCTGCTGTTCTGGGTGTGGTGTTATCCACTGCCTCACGGCTGGCACACTGGTGTGGCACTGGTGTCTCTGAAGCTCTGGCACTGTTTGTCTAAGTGTGTGTACTTTATGTCCCAGAATAACATCAGCGGGAGCTGGCTCCATGACAGGCACCTGATCCCTCATCTCCCAAGACCTCCATAAGAGAAAAAGAACACGATCCAAACTGTTTCTGCCAGCCTGAGTGGGGACTTCCCATAGCTGCCTCCTTAAGCTGCATGCATGTCCTCGCAGACAGTCTCTATCATGGAGGACTTGTGGGTGCTCTCTGCTTCTGGGCTGTTCTCTGGGGCCTTCACCTGCCTCCTGAACTTAGAAAAGACCATCCTCAGGGAGGAATAAAGCTCCTTGCTCCGCAGGGCGTAAATAACAGGGTTCACCATGGAATTGAGCAGGCAGAGGGTGCTGCAGAAGGCAAACACCTTGCGCAGGTGATCGCTCAGCCTGCCAAAGGTGCTGTAGATCATGAGAATGAGGACTGGAGACCAGCACAACACGAGGACAGTCAGCACCATGACGAGGGTCTTAGCCAGCATAATGTCCATCCTCATCCTGGTGTTTTGCTTTCCCACCTGCACTTGGTGTTTCTCCATGTAGGCCACGTGCTGGCGAGCCCTCCAGAGCACATGTGTGTAGGCATAGATGATACACCCCAGCAGGGCCAGGACCACGCAGACCCAGCTCGACAGATAGTTTTCATCCACAAAAGGGAACAGTTCAGAGCAGGTCGAATTGAGCGTGCAGCAGTTCCAGCCCAGGAGGGGCAGGGAAGCAATGGTTGCACACATCACCCAGACCACCCCCAGGGCTACCCACGCTCTCTTCCTCGTCATGAGGAGCTTGTATTCAGATGGTCTGACGATGGAGATGTAACGGTCCAGGGCTGTCAGCAGCAAGCTGCTCACAGAGGTAGAGAAGGATGTGTTCACACCCCCCAGCTGCAGGAGGAATGTTTCTTTAGAGAAATTGGTTTCACTAATGACATGGAAGTTAACAAAACTGGAGACAAAAATGATGCTTGCCAAAATGTCAGCCAAGGCCAGGCTGCTGATAAAGATGTAGGAAGGTTTTTTCCTGGTCCTGGGAGAGGAGAAGATCAGGTATAGCACCAAAGAGTTCTCGACAACACACAGTGTCCCGAAGAGGCCACACAGTGTGGCAATGCTTATCTTCTGCGCTTGTGTGCTCAGGACCTTGAAGCACTCCATGGTGTGCATGCTGCATTTGGAGGCATTTTCATGTGTCTTACAAATATCCATTGTGATTCCCCAGAGCCAGGAGCTCACAGAGAGTGTTTTTGCTTCTTTCTCCTCTTCTTCAGCTGCTCTGAAAAAGAGCGAGCAGAAGGGACTTAAAAGGAGCAGGAGAAGTAATTAATTTAACCCACTCAGACACAACTTATAGAGGGAGTGAAGCAGAAGGGAAATAGCCCAGGGAGACCTACTGGCAGATCCAAAGCCCAAACGCTGGAGCCAGCTTCCACCCTTTCCCAACAGAGATCCAGGTTTTGTCCCACCAGTGATTTGGCTGAGCCCCATTTATCACAGCCTGTGGGTACCAGTTGGTGCCCTGTCTGTCTCTTGGGATGTTTCCTCAGCACAGGATGGAAGAAACCATGGTGAGAACTGTCCAAGTCCTGGGCCAGCTCTTACCAATCCTCCGGGATTCACTGCTAAGGGCCAGCAGCAGTGGAAGGGGCTGCTCATGGTGACACATGGGGACAGGCCCTGGAGAGCAGCCCATCCTCACAGCTGCCCTGGGAGATGGCTGGGATGGAGAAGGACAAGGGAGATTGCATGGCCAGGGACTTGCTGTGGCTCATCTGGGAACACAGGGTGCACTTTGAAGCATTTGCTCTTCACTGAAGCTGTCTGAACATGTCAAATGACAAGAGCAGGTTTATATCTCAGCTTGCCCACTTTATAAAGCTCAGCCTCATTAAAATTGTGTTTCTGCCCCACGATCACTATGTCAAGAGTCAGTCTCTCCTGTGGGCAGAGTGATTAAAAGTTACTGCTTAACATCAATATTAGAGTGCAGGTTAGACATAAAAACAGAGACATGCAGGACTCAGACCAGTTGGATGTAAAAGGCCTTGTCCATGCCCAGGAATAGGTTAATTTTATCAATGTTTTTAGCTCCAGCAGAGATGTGATGTAGGGAAACACCTTCTTTTCCCCTGGCAGACACTGAGCTGCTCCATGTTTTCTGTGGCAGCAAAGGCTCATTTTTCTCTACCCTTCTGCACCTTAATGCGTTTAAATCCCTTCATCTTCATTACACTGATGAGCTTGCCCTTCAGATGTTATTTTTCTCCTGTTCTTGCTCCTGATAATACTCGTGCTTTAAACCAAATGCACTTTCTTTGAGGGCTCAGCTGCCTTGTGTTGCCTGATGCAACGGGCAATGAGGTCACCCTGGGCCAGGTTACAGACAGCAAAGGAAGAGGCGGTTGTCAGATACTCTAAAACAGCCTTATTAGCAGAGACAGATGCTGTGTCCCAAGTGCCATGCACTGGCAAGTCTTACTGCCCTGCTACAAAAGCCCATGGGATGGGAACCCCCTTTCCAAAGGCTTTGAGTATCCAGGATCACAGAATCACATGGTTGGAAAAGACCTTTGGGCTCATCAAGTCCAACCGTTCCTGTCCTCCATTAAACCACATCCCTGAGCACCTCATCTACCCACCTGTTAAACACACCCAGGGTTAGTGACTCGACCCCCTCCCTGGGCAGCCTGTTCCACATCCCCACAACTCTTTCAGTGAACTCTTTCCTAACATCTGATCTGACTCTGCCCTTGTGCGGATCAGGATCCCACATCCAGACAATGGGTCTGTGTGTCCTCGCTGCTGGAGGAAAGCGCTGCTCTGCCAGTGCTCGCTTTGCCCAGAACAAACCAGCCACCCTCTGTCCCTGCCCTCAGCTCTCTTTTGAAGGAGGAAATATCCGTGACACACGAACCACAGCAGAGGGGATGTGTGACAGCTACAGCTACCCAGGGAGTGCCCAGGTGGTGCAGGGGCCGGGCTGCTGCACTCCAGAGCTCCAGACACCTGTAGCCAGCCATCTGTGGTTTCTCTGTCTGGTTTTGGACATTCAGCAAAGGTCACAGCTGTCTTTGGAAGTGACAGTAACCAGCAGTGACCAACACACCAGAAACCTCTGTCAACAACATCTTGGTGGTGGCACATACTTTATACCTGTGTTACTTCCTCACCAGTTCCCCCATTCCCTGTCCCCCAACACTGTGTGTTTTACAGGAGTTGCAAAATACCACTAAGCACTTGAGATGCTGCCCAGGAGATCGTGGAGAAGAGGCTGAGCCCCACACATTGCTCCTGCCTGCCTGTCGGGGCTCAAACGTTTGAGGGCAGGTTTGAGGGCACGTGGGGCACACTGCAACCAGAGCAGTTCAAGCCTGATTTGCATTTCTTGGTATCTCAGCCCGGTAGAGTCTGGACTTTGGGCTGAAATGTGGCTGGGCATTGCAGCAAGACTCGCTCCTCTTACATCAGGCTCTGGCATGGGGCAATCACACAGGACCGGAGATGTCTCAGTGCTCATTTCCTGCAGGTCTTCACAGAAATAAGTGCAGCAATAATTGCTAACTGCTGTTAGTAAACTTGGCAATGTCTCCCTCTCCAGTGAGAGATGGATTTAGTGGACAGATGGACTTTGACATCTATCAGGGCAGCAACAGCCTCCTTGTGTACCTAAAACTCCCCAGCCAAAGCTCTAGCATCCAAATCAAGATGTCTCTTAATTAAGCAGACTCCAGCATCACCTTGACATCTATTAATTGCAGCCAGCACGCCCAGGACCATCTTAATTCTCAGTATCTGCAGCTGTGCAACGTCCAACGGACACATTTAGGAGCTTGGAAACTGTACTGAACACCAGGCAAGAGACTGAAGGCCAGCAAAATGCCATCCCTCATGTTATGTGGAGGAGGAGAGAATTTGCCTCTAATGGCAAAATAACTCCTGCACTGACTGCTCTGGCACGGCTCTCTCCATTAAGCTGACGTCATTCAGATAAGCCTTCAGGTTCAAAATACTGTGCTGGGCTCGCAGCAACCTGCCCAAGACCTTCTCTTCCCACACCTGTTGTGTCTCAGGCTGAATGACAAGGACAAATCTCTTTGTGGTTTTGACTGAGCTCCCCCAAATCCTCCTTCCAGCTCCTGTGTCTGTGAGGGACACCATGGGGCTTTGCTATGGCACAAGATCTCTTCTGCAGAGGCTCCAGAGTGTGAGTCACTCTCCTTGCACTACCTGTCCCTTGAGTTTTTTTGCACATAGGGCTGCTTTTTCCTGCCCAGTGGCTTTTTATCTCTTGTCAGATGGGCTCCTGGATTCAACTGTTTGTGTGTTCATGCTCACTGCCTCCTGCACGCTTCAGCTCCTGGGAAACAAGCCAGCCCGCATCTGTATCCCAAGAGAGCTGTTCTGAAGCATCCTCCATGGGGCAAGTCCCACTCCCAGGATGGAAATCCCCTTCTGAGGGGCAGCATCTCCACCTCCCTGGGAATTACAGCTCTGGGCACCACTGTACATCCCCACCACAGCCAGCCCAACACACTCAGAGAGTCCTTGCCTGATGGGCTGACATTTCAGCTTGGCAAGAAAGAGCGAAGGGGCTTCTTACCCTCCTTTAGAGCCAGGAGGCTGCAGCACAGATGGACTGGTTCCCTGAGAGCTGCAGGAGCTGAGCAGCAATTTCCCGGGCCTCTGCACAGGATTAATTCTCCTCCCAGCACAGCAAAGTCTCTCCTGGCAGCAGGATCTCTCAGGGTGGGGAATATTCTGCCAAAATAAAGCCATGGAAACCCCACCTCTTGCAAAGGAGAAGCCCCCAGACAGCACCAGTAACAGCAGCAGCTCCCAGGAGGCAGCAATTGGGAACAATGCACCACCTGAACAAGAAGCCTGGCTATAAGGAACAAAATCCAGATAAGATATTTGAGAATGCAGTTTACTTCTCACAGAGCCTCACTGACTGCAAAGTCTGCCCAGAAGCAGCAGAGAAACCATCTCCCCATTAGATCTGCTTGTGAGCCCACTCACTCCAGCTTAATAATTCCACTGGCTTTGGTGGAAATTAAGTTTATGAGTTAAAAACCTCCTTTTCCATTCCAGTGCATTGCTGGGATTGATTTCAGCTGTCAGATTTACACTGTCTTACATGCAGCAGCATGGTTTCTGATGTCACTTGGGATGGTTTCTCCATTTACAAAGATGTCTCAGGCTCCTTGTGATTAGTAACTTAACATACCAGTTGCTTAGATAATGCAAAGTTAAATTTTCCTGCTGGGGTCAGCCAGTGCAATGTGTCTGCTGCACTCTCAAGCATTGGCCTTGAGTGTTTCATCACCAGAATTTCAGAGATTTGAACTTTACACTGAAGTAAAATGTCTTAACCGATCACCTAATGCGAACCAGCCAAGGGATTTACGCCAAAATTGTCATTAATGCTCAAAATCTCTTGTTTTACAAGGATTACCATTCGTTTTGGATGTCCTGGTTTAGTTGCAGGAGAGGCTTTGCCATTCTTTTGGAAAAAGCTGTTTGTCCCCCCCGATCATACCAAACAATGCTGAGCAGCGATGGCGGCACTGGCTCCCAGTGTAAGAGCTGCCAGATTGTACACTTTATTTCTGTTCAGAGTGTGGTTCTGTCCATGTGTGACTGGTCAGGGGTGACAGCATTCACACCACCACACACAGTAAAGTTCTGCAATGAACACTAACTCAGCCTGCAAGCTCAGCGTGTGAGACATTTGGAAAGACATCTGACATACCCAACCGTGAGAGTTACTAAAACCAGTTGTAAAGAGCTACCCCACAGCCTGCTAATTAAACACTTACCTTTCGTGCTCTTGTTAAGAAAGCATCCAAGCTAAAAAAGCAATTTTCTCATCCTTGACTGTTGTGATGCTGTTTATCCTCAATAACACCGGGAATCTCCTCGTGACAAAGCCAGTGCAGCGGAGCGTCCCCAGCTGCCTGCGTGTGTGTCAGCACCGTGGGCTCAAAGGTACAGAGTGTTTTACTGTGAGAAAAAGGATCTTGATGATCTTAAAGGTCTTTTCCAACCTTGTGATTCTGTGATCCTTGGCTGCAGGGTCTCTGGGCAGATTGGCAAATGTAAACTCACCTCCTCTTGCTCCCGTGGGCTGGGTGATGCTTGGGGGCTTCCCGTTCCCTCCGGCTCTCAGGACAGTGTGTGCTGTGGATGGTGCCTGCTTCCCTCTCCTTTCACATCCCTTCTGGTTTCCTCTGAGTTTCTCAGACCGTTCTGGTTTATTCCCCAGGGCTGGAAATTCATCAGTGCAAATCTCTCCTCTGGTTTCTTGCTCTCTTTCGCATACTTTTGGTGAATGTGTGTCAGGTTTTCTTTCCTTCCCCACTTCCCCTCTGGGTTTTGTGTTCTGTTTCTGGCTGTTAGTGCCACATCTCGCAACCACCCCAACCTTCCGACTCGCTGAAATAACTTGCTCAGTCCCTCTGTTTCTTCTATGTACCCCCAAGTATTTGAGACAAGAGACATTAAGGATCTTTTCCTGATTTCTCTAGGGAAGAGGAGGGGAAGGAAAAGAGCTAGAAGGCAGACATGGAAAAATCTGGATATACCTGGCAGTGTGTGGGTTTAAGAGGAAGCTCAGCCAGTTGTGCCATCATGCCTGGCACCATGAACAGCAAGAACCCCACCTGTCTGTGCCCCCGAAAGCAGGTGAGCCATTTCTCTGCGCACAGATGTGCTCAGCTAATGCCAGAAGAGTAAGGTGATTTTCTCTTTGTGAGCAGAAAGGAAAGGAAATGGCTTAGGGTCTCAAGGTAGAGAGTCATACCCTGCAGTCTCTGCCTTGCCTGCTCTCATCTGTCCTTACAGCTAACCACTTCTCCCTCTGCTCTGCAGCAGCAGCCCACAGCTGGCTGTTCGCAGGTTGTGCTGTTGCTGCTGGGAAGCAGGAACATCTGGCAGAGACACCAGAGCATCAGGGAGTCCATTGCCTGTTCCTCGAGGCTCTGTGTTGATGGGTACGGGCAAGTTCACCCCAAATCCCAAAGGAATTGGTCATGGTATGGTCGGGTAAAGACCATATGAACTGTAGTGGGGATCACACGCAGTGCTGGCTGCAAAGGAAAGATGTTCTCCTCAGCCCTCACCCTGGTCCTGCTCCTACAGAGCAGCTGCAGCCTCCTCCCACAGCCCCATCAACCTCTCTTCTCCCAAGCAGGACCTCAACATCCCCTCCTGCTTGGATCCCCGTTCTCCCATTTAGTGGATCTGGGATGGATTTGAATAGCAGTTACATCTCCCGCTCTCCAAATGTTTGCTTCACGTATTTCCCCCTCGGCCATTGTTCGTGGCCCAGGAGTTTCCCAGCACTGAGCCGTTCAGCAATGCTCGGCTGCCCTCTCCAGGGGAGCCCACAGCACTCGTGGGGACATCAACCTCAGGACGCCTGAGAAACAGGCAGAATTGGGAACCCAGCACTTCCTCTTGGTCCCTAGTTGGGAAAAGGGGGTTCTCCGCTGCCTGAGGCGCTGGGACCTGCGTGACCCTTTCAGTGCTGCTCAGGGCTGGGTGGTTTTGAAGGCCCCTTTGAGGATCTCATGTGCAGAATCCACAATGAATATGAAAGGCATCACGTACTGCTGTGTAAACAAGGGAGAAGAGGGAGGTTATCAGCTCTGTCTCAAAAAATAACAGCTTCCATTTCAGTTCCCATGAACGGACAGATTTTCTTGTGCAGAAAAAAATATGAGACTGTGAAGTATGAAAAAGAGAAAGACACTTCTAGTGTCTAATCCTGATTTAGAATAGCAACACCCAGCCTCCAACTACTCCTCACTCCATCACAGCTTCACATCCAGCAGCATCCCCTAAAATACAGACCCCAATGTCCTCTACCTGTTCTAGCAAAGGAGCTCATGGTGTAAGAAACAAGCATAATTACTGCAGCAAAGCCAGAAGCTTCTAATTTAGTTTCTGGATACTCTTTTATAGCCAAGTAGTCACACCAGAGTAAAAGCAGGCTGGTAAAAGCTGACTTCTGCAACTTAAGGGCTTTTTGTTCCCCTCCAAGCTTGGATGTTTCCCCCTGGTTATCAGCTGCAGCTACCAGCTGTGAATCCCCCTGCTTTGTCCCCCCCATGCCTGGGCCCAGCAGCTGGGATCAACAGCAGCTTCACGTTCCCATAAAGATCTGGTTCTGCTTTTGCCTGCTGGCCCCAAGCAGAAGTACAACCAGCTCCTAATTCCTAGGAGCTCTGACAGAGCACCACTAAAAGGGGCTCTAAGTGATTGTCTTGGCCAGGTGGGCATTAAATGCCCCCCTCCGCCCCAACTGGGTGGGGTTGCTTGGATTCTGTACACCTGATTTAATGGTACTTAAGCCAGAAGCACACTTGGGGAGGGCTGAGCTGGTGTGTAAATAGCAGTGCTGGGTTCTGTTGAGCATTTTAGGCTAATCTCAGCAGCAGTTTGTATCTCTGGCCTTGCTGCTGGTAGCTGTAGCAGAGCTCAGTGGGGCTGAGCAGGGTGGAGAGGTGATCTTGGAGGGGCTGCTTTCCCTGCAGCCCTTGCACAGGTACTAGCTCTGGCTGCAGTGGTGTGGGGCTGGTGGGTGCCCCGGCTTGCTAGGCTTGTGTCTCTGAGCTGTCAGAACTGGTCCTGCAGCATGCTGAAGGGAAGGCTTAAGGAGACCTGTGCAGGCTGTGGGGAAAAGGGCTTATGAGTTTGGACTCCTTTGCTAGTAGTTTCTGTGTCCAGAGCTGTGGGGAACAGCCCCTGGAGTCTGTTAGGACATAGCTCATGTGATGCTGTGCTTAGTCACCAGTGCTTGCAGAAAGCGTAGCTGAGCTTTGTGGGAGTGCCATGGCCTGCTGGTATCTCTCTGCCTTTGGGGGGTGCTGGGATGGCATTTGAAAATGGTGATAGAAAAAAGCTAGGGATCTCTTGGAAAGAGTCCGGGGAGGGCCACAAAGGTGATTAAAGGCCTGAGGCATCTCCCCTCTGAGGAAAGGCTGAGTGAGCTGGGGCTGCTCAGCCTGGAGAAAAGAAGACACAGCAGGGTTCTGATCAATGGTTATCAATATCTGAAGTGTGGGGCACAGGGGGAAATGGCTAGCCCCTTTTCAGTGTCTGTGGGGACAGGACAAGGGGCAATGGCTGCAAGTTGGAGCACAGGGAGTTCTGCACCAACATGGGGAAGAACTTTTACCCAGTGAGGGTGAGGGAGCCCTGGGACAGGCTGCCCAGGGGGTGTGGAGTCTCCTTCTCTGGAGAGATTCCAGTCCCATCTGGACACCGACCTGTGCGCCCTGTCCTAGGGACCCTGCTTTGACAGGGGGGTTGGACCCGATGAGCTTTGGAGGTCCCTTCCAACCCCTACTGAATCTGTGAACTGAGTGACCTGGGCAGGGCTGAAGCCTGTGTCAACAAGGTGTGAATCAGAGACATGGGGTGATTTGATACTGCACTTCAGGAAACACACAGGAAAAAAAAACACACTTGTTTTCTTCTGCATAGCACAGCTCAGGTGGGTGAAATGGCTTGTGGGGTGAGCATGCCCTCTGTCCCTGCACAGTGCCTGTGCCCTGGGTGAGCAGTCCCGCTGGAGAACCCTCTGCTTGTGTGTGAGGAGGGCTGAGGGTGGGAACGTTCTTCCTGCTGATAGGATGTGAGCCAGGCTTAGAGATTTAAATGGGCTGAAGGTTCCTGCGGGCTTCTGTGACACAGTGCTGGCTGGGATTTAACCAGGGAGCTGTTCAGACAGGAAGCCTACAAGGTGTGACTTGAGTCACGCCTGGATGTGCTTTTATTTACTGAGTTTAGGCATAAGCTGCAGGGCAGCTGCTTTGGCCCTTTAAACCCCCCCTGGGCCATGAGGCTCAGGGCTGAGACAACACGTCTTGGATGAGCTCTGTGCCCCCACAGTGGTTTCACTCTCGCTGGTGAGTTTGTGGTGTCCTGTATACGTGTGTGCTGTGGTCACACAAAGGAGAGATGTTCTCAGTGATGCTCCTGCAGATGTCACTGGTTTCAGCAGTGTGGAGGAGGAAACTCATTCTGGAGACTATGCAAGTCAGGTTCTGATGGACAGAGACTTAATTCAGATCTGCAGCTTGTACAGAACATACCTTTATATATCCTGACTCTGCTTTATGTAACAACAAATTTATACAGAGCTTTAAGCAATTAAAGCACGTATTTTTATTGACTTGTTGGGGTGCTTGCCTTGTACCTCTTCTCTATTTACTCTGGAAAGATTAAAATAACCACTTAGTTCCTGTTGTGGGCTTCCTGAGCCTCAACTGTGAAAACAGGGGTTGTCTGCCAAAGAGAATAAAGGGTGTTCTAAACAGTACTGCATACTCGAGACTTTAATGTGTTTTGAGAAAATAGGAACTCGATGCCTTTCCCACAGGAGGAAAACTTGGGTAGATTGTTACCCTGGTTAATGTTTGACTCTGGAAACATGTAATAGTTTTAAGTGTGTCATGGAATTCTTAGTAACCCCAAGGCGTTTACTTTTTATGGCTGCAAAGCCCAAGTATGACAAAGCTCTCGTCACTGGTAGAACAAAACTGGGGTGACGGTTCACTATTGATTTAGAAATGATTCATCTTGTGCTGCTGACTTCCTGCAGCATCCGGGAGTGGGTGGATCCACTGAAGGGCTCTGGCAGGAATATGTGCATTGTTAGAGCCAGCTTGATCACAGCTGGAAGTGTTTCACTCTGGGGCTGATGAAGCTCTGGGGACTGTGCCTTCACTGAAGCTTCTGTGCATGTTGGTAGTTGCTGCAGTGCCAGCACAGATGGAGCTGCTTCCCTTAGGCTGGTATAAACACTTGTGTCAAGAGGGAATGGAGATGCTGGCCAGAAAACAGCAGTGGCTAGGGAAAACTTGGAGTTGTGTCACTGTGGCAGCAGAAGTGTGAGGAGGAGGATGAGTAGTGTAGATCTTGGTGATGAAACTGGCTCCCTGGGAGCATGAGGGAACTCGGTGGCTGCAGCCGACCTTGGTTTTACCTGGAGGAAATGGAATAATCAGACTGAGTGGACACTTGTGCAGTGTAGAGTTGGATATAAGACCACGTAGCAAAGGTGTAGTGGGGCAGAGGTTTGTCGCCATGTGGTGATGCACAGCAAAGTCAAGTTGGAAGGTTCAGGCAGCACGGTAGAGATGCTGGACCTTGTCTTTGGCAGATTGAGGCTGCACGGTGTGAGTGCTGGGGACAAGCTGCTCCTCAAGCAGCTGGTGTCTTGCTGCAGCCCATGAGCAACAGAGGTGAACAGTGTTACCGCAGCTCTGGGAGCTTCGTTGCTTCTTCCACTGCAGGAGTGGAAACCTGCTCAAGGTTTCAACAGCTGAAGTGTAAAGCATGAATAATTTTCTCCTCGCTTGCAAATTGGGTGTTGTGGTGTGTTGGATCTTCTGGCCTGCCTGCCTTTTTGATTTAAAAACAGACCCTTGCATTCCTGCTTGAGCTCTGAACAGAACAACTTACTGGAGTGTTCAACTGGTTTCCTGGTGTGTTTCAGAAATAGTTTCTGTGCTAGTACAGGACTCATTTATCACTGACATTTCCTGCTCCCCTCTGGCACAAATGTCAGCCTGACCCCAAAACTGAATCTGAAAAACAAGAGGGTTTTTTTGAAACATCTAAGAGATAATGATTAAAACCTGCCAGACCTCATTGTCCTTGATCTGAATGGAAAAATACACAGCTGTTCCGCTCCCAGACAAGCAAGCGTGTTTGCAGCCTGTAAAATGCTGTTTCTAAGTCTCAGTGGCATGTCCTGACTTAAAACCATCTACATACTCACCTGAAATGGTGTTTTAGCAGGTATAAACATGCTAAAGGTAAAACCAAGCAAAAACCTGTTAATGTGCATTATAGGATGGTTATTTGTGATCATCAGTAGGCTTTTAAGGGTATAGGTGTGGGGTTACAGCAGATAGTTGTCTTCTATCTAAATGAAAGCTACTAAAACTATCTTAGCTGTACCACTAAGTGCCAAGAAAAACAGAGGAAAAAGGAGGAAAACAAATTAATCTCATTCTGTTTGTGCAAACATACAATAAAGAACAGGAACAAAGGTCTGGGCTTGGTTATGTCAACACACTTTGTATATTAAAACATTATAGCAGGGTGTTTTTTTTTTTCAATAACACTGCATAATGAAACACAAACTTCTTAAAGATGCAGCTTCTCTTTCGGGCACTTTGTCCTGAGGACCCCAGTGCCTCCCTCGGGGCCCTGTAAAGCCAGAAACCGGCTTAATTTCAAATGATTATAAAGGAGGAAAGAGTAATATTTTTTTTTTTCATTCCACAGGTAAAAATGAACTCTCCAAGGCATCTGTCTATATGAACTTGAATGTTAGAATCATAAAATCACTTCAGTTGGAAAAGACCTTTAAGATCACAGCCTAACCCTGCCTAGTCCACCTCTAGACCATGTCCTCAAGCACATTTTTCATGGGGTTTTAAGTGCTTTTTCCCCCCCCTCAGCGTTGGTTAATCGTAATTAGTCACTCTTTGAGTTTCCAGTTCTCTTTTTTGGTCTTTAATGCAGCGTATGGTTCTTGACCGGCCCCCCGGTGCTGGCCGGGGAGGGGTGTGAAGGTTTCTGGTGTTCAGGGGATCTTCCCCCAGCCTGTGCAGGGCCAAACCCCCATCCCCCGGGTTTTGTCTCAACGCTCCCTTCAGGCAGAACGACAATAAGCGAGTGCACACGTAGCCCGGCTCTGGAACCCTTCCCCAGACAGGAGGTTCAAACTGGGGTGGGGGGTGGGTGTTTTCCTCGCGTTTCAACATCGAAAATTCGTCCGAATCATTTTTAATAATTTAAATTTTAAAAACTCTTTGAATAAATGCAGGTGGGGGGTACGGGCTCGTTTGGCGACCCAAGAGCCGGGGGAATCTTCGCGGGGCTGGATTTTGCTCTTTGTTCGCTGTTGCGTGACTCCCGCGGACCCTCTCACAGCCCTCCTTCCGCGGGGAGGGTTTTTTTTTTCCTTTTTTTTTCTATTTTTTTCTTTTTTTTTCCATTCTTTCACCTCTTTGAAACCCCGAGCAGCAACTGGCGCGGCCAACCCCCACCTTTTGTGGGGCTAATTCCTGAGGGAAGGCGGAGGAGGGAAGCTGGCTGCGTGGCGGAGCGGGGGAGGAGGAGACGCTGTCGGGGGGAAGCCGCGGGGGGGAAGCTGTGGGGGGCAGCCTCGGACCACACCGCGGGCGCTGCCCGGTGGCGAAAGCGGTCCCGGACAAAGGGCCGCGGTGACCGCGCTCCCGAGCTGCCCTGCGCTGAGGCGATTCAAATGGCTGCCCCGCCCGCCCCGGTCATCTGCCCGTCCCCTCCCGGCAACAGGCGGGGCTTGGCTCGCATTGGTGGAGAGAGCAGGCAGCGCGCTCCTATTGGCTGGAGCAGGGTGCTCAGGGAGCGGAGGAGGGTGAAGGTATTATACCGCGTAGGGAAACGGCCGCCATTTTGTGTGGGAGAGAGAGGGGCAGCGGCCGGTGTCAGCGGAGCGGTTTGGGTTGCGCTTTGCCGGGGGGAGGGGTGTCGCAGAGTGACGGCGGAGCAGCAGCGGGGTCGGTTCCTACGGGCCCGTGCGTGTGTTTCTGTGCTTCCGGGCGAACGAGACGGACAGAAGTCGGTAAGGGAGGAGCGGTGCGGGAAGCACCGGGCGCTGACGCCGCCATGTTGTGTTCGTTGGGCGGCTCCATTGTTGGGGTATTGGGGACGGGGATTCCCGGCTCCCCGCGGGGTCTGGCGGGACGAGGGACCGGGGGGTGTGGGTGACATAAGAAGGGAGGAAGTTTGGAGACGCACAGACAGAGATCTGGCAAGCGCCGGTCCTGTGAGGGCCACTCGGGTGGGAGCAGGCAGCAGCTCGGATTCTGCTGATGGCGCTACCTCAGCCTTTAGATTCAGTCGCAGCAAGGCGAAAGTTGGAAATGAGACCGGACGGCCGGAGCTTCTGGGGAGAGAAGGCATGGGGCTGCTGGTGCCTGAAGAGTGCCACATCGACTGGGGGGAGGTGAACAGATCGGAGCGCGTTAAGATTAAAATCTTAACGTCAGCAGAGGATGAGCCGTGGGCTGAACAGGGAATCATTGTTAATAAGGAATTTGGTCAGGGAGGGGAAAGAAAGAGTTGACAGATTAGTTTGGGGTGCGATTGGTTTTGTGTGGAGTGTTGGGGACGTAGGACTGGGTGAGTTGTCACGGGGAGGCTTTCCGGGACGGATGTGGGGAATTGACGCTCCAGTTGCCCAGGAGTTCATCCCAAAGTGTTTTCCATTGTATTTGACACCCCTGCCCCCTCAAAAGATAAGGATCTTGCTTGCCTATTATAATACTTACGGTGTATATATAGAGAGAGTGCAATAAAACTGCTTTGTGAAACGCAAAGTATGATCGTGACGTTTATGTAAATAGCTAAATACTGCCGGGTCTTTTGGGTTTTGGTTTCATTTAAAGTTTGAAGTGATCTTTTAAGAAATAAGAGACACAACTGACTTCATGAAGTCTCTGAATTATTTTAGTGGGTTTTTAAAATTTTATTTTTCCCAAATTTGAAAGGGAAACAGTTGTTCCCTTAAACTCCATTCTCATTTATGCAGTGGGACTTCTCCCTTGGAGCTTCTTTGCCGAGAATCCGATGTTGGGCTCGGCTACCTGGCTGAATACAGCAGATCAGCCCATGAAAACTTCCATTCCTAGCCAAAGGAAGGAGACCAGCAAGAGGCAGCACCTACTCTTTCAGGCTTGGAAGCAAGAAAGGGGACAAGAGTTGGAGAGTGTGGAATCTGAGAAGACAACTGAAAGGTAAGTGGAGTGGGAGTGGAACAGGAAATGGTGGGAAAGTCAGCATAAATGTGCCAAGTACCGTCTGATAGTGTCTGTCTGCTTTGGAAGGTCAGTTATAAAATGGTGGGTTTTCAGTTCACTTTGGGTTTATTGGAATAATTCTTGGACTTGGAAAGACTGAGGAGTGGCTTTATCAGTCTAAATTTTGCCCGGAATTTTAGGTGTAACAAGCTTGATTTAAATGTCTTCAGGATTAAATACACCTTAAATTTGGCAGTGTGGTTTGTGAGGAACATGTCTTTCATGTTCTTGCCGTAACATCTTTTGCTGAGTAGAAGAGTGGTGGATTGGGCAGTTGGGCTGCCTGGAGGGACCAGCGCTTCCCTAGCTGGGTGTGACTGCGCAGGGGCCAGGGGTTGGGGTCCCGAGGGATGGGCTGTGGTGTGTGACGTGCGGAACGGTTAAACCGTGGCAGAGTTGTTAATCTCCCCAAATAACTCTGGGTTATAATCCAGCGTGTGTGAGCGAGTCAGTGAGTTCTCAGGAGCTGCTGAGGTGGTGTCCCTAAAGGAGGAAACTCCCCACTTTCAACTGAGCTAAGTTTTGGTTAAGGTTTCCCCTTGCTTAACTGTATGCGTTCTCTGAAATAGAAACAAAGAGTAATGTGAACTCCACTGACTCTTCCCTGTTTCTACAGGTGACATTTAAGTTGAAGATGGGTGGTGGAGAAAGATACAACATACCAGTTCCCCAATCTAGAAATACCACCAAGAACCATCAACAACTTAAAAACAGGCAGAAGAAGAATAAAGACCAGAATTCGCAGATGAAGACCTATATGAAAAAAGAAAGAGGACACGGATGCAACTCATCACCTGGTGCATGGCAGGCCATGCAGAAAGGGGGAAAGAACAACGTTCATTTCCCCAACAATCAGAATTGGAGTCCTGCTTTATCGAATCGCAACCTGTTTTTCACACCTCAGACCAATCAGAACTATGCTGGAGCAAAGTTCAGTGAGCCACCCTCACCAAGTGTTCTTCCTAAGCCACCGAGCCACTGGGTACCTGTTTCTTTTAAACCTTCTGATAAAGAAATAATGACATTTCAGCTTAAAACATTACTAAAAGTCCAGGCTTGAGAGATTTCCATAATTTGCAGTTACTTACAGGGTTTCAAATTTGAGAGCTGTTGTTTCTAACCCCAGATGCACGGGTGTGCCGAACTAGGTGTTCTTGCTGCACATTGTCAGTCACAACTGAGGGGTGGAAGTTTACATTCCCCTGACTATTTACCTCAAAAAATGACTGTGCTGTGTTCACTGTGAAGTAGGTTACTTTCTAATCACTCTAATCAAATGCTGAACAGTCACCATTTACTCTGTATGTTGTAAGAGTCAGTGGGACTGTGTGAAAGTTGGAATTGCTAGTACTTTCTGGTCTGGTGTTAAAACCTTTGTCTTTGACTTCCCTTACTGTGGCATTAACTGCAAAGGAATGCACTGACAGCTTTAGTCAGGGACTTTCTGCCTCTCACACTCCTGTAGAATTTGCTAGGTAAATACAGACTGCAGAGCTGATTTGCTTGGGAGACGCTGGAAGAGCACGCTGGGCTCTCCAACTGTGCCAACTGGTGACCCAGCAGTGCCAGGAGACTGCCAGAACTGGGGGAAAATGTAAAAAAACCTCCTACCCCACCCACCCCCATTGTGTTCTGACTGCACCAAGTTCTGAAACACCTTTGGATCAGTGTAAAGTTGTAGTAGTTCCTTAGGCTGCTCTTAACTGGTTACCCTGTAGTAACTGCTTGCTCGTGGCAGGTATTAAGTGTTTTCAGAGGGGAGACAGAGCCATGTAAATAAGTGTAAAACTTTGTAGCATATGTAAATTGATGCTGGGCTTTCCCGGACAGAAGTATTTTTTAGTACAAAACTGCTGAATGTAAGATGTCCATGTGGAGTACATGGCCTGATTTAAAAACAGATATTTTGTTTAAAAAAAAAACCAAACATTTGTGGCTGTGCCCTTGCACTTAACGTACAGTGAATATGCACGTTTTGCTGGTTGTGAGCTCATTTTTGAAGTAAACTCAGTGCAAAAGAAGCTTATTTAGATTTTTTTTAAAGAAAATTTTTAAAAAACACAAAAAAAAACCAAAAAGAAAAAAAAACCAAACCTCTGCTGAAATGAAGATCCCACTGTTGGGAATGTATAGGAGCATGTTAAATGGTGAGGGAAGGTGTTCACCAGGAATGCCAGTGGCTGAAAAACTGCTGTGACAGCATAGGTGGAACAAACCCAGCTCTCCCAGTGTGTATTTCACACAGGGTTGGGCCCTTCCCAGCACAGGGTTGTGGTGCCGTCACTTCAGGTGATCCCAAACTGGAAACAGCTGAAGTGAGACAACAGAATCCAGGGCTGATACCTAAGGAAGGGCTTCAACTGGGGAAGTGTTTGTTCTTAGATGTCCTCATGTACGTACAGAGCACAGCAGCAGCTGGTTGAATGTTGACAAATGTCTTGCTCCAAGCAAGAAGGAATTGGCAGTCTTTAATCTTCGGACTTTGGGACCTGGATCTTTTAGCCAGCCTATGAGCTGTATCCCCTTAAAATCATGTATATGCGGCTTCAAATTGCAGTTACTAATGGTATATTAATATATTTTGTCCAAATTGGAAACAAAATTTTAAATAAACTCAACTTTTTACCCCCTAAAAGCATCTATTATCTATTCATTTCATTGACTACAGCTCTCTTGTTCCTGCCTTGCCCATCCTTTCTGACTACGGAGGCTTGAGACTCAGTGCTAACATAACACAGACACAACTAAACCTGCCCCAGGGCCCTGCCCAGCAAAGCCAGGCCTGCAAGCTCAGGCCCAGGAGCACTGTGATCCCGCTCAGGACTAGAGGGAACTTGGTGGTAGTCAGGTGCTTGGCGCTGGGAATTAAGGCAGAAGGTGCTCTCAAGTTATAGTCAAAACGTGTACATTTTATTCCCAATTCACAGGGTTATTTGCACAGATGGAACACAAAACGCAAGAAGGATGTGTATGAATAAAACATTAGCATCTTCTGATCAAACACACTACAGGGTACATAGTCTTCCCTTCCTAGAATAGTCTCACCAGTAAGAGCATCTTCAGACAAATATTATAGCAATGGACTACAGACTTTTTAAGCAAGTTACAAGATAAATGGAAAAAAAAAACCACCCCAGCAATTATTAATGGGTGATTATGCCCTAAAAATGTAAATTTATCCCTTTGTATTGCAAAAGGTTCATCTGCAACATCCCTGCCAAAGCCTCAAGCAGCAGTGCTGGGCTGTAGGTCAGTCCCACTGCCCCGCTCTGGGCAGAGCTCCAGCTGTTAGCCCAGACTAAACAGAAGGGGGAAAAAAAAGTGCAGCTCTTTCCAAGAGGAGAGCTGAAACCAACATTGAAATTGAGAATTTCCACTTTGAGTAAAGCCATTATACTGTACATTTAAACATCTTCAAAAGACATCGAAAGGATAACACGTAGTTTTCAGAGACTGGTCTTGGCAGTCCCTAATTTAAACACCCAGCTAATTAAGCACTAAAGTTCAGATTTTTTGACTTGTCAGGTGGGTGCATGGACTTGCGGTGAAAAAGACGTTCCAATAGAGCCTTCTACAACTGCTGAGATCAATCGAGAATACGCTGCAGATACTTTGGAGCACAGCCATTACTTTCAGCAGATTTATTATTATTTTAAACATGCTACTTCAATTCTACAAATTTTGCAGGAATGACAAAATCTACCACAGAAAAAAAACACCCATAATTCCCACCGTTCTTGAGACTCCAAAAGAAAGATGCCTACACACGATCTTTTGTAGCCTGCATCTGTTCTTGCATTCCAGCTGTGCATAACCTGCAGGTAGCTTGCACAAGACAGGCTACTGCTCTTGTGTGGTTTTTTTGTTTGGTTTTTTGGGTTTTTTGTGGTTGTTTTTTTTAAAAGAGCAGGACTAGGATACCTGCACCAAGGGAGGGAGATGTCACCTAGATGGGCATAAACATTCCCTGCCCTTTTTTGGCCACATCCTGCTAACTCGTCCCCAACTGAAAGGCCCACAGAACAGCTTCTTCACAATTTTTCCATGGGAGCAAGAACTAGGACAACATCTTTATTCATGCACTCTTGAAACATCGTGGGTTTGTGTTCGGCTTTTTCTGGCTTGTTCATATACACAAGTCAAGTCAAAGTTTAGTCCTACCTCTGGGAGAGAAAGAAAGAACCATCAGAACTGTCAGAGACTACATTACACTTGCAATGAACTGGATTTTCAAAGCAAAAAAAAGAATTAAACTGTGCTATACATAACCGGCGAGGCACACAATAAACCGACATGCTGGCAAAACAGTTACAGTACGGTTACTGTTACTCTCTGTGAGACCTTCAGCCTGGACACAGAGATTTCTCCCTCCTCCTTCCCACCCATCCAGCTGGAATTCTGGCTGGACTCACTGGGCAGCAAGCACAGCCTTGCAGGCTGCTGACAGCAGCAGAACCCGCTCAGGACCATGTTTAAGTTGGATTTTAGTGTTGAAGGCTCTATTTATTTAAGGAAGATGAGGGGGAGGAAGCTTTTCCACTGGTTTTAGGGACAGCTACAAGATCATCACGGCTCAACTAAAGTGCACGAGGGGGTCTACCAAAGCAATTAAGTGCTTCTCAGAGTTGTTTGTTTGGTGGTGGCATAAGCGGAATCAGTTGTAAATACCACAAGTGCCAGGAGGCAGCTCAAATTCTAACCCTCATCAGCAGAGCTGTGCCACCAGCCAGGGGACCACCCCGGCACAGTTTTTCATACAGAAGAATTACAAATCGATAGGTGATACTGGAAATTTTGATCTAGGTGAAATTGCAGATTTTAAGTAGCTTGTGAGCTGGCTAATACCATCTGAATTATAACCACAGGGAACTCCACCCAGCAATAATGAAAGTTAACGGAAAAAAGTGCCAATATTAAACTAAAACATATGCTTCTCATTATTATTTTGTCTAGTACCCCTTTAAAAAGGTGAAATGTTATTAATTCAGACACTAAGTGATAAATTCCTGACCTTACTGAAATACCATAGTAAGGATTTCACTCCATAAGGGATGCATAGCTCTACTCCTAACCATGCTCTGGAGTCAAATTCTAAAGCTACAATAATTCCAGTGGATCAGTATTTCCTTCATTTTTTTATTACAGCATGTTTGCTAAATTTACAGCAAGCAGAAAATAAGCTGGGTCTTTAGTTATTTTGATCAAAACATTGATGTTTTAAAGGTAGTACACAATATTTGTTAAAAAGAACATATAAAAATACCTTTTTAGAAGCCTCTATAAGAAAGGAAATACAAAGTTTAATCCCACAACTTTCCTCTGCTAGAGCTGCACGCTACTGCTACAGTTTTAAATAGACTTTTTTTTTTTGCTGTTTTAAACTATACATCCAGGAAAGTCTACAAAATTAAAGGAACGTGCATATAAATGATTGCATAGCAGAACATGAACATTAACTGCAAACAGTAAAGAAAAAGTTAGAAATACTATCAAATGTACAAAGACTCTAGAATCAACCCCCTAAAGCACGTTCCACTGACAATATTTAAAAGCCATCTGCATTTCTTCAAAGGCCCTGCTGAAAACACTACAACCCCAACCTAAAACATTTCTCTAACAAGGAACTTTTGGAAATCAAGGTCTTCATATGCTACTATGTAAGACAGCAAGGAACACTAGGTGTTTGCTGTTGGCTTTTGAAGGTAAATAGGAAAAGAAACCCAACACCAAAAGCCAGTTTCATAACAAAGTATCTTGCCTTCTAGAGAAATACTGGTATGATTACACACTGGTTTTATTTTTCACATTCAATTTACTAAATATAGTGTATTAGTGATAAACTAAATAGCTAGAGATGCAGCTCTTGTTCATATCCAACTTCAAACATTTGTTCTTAAGTAAAATGAAGTCTTGTAACCAAACCACTACCCGGGTCTGAGGAAGAAGTGATTCAGACTTGCTGGACCAAATACTTTTTTGATGTGTAAAAGCAAGCCTTTGTTACTCAAGAAGAGAGATGGCTACAGTTTTATACCTATGAATACACCAACTAACCACAGGAGTCATTGGCATAAAAGTTTAGTTCTTATATACTGTACACACACAACTCGAAACAATCTACTTGTATCTAACAGCAGGAAAACTAAGCAATTTTATGGTTAACTGCTCACTAAAATTTAGAATAGATACAAAAACTGCATAAAATGTACACACAACCTAATACTTAGTCGCTCTGCTGTATGCTGAAATCTGAAGTTAATTTTCCATTTCAAGGTGTTTTGTTTTTTTTCCCTCACACACTTAGTACTAGCAGCCAGGTCAAAAGCTGTGAAGCCTCTATCCTGACAAGTCACAACACCGCCCAGTCTCTGAAATGAGCTTCTGAGACCGACTCTCTCCCCACGTAGTACATGCAATGTTAGTACCATCCCTCAGATGGCAGGGGCTAAAGAGAAATCACAGCAAATCTCTCTCCATAGCGCTCCATTCACCAACCTACTCGTGTCAGCGGGCATGGAGAACACAGAAACCTGCCTCTGAACAAGGAAACATCCAATTCCCAGTCTGATTTTCACAGCAGTCAGTGTTGCACTACAGCTGTCCAGTTTTCCGTTCGTATCACAACGCTTAGCGGAACGGAACCAGTTAAAACAGTGGGTTTAACTGGTCAGCACAAACCGGTACCAATTTCTCTATGGGTTTGACATTTTTAATAGGACAATGTTGCAAGTTTACGATCAATCAAGTCATCACCAATATCTAAGCATTAAAAATGCAAATCTTTACAAAAATATACATAGAGACACCACAACCAAATCAGTAGCTGCCCATGACATTTAACCATGTGAACATCCTCTCTCTCTCTCTCTTTCTCTCTCTCTCTCAGTGGCTTCTCAACACTGCTTTTGATTTTAACCATTGTTGGCTACAGGGAAAACTGACAAAGAAAATATTTTTTAGCACTGTTGCAACATCATATTCCTGATAATTTAAGTAAACTGAACTGTGTGTAAATGAATCTTACATGCCTAAAAACAACATGGATACACTGTTAGTGGCCACTGGACTTGGGACTAGTCCATGACCTTGATCTGGATTTTGACCTAGATCTAGAATGTGATCTTGACTGTGATTTGGATCTAGCTGGTTCTTTTTTTCTCGACTCCTTTTCATATCTTGAGCTGGACTTATAGTGTGTTTTAGAATCTGTTTTAGAGGTGCCTCTAGATTTGGTGTGAGATGCAGACCTAGACCGTGATTTAGCCTTCATTTCTTTCTTGGGCTGTGACTTGGATCGTGATCTTGAATTGGACTTAGATCTTGAAAAAGATCGATTGCGGTGTTTGAACCTATCAGAATAAAGGGGAGAGAGGAGATTTGAATGTAAAAACACTATTCTTAGACATCTAGAACATTAAAAATTGTTTACCGTTTTTTTGCAGGAGAAACTTTTTTTATAAACCTATAGTTAAAGGAATACAGTCATCTAGTTTTCATTTTAAAGGATGTAAAAAGTGTTTTACCTATCATTGTCCGAATGGCTTCTGCTACGACGAGGTCTTCCAGTAGGTCTACTGCTAAAAAGGTACATCAGAAAAAGTAAACGGTGACAAATACCTGTGTATGCATACAAATGCTTAATAAATTACTTTTCAAGCTGTGCATTTGCTTTTAGTTATTCTTCAGTGAAGCACAGAATCATATCATTCAATACTTCCCATTTGATGTAGCATGCAAGAAACCTAACTCCCAGAAGTAATTACAGAGTGAGTATAGAAAAAGATTATTCCAAATTTTAACAATTAAACAGTCAATGTGGTGTTTCTCCTCCAACACACCACCGTGCAGCTGAAGCCAAACACACACTACACTTACTTTCTGGGACTATATGATCTTCTATAGCTGTAATCAAAAGAACGACTTCTAGACCGTCTCCTTTCGTAACTCCGACTTCTAGATCGCCTGTATCTGTCATAGTCATCATAACGAGAAGAACTGTAGAGGTTTCTCCCTTCCTTGGCTTTCATTTGATTCGGTGCTGTAAGAGATAGCAATATTTAACACTTTTGAGTTAAAAAAATGCCCTGCTTTCCCTTTAGTGACACTACTAATCCATATATTAATCTGTATATTAGATATTTAGCAAAAAGCCTGATTAATGATCCTAGCAGAGATGCTTATAAAGGACAGATGAGAGACTGCTGCATGCCATTTGCTTTGTGCTGCTTTAACCACCCAATAAAAGTTAATGCATTTATAATGTGGACATTATAAATCTTGGGGCATGGGAAGGGGAGGAAAAAAGAAAGGCAAGGTAGGACCAATGCTCTATAAACCCAGAGCACTAAACTGGCTTAGGCGACTTCAGTCCACCTGGAAATTGATTTGACAGGCCAACCCCATGACTGAAACACTCTAACATTCCTGAACTCGTTCAAAAGTGAAAGCTAACAGGGAATTAATTGAACCCCCATTTTCTTGACGGCACAGCACCACACATTGCACCTGATCCAGTCTTCATCAGTGACTGGAAGACCGCTCCTACAGAAGTGGCAATGGATGGCACACAAAGAGAAGTTTGATTCTAAACATACCCCCTGCCAGTACAACAATGTGCATTCACTCTGCAGCTTAGTTATTAAAACAATTAGGAGTGAATGAACTACATAGTCTCCTGAGGTATTTTCTCTAAGCAGCACAGCTATCTTTCCCTTGTGTTAAATCCCAGGCTCATTCACACACATAGTAGTTTACACATGCTGTAATGAACACTCCCAGGACCAACAGGCTTTATGCTTTCTGCACTGCTGTTTTACAACAGTAAGGCTGATTTCCTTAAATCGTTGTCCAGAAGCTTAGAAGAAATCCCAACGCTTCTGTATGCAACAGAAGCTCGTCCTTTGGAGCACAGGATTTCTGCTGACTTCCAAGAAAAGTCTGAGGGAAAACTGGACAGGTAATGCTGTCAAAGAAGCAGCCTAATGGGAAGATCTTTAAGGTGCTTTTATTCCCAAGGTGCACATAAGTATCATAGTCCTGGTTTAGATCAACAAGTGTGTGTTAGGTTTACTAACAGCATGTTTTATTCTTATATACTACCTGCATCTATCTATTTATTCATACACATACAAGCACCAGATGGAAAAGATGCAAGATCTCTTGACAATTATCTGTTCAGAAATTAAGACTTATGTTCCATGTTGAGACACCTTGAAATTTATTTTTATCCTGAAGACAAATGAAAACAAAGACATTACCTCAATCCTGGAAATTGGGACTGCACTGGGAAATGGCAACATAGAATCACTAACATGTTTCAACACAGTGTAAACATGGCAACACATTAAACCCAGGCTACTCATTTTGACATGAAGAATTTTCAACAGTGCATTTCTGCAAAGAAAGCCTGGTAGAGCTGCACAGAAAGCTCTTGAGAATTGCCAGCTTGCAGCGCAGACTGTAGTTAAGTGACCGTTACACTTAGTTATCTGTTTTTAATTAAAATGAGTCATTGATAGTTACTGGATAAAAAGCAAACCATCCACATGCCGTTTATATACTAGTAAGAACACAGCACAACAATTAATAACACATGTAATGTCATCCAGCACTAAACATTAAGGCTAAAATCAGCCTGATAAGACACATGCAAGGCACTTACTCTTCCGATCCCCCTGTGCAAACTGGATTTCTATTTGCCGCCCACAAATCCACTTTCGATCCAAGTTGTGGAGGGCATCTTCTGCATCACGGACATCTTCAAATGTGGTGAGTGTTAAGGTACTTGGGAATTTGAGTAGTTTACAGATTTGGTATTTAAAATGAAAAGAGTTATTTTCTAATTTTACAGGGCTTTTGTTTTTCTGATCATGCTACAGTACACACTAGTCTATTTTATTTTTTAAAAATTAACCCACCAGCTATCTAAGAACTCCCATAATAAAATTAAAATCTCATAATATGACCATGAACCTATCCATCATCAACCAGTTGCTATGCGATACTCTAACTTGTTTCTTCTCCCACTTGTACTTATGCAAGGAACAAAAGCCAGTATCCTTTTCAAAATACATCTGTTAATGGTCATTCAGTTCTTTCCACTACATTGACTCGACTAAAATTAAACCCTGGATCTTAAATTACGTTAGGCATGCCAACAGTAACGATTAACACGTGTATACTCCTTTCAGAATTGGGATAGAGCTTTCCTTTTTTTGCACTAAACTGATTTTAAGTTTAAATTATGTTATACCATGGATGTGTATACAGACTTCCAACAGTCTGGGATAAAAGTGTACACTAAAACCCCTACACTCTCAGTCGGGTCAGGTGCTCAATCACACAAGCATTGCTAATTTTAATCTGCAAGATCAACCACTACTGTTAATTCATACACCCTCTTCAGCTTTGTGACCTGAAAGAACGAGTTGCCATTCTCCTTGTAGCAACTCAGTTCAGCATCACCTACACAAAAGCTAAGCTACCACAGTGGAGGTATGCAGCTTGATAAACCAAGACCGAATGCACTTTCATTCAAGCCCACAGTTACAACAGCACTCACGAGAGAAATATTACAGGTTTTGTCAATGGACTAAACCAGAATCATTCAAATTACTGCTTACGTGACAAACAGAAGAAAAACTGTTACTCTGTAGGATACATCAGGTATGACTCCTTTAATCTTGGCCACCATTCAACTTCATCTTGACCTTTAACTCTTTAAGTGCTTGTCAGAAGGACTTGTCATGAGATGCTTGGCCAAAAATGACAGATGGCTTTATCTTTTACTTTGAAAAACAACCTTTTCCCCCTTTTGTAGATAAAGCGAAGCTTTGTCTCCCATTATGGCTTGTCCTTCTTCCAGCTTTTCTTTATTTTTTCTTTTCCCACACTCTCCCTTCTCTTCAAGCCTGATCCTTAAGAGGTCTTTGGCTTGTCTACTTGCCTTAATTGTTGAACTCTACTCTAAAGGTTCTTTCATGCTTTCTCTTTGGGTTCGCCATTACTGTACAGCTTTACATTCTGAGGCAACAACAGAGGACAGTAAATTAGGGGACAATATTAAAGAAAGAAGTTCACCTCATTTTTATACAATCCAATTTTGATCAAGTGATTCCAGTTTCCATTTGTTAAATTAACAATGAATACCAGCCACAGTTTGCTAAGCACAAGTTTACTTACACACCAGTGATAATAAAAACGTGCTAGACAATTTTGAGTCCGTGATAAATTTTTCATTTAAATTATATAGTATTAATTTCAGTGACATAAGCAAGCTTTTATATTACTGGATTTAAGTTTTGCAAAAAGGCAAAGAACAATTGAGAGAAGTTAATCTTCAAAAATTACGAAACACCACAATATAAGTAAGACACTTATTAGATACAACACAAAAGTAAACTGCTTTTTCATTTAGATTTGTTACCTCTTACACAAACTTGAATTTCAAACTTCAACACCCCTCACTAATCAGCCATCTGAAGAAAGGATATTGAACATAAGCAAATCCTCTGGGACGACGAGTGTAGAAGTCAAGTGGAACGTATACATCAACTATAGGTCCGTAACGACCAAACTCACGACGCAAGTCTTCAGACCTAGAACATCACAAATATGTGGTTTTTTTCACTACTTAAGGTGTTAGAAAACATCCACAAAAAACCCTCTACCATCAATATGACCACTCATGTTTTTGGAAACAGTTGGCAGAAGATGCCTGTAGCACAATATTTTTGGGTAGTTCATTCTCAAGCAACACACTAGGCTTTTGTGAAACACTCAAGTCTGAGGATGCTTAAAAACTCCCCTGGCGTTCTCAGTGTTCAGCATAATTCTAAAACATCAGCCTAAACCAAGAAGTGATGCCTACTAGGCAATTTAACACAGAATGTTACTAGCAACAGTGGGCAGAACCCAAGAAGGACCTAAGAATTGTTATTCAAGTACCACATGTAACTCTTGACAATGATTTAGCAATATGCAAGCAGCAACTGTAAGATCCAAAGAAACAGTACAAAGGAATAACCAGTCACACAAACTCATTCCCACAGAATAATCAATACTTACAACCACATCAAATAGAACAAAACTTGAGTGAGCAACCATTCATGCCCTTAGGACAGGTTTTCCAAAGCGGTGGCTTTACAGAGCACAAAACTCTTCTACAGATCTGTAACTATACTTGAAACAGCTACCTCAACAGAGAGGTTTCTTAATCACATCAGCTTCTCAATGTGTATTTTTGTGTCACTTGAGGACAATAACCTTATGTAATACCATATTTATGTGGTTTGAAAGTGTTACTATTATTCATTTCTCTTTCTCATCCGTTGGGAAAGAATCTGAAGCATGTATGACGGCAGAAGGCAGCTTGGACAATCAACATCAAGATCTCAGAATGAAACCATCTCCGAGAAGAATGTACCATCTAATCACAAGCTTATGGTGAAAGCTTCAATAGGACACACATCGGTTTTAAAAGTTTGGGAGTAACAGTCCTCCCTAACTGTTAAAATAACAGTAAAATAAACTACTGGAGAGAGGAAAGAAAATTAACTTGGAGCTATTTACACTTTTGACCACAACAAGGTTCTTAATTCATTCCATTGTGCCCACACTACTGTTAACTTGCAGAACAACTTCAGTGCAAGCTGCCTGGACACCAAGCTCGAAAACTCACGCTTGGATTTTATACAACTCGGCTTTACAGGACCTTCCGTGCCACCCTGCAATGATTAACGACACAGGCGTGTTCTAACTCACAGAAGCATTCTATACTAACGCGCTCTATAAATGTTTCCCAAGTGATAGTAAACACAAAAGGGACACAAACTGCAAATCAGGGATGGAGAAATCTATCGGTTCATTAAAAGACAGTAACAATCCAAGCAGTAAGAATGTGTGCAACGCACACTAATTCTTTTAATTCACCACGAAAAGTTATTCCACTGAGCTGACACACATATTTAGTCCCTACGGAATTTTGCCACAATACAATTATTACCCAGAAAAAGGAGCTGATTCCCCCCCCACTACGCTGAGTGTCATAAGAGGCCACGGTGCATAACAATTAATGCAATAACATTCCACCCGAACTGGCAGCAATTACCATCCTAACGGAACCAACCACGCCAGGAATTCTGGGGACACCCGCAGCAGACCACAGCATGGCTTCTCCCTCCCACCAACAATCGCCGCGTTTCAAAAGGCGCAGTGGAACCTCCGGCCCCTCAGCACCGCTAAGGGGCACAGCCAGCCGGCCGGCCCCGCGGCGGGCGGGCAAATCGCGCCGCGATCCCTCCCGCCGGATCAACTCCAACACGGGGACGGGAGTTTCACTTTCTTCCGGCCCAGCTTTGTTCTTATCAGACGCTGTTTTGGACCCGATCTCAGGGAGAGGAGGGAAATAGAGCAGCGGGGACGGTGAGGAAAATGGAGAAGGGCGCGGAAGGCAGGGCAGGGAACGGCGAAGCGGGAGGGAGCGGGCCGGCCTCTCCCGCTCGCCTCCCCGCGCCCCTCTGGCAGCAGCCGCCCGCGCGGCCTAGCGAGCCCGCCAAAGCCTGTGCAGCCCCCGCGCCCCGCTGGCGTCCGCCCCCACTCACCGGGTATCGTCGGCCACGTTCCGTACGAAGAGCGAGGTGTTGGGGGGGCGCAGGTAGCGGGACATGGCGGCGGCGGCAGCAGCGGGAGGGGACGCGGGGGAGGGAGGGAGCGAGCGAGCGGCAGGGCCCAGGCGCTGCGGGGAGCCGAGCGGCTGAGGAGACCCTCCGGAGCTGCACGCAGCGCCACCGCCGCCCGCCCGCCGCCTCTCGCGAGACTTCCTGCAGGGCTTCCGGCGAAAGCTCCGCGCGAGGAGGGAAGCCTACCGGCGCCAAAACCGGCCCCGGCCGCGCTGCGCATGCGCGTTCGGCTCGAAAACCGTCACATTACTCGGGCCGGAGCGTTGCCCCGCTCTCCGGCGCCGCCCGCGCATGCGCCCTGTGCTGCCCCGGCGGTTGCCGGCGTTTCCCGCCCAAAGAGGTGGAAGCGCGCGGGTGCCGTTGTTCACCTGGGCAAGATGGAGGTCGCGCGTTGTTGTGAGGGGAGAGGGTGCCCATGTCTCCTGCCTCACGTTGTGACTTCTCGGCGCCGTAGCTCCCTCCTCTGTGCCATCGGCCGGCACAGCAAACTGATAGGGCTGCAAGCTGTGGCCCCACAGCGCTGTTGTGCCTCAGGAGTTTTCATCAGGCAGTTGTAAAGCAGCACTGTTTGCAAAGCACTCCTTTGCAAAGGACCAGCCCTTTATTTTTGCTAAAGCCATTTGTGTGGTGAGAATAATAAAGTAGTCAGGCCAAGAGATTATTTCTTAACACCATAATGTGTGACTCACAACCACGTATGCAGGAAGATAAATGGCAGCTCTCTGTCAGAAGTTAGGAGTGATTTGATGAAGCAACATGTCTGTACCTTTGCTGGTATGAGGAATTTCCAGCCAGCTGCAGATGGGAAAGACAGACTTGGAAGTGATGCAGTCCTGTCACTAGTGTGTTTTCACTTTTTAATGGAGGAACATGAATGAAAAGTGGTGGGTGAATGCCTCTGTATCCTGGCAATCTCACATTCAGAATTGCCTGCCATTTCTGCAGGTTTTGAGAGACAGATGAAGCTCTGTCGCTGACACAGGAAGTGTATAACAACTATATAAGCTGCAGTACTGAAGAATGAAATGGCGTACAGGACTCTGCAGAAAAGAGATGGGGGCCTCTGGTGATGTTTTCGGCATTTAATATTTACAGTTAACATCATTCTGTAGCGAGCATGCTGGCAGTAGGTTGAGTTCATTACCTTGTGCAATATATACACAGATCTGCTTACACAAGTCATCAAAATAACAAGAAAATCAAGCCAAGAACGCACAGTAGAGGCTGAAATTGTGGTGGGAGTGCGTGACACAAAGCAGAAAAAATTCCTTCTGTATACATTGTGGAAAAAAATGGAATCACCAAAGGGAGTTTGGTGATGGATGGAAATACTTGCTGCCAGGATTACCCTTTCAGAGATTTTTTTAATTGGGAGCAAAGAATACTGAAAAAGATCGAAAGATTATAAATACTCTCATGAAGTCCTTTGCAGAGACATTCACTTGGGTTTGTGGAAGAGTGGATTCAGTACTATTTGATCGATTCCTTTGGGCAATGGGACAAGGTCCACAATCTAATCAAAATCCATCAGACTTTGACTATTTCACCTAAGGACCTGCACTGAGTATTCCCCCTGCATCTGAGATGTCCTGTGGTGGGAGAATGTTGCCATTGGACTGAAAAGATTGGCCCGGCTGTCAGAAATACTAAAACCCTGTGAATGCCAAGAAAGGTGAAGTATTCTTTTAAGATTTTTAGTGCTTTCAAATTAAAATGATCTAAGTTTAAGTTCTGTATACAGCCAGTGTGTTTTAGTATGTAGTATCTACAATCTTAAACCCCCTTTGTATACCAGGTGTCATGTATTGAGGCTGAACTTTGATAAGGCCTGGACTAAGGAAGAAGTGAGTTTGCACAGCAGATTATGCCAAGTAAGCTGGGAGTATTTGAGTAGTCACTGAACCAAAATAAGACCTTGATGTTTCTTTTAAAGGCAACCAAGTGCATATGCATTTTGCTTCAACATCCATCCCATTTTATGTCACTGAATCAAAAGGAAATAATCACTTTATCACACTTCCAGGTGTCTTATACTTTGTGCAGTGTACTGACACCGCATTTGGCCATTGAAGACTCGTGGTGTGCTGCAAATTTATCACTGGAAAACTACACTGTGTTTTGTGGTGTTTCCTTGTGCAGTTAGCAGCCGTTTCCCAGCAACTTCCAAACAGAAGCGTTTCAGGCTCTTATATGGCATTTTTCAGCAGCAATGATTTAAAGCAGCCTTCTTCCTGAGTTTTACCAGTGTCTTGATTTCTGTTCCCTTGACCTTATTTGTGTGTAACTTACATGGACTTTAATTTAGTCTGCAGAAGTGTCCTTAGCATTAGAACTGTCTGGAAAGCAAAATAAACACAGTGATAACTTGGAAGGTTTCACCAGTAAAACTCCCCACGAGAAAAACCTTATCCCAGAATAAGAATGCACTTCTCACATTGCTTATCAGGTGGTATTAACTGAAACACAACTGCCCCCCTGACAAATTATTGTTCTTATCCTAGCATAGGATAGAAAGATGTAAACTCAGCACTCCTAATTGGAAAAACACATCCTCATGAGGATTTTAAATGGCATAATTGGTTAGGCAGCTTTTTTTTTATGGAGGTTTTACACCCACAGAATCATAGAATGTTAGGGGTTGGAAGGGACCTTGAAAGATCATCTAGTCCAATCCCCCCCTGCCAGGGATCACCCATTTCTTACAAATCTGCAGTGACTTGAATAAGCATGAAAATGGATCCTAAAATTGTAGGATCTAATCAGAAATGAACAGAGAAATGGCTATAGACATGGATCCTGGGCAGTTTTTATGTGGCAGACACACGTAATCTGAACATTGTATTTGAGCTCCACAAACTTGAACTGTGACAAGCAGGTTGCAAATTGGAGGAATGTTTTATTCCCTTTGCCCTTGTTTAATTGTACTCTGGTGCACTTCAGTTTGAGTGGCCATTCCAATTATTACTTCATAATTGTTTATGACTGTTAAATACTTAGTAGCTGTTAACATATTACTGTTTCTATTTCTGTTACAGACATGTGATGCAGATCAGCCAAACAAATGTGTAATTGTTCTTTGCTAGCTAGCTTATAAAAGGGTTTTAGTGGAAGACCAAACTTTACTAGACAAAAGAACTAAAGCTGAATATGTTCACTGAGTATGGAGGAAATCAGGAAGTGTTTATATCAGCTTTTGTCTGCTCCCAGGGATTGTTAGGATAAATCTTAACGTTCCAGTTAATGTCTGTGTTCGGTTGTCTGGGAGGCAGACTTGTGTCACTTTGAGTATAGAAGGGATCTGTAAGTGTACTCAGGGAAAACAGTGTCTTACACCAATGGGAAGTGATGCGTGTGTGAAACCAGAGCCAAAATCATAATTCTCTTCAGTGCCATTTTTCCAAATAACAAAGATTACACCTTGTGGGAACCATACTTTATTTCAGCTATGTAAAGATGTCACACAGGAGTTGATCTGTCTTTAAACTCTCTTGCTTCTTCTGACAAGTGTTACTCCACCAAAAGTCATAGTCTGTGGAAGACAAATATGCACAAGTTGCCTTTCATTTAGACTTCAGGAATCTATATATAGCTAAATGTGTAGAATTTTCTGTAATTCATGTCTAAATCTGTCTTGTTCCACAGGAAAATACATTTACAGTACCTGCATATAAATGTGTGTATGATATTCATACCATTGAAATTTTTTTACTGAACTAGTTCTGAAGATAAAAGATGTAAGTATAAATGCCATCATCAACTACGTTTTCTTACTCTGTTTTAAGGGATATCGTACATACTACAAGAAAGATATGCTTCCTGTAATAGAAATACACTGTCCCAGATAGAAATGGGTTCTTTTGCCTGGTGTTTTGCTTATATCATGTTAGAAAAGTAGTTTGAGATACTCAAAATAATCTTAGGAAAGTGTATGCCCAAAACATATAACTGCAATGTAGTTAGCTGTCATTCTTGTAGTAGCCTTAACCCAAGTGGACATGTCTTAGAAGCCTAATGAGCTGAACTCTATAGAGAAAAACTCATTTTCAGTACCAAACAATTTAGAACTAACTAAAGAACTTTGAAGAATTGTAGGTGGAAAGAGTGTATTGTAAATTTTCAGGTTTGACTCGGCCTTTGCTGTCTTTTCAGAGACAATGCTATGGATAAAACTAAGGGTGGAAACCCTGCTATAGTCATGTAGAGGAATTCATAAGACATCTTTCTGCAACATGCTCAGAAACTAAACCCATCCACACTTCAGCACTTAGAACTGGCCCCAGGGCAGTAATTAATGAAAAGGTTTGTTGAGCAGGATGCATTCAATGTATGAGCAATGTTTAGAGGAGAGTCATCTAAGGCAATTGGTTTTAATAAGACACAGGAATAATAAAGGGTGCTAATAGCATTTTCCACTGACTGTGGTTAGTTTGAAATATTAAAATTCTGTATCTGTAGATTTAGGCATCTCTGAGGAATTCTACAAGTAATTTTAGGGTCAGGATCTTTTTTAAGGTTTTAAGCCTGCACTGAGAGTAGAGTGCAACAGAAAACTTGTTTTTCCTTCGGCTTTTTTCTGAATATGCCATAGTTTTCTAGCACTTACCTCCACCATTTCACTTCCTTTAACTTCTTGCTCATGAGAGAATTTTTCTGATTTGCACACAAGCTTCCCATTTACCATGTTCACAGTGCACTGTTGAAGCAGATTTAAAAATTATTACAAATTCTTAGGTTTTGGAATTTAAATTTATAGAGTAGGGAACTATATAAATAGGAAATAAGTGATACTGATGCTTAATAACCACACCTCCTAAGTTAAACTGGAGACCACAGCATTTTAATAAGAGTTTTAGAAGAAGCATTTCTGTTGGTTGAAATGATAGAAACGTATGCTAATGGAAGTGGTACAAGCAAGTTTCATTCATCCACAGAACCTGAAGTATAAGGATGAGAAAAGAAGATGCACCCACTCCTGAAATGTATTACCTTTAGCTTTCTGCCATCCATAGTGGTAATGTCAGCCTCTTTTCCAAGGGTAAAGGAGTTCGTTACAGACTGCTTGGGTGTTTTTGACGTCACAACAAAGTCATCTCCTTTCTGTTGTATTTCAACAACAGGCTTGATATCTTTGGCGACTTTGATAAGGTCATCTGACAAGGCTGTGAAAAAGGCAAAAAGGGACTTTTTCAGTTATGAAGTAGTGAGTTGATATAAAGTAAGAAATCCCACGCTGATAAAGGTGCAAAATACACAAACCAGTAATAGAAAGTGATGCCTAAGTTAAAAGGCAAAGTCTGTTTTGGATTCCTCTATGGCCATATTGGTCCATTCCATCTAGTCTGTATGGATTTTCATACTGTATTTATTAATCTTGTGTGAGAATATATATTGTTTCTTTCAGTAAGGGCTTGCCATGTGATGTTATTTCTTTGAAGAAAACTCTGTGCATCTTACTCTGTTTCCCTCACCTCTTCCCAGGGAGGCTGGAGGTGGGGGTTGTCTGTCTAGACAGAGCTGCAACAGTGCAAGTAACCTCAAACTACCTTATCAGGGTGTCTCTGGCATGATTTCAGAGTATCACCTTTAGGTTCAGGCACCATATTGTAGGAGTCAGCTTTTCAACTGTAACTGAGTTTTATTCTACTGAGCATCTTTTACATTTAAAAACCCCAGTGTGAATGTTTTGCCAGGATTGTCGAGGGAGTAAATGCATTTTTAATAATGCAGGCACTGTGTCACAGCCACCAACTCCATTCCTTATAGATTGCTAGACAGCTACCACATAAATTAATCACTAGTGCTGTAGAAAGTGCCTGCACTATTAATAGCACACTGGAAATTTGTGCACATCACTGACAACCTGTTTGTAGTTAAATGTACTCACAAAGTTACGTGTTAATCAAACAAGTTGATTTCTGATATACCTCTTTCATGAGGGACTCATGTTAAGATAAGGATTTGGGGGTTATCCCTAACCTTCCTACACCGATCTGTATGATTTTCAGCTTTTTTTAATTTCCAAATTAGACTTATGTGGTGGGGGGATTTTGTCATCAAAACCCCAAAAAATCAACAACATAGGAATACAGTAATTAAACATGTCATGCAAAGTGGGTATTGCAATCCAAGCAGTTTATTTCAAAAGCAGCTAGACACTTACCAAGAGCTTTCAGAAAGGCTTCATAGTTCTCTTGAGCATAGACCTGCCAAGTTCCATTGAATGCCATGGTGGGTGTTGTAATGCAGTTTAGGGTAGTGATGCTGGCAGGAAAGCGAGGACTCTCCCTGGCCATTCACGTGCTATTTATGGAAAGGGGAAGGCCAGCCCAAATTGTGAGATGGCTGGCTAATTATTCACCATGCAGTAACAATTATTAATCATTTATTTGTTCTTAATGATCATAACCTCTAGTTCATTCTGCTTTGTAAAATGTCTTACCTTGACCAGCTGGTTTGGGATGTTGTATTTATTGTGGGTTACTGAATTAACCCACAGTTATTCATAGTCATAGTGTTGCATGGATTAATTTGTTTTCCTTTTGTGCACAACTTCTGTGTTTGATACATTTTCTGTGTTTTGGATAGAGTTCTTCAGATAAAATGGCACAATTTACAACTGATGTGAGGTAATTACTGTCTTGCAGGAGGAACTTCCTAATTAACACCATATTCTCTGCTATGAGCACTTGGACTTTAAATGGGGGGAATAAAATCCACAGCTACTTCTTCCAAAACCGTGGGACTCCAATTGATTTGCAGACAGGGAAAAGCATGTTGGAGTGGGACGGTCGGTTATGACTTTACCCAGCAGATGTCAGTCATGTGTATCTAAAGCTGTTTTCAATTCACTCAGCTTTGTTGGGTTGGTTTGTTTTGGGTTTTTTTTAATTATCACTGCATACACAGAAGATTAAATGTAAAATAAAACATGGAACTGTGCTTGGAAACTGAAATGAAAGAAGCAGATGGGATGTATTCTTTTTCTTGTCATTAATTGCACCAAGAATTCCTCGTTTGTAGTTATCGAGTGATACTTCTTGCTGTCTGTGCAAGCATGACTGTTGATTTTGGAAGACATTCATTAGATTATGTGTCTTGCAATTATATTGCTTAATTCAAATAAAGCCTGTATCCCAGGGGTAGATGACCTTTCTAAGTTAACTTTTGTTACCCCACACTGGTCAGTATATTCTATTTAAATATAAAACCAATGCTGAACTTTTTCTTAGGAATTCACAATTTTTTTTTAGTATATATATTTTAGGGAAAATTCACACAAAAAGACTCAATTGAGTAATTACATTTGTGTATGATTATACCTGAGTAGCAAGGATGAGGTTCTGATAATGGGTAAAGCTGTATTTATGTGTGGGGTGTAACACACCTGGCTCCAAAAGTTATGTGTTTACATTGGAGTTACTGTAGGGTGTGAATCATCTGTTCCACCATATAGTAATGTTAATGATGCCATCAGAACGGCCTGCTTTTCTTTATATTCAGTGTATGATGAATCTAGACAATCAGCTGAGCTCTCACTTTTTAATACAGTATATAATTTCCATTCAGTTTTAAGTAATGTCTGAAATGTAATTGCCTTTAGTCAGATGTACAGGATTGCTGTGCTCATTTATGTTGACACTGGAACAGCAATGCCCCTCAGATAACCAGGAAAAATACTGCCACTGTGCAGACAGTTTATACTAGTTTGTTGGAGCAATGTAAGTTGCTGTTTTGCAAATAAATGCATTTAGCTGGATGGCTGCCTTAGGAATACAATAACTTTTCTCTCTCCCTAGCATAGTTTTGCTGGTAGAAGCTGGGACTGTAGCTATGCCTTTGGAGCAGTTGAGAGGCCACACTTTTTCTACATCCAGAGTAATCTGACATAACTAATAAACCTAAAAATCTCTTTAATTCTAAAGAATATAGATATTTGGTAGGATGGAAGGATCTGGGTCCAGCTCTGTAGATGTTCACTGAGCTCATTTATGCCAATTATTACTGTGTGTCAGTGTCGGCATAGCAGCTGAACGTGCTCCTCTATAAAGAACCAAGCCTTGGAAATGTCACTGCCTTGTTTTCTTCCCATGGGGCTTAGGCTGCTGAAAGTCCCAGTTCCAAACTTCTCACACACAGGCTGAGTGATTTCAAGATGATGGTACTCTACAGCAGCTCTGAGGTGTCATCAAGAGTATAACTTTAATAATACACACAAAAGCATCTGTCAGCTACAAGATAATCAGGTAATAGTGATTTAATACAAAAAAACTCCCCTGAAAGCCTGGTTGTCATATATGAATCCTCTGGTATGTCCCACACAGATCTACTAGGAAGGAGTTTCTCTGTCAGGTGAACGCGCAAGCACATGGGCACGCACGAGTCGTTTGCTAACAACTACCAAAATAAAAATCCTACAATAATACTAAAATAAAATCGAGACACGAGCTTGAATTTTAGGGCAGAGACACTGAAAGGAATCCAAAGGAGTTTAAATCCTTCTGAATTAAATGAGACGTAATCGACTAACTCATTTAAGGTTTTTTACTTATAACCCCACTGGGGACTTGCTCTTCTTCCATTCCTATTGGTATATCTCCGTGCTTATAGACACTGATAGTAACCTGTCCCGTTTCAGACCCATACTTATTCTTGACATAGATGCTGTATTTCCCTGTGTCTTCGTTGCAGACTTTCTCTATGGTAATTGTAACCACTGTCCCCTTCACATCCATTTTGTAACGATCTTTAAAGACGATAACCTTCTCGTTTTTGAACCAAGTGATTTCTGGGTAAGGCTCTCCAGATACACAGCAAGTTAAACACAGGGTCTGTTGTAAAACAGATAACAGAAATAGATTATGAAGATACAAAGGAGCAAGGATATTCAACTGCGGAGAAATTAAGAAAAAATAAAATCAATTCTCTTATTTTCAATAGGTGAGAATCCAGGACCGACCACTCCTTTTCTTTATATCCTCCAATACAATTCAGGATTAACCATAATAAATTCACTGGGCCTGACTCACATTTATGCTACTGTCTTTTTATAGCTTTTTAGACTGTAAAGTGACACCTAAATAAGCCCATGGTGAATTTGCAATTACTTTACAGGATTTTTATTCTGTCTGTGTATGAGTAAAGGGAAACGTGACTCAGAATTATAAGCAGCAAGGTTATATGACAGGAAAATCAGGTCCAGCACTTGCAGGCTTTAGTCTATTCCAATAAAACGGGAAGACAACAGAAAGGATCTGATCTATGAAACAGACCTAGGAAGCAGTAACTTGCAAGAAGAGACAGTGCCACAGAGAGCTCCTGTTTGTGCAGAAGCACATATATGTTTGGAAGCACCACCAGCAATACAGGGGGCTGATACAAGTGGTGTGGAGGGTACCACTTCACACCTCAGGCAATTGCAGCAGCTCTGAAAAGCTGCTGGGAAGAAAAGGGGAAAACAAGTCGTTTTCTGCCCTTCAGTTATTCTATGTCTGTGCAAGGGCTGATTATTCGAACAGTTACCCAATATTACCTTGTCCTCCATGATGGTGGCAACATCTGGCAGACCTTGAACAACTCTGGCACGACCTGGGAGTGAATAAATATGAACTTTTAGTTTTACTTATCAGCATACCACTTGGCTTTGTTTCACAGAAGGAAGAAAATTAATCTACTTACACTTTTCTGCTATTGCTGCTTCCCTGAAAGTGAGAGAGAGAAAATTACAGTGGATTTATTTATTAGGCATTGTATTCTCAATAGAGTATATGACACTCAAACTAGATTTAACTGTGAAAATATTTAGGCAGGAACTTACTTTAGCCTTCTGTGCTCAGCCAGGGCATCTTCAAAGGCTGTGAGGAATGAGAAGGTTTTAGGGAAAGTTGCTGTTTATTTCATTTCACTGAGCAGATTTAACATAATGCATCAGTGTTGAAATTACAGGTGTTTGTGTGCAGTGATATGTATAATTATATCTAGACAATACCTGTATCTGTCTTAAGGAAATATGAATCTATGTGCTACTGAAATAAGTGGGATCTAGTACTTCCTTTCCAAAGATAAGTCCAGAGGAGAAAGAACCACAACCAATCCAACTTTCTCCAGTTTGGACAAATCTTTGTAAACCTGAAGCCATTTTCTCTTTTCCAGTGTGACCCTTACAAGCTCAGTTGGTTTATGGAGGAGTCAAAGACATCCCAGGAGCAGCTGCCCTCCTCTCACCTGTTCTCCTTGCCTTACACTATGTCAGCAAGGCTCCCTAAAGACTTCAATCCTTTCGACCTCATGCTTCTCTCCCTGAGTTTCCTCTGACCTCTGTGGGCACTTCACTGACCTTCCTTATCCCAATTTCATAGCATGCTGTCAAGGAGCTGCAGCTGCAGCTCAGCCAAGGCAGAGAAGAGTCAGTGTCCACAATTTGAAGGCATCTTGGAAAGCAGCTCAGGCATATCTTATTCCTGTGATGGTATTGTGTGGCTCAGCTTACCTTGTCCAGACAAGTCAGTCGACAGTTTGTGAGACTTGTTCCCATCAAATAACTCCAGGGTGTATTTTCCCTTATCTGCATCTGTTGGGTTCAGTATGTGAAGCCAGATCTGATTCATTGTGCTCCCAGCTTTCATTCTGTCACGGCTTTCCAGTTGTTTCTCCCTAAGAAAACAAATGATATCATTTCAGTAGTATTCAGCAGAGCTGTATAAATTAGACCATTGACTTTTTTAGGCTTGCTCTGGTTAGAGTGGGAGGCAGGACCTCACCATTAATTTCATGGAGCTATGTGCTCAGTCACTTTTGAGAATCTCATGGGGTATCTAGCTGGGCTTTTAGGCAGTTTGCCAAAGCTCTGCAAACTCTGTAAAAGACCTCTTTGTTCTTATTTAGGAGATTAAATAGGATTTAGATGTTGAATATCTGTAAGCGTTCAGCCCTTAAACGTTATTAAAAATTGGCCTCCTTATATATGTGTGTAGGTGGTATCTAATAAAACACTGCTCTATTTTATGAAGACATTGGGAGGCTAGTGTATGGAAATAATTTTACAATGTTTGGGAATATTTGTTATTCAGAGTGCAGGAATAGAGTGGTTTAGGGAAGAACAGAGTAGTAGAAGTAAAGAATTTGAAAACAACAACTTCTTTTCCTCTCTGTAACCAAGGTGGCAGTAACTGAGCAGTGCCTTTTGATGCATCATTAGTAAAGATGATCACTTACAAATATTTCTGCAGTGCTGAGATAAAAATAATGTGACTGCTTATTCTGGAATTGCTAGACATGTTTCTGGATGGAGAATGAATCGTGTTTTTCAGCCCTGACGCAGACAAATCTACCCTTGCCTTAAAAAGCTACAGGCTCAACGTGTTTAATCTTGATGATAAACAACTACAAGCAACAGTACTCCAGAACTCTTGCAAATATCTTTTGGGGACTCCTATTATTCTGTCAATGACTTACTTGTGATACCAGGTTGTTTTCATGTAGTCTGTGTAGTAAGTCACATCTGTGTAGATTTTGATGCCTTCATCAGTAGGCTGTATTTTCAGAGGTGTAGCAGAAAGAGCTGGTAGTGTAAATAAAAGACTGAAATTGAGAAGGAGGTTCAGGAAGGCACAAATGTACATGTGCTGCAGCAATATCCTAAGCCACCTATTAACACTTCTGTTTGGAGAAGGCAGCTAGCTGAAAGCTGGATGCTATTCTACCTCTTGAAGACCCTGGATGTTTTAGCCAGTAATGTCAGCATCTCTTCTAGAGACTTGGGTCTGGAATGCACATCTCATAGACAGAAACAATACAACCTGCCCAAATTCATAGAACAAGTGATGTGACCAGGAGTAGGCTGCCAGCATGTAAAGGTCAGAGGGTTTAATGTCCCTGGGTTTACTTATTGATCATCCTCCAACTGGCAGTTCAAAGGTGCTTCTAACACTAAAAGGATAGTAAATGGGTGGTATTGTACTTGAGATGGTAAATATGGACCTCTTGATTCAAACCCAGAGACAGCTCCTGGGCAGTGTGCTCTGACTGGGGCACCCCACCTTTCTCCCTTCCATTAACAACGTGTCAGCTGATGAGAGAATGACATACCACTGATCTTGCACAGCTCCTTGAGAAGGTCTTCAAAGGCTGCAAGACATAAGGATTTACATGTCTATAAATCCTCTATTGAGCAAATCATGTCTGATCTACCAACTTATTTTCACTATGTTTAGGATGTATTTTATATATATATCTAATAGTTATTTCTTGTCTTTTTTTTTGTGGCAAATCTTACTCAGAATGGAGTTTTTGCCACTGACTTGTTTATTTTTAGATGCTGGGCATTTCTTACTATATTTAGGTGCTTCTATCTTCCTTAGCACTCAATGTGTGCAGCAGACTGCCTCCCAGAGAGCAGATTTATGTATCAGGTTTAAATGATAGATTCCAGATGTCAGGGTAGGATTTAATCTTGGGAAGCAGAACCTTCTGGTCGATGCTGAGTTGAAGTGAGTGAAACATCATCGAGCTTTAAACTGTGGTGCTTGTCAGAATTTATGTGGTCATAACTTGATAAATGAGTATTTATATAAATGACATTAGAATGTCAGAACCACGTGTTTATTTTTCAATTTCCAGAGCATATTCAGAACACTGAAAAGTGAAGCAGGAATCTGTAGGAACGTGTCATTGTTTTTTCCACTTGATGTTGTCTTTAATAACTATTCTGTCATTGTAATTCAGCCTCGAGGTTTTTTTGACTGGTGGGGGATGCAGAGTAGAAATGGGAATTTATACTCCTGGTGCTTTCTTTGGAGGACTGGATGATGTTCCAGGAGTGAAAAGTTGTCTGTGGATTATCAAATGAAGCACAGTATGGACAGTATGCTCTGGAGATCAGATACAAAGGAGAATTCTATTCTGTTCACTGGGCTCTGTATAACTCTTGCAGAACAAGACTGTTCTTTGCATAAAGCATTTTATGACACCAGTCTCACATGAAATACGATTTTTTAAATGACAAGCATGTGTATATGTATATATATGTAAACAGACAGACAGACATGTGTGTGTGCTGTAGTAGATCAGGAAATTCTTTAAATTTGACCAATTATTTTATACAGGTTTTAATACCTATAAAAGCAGGTATGCATTATAATAATTACCAGCATGATAGAAAGTTATGAAATTTGGTTTTAAATCAAAAATTAATCCCAGGCAGAGGTATGAATGTGTTTTATTGCCTGATGCAAGGTTTTCTTACCTCCTTTTGTGAGATCTAGTTGGGTATAGTCCTCTCCTCGCTCATCTGAAACAAGAGCTTTGTATTGACCCTCATCTGCTTTGGTTATCTAGAAAACACACAGGTACATATATAATATTTATTTTTTTTAAAAAGACAAAACCCAAACCCACCCCCTCAACTGTAATTCCACGGCTCATTTAAAAGGGTAGGATTTAGACAAGCAGAGAAAGCTGAGCTTTGCTTCTTCCCCCCCCTCTCCTGCATGTGGCAGGACAGATTGGACACTTTTCTTTTTAGCCACTGAGGCCATGTTAACCTTTCACCAGGCACTCCCTGCTAACAATACCTTCTTTCTAATGCAGATCGATCTGACTATAAGTTAAATCGCTTCTTCTTTTGTGCTGTTCTCAGTGTACCTTCAGTTTCTTTCACTGAGTGGGTACTACCCAAAACACACATGGAATATTAATAAGGTCACCCCATATGGTTTTCATTTTAAGCCCCTGAGTCGTTTTCTGTTTTTCACCTTTTTAATAAGAAAAGTTCCTATCCCAGTCTGTGGATCAAACGCACCACCTGCTCGGGCTTTCTTGTTGAAGAACCACTGGAAGCTGGTGTCCTTTCTCAGGTTTGTTGCCTGTTTGAAGTCAACATTTAGAAGTCAGGGTTCTAAATGCATTTTAGTGCTGGATGTCTAGTTGCCCTTATAATATGAAACATCATTCGCATTAGAGGATTGCCCCAGAATCTTAGAAACTCCCTTCTTTATTAAATTACTGTTACCTTTCATTGCTCTGCAGCTAAGCCTTTGGCTGAGCTCTGTTCACACCCTTCCCTTAAAATTCACATGTAAAATTTAATGCTAAAGGCATTCAGACCATGCAGTTATCACACAGCTGTACATACCTTGCAGGTAAGGACTACCTCACAGTTTTCAGTAACCTTCCAGTTCAAATTCTCAATAAAATGAGGACCTATAAAAGAAAATACCCATCTTGTGCTGCATGTGGGCAGCTCCCCAGTGTCGGTATGGAAAGGCTTCCATCTGGTGGTGAGTGCAGCCCTGGGGCTGTGGGGAACGCTGCACACTGCAGAGCTTGGCGTGCAAGAGGCACCGCACTTGAGTGCATATTACTGCTGTTTTTGTAATGTCCTTGGGTAAAATATCTTTGTTGAGGAATCCTATCCTAAAATGTAGGTGGTGATGCTGCCTAACCAATCCTTTGTGCCTCTGCTCAGTGTGGGAACGAATAGATTATTTCCCAGGGGAGTTACAATAGAATAGAACAGCCATATACTTTCTGATTTTCTTCCTGATTCTGGGAAGGTGAATTGGGGGACAGATGACTTTCTGTGTACTTTCACCTTATACTAAGCATCTCTGAGGACAGGAGACTGGACAGTAGTGTCACAGTAGTTATTAAGTGAATATTTTTGTCTCTGCTAGAAGGGCATCGCTTTTCCAATTGTATTTTTTCCCTGAAACTGTTCTATAAACTTCCTTCTTCGTGCCTATAAAATAGGGGATAAAATGCAAGTGGAATGCATGGTTCTTTTTAAACTTACTTAGAAAATCCTGTTTTTTGCAGGGAAAGTGTGTGGCTGTTAATGACATAGTATATATTCAGATTGGACAATTTTCAGAATTCCATGTTCCAACACTCATGCAGAATATCTCTACTGAGGACTGTGGCTAGCATGGCTAAAGCTATTTAAATAAGTTATTTTGATTTTAAGAGCAGGCAGAGTATCTTGAAATGAGGAATCTTATCCTGCTGTAATAATCAGCTTAAATAATACACTTTAAAAAATGATAAAGAAAAGTATTTAGGGCATGCAGTGAAGGAACTTTGCTCGATTTTTGCCATCCTGTTGGCATAGTTCTGGCAAGTCATTATTAACCTTCAGCTTCACTTACCCTGCTTCTTCTTCCATGCTCTCCGCTTTGCATCAGCCTCCTCTGCAAGTTTATCAAAACCTGTGAGAACAGCAATGGTCAAACACAAGAACCCCCCTTACTGTGTCTCAGTGTACCACGTTAGACATTTCTGATCTCAACATTATTACTATTAGAGCTGTGATATTTGTTTATCAGACATATGCAGCGCAGGAGTTACTCCTGGTCCTCACTGACAACCCTCCACACATTTGTACCATCATTCTTTCATTGCACTGGTTGCTCAGAACCTAACGTTTGTTTTCATTAAAACAAACGAGTCTTTGAAGACCTGACCATTGTGCATTTAGGGAATGAAATGGGTGGCTTAGCTAGCAACCCTGAAATGGAAATGTTTAAAAAGTGAAAAACACAGAAGGCAGCAGAGAGCAGAGAATGTAACTGCAGTTATCTGCCCTTCCTTCATCTTCAGTAAGGGAAAATGGGCCCTTTTAAATCACAGTTCATCTGACTTATTTTATCTCCTGCACTTAGCACGTGCTGAATCATTCTGAAACTGTGTGTCCCCCTCCGTGGTTATGAAGGGAGTGAGTCAGACCTGACATTTCATAGACAATTCCCATTCAGAAAGTTTGGAAGCTTTAGAAGTTCATGAGAAAACAAACTGTAAGAAGTGAGAAATAGAGATAGATACTCTACGAGGAAGTACTTGAATGAGAATCTTGTTACTTTCTGGTTTTAATTCATTAAAAGAAGTCTCTCTGTACCAGCATACACAAGGACCCTGTATGTGACATGTTGAGCTTGCTTTGTTGTGCTTGGACTTCTCCTTGAGTACAGTTAATACTGGTTTTCTTCCTCCAGTTTAACGCAACTAACCAGCTGTTCAACACACTGAATTTTAAACCTGATCCTGTCCTAAGATAAATAAGTACATGTAATAACATGCCATGCAGTTTACTGCCAAGACACAGACAGTTTGCCATAGCAAGAGAATATGTAAAACATTTGGAAAAAAAACCTAGCTAAGCATTCCAATGGATATTTTGTTTAGCAAACCATTCTTATCGTCAGGGACCCTATTTATAAGACCAAAAGCTTCACTTTATGTTAAAGAGAAATTCAGATTATTTCTTACATGATTCCTGGACTTTAAATGTGTGCTAAAATAAATATTTGTTCTCTCCATTCCCAGAGTGCTGTTATAGCTGTTGGAAATACTTTGGGGCCTTAAGTGCCCAGAAAACTTTCCACTGAGCATGGCAGTCTATATTTGATCCTGAATTTCCACTTACATTCATCCACAAGAACTAGGGTGAATTGATTTTTAGCTTTTCCATCTTGCAGCTGGGCTGTGTACACCCCTTTATCGTCATCACAGAAATTCTGGATTATCAGTTCCACGAGACCTTTTCCTTTGACAAAGTTTATTTTATGTGTCTGTGTAAAGCAAAGGAAATAGGATAAACTGAATAGGTTTTCCACAGCAGAACTGTTCCAAGGCACAGCATCTTCTGCAACACTCAGGCATTACAATCCTTTTATATATGTATCCTTATATACTTCCCTCAGCTTACAGGAGTAATGAAGCCAATACAATCTGATATTCCATATTCTAGGCTTCATCTATTAATTGTTTCCATATGGAGGTAAAATAAAATTGCTGACAACTGAACTTTTCTCCCAGAAAAAAACCCACGTAACACAAGACATTATTTCTTGTGGGATATTACAGGCTTTTCAGCCTACCAGAACCTGTGTGAGCTTTAGTATCATAGAAGCATTACCCTTAATTACACCTCTGTGGCATGCAAATGCATATTTGGGCAGTGATGAGTAATATTGCCACCCTCTTGACATCATGCAAGCACTACTGAACCTTTTATACATCCACCCCGAAACTTGCCAGATGCTTAACCATAAATACCTCATTATGCCTTCCTGCCTTGTTTGCTCTGGGCAAATATTATCCTTACAAAGAGCTTGACAAACACTTGGTAATCGTGTGTAACTGTGTCAGGTCTCCAGTGTAGAAAAAACAGCTCTTAGAATAGACAAAGCCTTCAATATATTTGCTACACATTGCTTTAAAAATCCCCAACATCACAATAAAAACTCTCAAATGCTCTGGCCTAGCCCTATCCCTTTGTTATATCTGTTCTTTTTGTTATCTTGGCATTGCTAGGCTGCATTTAACTGACAGGGGAATGAGTAATTTTGTTCTTCATTCTCAACTGTTCTCCCCTCTGGTCTTGTCATTCCAAATACTTTTAAAATGTTATAATATTAACTTGATAGGGGAAGACGAAGAATAGGCTAGAATGTTTTTAAATGTATCAGAAGGTTGGAGAGCATTCTAGTGAGTGATGGAGTGTTATTTCCAGTGCCTCAGACTGAGAAATAAATCACTTTCATCTGCCCTTAGAATTCATGAGATCTATCCATACTCAGTTCAGAGAGATGGAGTGAAAAGCTTGCAGCTTTGCTCAGTAAAGCAGAAGAAAAATATCCTCTCTCATTGTTAGAGATGGTATTTCTTTAGCATCCACTGAAATGAGTCGAGTTTGTTCAGCCAAGACAGAGCTCTCTGTCCTGCACCTTGTGTTTGTAGTATCATGTGAATTACACACGGCTGAGGTTTGCTGTCATAAAATTCCCTTTTAAAAGGGAAGTGTCTGCTGCAGCAAGATTGTCAGTGGCAGCTTCACGGGAGGTAGGGGATAGCAGGAAAGCTGGATGAGGAGGGGACCTTCTCTGAGTGTCACCACTGAAAGTTTTGCTGGCTGCAACACAGAGGAATATTACAGCATCTCGAGCTAACAGTGTGGATGCTGCAGCCTTGCTTGATACTAGGGCTGAGCAGCTTGTGAATCAGACTGTTGGCTTTATGTTCATGCACAGTGGGAAACCAAACCCATGGCTTTTCAAAAACTCACGTCAAAATAGCTGATGGGAATTTAGACAACTGGGAACTTGCTCTATTTCCCTGTTCAGCAGGGGGAAAGTCGGTCAGAATTCAAACCAAACCAAACCAAAACATACTGGAGTACTTGTAAGCTCCTTGTCATTGAAGATTAAATGCAGCTCTGCATTTGGTGACAGCTTTTCAACCTCCAACCACAGCCGCACTTCTCCTTTCTCCAGAACATCAACGTTCCACCCAGATATCAGCTTGATCACTGGAAAACAAAGAGAACCTCAGAGGGGATTTCATAGGCAAACCAAAGAATTTGGGTCGGTCAGGGTTATGCCAGGGTTCTCTCAGGGTTCAGTGTGTGTGTGTGTATATATATATTTATATATAGTAAGAAGCTACCAACATACATATATATATATATGTAGATTCTTACTGGTTCAACTTACATGGGTTCCTGATTTCATGGCTGCGTTTCAGTAACTTGTCCAGATCTGAAATGCAGAGAATAAACAAGTAATTTAGATTAGTAAAACTAAGTCAAAATGAATTCTTAATTTAGTTTAATTGGTTAATGAGCTTTATTTATGTCAAGAAGAAGATACTAAGTATAAAATGTTCAATAGTGGGGAGGACTAGAAAAGGTTGTGGAAATGTCTGAATAGAATATTGTCTGTATCAGTTCAAGAAACATGTTAAATTTTAAGTCATTGTGATGGTGTAGCTGTGTGTGAAATCTGAACTGTAATGGAAAAATGACCTTCCAGGAGCATGGAATCTTTTCTTAGGGGATGGTAAAGGAAACTGCCCTTGAGCCTCCAAGGAATGGGAAGCATCTTTCCAGTGATGCCACTATCATTATCACTTACTATTCCTCTACAGGAAACTTGCCTCTAAATATCTAATATTAGAAGATTATAGCACGTTAGATTTTTGTTGTCACTTATTAGGATTTACCTTCTTTTGTTAAAGTGCAGCTGGCAGAGATATCATCATCTACGTCTGTGACCTCCACTGAATATATACCCAGATCCTTTTCTGATGGGTCTTTCAGAATAAGCTTAGATCTTAGAAATAAATAAATAAACAAATAAGTGTAAACATTTGATACACCTGGGACATCAAATATAGTACTCTGTCAATTATTTGGGACACTGAGGAGCAAGTCAAAAACATTAGTACTGATGGTTCCCCTTTGTGACCTGAAGAATGCACTGAATGCCCCTTTCAGGGACACCAGAGCTGAGAAGCAGGTACAGAGATTTTCAGGTCAGTTGTGTATATGTATTTTACCTCAGTCCTGGAAGGAACCATCTGGCTTCACATTTTTCTCAGTGTTTAATATGTTCTTTATTTGACAGTGCCCAATTCACTTTCTCAGTGTGTGTTATATACTCACTTATTGCCTTTCTCTTCAACCTGAACTCTGTCAGCATCTGGTGGTCCCTCGTAGTCCTTTGACCAGATAAATTCAGAGTCGTCATTCTTTTCAGGAGCTTCAAAAGCCATATAAATGAAACCCTCTTCATCAACCCCAAGTTCAATTTCATTGGTGCCTGAAAGGGCAGAATACCCACAAAACATCAGGGATTAGCTAACTGGGGGAAAAATAAAAGAAAAATCAACTGTACAGGCAGAGTAAATACATTTGGGAAGTTTGATTCACTAATCTTGATTTTGACTGAGGTTCTTTCTTGCTATGAACCATGTAGCTGATGTTTCATAAAGCAGTTTTTTTACTGGAATCATCATAGTATTTCCTGACGTGCCCAATCTCATCATTTCCTGTTTCATACCGGGTTTGGTTTTAGCCACCACAGGATCTGAGGGGAGTGATGGGGGTCCAATTCCAGCCTTGTTCAGCGCTCTTACCCGGAAAATATAGCATTTCCCTGTCTCCAGATCTGAAACCTGCAGGAAACAATGACAGCAATTACTGCAAGCCTAAATGAGAAGCAGCAGTTGGATACCAAGTGTGTATACAGACCTTCATATGGGTGGTGGCTACGGACTGCTTATTTATTTGTTTCCATTCCTCTGACCCTTCTTCACACATATCTACATAATACCCCGTAACTGGACCTGCTCCTGTGTACAGTGGTGCTTCCCAGTGTAGCTTCAGGGAGGAGTCTCTTACTTCAGTGCACTTCACATCGTAAGGAGGGCCTGTTACAGAAAGGTCGGCTGTCAGACAGTGAAAAATGCAATGGTTGAACTTGAGATTGGAAAGCAGAGAGTTTTAAGGTAATATAAGTGAAGAGTGGGTCCACAGAAGATTCTTTCTGTGCTAATTAACTGTAGAGGTAAGTTCTAGAAAAAAGTATGCATCAGCTGGGTTAATGTTATTTGCTTTGGTGTAATATTCAAAGATGTTAAGACATTAGATCCAGATTCTTCATTCTCTGGAAATATTATTAGAAATACCTGAGTGCTGTATCTGTGTAATGCAGAAATAGCCTGCATCTGAATCAGAACTTCCTTAGAGGTGTTTGTGTGCTTCTCTGCACTGGGAGCCACCCTTATGCAGCCATGTAGTTTTCAGAAGTCCCTTGGGTTCACAGAAGAGTAAGAAGGTAGCTCGTATACCTGGTGACATTTTTCTGTCTGTGTCTTTTGCATGAGAGGTACCTGGTTCTGGCATTGTCCACTCCTCACATCTGAACAAGTCGCTGGGTTCAGATACTTCCCCAACACCAGCCATGTTCACTGCACAGGCACGGAATTCGTACAGGTGACCTTCCTCGAGGTTGCTGACCTTTGGGTTCAGAAGTGCAAACAGATTACTAGTGCATGGTCATGGTCTTGTGAGGGTAGAAGAGAGCTGGAGACTAGAAAAAGTATAGAGGAAAACCAGCTCAACCCTTGTTATAACTACAGTTCCCACTATGCTTAAAGAAGATCAGTGTTGTATCTGAAATGAATACCGTGTAAACTCGTTGAGGAATTGGCTGAATATTGACTTCATGCCAATCTAGTTCAGATGGATCGTGCTGATCTAGGAAATAACCCAGAATCTTTGTCCCTCCCTTGCGCTTAGGGGGTTTCCAGCCGATGGTCATGTCAGCCTTCCCACAGTTTAGAAGAACAAACCCGTATGGTGCTGATGGACGAGCTGTGCAGCAAAGGGAGAGAGAAAACATGTTATTGTTCAATGCAGGTCTGGGATCTGGGGATCAGGAAAAGAGATGTAGGTGTGGGATGAACTGGGCTGAGGAAACCTCTGTGTGCTCATACCAGATGGGATTCTATTTGTGTTAAAGCCCCCTAATACCACTTTTGCAGTGTAAAAGGATTTGAAAACGACCAGATTCTTATTTGGGAGTCACAGGAAAAGTAACGGATGTGTCTCAGGATGTTCCTTGCATGTCTCTTTATGGTTTGATAGAAAAGATGGGAGAGCTCACCTTGATAAAATGGAGAACGTGGAGGGTTTGATACTGATTAATGTGTTTGGTAGGATTTTGCCCTGGAGAAATTCACTGATTTCAAGATACCAGCATAATTGAGCACTTAAAATGGTCACTTGTGCCAATACCAAATGAATACTGAAAGTGTAACACACTGCTAAATCAAAAAGCTAATTAATTATGTCCACCTTTGACAAGCTTTGCTTATCTGCTCAACATTATTACCACTACATGTAATAATAGCTATGCTTGATAGCTCCATTTTTGAGGGATTTACCTGTGTGTGTGTGTACATGACTTACCAATAGCTGGCCTTACAACAATAGGATCTGTTTCTGGTGAGCTTTCGCTCAGTCCCGCCTCACTGACAGATTTCACACAGAAGACATACTCTTTTCCAGGCTTCAGCCCAGGAACAGTAAATCTAGGAGGGAAAATTAATATATTTGTGGTTTTTTTCAGAGTACAGTCCTTTGAACAGACAGCAATACATTTTAAGAAGACATTCTTACTTCACAGAATCATCAAATGCTTTGGGTTGGAAGGGACCTCAAAGATCATCTTGTTCCAACCCCTGGCCATGGGCAGGGACACCCTCACCAGACCAGGCTGCCCAAAGCCCCATCCAACCTGGCCTTGAACCCTGCCAGGGATGGGGCTTCCACAGCCTCTCTGGGCACCCTGTGCCAGGGTCTCACCACCCTCATAGTTAAAAATTTCTTCCTACCATCTAACCTAACCCTGCCCTCTCAGCATTAAGCCATCACCCCATGTCCTGTCACCGCACTCCCAGGTGACCAGCCCCTCTCCCACTCTCTGTAGGACCCCTCTTAGTATTGGTAGGCCGCAATTAGGTGTCCCTGGAGCCTTCTCTTCTCCAGGCTGAACAAGCAAAAATCTCACTAAATCATTATTACTTACAAAATCATTATTTGCCATGACAAATTAAAGTACCCTGTCTCAAATAAAATAGCTCCCAGAAAATCAGACAGTAAGGAGAGATCAGCTAGAGAGGTGTCACACTGCTGGCATTGCCTGTAGGATAAATAGAGCTTTTTAATGGGCGTTTTCTGCTTGAGATGTGACGCCCACAGCTAGAGAGGTTTTCTGAATCCTAGGTGTGAGTGGCACCAACTTACTCTACTGGAAAGAGAGAAAAAATATGGAATGTAGTTCTGCTGGTGCCACGAGGTCAGCGCTGCCGACCCAGAGGCCACGCAGGTCTGCACAGACTTTGCTCACAGTCTGCCTTTGGATGTAAAAGTGAGACTTGGAGCAACACTGAGTTCTCAAGGAGGACGTGGTGTTTGCATGCCTGTGTGTGTGGTGAAGGAAGCTCTTTTTTATCTGAAATACAACCCCAGCCATAAACAGAAGAATCCAGGTTGGCACCCTGTCTTATCCCAATGGAGTATAAGAACTGCACTCACTCATTACATGTCACAGGCTTATTATTGACAGTTTGCCATTCTTCTGTCCCAGTCTCCCGACAGTATATGTAGTACCCAAGAGGCTCCAGACCATCCTTTAACTTATCCCACTGCAAAACAACAGATGTCTTGGTGTCTCTGAAAGCTAAAACCTGAGATGGTGGAGGCAGAGTAGCTTTAAAAAAGAAAAAAAAAGGAAAAAAAAAGAGGTTTTTAATTTATAAATTAAAAAATTAATTCATTTATAAATTTTAAAAAGAGTTATAACTGAGTTGGCCTGTTTGATTGATTAATCTTTTCCAGAGCATCATTTTCAAATTAGAGCAAAACACCATGGACATTGTCCCAGTCTACAGCCTGTATATTTATATTTGGGTTTACCATATCTCTTACTGCTCTCCCTAACAGCCTGTTGATTTCTGCAGAGTAACTCCTACTTAACCTTCTCTGAAGTAGAGAAACAACACTCATAGAGTAACTCTTAGGTGACTCCACTATAAAATGGAAGCTGCTTTGCTCTTGTGACAGAAGGACGGTATCAATCAGCACTAGGGGAGCTTTAATATGGGAGAATATACAAAATAAAAGAAAGAGCAAGTGCTCATCTCTTTGCACAGTGGAATCACGAGCACAAGTCTTTGTGTCTCTTACTGTTTTCAGCTCTGGGAAGAAAACACAGCAAATGAGCCCAGTGAAGGTTGCTGTGCTCTCTGGAGCCCCAGGAACAGGCTGCTTCAGCATCATTCCTTCCAACACTGGTCTGTGTAACCCCTCTCTCACACAGTGTGGAAGCATACTTGGATTAAACACAGGCTTCAACTGTTTCTTATTTCATTAAATGGAATTCACCCACCATCGCTTGGTTAGATTTACACTGCACTGACCAACTGCAAAGTAATTAAACAAGGATTTAAGGCTTTAAGAGATTCCCTGATATCAAAGCAACTGCTGTGTCATCATATACCATGATGTTTAAAGGAAAAGGGGGGCAGGGGAACCCACACATTACTTTCATAGTGCATCTCCTTTCCCATCCCATATTAATGAAATGATTACCCAGTTTGGCTCCAGCAGTCACGGGCTCGCTGGGCAGGGATGGCTCACTGATTCCATACTTGTTGACAGATCGCACACGGAAACGGTACGATTTCCCTTTAACAAGATCAAAGAGTGCAAATCTTGGGGAATTAGCTGGCATATCCAAATTAACCATTTGCCAGGAGTTGCTGCCTACAATCGACTGTAACAAAGAAGGTGATGATTTATAACTCATGTTGTAACTCAAACTTAAAACCCTCCAGAGCAGTAACAAAGCTGATTTCTACAGGAAGGTAGTTTTAAAACAAGCAAACACATAAAGAACAAACCAACCAGACCCATACATGATGTATTTCTTGATACACGCCAACTTTTCTTCCCTGGCAACAGAGGGCCCCTTTGCAGCAGAAATGAGGAATTAGTATGTATGAAAGGAGGTTGGTAGAAGATACCAAATCATTGGCAAAATGTTTAGTGGGGAGCAGGTAAGTGAGTTATTGTGCAGTTCTTCACAGCTTTTCTACACTTAAGGGCCCACAGGGCAGGGAGAGTCTTCCTGTTAAAACTGCCACTCTTCTGTGGTGGTGTAAAACTTACTTGTTTATTCTTTATTAATCATTACTACTTGAGTTGGTATTAAGAGTCACCATCATAGCTCAAACTGTGGAGCTGGAGAGAGGCTAAGCAAGCCATTTTTGAGACTGTATTTCTGCAGTTACTGACACAGTGAACAGCACTGCCTGTGCTACAGACGGTCTCAGAAAGAAATGATTCTGCTAATGCCATTTCCCTTCTATGAGATGTTATTTTCTTACCTTTTCCACATAATAATTCAGTGGCTCTCTGCCTCTTGGATCTGGTTCGTCCCAGGCCAAAGCCACATAATCTTCTCTGACCTCACTTGCATGAACATTGGTGGGTGGCAAGGGGATTTTAATGTGTCCTGTGGGAAGTCAGAATAGGCTATGCTTTAGTTACGGTGTGGCAGGAAAAAAAACGTTGGTTTAAAATGAATCCTGTATTCCCACTCTAAAGTTAGATTCTTCAATATAAAAGAGGAGACTTAAACCCTTGGGGGGACATACAGGCAAACCAAGGTTATTACAAAGGGCTGTGCTATTTAGTATAGTTTCTGCTCCTTAGGCAGCTTACAATGATGTTTCACTATATGTTTTCCTAAGTGTGTTTTCCCCAGAGTCACGTTATTATAGATCTCTCTGTTGTGTAGCAATCATTTCTCTCCAAGAGAATGGCTCAGTATAAATTTCAACTTACCTTCCAGGTCATCCTTGGAGATCTCTATCATCCTTCCTTCATCGTATGGGATAACTGTAATGTCAAACAGGGCAACGTTACCCACTGAGAGGAGATGCTTGGTGCTTGTCAAAAAAGAATCCAGGCCCGTGTCCTTTCTGTATATGCTTAATTCTATCCATTTCATTACACATACAATGTCCTAACTGGTATTTTGATCTTTTTCTGCTCAGAGTAGAGTTAAGGTGGGTTCAGCACAGGCCCAGCGTGGCACCGTGTTGCAGTGATATTTGGGAGAACCTGGATGAACTGTGTTCAGTTACACCTGCCGCCTCCCCTTCACGTAAGGAACACATTTTCCTGGTTGTAGTACAAACCTGTCACTCTCTTGTCCTTGCTGGGGTCATATGTTGTAACTGGATCACTGGTTTTTGAAGGATGACTGATGCCCTCTTTATTGACAGCCTTTACTCGGAACTGGTATGTCTGTCCTTCGGCAAGGCCCAAGACAGGGTATCTGCAGGTTTTCACAGGCCTCTCATTGCACGGCACCCAATCCTCTGACCCAGCCACATACCTGAGATGAAACACAGCACATGGAGGTCCTTCACAGAATCATAGAACGGTTTCGGTTGGAAAAGACCTTCCAGATCATTGAGTCCAACCATCTCTCCAGCCCTGCTAGGTCCAGCACTAGACCATGTCACCAAGTACAACATCTACTCTTCTTTTAATCTCCAGGGACAGTGACTCAACCACCTCCCTGGGCAGCCTGTTTCAATATCTGACAACCCTTTCAGTAAAGAAGTTTTTCCTAATATCCAACCTAAACTTCCCCTGATGCAACTTCAGACCATCTCCCCTTGTCCTGTCACTAGCTACCAGGGAGAAGAGACCAACCCCCACCTCACTACAGCCATGTTTTAGGTAGTTGTGGAGAGTGATGACGTCTTCCCTCAGTCTTCTTTTCTCCAGGCTAAACAATCCCAGATCTCTCAGCCACTCCTCATAAGATTTGTCTTCTGAACCCTTCAGAAGCTTCATCACCCTCCTCTGGACACACTCAAGCAGCTCGACGTCTGTCTTGTAGCAAGGGGCCCAAACCTGAACACAATACTCAAGGTGTGGCCTCACCAGCACTGAGCACAGGGGAAGGATCACTTCCTTACTCCTGCTGGTCACTGTTCCTGATGCAGGCCAGGATGCTGTTGCCCTTCTTGGCCACCCGGGCACACTGCTGGCTAAAGTTCAGCCAGCTGCTGATCAACACCCCCAGGTCTCTCTCCTCCAGACAGCTCTCGCGCCACTCCAAGCCTGTAGCTGTGCACGTGGTTGTTGTGACCCAAGTACAGCACACAGCACTTGGCCTTATTGAACCTCAATATTTTCTCCAATACCTGATCATGAGCTACTTGAAGATGGTTAACATACAGACCTTTCAATGTAGTATCCCAGGATGGGACTTCCTCCATCATCACTGGGTGGTACCCAAGAAAGAGTCAAGCAGTCTTTATTGACATCATGGCATTTCACATTGAGTGGGGATCCGGGTGCACCAGCTGTTTCTGCTGCAGCATCTAGAGAGACACCAAGTGACAATGGTCAAGATTTTTCTTCTCTGTATCAAAATTTTCAGCCAGTAGCTTAATTTGAAGCGTGCACATAGGGCCAGTAATGCCAGTCACATTTTTCTAATCCCTAAACCACTACTGAAAACAACATTTGGGCATTTTGATACTTGTATCCCTGCACAAAACTGGGAGATATTTTCTTGGGAATGAGCTTGTGAATTCCTTTGTGCCAAGGTATTAGGAAAGGAGCTTTTGCTCTAAGTAGGATGGAATCCTGCTTATACCTCTAACAAACACGTAAGTGGTCTGCTCTTTATATCCATCCAGTGAGGGGACATGGATAGTGTAGAATCCCTCATCTTCTTTGTAAGCACATGACACTGTCAGAGAAGCCTCCTGATCTTGGTATTTTAGTTCCAGACGTTCAGAGTTCTGCAGCAGCTCCCCTGTGAAGCATGAGAAGATAAAATGTGGCTTCAGATTAATTAGTGAGTACAAGGTACTCTCCACAGCAGGTATCTGGATGCTCTGAAGTTGTCCAAGAAAACTCCAACCCAAGAAAACAGAATAGCTGCTACTGTGTATTTTGTGTCTATTTATCACACCTGAGGTACAAACTCTCCCCCAGCTCTCCTCAGATCACTAAAACCCAATAGGTTCTGCTGTTTTCACTCCTGATTCTGGCACAAGCACTGGAAGATTCCCAGTTTGCTAACCTTGACATCCATGACTGCCAGAACAACATCAAACAGCCAAAAGGGTTTTTTCACTAGACAGCCACTGCTTTCCAAATGCTTTCACTGTCCCTCAGGCTCCTAAACTTTCCTGACAAGTAATGTCATCACCTCCAAAACACCTTAATGGTATCACCCCTTTACAGATGAGGAAATCCTACAAATGTACCTGTAGCTTGAGAAGAGTTTGGAGCAGCTCAAGAATCCTGAATTCTAATTCTCTTCTGTGAATGTGAGGTCACAGATACGAATTTAAATGGTATATTTGTCTAGGTAAATGTATATAAACTTATCTGTTGCATACAAACCATCTCTGAACCAGGTAATGTCTCGTTGGTGTTCAAGTAAATCAGAAGTGAAGTAACAGGAGAGGGTGAAAGGCTCCTTTTCTCTTGAAAATAAGGGTTTCAGTGGAAAAGCAAAATCTGCCTCTCTGGCCAGAAGGGATCCTATGAAATAAGAGTCAGCATGGTAAGGAGAGTTCCCAGAGCCTTCCTCCTTGTAGTACTTTCATTATCTTATATTTAGAGTACCTGAGCTTTGCACTTTTCACATGCAGTCAGGCTAACAGCAAAAGCTATCGCTCAGAAGAAAAGGAATCAAATTTCTTTAGGCTATAAAGAAATAATAATAATAATAATTTACTTACTTCTGTATATTTCTGAATCAAATCCTGACTCCTTTCCATAATATTCTATAAGACAAGAAGAAAATACATTTAGCACATCTCAATGCCAGTGTATATTTTCCGCTCAGAAACTTAGAATATTGTTCAGAAAACTGTTTTCTCTCAAACCAGCTCTTAATGTGCTTCTTCAACATGCTGCCATGCTGTAAAACATTAATTAATTTGACAGCTGATGACCTTCGCAAACAAGTGAGGATGTGCCTGCAGAGCAAATTGTTCATATGACTAAATTAGTCCAAGTAATCCTGCTTTAAATGCTCGTGTGCACACAGTTACTCTTAGCTAGGGAGGGGGTTTTGCTCAATTTGGTTTCTGTCATTTTAAGCTGCACTCAGAAACTGATGCTGAATAAAATCATGCACACAGAGAGCTACAGCTTGTGTCATCTGAGTCTACTCTGTCCAAATTAGAAGGGTGACAATCTGGGATCACCCATAACAAATGCTTCAATTATGTCCCTGTTTGGAGAGAGAACGTGACTGCTCCTCGTTGCCTCATACAGCATGGAAAAGGAAAGAGAAAATTGTTGGTGTCATGAACATTGCTGGCAGAGGAATTTGGCCAAACCTCTGGGTTTACACAGCATTCCCAAAGGATGATGTGGGATTCCTGAAGACTACCCATCACTGGAACTTCAAGCTTGAACCAAAAGAAAGGGTATCTGTCCTGAGACATGATGTAATTCCTGAAGCTGAGGAAAGTGTGTTCCCTACCACATCCCTTGCCTCAACAGCCATGGGTTCTTTGGAAGCATTATACATGAACACTGACCTGCTTCACCTGATCCAGCCTCTGAGAGCTGCTGGCATGGCAGCACAAAATGAAATTCTTTGAAGCTGAAACCTAAGAAGGATGTACTGAACACAGGATGACACTGAGATACTTTCTTATCTTTATAAGCTGCAAGAAATACCTGTTTTTTCAAATCAATAATGCCTGTTTTTTCAATGAGTGAAGCTTGGCAGTAGCAGAGCTCACTCATAAGCAGATGAGGACTGAGTCTTAACAGCTGAAGAGGAAAGAAATATCAAGTGCCAGAGATTAAAGCTCAGCCTCATCCCAGGTCCTGTGAGACCCTCAGTGATGTCTTTAGGGAAAGTGAACTTGCTGTAGGAACCACAGATTCTGGAGACCATCCCCTGGCATCAAGGGCATTCCAGACAGCATGGGGCCAGGAGAAGAGATGCCATCAGCCTGCCTGGGGGATCAGGAATGTTTCCAGTGGAGGCAGGATTAAGGTCTCCGTGCAGTCTCTATTTTCAGAATGTTAAATGCAAATAGCAAAAGGAAGAATCATGTTACTGGGATGGCATTAGACAGGGTCAAGGGAGAAGGAACAGTGGGCCTCTCGCCTGCAACCACAAGGAACAATGTTTGCAAGCTGTTTGAAATGCTCATCAGGCTTGATGGAGGGTGTTTTAATCAGGCACTTAGAGGTGAAGAGAGCAGTCCCATCTGAGGTTTTCTGTGATAGACCACAGCCCTTATCCTATCATCACGCCTGCACTGGTCCTAAAGATTCTGATGGGTTTTGGGAGGAGTAGGTGATTATTGCCAGGGATTTTGGTTTTTTTTTTTTTCAATCAGCTGCTTCTGCTTTATGGCAATGGCCCAGTTTGAGTTCTGGACATACTGTAGGAACCTTATGGAAGAGGAGCATGACACCTGGGAACTTGTTCTGTGTTTCTGCATTAGGGTAAGGGGAATTTAGGAATCTGGGAAGGCTTGCAAATGAAGGGGCTATTATACATGTCCCTTTAAAACTGGCATATTTCCAGATATGCTGAATTTTGACACTGTTTAACGAAAGGATCTGAAAGATATAATGAACAATACACTTCTTTTGCCATTCTGGAGTCACATTCTTCTGTACACATATGTACCCCCAAAGAGTATTGAGATGTGATCAAAATATGGTATGCAAATAGTAAGCATCATAATAACATAACCCATGACAGAGCCAAGAATATATCAAAGCACTAACAGTAAATACATTATCTAAACCAAAGAAGACTTTAGTCCGTCTGAAAAAAATAGTTCAGGCTGGCTTTGCAATCCCATCAGTTGAAAAAACCCATCTCTTCATGACCAGTGACACGTCCAAATCTGTTTCCTTCCTATTCATGTTGCTCTTTGAATTTGGGGGTTGGACTAGGTGATCTCTAGAGGTCCCCTCTAAACCCCTGCTGTGCTGTGGTTCTGGGAGTTACAGGGTTCTGTCACTTTAGTTGTCTACAGTTCTGTAGGTATATTCTGTTCAGGCTTTTTATGACAAAATTGTTATTCTAAAAATATGTTTATATATGAAACGTGAAGAGCTAAACTGTGATCCCATGAGACTGCACTGCCTGTTTCTTAAAGCTTGATATAATTTCCCTTTTTAAGTACCAGTAGTTTGCTTCCTTCACCATATGTCTGGATTTGGCTTGTGCAGAATGTGTATCTACAGAGTCTATGCCAGTTATTTTAAGAACAGCACAGATCAAAGAAGACAAACCTTGTGTTTGCTCCTGGTTGGAGAGGGAAATACGGTGTTCTACACTGTGTGTCTCTGAAAGATGTCTGTGAAAGCCACATTACTTGTTAACTGATGTCTTGCTTATCTTTAGAAATGCCTCAGTCTCTTTCTAAGCCTGTTATGTATTTAACTCTATGGCTGTTTCACATCAGTCCAGAAGAAGTAAGTACCTAAATTTAGTACAATTTCAGCACAGTGGAAGGACAGCTGTGTCTGTATGGAATCTGAAAGATTTTGCCTGAGTCCAGAAGTGACTGAAGAAGAGAAACCATGATATCATCCACACATGTATTAGTTACTGGTAGCTAAGAATTATTTCAGCCAGCTGTGCTTTCTCCTCACTAATAACTGAGAGAAATTCTCCTCTTACATTAAGAGTGCTCACTTCTTTCTCTGTTTTTCCTGAGTGCTTGCATGCTCCTATGATATAATGTCTAGCACTGAAAATATTTTGAAGATTGTAAAGAATTTGAAGATTTAAAACCAAAGGTACATTTTCTACTCACTCCTGACAAGCACTGTAGCAAACGAATACGCCTCTCCGTATTGATTCTTAACTTCCACACTATATTCAGCAGAATCTTCCATGGAGCATCTGGGGAAAAAAAATACATTTCCCCTCCTTTTTAGCTTTCAACCATTGCTTATACTTCACAGGACAAACTCAAAGGGGTTCCCCCCTTTAATCCCAGAAGTAGGTATCTGCTTTTCATCAAGAAGCTGCTTTTCCTTTCAATTACAAGTATTTCTTATACTTAATGGCAATTTTTTATCCTTGATACCTAGAAGCACAACATCTCAAGTAATGAACAAGCAAAAGACCTGTGGAACCTTTGGTTCCATTTCAGATATGTGTGTGTCTTTATCACATGCATAATTCACAAAATTGAACCAATGTCATTCTGATTACATTGATCCATCCTAAATCACACTGGGGAGTCAGCTTGGCCTTGTGTGTAGCCTTACCCTGAATGAGAACATTTTGACCGTGCCTAAAAGGAGGAGCAAAATCAAATCATCTCTAATTTACTTGGGTTTTTTTAAAGATTTTTTAAACCTCAGGAGCTGCAGGTGAGATTGCTTCCTAATGGCAGAGGTTCAGCTCAGACACAACACACTGAAGTCCCACATGGTCAGATTCCAGAAGAATTATCTGGTTTTGTTTAGCATACACAAACTGGGAGTTTCAGAAAAACAGGTCTTACTCAGCTGAAAAACCAATTCAGACCAGAGCACATCCATTACCTGCTGATGTGCAGGGTCAGCATCCCAAACTTGTTTTTAATCTTGTATTTCCCTGCTGGGGCGAGGCGAGGGACAATCCGGGCTCCGTTCTTATACCTAGTTGAAGGAAACACACTGCTTAGGAAAGGGTAGAGAAATTAACTGGTAAAAATAATACTTTATTTTAAAATTAACCACGTCAAACACAAGAAGCACACTGGAAAAGAGGAGTAGGCACAATTCCCTCTTTTCCAGGTCTCCCATGTCAATCCCCAGCAGCCTTGCAGCTAACCTAGATCCCCTCCCATGGTCCTGCTATGCTTCTTCCCTAGGGCAGCTTGCAGGCTTCCTACAGGCAGCTTAGCATTGGCTTCTTGTTCCTGCCTCAGTTTATACTCCCTGCTTTGCAGGTTGTGTGAGGGAGTGTGAGCAGATGTCTCTTGCTTCTTTGTGCTCACTGGGGATCTGTGGGAGGTTCATATTCTCTTTGCCCTTTGAATAATTCAAAGAGGTTGTCTGGAAGGACACAGGACATCAGGAGCTCTGACAGCAGTGAAGTTAGCTGCCTACAAAGTCATTAGTAATCCAAATGTTTGCATACTTCAGACCTTCCGTGGGAGGTCAATCACTTAACAAACCGATCAAAGTACACTTTGTAAATTGTTTTTTGAGGTGATATTTCATTTATTAGTTATTAGTGGTAAATGCTGCAGTCAGGCCTCGTAAATAACACTTCCTCTGCCATGATTTTGTAAGTCAAGGCCGAGTAAATGGAAGACTTTGTATTTTACAAATGGTAGAGCGATGTTAGTGTAATGCTGAAGCGTGTGTGGTATCCAAAGCAGCCAGGCCTTGATGGTGTGTATGTGTGTGGTGACCTACAGCCAGCAATAGATTCTGCTTTCCATGACTAAATCCTGAGTTTGCCCACGGGACAAGGGAAGCAGGGAAGTCTACATGACTGTTGGTCCTGTCCTGGAAGACTACCCACTCCCTCTTTACACTGTCCCAGCAGTGGAACCAGAGAATTGAAAGTGTTAGCTGTGATTTCTGAAGCCCTCACTTCCTTCTTTCTAGCAGGACACAGATGTTAGTTTTCTGGGTGCTTCCTGGAACAGACACAGAGTGCCAGCCCCAGGGGCAGCATGAGTCATTGCTGTTGACTGACATACCAAGTAACCTGCGGCGGGGGACAAGCCAGGACTGTACACACCAGCTTCACTTCCATCTTCTCCCAGACTGCATGCACTCTGAGGGGAATCCAGAACATCGGTGGTCTCCCCGAACGAAGCTCAATGTATTCCTTCTCCACACGTGCCTTTTCGACAGCCTATGGCAAGGAGAGACTAAATAAAGCAAGAGAAAGGGGTTATGTTCAAATTGCACCAATTCTTTTACGAAAGGGACACGTGTGATAACCCTTCAGTGGCAGGAGTGTTAGGTCTTCTTATTCCTCATTGCTTTGAGGTTGTCCCAACACCTGGTCAGGTTTGGTATCCTCTCCAGAATGCTAGTTAGTGCTGGCAATTTTAATCTGCTACCAAGAGAGGTGTCTGATCTGACCTTCCTCCGCAGCGCCCTCCGGTCAGCCCTCACACGCAGCAGTCTGCAGTTCCGAATAACCTCTTTTTCCAGCTTTTCCATGTCATTCCCAAAACGAATTCTCTTTTGCCCCCTCTGTTCTAGCTCTAGGATGGCAGCCTCTCTTCTTATCTTGTAATCCCTGGAACACAGGATGATAAAAGCCAACAGAAGTTAGGATGATGCTTTTTATTTCATTTTGGGCTTTTTTGTTGGTTTATAGCATGTGTTTTTGGTTAAATCGGAAGGAGTGTTAAGGACAAAACCATCAGGCTGCAGGCAGGATGGGTGTGAATATCAGACAATTGTGCCTCATAAGAACCAGCAGTACTACCAGGAGAGAGAATTCTTTAACGACACGAGAAGGGCACCCACACTTTGACCACTTTTACTCCTGGGCAGGGAACTGGGAGAGGGATTAAAGGGAGGAGAGATGTTGCTAACTACTTAGACTGTTCAGCCATCACAGAAGGAATGGGGACCAGGATTATTGCCAACATTTTCTAGGAAAGAGGGGGATTTCCATCTGTTACTGTTACTTTGTTAATCTGCCTGTGCTTCCCATTTTTATTTATGAAACCTGGTTTCTGTTAAGCCCCAGCTTGTAAGCAGGTACCAAGGTGTTAGAATTTCATTTCCTGCCCTTTAGTTGAAGCCTGGTATTCTTTTTAAAGGAAGAACCTCTTAATCAAACCTGCTCTTTTCCCTTCTGACAAGATGAGGTGGAAACCGTGACTCATATACAAAGCCAACTCTGCCCACAATGGTTGTATTTTAGTTAGAATGATTTCTGACTTACGGTGGTATTTCGGAGGTCAAGGCAAGGGCGGCTGCTATCGATAACTCAGAAGGGCTGAAAGTCTCTTCTTCCTCACTTCCAGATGCAGACACACATAAAAGAATCCAGACAAGGTTCCATCATTTCATAAATTAAAAATTAACAAAGCTGAGTAAGCTCAGTGCTGAGTGTAGGGAGTCCTGTCTGGACCTGATTTACTCAGCCTGCCCCCAACTCTGTGGCTCACCTGGTTTTGAACTTTTTCTTTCTAGTTGTGGAGGTCATTTGCAAGCTCTGTTGCCTCTCCTCCTTTTGCTCCTCCTCTCTGTGGTGGAAGAAGCTTCGAGTTCCCATGGTGGGAAGTCAAAACTGAACTTTCTTGCTGTAATACAACAAAATATAAAGTGGCTTTCAAATAAGACACCTTAACAGAATCTCTTTAAGTTGCCACTAAGGCCTTGTTTTGCTTTGATGTTCAAGGGCTGGGAATGAAAGCTCATGTAATCTTATCTTCTGGCATTTGGACTGTGAAAGTGGTTTGTTTTATGATGCTTCTGTGAAAAATGGAATGGGATGAAGAAATTAGTAAGTTTTTAAAGGCAGCTGAAGCTGTAACAGAACAGCAAGTAGGCAGCATTTTGTGGGTAGATTTCTTTTCCTGTAACTGATTGTGTGCTTTAAATCTGGTGGATATTCTTCCAGGGAGTTCCATGAGATCAGGCCCCCAATATAGCATGTGGATGCATGAGGAGCAGCGTGAGAAGGCAGATCAGAAAGACAAAATAAAACATGGATCATCAGATAGTGAGATATGGAAGAAAAGTTTAGGAAATAAGCAGATTTTTAGTCTGGAAACTGTTTTGTAGGGGTAGCCATGATGCCAAACAGTCTGTGATCTGCCATCTGAGCTGTGTCCACACCATGTTCTGAGCCTGTCTGGATGTGCAGGGTTAGACAAGCCAATGCTGCCTAGCCAAACACACAGGCTGCTGTGCAGGAACCACTCAGTGTCTGTGGTAGTTGGAAACCCAACTGGATTTTCTGGAAGTAACCAGCTCCAGTTGCCACTGCTGAAACAGAGCACTTCTCCAGCCTGTATTCACACCTGCATAGCTAGGCTTCCGACAGGAACAGGTATAGTTCTGTACTTTAAGTGTATAATGCTTCATCCAGCCATTTGAGTGCATCCTGAGAGATCAGTTGTTCCTTCTGAGGTCTTAGAAAAAGCTTGATAAATCACAGAGAAGACACAGCATCCTTCAAAATGTTAGCCTTAGAGGAGCTGCTCAGTAAACAGCATGATTTTCCCCAGAATGAAGAGGAATCTGAGGGAGAAGCCTTCCCACAGATCCTTTTCCTGCAGGTGAAAGATGGGAGCAAACATCCGTGCTCTTGGCTCCCATCCACCTCCTGCATTAGCTGCTAAAGAACTAGACAGTTGCTGCACCCTCTCCTCTGGGAACAAGCAGCATGCTCCTTTTAGGGGCTGATTTAATGAGCAGGCATTTAGGAAAAGCAAATTTTAAAAGTGTATCTATCCCTCCTTATCACATTCCATCCTGCAGTTGGTTCAGGAGCAGATAAAACAATGCTTAAACTGTTCAGATTTTCAAGTTCTAAGAGCTTAGGTTACTTTATAATAACAGCTTTGGAAATATAATTGTTACTGAATGATATTTGTTCAGACATACTTGTGAGTCTTTCCCTAGCTCATGTTCCATTACTGAAATCTTTCCCTTTTCAAATCTTGCACCTGGATTTTAGTTTCACTGTGTTTTAAAAATACAAACCCCTCAGCTTTTGCTTGTAGTACAATGTTCTATAAATTAATGTCTTAATAAACAGTCCATGGTGAAGCATGGTTCTATGGAAAAGCAAAGTTTTTTGTGGTAAATGCAAAATATCCCAAAATACAAACAAAAATGCAGAATTCTCATGAGAGTATATCCTCAGTAGATTTTAACTTTGGAAGAAACAAAGAAATACGGGCAAGACTAAAGAGAGAGAAAATCAACCAGACTTTCATTGTAAAAACAACATTGTAATTTCTTAGAATTCTATTCTTCTCAGGACTGTTTCAGCTGCATAATGACTGCTGGGCATCAGGTCTTTGTTTCCATTTTCATGAATAGTTACCAGCACAGGTTAATTTTTCCTACATAATGTCTTTTCTTTTTCCTTGGAAGATTTTCAGTACTTTTAAATCTGCTGTTTGTTGTAAAGATGCAGAGCTCTGATCTAGTGAAACCTACCCTTTTCAACCCAATTAGGTATTTTTCTCTAAGCATACCAGTAAACCAGAATAGATCCTTAGAGAAAACATGAAGTAAACCAGTATTTTCCTAAGAACAGCACTGGAAAAACAGTAATGACACTTTAAAGCAGATACAATCACGCAGCACAGTCTACCTCTGAAGAGCAATTCAAATCAAGTGATCATACAAAATAACTGATGCTGCTATGAATATCTTACAAAATCTTGCTATAAAGAGTAGTTTATTTACAGATAAACCAAACTCACCCTGTGAAGACTACAGTGCCTGTCCTCATGAAAGGGAAAGGACAAAGGAGTGTTTCCTTCTCCCTCTTGATGACACTAAGAATGACTCTCCCCAAAAGAATGTTCCCCATGTTTTAGTGCCCATCCTGGAGTCTTAAATATAGCATCCTACCATGCCATCGCAATGACAATGGGGAGACCCAGGCAGGGGTTACGCAGTGGGAGCTGTTTACTGCGATGGCAACTAACCACAAACTCTGTTTCAGATCAGGCAAATTACTGCCTTTGCCAAATGATGAGAAAAGGAGACAGGTGCCTCCAAATTTCAAGCATCAGAGTTTTGGATTATCCTCTGCTCATTTAGAATGGAAGCTCACAAAGCATCTAAACCGAATTCTGAATATTTTCATCTCCCCCAGGAATTTCCCTTGGGTTAACACTGTCATTGTTGCATAATAGAGTGAAATAATTTACTTTGACATCTCTTTAGTGAATGCCAACTCCAGCCAAATTATGTCAGTGTATAATTAGATCAGGAGGTAACAGCAGCTCTTATGTTTTGGTTGGCTGCAACTATTATACTTATTACAGGCAAACAAATGCTTGCAGCCACAATAGCGGGTGAGCTTCCATACCCAGCTGCCCGTGGTGGCATCTAAGAGGCTGGAGAAGGGTAAGAGAACAGAGACTGCTGGTTTTCCATGTATTTTATACAGGTTTGCAGTTTCAGCATTCAGGATAAACCCTTCCCAGCAATGTGAGACGGGGGTGATATTTTTTTCTGGTGTCACGAGGAGAAATGAAGGTTTCAAAGTAGTGAAACTCTGAGGCTACAATACCAGTTTGGGAGGCAGATGTTTATCAGCCATGTTTTTTGTGTTGAGAGGGGTCAGCACATCAGGGGTGGGCTTCTCAGAGCTGCCAGAAGTCTGGAGGGTGCATATGTAAGAACACAAAATTGCCATACTGGATGAAGCTGAAGGTCTGTCTAGTCCAGTATACCCTCATTTGAGAGTGGCCCACAGCTTTTCCTGACCTGGACACAGTGCTTTGTGGTCGCTATTAGTCCCATCCCTGGTAAATTGCCTAATTCTTCTTTGAACACTTTCTGATTCCGGCCTTCACGAGGCCTTGTGGAAATGGATCCCAACATCAAGCCTGGCATGGTTTGAGTCATCCTGCCCACATCAGTAGGATCTTTACCATCTGAATAAGCCAAAGCTGAAACCCAGCAGGATCAGAACTACAACCACAGGGACTCCTGTATGCAGAGTTTATTTAATGAGTGTGTTTCAGGCATTCCTAAGAAAGCAATGAACTGCTGGGCAGGCCTGAGTGAACACGATTTGGTGTAAGCTGAGCTGTCAAAGCAAAGGAACACTTTTCTTTCACTGGTTTTGAACAATTGCATGGCTACTTGAGTACTTTCCTGAATTTTGTATTATGAGAAGCAATGGCTAATTATCATATATTCTGCTTAATATTAATAATTTCATTCATTTTTGTCTATCAATCCCCTGCTGTATGTTTTAAGGAGTCTGAACGTATGCTCTCCTCATATGGATGCTGACCACTTTTGTCACCTTTTCTTACAAAAGTATCTTACAAACATGTCTCAGAGCTCTCAATATCTCAGTCTGAGGCATTTAAAATCCTCTGAATCAGCAAGTATGAGGCCACTGCTGAGCACTGTGGGCCAGCTGCTGCAGTTTTCCTGCATCGTACATTCAAGCAGTACTGTTAGGCCAATGTGGTGCTAGAGCTAGAACATAAAGTCTCTTTTATCAGGGTCCCTAACATTTTCAGAGCTGCCCCTCAACTCTGCTTCATCCTGTCTCCAGAATTTGGAGCTTTTAATTTGTTCTTTGAGTAAGTTTCCCTCAAAGGACGCGTTAAAAAGTCACCATTGGGTTTTTTAATAATCTTCAAATAGGGCACCTTTTGATGCCAAAATGGGCAAATAATGAGGGAGAATGGGAGCCTCAGTCTGCAGCAGTGTGTTCCTCCCTGTGCAGGGGTCCCAGGCGAGCTCCAAGCAGGGCTGCTGGCGTGGGGAGTGGCGAAGTAGCAGCTCCCAGATTTAGCTGGGAAGACAAAGCGTAATACTGGGCTATAGGGTTACAGCTGCCACCTGCTGTGCTGATATCCCTGTGACAGCTGGAACCCCAACGCTCACCTGTCATTGGCATGACATCTGCCCAGGGAAAGCGTGGCCTTTGTGGAGAGGCACCTCTAGTTCCCATTATCTAGAGCTATCGAAACTGTTATCTGGAAAAGCTGAGATAAAGAGGGAACAGTGTACTGTTAGATACAGATGGCCTGCATGGAGAGACCATTGAAACTGTTGAAATCCTGCTGTTTATCTGAAAATGGCCTTACACCAAATGAGAATGAGATGATGAGACCCTACTGAAGCTGTTTGCTGGGAGGCATGCTAAAACAAACAGGGCTATCACTTTGATTATGAAAGGCAGTGAAGCAGAAGGCAGTAAGGTCAAATGTGGATAGGGGATGGATGGGCACTTTCCTTGCACAGCTACAGTAAAGTTCCATAGTGTCAACATCTCTTTCCAGGCTTTTCTGAAGAGAAATAGTTTTAGAAGGGATGATCTGCTGGCCAAGAGGTGACTCATGGGACAAGAATCGATCTCTTCCTGGTTACTATATCAGGACCTAAAAGATAAATGTTGACTTAGCCATGATCAGAGCAGCAATTTGAGAATATGGCTGTCAGAGAGTCCCAAACTGGTTTGGGTGCGCAGGGCCCTTAGGCCCCCCCAGTGCCCCTCCCTGCCATGGGCAGGGACACCCCCCACCAGCCCAGAGTGCCCCAATCCCCATCCAAGCTGGCCTTGAACCCTGCCAGGGATCCAGGGGCAGCCCCAGCTTCTCTGGGCACCCTGTGCCAGGGCCTTCTTTCCCGACTCGGGAAGGATTTCTGCCTCCCAGCCCCTCTCCATCTCCCTCCTGCCGATGAAGGCTGTTCCCCTGGGCCTGGACCTCCCTGCCCTTGGCACCAGCCCCTCTCCAGCTTTCCTGGAGCCCCTCAAGGGACTGGAAGGGGCTTGGAGCTCTCCCCAGAAGCTGTCAATCACCTCCCTGCAACAAGGCATATAGAGATACTCCCTCTCGACTGTGTTCCTTGTTTATTGCAGTTGCTGCTGTTTTAAGGTATCAGTATTTTATGGCATTCAGGGTGTCTGAGGAGGAGACTGACATCCCAGCTGTGGGTCACTCTGAATCTTTAGGCATCTATGTACAGTCTCATAATCTGCTCCTAGGATTTCTGTGCCTCGGTTCCCATCTCTGCTCCTGGAGCACCAAGACAATAATGTGTTAAGGACTGGACATGATCAGCCCCTATAGCAGGGGGTCTGCAGAGGGATTTGAAAAGGCTTTCAAATAGGAAATGTATTTTTGAGCAGCATCTTCAAATACTTTCCTAAGGCCCCCCTTCCTTCCACACTACGCTGCCCATTCTGCCCCTGTGCTGAGGGTTATGTTTCACCACATGAGCCAAAATTTTAGCATTATGGCACTTGATTATTCCCTGAGTAGCATCACTGGGAATGTTGTTGACACAAGATACTCAGCCCACTGGCAACTTTGAGTAAGGCATTTGGCATCACTGGCTTGAAATGCAGCCTCTCTGGGGGGAGTTAGTGGGGCAGAATGTCACCTCTGAGGCCTTGCTCCCCTTAAAACACCACAGCTGGGCTGCTGCAGCCGCTGTTGCTGCAGTGCTTCTGCAGGGAGTGGTTTTGACTGTAGAGTTTGGACACAGAGCACATGAAACAGCTCCAACAACATTCCACAAACCCTTTGATACTGAATGACATGAAGTCAAGCTAGCATGATGGAGACATTATTCTGTGTCCCTGCCTGGGCCATGCACATATTCATACCTTTCATACCCTGTGCCACGACAGCCCTTCAGCACATCTGGCATTTGACCTTTTGGCCTCCTATGCCATGGCCATAGTGCTTTGTTCACTGCTGGTGCTGCAGTTCAGACCTGAACCTTTGCCCCTAAAATTTCTAAGATTTACAAGTTCCTTTCCAGAATTGTAGGGGTTGGAAGGGACCTCTAGAGATCATCGAGTTTAATCCTGGGTTGAATCATCAAATCCTTTCACTTCATAAAGCTATAGTTTCTTTTCAAAATCACACCAAAGCAAGTGGAATTAGCCTTTAGCCTCAGCTTCCCTGGAGTGAGGAAACACCTACGTGTGCTCACAGTGGGAACAGCTCAGTTCTGCTGCTGGGCCGTGCAGTTCACGTGAGTACCTCCCCATACCATTCAGAGCCTTGCTTATTCCTGCAAAGAGCTGAAGTTCTCTAAAACTGATGTGATCAGAACACTCACAGATTTTCCATCACATCACTGGAAATCAGTAGGCTAAACTATGCTTGCCTCTTGATGAGAATTAATTGCCACCTCTGTTCCCTGAATAAATGCCATTTGGCTTGGGTTTGGTAAAGCTGCCGTGCTAAAGGCATTTGGCTCTCTGGGCACATTGGTTTTGGTTCATTTGAGCCCTGGAGGTGGGTGTGTTGGTAGCAGGAGCAGAGGACTCCTCTCCATCATACAAATGGAGTATGTTCCTCATCGACCACGTCTGTGAAGGGGGGGGAGGAAGCAGCTCAAGACCTGCCTAGTCTCTTTTCTAGATTACTGAGGGCATGAACTGAGATTAGTGTAAATTGAGATTGAGGGTTGAATTGAGACTAGCATAAAACCTCATGTTCCTGCCTACGTGGAACATGATCCTAGCTGCTTTGTCCCTGGGGATTTCCAGGGGAGAAGAGCATATGCAACTAGTTCAGAGAAAGAAGTGAACTGGAGCTGAGAAATACATCAGGACTGGGGCAAGACTGCACTGAACTGTTACAGAGATGAAAAGGCTTTATCTCTGTAGGACTGTTAGCCAGCACAGCAGCACAGGGACATGCAGGTTCACAGAACTGCTGCCTCAGGAGCAATTCTCACAGTTTCAACAACTGCTGTAAAGGCAAAGTCCATTTCATGGGAGTAGCCTATTGTTTTGCACAAATCATCTATCCAAGGGTACAACACCAACGCACAGTTAATTCTTTTACTGTGCCATGATATATTTAATCCTCTTATCTTTCCATATATCTGCTGGTGAATTTCTTCAAAGGGTGGAAATATCTTGGACCTGGATCTTTGGTCTTGGCAAAGAACAAATCTTGTTTCTGTTGTGAGCTTTGGTAAATTTTCAGGAAACTCAATCCAGGATTTGAACTGGAACTTTTAAAGTAGCCCAATTCATAACCTGTGGCGACTGGCAGGGAGCAACACACAATTTGAGATGAATTTTAGGTGAAGCCATTTTATTAGGTGAAATCACACAGATTCTAGACCTTTATTACTGCAAATGTGGCAAGCTAAAAAACTGCTAATTGGTTACACACACTGTTCACGCTGTATTGATTGGTTAGTCATTATAACGAGTTCTGATAAACCTATCTTATAGCTGAATATCGTTAGTTTACCTTTGATGCCTAAAAGTATCTGCACAGCTGCTGGTTTGACCCTCTTGTTATGGTTGGTTCCTAACATGTTCCATTACTCCCAAGTACCTTCCCATAACTGCTTCTTGGTTTAGGGTAGCCTGTACCCTTATCAACAAGGCTGCTGTGTTTTGAGAATGTGATTATCAAAATCCTCTCAGCATTAGTAACTTTTCCTCTCTCATGGGAACAGAAGAATATTTTCAGGGCCTAAATCTTGGGAGAAGAGAGCTAGGCTGCTAGCAGGCCTGCTGTCTTCCCCGACAATAACCAATCTGAAGGATATCCAAGAAACAGAGACGCATTGTTTCAGTGCAAAGATACAGTACCAAGCAGTAATTACGTAAGAAAAGGCACCAGTCTTCATGACAATGGTGGAAGCAGTCTGAAACTCTGTGCCACCTTCATACATCAACAGCTAGCTCTGTTTATTTGCATTATACTGTTTGCAGGGTAGGTTACTACTTCCTGCAAGTGAAAATAATATGGATTTTAATCTAATTAAGTCATCACAATAAAATTACGTGTTTTGATCCTGATCCCACAGTACTTTTAAGTCCAAATCTTTGAAGAGCTTAGCGAGAGGAGTGCTGTTGTCCCTGTCTGACATAGTGTCTTGGGACAGGACATGACTCAGTTCTGTGCAGATCAGCTCCTTTCTTGCTATTAACCTTTCTGTTTCTTGAGTCTCTAAGAACTGCAGTTTATATGCAGAATGTGAGAATGAATCTGGCAGCCTCCACTGCTCTGTGATGTTCTCTCCAGGGAAGCTGTTACCGGGATGGACTGAGAGGAGGCGGGCTGCTGACAGAGATGACAGCAATTCATCCTCTATGGCATAGTCTGTGTCAACCTTCACTGAAGATAGTAACAGTGGCAGTTCTGCTGTCTGTTGTCTATAGCATCCTCCTTGTTCCAGCAGAGACAGTGACAGCTGGGAAACATCCACTTTACTTTCCATCCCATCAGTCTGCGACAGCAGTTGTGTTTGCCCAGGGCTTCTCTGTAAGAGAACTGACTCTCTTGTGTCATTGCTGTTCCACAATGCCAAGCTTGGCCTCTGTTCTTTGTAATTCCAACTGCTGCAGGTCTGGCCCAGCATCTGAGTTATGAGCTTTCCACCCACAGAATTATCTGGAGAAATTTCCTTTAGCATTTGGTTTGGCTTCAAATTCTTGTCTTCATGGTCTGTGCCTTCAACACACACCCCATAGGTTATGGGCAGTGTTTTGCTCTGAGGAGCATAACCAGTAGTAGCTGTGCTTGATGAGCAGGGTGGCTGAGTGGGCAGCTGGAGTGTCTGCACATCCATCTGTTGCTTATAGGCAGTTTCTGGTGGATGGAAAGACCATGGTGGTTCCAGTGCTCTGTCCAAATGTTGGCTGATCTGAGATAACTGCACTTCAGGGACGAGAGCTAAAGGTTTGGATAAATTAATGGGCTTTATAATATGCTCTGTCAGTGTAAGAGGCTGGAATGATGAAACCCCTCTGAAATCCTGTTAAAGTAGACAGACAAACATGAGTTATTAACAAGAAACTGTGACTTTGAAGGTTTGCTTTAGATTCTTTAACATTTTCTTTGAAGAAGTATCAGTAAAATGCAGTAACAGCCATCAGGGATCTGCTTGGTTGAGGAAAGAATACTTTTCCTGGGGAAAGACCCTTCAGAGGAACACAGACATCTCTCATTATGCCTCATGGCAACTGTGCAATCCTAAAGTATGAGGAAGGAAAAGTTCTTTCACTTTTGCAAAATTTGACCCAAGCCCTGGAGCATGGAAACAGGCTGCTGTTAAGTTCATTTAGCATGCAGAACCAGCGCTTGCTACGGGAGATGAAGGTCTTGAGGTCCCTTCCAACCCCTACGATTCTGTGATTCTGTGACAGGTAGGAAGGCCCAAGGTTTCAAAAGCAGAAAAGGAGCTGATTTTGTGGAAGTTTTGAGCACTTTCTTCTTGGGTCACTTAAAAACTGGAAACCAAAATCTTAAAAACTTATGAAAATTTTAGATTTAAGATGAGAGGAAGGGGAACTTCGGGGATTCTGGATTTTGAGAGCTTTTCTAACATATTAGTATAGAGACCTGCTCTCCTCTAGAGACAACACATACACAGTTTATTTCCTTTAATTGACCAACCAAGATTCTTCAAGTCTGCAGACATCTTTACTGACTCACTTTCCAACGTTCTCTAAGGAAATTTGTGATAGGATGTGGTAGGATGACCAGATTTACCCTACCAGGAATCTGCAGTGATTGCCTACCCAATGCTCCTGGCTGCTCATTCATCCTCCTCCATCAGCAATACTCTCTGAGTGCACACACATAGTCTGGAGCATTTTAAAGGTCTCCAGCCACGGTGTAAGGAAGAATACTCACCAAAGACATTGGCTGTGCGCTGTGTTGCTTGACATACTTGTAGATCACATAGCAAATTGAAGCAAACACCAGCCCAGCACAGAATGCAAGTGCCACGAAACAGTAGACGAGCCACGTGTTGTCTGGTGAGTGGGGAAGAGAACAAACAGAACATGGAGCTTCAGAGAGTTCAATTAGAACTGCATGGAATTAGCAACATTATTTTACAGGCCTGGTCTCATAGAATTAGATTTTTTAAATTAAGAAAGTCAGTGCTGCTTCAAGATAACAACTCTGTTATCTTATACCAGCTGAAAATCAGTCACTTTTGTGTATCCAAAATTCCCAGTTGGATTTTTAAAGGAGCAGCAGTAACAGCCTCACCTGCCAGTGTTTTGACGTAAAATACTTGCAATTTGCTACTTCTCTGGAGGAGACAGATGGATACTGTTCCATTATACTCAGTGTCTGGATCCAAGTTGGAAACTTCAAATTCTTTGTTTTGCTCATTCTTTGTCCACTATGTAAAATAAAGGCAAATGCTGTATTTTAGAAAGATTCAATGCATTCATGTTCTTCAAGTCAGTTTGCAAAAATCAGTGTAAGATTTTATCTACTAAGAAGGTGTTACAGGACTAGAATAGTTCTATATCTGTGGAATCCTGAACATAGTCAGATTGCAAAAAATCAGCATAAGATTTTATTTACTAAGAAGGTGTTACAGGACTAGAATAATTCTGTATCTATGGAATCCTGAACATATAATTTGCATTCTACTGTTAATGTATTTCATTTTGTATTACAGTTCCTTAAGACTTGAACTAATAATTAAGACATTTTCTTTTTGAGTCTGTTTTACCTTTTGCTACTTATATAGTACTCTGGGAAACTCTGATTTCTTTTCCAGAATTTTAGAGGAATGCTTAACGTTCCTCTTGCCTACTGAGAGTCAAAAGACTCTGAGGCTTTCCCTAGTACATCAGAAATCTCATCCACCATGTATTAGCTCTGTTGCCCTTCTCCATTTGATGTGAAATGTGATTAACAAAAGACAGTGGGCTTAGTGGCCCGAGGTTGAGCTTTACCTTTTGCTGTGTCCTTTGGTTGACTATTGTTAAGTGATAGTCAACAGCACCAAATTTGCTATAAATGTCCTCTATGGTTAGCTGGTGGTCATCCTCACCTCTCAGTGGAGTGTAGGGGGGCCGTATAAGAAACTTTATGGACCGTGTATAAGGAATATGGTCCACTTGTGGTGCTCCAATAATAGCTAGAAAGCATAGAACAGGCAGGGTCAGCTGTTAAGATTAAAGCTGATACATTATCAGATTCTCTTCTATACATCTTATACCCCAGACTCACTGTAAATTATTACTTCTGTTTATCTAGAAAAGCTCTTTGGGCTGTATTTCACTGAGCATAGGAAAAAATGAGGCAACTGTCTTCCCTCAGGGTTCTGCCACTTTCATCCAGTGTTTGTCCAAAGAAATTCTGTCCCCAGGCTTCTCCTGAGGATGGTGCTCTCAGTTTCCCTGTTATTTCCCTGTCCTGTACAGGGACATCCTCCTTCAGGCATGTGTGAAATCCCAGCACAGGGCACTCAGCTGACTGACACCTAGATTCCTCTTCCCACCCTACACCAGGTTGTGTCTTTAGAGTACTTAACTCCTTTGTCTTTACACTTCAGTGGAAGGCATACACGATGTCCAGCATTTCGAGGTGGAACCCAAGCTCTAACAGCATGTTTAAAAGCAGAATTCAGGATTCCTCCAAGGCCACGTAGCTCAAAAATGTCAAACTAAAAAGAATGCCTCTGGGGGATCAGATCCCCTCGCTGTGGGTGCTAATGCTTATGCTGCAATGAAAAGGGAATGTTTAATGATCAGAGCAAGTTGTGGCTCTTTCAAAGCTCATCCCATAAGCATTGCCTGCTAATGCCACCTTGAATTATTTTGGACACATAAGCAATGGGAAAATTTTAGACACAGAGCCAATAAGAGAATTCTCCAAGGCTGTGTTGTGTGTCTGCAGTACAGCTTCCTTAGTGGCTGGGAACATGAAGTATCCCTTGGTCTGGCTGCCTATCCTGATTTTCAGGAGTTCACATCTCCCAGCTTCTGTGACTGTCTCACTGGCTGTGCTCAGGTTGCCCATCATGTCTCTTGCTGGTTCCTTTCTGCCTCTTCTCAGCCTTAACAACAATTCTTTCTGCAAGGACATCTGGCTTTTCCTTTTCTCCTCCAATCCCACTCTGGTGTCAGACCATTTGCTCACTCTCCCCCTCTCCCAGTAACAAGCCTTCCTCAGGCCTTCACTCCCTATCAAGCACAGAGTCTTGCAAAACCCAACATTAGAGGAAATCCTGTCCTAAACATCAGTGAGACTTGGAATTAATCCCCAGCAACCTGGATTTAATAGATTTCAGCAGGAGTACGTACTCTCTTTGCGGGGTTCAAACCTTTTTGAGGACACCCAGTCAGAGGAGCAGAGGTTCTGGCCAGCAACTCTCACCCTGGCGTAGTACTGGTCTGTGAAGTTCTCTGTTTCCCGAGTGAGGTTGCAGAAAGGCTGGGTGATACTCTGGCACTCATGCTTGTTAAGCCAGACTTTTTCTCCATACCTTAGGACACAGAAAAAAAACCCTCCTTTTAGTCTTTGATAGATGCAACACACCCCTTCTCCAGAATTATCCAAACAGGCTGTTTTTCCAACTCTTAGTGGGTTTATATTCTTTAGTAGCAAGGTTTTATATTCTTTAGTAGCAAGTGGCAGGGAATGGAGTAGCAGAGAAACTTCCACTGGACTACAGCCCTTAATCTGTTCCTGCTGATGATCTCTGAGTGGGTATCACCTTGAGAAAGGGCAGGAGTGTCCTGCAAGTCAGCAACTCTGAGGTTCTTCACCCACCTCTGACACTGAATGATTGCACACAAGTTTGCTGCTGAGTTTGTAAAACCTACTCAAATGCAACAAAGCTTTTGTGTAGCATTGGTTTGTTGTCTCTTCGCTTTAGTGACTGAACCAGAGGAAAAGAATTGCTTCTACCTCTATTTACAGGTAACAGAGAGAAGGAAGTTGCTGAAGGCAGAGAGTTGCTCAGTAATAAGAGTAGAGGTGGCAACCCAAAGTGTGAAAGTATTGGCTTAACTGAGCACCATCCACAAGTTTAAATAATCCTTCATTGAGTTGTCTGTGCAGAACCATTTCCCTAACAGTGAAACAAGCAGCAGAAGCAGCAAAATCTACTTTCTTGGCCCTTCTCTGCCTAAAAACAGCAGCCCTAACAACAACAGGACTCCAAAGAAAGCACACTTCACATACTGTTTGTACTGGACATCAAATACTGTGCCAGGGGGAGTATCTGCTTCAGTTTCCCAGGTTAGGATGTTCTCAAAGTTTGTAGAAGAAAATCTTGCACTTCTCAGACATGCTGACCTTTCTGTAGTCACAACGCCTAGAGGAGCAAAGAAACTAGTATTAAAATGTGAATTCTGGCATCTGGCATGAATGGAACCAATGCTGTGCAGCCTTTTGGTGACCAGATGTATCAGAAGGGTAATTCCAGTTTGCTAGAGATGGACTGCAAAGCCAGAGCTTGAACAGAAAAGGAATTCAAACCCTGAACACAGTGATTGCTGACTCATCCCAAAGCAATCTAAGTCAGGAATTTTTACAGAAAACAAACCTTCAGAATCTCAGAGACAAAAACACAGTCTTTGAGGTCCTTACCAGGTTTCTTTTAAAGCAGTTAAATGGCTGGAAAGTCAACAACAACCTGTTTTCAAGGCTAGATTCATGTCTCTGAATGTCTCTGCTTTCTGCCCAGACTCAGGGAAGTAACATGCTGAGATGAGTTTCACGTGATTGAAGACTCATTAACCTCTTGTGCTCCATATTTTATTGGATGGCACCTGCCTGTAAGGTGACAAGCAAGGAGTGACCTGATGGACTCTGATCAGGGTGTGCCAGGCAAAGCAAACAACTCAGCTCCCTGGTGCTGAGCGCTCTTCCCCATGCAGGATAACTTCTAGCTTTAGGAAAGCAGGAATAACAAACATGCCCCTGGGTCAGAGCTGCCTCTGCAGAGAATGCCACCGTGATCCACCTGCAGCAAACTGGCTAGGAGCAGATGCTGGAGAAGAGTGTCCCAGAGACTTGGCTCTCTCTTGTCATGAGACTGTGCAAAATGACTCAGCAGACCATGGAACTTGGAGAGTTGATAAGCTCTGTAAATTCAACTTACAGACACATCCTCAAAGACAGATAATTTACACATTGCTCAACGCTTGGTTTGCACTGGTGGTAAACACCTTGAACTTTGTGTGGGCTTCAGCTAAAAAGGAACAGTCACATTATGGTGCTTGTAAAGGGACACTCAAAATAAATGTACCCCCAGCAAGTGGTAAGCAAGTAAAAAGTTTTACAGATGGGAAAACTAAGTGCCAAAAAGGGGGTGACTAGGAAAAGATCACACTGACCAGTTGTGGTAGAGCAGGGACTAAACCACACTGGTTCCTGGCTCCTTGCTCGCTTTCCCCCAGCTGCTTCCATGGAGGAGAACAGTGTCAGCAGTTCAAACTAAGTGCTGGATAGGAGGAGAATTTGGCATAAAGACACAGATCCAGGTCTCAGACTTGTCAGATATGGCATTTTGGCAGGGAATGGATTGCTGTCTGGTCCAGATTTTGTCCTGACCGCCTCTGCAGTTCAATACTCAGCTCATGCCAGGCTCAGCCCAATCCTCCTGGTGAGGCAGAAATGCAGCAGTTGGGATACACTGAGTGGGTTTCCCTGTCTGGACCCCATGAAAACTCTGTCACCAGTACTGTGATCAAATCAGCAGTAGGAAATCTCTTTCTTCCCACATCTATCCGTACTAAAACAGAGTTATGCAAAGCAGTGTAACACAAAGCCAAGTGTCAGCAAGGAAAAACAGGGTATCTCACGGGGAAGATTCTGAAGGCACCTTCCCTACAGTGTAAGACCACAGGCACAGGAGTAGAGGAATAATAACGTGACTTACTGAAAACCCAGCATTGGAAAACACAGCAAGTTTACCCTTGATTCACCCAGGAGGGAGTTTGCCACATCTGGAGTAGGATTAAATGGCTTTTAGAGACAATATTTGTTTGTACCTGATTGTAAATCAGGGCTGTTCTTGTAGTCATTTACATCTCCATAAAAGACACAGGGGGACTGACCCAAAGCCCTCTGAAGTCAACAAATATCCTTTACTCCCATAGGATTTGGGTTGTAACACATCAGTGGCAAACACTTTGAAGTGAAGGAATCTTTTCTTCTCCTTCCTAATCCTTACAGCACTGAGCACACCAAGACTACTTAGAAAATATTAAAGGGAGAGAGAAACACAGAAGAGAGCTTCTGAACAACCTCCAACAACAGCACATTCTATAGGTCTTTTTCTTCTATAAACATGATTGAACTAACCCCCCATACCACAGGATCAAACTGGAGCAACCATCATTAGTGATAGGAAAGAAGTCAGGACTTACCGACCACTGAAAATACAGCCAGGACGATCAGAAATTGCTTCATGAATAACTACACAAGCTGGGCTGGGAGAGCAGGCAGTTGATTCTACGTGCAGGTGAATCACCTTTTACAAGAGGTAAATTCTTGTTTGTGAGGCCAGGTTGGATTTGTTGCCCAGTAACAGGCTGTGGAGCTTCTATCCTGCCTGCATGGAGAGTCTGAGATCACCAGCTCGAGCTGTGTGCGCATGTGTAAGAGAGAAGGTAAGAGTAGAACCAGAAGCACCTCTCCCCTTTGGAGTGTGCACACCTGACTGTACAAAGGTGCACAAGCCAGAGGCCTCGAAAATCCCCAGCTTCTGAAAGAGAGCCAAAACCCATTTTGGCTGATAAGGAGCTTCCTGCCCGAAATCCCTCTGAGGGCTCTGGCTTTTGGGGCTTGTTTTTCTGGTTGGGTGGCTTTGACCTGCTAAAACTCTAGAAATTCAAATGTAGAGCTCTGCACCTAGTTGGTTTTCTGAGTGCTGTGAGCAAGACACTTCCTTAAAAAACCACCTCTGAATACTCTAGTAAAATGAAAGTCAGCCAGAGCACTAGGATTTAAGCTCTTCTATTGTTTGGACTGGCCTTGGGTGGGGGCCAAATGACTGACTAGTGTGTAACTCTGCTGCTAACTGGGCAGAGCCAGAGCTCCTCAGATCTGCCATGGGTCTGCACTAGCAGATGGCTGCAGAGCTTCTCTGTTTGGCAGGGGAAGGAGGTAGGGCAGCCTTTCCACAGGAGCACGTGCTGCCTCTTGCCTTTTTTCAGAGGCTGCTGTAGACCTACAGTTTTCCTTTGTGGCTGCTTGCAGTATGGAGTTCTGAGTATCACAAGTGCCATGTGGTAAGAACTGGGATTTCAGATGAAATCTAAACAAGAAAGAGGTTCAGTTCCTTTTTCACAGCGTTCTTGGCTCTTCAGGGCATTGTGAAGTCACATCATCAGGCTTTTCTGAGAAGAGGAAAAGGCATTTCCTTCTTTGGTCAAAAGTGAAAACGAATTGCCTGTCTCCAGGAGATGTGGCTTTAGAACCATCAGACCTGTAGCATTTGAAGCCCTGGTACAGCTGCTTGTTTTACCCAAGATGGGCTAAGCAGAGGAGCCTTCATGGGTACCAGCTGCACTGGAGGCTTGGGAAGATCCCTCAGGCACTGCTTTTGCATTGTTATTCCCTTGAGCCAGCCTGGATCCCCTCTCTGGCTTCCTTTGTCCCATGGTCCTAACTGCTCCCAATCCTCAGTTTTGCCTCAGACTAACTGAACCTCCACCACTCAGAAGCTCCACCTAAGCAAAACCAACCAGACTGTCCTGAGCACTGAGAGCCAAATTGTGATGGTTTCAACCTTAGAAAAGCCTTAAGAGGAATATCTGACCCAAACCACAAAGGACAACAGCACATTAAACTCATTCCCTATGGGCAATGCTCTTATATTGTCTAAAGCCTATTTAAAGCTCCTAAATGCCAGAGTTTTGTTCCTTATTATTCCAAGTGATGCCCACAAGCAGCATGATACCTGCAGCCCATTTAATCAAAATACAAACCATGGGTTCTTCTGAAAGCGCCACACTGCTTCCACTGCTCTGTTCCTGGGGCGAAACAGGACGGAAATTACTACTGCTCCTGCTTGCTCCTTCATCCCATGGATTTCCTGTGCCTGAAGTTGTTTCTGTTCCCTGCCCTGCCTGGATATTAACGGGGCTGTATGCTCCAAACTCTGACGCACCACTGGCACTTTGTCTTTCTCATCTCCCTTAGACAAATGCAGAAGCCACACAGGTTTATTAGAGACACACCTATCCACTGCTGTGACCTCCATCTAATTAAGTACAGCTCCTCGTTAGGGTGTTCCCTGAATACCTTGCTAAAGTATTTCCAGTTTTTCCTCCTCCTGTCGCTGCCTCATACTTTTGCTGCCTGATGACCCATGAGAGGGCAGAGCTGAGGGACCTTGTAGGGCACCTGAGACTGTAGTTCTGAGAATAGAACTTTATTTCTGCCCTTATTGCTAGAGAGATGTTGCCTTTTGAACAGCCTGGGAAACGCATCTCTGAATCTTTAGGGACCTGAAGATCTCAAAAGTTCCCATTCCAAGTTTCAAATTAAACACTTGGCTTCCAACCTCCAAACTGGAGACTCCAGAAGTTAGTTCCTAAGGACAAAAACAGGCTGAGAGGTTCATAACAGTTTGTCCATGGAACTCTGCTTAGAACTTGGCACAGCTTGGGAAGGAGGAGAAGAACTTTGTGTGCCAGAGATTTGTGAAGGTAGTAGATAAAGGCCAAAAGAGATCAAGGTGGTTTTCTCCTCTGAGCTGCTGTGGGGCTCAGGCTGCAGAGCCCCACTCTGTGAGGACTGTTTGAAGCCTCGTGACTGCTGGCCCAGGGATGTAGGAGATCTGATTCCAGCTCTTGCACTTAGCCAGCTGAGGAGCAATGGTTCTTCCAATGAGAGAGGAGAGATGCTTTCCTCATTACATGGATACAACTGTTAAGTAAGGTGTAAGATATGGACACACAGTGCTCTGGAAGAGGCAGCACTGTGCTCCAGCCATCCCTGACCCTTTTCCCATGGAAAGCAGGTTTCAAGCCCCAGTGAAAGAAAACACGGAGGAGCAGGATGGTGCTTCCTCCATTACAGCTCACCTAGCCTTCAGCCTTTCCCTAAGCTTCCATCCTGAGAAAACCTGGAGGAGACAAAGAACTGATCCCAGGTTCTGTTTGCAGAGCTGTGACATGTCAAAATAATTCTGAAGAAGTTACACAACTCTGGGACTTCCCGTCACTCCAAGCCTGGGGGTTTTCCTTGATTGCACAAGAAAATTGGTGCTGATCCTTCCAAATGAACTGGGTGGATTACAATGCAGGATGTAGCTAGGTACACTGTGTGGAGGACAAGCAAGAAAAAAAGGGAACATTCCAGTTGATGAATATTTTCTCCTACCTCCCTTTTTTATTTTGAATCAGGACCTTCATTACTACATAGCATCATAAGATCATCATGGTTAGAAAAAACCTTCAAGATCAAGTCCAACCATCAGCACTACACCACCATAACCTCTAAACCATCTCCTGAAGTGCCACATCTACCTGGTTTTTTGAACAGCTCCAGGGACAGTGATTCTACCACCCCCCTGGGCAGCCAGTTCCAATGCTTCACCACGGTTTCAGTGAAGAAATGTCTCCTCATTTCTAACCTGAACCCCCCCTGGCACAACTTGCAGCCATTCCCTCTTGTCCTATTGCTGGGTCTCTGTGAGAAGAGGCTGAGCCCCAGTTGGGCATCAGAACAGGGTGCCCAGGGAGGTGGGGGAGTCACCATCCCTCGGGGTGCTCAAGGGACGGTTGGATGAGGGACTCAGGGACATGGGTTATGAGTGATAGAGGTGGCAGGGGGACGGTTGTACTGGATGATCTTGGAGAGCTTCTCCAACCTTGATGATTCTGTGATTAATGGTTTGCTTTTCCACATGCCCTTTCACTGGAATAAAGTGGGAGAATAAATTTCTGTGAGATCTGAAGAGCACAAATTAAAAATACACTGCAAAGGTCAGTATTGGTCAGGCAGAAGACACCTTGTCTCTCCTGTGCCTTTTGCTGGTGGGCTTCTGATTTGATCCTTTGCTCAGAGAGATGCTCACAGTCCTGGGCTTGCAGGGACCCAGAGTACCTGGCTGGGAAGTCTCACAGGATTGTGCTCAACCCAAAGCATTAGGAAGCCCATCACAGGGTCCTGTCCTAAACTGGAATGTTTTTCAGGATGAGCTGCAGCCACCCTTTGTAGCTGGGGGAAACACAAACACACACACAGACACAAAGTTATATATCAAAATCTTATTGCCTCTGGGTAAAGCAGCTCTCATGTTCTGCAGGGCAGGGGAACTTCAGCCTCAATAACTATATCTGTGTATGTATAAAAAATAAATAAACATGCTTCACATTTATTGGTTCAACTTCAGTTTGCTCTGCAGCAACACAGAAAGTGATGCCTGTAGGCTGAGGTGAGGATCCTTTCATCCCATGGAAAGGAAAGGCTGTTAAATGTCTCTGTGAGGTGCTTCCAGTCCCAGAGGTGCTGTTCTGCAGACCCAGAGGAGCCCACGGAACATTACCAGTTCATCCAGGCTCAAAATCAACATGCAAGCACCACACTGTGTTATCAGAACCCATGTCCGGGTTGTCTCTGAGGTGTTTGGGCTGTAGTAACTTAGGTGTAGAAGTTACCTTGCTCTGAAGTCTCCACTCAAGGCGCTGTGTTTGCTGGGTGACACCTACACCTGCACGCCTCGCCCCTGGCTGGGTCTGATTAGCCTGGCTTACACCAGAGCCTTAACACCTTATCACAGCTCTACTTGTACAGAGGGATGGGGAACACAATTAGTTACTTAGCAGTAAAAATAAACTTAAAGCCATATATCTTGATAGGCCAGACACCAGGAGAAAAAACTCCATCTCAGTGAATAAATACAAACCCTCCTATCAGTAGCTACTCCTCCTTTTCCATGGGGAGGTGTCCTTGCCTGGATGGCTGGCAGGCTTTAGCACTACTCTAGCTCCTTCCCATGTAATGTGCACACTCGTAGCCTTGGAATTTAAGCTTTTGGTCATATTTTTCCTCCATATGTGAAGTTTCACATGTGTCACTGAGCACTGTGGATGCAGGAGGGGTCCCTTCTGTAAAGTTATCACTGTCACAGTCACTTGCAATGCCTTCATCTTCTGCCACCTGTAATGTCTGAAAGGAGATGAGCCCCTGGGTGCTGGGATGCTCACTGAGCTGGGATTTCTCACTGAGCTGGACATGCCCATCAGCTATTGATTCCTGGTAATACTTGGTGAAGTGCTGAGCCTTCCTCTGCAGGTAGTTATTGTTGGCTGGAAGTCTGGCACAAACCCCCTCCCTTGGTGTTTGAAGATGGGTCATTTCCAGGGATTCATCCCTGTCTGTATCCTGTTGCCCATGTTCCCTGAGACCTGGGAATCTCACATCAGTGAGGGATATTTTTCCCAAAGAGGAACTGTGAGAAAAAGATGCCTTATTGTTCTTTTGGGATCCTGAGGTGTCCATCTCATTCTTCCTCGTTGAAAAGAAAGAGAAACCCAAGGTACTTAGGTCAAGCTCAGGTCCACTGTCCACACAGGGACTTCCAGACCCAGAGTCTAAGCTCATTTCCCCCTGAGCTGTTCTGAATGGTTGACAGTTGAGATGTCTCTTTGGAAACTGAGGCATTTCAGTGTATGGGATGAAAGTGCTGCTGTCTTCTTCCTCTTCCTCCTCCTCCTCCTCTTCTGATGAGGATGAGAGGAAAAATGCCATCCCTGGTAGATTGTTTCTCCCTGAAGTTTTGTTTGCCTTCCTTTGTGGCACTGGCTTCTCTGTGCAGATAATATGGTCTCTGAAGAATTCCTTTTCAGTGGGCTCACTGTGAATGGCTGGTCTGGCACCTCTTAAATTAGAGAAGTCCTACCAGGGAGAAGAAACAAGACACACAGATCAGTGAGTTAGTCATGCTTTTTAAAGAGAAGTTTGAGTCCAGGACATGCCAGAATCAAAACTTATTTATACTGGGACTTAGACCTGCAAAACTGAGAAGCACAGAGCCCCTGTAACTGCCCCACTCCTCCCCAGTTACCCTCTGAACACCAGCACAACTTTGAGTCAGGAGGAGACCCCAGCTTTTGGGCCGTACCAAAGCACGAGGCATCTTCTTTCGCTTAGCATCTTGTTTCAGCAAGGACATGATGAAGGCACTTGTCAGAAGGAGGGGGAGGGCAAACACAGGGATTGTGGCAGAAAATGGGAACCTCCATTCCACTGCTGGGAAGGAAAAAGACAAAAATAATCAGAGTCACAGAATCACAGGTGTTGGAAGGGACCCCCAGAGCCCATCAGGTCCAACCCCCCTGCCAAAGCAGGGTCCCTAAGACAGGTCACACTGGTCGGTGTCCAGACAGGGCTGGAATCTCTCCAGAGAAGGAGACTCCACACCCCCTGGGCAGCCTGTCCCAGGGCTTACAGACTCACAGACTCACAGAATGCTTTGGGTTGGAAGGGACCTCAAAGATCATCAAGTTCCAACCCCCTGCCATGGGCAGGGACACCATCACTAGACCAGGTTGCCCAAAGCCTCATCCAACCTGGTCTTAAATGCCTCCAGGGATGGGGCTTCCACAGCCTCTCTGGGCAGCCTGTGCCAGGGCCTCACTGCCCCCGTAAGTAAAGAATTTCTTCATAACTTCTACTCCACTTTTCTTTTAGAAATCTCAGAAAATGTTAGGCTCAAGATCTTTATTTTACAGATGCAGAGAACTGATCACAGACTGGCCTAGGGTCAGACTGTGCTGTGAGTCAGGGTCACAGTCAGAACTTAGTGTTGGTACCAGCCAGTGCCTTACTGGGAGAAGGTAAAATGCTTTACTCACTCACATATTTTTTAGGAGAAATTTGAGTATCCCAAAATTTCATTGTGAGCATTACCCAAGGACAATATTTCAGGATTTTGGGGGAAATATTTCAGGGTTGGATTTTTTAAATCCAAATTCTATAGACAGGACACTGTTCACTAGGAAACCCAACCAGTCCATGTAACAATAAGCACGTTTCTGTTGGTTGAAAGTTAATTTTTAAGGAAATCTTTGACTTGCCCTAACTCCATTTGATGTCTCACCACATCCTTTTCTCAGCAGGGACATACCTTTGGAGTTTAATAGGACACAAACTGGTTGGGAGAATTTGCTGTGCTTGAAGTTGATGCTTTGGAAGGAAGATCTGGCACTTAAGCAGTAGTTGCCTCGCAGTGCGGTGGTGTCGATAGTCACTGTACTCTTCCTAAAGATCCCTTCATATTGCTTCTGTTTGGGAACACAGGGTTAGAAAGATGAACTCTTGCAGTATTTGGGTGGTGTTTCTCTAACTATTCAGCCCATGATTCTCTTCATCATGTTGTGTGGCTCCAGCAGTTGGAAGGTGCATGGAGTGGCACTCCATGGCTCGTTGGCTGTTGTTAGGAAGCATCTCTCCTAGGGCTTATGGCCTCAAAAATGGAATTTCCATCTGGTGCTGTCCTCTGTGCTGCTGTGGCACAGTGCTAGCACACCTGAACTAGTTCTTTTAAACCTCAGACATTGCCCTGTGATACTGACTGTAGTGCACCCTCCCCATTCCATCTTCCTGGTAAAACCAGGAACAGAATAGGAAAGGGAACTATCAGTAAAATAAGGATACACACACACATCTACTTTTTTCCTCAAGCTTTGGTTTGACTCTCTTTTGGCCATTCCATTTTCTCCCAGCCCCGGATCCAGTCCCTCCCTGCCCAGAAATTTGAAGCTATTTTCATTCAAGCTGGGCATTTTTCCTTATTTTCCTCCAAGAAGTGCTGCTTCTACCGACCTTGTTTTCAGATCCAGCTTCCCAAAGGTTCAAGTCATACATCCAAGAGAAACTCTCCACACAGGTGGCCAAAGGGAAGGAAGCATTCACATGGATTGCTTTCTCCGTGACATTCACGTTTAGCACTGGGGGAGCCAGTTCCACTGTAATTGAGGGACCAGACATAAGGATAGTGCTTGTTTGTGTGTTAGCTACACAGAAGTAGTCATACAATCCCAGAATCCCAGACTGGTTTCGGATGGGAGGGACCTCAAAGATCATCCAGTCCCACCCCCCTGCCATGGGCAGGGACACCTCTCACCAGCTCAGGCTGCTCAAGGCTCCATCCAACCCGGCCTTGAACAGCTCCAGGGAGGGGGCAGCCACCACCCCCCCGGACACCCTGTGCCAGGGCCTCACCACCCTCAGAGTGAAGAATTTCCTCCTAATATCCAACCTAATCTCCCCCCTTCCAATTCAAAACCATTCCCCCTTGTCCTGTCACTCCAGGCCCTTCTAAAAAGTCCCTCCCCAGCTTCCTTCAGGGACTGGAAGGTGCTGTAAGATCTCCCCAGAGCCTTCTCTTCTCCAGGCTGACCCAGCCCAACTCTCAGCCTGGCTTCACAGGAGAGGTGCTCCAGCCCTCTGATGATCTTCATGGCCTCCTCTGGACCCATTCCCACAGTTCCATGTCCTTCCATGCTTTTCTCTGACTGCTCTACAATTTAACTGCTATCTTGTGACAGACATGAAGGAAGTAGGACAAGAAAGGAATACTCCTTTTTTATCTATCATGCCCTTACTGGTATGTGGAAAGCTTGGAGCTTTGCTCACCTGGAGCACTGATAAACAAGTTCTGGCAGCTGCTACAAGATCTCTTTTCAAACCATCATGGCTTCTTGGTGTTTGTGTTGTTCATAAAGCTGCTTGTGACCATTTCTCTTTCTCTGGTGTGTGGTCTACTCATTTGCTCATGCCAACAGAATCGTTGGGATGCCCTTTAATCCCAGCATAACCTAAGAGACACTCACCATCCAAGTGGTACTCCTTGAATTGTGACTCTACCCACGGGGACTGGAATGGTCCAGCAACAGCTTTAACTCGAGCCCGGACTTTAACAAAGTTTGGAAGGACACAAGTCAGGTTGCAAGAGGTTCTGGGGATGTTTTTGCAGTGACGAACCTTTATCCACTTGCCCATTCGTTCCTGGCTGAGAGAAGAAGCAAGCAGAGTGTAACATTAAACATGTTGCTTTGTTATCATTTATAGAGCAAGAAAAGGATGCGTGTGGTAGGACAGAGTTTTGCTCAGAGTTTGAAGCACTTTCCAGATGGATAAGGATTGGCTTTGGTGAAAGGATGCAGCCAGGTCACTGCTGATAATGATGCTGATTAACATCCAGGCAGAGATGTTTGCCCTGGGCCATACTTCCAATCAGACATCCTTTGTGAGCACTTACCTTTCATACCTCACTGTGTACGTCACATCTGGTGGAGAGTCTTCTCCTGGAGTCCAAGTCAAAATCATGTCAAAATCCTTTGACAGTAGTGTAACATTCTGAGGAGGGCGAAGCTGAACGTGACCTGATTGAATGGAAAAATTACAGGAATGATTTAAAATATCTCTGGGGATAAGAATTATCACCTGGTTTTGACCAGGGTGGTCTCAAAATTTGGTGCAGAGCAGCTCAGTTCATTTAAAACTGGAATTTGGCTATGGAAACAGGTACATCTGTGATGTAGTCATGTTTTCCTCCTCTCTTATAAAACATCTTCATCTCAACAACTTTCAGCAGTAGGACCTACATTTGTGTGAACCACTCTATTGTGGAATTTTGAGTGGCTTCCCCCATGGTCTCACTGGATTTCCCTGTTCATAACCCCACAACCTCCAGCCTGCTCCCTTGTGTTCCCACCTCCCAGCCCCTGGACTGTACACTGAGCTGGCTCATACTGCTCATTCAATCCCAGCTCTTTAAAGGCAGATGGGATCTGGAGGTGATGACCTGAATGCAGTGGCATGCAGCATGAAGGTACCTGGTGTTTCCCTGGTACCTACTGGTCCTGATAGGGAAATATGCACATCACTACAACAAGACACACCCTGAAAACAGATTTTAAATTGCCATTTCTTAGAGTAGAACATTTCACTTTATGTGAATAATCCTACCTGTTCTAGGGACCCTGCTTTGGCAGGGGGTTGGACCCAGTGAGCTCTGGAGGTCCCTTCCGACCCCTACAGCTCTGTGATTCTGTAATTCCCATTTAAACAGCTTTAAACTTGCCCCTGTGTGTCTTTCCTCCTGCAAGCAAAGCCACATAGCATAGCAACCCGAAAAGTAACAGCCATCTCTACTGTACCTCTGGTGTGCCGCAGGAAGCACAGTGCCATCAGGATGCCGACCCTCCAGGTAGACATGCCGAAGTGGAACTGTCCCTTTTCTTCCTACCTTTCCATCACGGTGCTTTCTTGTCTCGTAAGTTGTAGGAGTTCCAGAGGGGCTCCTGGGCTGCACACACATGCGCGCAGCAGCTCGCTTCCTGGTACAGCCCAAACACAGCTGCTGCACGTTGAACTGGGAAAGGAGATGTGAGAGTGCTTGAGGAAAGCAAAAGTGGTGTAAAGATTGCGGTACTGCGCCCTCCAGTGTAGCGTGACCTGAGCTCTCTCACAGGCTCTGTGCAGAAGGAGCACAGGCGAACAATGGGAGCCTGATCTTGTGAGGCGCCTCGTTAAAATCATAGAATCAGAATCACAGGGGTTGGAAGGGACCTCGAGAGATCATCGGGTCCAACCCCCCTGCCAAAGCAGGGTCCCTAGGACAGGTCACACAGGTCGGTATCCAGATGAGTCTTGAATCTCTCCAGAGAAGGAGACTCCACACCCCCTGGGCAGCCTGTCCCAGGGCTCCCTCACCCTCACTGGGGAAAAGTTCTTCCCCATGTTGGTGCAGAACTCCCTGTGCTCCAAGTTGCAGCCATTGCCCCTTGTCCTGTCCCCACAGACACTGAAAAGGGGCTGGCCATTTCCCCCTGCATCCCATACTTAAGATATTGATAAACATTAATAAGGTCCCCCCTTAGTCTTCTCTCCAGGCTGAACAGCCCCAGCTCACTCAGCCTTTCCTCACAGGGGAGATGCTCCAGGCCCTTCATCATCTCCGTAGCCTCCTCTGGACTCTCTCCAGGAGATCCCTGGCTGTTTTATACCAGGGAGCCCAGAACTGGACACAACACTCCAGGTGGGGCCTGACCAGGGCAGAGTAGAGCAGAGTAGAGACCTTTGGAATCTCCCTGTGTGGCTGTGAAATATTAATAGAAATCAAATAAAGCTTTACTGCATGAAATATCTGATAATAACCGAGCAATACAAGAGCCAGTGTTCAAGAAGTAGTATGTGATGTTATGATAGTCTTGTGTGCACAAGACATCAAGGGTTTTCTCTTCATTTATGTTACTGGTTCAAGAATGTTTTTCAGGAGTTCAGGAATTATTCTACTTTACAGGAGGGGGAAGTAAAGTGCAATGATGGGAAAGAAAAGGCTCTGCCCCGTGCAGCGTGAGGGAATGGAAGGACCTGGCTCCTTCTGAGCGACCCCGTTCTTGTTGAATGTCAGTGCTGCAATTTCCTCCTGCCTTAGCTACCTCGGCAGTTATTTGTCACCAACCCAAAAATAGCAATCGAGATTAGGCCTGGCTGCCAGGACTGTGCCAACCCCCCGATGGTCCTCGACCTCTGCACTGCCTTATCGATGAGCACACAGGCCATTGGCTCTGGCAGGTGCAGCTATGAAACTCTGGAGGTGTTTGTGTTTTCAGCACGTGGTACCTTTAAACTCTCGTGGGGCACAGCTCAGCTCCTAAGTTTCTGCTGCACCTTACAGCCTCACACATCTTCCTAAAGCCAAATCATGGGGCAGAGGTTTTGTCCTAGCAGAAAAAGTCAGGGTTCAGCCATGAGCTGTGCTACAATGTGCCTGACGGATGTGCTTGGAGTAACCTGGCCACTGCAACCTGTGCCCAGAGAGAGAAGGGAGAAACAGACAGATCCATGGTGCTGTTTGGTTTGCAGGTCTCCTCTCCTGCTCTTCCCATAGCAGTGACCTCCAGGCCTGTGCCATGAGGAAAGAAAATGGGTCAATGAAGTTACCACATGGCAGGTGACACCAGCTTGGAGAAAAGGGGCTTTGCTGGGTCTTCCCCAGATGGAAAACTCAGCACGCCCAGCGGGCAGCCCAGTGCTGTACCTGAGGATGTCAGGGTGGGAGAAGAGATGATGGAGCTGGGCTTGTGTTGGCCAAAGCTTGTATGTTTACCAGTTTCCCCAAACATGGTACGACTCGAGCTGTAGAATGAGACAAGTTTCTTCAGTCACAACTTTCTCCAAAGTTCTCCAACTTTCTCCAACAACTTTTTCCACCTCTTCTCACCACGGGCTTCTGTTGCCAGCACTTTTCTTGCTCTTTGGCTGTTTTCCTGCCTCTGCTTAATTCCCATGAAGTTTTTCCTTCTCATGCAAAAAGAACTCTAATCATTTATAAGGGGAAAATCAGAGCTAAGGGTCTGGAGGGTCCTGGATCTATTCCCCTTGGGCATCCAGCCTGCAGAGCTGGTACCAACACACGGCTCTTCCGCCTCCCGCAGCAGCCTGAGCAAAATGGGAAGCGAATCCAGACCAGCTTCGTTCAGGGCTTGCTGAGAGCCCGTCGGACCTTCCCTCAACACCCCGCGGGACTTGCAGTCGGATCGGGCTCCCCGGGACCCCGCGGGGTGTGGGGGGGTTATGTGGGGGGGGAAGGACGGGGAACGACACGGTACCACGAGGTGTCGCTGCCTGTCCAGCAAAGGCACCGGGGCCGCCAAGGCACCACGCTCTGCCAGGCCTGCCCCAGCGGAACCCTGCCCTGCCCCAGCGGAACCCTGCCCTGCCCCAGCGGAACCCTGCGTGCCCCGCATCGCTCAGCATCTCCCCCTCCAGCCCCTGTCACCTGCGCGCAGAGCTGCGCTGCGCGCCCCGGAGCTGCGCCCTCGGTGTCTGGCTTTGGGTGCCCCGGCAGGCAGCCCATCAGGGCTGGTAGTGGGTGTGACGGGCAGGAATCACCCATGGGTGTGCCAGGACGCTGTTCCTGGGTCTTCTGGCCTGTGACAGCTTTATGATTGCAGGCAGGGATGCTGCAGCAGCAGAGGACTGGGCTTGCTGACACCACTGGTGTGTCTCCATCATGGGGCAGATGATACCACGGTGCCTACATCCTCCCCCTGTTTTACTCATAAACAATTCCCTGAGCTTTATAACCATGGTGTTGGGAACTGGTGGCTTTCAGAGGGAACGCTGTGATCACAGGAAACTCTGCTCACTGCAGGGGGTTTGGACTAGATCATCTTTAAAGGTCCCTTCCAGCCTAACACAGTCTGATTCCATACGGCGCCCAAATGCTTTGGGATAGAGGCTGTAACTCCTCAGCTGTAGGTGGCCTTTGCAGAGTGCTGTAACTCCAGTGATATGGGGGGGATGGATGACACAAGGCTCTCCTCTCTGCATGCAACAGATGATTCAGGCCACAAGAACAAACCCTGCAACCTTCCCTGAGTCAGACTGACTGATGCCTGCCTTTCCCGAGGAGGGGCACCACAGGAAGCACAGTACTAATCTTGTGAGGAAGACACAGTTTGGGCTGGGATTTCATTTTACGAAACCTTTGGAGGCAGGAGGCACTATGAAGTACTGTCATCCCAGCTCCTTCCCTTTGCTTCTACCCCAGGCACACAGTTGTTGTGGCAGAGTGGTGTGTGAGCATGGGAGAACCACTGATCCCACTGAGAAAAAACCCACATACTAAAAAATTGAACAGGGCATTTCTGGTATGAGTGGCACAATGGGAACCAAACCACTGGTTCCTAAGTGCAGCGTGCCCAACACTCCCCTCCTACTCTGCCATCTCTCTCACCGCCGCGCTTCGCAACGGGCTGGCTGAGTGGATTCAGTGTCCCTTAAGATGTGAAACAGCTTTCTGAACTACCTTCTGCAGCTGATTTTTTGCTTGAAGAGTTTTCTTTGCCCTGAAGGAAACGAGATTGTTTTGGAAGAGTTTCAACTCAACACTTTTTGAGCAGAAAGGTTTCGATTCCTGCAGGACACCATCGCTCTCCAGCGGCTCTCGCTGTGCAAGGAGAGATTGCTCAGGTCAGGCCAGTGCTGGAGGCAGGGAGAGGGGGTGGCAGGTGTCACAAATATGCTGGACACTGAAAGGCTTGGGCAATGAGAGCCACATTTCCCCACAGTCCTCACTGGAGGATTTGAGAAGTTTCTTAAAGGAACATAATCCAGAGAAAAGTTGTTTTAAAAGGACTTTTTTTGCCTAAAGATCTTGGCAAACGAGTGACTAAGACCTTTAGTCATTCAGACTCAACTCTTTAACCGGTCTTTTCCTTTCCTGCTATTTAATTAACTTCTCTGCTTTGCTAAGGGCGTGATGCTGCAGACAGCTCTGGCAGCACCCGCTGTCTGCACCGCTGAGCTTGCCGCCCCTGCGCTGGGTGCTGTCCACGAGGCAGCCCTGCACCTCACATGGTGTTTCTCCTCCAGAACAGAGCCCTGCATCCCTCTCAACACGGATGTGTACACAGGTATTGTGCAGGAGGGGACTGAGCCACAGCAAAACATTAATGACTTCCCCATAACAGTTTGAGGAGCGAGCCCAAGGCTTGGCAGCCACAAAGGAAAGTCTCCGACTTAGGAAGCTACCTGCAGAGCTTCCCAGTGGAGGTGCAGCCTTCTCTGGTGTGAGGATTGCTTTTCTTGGCTTAATGGCCTTATTTCTGGAGGTGGTGGAGCTGATGTAACTGTGGTGGTAGAAGTGTGCAGTATGGGCCTGTCTTCAGAGCTGGGCAAAGTAAAATGTGAGGGCAGGAGAGGAATTCTTCCTTTGACATTCTTCACTGTCTGTTTGGAAAATTGAGCATGGTGGTGTCTGAGGGGAAAATACTCATTAGCCCCAAACTAAACAAAAAAATAAATTGATTTGAAATTGAAAGAGAGTCTTTGCCCAGTTCCAAAGACTTCCCTGGGAAATCCTTGTAATTTTTGTGGAGGATCACAGAATCACAGATTCAGTAGGGGTTGGAAGGGACCTCCAGAGATTATCAGGTCCAACCCCCTGCCAAAGCAGGGTCCCTAGGACAGGTCGCACTGGTCGGTGTCCAGACAGGGCTGGAATATCTCCAGAGAAGGAGACTCCACACCCCCTGGGCAGCCTGTCCCAGGGCTCCCTCACCCTCATTGGGAATATACTACATATATCACAGTATATCACAGGATATACTGTTCATCAAGGAAACCCACACTCAGGGGAGGGGCAGAACAATCTCCAACAACTCAAAAGTCCCCAGCTTTGGAAAGTTCCTCCCCTGTCCTGAGTTTCCTGCACAGAGTGGACAAGTTGGGACCTGAGGCACAGGGATCACTCTCCCTCAGACAACATTTCCAGTTCTTTGGCCCAACTCAGCTTTCTTTCTCCCTGGCTTGTGTCTGTAGGACGAGTTGTGTGGCAAAGGCATTCGTACCATCCAGGCACACAGAGTGTGGCAGCAGCCTCTGCCCAGCAGCAGCTGCCACTGTGACTTTGGCAGCAGGGTGTTACAGGAGAGGATCTATCAGAGTGACAAGCCCAAGACTGTAAACACAGAGGAGCTCTAGCAGTGAGCCCCATCCTGGCTTTGGTGAACCAGCTGTGTGAACTTGAACTTTCTTGCCTATCCCTGGAAAATGTCTTTGTTGAAGGCTTAGCTCTGACCTGGAACTGGGGGCACTTGATCGTCTGCAGCTCAGGAGGGGAAGTATTTTCCTCTTTGTGCTTAGAAACCAGCCTGACATACAAGCTGCTGAGTGTCTGGAGTTGATGGAAATTATTTTGGAAGGTTTAGGAAAGCAAATATGATGAAAAGATGGGATGAGCAAAGACCAAAATGCTGTTGGGAGCGGAAAGGTTAAAAAAACCTGCAGAGCTGTGCAATGCCAGATGGCAAAACAAAATACAGCAGCGTCCCCCTGACCCAGACAGGCATCTGGGCAACCTGTCACCAGGAGGAAGGGAAGAGAATGGCTCTGAGTTGTTTTTTAAACCGAGTCTGAAAAGACTTAAAATGAGAAGCAAAACCAAAAACAAAACCATAAAGTGTTCCCCATACAAGTGCTGTGAATCATCTCATGTGCTTTGGTTTTACTTCTGGGGCTGGGATTTTAAGGGAACTCCAGGCTTTGCCTGTGCACAGCAGCTGTAGCTGACACAGTTCCTGAGAGAAAGGAGAACACAGCGATCTTGTAAAGACACCTGGACCCTGTAAAGACCCCTGGGCCCCATAGGCCAAACTTTGCCTTAAGGGTTGGACCTGTGTCAGGGTTTCATTAGACCATCGTCCTCAGACAGGTAGTCAGGGTGGTTGGACAAGGCCTTTTGAGCTGCCTAAGGAGAGCATAGCATTACAGGGCTGTCTCAGCCCTGTGCAAGCAGCAGTAGTCACAGGTCAGAGGACTCTCCTCCCTCATCAGGCTCATCACCGTTAATCCAGCAGTGGGGCAGAGTGGGTGCCTGTGACGCTGGAGGAGGAGGAGGGCTGCAGAGCTGCCCTGGCACAGCACAGGAGCTCAGGCTGGATGGGCCAGTGCCAGTGGAGGAAAAACAAGGGCTCCACCAGCATCTCCATCCCCTCTAGATACAGGTCCCTGGTTCAGGGAGATCTGGTAAGATCCATGTTCTGTACCAGGAGGAACAACCTTCCCCTCATCTCCTGTCCTGCAGCAGTGATCTCGCCCATCCCTCCTGTGCCAGCCCTTGCTGTTCGATCATTCAGCAAGTGCAGATCTGCAGAGATCATTTTTTTACCCCCATCAGCAAAGAGAAGCCCCTGCTGAGCGAGGCACAAGCGCTGTCCCCTTGGAGTGGAATCAATCCCTCCGACAGGCTGACCTGCTCACGGGAAATGAATGTGGAGAAGAGTCTCATGTCTGTGTGTGCAGGATGCTGAGAGGACCCTGTCCCCTTTTGTAGCAGTCACTGTTCACGCTGCAGCTCCAGCTTCCTTCTTACCTTCCCTGTGAGCTGCTTTCTGTGTGCAGCCCGTGGTGTGCACACACAGTGCTGCTTTACTGAATCCTCCTGTAACAACCCTCCCTGGCAGCTGGCTGCTTCATTCAAGGCAACAGCACAGGCTCCAGTTCTGTCCATTGAGATTCCCTGGATCCCACATGGACCAGTACAGGAAGGGGGCAAAGTATCACCCCTGCTTTGAGCTGGGCCTGCCAGCAAGCAGACTCCTTTTCTACCACAAGTAAATTAAACACAGCAGTCAAATAGATCTCAGTTAAATCCAAATTACAACAAAGTAGATACAGTTTGGGTGCCAGCCTGAGATCAGACAGACCTCTCCCTTCCCTCCACACCTCCCTGAGCAGCGGGGCAGACGTGTGGGATGGTTCTGATTAGCCAGTGGCCTCCAGTTGATGGCCCGTTTTGTGCTGCTTCTGTCTTGCTTTTCCTGAAACCTGTCCCTTCCCCTTCACAGGGCCTTTTCATTCATGCTGAAAGCAGTTAGGGAGCTTGCCTGGACACGCAGGAACGGTGAAACTCCAGAATGAAACATGTGCTAGCCCACAAGGTGCAGATAGAACAACACGGGAACATCCTGGGGGCACCGTGCCTCCCGAAACCCCTAGCTCTCACCCATCAGCGTGGGAAAAGCGGTGGGGACCCTGCATGTTCCAACAGAGAGAGAGAGATTCTATTCTAACAACCTGTTGTACTCTGAGCCCAAACTCTGCTCTCGAGGGTCAGAGCTTAACCCTCTTTGGCAGCATTTCCTGACGGTGTGGTGTGATGTCACCTGCCTGATGTGAGGGGGGTTTGTCCTGGCTTAGGACCGTGGGACACTGGTGTGCAGGGAAACTCTCCCCTGCATGGCTGGGGGAAGAGGGGATCTCTACAAACCCCTTTCAAGCAAGAAAGACAGATGATTAAGAGCCTGGAGCATCTCTCCTGTGAGGAAAGGCTGAGTGAGCTGGGGCTGTTCAGCCTGGAGAAAAGAAGACTAAAGGGGGACCTTATTAATGTTTATAAATATCTTAAGTATGGGATGCAGGGGGAAATGGCCAGCCCCTTTTCAGTGTCTGTGGGGACAGGACAAGGGGCAATGGCTGCAAGTTGGAGCACAGGAAGTTCTGCACCAACATGCAGAGGAACTTCTTCCCGATGAGGGTGAGGGAGCCCTGGGACAGGCTGCCCAGGGGGTGTGGAGTCTCCTTCTCTGGAGAGATTCCAGCCCTGTCTGGACGCCGACCTGTGCAATATGAGCTGGGGAGCTGCTTTGGCAGGGGGGATGGACCTGATGATCTCTCAAGGTCCCTTACGACCCCTACAATTCTGTGATTCTATGATTCTGTGATCTTATATTACACCCCGTAGCAGAGTGAGTGGAGGTGCTGAGGAGGAGGAGTACAGCATGGGGAAGCCCTGTATGTTCTGTATCTTTAATGTGAAGATCATTAGGAGAAGGTGGGTTATGGGCTGTGCAGGGCATGCACACACAGCGAGAGCTGGGTCTCCACACACCCCAGCCAAGGCTGTGAGATGCCATTCCCCCGCAGCCACCAGTGACAGCAGCTTCCTGGTGGGGTGGGGAGGCTTTGTTTGAATGTTTGCAGTGTTTTGCATCGCAGTATTTGGATGCCAAAGCTATACAGTGCCCTAAAAGTTAATTAGCCAGATAACTAATTAAAGACTTCTCTCTTTTATTGTTGCCAACTTGCAATTCAGAAAGGGGCTTGTGTCAAAGTAAATCCAGCCACACACCCCAGTGAAAGAAGTGATAAACCATTCAAGATCCAATTAACCATTCAGGGGACTGGTGTGGGAAAATCCCATCACTGTCTGGGGGGAAGAGATGTCCCAGTCACATGCAGCACAACTGCCCCAGCTTTGAGTGCCTCTCCAGAGGGACTGTTGCTTCAAAGGGGAGGGATACAGCCTGGAACTGAGCACCAAGGGAAGGATTTATAGGTGCCAACAGACATAATGGTGTTGGAACAGTCCCCATGAGGGTGGCATGTCCTTGAGGACCTGGTTTGATCTCCCTGGCAAAGGTCCAAGCTGTGATTTTACATCTCTGAGCTAAGAGAGGATGCATGGGGAGGCTGTAAGGACATGAGCTCCTGAAACCTGCTGGTTGGTGGTCAGTGGTGGCTGTGCATCTCTCCTACTCTCAGAGAGGGTCCCCATCTGCTCAGGGATCTCACTGGGACCAGGGAAGATCTCACTGGACAAGCAGATATTTGCAACCTCCAAGGCTGTCACTTTTCTTTGGGTCTCTGCATAGGAGATTCACAACATATTGTTATATTTTTCTTTAAATCACCATCAGCAACACGTTCTCACCCATCTGGGCCAACCCTGCCAGTGGTACAAGAGCATCCATCCCCATGCCGCAGTGTCCTGACCTGACAAGGGCTGGGGTCATTTTGGCTTTAGGGAGTATGCAATTAGAGGGTGGAGGGTAGAAGAACTAAGATGAGGTTCAGACTCCTCAGATCTGGCCACCAGCCAGGAGACGTGCTGTAACCAAGTGGCACCGGGCCCAGAATTTCCAGGAGGGCTGAGCTCCCATCGCAGAGCAGGAGAGGGGCCCCCACTTCCACCAGCGCTCTGCACGTGCTGGGTGCGCACAGGGTCTGGGGCTCTTGTGAAATCCCAACCCGGTTGAGGGTGGCTGAGTGTTTGAAATTCCACCAAGCTGCCCAGCCCTCTGTCCCCAAAGAAAAAGAGGAGAATTGAGCAATTTCAGCAAGTTGTTCCCTGGCTGTGGAGCTCACGTTCGTACTCTTGGGGGCAGGCACACAGAGGATGCTGCTGGTTTCACCCAGCAACCTGCTGCTGTGCAGAGAGGGGAGTGTTTCAGGGCTTGTAGTTTTGATGACATGACTTCTGAGATCAGTCCCCTGGCACATATTTACACCAGATGAGGATCTGGCCAGAGTCCCGATACTGGGAGAATATGCTTCCCACCCCCGCTACTATCAGGCCCAGCCCTCAGATGACAAGAATTTAATTTAAAGGCTCAACCTCTTGTCTGAACAGCTCCCTCCCTCCCCCACTCTGATGAGAGGAAAATCTTCGGAGAGGCATCCAGGCGAGTGGGAAAGCTTTGGAGAGAGCTGTCTCTTGCCCTTTAGCCATCCAGAGAGGAAGAGCTCATCTGAATGAAATGAGGATCAATCAGAGACAGGCATGGGAAAAGTTGGGAAAAGGAGCCTCCAGTGATGTATATTCATGGGGGGGAAAACCTCCCCCAGACATGCAGAAGCTTTGATGAAAACCCTCCCAGCTGTGCCGAGCCTTTGAAGTGACACAGCAGAAGTGTATACATGATTACCCAAGAGATAGAAGCAGATGAGTTCTCAATCAGCTGAATCCTTATATTTAGGATAGACTTTAAAGCTTACTTTTTATAACTCCTTCCAAAATTAATGAGAATCAGCTGCATGGCACCCCATCATTCTTCCCTCCCGCTTCCTCCCCCACCCCGGATAACCTACAAAGCCAGCTCATGTTCCCACAGGGCAGGGGATGAGGTGGCCTTGGTGTTTCATGTTCCAGAGGAGTGGGAAGAGTCCCGAACCATGAGCAGGAAATAAAAGGCTAATGGGAACGGGTAACTTTTTTTACCAAAAAAGAGGTTTCTGTGATCTCTTTAGATAGCTGGTGTCCAAGTGTCAGAGCGTTTCATCATCGGTGTGTCTCCTACTTCAGCATTTTCACTGAATCATAGAATCACATGGGTTGGAAGTGACCTCAAAGATCATCCAGTCCCACCCCCCTGCCATGGGCAGGGACACCTCTCACCAGACCAGGCTGCTCAAAGCTCCATCCAACCTGGTCTTGAACAGCTCCAGGGAGGGGGCAGCCACCACCTCCCTGGACACCCTGTGCCAGGGCCTCACCACCCTCAGAGTGAAGAATTTCTTCCTAATATCCAATCTAAATCTTCCCCCTTCCAATTTAAAACCATTGCCCCTTGTCCTATCACTCCAGGCCCTTCTAAAAAGTCCTTCCCCAGCTTTCCTGTAGCCCCTCCAGGGACTGGAAGGTGCTGTAAGATCTCCCCAGAGCCTTCTCTTCTCCAGGCTGAACAACCCCAACTCTCAGCCTGGCTCCATAGGAGAGGTGCTCCAGCCCTCTGATGATCTTCATAGCCTCTTCTGGACCTGTTCAAACAGTTCCATTTTTCTCTATCTGTTCCCCTAACCTGAGTCTTTAAAAGCTGAGTCTAAAATCTACGCTCTGGTTCTTGAACCAAGAGCTGTTTCCAGCTGGGATGGTCTTTGTACCCAGGGAGACTCAGGCAGGGGGTGGGATGGGGGAGTCCCCAGCATAGCGTTGTCCATCCGCTGTGGCATCCAAGGAGTTGAACCTCATCCTTTGAGTTTAACTGAGCACCTAAAGCCTGTGAGAGCTGTTGAAGGGTTTGGGTTCTTTTACTGCTGGAAGGTTTCTCCATTCACAACCACATGGAAAGGTCAGTTCTTGCCAAAAGCTTCTTCACAAACACACTTTCCCCTGGCCTTTGCTTAGCTGGGCTGAGTGGCATGTGAAACACAACATGCTGGAAGTTTCTCCTATGAAAAACCTCAAGGACTATCCAGCAACCCAAACCCCAGGTCACTTCTCCCTCGTACAGCCCCTTCTCAGGGGGTGGCTCCCTTGCAGGTACACCTGATGGAAACAGGCAGATGCAATCAGCCAAGTCATATATATTTAACACTCTTCAAGGTGCGTTGGCAGTTCTAGATGATCAAAGCTTCTCTTGTGATGCAGTGGCATTGCCAGGGTGTTTTCTTTTAACTCCATCAGATAAGTTGAAAGAAAATCAGTTTTGATGTTGTAAGAAACTGATTTGGGAAAGGTCAGAGACAAAAAACTTTCTCAAGGCTTCAGTTAACTGAGAGGTTGGGCATTGCCACCACTGAGCAGGGAACCTGCACCTATTTCCCTCTCTTTTGGTGCAGATGTGGCCTGGTTTCACTTTCTGCAGTGAGATTACAAGTTCACAGGTGATCTGGAAATGTGTCAGTGATTTCAAATGGGAGGTCTTAATCCCTGAAAAGCACCCTAAAATCTCCTCTGATGACCTGGCACTGTGATAAGCCTCCACTGGAGAGGATGGGTCTTCCCAGGCTTTTGTTATTTCTCTTCAGTGCACCCAGCAATGAGGAAATGTCTTCCCCAGGTACCTTTGTGCTCATAAGAATGTGTTTGCATTAAAAATATATCCTTCTTGGGCAGATTTTTCTGTGCAGGATGGTGTGGGCTGTGTCCTGTGATGAACCTCCATGCAAGGCAGGTGTGGTAACACGTAATCTTCATCACCAGGCTTGAGGAAAATCAGTACAGGCATTAATTTTGGTCTGGTGAAGTCCCAGTGTGGTGATGGTAGAGCACTGGGAGTGCAATGAGAGCAGAGAAATAAGGGAGCTACTTAAACACCTTTGGATTCAGCTGGAATTGGGGTGGTCAGTACAGAGTCAATTAGAAATGAATGTGTTTTCTTTGGGTTGACTGTAATTTAACTGGAAGTGATCTCAGATTGCATGGGGCTTGGTTAATGGTGATTCTGGACTGCAGCAACTGCATGAGAGTTCATTGCCATCCTACTGACCTGTTTGAAGTTAATACCATTCATGAACTCAAATCCATTTCCCTGAATTTCCACCATGTAGACAAGCCCCAGGAGTTCCAGCATCAATCCTAAATGACTTCTCTAGACCTCCAGCACTTTTCATAGCCTTCAGCTACTTGAGAGAGGAGTGAGGAAGCAAGGAGCAGAGGAGGCTGTTGGCATGACCATTAGGAAATACCTCAGAACAGCAAGTCTTCTTCCTTCACCGTGAAAGCAAAGGGACAGTTCCTCTGGCCTCTACATCCAGTGAAGAGAGTGGAGCAATAGTGCAGCAGGAGTCTGCTCAGCCAGTTTGAAGGCATGCAGGACCTCTTGCTGCATCCTCCACGAATGGAACTCATTCTTCCTGGTTCCTTAGGGCAGGCAGGGATTTCCTGGACCTGTCCTTTAGGAACAGCCTGTGTCCCTGCTGACTCAGGCACTGAAGTGACTGATCAGGATGCTGGTACTGCTGCCACTGGATGTGTCAGAGCCTTACACTGCCCGGTCCCCAAGCTGTAGCAGCTCACACTGAGCTACGTGTGCTCCCTGGCACACCCAGCTATAGGGTGAAGGCATGAAAGGAAGGGAAAAGGAGAGGAGCCCAACCTACTAACCAGTCTTTTCCTAGACATTCCCACCTGAAATCCCAAGCTACTGGCACTGCAGTCTGCAGGGACAGTTCCTGTGGGACAGGACACAGCCACTCGCTCCCTACTCTTGTTTCTGACATAAATCCCATGGGATCTTGTAGCAAACGGGCCAAAACCTCTACTCTTCCCACAAGGTTTGCTCTCTCTTCATGATGGGTCCTACTGGGGAAGCTTTGTCTCCCCCTCCTAGCACATCCCTCTTCAAAATATCTCTCTTGGGAAGGGCAGAGGCTTTGTCTGCTCGCTGGTGTGCTCATGCATGCGAAAATCTTTAGAGAGGCACGAGGTCCCTTCCCTTTCTGTGAGCCAACAAAAATGTCACGTCTTGAGAAAATGAAATGAAATCTAATGTGTCATCTGTCCTGCTGGGCAGGTAGATATAATCCAGTCCAGGGGGAGTTTTTAAAGGGGCCCCAAGTTTGCAGTGGGTGAGTGAAGTTCTGCCTTTCTTGAAAGGGAATAAGGGAATAAGAATCAAGACTCAGTGCTTTAATTATTTTTTGTGGTGGGTTTGCACATACAAAGACAATGTTGGATCTCTGCCCTGAGCTCTGCTTAGCCCAAATACAGAACTGTGGCAGTTTAAACCTGCTAATGTTTGCTCATGCTCTTCAGAATGAGTTACATGACAGGAGAGTGACTGCTAACATCCAGGTGGGTTGGCCGGGAAGGTAAATGTTGTTTCAACGCCAGGACAGCAACTTTGTCCTTTGCCAAGTGGTTCTGCAGGGAAAACTTCTGAAGACCCTTTTTTGTGTTATTTTATGGCCCAGCCCAAAGCAGAACTGCACAGAAAGCCTGAGAACAGCAAGGCCTGGCTTGCTGATGCCTTACGTGTTGGGGCATTGCCAACCCAAGGCCGCGTGGATGCTGACCTGGACTTAAGGGCTGGTACCATTACACACTCTGTGTTTATGGGTACAAAAGCCTGGACGTGGCAAAGGCCAAAGGAAAGTCAGGCTCTGCATGTGCTGTATTCTGCACTTGTCAAGGAGAAAAGCCAAAACCCAGGGTTTTCCTCCCTGCTCTTTTTGGGTAAGTCACCTCACTCTGAGCAGTACTTCCCCCATTATATAACCAGTGTGTCAACAGGTACATTTTAAGGGAAAATAACTTTTTTTGTTTATAAGAATCAAGTGCCAAAGAGAAACTCCTTTTACATTTTTCCCCCTTCTTTTTGAACAAAAGGAGAAAATCGGTTGGTTTGCTTGTTTCCCATCCTGTGTCTTACAGATTAGCTGTCTTCTGGAGAGGAATGGGACCGTTTGCTGATGCTCAGTACTAGCCAGCATCAGCCACCTTGTCTAAAGGGGCTGCACAGGTGCCTTGAACCAAGTCTCCCTTTTATCTCTTTTCCTGTAGTCACTGCAAAACCACGTGAGTCAGGGTTACAAAATGCCTAGCTGAATCAACAAACAGCAATAAGCACTGCTTGACAATGCTGTCCGTAGAAGCCCATTACCTCCTCTAATTAATCCTCACTTCATTAGGCAGAAAGACGGCCACTCATGGGAGCGTGGGTGTGATGAGGATACGGCCGTGGTAACTCCTCTCCCGCTGCTGTTTGTTGGTTTCTGTGGCCCTGAAGAGACAAACAGACCCGCCCTGAGCGCCTGCGTGGGTTCCACAATGAGCACATGCTGAGCAGATACTTTTACCATTGCATTTTCTCAACAGGGATTGAAATCCATTTCCCCTGTGGTTCTTCTGGCTTGCTTTCAGCCCGGAGAGGCCACCTCTCCTGCTCTGGGGCAGGGGGGATTGGTGAACCTCCACCTGGGTGGACACTGCCGCAGCCTGAGCTCCAGTTCGGGCTGTGCCATTCCACAAAGATGCTTCTTGCATCACAAGAGATCCCATTCCCTATCTTCAGTCCACACCCTCTTCATCCTATTTAATTCTGCTCTTACCCAGCAAGATCCATTTAGGCAGAAGATCCTCTTCTTGCATCTCCTCTCCCCTATCAAATGCTTGTTGGAAGTGAGACAGTATTTTGCCTGCGTAAAAGTAGAGGGTCAGCACCTTCCACTGTCCCTTTCCTTGGGTGATTTGGCAGCCCACGTTTCCAGCATTAAACCTCTCCATGCAAAGCCTTTGGTAAACACCTTTGAGAAATAAAAGGTAGCAGTGATCTGCTGCAGCTTGGCTCCAGCCTGCACCCAAAGGAGACCACTCCATGCTGGAAAACAGAGTGGCAGGATACATGAAGGCAGCCACCAGCTTGCAATGGACTGTCTGTTGTGAAAGAGGATTTTTTAGCAGCCAAACCTGTAGTTATGAAATGAAATCTGCCTCAGATATAACAGAGGAGGATCATAGAAGCAGTTACTATAATTACTACTAATGATACTTACACTTACCCATACGTTAGTTCCATATAAACCTTTTTTATTCCCTGTGCAAACAATGAATAATTAGCAGCCTCTATCGTTGCCTTTTCAGGAGTTACGTCATGTTCCCTGGGACAAAGACCATCTCTTGGAACAGCACCTACCCCTGAGATTTCCAGGGCGTCGAGTGCCACTGTAATAAAAGCATGGCAGGATTGCAAGTGAACTCATTAAGATCAGGAGGGACAAGTTATCTGTAGGGCAAAACTGTTCCCAGTAGACCTTTTCATTAGCTTTTTACTGGTAGTGTAATTTTCTTGGGTGTTATTTCACCTTATAGAGGAAATCTGTTTGAGGCTTGTTTTTCTTGCTGCTGACATGGTAAGGGGCTTGTTGAGGGGCTCTGATGGAAGGCAGGTTTGCCATTTTAGGGGGTTTGAAGATTTTTGGCATTCATCTGTAGCTGTTTTCCTATCACAAGCTTTTCTCCTACCTCTGTTTTGGCAGCTGCTCAGCCTTACGTGAGCGAAACGTCTCTCCCTCAGCCTTGATGAAGCATCAGGCATGTGCTTGTGAGAACAGCACAGGAGTTTTCTTTCCAACATCACTTTTTGTTCAGACAAAAATTGAATTTTATTGCACAATAAATCCCTTCACTGGAGCTAAGGCAAAGGGATGGTTAAAACAGACCCTTTTCAGACCACCAAAGCCCAGCCCTCCGGTTTGTGCTGATGCATTACCACTGACAGCTGTAATTTTTTGTGACAGATACAGAAATGTCCTTAGGGAAAATACAATAGTGATGGAAGTTTCCTGTGGGAAAGAGCTTTTCTTTTTCTTCTTTTTTTTTTTTTTTAAAGTGCTTTCACCTGTCTTTAGGGACAGTTTCTTCACAGGCATTCAAAAGCTGTTGTTCCCATTAATTTCACCATGATTTAAGGGCAGTCCACATCTTAGAAAGAATAATCAGTTTCCCTTAGGATCAACCCTGAAAAATTGGCCACGCTTTTCAACAGTATTGGATCTAAATGGCGAACAAGCCGTGGTCTGTATTTGTTGCAATCATTGGGAAGACCACACCTCTGCATGAAACATTGTCTTTTGCATAGCATCTGATACTGTGAGTTAAGCTGGGTTGCACAATTTGGACTCTAATCTTGACTGGAAAGATAGCATCAGTTCTGAGTCAGTACCAAATCTTCCCATATCTCAGAGACAAGATATTTTTGCACAGCAAACGGCAAAAATTTACATGTATGTAAATGTATTTAATCTTGATCCCACCACTCCGAGCCCTGGGTCAGGTTAAGTCTCCCACTGAATGCAAATAGCTGTTTATGTATCACAGGCTGAACAAAGGCAAGATAGAGCCCAGCTCAGGATCCAACAACCTGAGAGCAAAGGAAGCATTGCAGTAAACAACGGGGAGGAGACTGGTAGGGGAGGGTGAAGGTTACAACAGCCAGAGATCCCGAGATCCACCTGTTGTTCTAAACCACTTAGGTGGGTCATAGACCAGAACCAAAAATTTTCATTAAGGGAAAAAAAAACATTGCTGGGTGATAAGATGATACCTACTTACGTGATTTGTAAATCACGATCCCGTCAGAGCAAGGAAATGACTAAGGCCACAACTGCCCACAGCTCAGGCCGTATTTACATGGCTGGGCACGAGTAATCACCAACCTCATCTGCCCATACCCTGAGCAAACAAACATGAAGTTGTTCCAGCCTGGAAGTCCATCAGCCACACAAACTTGTGCTAACAAGCAAAAACTTGGCACAAATAACTACTTTCTTTTTTTCCTCCTCAGTTTGTCTTAATTGACCGGCATAATTTCGTTAAACTCTTGGTTTTTAAGCCAGAGCAGCTGGTTTCTAAAAGAGAACTCATCTCACTACAAATCTTTGTCTGCTCCAAGTCACTGTGAGATCCATCCCTCTTCCTCCACCATCAGCAGGAGCAGTAAAGGATAATGCCTTTGCTGCAAACCCTGCCTTGACTTCAGACACTGGGAAATCTTGGCATCAGTGGGAGTTCTCCTCCCAGCTTACACAGCTGGGAATTCTGCTGTGTAAGGAAGTGTATTTTAATGTCACATCAAGCCCCTAACTCTGACCTGAAAATTCTTCATCTGTTCAACTATTTTGGCTCTTAAAGCCTTGATGCCATTCTCAGGATATCTTCATTTAAAGGTGAAATGGTAGAAGACAATTCCCTGCCATTTACTGAGTTGCCTTTCAGTGCTTCGCTCTAGTAACGGCAACTATTCCCTCCTGTTAGTAAGATACATGCATCTCATCCAGAAACTTCCTTGCACTTGTGTCTACAATCCCAGGGCTCTTGTGCTAAGCACTGGGCCAACTGGAAGAGAAGGCAAACCCTGTCCTGAAGAGGACATGCCATCAACATGACCATGGAGTTTTCTTGCTGCTGAAAGAGTGTTTAATGATAAAATTCTTAAGATTTTGTTTTGATCGGCGTAGTGATTGAGATATTAACGTGTAATTAATACTTGTTTCTCTGTATGTGATTATAGTGTGCTTGTGAGAAGGATGAGGTTACTGGTGCATGGAGCAATCCCTTGTTTTGTTTCTGATGGATGAAGTTGTACAGAGGAAATGACAAACACTCATGTCGCTCACTGAGTCTGGATTAAGCTCTCGACTCTCTCCCAATGCCACATGGAAGTTGTACTGGGTTAAACTACCTCAGACTTGCACCTTTTTTTGGAGGGGGCTTTCAACAGGATACCCAAGGAAGGTTTTTTTTTCCCAGCAGAGAGTTTGTCCTCATCCTGTTAGCTAAATATCTGAATCATCCTGGTGTTTTTAACAAGCTTACCTCCAAATAAACACATGCAGTAGAGGACTGATGTTATCACTGGATGAGATGGGGGTAAAGAAGAGTTTTCCTCAGAGTCCTATAGGAAAACCTGTGGCAGAGACCCTGAGGTCTGGGGTAATGCTCCCATCACCTGCTTTCTTCCTGGCTACAAAGTGCTTTGAGTGGGAGCAGATGGAAGGATTCAGCCCGCTGATCAGGGAATGCTACAGTTACTTTAATTGCGACGACTAAGTGCCAGGATTTTGATGAGGCCCAGTGTATTCATTAGAAATTGATGGTTATTACAATTAATAATACATTGAAATTAATTAGAGAGGAAAAAAGATGCCCGTGTTGATCCATCCCTGTGACTGACAGCAGCGATGCCTTCTATGGCACTTTCTTCTCCCACCATTTGTACAGTTCTCCTGGAGGGACCGGGGTTTCCAGTTAATTTTCAGCGTGACAGTTTAATGTATTTATCTGATGCAATTCACTCCCCTCTGCAGCACCATCTCCAAGCAACAAAGCAGGAGAAAATAACCGCTCAACCACCCCTTAATCCACTAAGAGTAGAGGCAGAGACGCTCTGAACTAGCCTGACAGGAATGATGACCGACAGAGCCAAAGGCTGGGGGCCCTGGAGGGAAATCTGCCAAACTTTGGGCCTATAAACCGCCTAATCCCTTGTACCTGAGTGCCTTGGGAGCTGCTGGAAGTGTCAGGGGGCAGAGGATGCTGCTGCGCCGTTCGCTGGACTCTGAGTCCTGATGTCTGGGGTGTTAAGCTCCTTATTCTGAAGGTGCTGGGAGTGATATTACAAAGCGGCTCTGAGCCAGCTTAGGTTTGAGAGGGAGATTTCCTGGAAGCTCAGGTTTGTAGTGCTTCAGGACTGCACAGACCATCAGTCTTCTGCTGAGAAAGGGATTCCTTGCAGGTATCCTCAGTGAGCACACGTACCTGTGCCCATGTGTAGCAATGCCCAAGCCCTCATAAAAACCAGATTCTATCTGGACATGATAATTCACTCGAAGCAGATGGGGAAACTGAGGCAGAAGCACTTGCCCATAGGTTAATGTTGAAAGCTGATGTAGTAGGAAGGACAAAGCTTACTAAAGGAGTTCTTCCATAACCAGTTTTGGGTTCAGTCTCATCCATTTTAGAGAATAAACAAAAAAAAGTGGGTACTGATGAAATCTGCTGAGTCTCATCTGGACTTTATCATCAAAAGCAGGGGAGGGTCAGGGCATTCTGCAGAAAGAGTGGTGGGACCTTCAGGGCCAGAGCATCAGAAGAAAGATGACATTCTCAACCCAAAATGCAAATTCACACATTCAGGGATAAATAACTAATCAGCTGTAAACAGGGAATGTTTCATTTGGAGATAACAAAAGGAGGGAAGGACATGGGCATGCTAGGTGATCCCAGCACATCTGTGAGCTCTGGGGACTAGGCTAATAGGATATTGGGGTGTAAGGTGGGGAAGAGTGTTGCCAGGGGAGCTGGAGAAGTGCGGGTGTCCTTGCACCAAGCCAGGGAAAACTTCATCAGGAATAATGCCTGTTGGTGGCAGGGAGAGAGGTTCTGAGTGAGTGGGGAGCCAGGACAACCAGCCCCCAAGGGCTGGCTCTGTGATCCAGCAAAGACCACACCGCCTGGGAATCCAGTCACTCGCAGTAAACCTTGGGAAAGGAGAACTCTTTCAGAGGCAGGACAATGCTGACATAGTACTTGGTGAATTTAAAGTGGCCCTGGGTTTATTTAGACTGGCAACAAGGAGACACTTCTGCCCACCAGAACCAATCCAGTACCTCCCTATGTCAGCAGATTGGCAGTGTTCAGGAGGAAGAGGAGCCCAGGCAGAACCACAGGTCCAGCTGCCCAGCTTTTAGCCCCAAAAGGGGGAATTTAAGACATATTTTGTGGCTGGCCTGGTCATCTGCTCCAGCTCAGAGTCAAAACACAAGGGCCTGCAGTTTTCCTTGGTGTCTGATGTGTTTATCTCTGGTCCTTGGGCAGAGATCTTATCTCTGGTCCCTGCTGATTTGTTAGGACCTCCGGGCTGGCCTCTCATCCAGTGTCCCTTTTATTTCTGGCAGTATTGCTGCCTGACTTATTTGTCAGATGCCCATACCAAGCCAGTGGCTTGTCCAGTGCAGTATCTTATTTTTCTGAACCATCAGCATTTGGTGCCTGGTATTTCCAGGGATGGTGAAACCCCTACAGAATGCACCCAGCTACTTGAGCAATGCTGTGGATGGGAGGAAAAATTCCTCCGTTGTGCCTAGAGGCCACCAGCTCATGCCCTGAAGCAGGAGGTTTCATTACCCCTATTTTTTTCCCTTGGGTTATATGACTGCCAGTGTTACTTGCAGTCATAAAATTTTCCAAGTCGAGTTTGAAACCCAGACAACGTTGTTTGTCTCAGTCACCTTCCTGCGGCTCCAAATTCCTCTGCTCTGTTATGTGCTGGACACAGCTATTGCCTTTCAGGAGCCCCACCACCCTCTGCCCTTTAATTTCACCCAAGAGACCGCTTTTTCCCACAGGGTCTGGCTGAGGGTGCTCAGCACCTCGCAGGATGCAGCTCACTGCTCAGGGCTGGCTTTAGAGTTAGCAAGGCATCAGACAGAGATGAGCAGCTATGGGAGGGAGTCACAGCTATGGGGAAAACAGCTTGCCCTCAGCAAAGCCAGGCTGGAGGAGCTGTTTGCTTTGCTCATCACCATGGTTCTGTTCACAGAGGGTGCAGTTTCTGCAATGCCCTCCCTAAGCAGGGCAGCCCCACTAAGAGCTCTCTGAATCATCTTTCCATAGCCCAGGCCAAGGAAATTCAGCTGTATCCCCACCCATCTTTGTTGCTCTTTGAATGAGCCTGAAGCATTCGTAAGTCAGGAAGGGCACTGCAAAAACTGTGGGGCTCAGTAAGGTTTTTTTTTGGTTCTAGGTATTTTTTCCCCCCAGTAAGTCAGGATGAGAACTTCGAGGTTCCTCTTCTCATTTCCTTTAGTTTTGTTTTCTCAGAATCTTTTGAGTCTTCTAAAAATGAAAGGTTTGTAGGCTCTGGGGCTATATGAAAGAACACAGTATCTTTTTATTTCAAAAGAGCTGCAGGTGGTTGTGTGGCCTGTGTGAGCTCTGGCTGGTAAGGCAGGAAGGCAATTACACACCTGCCAGTACCTCTGCTGCAGATAGCTCCAGAGCCTGAGCCACATTTTGGGTCGTTTGGTGGTGGTTTTTTTCCCTTCTTCTTTGTTTCTCCTTCTCCCCTTTCTGCAGTGCCAGTCAAGGACTGACTGAGTTTGCTGGCTTTACTGACAGGAGGACTGCTGCTCAGTTAATATGTGGGCACCTACTCTTCAAGACCAAAATCCATCAGCACAACACCAGCCACAAAGAAGATGCAGAAGCATGAGAAGAATGGTGAATGTGGCAGTCCTGGGCTACCATCGTCCTGCAGCCAGAGAAGGTACTTCAACATTTCAGGGCAGGCAGGCAACTCCCAGAGCCCATCACCTGCTGTGTCTGAGGGCTGCTTTCCCCCTGCCTGGGAAGGGCAGTGCAGGCCCTGGGCACAAGGGGTGTTAGCCAAGGAGACCTGGTATCTGTGGAGAAACTGTACTTCTGCTCCCCCACCACCTGAGCTTTATGTCTTGTTGTTGCCCTCTCTGCTGTTTGCAGAGAAGAACAGAGGGAATGCTGTCCTTCCTCCTGCCTTCCCAGGTTTGCAGTTACCTGGGCTGATCCTGGCTGCTGAGCTCTGGGTTCACCCAGACCCAGATTGAAGAAGTCCTCTTCCCCAAGGCGTTTGCATTAGGGATATGGAGAGGCCTTCACTGTAACTTAGAAATCTGGCCTGACCTCTGCTCTCCTGCCATCCCAGCCTGCTGCCTTGGCAGGGAGATCTCTCTCTGAGACATTATTCCTGCCGTGCAGCTTTGTTAGGGGAGTCAGGATCATCAGCCATGCGGGTCAGGCCTGTGGGGAAGATTTGAGGCTGAGCTGAAGCAGAGCTGGCAAATCAGACTGAATCTGGCCCTGGCTCTCCCCCTGAAAAACACATAGTCCTTGTCAAGGACATGCCATACTTCATAGGAGCAGACTAAGGGGGTGTAAGGCAGAGATTCTGGCCTTTTTGTGTGGAGTGCCACAGCACAAACAGAAATACCTGGGTACGGTGTTTTTACTTTCATCAGGACTCTACAGATGTGAAGGGGCCCCTGTTAGATCCCTGGCTGAGATAACTCAGAACATGTAAATAAATCCATCCCTGTCTCTCCAGAGATCCCAACTCAGATGTTGCATGCTGTAAACTCGAGCATTTGTAGCTCTCATTTACATGATCAGATGGGGCAGGGAGGCAGGTTAGTAACAAAGGGTGCAGCTGCCTGCCCCACATACTGTCTCCAAGATCAACAGATTCCTTCACACACACACCCCCCTCCCCGAGGTGCTGGAGTCTTTAATCTAAAGCTCCATGGAGATGCTCCATGCAATTAGCACCTATGCTTATTGCTCCCTTACTCCATTCTTACCCAAAGCTCTGTAGATAAAAGGGAAGACTTTTAAAGCTCTAAGTTTTCTGTGACAGTCTCCTACTTTGTGCAGCATTACCCAGCCTCTCCTCTCCCTACTCCTTTCTCCATGGCTCTGAGAATCTCCCAGATTTGTTTGTGGTTTTTCTTTTTCACAGGAAGTTCAAATTCTCCTTTCCCTTATTAGGACTGTCTGCAATTCATCTCCTACTCGACTGGCTTGCCATCCTTGAAACTTGTTTCTTTTTTTACACACCTTAGTGCATCTACTGCTATCTTTTCCCCTGCTGGGTGGCTGCTTATCTGTTTATTTGCAAACCTGGATGGGGGTCTTCTAAGAGGAGATATTTTTGATTGATTTGCAGCTGTCTTTGCTCCAAAGAGAAGCAGGAACCTAGCAGGAGGAAGATTTTAGGAGCTGGTTTTCTTGTTATTTTTCTTTCCCTGGTCCCAACTAGAATCTGAAAACACTGGGGCAGGAATCAGTAGTACTTGTTATCTCACCTCTGCTGCACTCTCATGCTGTGTTCTTGGGCAAAACACTTGAGCTTTGAGTCTGTTTCCCCCAGTTATCAATAGACAGAATCAAATAGGTTGGTATGTCTCCCAGGGATGCTGTAATCTTTAATTAGATGGTCCCTGTAGGGTACTTCCCATATACAGCTTTCTATGGCAGAGCTAACTTAGTGTCCAGAGGGACAATCACAGAATCACAGAATTGTAGGGGTTGGAAGGGACCTCGAGAGATCATCGGGTCCAACCCCCCTGCCAAAGCAGGCTCCCTAGCTCATATTGCTCAGATAGGCGTCCAGGCGGGTCTTGAATATCTCCAGTGAAGGAGACTCCACCACCTCCCTGGGCAGCCTATTCCAGTGCTCAGTCACCCTCACTGTGAAAAAGTTCTTCCGCATGTTGGTGCGGAACTTCCTGTGCTCCAACTTGCAGCCATTGCCCCTTGTCCTATCCCCACAGACCACTGAAAAGGGGCTGGCTGATTCCCCCTGCATCCCCTGCTTCAGATAATTATAAACTTTGATTAGGTCCCCCCTTAGTCTTCTCTTCTCAAGGCTGAACAGTCCCAGCTTACTCAGCCTTTCCTCATAGGGGAGATGCTCTAGGCCCTTAATCATCTTCGTAGCCCTTCTTTGGACTCTTTCCAGGAGATCCCTGTCCTTTTTATACCAAGGAGCCCAGAACTGGACACAATACTCCAGGTGGGGCCTGACCAGGGCAGAGTAGAGAGGGAGGATCACCTCCTTTGACCTGCTGGCTACACTCCTCCTGATGCATCCCAGGATCCCATTGGCTCTCTTGGCCACCGAGGCACACTGCTGGCTCATGGCCAACCTGTCATCTACCAGGACCCCCAGGTCCTTCTCCACTGAGCTCTTCTCCAGCAGGTCATCCCCCAGCCTGTACTGATACAAACAGTTGTTCCTTCCCAGGTGCAAGACAATGTGCTGGAGTAAATCCTGGGTCTTCCCAAGAGGCTGAGTAAAGGGTATGATATGTGCCAGAGAAGCAATTAAGGGATGGGGATCAATTCTTTTTAACCACAGATTCCTAGGGGATTTGTATAGCTTCTGGTGGGTCTGCAGATAGTAACTGAGAAAAGGAAGCTTATTGTCAGTTGGTTTAAACTTGTTATATGCTTAAGAATAGAAAATGTATAGATATTCTTGTCCAAAGAAATGTTGAAAACTACTGATGGCTAGAAATGGGTCAACACCGGGGTGGAAGAAGTCAACAAAGACTTGCTCAAACTTTCATGTGAGTTCCTTTGTGACTGTACACCTGTGGGGTATTCTAGGGGTGGGTCAGCTCCCAAGAATAATCCTGGAACTAGTGAATTTTAAGGAGCTCTGATTTTAATTCATATAGTTTAGTTTCTGTGGTTTACATCAAAAGGCACCAAAATGCTGGGAAAACCTCTGGAGCAGCCACACCTCAGTTTTGAGAAGGGCACTTCATTCACACTTATTTCAGTGCTCTTCCTTTTAAGCTGTATTAATTATTTTAATAAACAAAACAGTTTTCTTTCCAGAGCATTCTGTTCTTCTAGCTGCTAGACACTTAAGCAGGATCCCTATATGCTGTGAAGTTGTCCTGGCTCTGCTTTGCTTGCCTCCAAGCAAGGTATTCTTTGGGTTTCAGATGGGCAAGAAAGGAGTCTGGGTAGGTCCATCACTGGCACTTTCTCAGGGGCTTTCACTGCTCTTGGCTCTCCAAATCTTACAGCTTTGCACCCAAACTGGGCAGGTAGCTGTGAAAATAGGGAATTAGGTGGCTAGTTACCCGATTTGCATGCACAAATTGCCATTTTTATGTGCAAATGCAGCTTCTTAGAGACATTAACTGGTTAGGTGGATTTATTTCATTTCTTTTTAAAATATTCCATCGGTTTCTTCTGCTGCTTTCACTTACTGCAAATTAGTGTCAGTCTAATTAAGTTGGTTCGGTCGTTTCAATGAAAATTAATATGAGCAAGAAGAGAATTTGGTTTATTGTCTGTGTGATGGTCATCACTAGAGAAAGAAATCGGTGTGTGCTGTGCTGGGGCAGTTGACTTTTGCTGCATATTTGAGATATTTCCCATTCTAAGTATGGGAAATACTTGAGCAAAGTCAACATCAGCGTAGTCAGCACACAGGTCTCTCTAGGTGCCACCGCTGGTGTGCTGACAGGGCGAATTCCAGATGCAACTTGGGAGAGTGATGATTAATTTCCAGCAGTTCCAAAGAGGAAATCAGGCTCGTTAAATCAATCTAGGTGAATTTCAGCTCTTGCATAGAAGGCACCCTAATTGCATGGGTGAATTCAGCACGAACTGCAGGACGGTGTGCAGGAAGTTCACACACGCCTTGGACTATCATTAATGATTGCGAAAGAGCCCGCTGTGTTTACTCACTCAGCCAATAACATGTTTGTGCCATCTCTCTGCCTTTTTTTTTTGACCTTATTTAGTTGCACCGGCAAGAGGGGGGCAAGTATATGGCTAAATAAACCCCCTTATGCTTCAGATCAGCCTCTGACGGGGTGGAATGATGCACTGAACACACCCTTGGCTGCTGTTGCCAGAGCTCGCTGCTGCACCCGTCTAAAATCTGCTCTTCGACACTGGTCGTGACACCAAATCTCCAGAGCTGATATCTGTGTCTAGCTCTGTGCTTGGGAACATCAGTCATGGTTTGTTGTTATTTTCAGCTTGTCCTACTCTGCGCTGTCATTAATCACGGAGAGATGGATGGGACAAGACTGGCAGTTCCTTTAGCGGCGGCAGTCACGCAGCTGGCGGCCTGCAGGCCGCTTGCTTTCGGCCCAACCTTTCCTTTCTCAGAAGCGGGGTCAATGAGACGTTTAATTTCTTAGCTGTGCAGGGTGATTTACTGGCATCAAATTAATAACAGTTACATTCACAAGGAAGCCCTAAGGAATGAGGCAGCTGAGTGTTGTGTGACTCAGCAGGCTGCATTTAGGCCACGCAGGGATGGCACTGCCGCTTCCCACTGTGGAGGCTCCTTGGGGACAGCAGTGGAGCTGCTTCAGGTTGGATGCTTGATTCAGCTTGGCCTGCTTTGGGTACAGGCTGGATGAAGATTTTTTCCTTCAGCCTCTCTTCTTTTCTCCTCCCCCTCTCCCTTGACAAACTGGCAATACTTCTGGAGGGCTGGGCTGGAGTTTTGCCCTGTCCAGGCTGAGTGCAGTTGGGTTGTGTGTGGTCCCTGTCACTTTATTGGACTTGGGTAAACACCAAGTGCTTTGTTATGTGCTGAATAGGAAAGTCAGCCCCAAATTAACACTAATGTGAGGTCATTTAACCCTTATGTGAGGTCATTTAACCCTTACAAGAGGCCTTTTGAAAAATCATAATAGAGCCATGCCCAAGTCAGGACAAACCAGTCACAGAGCCCAGCCAGGTTTTGTGCAAGATTGACAAAGTGCACTATTATTGTGCTGAGACTGGGTCAGAAATGTGAATACCCAGAGAACAGCCCAGAAAAACCTTTCCTCCTGCTGGGCTGATTATTCCTACAGCAGGTGCTGCTCCCAAATCCCTGTGCAGTGGCTACAGGCTCCCCATATTATTCCTGCAGGGTTACAAGCCAGGAGAATTAAAAGTGAATTGGAGCTGTGAGATGAGTGTCAGCATCTCTCAATCCAGTGTATTCACTGACATAATGGTTGCTGGGTCAGGGCAGCTCTTCCTGCAATTTCATTGTCCAGCCCTTGAAACAAGAGCTAGTCTTTAATTGCCATTGAAAATAACTGTGTGTGGCTTGTCTGGGACATGTAGCAGCCTGTGAGTGACTGGGAGCTCTTACAGGCGTGATACAGACTCCGGTGTTCTCCTCTCTCAGGGAGCTATGGGCTAGGGATGGGCAGAGCTTTGCCTTGCTCCTCGGCAGAGGGTGACCTGCCTTGCTGCTGGTCCAGATGTCTGAAGTGGGGTCTGTTGATGGGTGGGAGCTTGCTTTCAAGCAAGAGCCACCCTGGGGAAAAGCTGTGATGGTCTGTGGGACTAAGCAAATTACCAGGGAGCCATAAACCTCTTGTAATTGGGGACCCTCATTTGCAAGATTTATGAGAGCTGCGGCTCAAGCTGCAGGTGGGGTTATGGGAGAAGAGCCCAACATCGGTGGAGCTGGAGGGAGGGGGAGGCTCAAAGAGCCTCAAAAGCAGCAAGATGGGTGTCCCTTCAGTCCCCACTGCCACGCAACTGAGCGTGCGGGCCCCTGGCTCTGCAGGGATTCCTCATATGACCCTGTGCTGGACATTTCGGGTGTCCTAGGCCTACAAGGGCCTCTCCAGCTGGGAGAATAGGCTTAGGCTGGAAACAGGAGAGCCTCATCCACGTGACCTGCTGCGTGTGGCTTTAGGCTGGCAAGCCCAGATGTGCAGGCTGTGTGTGCAGGTGTGAACAACGTGTGTCTCCATTTTCATGGGGACCTCTGCACTGTGCTGTGTTGCAAGGTGAAGGCATAGCTCGCAGCATAGAGAGAAGTTTTCCTGGCTCCAGGAGTATGCTGGGAAGAGAAATCATTAGTGTAGGGCACCTGATGGGATCAGAGGCAGACAGGGAGCAACCCAGACCTCTGGAGCTGTCAGGGCCTTCCCTATGCAAATGGAAGAACTGAAGGGCAGCTTTTACAGTATTAAGCCCATTTAAAGTTTCCATATGGTTCACGTCTGCTTTAGGAGAGAAACCTTGGTCGTTCTTTCCTGGTGAAAACCTGGCTGTACTTCCCTGAGTGCCAGCGAGCGAGTGCTGGCTCTCTAATTCCAGCCTTCCTGGGATGATTCCCCAGGTTCTTGTTGGGAAATACCTTTCTGCCAGGTAGTCAGGACCGGAAGCTCCAGATACCTTCTCATCTGGAAAGGCAATCAGACAAAATGCCAAGCCCAGGGGGCAAAATTTCAGTCTCGGTGCCAGTCTTTCTTATTACATATCTGGGTTCTGCAGCCTGGTAGACTTTCATCATATAATTTATTTGCTTCTTAACATCCCTGCAGTTATTAAAAGCATCATGCTCAGAACTGCCACCCAAGGTTTCTCTAATTAGTACATCTGCCTTTCGGGGCAACTTTGGGCTGTTCGTTTTATGGCTTGACCTCAGGCAGCGAATGGCCAGAATTCGATCTGGGTTCCTGTTAGCCAGGGGAGCTGCCTGGGGTCTTCAGGACAGGGGAGATCAGAGGGAGAAATGATCTGATACTGCAGGGATAGGCTCAGTGGAAACGTCAGCCAAATGTCATGCTTGGGTCAAGGGGGAGAGTCTCCAAATACCCTTGCCTGCATGTTGCCACACAGTGCCAGCTTGGGCTGCCAGGCTCTGCAAAGGGCAGTTTTCCCTGGTGTGGAAGAACAGAACACTCCACGATTCAAAATCTCCCTTGGGAAAGCTCACAGCAGCCCTGTGCTGCCAGTTCAGCACTTGTCTGTGCTCCAGGTTCAGTGCTGGGCTCCCCAGATACCACCTCACACAGCTGGGTGTGAGGGGAGCTCCTTAGTTTGTGTTGTATTCCCCATCTCTGGTCCTCCTGCTCCTTCCAAAGCCTGGCCGAGGTGCCAAAGTAGTGTAATGTGATTCATCCCATCAGGGAGAACGCAAAGGCCATGGAGCCCTAAGACTGGAGAAAGCCCATCCCTGCCTGCCTGCTGAGCACCTCCAAGTGCAAGAACCCAGATGGAGCAGCAGGTAGGCTGGGTGGGACCCTTGTGTCTCATTTGTCTGACATTTCATGTAAGAACAGATAAAACATGTTTCAATTCTTATAACAAGGCTTTCTCTGACTGTCTGGCATCCTTGATCTGAACTCAGTCTTCAGCTTTGCCTTTCCAGCAAGTTCTGGGTCTGGCTTCTCCCAGGACTGACCCAGATTAGATTTTTTCCTAGCTAATCCTAAAATTATTTCATTCTCAGCTGGAAATCAGAGCAGCAGGCGCTGATTTTGCTGGCAGCTCCTCACAGGAAAAAGCCTCACGGTCCAGGTTATAAATCCTTCAGGTTCAGATGACATTGTAGCTTCCTTTTCATGCATTTTTGGGACTCATCTCTACTTGGGGTTTGGCCACAAGTACCAGTTCCGGCTCCAGCAGAGACACAGTTTATTCTGGTGCTCTATAATTTGTTTGATCTTGTTTCAAATTGGGTTAAAAATGCATTGCTATAAGTCACATCTCCACTAGTGGTTTGCGTGGGTTACTAGACACTCAGGGTAGGCAAATCTTTCTAAGAGTCGCATAAAATTACTGCCAGCACAGTAGGGTCATGGTTGCAAATCCCATGAGAGCCCCAGGGGTGGCATCTGGCCAAGTGTTTAGTGCGGGACTGCCCAAACAGGCCTCTGGCTGGAACAGGCACTGGGGTTGGGAGAGGCAGAGCTCAGGCGTGCTGTGCAGCGAGCAGCGCTTTGCTCTCCTGCTTTGTGCTCTCCTGCTTTCCATGTCGGTGCCTTAGAGACAAACTGTAGCACCAGATCCTCCCTGAATATCATGAGGAGTGCTGTTGCTGCTCAGACCCAGTGTCAGAGCTTTGCAGGTAAATTCAGTTTGCCATTTCCAAGCCATCAGTGCCCAGAATTTGGGTGCTGTGTAACACTTGTGAGGGGGGAAACCCCAAAAGTGGCAGTTTAGAAGGGAGGCTGATTCTCAGATCCCAAAGTAAAGGAAGATGGATTGATTGATTGAACAAAGCTAAAGCAACTATTGGTTTTGTAATAGCTACGTGCTTCTTGCAGGAGGCATTTTCTAGGAGGAAGGAAAATCCCCAAGCCCCTAAGGCCCAGTTATGTGCTAACTGCCACCCAAGACATTCTTGGTGCATCTCTTTAAACGCTGCAAAACTACCTGATATTTTTCCACTCCACAGGACAACTGGTACCTTGAAGTGAACTTTCTGTTAATCCCCCCTCACCAACCTGCTCTGAGAAGGGAGTTCCAGCCCCTACAGATGCTGACAAAAAGTAAACCCATCTCCTGGCTTTGCTGAGCAGGGAGGCCCATGGGTGCGTATGTTTGACCTGGACGCTGGGCAATCTAGAAGGGATCTAATAAGTTCTTAGGAGGTTTGGTTAGATGTGTTATCTGTCAGTGTGATGCAATGATATGATTTGAATTTAGGTTTCATGTAAGATGGCAAGATTTTTCACTGTAGATGTTGGATTGCGGCCTAGCCAGGAAAACTAAGCTGTATGAGCAGGTAGACTGAGTCAGAATTAAGTGGGTCTTTATTTGGTATCAAATATGACAGGCAGATGCCAGCTAGGAAGCAAAGAGAGCTTGCCCACTGCCAGAGGGTGGAGTAGATGAGTATCTGTTTTTCTTTCTCTGTCTCCTGGACTTCAGAGTCATGGGGAGGATGTTTGGGAGAGACAATGTGTTTGGAGTTTCAGGGCTCCTCTGAGCTGCCATGTGCCTGTCCACGCACAGTGGCTCCAACTGAGAGCTGAGAGGGGAGCCCAACTTCCTCACAGCTTTTGGCCTCTGGCAGGCAAAGACCCAACTCTCTGCGGTTACCTGTGGCCAGATCACAGCTCCATCTGGGGGTGGATGCAGCTGCAGGTGGGTGGAGGAGGACTGTGAGACAATGATGGGGTGCTGAGGTGACTTGGGTCCCAGGACCCCCGATAAGCCTTTACTTACCCTGTGCTGGCAGAGTGCTCTCACAGCAGTGGTGTGACCAAAGGAGAGCCAGAGAGCCACCGACTCTCTCATGCTGTCAGGTGGAGATGCCATCCTGCAGCAGCTCCCTAGAGCTGTTCTTGTGCCAGAAGATAAAGCCCAACAGGTCCAGTTTCCCCTTTCTCCAGCCCAGAACATACAGGAGGCTTCAGCACTGCCAGCAGCATCCAGGACACATAGTGGGTCCCACGTTTGAGAAGGGGGGCGCTTTCCTTCTTCCTTTGATGGCTGATATTAGCATGACAAAGCTGGAGCCCTTGGGAAGGGAGCAGAGCCAACACTGGACCCATTTGCAGGAGATTTTCAAAGGGAAATCCCTCCCTGCCTGTAAAGAGCTGACAGCTACAGCTCTGAGCAGGGCTGCTTCTCCCACCCGGGGCTGCTCAGAAGTCCCTACTGTCCCTGTCCCGACGATAGCCTGGTGACTCACTGGGATTCCCAGTTTGCTCCGTGGAAATTAGATTCAGTTCCCACAGTTGATGTACCAAGCCCCCTCTCCCCTCCCTCCACGGTTGCCTTTCATTTGAAAGCTTCAGGAGAGGAAGGTGTCTCCAAACCAGGCCTGGCATCTATGCACAGAATCCCAACTCCAGGGACAATTTTAGAGTCAAATCAAGGTTGTGGAGCCAACTTCTTCTTCCCTTTCTCTATAAATAATCACATCCAACAGCTGTCTTCTCAAGGTGTTGTGGGAAAGTCAGCTCCTGCCAAAGTGCTGAGACAGAGAAAGGCAGCTACTGTGTGCCAGTTCTAGCCATCCCAAAACATCCCCTGTACCCGTATCCCATGACCGGATGAGTAATGACAGGTGTAGAACAGAAGTGAGAAATAATTAACATTTGCAGAGTGCTTTGATGATTCCAGTGCTGACCAGCCCTAGCTCTAATGCCATGAGCTGTGGTCCTGCCAAATCCAAGCCTGGTTTAGAAACCACAAGTCAGGTCCCAGGTAGCTGTAGGATTGGCTTTAAAATTGCTTAACTTTGTGGGGTGTGTGTGAAGGAGCTATTTCCCTTTCAGCCTCTCCATTCCTCAGCCTATAGGGATTGTGTTTTGAGGCATTTTGCAACAGTCATGAAGTACAGAGATTTTTATGTCAAGAAGACTTTCACAGGATCATGTGAGTACAGGAAGTCAGGCTTTACAAAGGCCACTAAATAAACTAATAACAACAGCAAGGATCAGCAGATTTATGATGAAACCATGAAAGCTGGCAAGCCCAAGACATTATGAATTCCAGATGTTGAACACAGATAAGTATCTCTGGCCTGAGCTTTTCTAATTAGCTACAGAAACTGAGTTGTCACGTAAAGATGTCTTTCAAGGCTCCCTCAGCAGATTCAGTACAGTCTACCAGGACGGACTGATATTCATCCATAATATTTCCATTTTTATTTGCTACTAAGGGTTTACTGAAGTCTCATTTCAATGCTGTGCTCAGGCTCAAATCACAACTGGCATCTCTGCAACTGCGTGAGCCGAGCAGGCTCTGGGATCCAAACACTCCTCGTGCTTCAGCAGGAGTCTGAATCTCAGCCCAGCCTCTGCTGCTGGGATCCAACCCGCTCACTGATAAGGGTAATTGATTCCCAGCAGCCTGGGACACCTCTGCCAGTGACATTTCCATATCTCTGCTGGGGAAGCTGATTAATGATGAATGGAGTCAACTGAGGTACCTGAGACCAAACTCATCTCTGCTACAGCGTCACGGACTGACATCAGATAACTTCCTGAAGGGAGGCAGCTTGATCAGGCTGCAGCACTGGGGGGAAATGGTCAGGAGCAACACCTGGTCTTTTGCATCTGGTCCATTTTAAAAGCTGTTTTCATGTTTAAAAGTGAGTTTCTATCAGTGAGGAATCGCACAGCACTGCGGTAACTGAGGGCCCAGCCCTGAGCACCTTCCTTGTGCAGCTGCCATCACTGACAGCACTTGCTGCTCCTGCTGTGGTACCACCGGGGTGACATTTGGACCCTTGGGATTTTTTGCAAAAGGAAAGGTGCTTTTGTGTTCCAAATTGCATGTGTGAGGCCTTGATGGGAAGGAGGTGGGGTGAGTCAGGTATGGCTGAAGAGCTGTAGCACTGTGCTCGCTGTTGGGTGCTGGGGTCACAGGACAAAGTTTCCTTGGAGCCAATCTGAAATCCCTTTTAAAGAGGACCCAGTTTTCCTCTGTGGAACATTCCCAACTCCTTTTTGCCACTGAATAGCACAGGAAGCCTGAGCCTGGGCAGGAAGTGTGGTTGAACTGGAGAACACTCCTGCTACATCTCCAACCCACTCCCTCTCTGTAGACAAAACTGGCAGGTCCATTCCCCACCGTGGGTTTCTTCTAGCTCGGTTTGGATTGACAGGTGTCAGCTAAAGCCATCACCAGCGTGAGAGCAGCGGACAAGCACAGGTCAGAGCATGCAGGGAGAACAAGTACATGTTCCAGGTGGTGGAGGTATGGAGGGGACTCTGCCTCAGCTGTCCAGACCCTGCAGGCCTTCAGTCCTCACGCTGTCCAGCAGGGACTTTTCCAAGCATTTGGCTCCTTTCCTAGGTGAGAAAGAGCAGCTTCTCCAAAGAGAAGCTGGCTGAGATGGTGGGTCATGTTTGTTTGTTTAAACTGAAGGTGGCTGCCCTGCAGACTGTTGGTTGGGTCAGTTGTTTGCAACCCAAACTTGTTACTGTGTAAAAACTGGTAGAACTAGCTAAAGACAACAGGAATTTTCCTACAGCCCCCTGGGCTACAACAGATAATAACAAACTGGCCCAACTCGAGTCAAAAAGGTGTTTAAGCATCAGGTCGTGTTGTTTAGTCCCACTGGGCTCCAGCAGAGTCAGCCAGCTTCCCAGACATCATGCAGGTAGAGGTATTCCCCTAACTGGGAAGGGGTCGGTGAGGGGCTGTGTCTCTCCTTCAGAACACCAAGTTCATTTTTTCCTTTTCCTGGGGATTGCTGTGACAGCAGCACTGCAGAGTGACTTCTGTACCTCTGCTGTGCCCTGTGTTGGACAAACAGAGCAAAAGGGCACTCCTGCCAGGCTAAGACTTCCAGCCTATGGAAGTTCCAGCTCAGGTTTTTGTTCTGCCTTTCCTTTCCCAAGGAAAAGGCTCTGGGAGGCAGAGGGATTCTCACTGGGAAGGTCTGTCTAGTCTGGATGTCAAAGGCTTCTACAAAACGTAGGTGGCACAAGGTGTATTCTTCTGTTGGAAAAGCACCTGAAGCAGCCACATCTCCCTTTGGAGACCAGCTCGCTTTAACCTGCTTCAGGCTGCTTCCTCTTACTGTGTATTAATTGTTGAAGTGTTTTAATAACCTTTGGTCAAAGACAGCTGAGATTCCTGGCACATCACAGGCCAACTGGAAAGGATGTTTGACAGCTGTCAGTGGGAAAAGCTGTGTATCCTAAAGGGATGAAAGCCCTTCCTTTGAAGTTTCTTACAAGTTGTGCAGAAAAGAAGCCAGACTGGGAACAGGGAGTGTGAAATGATTTATCTGAGGTCACACCACAGATTGGTGGTGGAGGAAGAAATAGGAACATCGGGGTGGCACAGTACAGGGCCCTGCTGCACGTTGGGCAGCTCCTCTAGACATGGACCCGGGCAGCTCCTGACACAGCAGCAGCATCCAGGGGTTGGAGAACCCAAGGAGCCATGCTGTCCACCACCATGGAGCTGCTGATCTCTCCCTAACGAAACGCAGCTAATCACCATCTGCCCCTGGATGTTTAAAGAGGGTTTAACAATCCAAACACAAGTGCAACCCTGTTGCCTTAGAGAGGGTGTAGCTGTGAGCAAAATTTGGCCCTCTCTTTAAAACTCTGCAGTTTGTCTTGCCTGCTGTGTGCTTTATTTTTAGAGCATCATAAAGGGCTTTTGTTCCAAGGTATATTTAACAGGGGAGGGGAAGGGAAGTGGGAGGGTTTTGTGCAGGGAAAATGTATCTCTTGGTCTCTTTCTCCTAACCCACCCCCTCACCAGATACTCTGGGAGGGTGGAGTATGAATGGGGAAAAAATAAAAAGAAGAGAAAATAATAATTAAAAATACTGAAATCACAGTCAAAGGGATTGTCTGGGCGTCCAGGCCTGGAGGCCTCTCAGGCACCACAAAACAGCCATTATCACAAAAAAGACAAGGTGCCCAAGAGAATGGAGGAGGCAGGGTGAGGGTGAGGGTGGTCCCGTCTGCAGGAGCCAGGAGTGCCGGCTCTCCCACAGCAGGACACATCACTCCTAGGCTGGTGTGTGTGTGTGCTGGGCTGCTCCTGGCCCTCCTTCGCTGGGAGTAACGTAAAGCTAACTGGGGGGAGGCTGTGAGGGTCCTGGCTGTGGGTACACTGGTGACAGGGAGTTGGGTAAGGCTTTCATCCAGTCCTGACAAGGTGTCTGGGACAGCCAACCCGAGCTGGCGTTACTGTGAAGCAGACAGACGTGCGTATAGGCCCCACGGTACTGACACAAAGTGGCTGGGTTCTGCTCTGAGCGGTCTCACCGAGGCACCATGGCTCCTGGGGGCTGGGAGAGGGCCTGGGTGCTGCGGGGAGGAGCACAGCTCATTGCATAAGGAATGAGGCTGGATGCCAGAACCAGCATGCATCTTCCTGGCTGGCAGAGTCTCTCCACTGCCATTGCAGGGAGAGCTTCACAGGAAGAAGACAAGGCTCTAGATAATGGCAGTGAAGCTAAGAAGACACTTGATGCTTAAAAACAGAATAGGTAAAGCCAAAAGAGGCAGGCACAGCTGTCCTTTTAGAGCCCCAGGTTGTTTGTTCGAAGGAGAATCTGTTTTTCTGTCCTTTCTGCCAGTCCTTCCCGCTTCCCGAGGGAAACTCCCGGCTTCCCAGGCAGCTCAGGACACCCCAAAGCAGGATGCAGCCTCACTGGTGACTGGCCACCAGGACCAGACCCTGGGAAGCCCAGTCTGGCCCCGGCTGTTCCTGTTTCCACCTGAACTGTGGTATGAGAGCTGGAAGTGCAGCAGGGGTGGGCATCCACCCCCACGTAGGAAGGAGGTTTGTCAGCACCATGCTGGTTACAGACCTGAGCTCCAGGCAGGTAGAAGGGTCCAGTGCCTTGATTTTCCTCCACTCCCCATCACAGAGCAGCAGACAGAGGTGTCCCTGCTGCTCTGCAAAAGGCCAGGTCTGAAAGCCTGAACGTTGCTGTCCAGAGGTGGGTTTGGCCTGGCTATGGTGGCACTGGGGCTCCCAGGGCACCTTCCACTGTCACAATGCAGCTTTGCCAGGCCCATTCCTCCTTCTCTGCTCTTTGACACTGGCTTTTTTCCTGTGGAAGTCAGAATCCTGGGCCCTGCCATTCCCTTGCCTGGTCCAGCTCAGTGAGTGTTTTCTCCTCCTTCACTTTTGTTGCTGGAATCTGCAAAGTCTCACTGGGAGGTTAAAAGAAACTTGGAAATCCCCTAAGGGAAAGTTGCTGCTCTTTGCATTACCCAGAGCAGGTGAATGGCTCTCTGCTGGCTCCCAGGAAAGGACAGCTACCTAGGGCTACATCTCTGTCATCATGAACTGGGCAAGGTTTCCTTAATTTTGAGATATTATTGATCAACTAATGCCACCACTGCGGAAGATTTGTGCTTTCCTTGGCTGGATAGGACATAAGACATCTTTCCTCTTCTCTTTTTGCACCCTCCCCACGGCATGGCCTCCACTACAGGGTTAATTGTGATCATCAGCCCTCATTCATCTGACTTTTGGGAGTTGCTGTCCTCTGCTGTACAAGGTCTTCTTCACTCCGAGGGTGGTGAGGCCCTGGCACAGGGTGCCCAGGGAGGTGGTGGCTGCCCCTTCCCTGGAGCTGTTCATGGCCGGGTTGGATGGAGCCTTGAGCAGCCTGGGCTGGTGAGAGGGGTGGGACTTTGAGGTCCCTTCCAACCTAAACCAGTCTGTGATTCTGATTAAGGTCGTGGCAGCTGGTGCTCTCCAGTGATCCTCAATGGAGTTTGCATTGCTCCAGACCTTCGGGTTTCATTCCTAGAAAACAGACTTTGTCCTTTCCCTGGGTCCTTGGCAGCAGGAGTTTGCACAGCAGAGTGGAGAGCGGCAGTTGTTGGCTGGGTCAGGCACAGCTCAGCCCAGCATGTCCTTATCAGCCAGTGCAGATGCACCACAGTCACTCTTCCCGTGCTCTGAGCTGGCCTTGCTCTGAGCCAGGAGCCATGGAGATGTGTTTGAAGGGTGTTGTACCCAAATTCATGTGCTCTGTCTTCACATTGGTCTGTGCAGACATGTCTGGGTGGGTGGGAAGACCACCAGGCTGGGAGAGCAGAACTTACTGTTATGTGAGGGAAGACCTGAAGCTTCCTCGTGTTCACCCGCTGGTGCAGGGCGCTGAGTGGGACCCATTCAGCGAGTGAGACAGCAACGGGGGATGAGAAAGAGTGGTGGAAGCCTTTCTTTTTCCCTTTGTTTTAAGGCTTGTACCAACTTGCCTGGTAAAAACCTCTCCTGCCTTCCACATCCAGTCAACGTGAGTCACCCGCTGAGCCCATCCTTTGCCTCCTTGTTGCAACACGGATGACAGAAACCATCCAACGGGAGTGCTTGAATCCATGAGGAGTTTTTTCTTCTATTGCATAAATCTTTTCCCATTTTACAGGTGAGTTGCTCCAGACCTGTTGCCTGGGTGGTATTCCTGCAGCCAGTTCCCAAACAGTGTGTGTCTGGGCTTCCTGCTGCTGGAATAACCACGCTCTTGTCTGGGCTGTGGAAGGCAGGACAGCGTGTGTGAGCTGTACAGAGAAAGGTTATCCCACAAAGTTGCTTTCCCTACGCATCCAGTGTAATGCACAGATCCCCTGAGCCAGTAGATTGGCTGTGTGTCTTGGCATCTAATAGTTTGGGGGGGTTGAAGTTACTTTTTAAAGAGAAAAAACAAATAAACACACACCTAAGGAGACTTTCTGGAGCGAGGGGCTACGGGAGGGTAAGAAGAGGAAAGAAAGGGTTAGCCTGTCAGTACAGCTGCTGTTTAGGCATGAGAGGAAACGAAGAGGCTTTCTTCTTTCCTAAGTTACTCCTTTACATATATCTATATGTATTTTTGTCTGTATATTTATATATAAAGAAACAGCAAAGGACAAATCAACCCCCAGCTTCATAAAGCTGACAGCTCTTTGGCACCGCTGCACACGGAACACGTCCACCAAACTGAAACTAATTATCACAGAGATGAATAACTGATTCCACTCCTTTATCCTATCTTTTTCCCCCAAGGGCTTTTCCCTCTTTCCCCACCCACCTTCCTCTCCTGCATCCTCCGGGCCGGCATGCAGAGGGTTACAGCTGCACCTGTCTGGGTGTACCTGTCCCAGGGCACCTGTGCCGGCAGCCAATCCCTGCGCCCTGCCAACCGACCTGTCAGCAAAATACCTGTGCACGCAAAACCTCAACATAAATCAAACACTTCACAGGGGATGTCTGTCTGGAGCAGGTACTAGAAGAGAGAAGTCATCAGGATTTACTGTCCGCAAAGATTTGGAAACCTGGGGAAATATGTCTAATGAACTTGAGTAAGTAGAGTTGGGTTCTGGTTTTTTTTTTTTCTATTTACCTACTCCTCTGTGTAAAGGTTGAGTGTCTCTTCTGGGGCTTGTTTAAGTGCTCTGGGTCTGAACGAAGTAGTCCTTGGCTTAACCCACCGGTCCAGCTGTTTGTGAGTGGAAGGAGAAGAATGAGATGGGAGCATTTTGTAGACTGTCTGTTCCTCACTAACCTGCTGCTGCTCCCAGGAGCAATCACTACTTAACTTTACTATTTAAGCGTTGTTTAAAATCAGGAACATGATTTTTTTTTTCACTCCCTGTCCCCCCCAGTGACTAAATGTGACACATGGGCTTTCTGTCTCTGTCTAGAGGCAAGTCTGTCCTGCCTCTAGCTGGCAAAGTCTGACATATGCCACAGCCAGCCTTTGAGGTCTTTTTTTTCCTTTAGAAAATACCTTCCAAAGTATTTATCAGTTTTGGATAAGTTTCTGGTATTTTAGGGGTGAAGGTTGTTGTGTGGTGTTCCTTGTTTGGGTTTTGTTTATTTTTTAAAGTAGATGGATTCACATTATGATTCTATCAAGTATGATGATTGATCGTATTATTTGATTCTTGGGGTTTCTTTAAACAAGAAGAAAACACTTAACCCCTTACTGATTCTGTGTAACTCTTGCTTCTAACCTTGAGTCCTCCAAAATATATTGGATTTTGGATGCTGATGGCAGGGATTTGCACAGCATACCATGCCTTGTGCCTCTGGGATTGTGGTGAACAGATGTCTCAGGCTGCTGTGAGATGGGGTAGGGAAAGCTGGAGGAATACTGAGCGCTGCTGTCAGTCCAGGTACATCATCCTATATGAAGTAACTGTCTATAATAACATATATCAAGAAATATATGTCCATCTACACACCAGTGTACAGATACAGTGCTTCAGAGGGTGTATTTTGGAATTCAGAAGGTGTATTTTGAAAGAAAAACCTGTACCTGTATGTGTTGACAAGCCTGACAGAGGTGTTGTGACAGCTAATCTCTTAATAATTAAGAGCCCTGCGAAGGCGCAGCGCTGATTGCTGTTTGATGGAAGTCCTGGGATCTCTCTGCTTGGATTGATTAAGAATCGGTGGCTTGAACTTGCCTTTTCTGAACTCTTTGGGTGATTTGGAGTTGGTGCTTTTCGATCCTGAGTCAGGCCACGCGGTTTGCTCCCCGAGCGTGGCGCAGGGAGATGGATGTGTTACTAATTAGGGCCGGGGCATTGCGTTACCCGGGGAATTACACGGCTGGTGCCTCTCTTACTAACGGGCTGTTAACCCCTGCGCCTTCCACCTGAGGGAGGGGAGCTGCTGGACGCAGCATCCCTTTTTGTGATGCAGATCCCGGCCCCGGAGCCTGGTAACGCGCTGTTCTCGGTGCCTGCTCCGCTTTCGGGCCGGGCCGAGCTCCTGCGTGCCCGAGGTGAAGGGCAGCGCATCCCGCCGGGAAGCTCCGGACACTTGGCAGCCCGGGGAATCCCTCGGGGGTGCGGACGGGGCTGGGACAAGGCCCGCGGGCTCCGGGGAGAGACGCTTAGCAGCACAATGTGTCGTGTGTGTGTCTCCCCCGCCGAGTACCGCTCCCGAAAGCTCCCTCCCTGGGGCTGATCAGGGAGCTGGGAACAGGCACAGGGGGAAAAGAGGTCACCGGGGCGGGGGGCTGCAGGAGCTGCCCCCCTGGCTAAGCGCCCAGACCGGGCTGCAGGGACAGGGAAGGGGCTCCCGGGAACAGAGCCCAGCACAGCCCTGTCCGTTGTTCCTGACACAATCTGGAGAAACTGGGTGCAGGGAGGATGGGGCTGAGCAGAGGGTGGGTGCCCGAACAGACCTGTCTTGAAGGGAGCTGTGATAGCCCCACGGACTGATGCTCTCACCCAGAACAGCAGAGAGAATAACCTCACCTCTTCCCTTCACCACTTTAATTTCACAGAACGGACTGGGAAGACACTAGCGTGGCATGAGAGAATCAGATGTTTTGCCTATTATAAAATATTCTAACTGATCATTTCCATAGCCTTCTAAATTGAACTTCTGTCTCACTCTGCAGTGCGTGGGCTTGAAAGAGTTAACCAGGAGTTACTCCCAGTTGTGGTTTTGTGGTCGAAACCATGATCGCCAGAAGCAAATTTTTGTCATGCATAAGGTGTGTTATTAAAACTTGAGTTATGCTCCTGGTGAATGAAAAGTTAAAGCCCTTTTGTAAAACCCTGGCAGTAAAGCACACAAGGGATAGCCGTGCTGAGGCAAGGTATGCTTTCAAGGGAGATGGGGTGTGTGTGGGGGGGTGGAAGTGGTGTTATTTTTTCAAGTTATGCAAAGAGAAAGACAGATTTGTAAATTAAAGAAACAACAATCAAGTAACAGCAGAGGAGTAAAAGCCTTCTGAATAAACTTTAGACTCAAAGCTGAGATAAAACAGCATTTACATAGTATCTCTGCTTTGATGCTTTGGGACACATTTTCAACCGATTGGGACATCGGTGTGATTCCAGGGAAATGTGGGGAATAAAGACAGTTACCCTGAGGAGGATCTGCTCCTGCTTTGTTGGGTCTGGTGTTTAAATTGTTGATCATTGTAAATTATTCACCCAAAAATGCGCCTGCCTTTACACTGCACCTGCAACCTGGCTGGGAGGCAACTGCCCCTGATCAGCACGTCGGGTCCTCGATTGGTGTGTGCCCAAGGATGACACAGGCAGCAGGTAGAAATGGGTTCAGCAGTGGAATAGGATTATATTCTGGCTGGGACTCCATCGCTGATACCCAAATCTCAAAGGTTTCTCAGAAGAGAAGATAGCATGATGGCTTGGTTGTTGTTACTCCTTCAGGTGTTGTGTCGTTCTGGCTGGTAGCTGCGGTTACGCTGTGGGTGAGGGTAGCTCTGATCCCTCTTGTCGCCAGAGTGTTCCTAGCCACAAGTGTTCAGAGGAAAGGAGTGAGCATCACATACCCAGGTACCCAGTTCCTGGGTGCCAGTCACCCCCTGTGCCAAGTTTTTGTTACCATCATCCTGTCTCTGCTGCCTGTGATGCTCGCTCTCCAGAAACGTGTTGTTTAACAGGGCTGTACCAAGAATGGGATGAATTGTACTTGTTTGGCAAAAACATTGTTTGAAACATATTATGCTATGGTTTTCTTGTTAAACAGCAAAGCAAAAGGTTTGCCCAACCTTGGGAGACATGTTACAGGATACCCTGTATCCTAACCCTGAATCAGAATGTGCTAGAATGTACGTACAGAGTACATCAGCCAAGCACATTCTAGAAGATCTGGCCAGCCTGAAAAGTCCTTCCAGGCTGGGAAAACAAAAGGGGGGAGCCAACCGTGGCTGTATCTCATGGTGCAGCTGAAGAAGGTAGAGCTGCTGCCAGAGATGGAGCAAGGTTAATGGGCAGGGGAGCGAGGTGCATCGTGTGAGGCTTGTGTCAAGTGTCCTGCCCTGACACACGCTTTGTGTATCCTCTTGGGCAACTCACTGGAGGATTCACCTCACCCACCTTCAGCCAGTTTACACCCAGGTGCCAAGTGTGTTTGCAGGCAGTAGGAAGAGATCAGCACACCCCAACCTAAAATGGGAGGGCCAAACTGTTCCGTTGGCTCTCAGGGCCCATAGGAAGTCTGAGAGTCGAGGCGTAACTCCCACGAGGTTAACGTTAATCTCAGCTCTCACCGCTTTCTTAAGCGAGTGCTGAGGTTCACACAGAAATATGTAACAGCATCTACTGTGTTACTGCAGGATCCTCTGGTGGGATGTGATGAGGGAAGAGTAGAAACCCCAGTAAAACTGGGATCTGTTCTCAGTCAGGGCCTCTGGGCTCTGCTATAGCACACATCACCCACGAGAACTGAGTACAAGATTAAAACCAGATTACCTGCAGAGCAGTAAAGAAGAAACAAACTTTGTCATGAAAGATTTCATATCCCTTTATTGCTACCATTCTTTGGGTATTTTTTTTAATCCAAGTCTTGAAAAACTGTTAATTTAAAAATTTTTTTTCATTTAGAAGCTGCAGCTCCTGGAGACAGTGAATGTATTTAACATATAGCCAGCAGCTGAGGTTTTGGATGTGGAAGTTGGGGGGGGGAAACAGAAAAAGATAACTGAAAGCACCCAAACTCTTGGAGCTGTGAAGCTCTTCTCATCATGCGTGATCGTTCTCACGGTGGTTGAAGGGCTGGGAGCTTCAGTGCGCGTGTGTTACGTGTTAGGTGAAGGCTTGCCCTCATGAATACGCGTATACGTGAGGTGTCTTTATCTGTCTGCAATGGAAATAGAGAGTGAAGTTCAGACTGAGAGTTCAGAGGTGCCAGGTGGTAGCAGATGCTCAAGAGATATTGTTCAGGGCCTGGGTTTTATGCCCTGAAACACAGGACACCGCGAAACTGGAGCATCCAACACCATAAACGGCTTCTGGGAAAAAAATCCACCGTAATTCCTGAACTGCACACTAATTCTGTGCTGTAATTTGTTTTGTTAGGCAGGGGAGGCACTAAAACGCGAATCCAAATCGTTTGTGAAATGTGATTGTGTGGGTGGATACCTCAAGGGTGATGTTATCAGGTAAAACACAATACCAGCCGGTGTCCCCCAAACATCACTCAGCACTGAATCGGCTGGTGGAGCCCTTCAGGCTAGAAAGGCAGGAACCAGTCCAATGCTGGTGAGCTTCAGGTCTGAGTCTGTTCTCTCATCTCCACTGAGCAGCCTTGGATAAGTCATTTGAATGTCAATGCCTGTGCCTCAGTTTCTTCTCCTGCGATGATAAATAGGTTCAAAGGTGGGGAGTAAAGCTTGGTGTAAAAAGGGAAGAATGCTGAGTTCAGATCTTGGGGGTGTGGGTCCCAGAGAGCTGTAAGTAACCCAAGAGGGCCAGGAGAGAGGCGAGTCCCCTGTATATTACCCAGGTTCCACCCATCCCTGGAAGATTTGCCTGGCTCCACAAGGCTTTGGATCCAGCGATTCAGCCTGCAAACTGTTCCAACTGGTTTCAGCTCAGCAGGAGAGTTGGGATGGGGGATTCAGTCAAGGCGCTCAGCAGCATCCCATCTCCCCTCCTCCATCCCACCAGCGGGGACGTACCACACCTTTCCCGCTGTACGGCCGGCTGCACGGCTAACCCCTCATCCTGGGTGGTGCTGAGCACCACTGGCATGTGGCGATGCTGAGAGCTCCCAGCTCCTTTTGGGAAACAGGAGCAACTTCTGAAAGATGCTCCTAATGGCCCCTTTTCGTTCCATCCCGGGGATGCTCTGCACTTATTAACCGCCGGTCGATGCCCTGCTGCGTGCATCTCACAGGGTCCTGGCAGAGTGTGATGGGGTTAGCGTGTCTCACACGTGCTTCCAGGAAGAACAGAGGCTCCTGTGCCGTCTTTATGGGTGAAACAGAGCTGAGGGGTGGCTGGGAAACATCTGCCTGTCATGCAGAGTTAACATACTGCGCTGCCCTGAGGCTGATGGTGCAGCTGAAATGCCCCTGAAGAAATCCAGTGACAGAGGCCACATTGTTATCCAGCTGCCAGAGAAAATATCTCAGTCCGGTTGACGGTGCAGGTCAGGGTCCGTGAGATTAGTGGTCTCCTTTGACGCCTGTGCATCGACACTGTATTGTGCTTGGCACGCAGGCAGCGTTTTTCATCGTGAGTCCCTGTGTTTGTCATGTTTCTTTTTGCTTTTTTGGTTGTTGGGTTTGTTCCTGGTTCTCTCTCTGCCTGGATTTGTGTCTGGGCCCGGGGCAGTATGCTTACCCACGGCTGTGCTGCCACATCATCTTTGTGTGTGCTTGATTTATTAAGCTTGCAAAGATAGGGTGAAACCAGAATTTAGCTGAGGAGTTTGCATTTAGTAACGAGGTCACTTTGTGGGATGCTCTTCTTTCCTTGGCAGGGGGCCTGGTTTACAGGCTAAAATTTCAACCCACAGAAAGCAGTCATGGTAAACACTGCTTCTCATCGGCCCCGCTCTCTGGAGCGCAGTGTGATCCTTCCCCATGCTGCTGAGCAGAGGCTCTTGGAGAACTGTTGGGGTTATTTCAACAGGGAAGTGAGTGCAAGGCATAGAACCAGAGCCAAGGAAACCTCACGATTCCCTGGGGTATCGCTGCAGTCCTTTGGGCTGGGGTCTTTATTCCATGGCTTTGAAATCCTGCCGCTGGTTGCCATGGATTCTCTGCTCCTTTGACAATGTGATGTTTCTCTGCAGCCATCACCGTCTGGCATGGCTGATATTTAGGTTGGAGCCTTCGTAGGTTATAGGGGAGAGAACAAAGACAAGCAACACAAAGCCAAAGCCTAAAGGCCGGCAAAGCCACCTGCTGAAACCCAACAGGAATATTAGTGTTTATTCATCATCAGGAGGCTGCTCTTGGAGAAGGCTTGGCAGATAAAGAGGGGAAACAGAGATTGGGTGGGATGGAGTGGGGAAAAGGGGCTGGTATCACCTTGTGTCGAATTCTAAACTGTTTGGAAACAAGCAAGACTGCTCCCTTCCCAAAATCGGGCCCTGCTGCAGCGGGGTGAGGCCCACGTGTTTGTGTTTCGCTAGCCCATCCTCGTGTCAAAGGAAAGTTTGCTTTGCCAAACAGAGAGCAGACAGTTTGCTGTGGGCAAACACGCCACGGCCACGTGGAAGGGGCATCGGAGGGAGCGATGAAAGTAAAGTTCACGTGTGTTTGGAGCTGGATTTGGATGGCTCTTTCCTGCCTGTCTCCACGTGGATTGCTGATGCTGTGTTGGAAGTAGGCCGCAGGAGCAACCTGACATGAGGGTTATGCTGTAGCTGCATCAACTGCAATGCATCTCGTGTCAAAAAGGTGCCTCTAAACGTGTCATCATACCTGCTTATCTCCTCAGATCTCCTTTTCTTCAGATACTGGGTAGCCCTGCTGACCTTTTGGGGTAGGGTCAGAGCAGGGCCAGCCTCTGGAAGGGTGAGGGAGGGATGGAGTCTGCACTATGTCTGATCTGCAGAGCTGTCCTAGCTGCAGAGTTCTACCTGCAGCGATTCACGCAGCTCCGCTCACGTTTACTTCAGTGACTCCTGGGGATCAGATGAACTCAGGAAAACAAATGAGACGGGGCAACCCCCCTCATGTCCCCTTCGTGTGAGTCCCCAGCTGAGTGAATCAGTGCAAGCTCACTGGGACCAGTGCAGCTCTTGGCGTGCAGGAGGAGCTGCCATGTCTCTGTGCTCTCAGCTCACTGGCCTTCAAGGACTTGGTGGTTTCTAAATGCTACAGGGTCCTGACTGAACACACCAACAGGTCTGGCTGGAGGAGCCTAAAATGCCACTGTGCTAATCTTCTGGTCCCTCCTTTCTGCTGGAGCTTGCTGCTTTGTAACAGCCATACCATAAGGCAATGCATGCCATATTTTAGCTCTCCCATTCAGTGCACAGTGTACACCTTTAGGAAGGTGCTGCTGCTTTAGTAAGCCAGGCCCAGGGTAGGGCAGGCTTCCATTGTGCCAGGACAGCTTCTCTGAGCAGAGGTGTGGAGCAGGCAGAGCTGAGGCCATGATTTCTGCAGGCTGCACAGCCAGAGCTGCTCTGCGAAGCAGGGAGCCACGGGTGAAAATGAGATGCAGGCTCCTGGGGCACTTCTCTTCTTCATAAACCGGGCAGAGCTACGAGTGGTGGAGATCCCAAGCCCACCCCTCCAACTGCCCTCTGCCTCCAGAGCTCGGGGCAGGTGATAAAATGCTAAACCATTAGCAGCGCATGGATGCAGTGGCTGTACAAAGCAACCAGGCAGGGACGCAGAGCAGTGACACAACCAGGAGTGCTTCAGCTCAGGGCCAGGGCGAGGGAGAATAAAGCTCCCAAGTGTTTTTCCTGGTCATATCTATGCTGTTTTAAGCTCCTGAACACTTTGTTGCTACATCTTACCCGCGGTGTGTTTATCTATGTTGATTACAAGTGAGAGGAGCTGAGTTTCACCCTGAGAGTGAGGTCTGTTGATGCCTATTCTTCCTTGAGAAAATCGGATTGAGAGCGGGTGAGGATTCCTGTCCAGACAGGACCGAACAGCCCATCGCCGAGTCGACAGCAGTGAAATCTGAGTCATGCCGATTGCTCGCCTGGGAGACAGCGGCAGCGGCACTGACGGGGAGGGAGGGCTGCGTGAGAAACGCTAAAGACAACGAAACTCCCAAAACACCTGGTGGAAGTTTCATGAGAGGGTGAAACTGGTGCTCGTGCATCATCCCGGCCTGCGAGGGAGAAGAGGAGCAACCTCGGCATCTCCCTTCCAGCAGCTTGTGATGGGAGCTGGTGGTGCCCAGTACCGTAAGGTGGAAGCAGCTGCTCCCTGTACCAACCTGAGCTCAGGTGCCTGCTGCCTCTTGAGCATGGAAACCAGTGGGAACTGGGTGCCTCGGGCCATTGGCAGAGCTGTTCCCAGCTTCTCTGCTGTGTGCAGCTCTGATGCGGGGGGACTCTGTGTGGAAGTGACATGTTCTCTAACAAAAAGGTGACAGGGACAGAACAGCCCTTGCACTGCTCTGGGAGATGCTGTGTGCTGTTGGATGGCTTGTCACTCTGCTCAGCTAAGGATTGCTCTGAGTTTGATCCAGGAGCATCCCCACACCTCTCCGTTTACAGTGTATTCCCAGCTGGAGATGTGGCAGTGTGAGAGATCGGTGTGGGAATGAAGTCATCTCAGAGGAGCTGCCAGGGAGGATGGAACAGCATCTTCTACCCCATCCAAGGCCCACCCCCACGCCCTTCCCCTTTCCAGCCCAGGAGCATCCGCTGAGCACCTGGTTTTTCACCCTGTCAGCGTGGGCAGCTCACACCAAACAGGCTGGCAGTATCTGTCGTGGTTAGCAATAGTTGAGGAGTTTCAGAGGTGCCAGATTCCTTTCAAGAGGAATTACTGTTCTCTCAATGATTCACTTAAAAGTCTAGCCCAGGACTTAGTATAAACATATGGAGAGTAGCTTAATGGAAACAATGTGTTCCTTATAAAATGCCATTAAAATGCAGCAGTCGTTACGTAAATTCCTGTAGATTTATTTTGCCTCCATAAAATAATCAGCAATTGAAAAAGTTCTGCTCCTGGCAGCTTTGGAGATTCAAAGCAACCTTTCTTCTTATATGTTTTTTAAACTTCTTCCACTAATAAAAAACCAGTCTGTCCTTCCAGGAAGTTTTCATTTTGATGAGAAAGTATTTTTTTTTGTCCACAAAGCTTGGATTTTTGTGCTGAATGGGCTGTTGTGGTGACAGCATATACACATGGCTGAAGGATGTGACCCAGGGAATGCGTGAAGGTGCTTCTGTGCTGGCTGCCAGTAGGATTTGCTGGAGGAAAAGGAAAGATGACCAATGTTTGGGTAATTAAGTGTCTGACAGTTTATTAATGTCAGATGGAGAGACCTGGAGAAAGTGCCAGAAATAAGGACAGGCAGGGTATTATTTTGGTATGTTGCTTCTCAGCTCACATAGTCCCCTGAGCCTCACCTTTGTCAGGAATTTTTTAGTGGAAGGGAGGATGTTGTGATCTGCCTGTCTCCTTCTAAGTAAAATCATATACAGATGATTGAAAAAACCCCACCTTATGTTAGATTGGAACTCAATTTAAAACCCATCAACTACAGTAAAGAAAAATGACTGGGGGGGGTTTGGTTCGTTTGGGTAGGTCAAGTTCTATGAACACTGAGTGTTTGCTCTGATTTGGCCCCAAATTCAAGGAACAGTTTTGCAAAGTCTCCTGATCGTGTTGCATTCAAGTTAATGACCAACATCCCACCTTGCTGGGATGGCTGGCTGGGAGGTGTGCTTGCTGAGGAAGGAGCAGTTGAGATGATGCCGTGGTGATTTGCATCCCTGGGGCAGGAGGAGGGAAGCAGAGGTACAGCTGCCTCTCTGCATGGCCCCGCCAGAGAGACTCTGGCCTAATTTTGTACATGGCTACAGGCAGAAGAATTGGTAATCCCAAAGTCTCTGGGAGTTACGGGCCAGGAAAGCTGTCCTGCTCCAAGCTGTCCTCCTCCAAGGTGTCCTCCTCTGTTGCAGCAGTGCCTTTGGGAAGCCCTTCCCATGTTCAGCTGGGTGGTGTGGAAAATTGGTACCCTTCATTCCATCTCCTGTGTCTGGCTCAGCTTTAGATCTGTGCGTCTGATGAAGAATGACACCATGAACTTCCAGAAATTCCCCTACACCAATGAAGATGAAGCCTGGAAAACCTACCTAGAGAACCCCTTGACTGCAGCCACCAAAGCTATGATGCGGGTGAACGGAGATGATGACAGCGTGGCTGCCCTGAGCCTGCTCTATGACTACTACATGGTACGTTCCCTTTGGGGCTGGGTGTCTTGGGGGAGCTTGTTCCAAAAGAGAAGAGTGAAGGTAAAATATGTGCTCAGCCACCTTAGGAGGGGATTAGGAGGGTACCCATGTCCTGAACTCTTCATGTTGTTTATGCAATGAACCTCGTAACAACCCCAGGCATTGAGTGCCACTGTTACCCTCAGTGCACAGGTGGTAAACTGAGTCCCAAAACACCAGTATACTGTAGAGGGAACCCAGAACGGGGTGGAAAACTGAACCTGGGTGTCTTGAATCTCAGCCTGGTGGGATTTTTTACCCAGCAGCTTCATAAAAGGAACAGGAATGCTTTGAGAGACCTGGGGCTGGGATAGCTAGGTGCCTTGCAGACCCTAGGATCTTTAAATTTCTAGTGTTGCTGTAGGATAGGGCTTCAAGAAAGGTGGATATGATTTAGCCCCAGTTGAAACCAACATGCTGGATGCTCTCATTCACTTGGGAGCTTTTAAAATCCCTCCCAGAACAGAATGATGCAGCTTGCCCAGGGTTACCTTGGGAATCCACAGCAGAACCAGCAGGAGAGCCCATGTCCTCCATGTCCTCACCTGATGTTTATCATTCAGCCAGTGGTTTCTCTATGGGATTTCACTTCCTACACAGACAAGGCTCATTTTGCCTCAGTTTTCCATTAATAAAATCTACCAATAAATGAACTCTCTGTGTGCCTTGTTCTAGGTCCCAAAGGAGAAGAGGATTCTTCCATCTGGTATGATGGGACGCAACGAACTAGGAAAGAGGTTAGCTTCATCTTTTGCTCTCTATGGCTGTCTCATTCTACTGCAGCTGCTTGCATGCATGATGGGTCTCTTAGCTTGCATAAAATAGACATCAAAGCACAGTGTTATTACTAACAACAGTGGAGGTTATTAACCCTGAGACATATATTAAAATTCTTTAGGCCAGATCCCAAGCAGGTATAAATGGAGCTACACCCATTTACACAACTGAGGATCTGTCTAGCTGTGTTCAGAGGAGTTGCACTGATTTGCAGCAACTGAAGAGTTTGCCTTTATTTCCTACTTTGTGACAGTTGGAAAGGGGAAAGGGCTTAGGCAGCAAGAAGGGAATGACCAAGTCTTCTTCTGTTCATTAGGCTGATAAGGATTTCTGTTCCACTTGCTTCCAGTCTCCCAGGATTCTCTTCCAGTGACTCCCATTTGTCCTTTGAGGTTTTCAGATAATTAACTATTAAATTAATGGCTCATTTGCCACTATGAGTTCAGTTCCCCTTCCTGGATGCTGTGTACTTTGGCAACCTTTTCTGGTTGTCTGTTTTTAACTACCTTGACAGGATAAGCCTCTGGAACGATACTTCGTTCCTTCTTCGTAAGGGAGCTGAGTTCAGCTGCTTTCCTCTCTCTGAAAGGCCCCTGCATCCTGGACAGGGATATGTTCTTTATCAACAATGGAAATTCCAGCACATATCTGAAGGTGAAGCTCTCAGAGTAGAGTGGGTGGGAGCTATTTCTCCAGCTTTACTTCCCTTGGGGGTAGCTCCTGCTGCCAAGAGGTGTGCAGGTTGCTAATGTGGGGGTTGGTTTGTTTTCTGAGCATGGTAACAGGGACAGTAAGCCACCTTTTCCCAGCTCAGCTGGGACTGCAGAGTCACTGCCACAGAAGGGACTGATTTTTGGGATACTGCACAAAGGGATGGAGTGCCTTTTTGTACCTGGCCTTATCTCTTGATAGCTGTTAAGAGTCTTTTCTGCTCTGAAGTGCTCTGAACTCTGGGCCAGACATCTCACTTCCAGCCCTGCAGCCCTGCCAATTTTTCACTGATCTCCTCTTCTCTGGGAGTTTTGCTTCCTAACCTCCTGGAGTTTGGGAATGTGTAAAAGAATCACCTTTCCTTTAAAAGAAAATTTAAAAAATAAAAAATCAGCTTTCAGTGTCAATGACCCTTAAAAAGTCCAAGATGGAAAGAGCACATAGCAGTTGTCTTTCTTACTGTCCCTGCTGCTCTGAGTGTTTTACAGCCTAAAGAAAGAAATAAGGGACGTAGGCCCCTGATCTGCAGCCCCAAACTGTGTCTAAAGCATATTTTCTGATCATCCCTTATCTGCTGAGCACCTCTGGCTCTTGTTGATTGCATGGGGAGGCGTGTGTGGAGATCACCCACAGGCCTGTTGGATCTCCCCTATCAAGCAGGAGCTGTACACAGCTGACTCAGGGTCACCTGGCAGCCAGACTCTGCAGTTTGCTTCCAGCAGCACATCAAGGCACTTACTTCTTGCTGTGACAGCTTGCTGGGGTTGTGCACCCTCTGCTCTGGTTTGAGACAGGACCCTTTCTTCACCAGGCACTGCCACGGAATGGAGTACGACCCAGAGATTGCATCCTTTGATGGCTCAGCCCATCTCATGAAGCTCTTGTCTGAAAACGTTTCCATGACCCAGGAATACTGTGAGCCACAGAAGAAGAATGGCTTGAGTCTTGAAGGCATCCCTGCTCCTCACAAGCCAACCATGCTTCCACCAGGCACTAGCAAGCTGGACACCACCCCAGAGAACTTCATGGTCCCCCCAGGGGATGTGTATGACAACAGCTCGTTGAACTCACTCTTCGAGACCCTCCCTGTAGCCCCACCACAGCAGCGGTGGCAGCCAGACAGCACTTTCAAAGAGGATCCCCAGGAGGTCAGAGCTGTTGGTGGGTTGCACGCTGGTGGTGCAGCCTGGGGGTGCTGCAGGAGGCTGCCTCTAGTTTGGGGTTTTCTCATGCTGGAGTCAATGGGAGCTTTGCTTTTGCATTAGAGCTGGATGCCATTCCCATTGAATTGTTGGTGGGGGGGTGTTTGCAGTGGGTTTGGACATGAGAAGGCTGCGAAATGAGGGTCCATGTTTTCTCTGTGGCCTCTGTTGCAATGTCTGGGAGAAGGTGTGTGGACAAAGCAGTGCAAGATTCTACTTCTGAACTGTTTTGTTTCCCCTTCTCTGCAGTCGCTGCTCTTCAGTGACATCCTCAAACCCCAGCCAGAGCCACCTTGCCCCGAGAGTTACGCTACGGACGGTGTTAAGAGGTAACTCCCAATCCATGGTCTCTGGGGTCCACTTGGCTGTGTCCCTTTCCTGGGCAGACTGCATCCCTTTCCTCTCCCCAGTGCCAAGCTTGGCAATGCCCATTGCAAACACATCCATCTCGTGTTTTTGCAGGGTCACCTTGTGTCTCCCTGGTGTCTTAGGAGCAAGTTGCTGTTCCATGACCTTTTAGATGCAAAGCAGGGATGAGTTCTAGTGTTTGCAGTGGGAAGCAGGGATTAGGGTGTGAAATGTTTTGCTGCAAGGCAGTCAAACCCATCTTAAAGTCAAGATACTAGGCAGAGAGCTGTGACAGTTTGTGTTCTTAGCTCGAGAGGTGTGTGACTGTATTGTGGTGGCCAAACTGGTGTAAATCCAGTGGCCACTGCTTCCACTGGTCACGTCTCATCAGCACCTTGATGAGACATGAGAGCAGATGTGGCACTGAGGTCTCTCCCATGAGTGTTTGCTGTGTGGAACAGCCCCTTCCCAGGGAGCGCTGCTTCGTTCCCATGCTGCAGATAGATCCAGGTGGATGCACCACCTTTCCACAAGCTCCTTGGGATGGGCTCAGTGAGAGAGAGAATGATGATGGCGATTGATGAGGGTGACAAGCAGCCTCCTCTTAGTCTAAGGTTTAGGTTCTCACTTTGGGTTTAGTGCTGTTGGTCAACCTTGGTGTTGAAAGGTGTCACCGCATCTCATTCCTAAAACATGAACGAGATTTCTTCCTCCTTGCCACCCCTCTCTCAGGCAGAGCTCTCCTGCTCTAGATACCACATCATACCTGAGCAGGTAACATTATTCCACCTGCCACGTTTTATTTGGCTCCTGAGTCTCCTGACTCAGTGACTCAGCTGTCAGACGTGGGGCTTTTCACACAGACAGCAGCTCCTGTTGGTGAGCAAAGCACTTTCTGTTTGCTGTTTATTTGTGTGCTGAAGTTCTCTGGCTCTCCTGGCTCTAGATAAGAGGAGTTGCCAAGCCCAGGCATCACTGGGGAGGTGGAGCAGGAAGAAAACATGGGTTGGTGACTATATAGGACCATGATGATCTTAACTCCAGGGCACTCAGAGAGAACGCTGGTGGCTCACAGAGACTCCTTGCAGAAGAAAACAGCTTGAGCTGTGCCTTGTGGTTTAAATGCCTGTAGATGCTGGTGGATGCCCTTCAAGCAGGGCTTGAAGTTTGGGGTCTGCTTTTAAACATGCTTGTCAACAGTGGCACCTTCCTCTGTGCCACACTACAGATCCTTTCTGTAGAGACTAAAGTTGCTGCACACCAGACACATTTTAAGTCCATTTTCAAGCACCTGGATAAACAAGCAGCTGTCAGTGTCCTGCACATTCTCCTGTGTCTGCAGGACCCATGAGGATGTGGGTTTCCCAGCTCAGCCATTTATGGGTGTGAATTTAGGGACAAGAATCTGAGTTTAGGATGTTTTAGAAGTCTCATTCCAGGTACCTCTTTCTGTTTGGTTTGGGCTTTTGATTGTGCAACAGCTCTGTAGCCATCCACAGAAAAATACTGGTTACATCAATGTTTTTTTAAAGTCAAAACCAAAAGGGTAAAATGAGGATACATGAGAACTGCTGCTCCCCAGGGTGTTGGGGAGGATCACTATGTGCTGTGCTGGGAGGTGCTCGATCCCAGCCATTGGGGTGTGTGAGATGGGGAGCTGGGCAGAGGCTCCTGTGTGTACAGCGTGGATGGAGACCTTCAGGTCTCCTTGTTCTGCTTTGGGAGTGAGACAGCAGCATGTGCTTATTTGTCATTCTCTCTTTGTTCCATACAAGTGACTTTGAATACACGCTGGGGTCACCCAAAGCCATTCACATCAAATCTGGGGACTCTCCCATGGCCTACCTCAACAAAGGGCAGTTCTACCCCATCACGCTGCGGACAGCTGGAGACAGCAAATGTTTACACTTGTCCTCAAATAAAGTGAAGGTAAGAGACAAGCTGACAATTTTGCTGACACATGCTGTAATCAGACATCCAGCAATTGTACTGGCCTGAGAACAGAGCTGAACTTGAAGAGTAATGGCTTTGTGGCTCATGTTGGCTTAAAGCAATGAATGGGATGGGTTCAATCCTAGCAAGCTAATCCTCTGATGCACAGCAACAGCCTTCATGTTACCTGGCAGCTGGAACCTTTCACAGTAAGGTCAGAGATGCATGAAAAGCCTCCCTAGCTGGGGACTGGCTGGTGGTTCTGGTGGGGAGACCTCTGAGCCGGAGGGAGGTTCCCTGCCTTGCTCCTGGGATGTGTTTAGCCACCCTAAGACTGAGCTGAGCTTGAATTCCCAACAAAGAAACCTGGTTCTCCAATCCTGAGTGGTACTTGGGGCTTAGACTTTGGGCTTAGACTTACAGGATTCCTGAAACTAAGAATGTCTAGAAAATGACCCTTTAGGCTGTGCCAGCCTCCTGTGCTGCTGTGTACACTGACATGGGACATCTTCACTGTGTTTCAGAGTGTTGTGATGATTGTCTTTGACAATGAAAAGATCCCCACGGAGCAGCTCAAGTTCTGGAAGCACTGGCATTCCCGCCAGCCGACGGCCAAGCAGAGAGTCATCGATGTTGGTATGAGCAGGGCTGTCTGATTGCCATGGCTGGGTGGAGTTGGTACCTTCTGGCTCTGTTTTACTGCCTTCCCAACACAGCACCACAGCTGAGTTCCAGGATCTGGCCTGGGGGGAAGTGGGGATGAGCAGGCTGATCTGTTTGCTAGTTTCAGATCCTTTCTGGCTCTTGGGGGTTTAAGATGGTGTTTGGCAAGTGTAGGGACATTCTCCAGGAGCGCAGGGTGCATCAAATAAGAGCCTCCATCAGAGACACAAACTGCTAAATTATTTTGGCTCTTATAGGTGTGACCTGTGGCCTCCTGAAGTCTGGGCATCTGAGCTGGAAAAGGCTTTGGTACCACTTGTCCTTCCCCACTGCCACCACCCTGGCTTCACAGTGTGTGATGCTGGGCCAGGCAGAGATTGTGTCGGTGCAGCTGAGCACCTCACTGAGCACCCTACAGCTCAGGGGTGAGACACAGTTTGAATTCAGAAGTGATCTGCATTGACTTTGCATAACATCACTGCCCCCATGGCAACATCCACGAGTCACCTCCAGCCTGTCCCCACGGTGGCACAAAGGATGGCTTCTATCATGTTAAAGGCTTCTCTTAGTCAGTGAGAGGCAGCTTCTGGGGGGTGGAAACCTGGGGAATGTGACCAGTTTTGCAGCCAGACTATAAACTGCTTCTCCATTGCATTTCAGCTGACTGCAAAGAAAACTTCAACACCGTGCAGAACATCGAGGAGCTGGCCTACAACGCGCTGTCCTTCGTGTGGAACATCCATGAAGAAGCAAAGGTACAAACTGCTTGTGGAAGGGATATGGGCAGCCTCAGACCACAGCAGACCTGTAGCCTCCTTTCTGGCAGCCCAGGAGTGCCTTCCCTGCTCTGCAGCTGAGGCACAGGGAGAGTTTTGAATCCAAACAACTCCATTCTAGTGGGCCCAGGTAGTGTTTTGTCTGCCAGGACAGTGAGGAAGGACGCCGTGCCTCTCTGTGTGTTTAAGCATTGCCATTAGCTAATAAACACTCTGGGTACGCCTGAGACTGGCTCAGAGATGTTTTGTTAGTGCTGATGGATAGCTGAAGAAAGCCTTTTGCAGCAGGCAGCCTGCATTGAGGCTCTACTCACATGTAGGTGAAGCCTATTTAAATAAACCACAGCTTAGAGAACAAAAACCCTCCTTTCAAGACAGCATTTTGATGCAGAAATGACTGACCACCCCTCTGTGGCTTGTGTGATGTGGAAGGGAGCCAGGCAGGTCACAAGATCCCTTTTGACCTTAAAATCTGTAAAGCTTTTATCAACATCTTTCTAGCTCTGATGCCTCTTCTGCATCTCTTCAATCTCTGGTTAACACTTTGTATCCAGTTTGGGGACTGAGGAAGGTTATGGAAAAAGATGAAGTAGCAAAGGAAATAAAAGACCAGCATAACTAGCCCATCTCTCCAAAGAGCTTGGGAAAGCTCAGGTTTGCTTTGGGATCCAAATAAGCCCTTCTTTTAGCCCAAAGGCGACCTTGGTCTTTTACAACCCAAGAGGTTAACAAATGTCTTCAAGGCAAAGTTGTGAGAAATGGAAATATGTCAGGTATGTGGCAAGCCCTTGGGGGCACCTCAGCAGAACTGGATTTAACTCTTAGCAGAAACTCTGTCCTTGTGCTGGCTGGGGGCAGGTAAAGGTGAGACTTCAGAGAGCTGGGAGCAGGAGGGGTCAGGTATTTGTGCTGTCTGGAGCACCTGTTACTTCTCTTCTTGCAATTAAACTTCATGCCACATTGAAGTGGTTTTCTTTTCTATATATAGATACTGAGTAGGGCTGATGTTAGGTTTCAGGGCTGAAATCCTCAGCCAGAGCCCTGATCAGGGACCTGTGGGAGCTTCTCCAGCTGCAAACCTGACCCAGAGTCCAGGGGAAATTTCAAGGTCACACAAATGAGTTTGTAATTTGGAGATAGAATGTGGATTGAATTTGTGCTCAGCTTTTCTTGAGAGGTTTCCCCTGGAGGTAACACCATCCTAGTGATAAAGGAGAGCAGTGCCTGATGAGTATTCCTTTACAATGACTTGTAATTCCTCCTCCATTCCTCAGGACACTGCTGTCTGAGGGTCAGAAACATCAGCAAGAACATCCCCTGGCAGACTGCTTGGTCTGACACTTGCCTGAGCTGTGGGAGTGGGTGGCCTAAGAGTTGATGGAGAGATGGAGAGCAGCAGTGGGTGTGGGGCAGACTGTGGCTGGGAAGGACTGGTGGTTGCTCTTGAAGGGGGGGAAACCAACAGCTCACATCCTTGGCTGAGGCTGGGTGGCTGGAAGGGTGTCTCACTACCTGCTTTTGTTCCTACCCACTGCTCTTGTTGCTGTCTGAGAATGATGTTTTCAGCACCAACAAGCTGTACTGATCACTGCTCCTATTTTGCAGGTATTTATTGGGGTGAACTGCCTGAGCACTGATTTCTCCTCTCAGAAGGGAGTGAAAGGTGTCCCACTCAACCTCCAGATAGACACTTACGACTACGGCAACGGAACGAGCCAGCTGGTGCACCGCGCCGTCTGCCAGATCAAGATATTCTGTGATAAGGTACAAGTGCTTTTCCACCAGCTTGTCCAGGGGGAATTTGAAACTGATGGCCACTGACTCCCAAGAGAGAAAACAGACTGGGAGAGTTTAGAAGAGCCTGAAGGTCAGGGCTGAGGATAGGGATGGTGAGGGAGACCGGGCAGCAGGATGTGTCTGCGCTGCTGAGACCTTTGTAGAACGGGGTCGTTGGCAAGTTTCCCCCCTATCAGGATTGTGCCTCATAATAAATTCTATTTTTGATGAGTTTTTAAATAGAAGAGTTGAGAATCTCAAATGTCCTCCCATGGAATAAATTCTCACAGCTGCTCTTGTCAGCATTTCTAATTTTTAAAAGCAAAGTTTGGGTTTTAATGTATAAGTATCAGCAAGTTCTGGATGGCCTGTAGAAGGGTTCTGAGATTTTAGAAGGCGGCTGCCTTTGCCTCAATGTGCTTACCTCCCAGAGATGGCCAGTAAACCCTCTCTCCCCAGTGTCAGAACTGTCAATGTCCTAATTTTTGCCTTACCTTCCCCCCAGGGAGCAGAGAGGAAAATGCGGGATGACGAAAGGAAACAGTTCCGAAGGAAAGGAAAATGCCTGGACTCCAATAACAATGGTCAGTGCTGGTGTCTGGTACCTCATGCAAAGCATGTTGAAAGCCAGGCTTGTCTGTTAACTTCCACAAGATCTGGCCCTGGGTGTTTCCAACCCTGAGGAAAGCAGCACCGTTCACAAGTAGCTCATCAGTCACGTCTTTGCCTGGTCTCCCAGCAAGACTCTCAAAGCCCTTGATTAATTGTAACCAACCTCCCTGAATTCTGGGGTCTCAGCAGGCAGCAGTCCCTGATGGGGAGAGCGTGGCCATGCCCTGAAGAGCTGGGTCTGCAGGGTCCCCTCTTTCTTCTAATTTTTCTCTTGGGAGACCGTGGGCAGGTGCTTTTCCCTCTCTGCATGTAGCTGCCTCTTAAAATGCCACCTGAACTGAGATGAACTGGACTTTCCATCTGTAGGTCTGAAAGGCTGTTTGCTCTCTGGCTTCAGAGGGAATGAAATCACGTTCCTGAGGCCGGAGACTGACCTGGAAACCCAGCCAGTCCTGTTTATCCCCAACGTCCATTTTTCAAACCTGCAGAGGTGTGGCACGGTAAGTCCCTTCGAAAAACAACCAACCTGTTGCCCTCATCTGTCACCCCCATCATTTCCAAACTGATCCAGCCCCCAGACATGACTTGTGTTGTGTAAAAAACACCAAAACCCAAACCACAGTTCTGTGGAAATGTGGGGAACTTGAAGACATAGCTCTCAGGAGTGGCCCAGATAGTCATGCAACAGTGATGGGCAAGATAACCTCTCCAGGTTCTTTCCAGCCAGATATTCCTGTGGTTCATAAGTATCATCTGCAGCTTCCACAGAGAACTGGAACAGAGGCAAAAATGTCAGCAGAAAATAAACTGCAGGAAAATGCAACCATATTAGTCCTGGGGACACACACACACATCCCTCACTTGTCCTCTGCCCTTCTCTGTCCCCTTAAGCCTGAGAAAACCCAAACCCAGCATCCATCAAAGCTCATCACTATTCCCCAAGGAACAAGGTCCCAGTTTGTCAAGAGCAGGGGAAAAGCCACCTGTGACAGTCCTGTAGCATCCTCCTGCAGTGGCTGCTCTACTGAGGCCTCAGCATCCAAACCAGGGGCTAGAAGAACCTGGTTTACAACCAGAGAACCCACTGAGAGACTCGGTCCTTGATCCCAGCAGGTTATTAGATTTGACCTGCTTTTGGGTCTGTGTGTTCAGGTGTCTTGTGGGCAGAGGAGCAGAATCCAGATGGGTTCATTTTATCAGGTTTCATTTAATCTAAGAAACACATAAAGGTGTCTGGGTTTAATTGTGTAGGAACCAGGAGGGTGGAAATGGTGTTTAAAATGTGCCCTCAGCTTCACTGGCACATGGTGATTCTGTGCAAACTAAAAGCTTGATGTTTCTTTCCCATCTCCAGGTGCTCCCCCCTGCTGTTCCCAGCTCTGCAAACAGGTAAGGATGCGGAGGTTGGGGCTCCCCACCCATCTGTTTCTTCGGGTCTCTTGGGGGTGTGTGATACCCACAAGCTGGAGGTGCAAAGTGACACAGCATGGTGCCTCCCTGGTGCCCTTGAGTGTCAAAATGTGTGGTAGACTTTGGCCTGGGATGGACTCAAGGGCTGCAGGAGCACAGACACGTTTCCTTCCCTGCAAACGAGCTGCCCCAGCACGGGTCTGGTCTGTGACTGTCCTGTGGTTCTTCTGGAGACAGCGTTGGGGAGAGTGGAATGGAAGCTTCCAGAGCTGCTGCTGCTGGGGGCGGGTTGCCAGAGGCAAATGCTGCTGCAAAATGAACTGTGGTGAAGCAGAAATCACCCTTGTAACATGTCAGGAGTGGGGAGAACCAGCATTTACCCCAGGCTCGAGCCGCTGCCTCGTGGTATCAGCAGAGAGACAATGGCATGAAGGTACAGGAGGCTTTTGTTTATGATGTGGTACCAAAGCCACTCCCCGGGCTCCCTGCTGTCCCTGGGGGCGTTAGGCAGGAAGTCACGACTCTGGTGCTGTAATTACAGAACCAATATTTAATTGCTGGAGGTTTGTAGGGGTAACTGGTTGTTCAATCAAAAGCTCAATCGCTGGTGGTGTTTTGTGGACTGCTGCTGCTCTGTCCTCTCGAGCCCGTTGTGTTCCTCTCCTCAGGCTGCCCCTAAAGCGCAGCGGCGCCTCCTTCACAGATGAGTTTGACCCCATCCCTCCAAAGCAAACCAAGGAAGAAGATCCTCAGAGAGGTAACTCCTGGGATGGGGGCTCCTCTTGAACATTGTGTCTCATTTGAGTTACGTGAGGCTGTGGGGACATGCCCTAAGGAGCCCTGATTCAGTGCTGTGCTTCCTCTCTTCCAGTCTTGTTGTACGTGAGGAGGGAGTCAGAGGAAGTGTTTGATGCTCTCATGTTGAAGACACCAGATCTCCAGGGCCTGAGAACAGCTGTAAGTCTTAGAAAAAAATCTGTGGCTCTTGAACAAACTGCAGCTAAAAGGGCAGCAGGACTCGGTGTGCTCAGAGGGTGGGTGTGAGGATGCTCAGATCTCCTGTCTGCTTTCTCTTGGGGATGGAAATGGAAAATTGTGAGCAGCAGGTGACTTCTGCCTACAGGTCCTGGCATGGGCTGGGGGGGTTTAGTGCTGCAGTGGGAAGAACACACCTTATGGCAAGGTGTTTTCTTCAGATCATGATATAAGTCTCCTCTTGTGACAAGACATTCATATTTTCCATTGTAAAACACCCTTTCCATTCCCAAGGCTGGAGATGTGCAATCTGAAACCAGTTCTGGCCTTGTGCTGGAATTCCCTGTGTTTGAGGAGCACACAGGCATATTTCTGTGATGATTATCAGCAGCACCTCTGATAACCCACCTCCCTTGGGAGATTCCTGGGAAGGAAACAAACAATAAACCTCCCAGATTTGGGGTGCCTTTATGGCTGTGCTTTAAGCTCTGTTGGTTTTATAAACTTTTAAAAATAGAGAGTTTGACAAATACCAGCACAGAGGATTCTTTGCCATCTTCTCCCTCCCCCAAAGAGGTCAAAACCCCCTCCAGAAAATGCTTGTGCAACAGCTACATCCCTGCCATCCCAGCACCGTAACCGTGGTGCCTGCCTAGGAGAGGTCTGCTGGAAAACCTCACAGATCAGCTAAAACCTGAGGAAAAGCTGCTGTCAGCTGCACCCACAGCAGACACAAACCCTCTGGGTGGTTCCTCTCACCTCTGGGTGCACTGGCAAAGGAGAAGCTCAGCGCTCTGTGCCCGTTGGGTTGAAGCATCAAACCCCAAACAGGCCAGAGAATGAGACAGAGAGAGAAAAAGCTTCTTTCCCAAGATTCCTGCCCTGGCAGGAGCTGTCAGGAAGAGAAACCAAGGCCAGGCCCATCCACCCACTGCAAGACACGTTCACATCATCCTGTTCACATCCTTGCTCTGGCTCTTTCTTCTTGAGTAAAAGGGAGGGGGGGATCCTCTGCTGCATCCCCCCAGCTCAGTGTTCTCTTTGATGGTTTATCATTGCAATTTCCTTTTACAAGTACCAAGAATTGCTGTGTTTTCTCTCACAGATCTCAGAAAAATACGGCCTTCCTGAAGAAAGCATTTATAAAGTCTACAAAAAATGCAAAAGAGGGTAAGCTAATCTCTCATCTGGTTTTATGCTGGGCCCCTAAACCCCCCATGCTCTCTGGTACCCTGCCATAGGCTGGAACAGCATTTTAATGAGATAATAAAAAGGAAAGCCATGTGAGTCTGCTATTTGGAGCATATAAAACTCAGATCTTCCTGGGCTTTAAAGATTTGGGATAAAGCTTGCTGGTATTATATTTGTTTGGAGTGTAAAGTGTCCCAAGGAAAGGAAGTTGGGTGAAGGAGGAATTGTTTGGGTAGTTTAATGGGTGAAAGCCTGAGGTTGTAGAGAACTTACCTTGCTGCCATCACAGAGGTGGAAATGTTTGTGTCTCCAAACCAAGGGGCTGAATGTCCCTGGCTCAGAAAGAGACTCTGCTGGCTGAATTGGGGCATGGGCAGCCTGGGTGGAGAAGAGGGGAGGTCTGAAAGGGGAGAGTCTGTTCCCCACTTTGCCACTCCATCCCCAGACCTGGGGTGTCAACGGGAGAAACCTCCCACTCGCTTTGGGAGGTGGTGGATCAGAGCTGCTGGGCACCCCTGTATGGAAACACAGGTCCCACTGTGATGCTCAGGTGCTGTGGGACACAGTGTGGCTCTGCAGGGATGGGGGATGAGGTTTGCAGGGAACCTGGAATGGCTCCTGAAGTGACTGCAACGTCGTGTTTATTAGTGGCTGATCCGTGTGCATCTCCCCCACGGCCGAGGGGGAGTGGGCTGAGGACCAGCTGCTTTCCCAGGAGGGTGGTGGTCTTGGTGTGGAGCCAAGGGCCGCTTTCAGAAATATTTTTTGGACTGAAGGACTTGCTCTAGGTTGTCCCCATCTCTGGAAGTGAGCTCTCCCTTCAGCTGACAGAAAGGCAGCGACTCATAAACTCCCAAGGTTCTTTTCATAAGGCCAGAGCCCTGCTTGCAGAGCGAGCGAGATGTAATCAGGCTTTGCAAGCAGCAGTGACTGCCTGGGAGATGAACTCGTTGTTCCTGGCCCTGGCCCAGAGTTGGAGCATGGGGAGAGAAAGGCAGAAGAGCAGGGCTGGTGCCAGGTCTGTGTTTCACAGCCTGGCTGTTCTCAGGAGCATGGACCCCAGAGCTCCTCTGCACAGCACAACATGGGAGCAGAGTCCTTGGGAGCTGAGGGGTCAGCCCAAACTCTGCTTCTGCCTCTGCCTTCTGGTGACAGTGAGCTGAGAAGGTCCCAAAGCTCCTTGGATGGAACCTTCCAACTCACTGGTGTCACCATAACTTGATCCCCATGGGACTTGGCCTTGCTTCAAGGGGAGCAAAACTAGAGTGCAGCTTGGAAGGGGAGAGACAGTGGTCTCTCCTTCATGCTGTGATGTGGGGTCGCTGAACTGGGAAGCTGGTACAACCCCCTCACTTCTGAATCCACAACTGAGCCACCTTTCCCCAACAGGAGGGATTTTAGATGAGGTCCTAGTTCTAAGGTGATGGGTGGGCCATAGGGAGGTATCTGAATTTGTCAGGGGGCTCTTCTGCCTGTTCCTGAGCTCAGGGCCCTCAGTGTTCCCAGATGCTCCTCATCCACTTGCCCCAGCAATGGACATTTTCTCTGTAGAGCAGCACTGGCAGCCCCAAGAGGGGGGCTGTCCCGTACCCCCTCAGGCAGAGGGTGCCTCAGGTCTGCTCTCCAAGAACATCTGTGAAGGACGGGGCAGGGGGGCTGTCAGTTTATTTCTACAGCTTCAGGACTGAGCCAGAACTAAGGTGTGGCAGCTGCAGTGGTGGCTTGTGCTGTGGCCACCACAGGTCATCAGACTGTCACCAGGCAGCAGCTCCTCTGAGCCAGCTGACGCTGAGCATCTGCGGGCAAGAGAGATCCAGGCGTTGATGAGTCCACAGTTGGACCAGGAAATGCCACTGCTGGAGGGGAGAGGCCACCTCAACTTTGTTTTGCTTTGGTTTTGTTCATTACTTGATCTGATAAGAGCGAATGTTGTTTGATAATGATGGGGAGGGAGAAGAGGCAGGTGTCCTTTCCGGCTCTTCCCCAAAACGGAGGAGCAAAGAGGTATCTCATGAAAAGCAAAGGCAACACCTGGAAATCAAACAACAAATAAAGCTGACACCTAGCTTAAGGGAAGTTGGACGGGCCCAATGCTGCACCTCACTGCCCAAGTCAGGGGCACAAAGAAGGTTTCTCTGGGCACGATGGCAGGGTCAGGCTCTGTTTCCTCTGCCCTCAGATTTAATTTTCCTTTGAATAATTTTAGCCTGTTGCCCCACCCTAAACAATCCTCTCTTGGTAATTACAGCTTGAGGGTCAGATCTTCATCTGGGGTAAAGTAGTGAGGCTCAGTGGTACCACCTGGATCCGCAGCGGGCGAGGACCCACCGTCACACCATGCGCCCTTGCGGTGCCATGAGCTCACTCGCCCGAACTTCATCTGGGGGTGACTCAAGAGCAATAATAAGGGATTTCATATCTTGGTGAGGTTTGGTCTGGAAAAACAATGCAGGGCTTGGATTCCTCATCAACACTCCCTTGGATCTGCTGTGGTTGAGCAATCAGATGGCAGCACGGTAGCGAGAGGCACAGGTGACTTTACTTCAGCTTCCTGTGCTGACGTAGCCAGAGATTGCTGGAGGAGCAGCTCTGTTGCAGGGCTTTTTGTCACAACACACCCCTGGGTGCCTGCACTGTCTCTATGGGGAGGCCCAGACTCCCTGGGCTTGGGGCTGGGGACTCCTTGTCCCACTCAGCCCCAGCACCACTCCTGTCCGGTGCCAGGAGGTGTGATGCAGCCATGCTGGTTAAGAGTCACCAGGAAGACCCCTGGATGCAGCCAGACCCCGTGTCTCAGCCTTCTCCTGTGCTGGGTGGGACACACTTCCCTGGCTGTGCTGCAACAGAACTCATGGCCTGTTGGTAAAGCGTTCTGTGCTCTGCTGAGGGGCAGCACAGCGCTGAGCCCAGGGCTGAAGCTCCCACCAAAACACATCAGACATGGGGACAGAGCTCCCACCCTCACCTCCAAAGCCTGGGCACACTGAGCCAGGACTGTGACCACCCTGCAATCAGCTGGGCAAGGCGGTGCGGCTGTGCTGACCCCCGAGGTGCTGGCTCCCTGGAGGGGCCGCGGGGCCCTGTGTGGGCTCGTTGAGCCCTCAGGTTCGTTAGAGGCTCAGCCGTTTCTTTTTCTTGTTGTTTTTTAATCTTGGCTTGCAGAGCGTTGCACAATTAATGCTGTTGCCCCATTAATGACCCCAGCAGGAACCTGGAGGGGATGTGCTTTCTGCAAAGGAAGATAATTTGTTCTCTTTGTTACCTCCAAACAGTTACAAATTTCACCTCTGATTTACAGGAGCGCAGTGGGGTGATGCAAGGCTGCCCTGCTGCTGCCCTTACAGTATCGAGGGGCTCTGGTCTGGCACAGAACTGCAGCCTGGGCTTTAATTCAGCTGGTGAAATGTTTCCTTCTCCCTGCATCTCCGTGGATTTGATGCTGGGCCAGTGAAGCTGTGTGATCTGTAGCAGGGCTGGAGCTGTGCCTCTGAGCACGGGGAGGGATTTGCCCCTGGCTGGCCCAGCTGGCTGTGGATGCTCAGCCTGCTCGTGTGTGTTCCTCATGGAAAGGCCTTGCAGGCGTTGCTCGGGGCTTGTCTGCATGGGGGGTTATCCTGGCTAGAAGGAGGGAATCCTATTCCAAACCGCTTCCATCTGCTCCCAAAGCAGCCTCGGCTTGTTCAGAATAATGTGCCCCTACAAGCACCCGAGCGAGGAGTGAGGAGTGAGCAGTTCTGCTCTCCATTCACACCCTGCTGTAATCCAGATTAATTTGCCTGCGTAGCAAGCGCTGGGCCTAGGCATGTCGAGGGCAGAGTTGCGAAAAGCTCAGCAGGACATTTCCTGGTGGCGTATTGGGGCACTGAGCCACCCAGCCTGGGCATGGGGGATGCCTTTGAGGGGAGGCTGGAGTCCCTGGGGGTGTTCAGGCTGGAGAAGAGGAGGCTGAGGGGAGACCTCATGGGGTCCGTGGCTTCCTGCTGAGGGGAGCGAAGGGGCAGCGCCGATCTCTCTCCTCTCTTTGGGGACCAGGGACAGAACCCGAGGGAACAGCGTGAAGCTGCACCAGGGGAGGGTCAGGCTGGGTGTCAGGAAGAGGTTCTGTACTGAGAGGGGGGTCGGGCACTGGCACAGGCTCCCCAGGGAAGGGGTCCCAGCCCCGAGCTGGGCTGAGGGCAAGAAGTGTCTGGACGATGCGCTCAGTGCAGCTCTGGCTGGGCTGGGCTGTGTGGGGCCGGGAGCCGGACTGATGGTCCCTATGGGTCCCTTCCAGCTCAGGAGATTCAATGGTTCTGATTCTGCTCGTGCCTCCTGGAGCAGCCTGGCAGCAGCCAACATGCCTGGCTGGCAGACAGCGAGGGCACGGCTGTGGTAACACCCCACTGGTCACTAACAGGGCAGTAAAGGCAACTGTTAATGGGCACTTTGTGTGGAGACGTTTCAGAGGGGCTTTGTCAGTGATGTTCTTCCCAGTCCATGGCTGGGGACCCTGAGGGTGCAGCAACTCCCGTCCCTCCCAACCCCTCCACAAACCTTCCCACGTGCTGCCCCTGACCCAGCCATTCTCCCTCTCCTGTAGGATCCTGGTGAACATGGACAACAACATCATCCAGCACTACAGCAACCACATGGCCTTTCTCCTGGACATGGTGGAAGCAGAGGACAAGTTCCAGATCATCCTCAAGGAGCTATAAAGAGCCGCAGGCAGCACTTACTGGGACTTCTCTCAAAGCCAGCAAGTTTGACCCAACAGAGCTCGGCCTAGTGCCTCAACTTGTTGCCTTTACTTGAATACACTGCCTCTGGGAGGGGTTCGGTCTTGCGGGGCCGGGCCGGACACTGCTTGGAAGATCTGTTATCGATGTGAACATGGAACTTCTCTCTGTTGAGTGTATTATTATTATTATTTTTTATTTTATTTTATTTTATTCCCCTCTGGCGATGGGCCTGACCTTCTGTTTCACAGCTGGGAACACAAAGCCACGTTAGCGTGGCCATCGCAGAGGCAGGGGACTGCCCCTGCTCGCTGAGGGCCTTGGCCTGGGAATGATCCAACGCAGGCTTTGGCCTCCTCCCAACCCAACCGACCGGAACCTTCAAACCATTTCCAGGGGGGCTGAGCCCAGCCCTGAGCTTCTCTCTGCCCCAGAGACGCTCACGGGTGCATCCAGTACCCACCGCTGAAGGGACACTGCTCCTGTGCCCCCACCCTGCCATATCTCTGACTGTAAATACCACGAAGGCCTCCATAGCCCTTGTTTATACATTTCCAATGTATTGTTCCTTTTATATTTTATATATGTTATAAATATGCATTATTTTATATTGGACTCAGTATGGTGACACAGAGCATTTCAAACACAGGCTGCTTCACATTTCTCTGTGAACTCCTTTTGTAACTGTGTTGTTGGTTTTGTTGTTTTGGATATTCTGTAGTAATAAAGGTTCAAAGACAGAAAGGGAACTGTTTTCACCCAGCTCCAGAGCCAGGAAGGGCCAGGCAGGAGCCAGGCAGGGAGGTGACTGCAGAGGCACAGGAGGAACACAAGGTTGGCTTTGCCCAAGCCCCGCATGTTGGGCTCACTCCTGGTTCCCTGGTGGCTGAAGGTTTGGTGACATTTCATGCAAGCCCAAAAGCAATACCCTGTTTCAGTTCTGCTCCAGGGAGGAACCAGGTTGGTGTGACCTTCCTCCACCTGCTGCTCTGGCTTTCAACCCCCCCACACCTGCTGCCCCTCAGCCCCACACCCTTCACCCTGTGCTACAATTGACTGCAGCTGCTTCCCAGGTAGGTAAAAAATACTGAGGGGAGTCCCATGTTTTCTCATTAATCACCTGGCCAGCTAAAACTGGGGGGTTGCTTCCTCCCCCATCTCCATCCTCTGCTTTTCCTGCCCACGTCAGAGGGATGTACCTGCTGGGGAACAGTGAGTGGTTCTACTCCTGCTGGAAAGGGGGATCTGAAATGCCAAAACACATCAGGCTGGTGAATTATGGCTTGCTTAAGTGTTGCTATCATGAGGAGGGCCTCTAAGATGAGGCTTAGATAAGCTTAAAGGCTTATCAACCTTTGGACATCTCCCCTGGAACTCTGCACTCCTGCATATCATGAGCTCCTTCTCCAGCGGGATGTCCCTGGTTCAGTGCTAGCTCATGGCTGTGCCTCCAGTGGTGCTGTAGCAGGATTTCAGCTCTAGTTAAGCCCCGGCACATGGAGAATCCCCCATTGAGCATCAATGGGTGTGAAACCTCCAGCTCCCCTCATCACCCTCCTGTGTCAGGTGGGCATGGGGACTCTGCTGCTCTAGGGGAGAGCTCTGCCCCAGGACTCCCCACGTCGGCCTGATCCTGCCTGACTGCGTGGACAAGCTGTGAAGGTAAGAACAGAGGTTTCCTGCTGCTGGTGGGAGAGGGAGCACCCAGCACTGTGTGCTCTGTGCTGCCAGAGGGGCCTGAGCGTGAGTAGGTACAGACAGGTGGATGGAGCTGGGACATCCTGGCAGCTTGGGCCAAGTGTCTGCACAGCGCTGGTGCTGTGGGTGTGCTGGTGGCAGCTGGGGCCTTGGGGACACCCCTGGCAGTGGAAGTGGCTGCTCTGCCCTGCAGTACAGATTTGGGAGGGCTGGGGGGTACACACAGTGTTACGGGCCCCTGGTCACCTCTCTTCCCTCCGTTAGGTGCACTAAAGGTCTGAGTTTGGGGGTAATTTCCTACCAGTGTAAACACTGCACTACCCACCTGGTTTTCTTCTCACTAGACTAACTCCATGGATTCTAGTAGTGTTACTCCTCATTTACAACAGCAAAACTCACATCACTGGTAACTCTGGGTTCCAGAACAGTGCTGAATTCTGCTGGGTTTACAGCGGTGTGCATCATGCTGGCTCCAAACCCAGCCTGATTTGCAGGGAAAGAACAGCCCTGGCTGCAGCTACGTGTGTCTGCTCAGCACCATTGATTTCCCCCTGGCTTCTGCCCCCATCTAGTCTTTTTTCAGGCACTTTTCCTGCATGGGTTCTGGGTAATCTTGCCTCTGTCAGGTCTCAAATCGCAGTAACTCCACCGTGTGCAGGGAAACGCCAGCTGATTCACTCCGGTGTAAGAGCAGACACAGTCACCACCCCCCCACATCTCTGCCCAGGGTGGGTGTTTTGCTGACTGGCTCAGTATCGCTCATCCCTCGGAGCAAAGGCGAGTTGCTGTGGCTGTTGCGTAAAGCAGAGCTCCCAAATATGTGAAAGCATTCTTGACTCCTTGCCCGGAGCCCACCAGTTCCTTTTGAAGATTAAGATAGGAGCGATGAAGGCGATTCACCTCTGAGCGAGCAAAGGTCGTGTGAAAGTATGAACCTGCTTGTGTTTGGTGAGAGGGCTGGTGCTGACAAATGAGAGCAGCTTCCTCTGGAGCAGCGGCTGCTCTGGACAGTCGGCAGCTGGTTTGTGCTGACTCCAGTCAGAAACGCTCAAGCCAACTGGTTTGTAAAAGGTACCCAGAGGAGGGCCCACACCTGGAGGTGTGATGCGTGTTCTGCTGCGTGGCAAACCCAACATCTGTCTGTCTGTCTGTCCTCTGAGCTTGTGGCAGAGGGGCAGGGTTTGCCCTTCTCATGTATTCCTACCCAGATAAGAAAGGGCTCCCTGCCAGAGTAACATCTCCTAAGGGCGCGCTCCTCTCCAGCACCTCTCTTCTCTTCATTCTATCAGATCAAAGCACAAGAGAAAGGCTTGGTTTTGGTTTTGTTTTCAAAACTCCCATTAATTGCAGTAATTACTCAACATGTACAAAACTTTCAATCAACTTCAGCTAATGATTATCTTCCGATAGGCAGTTACAAGCCCCGCTAATCAGCTGCTGAACCATCAGCCAGCCAACCCCAGCAGGCTGAGGATGCGATGGCTCACTGTGGGTTAGCCTGTGCTCTGCAGAGCTTGGTAGACATCCTGTTCTAGGAACCCCCTCTGGTGTCCCAGTGCTGCTGCTCTGGGTGCTACTTCCCAAGGGCTCTGTCTGAGTGAATAAGCACCTGCAATGACAGAGCTGCATAAAACAAAGAGGAAACGATAGCAGCATGTGAGCCGAGTTGTGCAAGAGCTCTGGTATCCCCAGCACTGGGTGGAGGGCTCTGCTCTTCACTTCTACAAATAACACCCAGTTTCTGTGTCTTTATTCATGCTTATTCATTCCTTGCATCATCAACCAAGCAGCTGAGCATCTCGGGGTGTGTGGTGTGGTTCCCTGTTGCTATAAAGGGAAGAGCAGCACCTGTGTGTTGCTGGGACACCCACACGGTGTGTTTGGAGGTGCCCTGGCACCACGGTGGTATCAGAGGGGATCAGGCAGAGGAAGATGAAACCCACTGTGTGGACATGGGTCCCCTCTGTGCTTCCTCACCTGTTTCCTTGGGCAGTCCCTGGGGTTTGAATAATTAATTTCTGACTGATGAGACGGGTACTGAGAGCCCAGCTCTGGCCAGCCCAGGCACCACCAGCTGCTGGGGACACAGTGGTGACAGACTGCTGCTTTCTATCAGCCACTGGCAGGGTTAATTGTGAAGGGTTTTGCCCCCCCTGCCCGTAGCTCTGCTCGCTGGGGTGCAGTACAGCATGGTTCTGTATGGAATGGGTGTTCCTGTCACCTCTCTCTAATGACTGGGAGTTTGGGCCCAGTGGAATTTTCTTCCCCTCTTTTCAGGTTAGAGGAAAAGGAGATTACCCAGCAAAGACTTTGTGGATAGCTGTGTCTGTGGTGATGGTCTCTCCCTGTCCTCTTCATGTGCTGATGTGGGATTGTGTTGGGTTTCCAACCAAACTGGCATAAAAGGCTGAGGAAAATGAAAGATGGCATTTCTCTGCAGAAGGTATTCCAAGCCCCTTCCCTTCCCCTGTAACTGGTAACCATCCTTTACCAGTCTGGTGCAGATCTTTGTCGTGACTAAACTGGGCCAGCTCTGTTCTGCTTGCTGAAACAGCCTGGTTGGCGTTGGCTGGGGATCTCATCCTAGCTTAGTCAGCAGAACGGCTCTCGGGGAGTTGGCATGCTTCAGCATGGTCTGGGATATGATCCAGACATGGCTCCAGAAAAGTCCATCACCCCATTTGTGCTGTCACAAGAGCTCTGGAGAGACTCACGGCACCAGCGTGTCCTCTCAGTCTGCGGCTGGTACAAAATCTGCAGCTGTGTATGTCTGTAAGAGCTGCTGTCTGCTTTCCCTGAGCCTCTGTCACCTCCCAGGGTGACTTAAGAACTTTGGAAGAATAAACAGGGTGAGAAACATGAATGTGACTAACTGGAAAACTAATGTTCCTTGTGCCTGGCAAGAGATGGCCACAGGGCACAGAGGGACGCGACCCGCCCAGGCTGAGCTGAGCTGAGCTCTTCCTCCACCCCACAACGAGCTCTGTGTCTGCTCAGGAGAGAGCTCTGTGCCTGCTCAGTGTGGGGAGGCTGCAGCAGGATTTGTCCCTGAGTCTGCCCCTCTCTGACCAACACAGATGTCAGAGGGTCAAAGCTCATCCCTGCTCCTGGGTGAGCTGCCCGGAGCAGAGAGGCAGCTGCCCAGCGATCCTGGCTGGAGGGACTGGTGTCTGTAAGTCGGTGTAGGGTGTTTAACCCATTCCTGGCTGAGGGTGGGTCCCTCCTCCTGATTCCTCAGGCATTTCCTGATTACAAGCTGCAGGATGTGTTTCACCTCCTACTTCCATCTACATCAGGAAAGCTCCAGCGAAGCCTGTGGAGGCCAGGACAGCCTGAGGGTTATGGAACAAGGAGGTGCACTGAGGTGCCCTGTACTCTCCAGCTGGGGCATGGAGGCTCCTGCTGCTGTACAAAGTCACGTTGGCTTTTCCCCTCCTCTCTCCCTGCCAGTGCTCCTCTCTTCCAATCAAACAGAAAAATATTGCAGGTGAAACGTCTGTTGTACCAACAGCACCAGAACTGACAGAACCTGTTTGTCAGACACACTGTCAGTGGTGCTTTAGGGGCCTGTACACTGCAAACACACTTTTTCCAGTCTTGCCTTTAAAAATAATACTGTAAAACACAGACAGGTTGGACAAAGAGCTGGTAGTCAGAACTCTAGTGCTGCTGTGTGGCCCTTTGGATTGTATTAGCCCATCTAAGGGTCTCAGGAGACATCATGTTCTGATCTTACAAGGATTTAGACCCTTGGTGCTCACCACAAACCTACTGGCCCCAGTTCACTAAAGGTTCTGTGTGCCATGTGGTACCGAGCCAGGTGCCCTCAGGTGTCCACGTGCCTCTGTGGGTGTGTTCTGCTCTCCTCTGTGCTTTGGTTTCTTTGTGTTGAGTGGTCAGTAGTGCCATTTACTCCCATTTGTGTTTTGCTATCTCTAGTAGTGAGGAGTACTCCAAAACAATCCTTGTTGTTACCTGGCCCAGGGAACCATTTCTGCACCTGGTGCTCTGTCCATCGCCCTGTGTTTGAGCAGTGCTGCTTGGAGACCCTCTGTCATCCACAAGGTCATAGTGCACAGGCAGAGGAGGCTCTCTACAAGGCAGGATGGGCAGAGCAAAAAAGAGATGGGAGGAACTTGCCCAACACTGATGGGGTTTTATGCCTGGAAATAAAAGCTGTGGTTTCTATGAAGTGCCCTGGGGAAGTGGATGCTTTATCCTCCTAAGCCAAAATCTTTGGGAAAGGATCTGGGGGGAAAAGGGGCTCAACTGCAATGCAGCAGTCAGCCCACTTTGTTACTGTGGAATACAAAGACTTGCCAGTGGTCCAGGCTCTGGAGAGACCTGGCTGCTCAGCTGCTCCAGAGCAGGAGCATGCTGCAGCCAAGGCAGCCATGCCAGGTGGGTCCAGCTGGGAGCTCCTCCGTTTCTCTCCCACTGCCTGGAACGGACCAGGGAGCAGGCTCTGCCCCCAGCAGCTGGCTGGGGAGTGTTGGTGTGTTTTCTGATAATACCAACTGGTGATCTTTTAATATTTACTGTGCCCTTTCCTCTAGCCCTCTGTCCTTATCAAACACCGCTTGGCATTGCTCCTCTCCCAGCCTACAAAGCCCCCATCAGAAGATACAACTGCTGAGAGATGTAGTGCAGATACACCTGTTGTACAGCTACACCTGTTGGCTGAGGAGAGCCATGGGCTTTCACATGTTCTCATTCTTTTCCACAGTCAGGAATTTACTGTTGATCTTAATCTTAGGCCAGACAATGTCACTGTGTGGTGACAATAAATTTACTCCCAGGGTTTGCTGATAGGCAGATTTATTTGTCTTCTCACAAGGATCCTGAGGAGGGGAGGGCTTGGGAGAAGGGAGTTTCCTTTCATGCCTTTTAGCCTCTTTTAAGCAAGTGGTAGGATGGAATATGTGGGAATGGCAGTTCTGTGCTTGAAGGAAGCACCTGAAAGCTTCACAAGCCTCTTCCCAGCTCTGATTCCCAGCTGCAGCAGGGGCTGAGGAGATGCCAGTGCTTTACCCATTGGGTGCACTGAGCATCCCTCACCATTCCAGCCCAGCGGTCCCCAGGTTAGACTGTGCCCAGTGTGTTCCTCTGGGGGTGAGTTTAGGCTCTGGGAATGCACAGCCCGGTGCTTAAAGCCTCTGCTTGGGATGCAAAGGATCTTTTTTGTTTTCCAGGTCATGTGTGCTCTGGCTTCTTGCACTGTAAAATGGGGATAAGAAATTACCCCTACATCATAAGGGTGGTGCAGTGTTTAATTACTGTTTGTAAATGTCTGAGAGATCATCTGATAAAGGAACCTCTGCTACACTGCCTCAGGGTGTTACCAACCCACACTCCCCTTCAAGGCAGAGCAGGGTAACACTTCCACCTCTGAGCCAGTTCCTGTAAACCTGTGGCAATAACTGGCCACGTTGGACCAGACAAAACAGTGGGACACTGCGGGACCTCTCTGATGTCTGCCTTTTTCATGTGTCCCATGGAAGTGCTATGTCTTCCAGGCTGGACTTACCTGGGAGGAGTTTCCTTTGCTTGTTTGGTAGGTTCACGTGGCTGGCTGTGGGCTGTGGAGTCAATCTGCCCATCTTTGGTAGGCAGGAGGTCTTTGACGTGATGTTGGACCCGTGGGAGACACCTTGATGAGGGAATCACTGGCGTTGTAGTGACCTACAAAGCAAACAGGAAAGGGATGTGAATACCAAGCAAGGCCACGGCAGTGGCCCTGAGGAAAGAGCACGTCAGTCAGTGAGTGTAGGGAAGGAAAAAGAACTGGTCTAACAGGCCTGTGTGGGGAAATCACTTCTGGATTAAGAAACTGCTGTCCTGGGCAGAGCCTATTTCGAGGGACACTGATAAGGCAACACTAACGTGTCCTGAGCACAGAAACAAACAGAGATATTAGCAATTTTAAAGAATCAAACAATCAGAACTCACATGTGGTGTGACTCCTGAGATAAGCTACAAAGCTATGAGGTCCCAAACCTCACCAGGCAAGGGGCCAGGAGTAGACTTCTTTTGCAGCTCGAGTGCTGTGGAGCTTGGAACATTATTCACTGCTGTGGCTTCTCCTGAAGCCTCTGGGGTTTAGGCTGAGTTGTGGGGTGCTCTCCTGATCCCTCACGGCTACTCAAACCGTCAGGATGGTTTCTGGCTGGTTGTCTCAGCAGAGATTCAAAGAGGCTTGCCCACAGCACTTGGAAGGGAGACTCACTAGTGTCCTGACACCTGCTTAGATCTAACATGCCTTTAAGAAGCTTTGAGTGACCTGAATTTGTATGCCATGGTGCTCTGCACCCTAGAGAATCAGAAGCAAAATCACCAGCAACATCCCTCCTCCCAGGTCAAGGTTTGGGTACAAGGAGAAGGCTGGTTCTCCAAAGTTTTCCAAATTTAATTCTCTTGTGGCTTTGGGCACAAACAGTGCCTGGCTCAGGGCTTTCCTAGCCAAGGGAATGGTGCTAACAATGCCTTATGTCATTTTCAGGCTCTACCAGAGCCCACTTTCAGAAATGCTCAAAGTCCAGCAGTAGCTCCCAAACCAAAGGTGTGAGGACTGAAGGATGTTCCTGGCCTGAAACTTCCCCAGGTAGCCCACGAGCAGCCCCCCCTGAAATGTCATTGCTTTGCTTGCAGAAATCCAGAGAGATCTCTATCTGGAAAAGAGCTTCTGAATGCCTTTGGGTTGCTGTTGCTTTACCTGTGGGTAATTACCAACAAGGGAAAGCCCATGTTTAAACCCCAGCTGTCTGCATTGTGAGTGACTCTTATCATACAGCTGTGGGCATATTAGGGCCAAAGTCTGGGACTGCTTACCAATTGCAGGTAGGTCTCTGTGACTGCCCAGCATGGAAAGGTTGTGTTCAGAGAAGGGCTGAGGACTTGAAACTCTCACACAAGTTGTGGCTCTGTGTGTTTAATGCCATCTCTGGACTTCTCTGATGTCAGCTCCGAGTGTCGGGGTTTGTTCGAGCCACCAGCTGAGCACAGATTTTGAGGCAGCTCAGCCAAGACACCAAAGGGTGTCTGTGTGGCAGCCCCTGGAAAGCACTACAGAGCAAGGAGATGTCTCTCTGGCTGTGGCTGATGGCTTTGAGCTAAAGAGGTCCTGAAGAATCTGTATTCCAGTTCATTCAAGCCTGCAGATAACTGCTGGAGTGCTTGTGCCCTCCTGCAGCTTGCGCCAAGCTCGGCGTGCACCACGCTGCTAGCGGTCCCTGAGCTAATTAACTTGGACAGAGGTGCCAAAAGTCCCTGGGGGAGCAGGTCAAGCTGCTCTTCTGCAGCGCTCAGCTATCTGCTGCATCAGTGCTCTGGTGCAGGCTGCAGCTCTTCTACCACATATACATAGAGAGGCATTTCAGCCATGGTTTCTAATGAGCTTCATGCTTCAAGTGAGAACTGCTCTCCTGACAGAGTCAGGAAGGTTATATGAGTTACCCAGGATGGATCCTGGTGGAATGGGACAAAGGGAAAGACTCTTCAGATTCCCAGCATGAAGCCTACCCTGGAACATGCTCCAGGATTTAAAATGTTTATTATTGGTTGCTGAAATTGGCTTTTTCTAATCTAACTAACTAACAGTCCAGGCTAATCTGCTGATGGAAGTGGAAGAGTCCAGTTCATGCAAAAGAGTGAGGAGGTAGCAAGAAGCCTGCATGTAAGATTCAAGCACAAGAAGACCGATGCTTTTTGCCAGTGTGTTTCTTGTGTTTCCTCTATTTCAGCTAGTGAAATGTCTATAACAGTCTGATGTTTAACTGGCTTGAAGAATGGCTTGGGACACTTTTCTGGTTTCACACTCTTTAGTTTTTGCCCATTGCTCATCAGCTTCCATCTGTCACTGCCTCAGATCCTCCAGTTACTAGCCAAAAGTTCCTTTTCACCTGAGTAGGAGCAGTGACCATGCAAAGCCAGCAGAATCTGCCCACCCTTTGCCTTCTCAGATGTCTCTTTGTCTCCAGTCATAAATTATCATTCACTGCCATCTTTTAAATAGATAGTTTCCTGTTCTGCTTCTTGTAGGTTAGATATTATCTCCTACAGTAAATCATGAGTCAGTGATTAATTCAAGAAGGCCGTTCCCAGAAGCAAATTCTTACAATGTTAAAAATAATACGATGCGAATCCATTATAGTATGATAGAGAAAATAATTATGGCCTGCAAACTAGTTTAATCAACTTAGAACATGCCAGGGCAGATACTCAGTCAGAGTGAGTCATCATAAGAAAGTTCACAGTCTTAGTGCCTAGGTTGTGTGAGCGGACGTGATTGCCCCATGTCAGCTGAGGCTCAGCAGCTCTCTGCGTGTGCTCTTTGCACACCCAAGCTGTGAGGTAAGAGGTGTTTGTTTAAAACACCTTTGCTGATGTTTAAACCATATCAAATTACTTTATAAAAGCAGGAATTGCTTCAAGAACGTGCACCCAGCCAGTTAAGATGTCTCAGCTGATGAGTGGCGACTTATTAAGCTTATTAAATTGTGTCATCTTCATTCTGTCTTAAACCAGATATGCAAGCTCATCAAATAGAAAGAGGTGACGTGTTCTGCCTCACCACACAGTGGATGCGTCTTGCATTGAAGTGCAGTTTAAAAGGAGACAGCTCACTAGGAAATGGCTGTGCTGCAGGCACGCTGTGCAGAGACAGACAAAAACTCCCTCTAAAGAGTAACAAAACCATCCCAAAGTGCAGAGATCAGTGATGGGCAACATGCAATTCGAGATGAATTTCAGGTGAAGGCATTTATTGGGTGAAATCCCACAGATTATAGACATTTGTTACTGCAAACGTGGCAAGCTAAAAAACTGCTAATTGGTTACACACACTGTTTACACCCCACTGATTAGTTAGTGATTATAACAAGTTCTGATAAGACTATCTTATAGCTAAATATTGTTAGTTTACCTTTGATGCCTAAAAGCATCCACACACCGGCTGTTTTGACCATCTTCTTATGGCTCGTTCTTAACATGTTCCATTACTCCCAAGTACCTTCCCATAACTTCTTGGTTTAGGGTAGCCTGTACCCCTGTCATCAAGGCTGCTGTGTTTTGAGAATGTGATTATCAAAATCCTCTCAGCATGAGTAACTTTTCCTGTCTCATGGGAGCACAAGGATATTGGCAGGGCCTATGTCTTCGGTGAAGAGAGCTAGGCCGCTGGCAGGCCTGCTGTCTTCCCCGGCACCAAAGTAATCAGAGCTACAGCCAGACACAGGGACAGGAAGGGACAGGAGAGGCCCTTGGTGTGTGTATATTACTAGAAGCTATCTGATAATTGTTAATAAAACTGTGTTCTGTTAATATCTTCTGTGTCTCAGAACACACTCTGAATTCCTGTCGCAGAGAAGCCTGGCCACCATGATGTGGGTGCATCAGGCACTGAACAGTTAAGCGACTTACACAAGGGTGAATCAGCAGGAGGCTCAGGAAGGGAACCTGAAGGCTAGCTCCTCAGCTGATAGAAACTGGCAGGGCTCCACAGCGAGTGGAAGGGCACAGGCAGTTACATCAGTTGTAGGTACGCAGACCTGACTCCCGCCTCTGAGGTTGAACCTCAAACCCCAGTAGGTGTTAGAGATGCAGCACTTGCAGGCCTTGAGGGTCTTGGCAGAGTAACCAGCTGAGGCAGGTCGGGTTTCTGGGGTGGAAACTCATGGGTCTTTCAGTTCCTTTCTTTGACAGGGAGGTGCTGTTGATCTCTGCAGACTGACAAGCTGTGCTGTAGAATCCTGGGCCTCAGTTTTCATTCTAGCAAGAGAAATAGCACACTTGTTGACCAAGCTGTGTATTCATTACCCCTCTCCCAGGGCTAATGCAGTGAGGCACAGGCTCACGCTGATGCTAACGGGACAGCTCCCTTCCCTGACACATCCCTGCTCTTCATCTCTCTAAGCACAGACCAAAACATACCAATTCTTTTAGGAATAACGCTGAGAACAGTGATGCTGGAAGAAAGCCATGGTCTACACAGCCCATATGTGGACATATGTATCTAAACAGCTCTTAACCATTGCTTACAATCAATCTAACTGGCCCTTATGGCAGCAAGTTCCACAAGCAAACTGCTGTTAATTATTTTATTTCTCTGTTGCTCCAGTTTTCATGGTAAATTACCATCCCAGTTTACAATGGAAAAGGAACGCTCTTTGTACAATTACTTCCTTATTTCAAGTTTAAATTTATTAGGTTTGAAGTTTATGCTGATGTTCTTCTGGTTTATATGATATGGGAGAAGCTCACTATTTCATTTGTCTTAATTATGTCACATACATTTCAAGCCATCTGATTTACTTCCTTTCTAAACGAAACATCTTCAGTGTTTTCAGCCTTTACTGGGATACTGATGATCATATCTCTTACTTCTGCCTGTGGCAGGGGGGTTGGAACTCTGTGATCCTTGGGGTCCCTTCCAACCCAGACCATTCTATGGTTCTATGATTTCCAAATTGAGTCTATTTCTGCCAAGGCCTTAGAGTTAGGGGGTCCAGAACTAACCTAGCATTCCATGTACCAGCAGCATAAATTATGGTGGTATAGTATTTCCCATATCATTTTCCAAGCCACCACTTGCACCTCCAAATTCTAGGCTGTAATTGTGCATTGTGCTGTCTTCATTGTTTCAAAGTTATAATCTTTTAGTGCAAGTCTTTTGTTGTGGGGAAAAGAGGATATTTCTGAGTATGAAGAAGATCAAATTTTGCTGCTGTTCACATGGGCAATTTGTATAGACCAGGAGCCCCAGCAAATCTAAAAAATCTCACTCTGAGTTGGACCTCATTAATTCAGCATGTGGGCAGGAGGTATGATTTGCAGGCACCACACCTTTCCTGACTGTTCTCTTTCTGGGCTTTTCAAAAAGAGGACTGGGTGGGATTCTATTTATAGAGCCAAATAAATCAAAACCTGCCTCTGTCGTATGTGGTACCTCCAACTTTTCAGGTGTGGTCTGCTGAAGGGCCTTGATAGAGTTGCCCTACTTCTGCCAATCCCCAGAAAAAGTGGGATTTGGGAGGTCTGGGACCATACAAGATGAAAGAAATAACTGTACAAACACAAATGTAAAAGGATTCCAGTATGTGGGATAGAAGGAGCTGAAGTTCATGGTCACAGAGAGCTTTCTACTATTATGTGAACTTAATTGTCTTGTCTGCCAGCTACCCATGGGAAAATACTCTGGAAGTGACTGAGTACCTGTTCTGATGACTTCAGAGTCTGACAATGATTGGATGTCCACCCCAAAACAGCACAGGTATAGTAAGGAAAGAGAATAAAATGTGTGGGATTAAAGAACAAGGCAACGTGGAGTCAAAAAATAGCTTGGGCATTATTCCACTCGTGCAAAGACACGAGGCTGAATCAAGATCTTGCAGGATTGGAAAGGAGCAGGGAAGATGCCAGGTTAAGAGTGGGAACTGGAAGTCTGTGTAGGACGAATGTATGGTTGAATCAAACCCACCATCCAAGCAGGAGCTGGAATGACTCACTCCCCTTTTAAGAAACAACCAGAAATGGCAGGGAGAAGGGAGGTTCTTGCTCTTCTTGGTCTTGCAAAAGAGTAGACAAAAGGGAGGAATAGATGGGAGTGGGCAGGCAGTGCTGTCTGCTGGAGAAGATGCTGTTGATTTATAGTGAGATCATGGGCAAATCGCTTCCCCCGTCTGTTTTCCTACTGCAGCTGTGCTGTTTCTTGCTACGTGCATGGACAAGTGAAGTAGTGCTACTACAGTGCTAAAAATAATAAAACCCAACCATATGGCACTTGCATTGATACTGGAAAAGCACCACAAAGAATCAGATCCCAGGTCTCCAGTTCTTGTTATCTCCACATGTAATCCTTGTGGATTTGGCCATGGAAATGTCAGGATGACCCAAATGCTGAGGTGTGTGATGCAACTCTGGGAATTTCAGCAGAGCTGCTCTTCCATCAGCAGAGGGGTGGCAGCAGGGACAGGGAGGAGTTTGTCCCTCTCACTCTGCCCTCGTGAGGCCCCAGCTGGAGTCCTGTGTCCAGAGCTGGGGCCCCAGTACAAGAAAGATGTGGGGCTGTTGGAGAGGGGTCAGAGGAGCCACGGAGATGATCAGAGGGCTGGAGCAGCTCCCCTGCGAAGGGAGGCTGAGGGAGCTGGGCTTGTTCAGCCTGGAGAGGAGAAGGCTGAGGCGGGACCTCATTGCAGCCTTCCAGTCCCTGAAGGGAGCAGAGGAACAGGAGGGGAATCAGCTTGTTAAAAGGGTAGACAATGGCAGGACAAGGGGGATGGATTAAAGCTAAAGGAAGAAAGGTTTAAATTAGATATTAGGGGGAAGTTTTTTACAGAGAGAGTCATGAGGGGCTGGAATGGGCTGCCCAGGGTGCCCCATCCCTGGGGGTGTTCAAGGCCAGGTTGGATGGGGCCCTGGGCAACCTTGTGTAGCTCCAGGCCTGGAGGTTGGTGACCCTGCCTGTGGCAGGGGGTTGGAGCTCTGTGATCCTTGGGGTCCCTTCCAACCCAAACCAGTCTGTGATTCTGTGACTTAGGTTCTGTTTCAGTTTAGCCCCTGTGTGCTACTCCTAAGATACAGGAGGAGATTTCTGCAGATGTGGTCGGAGGACCTGTCTGCACGGAGCAGGCAGGGATCCTGAGCCAGCTGCTGTCTATCACCCCCCCAAAACTAGAAGCAGTACCAACACTGTGCTGCTCTTCTCTTCAGTTTGCATCCCTGCCACATGGAAGCCCTGCTACGTGCTTGAGGTTCTCCACCCTGTGCTCCACCAACAAAGAGGGTTATGCTGAGGAAAGCGCGACTGGTCCAGTTTGCTAGAACTGGCTATTAAAATTGCAGCAGGTTTCCAAAGCAGCTGATAAAAAACTGCATCTGCAAGCTCCGTTCCCTGGTGCTGCCCAGGCTTGGCTGCTCCTGCTGACCAACCTCCTGAGGTTTGGATGGAGTCCCACACTCAGCCCTGCCCCGTAAAGGGGAGTTACTACTCTGGCAGCATGTTCTTGATTAGAGCCTTCTAGGATAGCACGTGTCAGGGATATGGCTACAGAGCCCTTCTCCCATCCAATGCATGCAGCTCTGGGTTTGGCATGCCCATCATCACCTCAGCGTTGTTGAAAGTTAATTGGAGATTAAATGTCTACACCACCTTGGAAATCTACCTCCTGCTGAAGTGGCTGCACAGCTCTGTGCCCTTTGAGTCGTATTCTGGTACTCCTAAGGGGCACTGAGCTGCGAGGTAAGTCCCTCAGATAGACCTCAACAAAACTCCAGTGGTACCTGCAGTGTTGTGGGAAGAAAGTGGTAAACTGGCAGCTACAAAAGTGGGTCAACTCACCCATGTCGCTGTTCTAGGTCAGGCAGCAAATGAGCTCTTTACGGTGCCTAAATTACAAGGGGGTAAACTGCATGTCCTGGCATTTATCCCTGACTACCCTGCTAAAGGAATGTGCTCCAAAATGGCTTGTGCTGAAGAGGACAAGAGTCAAATGCTTTTGATGGAGGAAGGTAAGTCAGCAGCCCCCCCCTCCCACCTCCAAACAGTCTAGAGTTAATGGATCTAATGCATCCCTTCCTTTCGGCGGTGCAGGAACTTTTCTCTAGGGATAAAGCTGAAGAAAGAATCAGCCAAGCCCTTGTGTAGCTTGTGGTTTGGCTTCCTGCCTGCTCTGCCCTTCAAGCAGGAAATTCTCGAAGGGAAGGGAATGCTTTGTGAAGCTCCTGGAGACTCTGCCTCTTCTTTTTTTAGTCAGAACTTAGCATCAGGTCATCTGGAACTGCTGGAAGCTGACCAGACAGACTGATGGTGCCTACAGAAGGTATTTAAGCACCTTCTCTACCTTGATCATTTTCCCTCATCTTTTGTCCTTTACGTCCTTGATTGCTGTTATTCAGTCCTGAGATAATACACTCCTGATATCACTGAGATGGGAGAGACAAGAAGAAGGAAGAGATCAAAGGAAGGAGAAGAAAGAGAAGATGCCAAAGGCAGAAGAAGAAAGAGGGAAGATGCCAAATACTTCCTTGATTTACCTACTTTACATATCCAGTACACAAAGTTTTAGAAATCCTGAATATACTTAATTTTCAGGGTTCTGGGGTTACCATGTAGTCACCAGACAGTGAGAGACTGTCGGCAGGGGCCATGGGCATCCTCTTTCCAGCGGCAGAGGAAGTAGCTTGAAAGCTGGATCCAGAAAGCCCAGGAGGCCATTGGCACCTGTGAATTTTGGCTGGACTTGAAAAGGGGAACCCGGCAGAGAGCAGGCTGGGAAACCAGAAAACACCTTTCTGCTTCCCTCTGCTGGCCGGATAACAGAGGTACCAGCGTAATTCCTACACCCTGGGCAGGATCGGGGTGAAGAATAGTAGTAAAAGATAAGGAAGGGTCATCCTGAAGTATTAATTTCACCCATTTCTTTGAATTTGCTCCAGAATTTCAGAAAAAAAAACCAAACCAACCCACCACAAGAATATAAATGTACATGTCCTGGAGAGCTCAAGGTCTGAAACAGGACCAAATCTAACATTTACATAGCATTCAAGTCAAGAAATCAGCAGTTATCTATGCATTTGATTTCCCTGTTTAATTTAAGAAGCAAAGGGTGGGGGGAAGCACTCTGAAGCGCTGCTGCTGCTGCTGAATAGGTTTGAAGGGTGACTCAGAGCTGTTAAATCCCTTTTGCAGGTCGTCCTCATTTACTGAGTCAGGCATCTTAACAACTCCCTTTGCCTCTCTAAACTGAAAATTGAAGGCAAGGTGCTGAGTGTCCCGGCTCCTGGGGAACTTGGTCATTAAGCTACACGATGCCACCCAAGAAGTGCTGTGCTTTGCAGGCCTGCAATCAAAGGCAGTGTCGTTGACAGCAGAGAGATGGTCAGGTGGAAGCTACTACAGGTCTTCAAATTGCATAGGCTCTCCTATGTCTCTCACAGGCATACGATGACAACATGGGTACCTCATCTAGTCAAGCTCTGGGGTTACTCCTACCAGTCGCAGAGCTGCACTGGCAGCAATTCTGCATTAGGGAAGTTTAAATAAAATCACAGAATCACCAGGTTGGAAAAGACCTTTGAGATCGAGTCCAACCATACCTGTCCTCTACTAAACCATATCCCTGAGCACCTCATCTTCCTGTCTGTTAAACACACCCAGGGTCAGTGACTCACCCCCCTCCCTGGGCAGCCTGTCCAGTGGCCCAGGACCCTTTTGGGGAAGAACTTTTTCCTAATGTCTGATCTGACCCTGCCCTGGTGCAGGGGAGACAAGTGATGGGCTGAGGGGAATGGGCTCAAGCTACACTTGGCATTGTTGAACCTCATCCCGTTGGTCTCAGCCCATGGATCCCCCTGAAGAGCCTTCCTCCCCTCAGGCAGCTCGACACTTCCTCCCAGCTCAGTGTCACCCGTAAGCTTACTAAGGGAACACTGGATCCCTTCACCCAGGTCACTGATAAAACATTGAGCATGTCTGGCCCTAGGACAGAGCCCCGGGGAACGCCGCTGGCGACCGGCCCCAGGACAGAGCCCCGGGGAACGCCGCTGGCGACCGGCCTCACGCCTCAGCTCCCTTCACCACAACCGGCCGGGAGCACCAAGGCCCGCGGGGCCGGAAGACACCCTCGGCTGAACACCAGGAAGTGACGCCACCGGGTCCGCCCCGGTGAGGCGCAGTACATGCAAGGAACGGCGTCGGCCCGCCCGTGAGGTAGCGCGGTGCAGGCTGGGAGTGGTAGGAACCTGTTAGGGACGGTGCCGCCGGGCGCGGCCTGGACTTGCCGGTGCTTACCCGCGTGTCTCGGGACGCTCCGGCCTTCGGCGGGGCTGACGGAACGCGTACACCTGGTTACCGAGACAACGGCCGACCCAGCTGTTTGCCCAATTACTGTGCCTGTTAAATTGGGCTCTCCAACAAGCGCCCAATCACATGCAAGCTCTCAGAGCCGCCGTGCGCGCCGTTGTTAAGGTGGGTTGGAGAAGCACCTTTGCGCATGCGCCTTAAGGCGGCTCTGGCCGCTCGTAGCCGCCACACTCTCCCTCCCGCCCTCTCGGAGCCCTGCGCCTCAGACGGGCTCTGACCATAGGCTCCTCCCCCGCCCGGCAGCCAATCCCCGCCGGCAGATGGAGCCCAGCCCTAGACTGACAGGTCTGCCGGCAAATCGGAGGGGTGGAGCAGGACCCGAACGCGGCTCTCGGCCGGGGACTGGAGTTGGGGGCCGGAGGCGCGGGCCATGGGGGCAGAGCGGCGGGGGCGGAGCGCGGGGGCCGCTCCCTGAGGGAGCAGGTGAGTGAGCGGGGCTGCGGGGGGGAGGTTGCCGCACGCCCCCTCGGTGTGGCGGGTTCTTGTTTGTCGGGAACAAACCGCCGCTGGAATCCGGCTGCGGGTCGCGGCGGGGCAGGGCGGCCTGGCCCGGGGAGGGTGTCCTGACCCGGCACCCCCTGCACTCAGCCAGGCCTCGCTCTGCTCGGGCAGGGCGTCCTCACAGTGGGAGCGGGGGGCTTTGACCCCCTCTCCCTCACAACAGGGTGCCGTTTCCCCTCCGTCGTGCTGCCTCTGCCCTCTTCCCTCCTCCTGCGCCGGCGCCACCTGGACAAGGCAGGAGTTAAAGTAACCCCGCATGGGTTGAGAGAGCTTGCGGTCGGGTGAGAAGGGCCCTTCTACCTCAGGGAGTGACCACAGGCCGCTTGCGTGGGGTCTGGGGCGAAGGGGTGCTCGGCCTGTCCCTCAGCCTTTGCGTGGAGCAAGAGGGAGGCGTCACTTGCGAGCATCACGCCCCGACAGTGTCTGCACACCGGCACCCCTCTATAGGAAAGGGGGAAGGTGCTGATGCTCCTGGAGGCCTTTGGGGAAAGGAGCCGGCACAGCACGCTAGAACCTCAGACTTGCTCACTGTGGGTGCTGCTTTCCAGACACCTGGAATGAGCCTGGCTCTCAGGAATTTAGCCTCCCAGCACTTACACTGGAATGACCTCTGTTTGCAGCACTGTCATCCCCAGCACGTGGGGATGGCGTGACTAATGTAATGCTGCCTCCTGAGCAAGCAGCAGAGTTACACAGGCCGTAGGGAAATGAATAGCGGGGCCTCAGAGGCCTTCAGAGGCTTTTTGATAAGAGGTTTTCAAATGGCCTGATGTTAAAAGCCAGCTGGACATGTCACCCCTCGGGTCGAGCCAGCTTGCGAGTTCTTGTCAAGCAAGGTCTGTGCAAGTTTCTGTCTTTGAGACTTTGTAAGAAGATGTTTAACCTCTACTTTCTCTGCTCATATGTGCAGCCATTAGTTTGAATCCAAGATGTTTTCAGTGGCCCATCCTTCAGCAGGATTTCATTGCAAGCTTTGGACTGTTAAGTTTATTTGACCTAATTATATGTATATATTTTTTCTTTTTCTTAGCTTCACATGGGAGGAATATAACCTTGCTGCTTCACTGTCTGCCTGGAGATATTGGCTCATCTACTCTTCTGCCTACAGTGCCCACCCGATCTCAGTGTAGCCTGGTGGGGGAAGAAGAGCAGCAGGCAGGCTCCAGAGAGTTTCCTTTATGCTTCGCTGAACTTTACTGTTACTTGTCCAAACAAAACAGCATGGATGGGAAGAAGTGGTACCAAATTACAGATAGGGTGGTTCCAGCAGGGTCCAAGTCTCATCTTTAAAGAGAAGTTCTAGCATCAAACAGGCTGAAAAGGAAACACTCCGATTGACCAAAATGGAAGGAGGCAACAGTCCAAATCTGCAACTTCAGCAACTCCCGCTGGCCACAGCAGCAGTTTCTGTGCAGCCACACACTGACTCCTTTTCTTACAAGGTCAGATTTCTACCCCAGTGTATGCCTAGAAGGCCCTAACTATCTGAGTAAGCCAGTGTATTTGTTTGGTTTTCTTTCAAAAAGTGCCCTGTGTTTGTATTTAGCCATGCCTGGAGCCCCCAGCATGTTACATGCTGTGTATACAGGCAGCAAGAGAGAGAAAGAGGAAATTTTGTGTTTTGAAAAGCTAGACAAAGTGAAGAAAGGACTGACAGTTAAAAAATGTGGGTGTTTAAAGGTGGTTAGATGCAATAAATTCTGCTAGGTGCCTTTCAGGCTAACCCACACATCAATAAATGAGATCAGATGTTCTGGTCTGGGGTATATTCAGGTGCTTGAATTTGAGGTGGGTCAGCCCATGGTCATGCAGAGAGCCTGCAGCTGAGATAGGATGTGTTCCTATAGGCTCATCCCATTCCCCCCTTCCCTACAAAAAGTCCTTTGCTGAGAACACAGCAAAGGTGTGTTGTAAAAGCTGACCAGGCTGAGGTTGTTTTGCAGGCCTTTGCAGTCCAGAAGCTGACCCCAAACACTTATGGGGCACTTTGCTTGAGGTATTGTCTCCTCCATGTCTTCTAAACTGGTTGCTGAACTGTGCTGAGCTTCTCTGGCTGCATCTGTGATCACACAGTGACACTTTTCTGCCAGCTTTGCTGTCTGCTGTGGGAAGGTATCTCACGTGGTGTTGAATGAAACTGCTCTCATGAATCTCTTTTCCTGATAATCTTTCATGAATCTATTTTCCTGATAAAAAGCTTTTTGTTCCACCAATAAGAACTTGAAATTTTGAAGTCCTTGTCTTACTATGTATGAGAAAATGGAGAGTAGTATATTTATTGTTAAGGGAGGAATAGGAATGTAAACGTAGTTATCTGTACTCCACTGTATCTTGGAGACTCGCACTGAAATGAAAAGTGCTAATGACATCTAATGACATTTAGACAGTTGTTGGAAGAACACAAATGTTAAGTGGCCTGGCTTAGCGTCAGGCTCTTCTGTTTGCTCCTAAAGTGCATCTCCTTTGTGACTCAGCCTGCTTTACATCCATTTTATTTCAAATTTGGGCTTTAAACTGTGAGAATTATTGCTGAGTTGGGAATGCTAATGTGGAAGGGGCTGGGAGCTTGCTAGGAGTTGCTACCAGTTGCCTTTTACTTTGGAGTAACTTGTTCACATAAAAAGCAGCATAAGATCTGGGATAACCAGGCTGCCTCATCAAAAGAGCTGAATTTTGATGAGGCAGCAGATACAAGAGGAGAATTGCAGACTAGTTCTTAAAATACAGCCACAGAATGCAGAGGTTACTGACCCATACTCTGCTGAAATCCAGGGCAACAAACACCTCCATGAAAGAGTTTTTCAAAGAGAAGACCGAGTGCATAGCTCGTTGTGTTTAGCTTTATCTTCTTCCCCTCTGAGAAACTGCAAAGAACACAAATGTAGGCACACTAATTCATGTCTCTTGGAGAAAGTGTCTGTTAAGGAAGGCTGAGCTTCACAGGTTTGGAACACAGCCACAGGGAACTTACCTGACTTGCCCTAGATCACTGAGATAGGGAGGAAGATAAACAGAGGTTTTATTGACAGGTGCTCTAGGAATTGTTTTAAGTCTACTGTCTTCCAGACTGAGCAAAAAGCTCCAACTTCCTTTAGGGTCCAGTGGTTAAATTTAATATCTCTGTGTTTGCCTTGTTTTTACAGGAGAACTTGATTGGTGCATTACTAGCTATTTTTGGTCATCTTGTTATCAGTATTGCACTCAACCTCCAGGTGAGTATATGAAGCAAATATTGATCCTGACTCAAGCATCCTGCATTAAAAAGCATCATTATGCCAAAGATTCTTTGCCTTTATTTTCTTTTCTAGAAATACAGCCACATCCGACTGGCAGGTTCCAAAGACCCCCGAGCCTACTTTAAAACCAAAACATGGTGGTGTGGACTCTTCCTGCTGGTGCTGGGAGAACTGGGAGTGTTTTCCTCTTACGCCTTCGCTCCTCTGTCCCTGATTGTGCCACTCAGTGCAGTGTCTGTTATAGGTAAGAGGGAAAGAGACACCAGCCATGCAAGTCTGAGTGTGTTCCAGTGGGAGATTCCTGATTGTTGGACTGATACATAACTTGCTTTTTCTCTTTTTTTTTTCTTTTTTTCCCCTTCTTTTTCTAGCTAGTGCAATCATAGGAATTATATTTATTAAAGAAAAATGGAAGCCCAAGGATTTTTTGAGTAAGTCCCACAGTTCCTTTTAATTTTTCCTCTCTGTTTACAAGCTGTTCAACACATAGCATGGCCTCTCACAAGCCACAGGGATGACAAGATCTCCATTAATTATAGTACTTCAAAGAAACATCTCCTCTCATCCACTGTTTAAAACTGGCTTTTTCTGTGTTGGTTTTTTTTCTTCCTGACTTGTGACAAATCATCTGAATCTCACAGATTTTTTTTTTTTAGTAATACAGGAAATTGTGTTTTGCTTGCAGGATTTGAGAATTGTGGTTCTCTGGGCTGAAGCTGCAGCCTCAGGCCTTGACTCTGCAGTAGTGTAGGCACAACTGAATCAGTTGCATTTCATACATGGTGCAGGTGTCTGCAGAACTGGGGCATTCATTCTTCCATCTCCCAGAAGATGGGCTGTGGGCAGTGCCAGGCAGAATGAGCCCCAGATACAGTCCTTGTAGCTCCAGTTTGTTTAACAGGTGTTACCTGGTAGGAGTTTGGAGTTTCTTTTTCTCAACTCAAAGCACACAGGTTGCCTAAGGTTTGTTTTTTTTGTTCTGATATTTTGAAAGGGGGAATGAAGGCAGGGGAATGAGTCATGATGTCATTAATGATCACTGCATGTGCAATATTAATTCTGTGCCTCCAAACTAACCCCCACTAACTTTGTCCTCTCTTTTTTTGTTGTTTTTGTCCTTTGGTTGCCCAAGGGCGCTATGTTTTGTCCTTTGTAGGCTGTGGTTTGGCAATTATTGGAACTTACCTGCTGGTAACATTTGGACCTAATAGTCATGAGAAGATGACAGGAGAAAATATCACTAGGCATTTAGTGAGCTGGCCATTTCTGTTGTATATGGTAAGATGGCCCCTAAAAGGTGGGACAGTTTTCTGCTCTGTGCCTGACTGGGAGTTTCATTTCAAGCATGATTTTTCCTCATTGTTACTACCAGTGTTCCTTGTACTTGTTAATGAGCCTGTGCCAGCTTGTCCTGGTGTCAGTTCTGCGTTGCCTGCAGACACATGCATGCACAATTTTGAACCCTCCCATTCTTTCTCTGAATTATTCTGTTAGGACTTAAATACCTTTTAACTGAAAGGGTTTAAAATAGCTTGTTCACTCCCTGGTGTTTCAGCTTCAGCCTGTGGCAGTTGTACTGATGGCAGCTGAGAGCTGCTGCTCCAGAGGTTTCCAAATGCTGTGCTTCCATCTGGGCTTGTTCTAGGCTGACGTGCTCTGGAGCTATCAATCTCTCATTAAAAGTCCTACAAAAGCAACTGGTTTTTAATGGAGACAAGTTTGGCCATTAAATAAGACGTGTGCTGCAAGGATCCTCTGGAGAACCTCACTACAGAGAGTGGGCTGAGATCTCTGATGTGAATATTTGGTCAGGATTCTCTGATCTGCTGCTTTACCATGAATACAATATCCAAAGTGTCTGCAAGAAGCTATTGAATATCTCATGTAATTAGAATGTAGGATCATACTAAATTTGATCTATAATTGTGTGAGATCCTAATTTTCCTTGATTTGCCCTTTTCTGTAACGAATATTTGGCTCAGAATCCTGTTTGCTGCCAGCCACGTACACCCTGCATCTTTTCATGTTCTCGTTTCTTTTGTAGCTTGTGGAGATCATCATATTCTGCCTGCTGCTATATTTTTACAAGGAGAAAAATGCAAACTACATTGTGGTTATTCTTCTGCTGGTAGCTTTGCTGGGTAAGTTAATAGGGGACTTTGGCTTATGACAGTAAACTGAAGCATCTCTGGCTTATAGGGAATTATATTTACCTATTCAATACCATAAAATGCACCAATCCACTCCAGAAATGTTACTACAAATTGGATAAAGCTAATAACTTGCAGTGATGCTTAGGATCTTTGCAAATGACCTTTGAACAATTAAGATTTATTTCCCATGAGGATGAACAATGCAAGTTCTTTGTTAGGGTCTTAATCTGTGCATGCAAAGAAGGTACAATGTCTGCTCAGTGGGTAAGGAAGGCTGGTCTGGTGGATGAAGGAGAGGATTTGACCCATGAGAATTTTCTTGGCTCTGGGAAGATTTGCTGTGTGGTTAGAGAAATAACTCCCCTGCCATGCCAGCATGTCCTTGCTTAAACTGGGAGAGCCTCTGGGCATGGGGTCAAATGATGCTTTCAATGTCCTCATAGCCTACACTGGGACCCTACAGTGACTGTGGAAATGCCAGCATTTCACTTGTATCCTTTTCCACACTAATCTGGTTTTGCTGGGGTTTTTTTTAAAGAAACTGTGATCAATTAAACTTTAAAAAGGGTGAATAATAGCAAGGCAGTGACACATCCGCTGCGCTGTTGAATCTACGTCGCAGTCCTCAGTTTTTGGTATTTATGCAACTTCAGTCATTGCAGTGATTTTTTTTTTTTGGGGTTGTTTTCTTTGTTTTTTAACTATTTGGGGCTGGAGTTCAGTAACTGATGTCTCGGAGGCTGCATGAATCCTAGACAAAGCAACAATCCTAATTCTGGAATGGCCCTGTCTTGTACTGTTGAGAAATAGAAAGGAAGTAAGGTCTTTCTGGTTCTTTTGAAAACTTCTTTAGCTTTATTAACGAAGCCAGTGTGGCCTCAGAAATGAGAGTCTGTATCCTTCCATCATGTGATTGCACAGCACTGTTTAAACACTTCAATAGTGAATGCACCCAGTCCTTTAGAGAAAGGAACAGCGATAGAGAAAGGTTAAGTTATTTATTGAAGGTCACTGTAATGAAGTTAGGAATAAAACTGCCAGAGATGGGGATAAAATATGTAGTTTGTGTCCCTTGCTTGCCCCCCTGCAAGAGGAGGGTTCAAATTCTTCTAGATCTTTGTTTGCCTGTCATACAGGAGCTTATAAACAGGAGGGGAATGAGCTTGTTAAAAGGGTAGATAATGGCAGGACAAGGGGGATGGATTAAAGCTAAAGGAGGGAAGGTTTAAATTAGATATTAGGGGGAAGTTTTTTTACAGAGAGAGTGGTGAAGGGCTGGAACAGGCTGGCCAGAGAGGGGGTGGGTGCCCTGTCCCTGGGGGTGTTCAAGGCCAGGTTGGATGGGGCCCTGGGCAACCTTGTGTAGCTCCAGGCCTGGAGGTTGGTGGCCCTGCCTGTGGCAGGGGGTTGGAGCTCTGTGATCCTTGGGGTCCCTTCCAACCCAGAGCAGTCTGGGATTCTGTGATACATCGAGGGAATGTGCAGCCCTCCTGTCCCACTGAGGATGTGTCAGTTCTTCAGCTGAGTCTTGCTGTGCATTCACAGGTTCCATGACTGTTGTGACGGTGAAGGCTGTGGCAGGCATGATCGTTGTCTCGATACAAGGGAACTTACAACTTGACTACCCTATATTTTATATCATGTTGGTGTGCATGATTGCTACAGCGATCTTTCAAGCAACGTAAGACACCCACTTTTCTTTTTGTCTATAACTGTGCTGGTTTCAGTGGATCATTAAGTAGTAGGTTGGTTGTCACCCATTCCAGTAATGCTGATTAAATTTTAGGTGAAGAATTACCTGTTCTCCTCTGCGACTGTCCTCAGACCCACATTGCAGGAGCCTGCAATAGTGGTGGTCTTTGCTTTTCTGTGTAGTGTCATTGCTTAGTAGTTTTAAATCCTAAATTTATACATGATTCAAGTATTTGCAAAACAATGTTAGGAATGAAACAGTGGCAAATTGAATACAGTGGCTAAAATGGAAGTGCAGAATCAATGGTGTTGATGATATATCTATTTTTTTTTCTACCTGTGTAATTGTAATAACCCAAAATGCTGTTAGGCTAAAAAGGTGTTCAAAACATGAGTGACGTTCTGTCCCTAAGGCCAGTGGCAGTAACTTCTCTGCCTTTAGTCAGTGCAGACCTAAGGCTTGCTCATCTATTGTGGGTATTTAATTCCAAGGGATGCTGTTGCAGGTTTAGTGAGAAAGAGAATAAAGTTTCTTAACTTTATGCATCGCTTTAGTTCTCCTCCTTTTCAGAACCACCTTTCTATACTAGTCCATGATAACTGCTATACAGTTTGAGCATCCTTCCCAAATCAACAACTTGTGTCTGTTGTTGTATTGCAGGTTTTTAGCTCAAGCCTCCCAGCTCTATGACTCATCTCAGATTGCCAGCATCGGCTATATCCTCTCCACAACAGTAGCAATCACAGCAGGTAACACTGCACAAAACAGTGAGTTGCTCCCTTCTCAAAAAAAGGGTAAAAGATTATGGGAAATAATCCTCATTGATTATTGGAAATAATCCTCATTGATTATTGGAAATAATCCTAATTTATAAATGAGGAAGGTGAATAGTCAGCAAGATGATGACTTGTATTTTCTTGTCATCCCTCTTCTGCAGCTGGCTTTTTTTTTTTTCTTTGCAAAAATGCGTATTATCCCATTAGATTGTGTTAAAAATGTCTATTAAGTTCTGTTATTTTGTTTAAAGTGCCTGGGAACTGACGTCTGAGATGTATTACTCATACCATGCTAGTGTGTAGAAGAAAAGGGTGATGTGTGCTCTTAGCTGTGCAACTTGAATACACAGCTAAAATTTCTCCTTGTGCAATTTTATCCAGATTTGGTTAAAATGTGTGCAATACTTTGTATAAATCCATTTTGTTCCTCTGTACAAAGGGGTTAGAATTCTCTTCCTGATAGTCCTATGTGTGTTGTGTCTAGAAGGCAGCTCCTCCCAACTTTATAGGCACTTTTCTTTCACAGAATCACAAGGTTGGAAAAGACCTTGGAAGATCATCAAGTCCAACCAATCCCATCCTAAGCTAAACCATATCCATAAGTACCTCATCCACCCTTTTTTTTAAACACATTTCTGAACAGTTGACTCAAATTTCAGCCTTCACCCACACAGGAAAAGCTTTGTCTGTGTGAACAAAGATGAGCGTTTTAAACTGCTTCAGCTTCACACCTGCTGAGCTGCCTCTCTAAGGTTTTGCACTTGGTAGATGTGAGCAAAACTGGCAGGGGGGAACCTCAACCCCCCCAAACACACAACCCCAACACTGGAGACAGTGCATCTGCTTGACAGTGATGGATGCTATCTGTGTAAATAGTAAGGCTTTTGTAGGTATATAAAGGCAATAGCTTCCCCCATGAATTGTGTTGCCTTTCAATGCTCTTCACTGTCATGAGACAGTATGGCCTCCTCTAGCTAATGCGTATTTCCTGCTGTGCTCCAAGCCATAGGCTGCTCTTGGATTCCTCAGGTTATTTACTTAACTTCAATTAGAAATGCAAAGAGTAGGAACCAGAATGCGTGTCCTGTTGACATCCAGGACACAAGGTTGGAGCTGCATATACCTGTTCAGGGTCAGGAGTTTGTATCCTGTTGTAGTTTGAGAGATCTGATTTGGTTTGCTGCCCAGACTTCAGAACTAGTCTCAGTGGTTTATACGGTAGCCACTGCTGTGTGGTGAGCCTTTGGCTCAGGCTTTGTTAGCACAGTGACCTGCAATAGTTCCAGCAATGTTTCCTTCACAACCTCCTTACCCCAACGTGAAAAGATTTGTACTAGTTGCTGTGCTGCTGTACAGTATACTAGTTACATCAGTAACTATTTTGGCAATGAAATTCTAAAAGATTTGTCAATAAATTGTGTTAAAGTAGAAATCAGGCCACTTTTTTTTCTATTTTAAGATTATAAAAATAGGCATCTTGCATGATTTGGTTTCTGGAGGGAGCAGTGCTGGGGATGTAGCACTAATTACTCATGTAAGCTGGGAAAAAGGTATCACAAATTATATCCTTTTCAAGGAGCAACTTTTTACTTGGACTTCACTGGCGAAGATGTTCTCCATATATGTATGTTTGCACTTGGGTAAGTGTTTAAAGCTTGATTGAACCTTCTTCATGACTAAAAGTTTTAAAATGCGTATCCATCTGTCCATATATACATTGGAGGTACATACTGCCTGGGAGAGAGGCCAGACTGAAAGCACTTTCTCTGTTAGAGCAGAAAGTGGCCTGTAGAGCTCAGGAATTTGGCTGATGGATGCTCTAGAGGGATTGTGGAACACTAGGTTATTGTATGACATTGATGCCCCACGTGAAATCCCTTACTGGCTGTACTGGAGATCAGCTGGGATGGTGAAGCACACAGGCCATTTTTCAAGCTTCCCTACTTGTGAATCTAGAAGAATCGCAGAACAACCAAAAGAAGCCATCTCTAGGGAATCTCTTCCAGGTGTTGCACAGAGCCTGCACTGACCTGTGAGTGGACTGTTGGAGTCCTGCTTTGTAGAGCAGAGGCACAGAATGCAGATGTGATCAGGAAAACATTTGCTCTGTAACTCAGTACAGCGTCTTCTTGTGATCAGCAATCCATAATCAGGGGACGTTCTGAAATGTCTTTTAGATTAATCCAGGAAAAAACAATTGGGAGATTAATGTTACAGTTTGTAACCAAACTGTAACATTTTTTTGTAATTAAAACCAAGATCGATGGCTGTTAGTGTGTTTACTTATGGGAAACCTTTCAAAGGTCAGGCTGCTAAATCCTGGAATTTCATCAAAGGAAACTTGATTTCAATACACTTCCCTACCCCTTTAGATTGTCATGGTTAATTAATGAATGAATGTGAAAACTTTCCCCTGTATTTTGATAAAGAAAAGGTGGGATTGTTCTGATTGCTAGGTGGATTTTAATACTGTTGCAGAGAACAAAATTCATCTGAGAGTTTCCTGTAATTCTGACTTCAAAGTTCTTGTGCTTCCAGTTCCAAATTCTCTACAGTGCTACACGATGACAGACACTCAGAAGCAGCATGCAGTATTACGCCCTCTCCCTATTCACAGTTACCTCAGTAGATCTTATTTTCTCTCTTAGGTGCCTCATAGCATTTTTAGGTGTCTTCCTGATCACAAGAAACAGGAAGAAATGTGTACCATTTGAACCTTACATATCAATGGATGCTATGCCAGGTAACAATAAAAACACAGTGGCTTATCAGTCTTGTAGGTGTTGGGCTTCGGAGTGAAAGCTCCAGCTTTGGGCTCTGTTATGTATCCAAATATATTAGGGTGCTGCGCTTTTTTTTCTAGGTTCTTTTGTTTGTTTGTGTCTTGAGGGGTATGTGCCTGTTTTGTGTGGAGCAGAGAAGGGGTGATGTGCCACCTCAATGCCACTTATGCTGGGTCCTCTGAGTGGGGAGGGCAGATGTCAGATATTCTTGGGACTGGGCTTGGTCTTCATCCAGCAGGAAGAAACTGGGGAAGGCTGAGAGAGTTTGCAAGAGGTAGAGGCCAGGGAGAGCAGAAGTTTTTTGGGAGGTACAACTAAATGCTGGTGAGCTGTATAGAAGACATGCAGCTTTTGATAAATGACTGTCAACATCATTCAACTGAAGCTTATTTCTCCATTAGTTGCTTTAGTGCTCAACAGAAAAGCATGATGCCTTTCATTTAACAGGCAAGGAGCCGCTGAGCTGCGTGTCACAAACACTGAGACTATATAATTAGCTGATTTAACGAAGCGCAGGAAGAATGCACTTTTGTTCTGAAGCATTTAATCTCTGTCTTTGCTCTCTTCAGGCATGCAGAACATGCACGATAAAGGGATTGCAGTTCAGCCTGACCTCAAAGCTTCTTTTTCCTACGGTGCCCTAGAGAACAACGACAACATGCCAGAAATTTATACTCCAGCTACATTGCCGATTGTGCAGGAGCAACATGGTTCCAAAGGAGTTTCTGCTCCACCCTACCGAGTGCTGGAGCACAGCAAAAAGGAGTGACCAACCTTGAAGGAACTGATTTGAATCATCAGAAGTATGACCTTTATTTATTTACCCATTAAAATATAAGCAAGTGTGAAGCCAACCTTGGTATAAGTTAAAGCTCGTCTCAAACTTTCAAGGCTGATTATTAAAATAAACAACACTCTCTAGCTGTGAAGTTGAAAGTGTTGGTCTTACCAAGAAGTCAATAGCAGTTCTCCATGGAATGCTGCTGCCTGGAAGCATGAAATGGTGAGTGCAGTCTCGTGGCAGAATGAAACCGATGAGAGAGCAGATGCTGTGAAAACGCTGAGCTATAGGAAGAGAAGTGAATGTACAATTTTTAGTCCTGCTGGGTTTATCTCCACATAGAAGTTTCCAGGAGCTGCTCACTGAGAGACGAGGGCAGGATTTAATCTCTCTGGAAAAGTTGTAAATCCTCACGTCCCCAGCATAACCACCAAAACACCTTAACATGGCAATAAACTGTAGTTGTTTCCGAGCATGAATACTGAAACTTACTGTTTTCAGAGCAGCATATTTGGTTAGAGTAAGCAAGCTCCTTTACTCTATCAAAACACAACTCCTGGGCGCTTCCTGTACAATTATTCTGGCTAGTGTTGAATTCATGCACTGAGCAAGTGAATTTGTTTTGTAGGACCACTGGATTATGTGGCAGCTTAGAACAAAGATTATTCACCAGTTTTCTGGTTTCATAGCAGGAGCTTCATGTTGGATTAAATGGTGCAGAGGGAACACTGTAAAGTATGAGAACAAGAAGAACAGAGAATTGTAAAGTGACTGGCATCTGGTGAGAATTTTTTTGTAGCTCTTGATGAGGTCTTAATTCTCTGTCGCTTTTCTTTTGGGATGAGGCAGGACTTCCACCTTTGTTTAGAGGTCTTAAAGGTAGAGCTCAGTCTAGGTGGTGTAGGCTGGTCTTATATCATGGTGTGTGTGTCCCCTTTTTTTTTTTTCCATTATTTTAAAAGGGGAAAAGAAAAAAAAGATGTTGGTCTCCTATTGTGAATGACCTAAGAAGAAAAGTGTGCACAGTCCAGCACTCAGTGAGGACTCAGAATAATGGAGCATTGTGTACTCATGATATTTATCTTTCCAGCTTCTAAGAGATGGCTAGAAGCTGATACGAAGGGAGAATAGACACAGGGGGTGTGAGGGGGGAAACTTTTCAAGTGAAAAGGACAAAGTACAACATTTACTGGCATATGCAAGTTATACTGGCACTTTGATACCATCATCTTCTTCTCTAAAAGCCATTGTTTTGCTGGGAAACAGAACTTTTAAGTCTGTTTGGTGTGGTTTTGTATGCAGAGAGGAGTGTCTCCAGGACCTTAGGCGGCTTTATGTGAAATGAACAGTGCTTGTGTTCACACACTTGCTAAGTGGTTGCTCTGAAACCAAGGCTTTTGAGAGGGTCTTGGACTTGCAGCAGAGCCTTTCTGCATTTTAATTTTTAATTTATTTATTTTTTAGTTGACTGATGGCCAGTTTCTGTTCCCACTACCAAAAATTCCCAAAGCTCCCCTGACTTGTCCTATCCAACAGCAGGAATCTAGAATAACTATATACAACAGAACCATTCTTTGGTATACATTTGCTTTGCCAGCTATGACTACTAACTAATTTAATTTAGAAATCCTTGAGACTGTTTTGCCCTTTTTTTTGCAGGTTAGAAAAATGATAACCTTCCCCCTTGCGAGCACTAGATGCCTCGTGGCTGTATATGTACCTATATGCCAAGTTTCTTCACCAACTTGGCATGTCTGACAATTCAGATCTTATCAGCAGCATCCCAAACACCGCTGCTTAGGAAACCTCAAGAAACAACAGCTTTGCTTTTGCCCTCAATACTTTTTGTGTTTAAGTAAGATAACGATGTTAATGGGCTAATACTGCCAGGACATTAATCTTGTTGGAGTTGCAGTGACACTGATTTACTACCTTTGGCTTTGTATCCCTGCTAAATCAATTGTTTGTGAATTTATGTGCAGTTCTTATTCATTAACAATACAACTCAGAGTAGTTCAGGGGAGGCTGAATGGGAAGGGTATGAGAATGCCATTTTTTTTCTTATCTCTTCCCTTTTAATCAATGAGTTTTGGCCTATTAGAAGAATTTTTGACCCATTCAGAAGAAACCACAGAAACATACTATTTTAAAGCAAGCTGTGCTAAACCATGCATAGCCAAACTCCACTTTTTAACACAGCAGTATTCTCTGTGCTTAATTATTACAGATGTTGCTGTGGTATAAAACAATTAATCAGAAGAGCTGGAATGTTTTGCTGTTGACTCCTATTCTTAGGGTGGCCCTATGTGTAACAATGTAGTTTTCTTAGGTTTTTTGGTAGTATTTCAAGTGGAGTTGACTGGTGTGCAGAGTTTATACCCAGTCAGTGGCTGGTGACCTCTTTCTCCTAATCACAGGACATGACCTCATGAGAGACAGACAGACAATGTGCTTTGTTGGGGGAGAGCATTACTCAGATGCAGAGCCCCTGCTTGCACTTCTCTTTTTGTGAGTTGCTCACTGACCTGATTCAGTAATTTTTTTTTTTTAATAATGTATTTATTTTTTTCAGTAAGCTGCCCAGGTTCCCCACAGCCCTGGAGCCTGATTCAGTGTCAGACATGTGGCTCCCTCCTGCTCAGAGTGAAACTTCCTCCAGCCATGACCTGAGCTTTTGTATTATTGTGCTGGATTGGTCCATTTCTTTCAAAGACTCTAAAGACAAGAGTCTTGCTCCAAAGCTTTATATAACCATGTTTTATTTACACAGTCTGCGTGTGTTTAAATAATTCTACTTAACAATGGCAGTTGCCTTTACCTGCAGGGAGACTTGCTTTTGGAAACTTCCTGACAAAGGACTCCAAGGGAGGTGATGTCTGTTTCTACAGCACATAAATCGCAATGTTTTAGATTACTCCATTGTGCCACATCAGTAGAGCCTGAGGTGTTCCTTGGGCTGTAGACCTCAATTTAATGCACTGATGTTGTAAGGGTCACATTTTTGCCAGTCTGTTAGCCACCATACGCACAGTAGTTGGACTGCACCTCGCTCCTGCCTGCTGGCTGTGTTCAATACTTGAATTTTAAAATGTGGGTTGTTATTATTATTATTTTTTAAAATATTTTAGCTGCTTACCCCTTTCTTGGTCTTTCTCCCAAGCTTCTGAAAGATTTTATTTCTTGCTCTTGAGCACAGTCTTAAAACAGCCATCTCTGTTGCTGCGCAGGCATGAGCAGGGGCTGTTGGAAGCCAAACATCTATTTAAATGGGCTGTAGGACTTCTGTGCTCCTTCTGACAGTGGGATGGCACAGCTCAAGACTGAAATAAACTCCTTGCCTCCCTTTTAGTTCAGAGCTTACAAGCTGAAAACAGGAAGCTATTTGTAGCCTCAAATCTGGACCTTTTACAGAGTATTTGTTGTTCCGGGGTGACAATGGGATTGTCATGCCTGGGATTGCAGCAAACATCTACAGCTAAACAGCACGTGAAGATGTAAAGGAGAGGAGCCCCACACCACATTCTAGTCCTCCTTACAGCATGAAAAATAACCTGTTGGTGCACAGCACACTTGAATGTGTGTGTGTTTATCCAGGGCTGATCCTGAGAGAGGCAGGGCACCTGCATTCCAAACCTGCAGCATTTTTCAGCGTTGAGCTGAAAAAAGTATGCACAAAAATCAACTGTCTCCTTTCCTAACCTGATAGAATAGCTCCTTGGCTCTCCATCTCCTAGCTTCTTTATTGAATGTGAACTGACATCTATTGCCTCCACGCTGCGTGGCTTTTCAATGCACCAGAGCACTTAATACATTCTCAGTGTGTATTTTACATGTAATTTAATGCTGTGGGATACGGCTCCTATGTTGGCTGAATGTACAGAGTGATCTGCCTACAATGTTCTCTTGTTCACCTGAAAATGTGTAAATAAATCAAGCTTTAAAGTATTGGACTATAAGGGTAACTGCTTAATTTTTCATAAGCAATGTTGCATGTCTATTTAATTCTATTTGTCTTTTAGGTGAGACCTTTGAAAATGACACTTAATAAAAGATTGTGGTAAAACCTGGAGACTTCTGGCCTGCTCCATAGACTTGGTGTAGCTTTAATCAGCCATAAATATCTTGAAAGAAGTTAAGACAGAATTTAGTTTACTACCATAAGTACTGTGTGCATTCAAAGAACTGTCTCTTTTTTTTTAACAGGATACTTGTAAATGAAATGCAGATCGCTACAACTCATGGTGGGGGTTGCAGCATTACTAATGCTCGCTGCTTTACAAGTATTTGGTGTCAGCTTTAGAAGTAATGCAATTCACTTTAAAAAAAAAAATCTTACTTTTACAGGGCTTGAAAAAAATCATCTTAGCATTCATTATTTCACAGAAGAACTTGGCAATGTGATCTAAATATAGCCTGAAGGAGTGCGTGGGGATGAAGAGACAAGATGAGCCAAATCACCAAACTCTAAGCATTACATTGTTGGTGGCCTGACTCATGATTTTTGCATGCCTGCCAGCTCAATACTGAAACTGAGACAACAGCACGCTTCTCTGAGACAGAGAAGACCTCTAATAGTAGTTGGGAACGTGGCACTGTAGGAGATGCCATCCTTCAGATGCAGGGTATGGTGTCTGAGTGCAGGATCAGACAGCTTAAGGGCGTCTCCTAACAATGCCATTAAGTGATACAGACGGTCATAAATTTAAAATACTGGCAGTGTAGCTCAATGGAATGCTTGCCAACCTAATTAACACTCACCGTATGGGTTTTAGTCCAGGGGGATAAGCGGAAGATAACCCTCAGGATCCTCTTAATTAAATCGATCTCTTGGGGTCCCAAACCACAAATGGAAAAAACCCAAACCAAACAACCACCCAAAATCAAGAGCAGCTTTACCCAGTTCGGTGTTAAAGCTGCACTTCACAGAAATCCCTGGACACAGGTATTAAAACAGTGGCTAGCACTTTCTTCAGCGCTTGCAGAAGCAGCCTATCTAATCCCCAGAGTTCCTGATAAATGGGTAATACTTTATTAATGTACATCATTTAAGGGTTAGTGTGTTGTATCAGAGACAACAGTGTTAAGTGCTAATATAATGAGGTGGTGATCGAGCCAGATGGCAGGATCATTACACAGATGCATGCTAGAAAAGTGTTATTACAAAAGACAGTATTTCAAATGTCCTTGAAAGAGCCACGAACGTTGGGAGCTTGCAGTATTAAAGGAGAATATATTGCTGGTTAGGGAGGAAGAACATAGTCTTTCCCTGCTAGAATCACATGCTTTATTAATTCACTACTAAGGTAGTTGAGACTAACCAATTACTGCCTAACTTTGCCATCCAAACTGCAGAGTCTCTTATCTGGACACGTGAAGCTGAACTCACCTTTCTAAAAACTAATTCAGCTGGGCTGTGTTTTCTTATGAGGGAAAAGTCTGCACTGTGGACAAATTACAAGGCTGGAAAAAAAGAGGACCGGCTTAGTATTTGTTTCTGCCTTTTTTCTATACCTAAGAAGAAAGCATTTCAACCATGCAAATTTCAGCATTTATGTCAAAATCCTGTCTTCTGGCTTTCTGAGTGAAGCCAAATCTGTTCAACTAAGCATTTGTTGGTGGTGAAATTCAGTAGTTTCTGTGGTTTTTTGTAGAAAATGGAACACAACAGAAAAATAGGATATTGGTTTGTGCTTTCTTTTGATGTAAACGCACGCAAGCATTCCTTTATCACACTATTCTGATGACCACTCTCTCAAATCATCTCGCCACTGGATTAAGCCACTATTTGCTCCCAGAAACAAGGGACACAAATTGTCTGTTCCCATCTGGCAGCTGGCTGACCATGTCTGCCAAGCCAAGGCCAAACACCAAGTAAAGCCAAGTGACTCTGGCTGACACCTCAGAGTGGACATGGGGCCTGTGGCAGCAGAGATCGGCCAAGCACAAAACTGCTCCACCAGCCCTGGCCTCATCCATGGCTTTGGCCTTCAAGGTCACCGAGCGTCCATGGCCGAGGCACACCTCAGCTTGCACACAGCCTTTTGAAGCTGTTATTTACATGAAGAAGGCCTCTGCCTCCCATATTTGGCTCTGCCAGCAACTCCATCACCAACTGCTTCTCCAGAGCCAGTTCCTGGAGCTACCTGCAGCGTTTGAAGCAGTTCTCACCACTCTGAGTGCAGCCATCCCCCGAGAACCCCCAAATCCTTCCCTCGAGGCCAGGCAAGCGGCAGAAGCCCAGTCGCCTCATCAAGGGTCGTGTCCCCAAAGTGCTTTGCACCCTTCGCTGTGGGCACCCGCCTCCCCGGGCGCTCTAAGGGAGTGGGGAACACACAGGGAACGGAATACACCTGAGACCCTCCGCAGGAACCGCGGAGCCCCTCTGCGAGGGGAGGCAGGCGGCGGGAACGAGCGACCCGCAGCCCCTCACGCTGATACAGCACCCATCGCCTCACAACCCCTTCCCGTCCTTGCAGGGATGGGTCAGGCGCATGCGCGGAGCCCCCCCCGCTCCATCCGGGTCACCGGTCTCCCCCCTCCCCGCCCGCTCGCCGCTCCCCGAGGCGATGCGGAGCCGAGGGGTGCGCGCAGGCGCGTTCCCGCCGCTCCCCTCCCGCAGCCGCTCACTCCGCACGGCGGCCGGCGGGGAGTGCGCGCTCCCGCTGCCGCCCCCTGCGCGGCGACCCTTGTCCGTCGCTGCCATCCCGGCCGAGGAGACGGTGAGCAGCACCCCCTCCCTAGCCCCAGCTTCCCTCCCTTCCCAGCGCCCCGCTGCCGGCCATCTGTTGCTTTCCCCGTCCCCTCAGCCCGTCCCTTCGCCGGCGTCCCGTCCTGAGGTGAGGCGGCGCGGCCCGGCCCGGCCCAGCCCGATGGCGGTTCGCTGTGCCGCGCCGAGCACCGCCCGCTGCCGCCGCCGCCTCCCGGGCGGGTCGGTGAGGGCGCGGCGGGGCCTGGCCGAGCCCTCCCGTCCCACGGGGCCGCAGCTGACGGACTGAGCGGCGTCGGCGAAGTTGTTTTCCCCTTTCACAGTTGCTCGTTAGGGCAGACATGGAGGGGTTGGGTTTATGTGAGGGGGTTTTGTTTAATAATAACCCCAGAGCCGTCTTGTGCCTCCGCCCTGGTGCTTCTCCCGTGCTGGGACTCGGGTGTGGGCCCCAGCCCGGTAAGTGCCCCGGGGCTGCTCCCCGGGGTAAACCCGTTCTCAGCGGGCTGCCCCGTTCGTAAACTGCTCCGGGCAGAGGTGTCTGTTCGCTTAGAAGTCACCGTGCCGTGTTGAGTCCTCGCGAGGCTTCGGGGTTTTGGGGAAGCAGCGTGGGGACCCCTCCGAAGCGATGGGCTGTGGTAACGGGAGCGAGCTGCTCGTACCGCAGCAACAGCGCCCGGAGAGCGGCGGGTCCGGGAGATGCAGAGGTCAAGGTGAGGAGTGTAAACCTCTCGACGGCAGAAGCTGCGTTTCCACAGTTGGCTTGACAATTCGGAAGGGCTTAAGCTTTGTATGAAGTTGAAGAGTTTGCTCTTAAGGGTTGCAGAGGTACCTGTCGCCTGCTATTTAAATGATAAGCAGGTATTAATTCTCAGAAGAACAAAGATCTTAGTGAAAGGTCTTACCCGAGTGGCTTTAGTTCCTGGAATCCTTCTAGTCCTGCTGTGAAAGGCCATTTAATCAAAAAATCTAAAAGGGAGCAGTGATCAGGAAGCTGGTGAAGAAGTATTGTCAGTTGTCTATGCGATGGATTTGCTTATGATTCTAAATTGTATATTGCAGTAGGAATTAGTAACAGATAACTAGCTTTTGTGTATTTTCATTTCCATCAGCCTGTCTTACAGAGAGGTATGTCTTACATCCCGAGGAAGCAAAGCAATTCCCTTTTACCTTAGGGAAACTGAAGCAGAGCAGCTTGGCTGTTGCACAGATGATCACATACCGATCAAACTTGGAAGCTTTCTTCTGATTCTGTTGCTTTCTGATCATTGCACCATAAAATAGTTCTACCTAGCCTGGTAAAATACGCTTCTCACAGAGCTGTTTCCAACAGTACTTCTTAATTAACATTCATACATCGGTCTTACCTGTCTTGTCCTTATTTCAGGGAAGCTGTTACAGCCTCTTGCATTGCTCAGTAACCGTGGTGTTTTGGTACCGATTTGAGTTAAGTCAGGAAAAAGAAACTGTGAAAAAACTAGAATTAACCATGTAGGTTTATGATTTTTAAAAATAGAACTGTGAGGTAGTCGTATGCTTTAAAAAACCAGAACATAATCAAAGTAGATTTTATAGTTCAGTGCTGTCTACAGAAGCTTTTCAGATTTTGCTCTACACTGGTGAGAAATGCCACACTAAATGGCACAGAACCCCTGACTGTGTTGCTGAAATATTTCATTAATGTTGGCTAAGATTGCTTCTGTTAATTCACTTTCCCTGCAGATTGTTTGCAGGAATCTGAGGGAATAACAGTGTTGTCTTCTGCAGCTTAGCTGTGTACAAGTTTCTACTCTTGTTCTCTAAAGGAACAAGATGATTTCTGGTAATTCAGGTTTTGTTACTAGTTGAGAAGGGGAAAAAAAAAAGTCACCTACTTCGTGGCAGTGGGGAGATTTAAACTGCCTCAGCTCTCCAATATCATTTCCACGCATCATTTGAGACCTGCTGTCTCTTTACAGAGCAGAAAATCCCTTCCTGTAAAATGCTTTGTTGCTGTATTTAAATGTTACAACATGATGAGTTCATATATAAAGAAACTGGAAGCCCGTGAGGCTGTTTGCTGTGTGCAGAGCTGTGTGCCTAGGCAGGTTTGTGTTTTCCATCAGGATTCTTAAACTTCCTCACATATCTGAAGAGCAGCTTTTCTGTGCAGCAGTGTGCTTCTATGCAGAATTTGATGTGTTTGGTAATAACCACCGATCGCTGCTGAGCAAAAAGCAGCATTTTCCTCATATTGAGGGTATTTACGCTGTAAAAGGCTTGTGGGGAAGACTCTTTGTGGTGAACAGAAGACAGGCCAACGGTGCAGGATCACCAGGGCTGTGATCACAGCCCTGCTGCTGGGCAGTCATGCCTGGAGTAGCTCATTTTAATCTCTGTGTTTGAAGGTGGGAATGCACAGGTAAGGCAGCGATAGGTGTCAGCTGCCTATTTCACGTGGAACTGGATGAAATGAATCAGGATGCAGAAGACTAAAGATGTGGGGACTGCAGGTTTTAATTCCTTCAGTGTTAAAATGCTGCATAGGCAGTTTTGCTCACGTCTGATGACCAGTTCATGCACGGTGAAAATCACAGGGACCTTGCGGCCATCACTTTATCTCTGTCTACTTCAGAGATTGCTTGAATTGTTTAACGTTACATAAATTAAGTTGTAAAAGAGGCCAGATCTTCTAGATTTTGTGGGGTTTTTTGTTGGCTTTTTTTTTTCTTCCCATCCTCTGTTACAGTGTGTGTTGTACTCTGTGATATCTGAGCTCCTGGTATCCTGTGATAGCTGAACTCCCAGCATTTGTTTGCAAACATTTCAGCTGTTTGTTACTGATCCCTCTCCAATTCCTAAATTGATTTGGCAAAGACCCTTCCTTAATTATATTGTTTACCTGGCTATCATTTTTGTCTTTTACTGCTCCTTGCATTTACAAAATTGCCCTATTCTGTTATACCAAACAGACTCAGAAATAATAATGAAGTCTCGTTATTTTGGAAAAAAAAAAAGTTTCAGAATTTTAGAACCACTGCTGGAACTTTGAAGTTAATTTTAATTCTCTGAATTACTTAAAAGCAAATTTGACAAAAAAAAGAGAAACAAAACTGGGATTATTCTTTTTCCCCACAATGCATTCTTCATGTCTCTAAGTTGGTGTTTTAGAAAATGTCTTGTATTTGTCTTCGTAATAATACCAGTTTTATTTTCGAGCAGATACTGCATATTTGTCTCATTGGTGTGTGGTGGTTTCTGGTCAGGGAGCCTGTACAAAGTTTCATTTTACAGAAATGTGGAGTTCAGGCATCTTATTTGTATAAATAAGAACCCAGATCTGCCCTTCATTCTGTCATCTCTGCTCATCTTGCCCCAAAGGGCTGTTCCCCGGTACCAACATGCCAGTGGAGGAACTTCTCTGGTGGCTGTGGTGTTGCTGGTAGGAATCTGCAGATTGCAGCTCCTTAAATGACATAATAAAGGACTTTAAAGGAAGCATAATGGCTTCAGTTGATAATCTGTGGATTAAACTCTCTTATTTTAATTGATGTCTGATTCCACAGTGCTCACAGAACAACGAGTGCTGCTGCTAGATCTCACGTTGGTCTGTGTCTTACCTTACTTCCCCTCTTACTCAGTGTAATGCTTTTGAATTTCCATGCCAGCATTTCCAGAGTCTCCTTTTTCTCTTGCCTTGTTTGCAAGTCTCCTCATTCCTTGTTTTTTCAGAAAACCAGGTTTTTTTGAGCAGTCGTGTGTGGGTCAGGTGTTTCTTCCTGTGATCCCTACTCCTCTCTTGATGGGGATGCTGGGGTTGGGGGGAAGGATCAGGATCAGGAGCGTGGCTTGACTCGTAGGTGTCTGTGTCCTGTCTCATGTTGATCAGCCCAGATCTCTCTTGGTGTCAGTGCTGCCAAGCCAGATGGTGCCTTTTGTTTCTTGACTGTGTTGGCGTATTTTCTTTCCTTTTTCTCTTTCCTTTTTGCATGAATCAGCGAGCACAAAAAAATGAGGTTCCCACCAGCTACATGTTTTCATTTCCTTTCAGACAGCTTTTTATATGTCCTCACTGAGGGTGTATTGGATTAACTCATTTAACTTAACACACAAGGTGTGATGCTATCTGAGCAGTTTGTGAATACTTAAAATAGGTATTAAATACTTTATTCTCATTTTTAGGTGTTACTTCTCTCTAAGTACAAAGTGTTGAGACAGTTTGGGTGTTGTTAACTAGAAAACTTGTCTTAAACCATTTCCCATGAGTGAGCGTGGATTTATTATGGATTTTATATGCATATTTGTTTCAGTTGATGACATTTCTTAGTGCTTGTGTCAAAAGAATAAGCTAGTTGAGCAAATATTCAAATGAGATCATTGCCAATGACACATAATGTATTTACTTAGGGTTTTTTAGTATTATATCACATATTAACACCCCCTTCAAATCTAGGTGTGCTATAGATATATATGTTTTCTATAATTTACATTAGAATATATAATAATGTGATAACCTACTTGTGATTTTAACAGCAATAGGTGGCAAAGTATGCTCTATTAAAATCTTTTTTATCTTGTAAAAACGTTTTTTTTTTAAAGTTAGAGCCTTTATTTAGTCTCTTGCTTGTTTGCACTTTTTTTTTTTCCTTTCTTGATGTGTTCACTCAAGGCTATGGATACTCCCTTACCTATTGGAAAGGCATTATTCCTCTGGTGCTCAGGAGAGGGAAATGTCCTCACCTTAGGAGGTTTTGGGTCTTGTTTCTGTGTCTGCCACTGGCTTGCAGAGTCTTTGGACAGATAATTTAACTCTGCTGTATGTGTGTGATCCCACTGGTGAAATAAACTCTTCAAGTATCAGAAGCCTCCTCGTTACTTGGGAAGTGCTTTTAAGTTATTAAATAAGAAATTGCTATTAACTTAAAAGTGTGTTGTGGAATAAAAGCTTCTAGAACAGTATTGTAGCTTCTGATTTATGTTGGAGTAAAGGGAGGAGAGATTTCATTCATTTGACTGTGTGGCTTTATCTTCCTCTCCATGGACTGAACAGCAGTGCCTTTATTCCCTTTACAGAAATGGGTACAGTGGTTCTGTTTTGTGGATGAGAGAAAAAGTTTCATGTTGATTTCCATTCCTTTTTGTAAAATTATTTGACCTAAAGAGCAGCCAAAGCAAGAAGATGTGGTATCTTCACACTCTGTTTTGTTTTTGGGCTTTGGAATAGCAGATTAGAAACTGGAACATAGAGAAGAGTTGCTTTGGGTGAGCAATGCTCCGAGATACTATGAAGTCCTGGAGCGACAGCCAGTCAGACCTCTACAGCAGTGACCAAGAAGAGGAAGAACAGATGATTTTTGGAGAAAATGAAGATGATCTGGAAGAGATGATGGATTTAAGTGACTTGCCTACCTCGCTCTTCGCTTGCAGCGTTCATGAAGCTGTGTTTGAGGTACAGGAAGAAAAGGTAAGGTACAGAAAGGTGTGCATGGGGTATAGTACTGTAAGTATAGATACAGCTATTGAACATTTTTGTCTCTGTTTTCAGTTTATTACCACATATTATAATGGGGGAGGGGGAAAGGGTGTGCAAAACCAACCCCAACCCAAAATATTTACCTGGTAAGCTGAGATCAGAGTGAGTACAGCTACCAAAGAGCAGATCATGCTGCACTTCTCTGGCATTTGAAATTGTCAATAGACACATAGTGCTTCCCCCATGAAAAGCTCTTCTTGGGTTTGGGTTTTTTTTTCCCTCTTTATATGAGGTACCAAATCCAAGGGTGGATTTAAATAAAATCTGAAAGCAAATTTAAATGTTTTATTTGAAGACAAGGATTCTGCTAAAAGAACATTAGACATTTGCAGTGTGTGTGTTGTAACTTGAGCTAAAATAGCACCTTGAAAGTGGCTTAAGACCTTATAATAAACTAAATCTTCTCCAGCTTGCCAGCATACGTATTCAGTCAAATTCTGTCTCTCAGAATTGCTAAATGCAGTACTTAAATATGTCAGGCACCCACGTGCTTACTGGGAGCTGAATTCCTAAGCCAGTGCTCCCAACAAATGGACATAGTACAGTGGGAGTAAAGGAATGGTGATTGGTTGAGAACGTGCTGGTGGTGTTGCACAAACAGTTTGTAAAGCAGCTTACAGATCTCTCTTTAGGGAGGGACCACAACATTACATAAAGAGAGCTGTTGTGTTTCTAGTTTGTTGTAAGAGAAAGGTACTAGAAAAGGCTGTTGAGTTTTTAGTGGTTTATTTTCAGAAGCAATGCTTCATTTTTTATATTTCCCCATGTTTAATAGAGAGAATGCACTACAATTCATTAGCCATTGTTTATATACCTGGTGTTAAATGCTTTGCTTCAAAGAGCATGAGTTGTTGCTAGCCTGCCTACGTCAGGAGAGGAGTTAATTTCTAGCCCTGTGTGCTAGTGCTGTTTTTACTGGAAAACAAACCAGACAGTGCATGACAGTATGTAAATCATGACAGTATGTAAATCATACATCATCTAATTAAAAAAAACCCCAGATGATGCCCCCCCTCCTTCCTAGATAAATGTTTAACTCAGTGCTGACTAATTTAAATGATTACTGTTTCTACTAGAGCACCTTCTAGTTTAAAAGACTTTGGTAAGTGGGGAGCACCCCGTTTCTTTCAGTGGTTCCTACCCTTGGAAGAAGGTAGTAAAGCATCAGTAAATCAATGGAACATTAAATAATGCACTGGACTAATTTAATTAAATTCTGATGCTACAGAAATAGCACTCCTCCATAATTCATAGTGTGTCTGGTCTAGGAAGTGTGCACTGGAAACATTGCCTTGCTAAATTTTTTTGGCACACGTCTCCATGTGATTTATATGTGCATTATGTCTGTGAATTGAAGGTGTATTGAGGGAGGTGTGCTAGCTTTTTTTCCCCCTGATGATACTGGGAATAGGTCAGAATTGCACGTTTTATCTATAAATTGAGCACTTACTTTGCTGGAGAGACTGGAGATGCTTTGATAGATTGTATGGCTTTTATCTGTTTTATGAAATTCAGCTTGGTCAGCCCCTGGACACACATTTCAGTGGCCTGATTTACTGCTGCCTGCATCTTCTTTTAAAGGCTGAATGCACAGCAAACAGTTCATGAAACAAGTGGAAATTGTGCTGAACAGGAAGCAACTTGAAAATTTGCCTGGTGGTTTTGGCTTGGGGATTTTGGGGGGGAGAAGGGGGAACATTGGTGATAAGGTTTGGCTCTACCCAGTGTTCTTTTGGTTCATCTGGTAACGCTGGCAAAAGCTAGCAGCACTTGCAGGCAGACCCTCAAAATCAAAGTCTTCCTCTTCCCTGATCTTGTAAAAATAGATTGCCTGGGTCTGTAGGCACAAATATTCTATACTCAGCAGTGTAATTCATGAAACTTCCATACATTTTTTTTTTCCATACATTCTAGCTGTATTTTTGTTTTTTCTGTTGATTTGTTAAAGCAACACTGAGCAACAGTTCATGAGAAATTGACTGTTAAATTGTTGAATTTAATGTAGCAGTTCCCACTTTTTTGTTTATGTTGTTAAATACTATCTAACTAACTTAGGTAGTAAGTTAAATACTTAACTAACTTAGTTAAGTACTAAGATAATACATGATTAGAGAAAAAAAACTCTGAAGAGATCTAAGTTGGCATACATCTTTTAATATTCTAAAAGTGCTTTTCCAAGTTTAGTTCAAAAAGAAAATGATGAAAAATTCAGATAGAAAGAATATGTACTTTTATTCTTTCTCAAATATTCACCTTTTGAGGGCAGTGTCCCACTCAGAACACTGTTTTCATCATTTCTAATTGCAGGCTTGAGCCAGTTAATTGCACTTCTGTGTTTGGCATGTATAAAATCTGACCAGTGGGCAGAAGAAACAGGTTTTCTGATTGAATAAAAACCTTGAAGTTGTATAGATAGGAGAGAATTGCACAATACAATAATATTATTGTTGAAACTAATGTGGGCATCATCTGAATCCTTTCTTCAGTCCTATATAAAATGAAAGCCTCTCATCCTGAAGTTGTTTTTAGAGGAGTGAAGGCATCAACAGGATTTTTGTAGAGAGGTCAGCATCTGGGGGGAATCAAGTGAATGGACTGTTGTCACTGGGCAGAGCTCTTAATGAAAAAATACTCCTTTTCTGCTTATTTACTTATGTAAATCTCTGAGTAACTGAGTATTATCAGAACATAATAAATAAAAGTGGGAAGAGATTGCTTGTGTAGTTGTGTGCTTGTGTAAAATTTCTTGATTTTAATCTGACTTGTTAGAGCAAATTAAAAATTACATGAGGAGATTTCCTAGTGTATTTACAGTGGAGAGAAAAAAAAACCCCACCTGCAAATTAGGTCTCTTGTAGGTCAGAGAAGTAGTTAATCAAAAAAGATTCAATTTCCCAAAAATCTACTTGTTGTTTATTAAGCAGCTGGAGGATAAGAATTCCATATTCAATAAAACATGATTTTTTTTTTCCAATTTTTAATTTTTGTGAACAAATGCTGCTTAGTAGTAATAGGGTTTTTTTTTTTTCTTCCAAACTGCTCTTCTTTCTTCATCCCAAGAATTCTGGTGTTTTCCTTTAGTTCTCTGTGCTTTCTCTAATATAAAAATTAACTGCTTTGCACAGTGTTTTTTGGAGATGCTCAAGTTCAAGTCATGTGCAAGTACCAGTCGTTTTATTGACATCTACACCTCTGAGTAACTGTCGCTAGGTGGCAGCTTATCACAGAGTCACAGGGGTTGGAAGGGACCTCGAGAGATCATCGGGTCCAACCCCCTGCCAAAGCAGGGTCCCTAGGACAGGTCACACAGGTCGGTGTCCAGAAGGGGCTGGAATCTCTCCAGAGAAGGAGACTCCACACCCCCTGGGCAGCCTGTCCCAGGGCTTCCTCACCCTCACTGGGAAGAAGTTCTTCCCCACATTGGTGTGGAACTTCCTGTGCTCCAACTTGCAGCCACTGCCCCTTGTCCTGTCCCCACAGACACTGAAAAGGGGCTGGCCATTTCCCCCTGCATCCCATACTTAAGATATTTATAAACAAATAAGGTCCCCCCTTAGTCTTCTTTTCTGAACAGTCCCAGCTCACTCAGCCTTTCCTCACAGGGGAGATGCTTTTATGCATTAAGAGCTGTAGTCTTGTTCCCATCCATGTGCTCTCAGGATTTAGATTTGTGAGCCACATCTGCAGCCCTGAATACAGAGGTACAGGTCGGTGTGGGATGTGGGGGGTTCCAAAGCGACTGAGGGAATGGATGGGATTTGGGAGAGCAAAGGGAAAGGGAAATGTGTTTTCATTGAGTGAAAATGTTCATTTTGTGTTTGGAGACTCTTTGTCCTTGGTCTCTAGGAGAGATTTGAAGCGCTTTTCACCGTCTATGATAATCAAGTTACATTCCAGTTGTTTAAAAGCTTTAGAAGAGTGAGGATCAACTTCAGCAACCCCGAGGCGGCAGCAAGAGCACGGATAGAACTGCACGAAACCGACTTCAGTGGGAAGAAGCTGAAGCTCTACTTTGCACAGGTACTGTGGACACCAAGGGGTTGTGTGTGTGTGTGTGTGTCCCCTCTCTTCTTTGTTCCAATTTGCCCCTGAGTTTCATTTGTGATGAATACCTGAAGTTACCTTCAACCTCATTCTTCTGCGCTGAGATGTTACTTTTGCTGACTGAGGCATCGTGCTTTAGGGGGACAGTTTTCAGCTTGATCTTAGGGAGTTATAATTGGTGTGCAGCAATGGCTGTGGAGTGACAGAAACCACCTTACCCTGTACATAAACAGAAACGTGCTGGAAGAAAGTAAGTGGGTCCTCCCCTACGAAGAGGGGATGAGGGAGCTGGGCTGGTTCAGCCTGGAGAAGAGAAGGCTGCAGCAGGACCTCATTGCAGCCTTCCAGTCCCTGAAGGGAGCAGAGGAACAGGAGGGGAATCAGCTTGTTAAAGGGCAGAGACTGGCAGGACAAGGGGGATGGAGTGAAGCTGCAGGAGGGAAGGGTTAGATGAGATATTAGGAGGAAGTTCTGTACAGAGAGAGTGGTGAGGGGCTGGAACAGGCTGCCCAGAGAGGGGGTGGGTGCCCCGTCCCTGGGGGTGTTCAAGGCCAGGTTGGATGGGGCCCTGGGCAAACTTGTGTAGCTCCAGGCCTGGAGGTTGGTGGCCCTGCCTGTGGCAGGGGCTTGGAGCTCTGTGATCCTTGGGGTCCCTTCCAACCCAGACCAGTGTGGGATTCTATGAAAGAGCTCTTCATAATGGGTGCCTTACAGGCAGATTTTTCTTGTTGGATTAGCAGCTTGCATGTGTCACATACAGCCACGTTGTCAGCACTTGTATAGGCCAGGTTCTTACCTGCAGCACTTCTTCAAGGTGCCATACCAAGAACTGACAAAAGCTATATACTGCTTTTATTTTTAAAGCTAGACTTAATTAAGCATTGCTGATTTAGAGAGTGGGCATGAACTACTGGGAAAGTAGACTAAATAAAAAGAGAATTATTATTTTTTCACCTTATTCTGTATTTCCTGGCTTTTGTTGTCAGGTACAGGTATCCAATGAAATAGGTGACAAGTCCTACCTCCTTCCCCCACAACCTGTCAAACAGTTCCTGATATCACCACCTGCATCTCCCCCAGTCGGATGGAAACAGAGTGAAGATGCAACTCCCTTGATAAACTATGACTTGCTTTGTGCTGTCTCCAAGTTGGGACCAGGTAGGAATATTTACCTGCTCTTGTTGTGCTACTTAGCTTCAAAAGTACTTATTGAGGGAAGTTACCTACCTGCCTTTCACAGAGCTGGGTTGGGTGGTGTGAACTCCATCACGCCCATGCACTGAATGTTGCCGTGGTCCCAGCATTAAGTAATAAACGAGAGGAATGAAAAGTTGAGTCTCTTACAGATGGGCAGCTCCAGTTACTAAGGATGCTGTTACATACCCTCTGTGTTTCATCCTCAAACTCCTTTAGGAGCCTTCCCAGGAAATGTGCTGTTTGCTTTCTGTGAAAAGTAGGGAGTTGGGAGGCTTGACCTTCTCACATGCTTCTGCAGCCTTTCACTTACAAATGTCATATAAATGTACAGGATAAATGATGCCACTTAAAAGTTTGTTTGGTGCTTATCTTGTGATGTCTTTGGTGTTTCAGGATAGTTTTTTATATCACTCCCTTTAAATTTCAATTAAAAGATGGATTGTATTCAATTCTAACACATCTGACAAGCCTGGTGAAGCAGCAAAGTTGAGCAAATTAAAGATGTAATAGGAATAAATGAATGTTTGGTTGTGTTACTGCAGACATTAAGGATATTTTGAGGTAAAGTGGCTTAATACTTTTCCTTGGGGATGTTCGTGGCATGATTTCTGATTGCTCTTCCTCAGGGGAGAAGTACGAGCTTCACGCAGGAACAGAGTCGACTCCTAGTGTCGTTGTCCATGTCTGTGAAAGTGAGACAGAGGAGGAAGAGGAAATAAAGAATCCTAAACAGAAGATCATGCAGACAAGGCGTCCAGAACCACCTGCAACAATACTGAATGAATCTAAAGCATTTGATTGTACCCTGGAGGTAGGGGGTACTATGCGCTGTTGAATTGCCGGGTGCTCGAGGGAGTATCAGACACTGAGTACATGTGTTGATGTCTGTACTGCTGCTATATGTTATGTATAGCGACAACAGATTTTACTTGTAGTTGTCTCTCATGTTCAAGATTTTGGATGCCAATGCTCTGAAAAGCACTTTAATTTTAGGGACTAGCCCCCCCCAAGTGTAGCAAATCCACCTGACTTGAAATAGTGAAAAATAGGAAGTCTGGTTGTGTTGTTCTGTTTGGGGTTTGTTTTTTTTTTTAAGATTATATTCTTTTCTTTATACTGTACAGTGTGATGTATCAAGTGATGAACTAATAACTTACTGTCACAATTGGATTTAGGAAAGTTCATTGTGTAGCAATTAAAAGCTGGTGTGTACTGGTACAACAGCTTCTAATTAATATAGTGTTAAACCCAAGTGAAACATACTCTTGATGCTAAAACTCCTTCACAGCAAGGAAGATTCAGCTTTGTTTTTCTCAGAAATGCCAAGTAAGTGTTTTTAATTTGACATGAGGCACAAATACACGTATGGAACTAAATTCAAGTAGTCTTACAAACTACACAAAGAACACAGGAGGAAGAACCACAGACCACTGAGAAGACAGACTCAGAGTCTGTCCCCAAGGCTGCTGCTCTCTGTGACGGTCCGATAGGTACGACACTTTGCACTGACACCTAATTAGGAGTGACATACCAGAGGGAAATACAGATTCAGCTATTGAATGTGCTGTCTCCAACCCTCTCTAAAAACGTGGTAAGGTTTGTTCCTCTACAGTCCTAGAGAGGGCCTATGTTTATAAATTCAGTGACTGTTATGTTCTGACTAAATTATGTTAGGGGATAAACCAGCTATAGGGTTAATTTTTAACCTGTGCTCCTGAAATTCTCCAGTCTGGTATTTTTTTAAGACAATCAGTTGTCTGGCTTAGCCAGGTTTTATGCAGTTTCAGTCCTTGTTTGCTGTGTTTCATTAAGACTTTTTCTGTGTGGCATCCTGTCTGTCTGATAGAGCATCTCCTACTGTTGAGGGCAGGATGCATCTTTTGAAATACAGGTCTTTAATTTTGTGATCTTGTGTTAAGTGTTTCAGTAGGAGGAAAATAAGCCTCAGTATAATGACACTGTCCTATGCTTTTATGCTATTTTATAACCAGCCTTTTTTAGCCTAGACAGATTCTTCTTTTTTCTATTAAAAAATAAAATTATTTGTGAACAAACCAGGCTGCTAGTGTATCATATACAGAAATAATTCATAAATTGGCCTTCTCCAAATTAAATTCAGTGTGTTTTGATTCTACCTGATGTGCTTACTGAATTTTCAAAAGTGTTTTCACTTGACTGATGGCAGAAAGAAAAAATAATGGTTCTGAATCTCCATGGGCATGGTACCTTTCGACTCCGTATTGTGCCGGCTCGTGATCCCTTCCTGCCACCACCTTCACGTTGCAAAATGGGATCCTGCAGGCAGGTCCTCGTTCCAGAGGCAGGAATAGTAAATATTAAAAAGGTAGGAAAATGGGGTTTGTTCATCTTGCCCTCACAGGCACGGTCTATACGTATCTCTTCAGGTATTAAAAATCCCTCCAAGTCTGACTTCTCTGTCTCACTGTTCCAAAACCAACAACCAACCTGTATCACCCATCAGGCTTGTGTGTTTTTAAACTTGCAGAAGTCCATTCTGGATTGTCTGTGGTGTTTCTATTTTGTTCATGGTTTGATTTCTACCCTATTGTAGAAGTTGCTGTAAGTAGGAGTAAGTGGAAAACCTTTCCAAAACGGTTTTATAAGGCAAATCAAGCAAGTAATGTTGTCAATGTGTCTTGTGTAAAATGTATAACAACTTGCATTCCAACATCTTTCACTGTGTAAAGACACTTAAAATAAAACTAATGCAGTGCCATTCGCATGTGTGTTTTTAACTGTGGTCCACACTGGCCCAGGGTGGGTGTTTCAGCTCTCTAGTATTGTGCAGTTGAGATACCTTGTGGTCTTCCCTAAGTAAATTATTGCAAAAACAGTCCTGAAGAAGTTAGGGATTTCAACAGAAAAGTGCTGGGAAGAGCTGGGCTGAAGGAATCATGGAATGACTAGGTTGGAAAAGACCTTTAAGATTAAGTCCAACCATTCCTGTCCTCTACCAAACCGTATCTCTCAGTACCTCATCTCCCTGTCTGTTAAACACATCCAGGGGCAGGGACTCGACCCCTCCCTGGGCAGCCTGTTCCACAGCCCCACAACTCTTCCAGGGAAGAGCTTTTCCCTCCCCTCTGCTCTGACCCTGCCCTGGCACAGCTTGAGACCGTTGCCCCTTGTCCCATCTCCTGTCCCCTGGCTGAAGAGGCCATCGCCCACCTCTCTGCACCCTCCTGTCAGGTCAGTGTAGGTGGTGATAAGGTCTCCCCTCAGCCTCCTCTTCTCCAGGCTAAACACCCCCAGCTCCCTCAGCTGCTCCTCAGAAGATTTACCCTCCAGGAGGAACTGAGAAGGTTTTTGTGGTGGTTTTGAGTGCCAGTCACAGCAGAGTTCTGTTTGGGTGTTTACCTCAGAGGGATTTTGAAGGGGAGTCTGACACCCACTTAGACTCTTGTGGGAGAGAACATCCGCTTTGGGTTGCAGTACTGAGCTCTGTAAAGGTTTTATTGTAACAAAGACAACTATTTCCTTGTTCTTCACAAATCTCCCCAGGAAGGAAGTGGCTTTGAGTGAAACGTGGGTGCATCGATCAGCAGAATGAGAAGCCGTCAGCTTGCTGCCCCCAGGTTCCCTCCTCAGGTCAGGCAGGTTTTGGCAGCGCTTTCGGTGTTAAGCCAGCAGAGGGAAGCTGTGCCCCTTCTCCTTGTCACAGGATTGAATTCTATTAAAAATGCTACAGAATCACATTCCTTCCCTGCATGTGGAGCTCGCTTGGCTCCTGGGACTCTGCCCGGGGGCCCCGTTGTGCAGATAGAAAGGGAGACCTGTGGCTGGTGCAGGATCTGCTGCTGCGGCTGGCCAGGGGCTCTAGAAGCTGCAGGGAGCTGGGTGGCTGTGAGTACTGACACGGGTGGGCAAGGAGGGGGCACAGCAGAGGCTGCACAGACAGGAAAGGGACTAATTTACCCTTCCAGTGGTATCAGAAGTGATTCTGCTTTGGGAAGTCCAGGGTGACAGCACCTTCCTTATAACGTGAATGAAACTCAGGCTTGCTTTATTCAAGTCATGACTCAGGAATGACCCATCAGAACCTGTTTCTCTTAATCACTGACCTGTTACTAACTGAAGTGCTATTTTTAGACATTGGCTTGCACAGAGGCACCAACTCAGCCCTTTCTGTGCTTGTGCTTTGTGTAAATAAATATCCCAAATTCCTCTAAAGCATTCTTCTTGAGAACCAGCTGAAAAAAATCTATGATCTTTTCTTTGGGCAGCCTGGAGAAAGCTGGGCGTGCTTTGTTCTTATGTTATAATAACTAAGAATGGGCCCTATTTTCACTTCTTGTTCTCTTTCTACCTTGTTACTGAAAGACCTCATGCATAAAATGTCTCTTGCTTAATTTATTCCCTGAAAGGTTATGTTTCCATTTTTGTCAGGTCTTGGATTACTGATCTTTTTTCTCTTTAAACCCAGAACAAAAGATTGGTTTATGAATCTTTAACGCTCACTGGGTTTTATTTACTTGTTCTGCTTAATGTGTAAAACTTGCTAGGAGGGGTTCATGGTCCAGTGTGCTCTGAATGTGGAAAGAGACCACAGCCAAGCCTCATTCCCTTGGAGAAAAATGCAGGAATACTTCCTTTCCTAAAGCAAACAGGAGATGTGCACCTGGCTGGATCTGTGAGCCTTTGTTCATGGGTGGGCTGACATGGTACCTGTGATAGATCACCCTGGGACGGCTCCGTTCTGCACACATGAAGGTCAGCCTGAGGTGCAGAGCTGGATGGTGAAGCTGAAGGCGGCAGGAGGGAGCTGTGGCCCTTGACACCTCCAAGGAATGTGTGCTTAAGCAGCTGTTTGCCTTTCCTCTGAGGAAGGCAAGATACTTTTTTCCCCTGTAGGTATTGACAGAGCTGAAATCAGAGCATGTGACCTACAGGGTTGCCTCCTAACATCAGTCCCTTGAGGAAGGGAAAGGTATTTATTGCAGCCTGTTGTTTCCTGTGTTATATTTTACATAGCACAGCCTGTGTTCAGCCTGCCTCCACAGCCACTGGCCCTGCTCCTGTCTGAGTAACAGGGCAAGCAGGGGCGAGGGAGGGAGGGCGCTGGGTTTCCATGTGCCCTTCTGCTGGGGCAGGTTGCTTCATCGCTGCAGTTCAGCTCCATCCGTGGACCCGATGGTCCCTTGAGGTCCCTTCCAACCCCTACGATTCTGTCCCTTGCAGGGTGGTTTGTAACTGGTTTTTGTGACCGTGGGTATGTGCGTATCCTGACTTCATTGAGCTCTAGGCTCAATAACGGGTCCTGATACCCACTGTACTATGTCTGTTCTTCCCCTTTTTCCCCTCACTAAGGCAGTTCCAGTGTTTTCTGTCTCCTCTCTACACTCCAGTTGGGGGTGAACAGGAGCTTAGTTGGTGGTGCTGTGAACTGATGATCCAGAAGGACTACAAAACCTCCTCAGAAGTGTGAGCTGGATGTATAAATTCAGTGAGACTCAACATGTTACTGGGTTCTGTCACTTCTTAACAGCTTTTTGTAAGGCCACAGAGTGGGCCTGTACTTTGAGAGTTACATTATGTCCTTCAGTGTTCACTGGCTTCACTGGGATTGTTCTGGAGCATCCCAGTACCTAGTTTGCTCCTCTGCTAATGGGATGAGATCAGGATTGGCAGCTGATGACCTGTAAACTGAATAGCTGATGGTGAAAGAGCTTTATACATAATGATGCATAAACCCAGCGTAGGGCTATAGCTTATGCAAGCATTACCTGGTCTTCCCTGTGTCTGTTGACAAACCGGCTCTGGAACCTTCTCAGGAAGAAATCCCTGCATGTGCAACATCTTCCAGCTTCATGGTTCCACCAGGCTGCTGAAGGTGGTCTCTCTTTCTTCTCAGCAGTGGTGACAAAGGCCACAAAGCCCCTTTCAGAGGATGCTGAAATGTCCAACTGGCTGCCCTGGAAACAGTTCTCTCTGGAGCCGAGGGGGAACTGAATGCACGTGGGTACCTGCAAGTCCTCAGTCCCTTTCCCAGCATTGAGTCCCAGCTTTATCAAGGCCGGAGCTCCTGGAGGAGCTGGGATCTGGGTAAATCCAGTGCCTGAGGCCTGGCAGCTCCGTGAGGGTGTGCCGTGCTGCCTGTATTTGTGTAAGCTCAGCCACGCTCTGAAAGGTTTATTGCGAAGATAGACAAGAACGTGTTTGTCCTGAGCTGAGCCTTGCCCAGCCGGCTCCACACAGGGCTGGGGATCTGCCAGCCACTGCTGTGGCCATTGGGATTGCTGGGGATCCAGTTGTGCCTCACACCAGATCCAGGCACAGGGGATTTGCTCCAGTTTCATCCTGGAGGATGGATCAGGAGAACAGCTGACAATGGTCATCACTACACTGGTTTTCTGATGATTCACAAAGGCCACAGGAAAGGAATTGGTGAAAACACAGAGCTGTTTTCCTCCTGCTGCCCTAATATGGCCCCAGCACAGTCCCAGTGGCTGGTGTCTCCTTTCTTGTACTATTTAAATTGAGTTAAGACTATTACTCTTAACTTACATGTAGCTACTTGTACCTCTCCAAGTTGTGAGTGCACGCAGTTGAAAGAAGCCCCTTCTCCTCTGTAGATACAGCCCAGGAAGGTATGCAGCTGGCTACCACTCCTGTTCCCAGCAGAGAGCCTCATGTTCCTTCTTGTTTATACAGGATGAGGTGGTAATTGTACAGAAACCAATCAAACTACATTTATTCCCTTGAAAAGATGAAGGGTTGAGTAATCCTTGCAGAGATTCCAATCTGTGGTTTTGAGGAGCTGCAGTATCTGCACGGGCTTTTAGTGCGATGGAGGCAACAAGATTGAGCTGCAAGTCACTAATGGGGCCTCAGCAGCCATACAGAAAAACTCTGCTAAAGAATTGGGTCTCAGAGTCTTAATTCCTCAACTCTGGGGAGAAAACCTCTGTGTTTCCTTCTGTGGGCTTCAGCTGGGGGTTCAGTGTAGAAAGCAGTCAATGGTGAACATGAAACTGAAGCAAGAGCTGTTAGGAAAACACAAATTGCTTCTTTATGAGAGAAAAGTCTGTGTCCTGGGATGTGCTCCTGTGTTTGCTCCTTGTGATCTTCACTTGGACTTGAGCACCAGCTTAGAGAAAGGAGCACGTGGCTGTTGCTTTCTCTTTGCTGCAAGCGCTGAGGTGACCGGCAGCAAGGCAAGTTTAGGTTTCTATAGAAACATCTTTATCAGCAGCTCCTGAAGTGCTTCCTGGGGTGAAATGCTGTCCCTGTGATCAGCACTTGTATTCCCCCTCCAGAGCTACACCGGGAGGGCTGGTGGTTGTGGATGTTTGCTGCCCTTTCTCTGCCAGCTCAAAGAAGCAAATTGGGAAGAACACACCCAGTTCAGGAGTTTTTTGTTCTGCTCTGGTGAGACATTATGCAGCCAGAACTTCAAAGGCCCAAAAGCCTGCCTGGTTCTGGTCCCTCACCAGCACGTCCTGGTTGTCATATGTGTGTACCCAACGTATGAGATGGCTTCAGTTTCACAGAATCACAGAACTGTGGGGGTTGGAAGGGCCCTCCAGAGCCCATGGGGCCCAACCCACTGCCAAAGCAGGGTCCCTAGGACAGGTTGCACAGGTCGGCATCCAGACAGGTCTGGAATCTCTCCAGAGAAGGAGACTCCACACCCCCCTGGGCAGCCTGTCCCAGGGCTCCCTCACCCTCATCGGGAAGAAGTTCTTCCCCAGATTGGTGTGGAACTCCCTGTGCTCCAACTTGCAGCCATTGCCCCTTGTCCTGTCCCCACAGACACTGAGAAGAGGCTGCCCAGGTCCCCCTGTGTCCCACACTTCAGATATTGATACCCATTGATCAGATCCCCTCTCAGGCTTCTTTTCTCCAGGCTGAATAGCCCCAGCTCGCTCAGCCTTTCCTCATAGGGAAGATGCTCCAGCCTTTCATCATCTTTGTAGCCTCCATTGGTCTCTCTCCAGGAGATCCCTGGAGAGGGATCAATCTGTTATTTCTTGTGTAAGAGTCTTACCCTTTTTTTGGTCTGGTTGTTGTTGTTTTGGGGTTTTTTATCTTCCTTTCCTGGCTGCGAAAGAAAACCTGTGCCTTAAACACTAGGAAAAAAATATCCCTGTGAACGCTGATACTTACTCTAATTTTTGTGATTATTAAGCAAGCTCTTGAGTTTTAGGGCCAGCTCCTGATCTCTCTTCCACTTGCTCATCTAACCCCAGCTGCAGGCTGGAGAAGTTCTGGTCCTCCCCTTGAAGGAACAAAGGCAGCACCTACTTACCAGCTTCTTCAGTAGTAGGCTCTCCAGCTTTGAAAAATCCTTCAAGTGTGAGACAAAATCTTGTGCCCTTCTAGATCCTTCTTTTCATTTTTCCTTCTGGCAGACCCAGCAATAACAAGCCAGTGCTCGCTCTCTCTCTCCAAGCCCTGCCCCTGTTCCCCAGTAATTCATTAATGAGCTCGTTTGCTTTAGCATTGCCTTATCAGCAAGGTGATTAGCAATGTGCTGCTGTTCTGCAGGGGCTGTGACACCGGTACTGGGGCTCTGTGGCTGCAGACACTCAGGTGTTCAGACTCTTGTCCTCCAGGCTACTGGAAGAGAGAGGCACTTTGGAGGGTGAGAAAGGTGAGGCTCAGGGCTGTGCTGGAGGAACTTTGTCTGCTGGAGCTGCAGAAGATGCTGTTGGGGAGGGATGGAGCAGCTGTTGGAGTGTGCCCTTGGGGAGGGGGAGGCTGGAGAAGAGAGATACACCGCTCCCTGCTGCGTTCCAGAAGAAACTGCCTGCTGCTGTTGTATGAAGGGAGCTGTGGGACCTGCAGCAATCCTCCTCTTGCTCCAGCAGGCACAAACCAAGCATTTGAAACTCATCTTTCCAGGAGCCTTGGCTTCCCCAGGGCTGTCCTGGATCCATGCTCACCTCACTGAAACTGGTAAGAGACAAACTCGAGCCAAACTCCAGCTCAGACCCCCCACCCTGGACTTTGTGCCCACATGACACAGCAGAGATGGGCAGGAGAGTTTTGCTGGAGCATGTTACAAACCCTGCAGCATGTGGAAATCCCTTTGGAATGCGTTGGGAAGCGTGCAGATAAACCCAGCAACCCAGTGGCAGCTGATTAATTATTACTTGCAGGAGTCTAAGGAAGTTGTTCTCCCACTGCAGGGTCCATGCCAGTTCAGAGAAGGTCTGGGCTGAGGACTCACAGGTTTCCATCACTGAAAAGCAGTAACTTATAGATTCATTTACAGACAAACCTTCACTCCAGTGAAGCTGGTTGATGGAAGCTGGATAGCAGTGAGGGATGTACTCTGGGCTGCCCAAGAAACCTGCTGCAAATGCCTCTGGCCCATCCCAGAGCCCCCGTCCCTGCCCTGGATTTTGTAGCAGGCAGGTTTCAGTGGGGTTAGCTCTGGGTGCAGAGGAGGAAGCTAAACCAGGGGATGGGAGGAAATATCTCCTGCACAACAGCTCAGCAATCAAAACCCACCCAGCGAGCCCTGAGCAAGGGCTGCAGCCTCCTCCTGGCTTCTGGTGGGAGCAGCATCAGACCCCAGGCAGGGACTGAGCCCTCTTCTAAGTGGGGTTTCTACATGACAAAGCCTGAATCCCATGGGTTTGTTCCCCACCCGTTAGTGGGAGATGTGGAATGAAGCCGACCGAGTCCAGGCTGAAGGTTTCCTTTCCAGTTCAGCCCTTTCAATCCTACTAACGAGGAGACCAAGCCCCCTGCTCCCTTTGGGGTGGATGTGCCTGTGATTCATCCCCACAGCCATGGGGCATGAGGTCCTCCAGCGCCAGGCTCCTTCTCCAGGCTTTGGTGACCCCCCCGCAGGATCTCATCCCCACAAAACCCCTTTCGGAGGAGCCGAGACCCCCCCCAGCACCGAGATCGGGACGCGACAGCCGCCTGGGGAAGGCTTGGGGCGGTCCGGGGGCCGCTCCCTCAGCTCCGCACTGCCGGATCGGGCCCGTCGCTCCCTCCACGGCGGATGGGGCGGGCGGGGACCGTGTGAACTCCGTGACTTCGCCTTTCGCCTCTGCCGGAGCCCTTTCCCGTGCCCCGGCTGCCAAGGGGGCTCTGCCCGGGCTGCCAAGGGGGCTCTGCCCGTGCCCCCGCGGGGGGCCGGGCCGGGGAGGCGGCGCCGGGGGCCGGGCTGGGCGGCCCCAGGAGATCCACCTGTGGCTGCCGGGCTCGGTTGAGGCTCTGTGTCCCCCTGCTCCCCTGGGAGGCGGCAGGACAGGGCTCCCCGCAGCCTCTCGGGGCAGGGGGTGGGACAGCGCGGAGCTGCTGCGGGCGGCAGCATCCTCCCGTGAGTAGCGGCAGGACGGGCGGGCGGGCGGGCAGGAGCCGGGCTGCGGGGGTTGTGTTGCTCGGGCAGGAGCTGGCTCTGCTCTGAAAGCTCCGCGGGGCTTCTCGCTGCTCGGCCCGGTGCTGCCAGCGAGGCTGGACCGCTGCAAGTGCCGCTGCGGGCAGCACGGCTCGTTACCGGTGGAAACCCGGAGCAGATGCCGTCTGGGTTGGAAGAGCCCCCGAGGATCACGGAGTTCCAACCCTAATTCTCCATCGTAGGATTTTCTGCTAAACCGCAGCTTTAGGAGCTGTTCGGTTCATTGGAAACCTTCGGGGTTCGGGGACTGGGCTCCGGAGAGTCACCTCCTCCAGAGATGGTTGTACGGCTGCTTGAAAGACTCTTCCCTCCTGAGCAGTGTCCTTTCATCGCTGTGGATACGCTGAGTCTCTTCTCCTGAGTTACTCGACCCCAGCACCATAAATAAGGTTTTGTTGGGATTTTTTGGCTTTATTTTTCCAAATCTGCTGAGCGGTGGGTTAGAAAGGGGCTGGCAGGCGAATGCTGGGCATGAAAACAGCTGGGAAGCTCGGAGCGCTGTGTTACAGCTCGCTGAGCGTTTCCAGCATGGAAGTGGTTTTGTTCTGTGGGAACAGGCTGATGCTGGTGCCAGGTTTGAACTGTGACTTCTGGTTTTTCATGGTAATTTATGTACTTAATGCCCCAGGAAGCCCTTGCTAAAGGAAGCGTGGTGTTTTGTAAACAGATTTCGCTAATGCGATGGGCGGGAGGGTTTGATTTGGTGATTAGAAACCAGCAGACAAAGGCAGCGCCGTAAATCGGTGACTCAGTGGCCCCGTTGTGGGCACCTGTGACTGGGCTGCGGATGTCGGGTGTAAACACTGAGGCTTTGCCAAGGGCTTTGAACCGTTGGGGTGAAGAGCAGGGTGCGAGGGTAAGGTACCACGCTGCCTGTGTGTCCCTGGAAGAGGGGAACGTGCCTCGTCGATTCAACACGTTTGCAGGACGTGAGGAAATCCTCTGCCTGTGTTCATCCTGCGGGGAGCCCGGTGAAAGGAGCGGTGTTGTTTGGGTGTTGTTGCGGTGTTTGGCGTTGCAGTGTTCTTTGGGTGTTGTTTCAGCGTTGTTTGGCATTGTGGCCTTGCTTTTTGAGTTCTCTCTACGTTTTTAGTACAGAGGAAACCCAAAGGATGTGAAACTCACCGAGGTTCTTACAGCAAAGCTGAGACTTGCATTTTGCTGGTAGGTGAATGGCACCAGTTGCCAAAGATCCAGTCCCGTCGCCAGCCGTTATCGTACCATGTGCTGAGCTGCAGGCAGGGGCCAGCAGCCCTAAAACTCCAACCCACAACTGGCAGTAGGCTTGGCTCCCGGGTTGGCAGAAATTCCTGAAGGTTTCCTGCTCAGCCCTGCTCCTACCTGCTGCTGAAAGCTGCTTCCATTTGTTACACTAAATCCTTTACTTGGGGCAATCATCAGTGGCTCTGTCAGGATGAGGGCCCAAAGGAGGTGGAGAAGCCTGTGTGTGATGCGCCCACAGCAGTCTCAGATCAGCAGCTGCTGTGCTTGTGGGGTGAATCCATCGATGCTGAGCGCCCTGTGGGGTGCTGGTGTCTGCTCAGTGACACCACATCACTGGCTGGGCTCTCATGTCTTCATGCTGGACTGGGACCAGCATCGTGGAGGAATGGCTGTGTTAGGAGGGGCTTTGGTTGGGGTTGGTGAGTGAGCCTTGACCCAGCCTGTTGTTGGGCATGTGAGAGAAGGGGGAAAAGGGAAAAGAAAAGCAGTGGAGATGACTGTGCTGCTTTTATTGAGCCCCAGGAGTCAGGAAGTAAAGCCAAAACCCATAGTGTTTGTTAGACCTCTGGTAGGGAGCGATGATATGAGGTGTGAATGGAGATTACCCAGGAGAAGAGCAAGAATCAAAGCTGCTGGAATGTCTGAGTCGCCTCGGGTCCCACTGACATAAGTAGCCCAAGACTTTCACAGCAGGTGGAGCAACAAAGCCACAGCCCAACTTCAGGAGCCCTGGAGTCAGTCTCTGCCCTCAGCTGCGCCTCAGGGTACCCAGCCCAGCTATGAGGCCAATGGTGCAGCTGGGTTAGGCAGTGGGCTGAACGAGGGGAAGGGGGCTCTGCCTTTCTTGCATCCCCCTGTTTGGGTGGAGACAGCCCCCTGCACCAAGCACCCGCCTGGCTCTGTCCCACCTCATGGGGACTGGTGAGGGAGGGGGTGCTGGTGGGATGAGGAGGGTAAAATGAGCCCATGGATCATGGCCGGGGGTGCCCATCATCCACCGTGCTGACCCAAAATGCTGCAGCCTGGTGCTGCACAGCCGTTTCGTGCTTCTGCTTGAGCAGAGTAGGAACCCAAGTTGCTGCCTGGAAAGACCAAGTTTCCTATTGACTTACCAGCCAGTGCTGGAAGGCTCAAAACTCTTCACCCAGCAGATGTGTTTGTCTTTAGACAAGAAAACCACCCGCCCGTGTGCCAGCAAACAGGAGTGGTGTTGATTCACGTGCTATGGTTTGTGCTGATAAATGTGGAGATCTGTCCCCTGACATCAAAGGCAGCTCAGGGTCCGAGCTGGTTCCAGGCTGCTGTGGGCACAGTGCTCTGTCCCTGTGAGACTCATCCAGCAGCAGCTGTTCCCATCCCTCTGGCTCCACGGGACATGGTGAGGGGTCCCTGAAGGCACAGCTGGGATTTGTTCCTGGCACTGACATGCCGTGGGATCAGTGAACTGAGCAGCTCCCGTACAAATTGAGGCTGAGGGAGCTGGGCTGGTTCAGCCTGGAGAAGAGAAGGCTGCAGGGGGACCTCATTGCAGCCTCCCAGTCCCTGGAGGGAGCAGAGAAACAGGAGGGGAATCAGCTTGTTAAAAGGGTAGATAATGGCAGGACAAGGGGGATGGAGTGAAGCTGCAGGAGGGAAGGGTTAGAGGAGAGATTAGGGGGAAGTTCTGTGCAGAGAGAGTGGTGAGGGGCTGGAACAGGCTGCCCAGAGAGGGGGTGGATGCCCCGTCCCCAGGGGTGTTCAAGGCCAGGTTGGATGGGGCCCTGGGCAACCTTGTGTAGCTCCAGGCCTGGAGGTTGGTGGCCCTGCCTGTGGCAGGGGGTTGGAGCTCTGTGATCCTTGGGGTCCCTTCCAACCCAGCCCAGTCTGGGATTCTGTGATCTGAGCTCCACCTGACAGACCCCAGCGAAGTCGGGACACCCCGGCAGTGCGGGTGCAAGCAGGTGGTGGGTTTTCCATTCCCAGTTCAAATCCTGACTGAGGATTCTGAGCGAGTCTTCATACCCCAGTGTGCCTCAGCCCCTGGCTCCTGCCCAGGGGGAAAACACCTCCAGCTTGTTTCGCTTCCGTATGCTGGCGTGTCCTACCCCGAAGGGTTTGGGGTGCTTTTACAGCATGAACGTGTGCTGCAGAGGTACTGCAGCTCCCATGAATAAGCCCATTCACATGGAGGAGAGGGGAAGTGTGTGTGACCCAGTGTTTTAAGGCAGAAAATGAGAATTGGGAAATCTGCAGGTCACGGTCTGGTTTAGATGTTGCTCCTGGGCAAGTCAATGACAAAGTCTGTGTGGTCTGTGTTCCCAGGCACGGCTTAGAAAGGAGGGCATTCCTTCTGGGGACCTCTTTGCCTCCTCAGCTTTGTTGTTGGTGGGTTTTAACCACTCTGAAGATACAAACCATGTGGGTAGAGTTACTGCAGGGTTTTATTTCTTCTCTGGGTGCTCCTGCTGTAAGTTGAGTTGCCTGCAGTTTGTGTAACACTCTCTGCCTTGGCAAGGAAAGGAAAAGCTTTTAATACGTGTTTTAACAATGGTGGAACCTGGAGGGCTCATGCCAGGACCTGAGACAAATGGTTATGGGCAGGTCTGACATCAGGATGTGTATGAGACCAGGCTCCACACAGAGCAGGGCTGTTTGCCCAAGGCCATGGTTAATGCTGTAGCTCCTGTGAGCCAGTTTGGACTTGGGTTCCTCCCCTCTTTGAGCCTCATGAGGTAAATTCAGGCCCATTCAGGTCTCACTGTCTAGTGGGAAGGATTAGCTTCTCCCATGGGTGAGAAGGAGTTTGGGGCTTTGGCTGAGGTGGGAGCTGAGCTGAGCCCAGTTGGTTTGAGCTGAGCCTCAGACGTGCTGTAGCACAAAGCTCCTTCAGGGTGGTGGGATGGCAGAGGACTCCTCAGCTTCTGCAGGATGAAGGATGGAGATGGATCTGTAGCCTGGAATTCGTGAAGGGAACAAATCTGAGATTCCATCTGCTGCTCCTGAGGGATAACATCCTCCCCCTCATTTAACAGGACCCAGCTGCCCCTTGGGCTGCTTCTGTGCCATTGGTTTATTAGAATTAATGCTTTCTCCCTTGGATAATTTGCCTCTCCTCACACAGCTCCAGCTCATGTGAGTTCAGCTCTTGCTGGCCTTTCAGTCCTGTAAGAGGGTTCTCACATGGTGTTGCCTGTTCACACCAACAGAAGGACCTGAGGGAAGGGAACAGCCCAAATTCCAGCTGGTTTCTAAATACTCTGTCAGGGCCAGCACACTGAGAAAGAAAACCAGAAATCAAGCAAACCAGTGCTGGGTTTTGGATTTTGTGATTGAAGACGCTGCCCTGTCGGCATTGTGGGAAAGGGAGAGAAGTCCCAGAGCAGCAGAGCTGGCAGCCAGGGCTCTTCCTTAGACCGGGATAAGTAGGAAGGGGAAAATCACCAGGTCTCCAGCCTGGGTTTGGCCCCAGTGCAAGATGAAAGTACTGTCTGTGGGGCAGTGCAGCTGAAAGGAGGATGAATTGATTCTTGAGCTTCTGGGTCCAAATGAGTGTGTATCTCCGCAGCTGATGGTGGGTCGAGTTTAAAGCCTGCAGCTTGGTGCACAGACCAGCTTTTTTGAGGTGGCAAAGTGCTGGATTTGTGGGTCTTCCTCACCAGCATCTGGAGGGAGCTGGCTCAAAACTGAAACTGACCCCTCTAGTCCCATCACCCCGCTCCCCATAAGTGCTGGGTGCTGCAGGAGCTGCTGGCCAGACGAGCTCTGATCCCCAGCCTAAGTGAGCACAGCCATTGAAACCAGACAGGGTGCAGGGAGACAGGGAAATAAATGGGGCATTGCTGCCCCTTGCCAAAACAACCTATACATTTACATCTCCTAAGGTGTTTGAAATGGAAACGTGCCCAAAGCTGAACTTTGTGGAAACATTTCCAGCTCTGAAATCCGGGGATGCAAAAATAACCAGGAAGCCTGTGTCCCCACCCCCAGTCTCAACCCAGGCTCTCAGAGCCCCAGGCAGGTGTGTATGCCCAGGGGGAAGGCATAAAGGATGTCCTGTGATTGCTGTGCCCAAGGCTGTTTCTTCTCCCTCACTATATAGCTTTGATTGAGCACTCTCTGATTTTTCCAAATGTTTTTTTCTAACCAGAGTAGGATGCAGCCTGCAACAGGCAGAAACCAGGAGGTCTCTGTGGATTTTGGTGGACTTTGCTGGGTGCATGAGTCTGGCAGCACAGGCTTGGTGATTCATAGGTGAGGAATGGAGCTGAGATTTGCTGTAGGGACAGTGGAAGAACTGAGGACTGGTGTGTCCCACCCTGACCTGAGAACAACAGACTTTGGACCTCTTCACTTGCTGCACAATGTGGGGGGTGGGGGAAGAAAAGAGATTTGATGCGTTGTTCAAATTGCACCTTAGATTGTTAGATCCTGTTGGGTCAGTGTTGACCTTATCACCACCTACAACTACCTGACAGGAGGGTGTTGAGAGGTGGGTGATGATCTCTTCAGCCAAGTGATGGGACAAGGGGGATGGGCTCAGGCTGTGCCAGGGCAGGGTCAGATCAGATGTGAGGGAAAAAGCTCTTCACCAAAAGGGTTCTGGGGCACTGGCACAGGCTGCCCAGGGAGGGGGTGGAGTCACCGACCCTGGGTGTGTTTAACAGACAGGTAGATGAGGTGCTCAGGGATCTGGTTTAGCACAGGACAGGAATGGTTGGACTCAGTGATCTCAAAGGTCTTTTCCAACCTGGTGATTCTGTGAATTCAGCCTTCTCATAAACAGGCGGTTTCACTGGCAACACTAAGAATTCTGTGCCTGTAGGTGACTCACGCCAAAGAGGTCACTGCTACCAGGGAAGAGGTGTGACTGCTGCCTGGCTCAACAACGACACGGTCAGCCTCCTGACTTCGGGGTTTTTATTGTAGTAGCCAGAGGAGGTGAAAAACGCTTCTCTAAGTCTGGAATTTGTGCCCTCCTAGTCAGGAACAGCGAGGCAAAAGTGTGACTTATGTCCATAGCAGAATACTTGCTCGGCTTGTGGCAGCCCGTGGTGTGATGAAGAGTCTCTCCTGGCAACGGCAGAACCTCCACCAACACGGTTTCCTGTGCCTCAGTGAGGAAAGAGACGGGGAGAGCACGGTTACCTGAACTTTGGTGCCTCTCAGGTTCCTCCAAGGCGTGTGTAAACCACAGAATCACAGAGTCACAGCGGTGGGAAGGGACGTCCAGAGCCCGTGGGGTCCAACCCCCTGCCAAAGCAGGGTCCCTAGGACAGGTCACACAGGTCGGTGTCCAGATGGGGCTGGAATCTCTCCAGAGAAGGAGACTCCACACCTTCTGTGCTAGACAATGGGGCTGGGCAAACTCTAGACACAAAATACTACTTTCAGTGTGGCAAGACCCACGGCTGCAGCTGATGATCATGGTGCTGAATTAACTTGGCCGTGGTGAAACAAAGGAATCATTCAGTCAGAGGAGAATGACCCAGTTACAGATGGAGACAGAGTTATTTTGGGGTTTTAAATTAAAAGAGCCCCAACCTTTTTACTTAAGGGGATCAAAGTATTTGATGACTCGACCTTGCACTTCCACTCCTCCATGGCCAGGCAGACACTGACCATTTCCCCTCCTGTGGTTCTGATCTTTCTTGTCACCTAACAGTGGAGGCTCCGCAGCGCAGAGCACGTGTTGGGTCAGGTACTGGCATCCCACCCCGAAACAGCACCCCACCTGTCAGGGGCCATCAGAGCTGTGCCCTGAATGAATCATAGAATGGCATGGGTTGGAAGGGACCCCAAGGATCACAGAGCTCCAACCCCCTGCCACAGGCAGGGCCACCAACCTCAGGCCTGGATCTACACAAGGTTCCCAGAGCCCCATCCAACCTGGCCTTGAACACCCCCAGGGACAGGGCCCTCCTTGCCCCCCAGATTTGTGTTCTACTGCCGTTTGTTTACTTGATGGGGGATGCTGTGGAAACTTTTAGGAAAGCTTAATTATGTCAGGATGGGATGGGACCGGGACAGGGATGGGATGGGGGTGGGATGGGAAGCTGCCTTTTACATTTGCACTCCTATTACCGACTGATTTCTATCCACTCCATAATTTTCTGGCTGTTCTCTCTCTTGTGCTCTGTAAAGTCTCTTGTGCTACTAAGAACACGCCACACATCCCCGCTACCCCGATGTAGTGTAACAGAGCAGGGCAGAGTCCTGCTGGGTTCTGCTGGGCACCATCTGCAATGGGAACTCTGTTCCAGTATCCGATGGTGAAGAATAATTTAATCTCAATGGGCAGTTGCAGTGTATTAGCTCGGTGGAGCTGGGAGCACAAATGGTTTCAGAGGTCTGTTAGAAGTGGTTTTCACACCCTTCTGAGCATGAAGGAGTCTTTTAATGGGGAAGGTTACTAGTCCCATTTAGAAGACACACATAAAATCAGTAAACACCCAGGCTGCTCCTTCTTGCTCTCCAGTTTTGCCCCACCGACATGCAGAAGCACGCGTGTCCACTCGCAGCCTTGTCCTCTTCCAGTAACAGACCTGAGATGACACTGGCACGCATGAGGTGCCGGTCTGAGCTCTGTAAACGTTCCCTCATGGTCAGCGTTGCAGTGTTTTTGCTGCAGTGGATAGCTGGTGTTGGCCAGGTAACTTCTGGAGTGTCACGTCGCGGGGTTAAAGGGGCGATCTGCTCCATGGTAGAGGACTGAAGCTGCTTGAAATCCATCCTGTCAAAGAGTTTTTATGCCTTTCTGTGCTGACTTGTTTTCCCTTCCTGAAAAAACACGTTACTGAACGCTGGGTGCAGAACTCTTCATACTCAGTGATCTGAATCTCCTAACCTGGAGAGGATAATCTCAAATCCTGAACTATTTAAAATACAAGATTTCTCCAAAACTTGTGGATCAGCACCAATATATAGGTAACAACATGTTATCCTGTTAGTCCTGGGCAGGGTATATTGTAAGGCAAATCCTTCTAGATTGTAGCAAAATTTCCACTGACTCCAGCAGGGCCAGATTTTCACCACCAAGAAAATATTAAGGACCCCAGTCCAGCCAGCCTGCGCTTCCCAGGCTCCAAGTCTTCAATGGGTAATTGCCTAATTACTACAAAATATTGGTTAATATTTTATGACCTCTTTTCTTTTCTTCTGTAGCAGAATCAAGATGACAACAGCCACAGCGCCGCTCAGTAACACTCAGCTCTCAGTAAACATGACCACGAAGTCTGAAGAACAAAGTCTCTATCAAAGTAAGAAAAGGGGGGGAGTGGGGGGGTGTGTGTTTGTAGAGTGGATTTTGGACTTAGCAAACTTCAAAGAGAAGAGGGACAACTTTGTAAATAAGCTTTCTTTCCCCTCCTTTCTCCTTCCCTACTAGGTTCTGGAGCAATAGTTGCTGCCATCGTGGTAGGAGTGATTATTATTTTTACAGCCGTTCTGCTCATCCTGAAAACATACAACAGGTATGTGGGCAGGTTCTGTGCTTCACTAAGGTGAGACAGGAACCAAAGTCTCTGTTAGGTCTGCTGTCAGCTATCAGAGTGCTTGTTGCTGAAAATTTGCAGGAGAATCTAAACTGTCATGTGGTTGGTTGCCGTGTCCTGAATGTCACCGCTCTGTGCTGGAATGGCTAGGAAGCCGAGCGGGGTTGTGATGGAAGCTCTAGGGATTCCCGTTGCCATAGGGAATCATAGCCTGAGTGCATCAGGCTGCCAGAGGAGCTCAGTTCCCCCTTTTCAGGGCGTTGGGTTAGTCTGTTCTGCTCTGGCAGCACCGACTTGCCACCTAGTGTCTTTGGGATGAAATCCTGGCTCGTATTGACTTAGGGATGTACCGACTGTTGGGTGTAACCTGCTCCAGCAGGAACCTTCCCTGGCACCACAGGTGCCAGCTCCGGTGACAGTCTCGTTTTAACCTTTGCAGACACATGAGAGTGAGACGGGAGCTGGAACCCAAACCCACCAAGACACCAATGCCACCTGCTTTGGGGCAGAACAGCACCAGCCCAGCTCAGCACCCCACAGTCACCTTCATACCCGTGGATATCCACATGCAGAACCGGTAACCGGGAGCGCCCTTTGTCCCTGCGAGGGAAGAGAGCTGGAATTCTGATTTGCCTGGACCTGGGGTGCCTCAGCAAAGCGATGCAGCATTTGGGACAGCAGCAGGCTGTGGTTTTCTTTACAGATTGGGATTAATCCTGCTGGTTTTGGGGAAAAAAAAACCCCATCTGGATGCTTTTTGTAGGACTGGAGTCAGATGGCAGAGGCGTACGAGTCACGGGAAACACAGTGAGCTGCCTTACAGAGCTCTGGGTATGCAGAGACCAAAGAATCCAAGGCTGTTTGTGGGAAGAGAGGGTGCACACTCATTTTGGGGGCTCCCACTTTTACCCCCAAGAGTAGTTTGAGCTTTTCCTGTTTTGTTGTGACTGCTGATAACCAGGAAGAAAAGTTTGGACATGGGGACTGCAAGTCAGGTTGAACCTGATTGTTGTGATTCACGTGAAGCAGCTTTGTGGTCTGTTTTATACATGATGGATAGTACAGGAAGTATCAGAACTGTACATATCTTTAGTCATCTTTGCATCATGTTTCTAATGCAGCTTTTGACAAAAGAGCAAGAGGTACTTTTTATTTTTCAAGTGTTTTTAAAAATATTTGTATAAACTTGGTAACCTGTCTGTTTCCAAACATACTCAATGCCCAAGGGTTTCCCCTCTGACGCCAGGAACGGCTTGAGGTTTGTTACTGGAGTTGCATGAGGATGTTTTGTCTTCTAGAAAATCTTTAATTGACCAATGCAGCGTGGAAAGGCAGTAAAAGTACAGTTTCTGTGGGCACCTCGCACCCTGAGGGGGTTTGTTCTCCACTGCAGACCAGGCTTGAACTATTTTTAGATTGATTTTTCTTCTAGAAGGTAACCAAAAGCGATGTTGTTTTGCAAGGGTGGGGATTGTGGGTGTACAGGAACGCGACAAAGAAATTCCCACGGCTGCTCCCTGTGCACGGAGTGGGAACACACAGCAGCATTGTCAGCCTGTCAGTGGCCGATTGTCTTGAGCGAGTGTATCAGAGCAGCCCTGCAACACCGCTGGCACGGCCAACGGGGCGGGTTAGGAAGAGACTGAGGAGCTGAGCCCTGTTTTAAACAGATCTGTGAGGCTCTGCGAAACAGCTCAGCACACAGCTTAGGTTTGGTAGAGCCGCTCACTCGCCTGGCTGGGCAGTGGGAAGGAGCACGGCGGTGACGCAGCTGTCGCATCGCGTAGCTGCTGTGGCCATCAGAAAGCTTCTCCGGCAGAACTTTGAGAACAGAGCTCTGTGGAGAAGGACCTGGGGGTCCTGGTTGATGACAGGTTGGCCATGAGCCAGCAGTGTGCCGTGGGGGCTAAGAGAGACAATGGGATCCTGGGGGGCATTAGGAGGAGCGTGGCCAGCAGGTCACAGGAGGGGATCCTCCCCCTCTGCTCTGCCCTGGTCAGGCCCCACCTGGAGTGTTGTGTCCAGTTCTGGGCTCCCTGGGATAAACAAGCCAGGGATCTCCTGGGGAGAGTCCAGAGGAGGCTACGGAGATGATGAAGGGCCTGGAGCATCTCCCCTGTGAGGAAAGGCTGAGTGACCTAGGGCTGTTCAGCCTGGAGAGAAGAAGACTAAGGGGGGACCTGATTAATGTTTATAAATATCTTAAGAATGGAATGCAGGGGGAAATTGCCAGCCCCTTTTCATTGTCTGTGGGGACAGGACAAGGGGCAGTGGCTGCAAATTGGAGCACAGGAAGTTCCACACCAACATGGGGAAGAACTTTTCCCCAGTGAGGGTGAGGGAGCCCTGGGACAGGCTGCCCAGGGGGTGTGGAGTCTCCTTCTCTGGAGATATTCAAGACTCGTCTGGATGCCGACCTGTGCAACATGAGCTGGGGAGCTGCTTTGGCAGGGGGGTTGGACCCGATGATTTCTCGAGGTCCCTTCCACCCCCTACGGTTCTGTGATTCTGTGATTCTCAGAGGCCAGTGACAAGGACTCCAGTGATACCTTGATGTATTTTTTTCCTATGGTGTGAAGCGCTCTCTTGAGCAGGTCACTTTTACTGACTGGCCTTTTCTGCAGAAGCTAAATTCAATTACTTTGCAGTATTTTTGTACGAAACTGGAGCACAGTTTGAATTCCAAACTAAATATTAAGACAGCTGTTTGTGAAGTTTCTAAATCTTGTTGTAAATATTTTACTTCTAGTTCTCCAACTTATTTTTTTGTGGCAGGAATGATTGATACAATCATTCAAAGGGGACCACAGGTGCCAATTTAATGTTTTTCTTAAAGGTGTAAAGGAGTTGGCCTCCTGTTCCTATCCCTGGACAGCTGATGTTTTCTGAGCACGTTCTACTTTAACAAAATCAAGACCTTTAAAAAAGCTAAGCCTTATCCTTTTCTTTTTACAACCCTGCCAGACCTACTTTTAGCAAGCTTTGTTTATGTTCCCTTTTACAGCATTTCAGAACAATGAAGTTCACTTTGCTTCACTGAAGCACAAGCAATTCGAGATCAGTAGAATTACTGTTATTGGCAGAACTGCTGCCTCGACCACACCAGCAGTGTTCCATCTGAAATATTCAAAACCCACTGTTTTACCAGTAAAATTTACCTCGTATCGTGCAGCCTGGGAGGCCCCACTCTCCATCCTCACTCCTGTCAGCAAAACAGAGATTGTGCTGACCCAGCAAAATCACCTTAAGGAACTGTGTTTCCACTGCGCTGCCACTATAACTCTTGTGTGATTTGCTGCTGATTTAACAGTTTTCCAGGAACAATCCCACGTTGTCCATGTCCTGCAAGAGCAGCTGCTTCAATCTGCCCTGTCCAGGCACTCAGCTCCCACTTTCAAACCCTTAGATTTTAGGAAAAGCTCCCCTAGTTGCCTTTGCAGACAGACTTGCCATTGGGTAAACCTGCTGGTTAAATAGCCCCAAATCCAACACACAAGGGAAAGCTGATACTGTAAATTGGGCTCTTAAAGAAATCCCAGAGCATTGTAAGCCTCTAGAGAGTCCAGGCAACTGGGTGTAACGCATTAACTGATTCATGCGAACTCATTAGCAATTATCGATCAAGCTCTGTATTAATTTAATACAAAGGTGAACCCTTTTTGCTCAGTGATGTGATATGAACACCCTTTCTAGTTCCTTACTCTTTGGTTCAGTTGCTCTCTTTGGGTTCAGCAGCAACAGTGAGAACATTTGGTCTACAAGTCCTATAGGGATGCCGCAAAAACATCTTTCCATGGGCATAGTCATGAGAGCCTGGGAGGGGTTGTGGAGTCTCCTCTGGATTCAAGACCCATCTGGACGCTGACCTGTGTGAATTGTCCTAGGGACCCTGCTTTGGCAGGGGGGTTGGGTTCGATGAGCTCTGGAGGTCCCTTCCAACCCCCACGAGTCTGTGGTTCTGTGATACTCAGTGGTGGGGCTGCAGTGGGTCTTGCAAGAAATGGTGTTTTTTTTAACTTCCTCATCCAAAAGCCATGTAGAATTTACAGCTGCAGCAGATTGCATCCTTCAATCTCAGAGGTGGAACTCTGCTGATGTAAATCCTTTTGTGAAACAGATTTCTATTTTCACTTCTGGGCATAATCGTTTCCCCCAAAAAAACCCAGCTTTCCCCCTTCTCCAGCCATCCAGCTCTTCATCTCGGAGCATCTTGGAGCACGTAGCTCCATCTAGTGTCCCCCTCCCTTCTAACAGGCTGCAACTTCTATTTCTCCAGAGGAAACCTTAAATTCCAAGTTTACTGGCCAACTTTACTCAATTTCAGCAACATTCTTCATCCTCCTTCCCCTTACTCCACGGTGCCGGGAAGGTTTGCTGGCGGGTTTGGACGCTATCCCAAGCCTGGCTGTGCACAACACGGGGGTGTGATGGTTGGGAGTCTAAGGAGATAAATGAGGAACGGCCCCAAAAAGCATCCTCGGGAGTCCTGTAGCCGATTCCTTCCCCCAAAAGACGTCTGTAATTCCCACGACAGGGCGGGAAGTGGCTCCAAGCGTAACCTAACCTTACCCAGAGGAGCGCCGCGCAGCGTTTTCACTGACAGAGGATGTAAGGACTCCCGCCAAGCGAGCCCCAGGCCGGTTACTCGTTAACCTCCCTCCCCCTCGCCTCTCCCGCCCCGCAGCGTGCCTACGGGAGCTCAGCCCGCTTGCCGTGAGGCGGCTGGAGGGCCCCGAGGTCTCGCAGCGGGGTAAGAGCGCAGAGCCGCCCGGCGCGGCGGGCTGGCAGGAGCGCGGCCCCAGGCCCTGCGCATGCGCGATTGGTGCGTGTGGGATGCGTGTGCGTCAGCGGCCCCCGCCGCTGGCCGGCAAGATCTCGCGAGAGGAGGAGCCCAGCGCCGCGCCGCGAGCAGCCGTCCCGTCAGCCACTCCCACCCCGCCGTGGAACGCCGCGCTCTCTGATTGGCCGGCTGCAGCGCGCGCGGCAGCCCTCCACCGCCGCGACGGCCAATCATCAGGCGGCGGAGAGCCTTTGCGCAGCCTCAGGCCACGCCTCCCCGCTCCCCCGCCTCCCCCAGCGTGTGAGGCGGCTTGCGGGCGCGCGGTGCACGCCGGGGCGGCAGCGCGCTGCGAGCAGGAGGAGGCGGAGGAGGCAAGATGGACGCGGGGTTCTTCCGCGTAAGTGCCGGCCTCGGGGGGGCCGGGCGGGCGGGAAAGGCGGCGGGGCGGCCCCCGTGGGGGACGAGCGGCCGAGCCGGGCCTCCGCAGGCTCCCGCCGGCGCGGGGTGAAGCCACTGGTGCCGCGCTCCCCTGAGGAGCGCCGCCGTGCCCGCCCCCGCCCTGCGCAGGCTCCTGTGAGGAGCCGCCGCGAAGAAAATGGCGGCGGGAAGGAGGCCGGTGCGGCTCGGCCCATCCGCGCGGCCGCGGCGCCGGGGGGCTGCGGGACAGGGAGGGGAGCCGTAGGGAGGGGAGCGGTGTTCGCGGGCCCGGGCTCGCCCAAGGGGGCGGCTGCTCCGTGCGCGGCGGGGTCACACGTGCCCACGGGACGGGCCGCGCTTCGCCCGGCCTGGGACCAGCGGTTCCTGCGCTAGGCCTCGGCGCGGCCGGGCCTGTGACCCCTCGGGGAACGGCGCGGGGCAGCCGTGTATCGCGGCTGCCTCCTGGGATCCAGGCTGTCGGCCCGGGGAGGGGGGCGAGGAAGCGTGGAGGGTAAGGTGGATGGAGGTGGACGGGGCTTTGCAGGGAAAGGCGCTCCAGCGACCGCGCTCAGCGCGAACAACGACAACTGCCCGTTTTGGAGAGACATTGGCAAACTCTGACACGAAGGTTGTTGAGTGAATTCAAAGCAGAAAGGAACTACGCTTTATTTTTAGGTTGGCCTTTCGTTATTTTTTTAATCCCTGAGTTTTTCTTTTCTGTTCTTACAGCTGTGCTGTATTTTCTGCAGAGACTATTCAGCAGTAATTGCTTAGGGTAACTTTCTTTTCAGCCTCTTCTCTTATTGACCAGAATGAATCTGTTTTGGGGGGTTCCTTGACAACTTTGAAAGCAGATTTAGTTTTCCAAGATTCATTCATCTGTCCATTCCTATACTCCCATTTTCTATATCTTATTTTGGGGGTGGGACCGGATGATCTCTTGAGGTCCCTTCCAACCCCTGTGATTCTCTATTCCTGCGACTAGGATGCTTTTGGAACATGAGGACACACACAACCCTTCACTTAATTTGGTTTTGCATTAACATGCTAGCCTGTTAATTCTACGCTTGTTCTGTCTCATGCAGTTGTTAAAACATTGGTAAATCAGGTAGTGGTACCTGACAGCAGGACTGCTGGGGCTGAAAACACCGAATTAAAAATGTTGTATTCTTTTACACTGCCCTGGGAAAGGTGACAGTTCATGAAAACTAAATCAACATGACACTGAAATGGAGCTGTAAATAGTGTTCAGGTCTAGTTTTAGTCTGGGTTCAGGAGAAACGAAAGTTTTTGTGGAAATTACAAAAGCACAGCAGTTTATACAGTCTATCAAGCAAGCTCCTCTTACTAATTCTCTCAGTTCTTCTGTGAAGTTGTCAGTGCAGACTCTTCTGTCTCTTCCTTAAAATTCCTGTGGTACTGTTCCCTGTGCCTAGTTTGGTTCCCCTTGCTGTTTGTCATGTGTGATAAACAGAAACATTTTTTCCTTTCCTTTTCACTTCTGTGGCAGACAGGATTTAAAAAAAAATAGTATAGAACATTAAATCATTAACTTCCTGAGCGATCTGTCAAGTATTATGTTTGTTGCTAATTGTGTGAGTGACAGTGCATATATAAAGTTTTAAACAGTGTTAGTTCTGGTAAGTGCCTGTGCCACAGCCAGTGTTCAGGATCCCTGGGTTCAGAACACTGTCCGGGTTTTGGCTGGGGTAGAGTTCATTTTCTTCCTAATAACTGGGAGGGTGCTGTGTTTTGGGTTTAGGGTGAGAATCGTGTTGATAACACCCTGATATTTTCAGTTGTTGCTGGGTAGTTGTAGTGCCTACACTAAATGAAGGACTGTTCAGCTTCCTGTGCTCTGCCTAGGGGAGTGGAGCCGGGACAACTGACCTGGACTGGTGAAGGGGGTATTCCTGGCCAGTTGCTAACTGGGGAAGGGAGGTGGGGTTGCAGCTTGGGAACAGACTCTGCATTGGGGCTTTTTTTCTCTGCAGGTGGTGAGCTGTTGCATTTATGCATCACTTGTTTTATATTATTGTTGTTCCTGTTACTATAATACCTTTTTTTATCCTATTAAACTCTTTATCTCAACCCCTGAGGTTTTTTGTCTATTCTCCTTCCCATCCCACTGTGTGGGGTTGGGGTGAAACCACAAAACCCAGCAAATGGAGATGTTAATAGTTTCAGTTTCCTCTCAATAACTGATGACTTTGTAACATGTTCCATTGCCAATTCAGGGTGCCTTCTGATCATATGAACTGGTTACGTTACCTTGGAATCTGAGCCTTTTCTTATTTATTTTGTCTTGGTTCCTTAGCAGCTCATATTATTGCTTGTACTCAACCCCTTCTTCCGCACATAGGAAATAGCTTGAATTAAATTCCTGTGTTTTTCCTCACTCAGGCTGGTTTTCTGAATAAACCTCACATCAGAACTGAGGGGTTTTTACCAGGTCATGCAGTCCTCCACATACCCTTGTCCATGTGTGCTTTTGTTTACTTCTGTGAAAGTAAATTTTCCAGAACTGGACTTTCAAGCCTTTCGGTTCCAAATGACTTAACCTATAGTTTCTGTTCATGAAAGTGGAACGAGTTGGTGAACTTTAACAGAGCATGATCAATAAAATAGTATTCTTTGTACTCGTGCTGTCTCTGTGTTGCCTGATTTGCTTCAGAGATGTTTACCTGAAGATTTCGTAGATGTCACTGTAAATGAATGTGACATTTTTGTTTCCAGACAGGAAAAAGAGTTTATTCCTTCCAAGGAGTTTGTGAATTCCAGCAGAAATCCTTTTTATTAGCAGTTTGATTCTACTGTACTTTACGTAGCGTGCCAGGGAGATTATATGATTAAGGTGTCACTGTAGATCTCAGGAGCCTGCTTACCCCTAAATCTTCAGTAGAAGATGACTACAGTGCTAAAACTGAAAGGCACCTGCTGAGGGTTATTTCACCTGAAAAGGCTTCTTTCCTTGCAGAATGGTACAGCTGTCGGTGTCCAGCACAGATCTGTAGGAGATCAGTACGTGAAGATAGCTGAATTTCATACAGACTAAACCCCCTCTTATTTCCTGTGCTTTAGGGAACAAGTGCAGAACAGGACAATCGCTTCAGCAACAAGCAGAAGAAGCTGTTGAAGCAGTTGAAATTTGCAGAATGCTTAGAAAAGAAGGTAAGTTGATTGGGATGATAGAGGAAGTAAGACATGCAAATTGTTGACAGTTTGCAATGGAGCAGTTGGGTATCAGCTGATACGTACAGGGATGTGAGGAATGTCTTCTCCAAAACCATGCTGGAGGGTATTTTGGATGTCTGCTTGTGCATCTAAGATACAGTAGTAATATACACTATCTAGTTAGAGTAGTAAATATCACCAGTAGGCTTTTATGTAAAATAGAGCTTCAAAAGAAGTCAATTTCCAATAAATATTCAGCAATTTAGAACTATAGACATCTTCAAACCCAGAGTTCCTTGCTCAGATGCTGTTACTTGTCCTGTGACAGTCTTTACGTGTCAGTTGTTAGGGAGGGTGCGTTCCTCAGCTGAGTGTTTAAGTGATGCAACCAGGGGAGTTGCTGTCAGTAGATGCCTATTTAGTAAACATACTTATTTCAAGGCATGAGCTGTCCTTCATTAGGCTTTGTGGACCTGAACCTGCCAAGGAAGCATCTGATGGAGCTGCTGAGATAAGTGGTGGAAGAGCCTGTGAGACTAAATGCAGGGCTCTTGGTGGATGGCTTTTGCTTTTGCAAAGAATTGCCTTCCAAAGCATTTGATAAAACAACCAAGTTGTTTCATTTTTACTGATTGCTCCATGATTTTTCAAAAGTTTTTGAAGTCTGTGGTGGACAGGCATCAGGGGACTTGGTGACCTGAATCAAGACTACTGTTTTGACTTAAAACAAATGGATTTCATTATTTACTGGAAATTGAATTGTATGAAGTGAGGGAACAATATATTGGCGTAGTTT